>CM032124.1:33060276-35560276 GCA_018894105.1 Jacaranda mimosifolia | reverse complement strand
TGTCTGACATATGATCTTGGAGCAATAAGGTAGAAGAGTTTGCTGTTTGCTTATCAGTACTATCTGGAAGTTGGAAGTTGGAAGCTTGACGGATTTGGAAGTTGGAAAAGAATTATACAACTTCCATTCTTGATGTTAGATACACCCATAGAAATATCAATTGTGCATTAAGTAATTGAGTGCCGAATAAGGTAAAGGTACATTTAAAGATGTGCAAAACCATGAATGATCATCAGGATGATCTTATTGAGATTATAATTGCTTGGGAAAGCTGAGATGAAATTAGATCGGAAGTGTAGAGCCTTTAGGCCTTATTGAATTAATGTTAAGAGTGTACTTGAGGTTTTCCCATGGTGATGGGTTCATTGACTAATCTCGTTAAAGGACTTGGTGATCTTAAGTGATAGAGAAGGGCATGACATGATACTGTGAACTGAGAACCATAATTAACTCATGTTAGTTACACTAGTTATCGCTCTTCTCACAGAATGTGAAGGATAATTTCATACAACTGTGCCAACCAAAAGAGTTAGAAATAGCGGGAATGGTGTTGAAGCCTAAGGTGGTTGATGACCTAGGCATTTGAATATCATTAGGATTGTGACTGACTTTTTACTTAGATTAGTTGAGTGCTGCAGGATACTCATAGAATCTTGTTGCATACCGTGGAAGAATTGAGATTTGGGTATCCCTAAGTTGCTTTACTCTCTCATCCAATCCTTCTATTCCTTTTACTCTTGGAGGCCTAGAAAAAAAAATAGAGTTGATGAATCTATTTGAGATTGAGCTCGAATTGGAAACCATTTAGAATGTAAGTGCTTGAGTTAAAGGATATTTAACTATGTCGAGATATGATTTTGGAACATGGATTTTGGGCTGGGAAAATTTGGTACTGTGGAGAAGTCTGCAAGAGCATTTAAGAACAAAATTGAAGTTTAGTTCCACTGCTCACCCTCAAACAGACGGACAGTCAGAGCAAGTTATAAGGCTCTTGGAAGATTTTCTACAGTCCTGTGTGTTAGATTTTGGGGAAATTGGATTCGACATTTACCATTGATTGAATTCGCCTATAATAATAGCTTTCAGTCAACTATACAGATGACACCATATGAAGCCCTGTATGGCAGAAAATGTCGATCTCCAATACATTGGGATTTGGATTAGCACCGAGGTAAAGCTGATCAGTCTCCAAATGCTATCAGACCTGAACTGATACAAGAAACTATCGAAAAGGTGCAAGTGATTAAGCAAAGAATGAAAGCAGCCCAGGATATACAAAAGAGCTATGCAGATACTCGGAGAAAGGATTTGGAATTCGAGGTTGGAGACTAAGTGTTCCTTAAAGTTTCTCCAAGAAAATGAGTATGGAGAATAGGAAAAGGGGGAAAACTTAGTCCGAGATATGTTGGGCCATATAAGATATGTGAAAGGATAGGACCAGTTGCGTATCGTCTCCTGTTACCCTAATCATTAAAGGGAATACACGATGTTTTTCACGTATCGCAACTTCGAAAGTACTATCCCGATCCTTCTCATATTATATCACCAGAGAGCATGCAATTAGAAAGAGATCTGTCATATGAGGAAAGACCCGTACGTATTTTGGATCAGCAGAGTCGGAAGCTCAAAAATCGGGATATTCCTCAAGTCAAGGTATTATGGCGCAATCACAATGTTGAGGAAGCAACATGGGAGAGAGAGGATCTCATGCGTCAACAATACCCTGAACTCTTTCAAAGTTAAGGTAAGAATCTGGGGACAGATTCTTTTAAGAGGGGGAGATTGTAACGACCCCGAAATTTTATATATTTGTTAAATTATTATTATTATTTAATTTATCAATTAATTTTAGTTATTCGATTTGAATTTTGAATTATTTAATCGTGATAAAAATTATATAAGATTCAATTGATATTTTACAAGATTTTTGGAGATTGAAAATGCATTTTATTATTTTGGAAAACTAAATTGAGAGATTTTAAATTATTATTAAAAAAAAAAAATGATGATGATGATGTCAACCGACCATGCTTGCTCCATACCTACATCAAGTCAAAATTAATGCATGTTGACTTCCATTTTCCTTTCTCCCTTTTTCTTCATTTTTTTTCTTCCCATTTTCTTTCTTCCATCCGCTAGCTTTCTTCTTCCTTTTAGCCTCCATCTCTTCATCAAACCTTACCACCACCTCCCTCACCATTTTCAGGCCACAAAACAGCAGCCATGCACGGTGGTTGAAGGTGGTCGGAGAAGCACCGTGAAGAAGACCCATTTCCTTGGTTAACTTTCGGTAATGAACTCCAAGCCCCGAAACCTGCGACGAAGGGTATGGTTGTGTAGCTAGGGAGGAGGAAAAGCGGAATATATGGTTTAGTGGCGGTTTTCGGCAGCGGACGGTGATGAACGGAGCTGAACAGTGGCGGCAGAGCAAGGTGAGTTTGGGGCTGTTTTTGGTGTTTTCCGGCTAATAGGAGCAGTATAACTAAAAACTAACCGGAGATTATTGTTTATAAGGGTGTAAGGAAGAGAACGGTGTTGCGGCGGCGGCGCTCCGGCGACTTGGTGGCAGAATTATCTCCTCATTCCTACGGTTGCAACGGTGCTATTGGTTCGTGATTCTGAGGCCTCATTAAGCCATTTGGGTAATAGGAAGTTAAGATATAAGCATTAATTGATTGTACCTAATTATGTATGTGTTGTACCTTATCATTGAAGTTGTATTATGAAATGAGGATCATTGTAATGGATATATATATATGTGTGTGTGTGTGTGTGTGTGTTTCCCATTCATGGAGCCATATAGGTTAGTGGACCCGGATACTGTTAAAGATTTAGAATAATTTGGAATTAGTTGAGTTATTGAAGGATTTGAACCGTAACTTGTGGAATTATGGACTTGGAATCAAGTGATCATAATTATACTATTATTATGAATTTTAGGTCGTGTTATTATATTATTATGTATTATATATATGTATAGGAATTATTAGATTTTGATGGCAGATTAATAATTTTGGAGATAATTGTTAGATTAAACATGAAATATTATGTAGTTGGAGGTTGAATTGAGTTATATAAGATTTTGTAAGATTTAATTACTGACATTTTGTGGGTTTGAGTTAATTATAGATTATTATAAAATAGGAATTTAAGATTTTAAATCTTAAATTGTTATTAGTTGATAGGATTAAGTTAGCTTGATTTATTTATATAAATTTGGACTTAAATAAGACTTATTTGGTAATTTTGGAAAATATTAAGTTTCGATAACGAATAAGGTTAGTAGAATCGATCGAACTTTAATTATGAATTATTTTGTGAATTAGGTGACGGAGATTTGGCCGGTGACGAGCAATAGATATATATCTGACTGACTGGGTATAAGGTGAGGATCTATCCGTCTTGGTACTTGTTATACCTATGAGGTTCTGCCAATTTGGCACCCTATTGAGCTATCTGTTATTGAAATTAACCTCTGTGTGGGTTTACTGTTTCTGTACGTTACTCAGAACCGTGTTTGGTTTCTGTTTGTTATTTGATTCTGTTCTGAATACCCCTGTGAGGATTATATATGTTCTGTATCTGTTTCTGTCTGTTCTGGTGCCCAGAATTTTGTCTGTTATCTGTTCTGATCTGCTTTGTATCTGTTGCCTTGTCAGCATTTCTGTTATCTGATCTGTATTTTGGCCATGCTGGCATATCTGTATCTGTTATTATTATCTATTGTCTGATAGGCATTGTTTCTGTCTACTTGATCTGTTCTGTCTGAAACCGGCAATGTGCTAGGGACTTTCCCCTGGGCACCTGCATAAGCGGTTAATTCTGTTATTTGTACGGTGATTATAAGGCCAAGGGCTGATCCGGGCGATCTGTTTGGTTATATGAGGCACGCTTGGGACTTTCCCCTCGGTGTCTACGGCACGCTTGGGACTTTCCCCTCGGTGTCAACGATACGCTAAGGACTTTCCCCTGGGTGTTGGCGGTATGCTAGGGACTTCCCCAGGGTATCGATGGTGTGCTAGGGACTTTCCCCTAGGCATCGGCGGTGCGCTATACAGCTCGTATGGGCATCTGCCATATACCAAGCTGTTACGCTTAGGTGATATGTTTGTCTGGTATAAGGTGAATCGGCAATGCACGTCTTAGACTATCATTTGAGTGCATATGCTTTGGGTTTGATCTGTCTGATTGTTTCTGTCTGTCTGACATCTGATCTTGGAGCAATAAGGCAGGAGAGTTTGTTGTTTGCTTATCAGTACTGTCTGTTTCTGTATCTGTTTGATCTGTTCGATTATATTATGATTTGTCGAGTCGAATTATCCTCGATAAATCCCTTCTGTATTCCTCACTAAGTCTTTGGACTTATTTCCCTGTATTTTATGATATCAAACAGGGAAGAGATGGTTCGAGATTGAACTGGGAAGAAATGTATTCGATTTCCTTTTGAAGGTTGTACAGAATATAAGTTATGATGTATTGTATTCGGAATGAAACCTTAGAGATATTGTGATATGTATGATTGTAATTATAAGGCTTTAATGTGTTATGCCGTAAGGTAATAATACTATGAAGTTTAGTAGGTGTTTATTTTGAAAATTTTGGTTTAGAACTGAATGATGAGATTGAATGTCATTTTAGAATATGTGTGAAAAAATTATGGGCCTTCTGTTAGATTGCGACTCTGATATTTAAGATTGAATCTGTGTGGTGCCTTGACTGAAGTAAAATATATGCCGACGGAGTTGTTACCTTGGCTGAGATTTATCAGATCTCGATGTAACTGAAACAGCCGTGGTCCAGTACTCTGCAGAAATCCATGTTTGAGATCCATCCATATATCATGTGCTGAATCGGAGTATATGATACTAGCAGAAATTTCTTTGGAAACTGAATTGAGAATCCATGAGATAGCAAGATTATTGTTGCGCAGCCACGAATTGAGGAGGCTCTGGTCATCAGCGGGAGGTTCCGGAATAGAGCCGTCGATGAAACCGATTTTGTTTTTGACAGACAGTGCTATCTGCATAGCTTGGCTCCAGGCGGTGTAATTCTCGCTGGAGAGTGGCTGGGAGACTACTAACATGAGGTTAGGACCATCAGTGTGATGAAGAAAGTAAGGACTAGAGGTATCTTTTAGGGCTGATTGGCTGGGAGAATTTGCAGAGGTGAAAGATCGGAGAGGATCCATGAGAGAGAGCCAGAGAAGAAGGTGGAAGGAGGAGACTGAGATACTGATTATGTAGGGAAGGAGAAGGAGGAGGAATTGAAGGCAGAGGCATTGAGATGGCCATCTGATACTATGTTAAAATCAACCTGAATGGAGCAGTGCATGCATTGCTGAGAACGGAGGAGAAATTTGAAGAAAAAATGACTTGCATTAATTCTAGAAAAATGAAGTACATATATACAAGAGACTTGACGGGATGCAAAAGGCTAACAAACCCTAAACTGGCTAACCACCTATATTAACTAACTAACTAATAAATCATAAATAAAATGGGATTATAGTCTAATGTGAGAATACATGATGGATGCATAAAGGTATGCTTAATAGTTTGATTTAACTAATGTTTGGTCCCATAATCTTACATAGAAAGAATCTCCAATCAAGACAATGAAAGAATTGGGTGAGGGCTCAGCAGTGATCTACTGTCCATCTTTTATCTGCACTTCCAATCCATTCACCTCGTTCCGATACAATATGGTGAGTATGTTCTTGTACGTGTGGGGTATCAATCCAATCTCAGTCTCGTGGCTTTGAGGTTCATCGTACTTCATAATCTGGAGAACAAAATACGTAGAATCCAAGTGCTCATCTATGTATTTTTCGAGTCCGAGGCTCTCCAGGACGATCCTTCTCACGGTCTTGTCCAATTCAGATAATTGCTCAGAATAGGACTGTACAATCTTGCTGGTAAAGAGACGAGAATTATTGTTAAGACTTCATCTCATTGAATTAATTAGAATGGGAATTCAAGATCGTCTCTATAAAATTGGTGGTTTAAGGCAAAATATAAAGACGAGGTTTTTAATATATAATAAAAAATAAAAATTTTATGAAATTATTAAATTTTTAATACACACATTTTTTAATGAACATTTGTTACTTTATAGGAAATTTTTTTTATTTACCATCTAGTCTTTATTCTCTTGCTCTTTTTAGATGAAAAATTATTAATTAATTTTTATAATTAATTCTTTTGATATTTCTTTTTCAATTGATAGTATAGCTAACCCATTCTATATTTACTGAGACATTTTTTTATTTTGGGTAAGATTTTATTAGTTTCAATTTGAGGCAAAAGAAAAGGAATTTTTTTTTTTTTGACAATAAAAGAAAAAGAAATTTAAGAAATAAAACTTTGATTTATAGTGAAAAAAAATTGAAGTTGATGTTATTTAATAATTAATATCGGAACATTTTATTTAGTTATTATGGATTAAAAAATATTAGTCATTTAGTGATTAGTATCGAAAAAACAAGCCTTTCCATGGCTATGTTGGAAGAAGGTCGATCATCCTTTCCGCTTTATGAAAGCTTAGGAATTGAAGATGTCCTCTCCCCTGGAAAAATCGAAAGCTTCACTAGCCTTCTATGGCCCAAAGGCAATTCCACTTTTAATTTAGGCATGTAGGCATACAAAATCGTATAGTTCCATTCTAATTAATTCAATAAGATGACCTCGTAATTAAGAATAATACTCTTGTCTCCTTACCAGCAAGACCGTACGGTCCTAATCTGAGCAATTATCTGAATTCAACAAGATTGTGAAGAGGATCGTCCTGGAGAGCCTCGGACTCGAAGAGTACATAGATGAGCACATGGTTTCTACGGATTATATTGTCCGTTTTATGAAGTATGATGGGCCTCAAAGCCAAGAAACTAAGCTGGGGCTGACAGCCCACACAGACAAGCACATAATCACCATATTGCACCAGAATGAGGTGAGGGGATTGGAAGTGCAGACCAAAGATGAACGACAGTGGATCACTGTTGAGCCCTCACCCAATTCTTTCATTGTCATGATTGGAGAATCTTTCCATGTAAGATCATGGGACCAAACATTAGTTAAATCAAACCATATTAGGACTTAAAACAAGAATCTTGGTCGAATTTTGATGAACTTTTGTATGGTAATTTGCAGGCATGGACAAATTGCCGGCTGCATCCTCACTATCACAGGGAAATGGTGACGGGAGATCAAGAAAGGTACTCGATCGGACTGTATTCGATTCCAAAATCAGGGTACATAATTAAGGCCCCGCCGGAGATGGTGGATGAAGAGCACCCTTTACTCTTCAAGCCCTTTGACTATGCTAAGTTTCTTGATTTTTTTTACTCTGCAGCTGCTCGGACTTCCCCAGCTCCTCTAAAGGCTTATTGTGGAGCCTAGCCATGAATAAATTAGCATCAATTTATGTTGTCTGATTGTATGTGTGTATTAATGTGCGCGCCTGAGATGCTATATATATTGGGGAAATGATATTTCCATATTGTGTTGTACGAAACAGAGAAATTAAGCTATCATATAAAGTTATAATTCTGTCATGAAGAAGATTATATGTTAGCTAAGCTAGAACCAGTTATTCAGAGCTTCTCGTATTGTTTTTTACTTGTCAAATATTTTTGCTAAAGGTGTTTGGTAAATTTTTTGTATTACAATATTGACAGAATTAATGCCATGTGAAGTTGACAGAATTAATTAATTTTTCGTCTCATTCCGTCTCTAATTTGTGTAAATCAGTTACGGATCTAGAAATAAAAGTATGAGGGGTCAAAAACTATAAAAACATAAAAGTTTAAATATGAATTTTATATTTTATGAACTCAGGATATATGATCTATATTGAAGTTAAGTATAATAATCTTTTATATCATAAATTTCATTAATAATTGAATCATTATTAAAAAAAATTGTAATATCATTCTCAATATAATTAATAAGTAATTGGCTAAAAAATTATTTTTTAATTTTTTTAGCCTCTTTTTCATAATATTTATAGTTGAAAAATGTTTCTTACTTGTAGTTGTTGAAAGACAAAGAAAATTCAAAAAAGTATTTTTAAAATATTTACTTACTTTTATTTCTTGTTCCAATCTTTTAATTGTTTTGCAAATTCTTAAGGTTCTTTTTAACTAAACCCCTATACGTACATTTTTTCATACAAATAAAATGAAAATGCTCTAATGAGTCTAACCTAATTACAATCTTCATTTGACTACTTGATCGTCAATATAGACTTAAAAGTTTATTTTGAGTTTATAAAATTAAATTAATTAAATTTATTTTTATCGTTATTTATAAATCAATTAATTTAATTCAAAAAATGTAAATAATTAATTTTTTTTATTTAAGGCCCAAATAAAAAATCTTTTAAATTAATGAATGTTAATTAAAAATTAATATTTTAGTTAATATTAAATGATTTTTTTTAAATTTAAATTTAAATTAATTATTATTAAAAATTGTGTGTGTGTGTGTGTGTCGCTGCAAAGTACCATGAAAGATACATCAGAATTCGATTAAGATTCTTTTTTCTGGTCCAAATACTATTTGTAAACTTACATGGAAAGAATCTCCAATCAGGACAATAAAAGAATTGGGTGAGGGCTCAGCGGTGATCCACTGTCCATCTTTAGTCTGCACTCTGCACTTCCAATCCATTCACCTCGTTCTGATACAATATGGTGATTGTGTTCTTGTCCGTGTGGGATATCAATCCAAGATTAGTCTCATATGGCTTTGAGGTTCATCATACTTCATAATCCGGACAAGATTATCCGTGGAATCCATGTGTTTATCTATGTACTTTAATTTCGAGTCCAAGGCTCCCCAGGACGACCCTTCTCACAATCTTGTCCAATTCAGATAATTGCTCAGAATAGGACAACAAGGTCTTGCTAGTAAGGAGATGTTGATTTTGCTTTGAAATTTAGGCTAAATTGACGAGAAACGAAAGAAATGGAGCGAAACGGAGCAAAGCGTCGAAATTGGCTCGAGAACACACCCCGGTGCACGTTGGTAGGATGTCGATCGCCAGGGCATGAGGCATGGTGCATCAAGGCATGGAATGGGCGGAAAAGGCATCAAAACACACGTTGTGCGCCCCAGCGTGTAGTGAACAGTAACTTTGCGCCCCAGCGCAAAGTTTCTGCCCAACATTCAGTTTTTCTTGGCACAAGTAGATTTGTGCATGCCGGGGCATAAGTTTTGTGTGCCTCTGTGCGCGGCGCAAGCCCACGGGCCTTGGGCTTCGATTTTTTAGTATAAATATCAGTTTTTTCTTTTGGAAAAAGTATCACGAACATAACACAAGTGCTTTTTTGCTAATTTTGAGTAATTCTCTCAAGACAGAGTTTAGAACGAGGTGTTAGGTGTTTTCGTGAGATTTGGGAAATTCAAATTTATACTTGTACTTTGATTTGAGATCAATAAAATTCCTTTTTTTTGTTAGGTGAATTAGGTACATCGTCGAACCACGTTAAATCTTGTTGTCATAATTCCATTGAACTACTTTACTGTTATTTCATTGTTTTCATAATAGATCCTCCTGGGTTTCAACAAATTGGTACGAAAGTAGGTTGGATCAGATGTTAGGAATGAAGTACAAGGTAGAGAAATTCGATGAGAAGAACGAATTTTGGCTGTGGAAGATAAAGGTTCACACCCTCCTGTGTCAACAAGGCTTATAGAAAGTGTTAAATGGTAGAGATTCCTTGCCGGAAACACTGAAAGACAAGGAGAAGGACGAGTTCATAGCGAAGGTTTACGGTACTCTAGTGTTATCATTAGCAGATAACATACTGAGAGAGGTCGCCACGAAAAGTAAGTGAATTTAAAGAAGAAGCTGGAGAGTCTATACATAACGAAGTCCCTGACAAATCGGTTGTATTTGAAACAGCAATTATACATATTGAGGATAAAGAAAGGTATATCTATTAATCAACATATTGATTTTTTTCAATAAAGTGATTCTAAATCTCACTAGTGTAGATGTCAAAATTGATGATGAAGATCAAGCTTTTAATTCTCTTGCATTCTCTGCCAAAATGTTTTGAGCGCTTGGTTACTACTTTGTTATACTGGAGAGATACAATTTCAATGGAGGATGTGAAAGCTTCATTGAATTCCAACGAGTTGAGAAAACATGTCCTGGGCAGCAACGATGGTGAAAGTAGGGAAGGATTGGTGGCAAAAAGGAGACCGAGAGAAAAGGGAAGGTGTAGAGGCCAATCGAAGTCCTGAACTAAGCCTAGATATGGAGACAAGTGTTTTAGGTGTGGTGGAAAGGGGCATTGGAAACGGAATTATCCAAAATGAGGAAAGGCAAAGCATGCAAGTGAAACTTCTAATCAGAAATAAGATAATGTCACAAAAATTGTTGAGGATGAGTCTGATGGTAGACTTGTTCTCAACGTTGCTGAAACTTTACTAAGCTTTGAATGAATTTCGGATAGTGGTTGTGCTTACCACATATGCCCACGAAAAGATTGGTTTACCACATACCAAAAATATGATGGTGGTAAAGTGCTTATAGGAAATGATGCTTCTAGCAAGGTTGTAAGAATTGACTCAATTTGTATAAGAATGCATGATGGCATAGTAAGGACCTTAACAAATGTGTGTCATGTTCCAGATCTGAAGAACAATCTAATATCGCTGGGTACTCTAAACAAGAATAGTTCTGAGTACAGAGCTCGAGATGGAGTTCTGTGGGTTTCCAAAGGCCTATTACTTATCTTGAAAAGAGACACAATCAATGATACTATGAGACTGTGGCATATGTGATTTGGGCATATGAGTGAGATAAGATGTCAGAACTGAGCAAACGAGGTTTGCTTTGCGGAGAGAAGGCTGGAGAGCTAGATTTTTGCGAACAGTGCATGCTGGGCAAGCAACACAGGGAGAAATTCGATACTATGATTCACAGGACCAAAGGCACCTTGTATTATATTCACTCAAATCTTTAGGGGCCTTCTCAGGTTCCTTCAAAGGGAGGTGCAAAATACATGCTGACATTCATAGATGATTTCTCATGAAGAGTATGGGTGTACATGCTGAAGCATAAGGATGAGGTGTTTGTCAACTTCAAGCGATAAAAAACTTTAATTGAGAAGCAGACAGGAAAAGAGATCAAGCACTTGAGGACTGACAACGGATTGGAGTTCTATAATAAGGAATTTTAGAAATTCTGCGACAAGGAAGGAATTGTGAGGCATCGCACAATTGTACATACACTACAGTAGAATATAGTTGCAGAACGGATGAACATGACTATCTTGGAAAGAGCTAGATGCATGCTCTTTAACGCCAGATTATCCAAGGATTTTTTGGCAAAAGCGATTAACACTGTGCATTATTTGGTGAATAGGTCACCATCAACTACTTTAGACTGCAAGACACCAATGGAATTTTGGTTCGGGTCACCTACTGATTACTCAAATATGAAAGTATTTAGGTGTCTAGCCTATGCTCATGTCCGGAATGGGAAGCTTGAGCCAAGGGCTAGGAAGTGCATATTTCTAAGCTATGTCAATGGAGTAAAAGGTTATTATTTGTGGTGTAATGATGATAAGGGCTCCAAGATGATTATCAGCATGGACATAACATTCGATGAGTCTGCAATGATAAAGAAAGTAGAGCAGTAAGAAAGCAGTCAACAGGGCGTTAAAGAGAAGGTGGAGGTTCATATTGATCCTCCACAAGTTTCAAAGGGGAAACAGAATGTGGTAGATAAAACTGGTGAGAGCACATTATCACCTAATCAATAGCAGGAAAATGAACCACTACAAAATTATTGCTTGGCTCGCAATAAGGAGAGGAGGCAGATCAAACCAACACAGCGGTTTGCGTACTCAGATCTGGTAGCTTATGCTTTGAGTTTAGTCGAGGAGTTTGTAGGAGATGATCCAGTCTCATACAAAGAGGCAATTTCCAAGTCAGATTCTGATAAATGGGTTGCAGCTATGAGTGAAGAAATGGAGTCTCTACACAAGAATAGCACATGGGAGCTGATTGATGTACCCAAACGGCAGAAGATTGTAGGTTGCAAATGGATCTACAAGAAGAAAGATGGAATTCCTGAAGTTGAAGATGCTAGATACAAGGCATGATTGGTTGCTAAAGGTTTTACTCAGATAGAGGAGTTGACTTTCATAAAGTGTTCTCCCCAGTTGTAAAACACACTTCCATTCGTGTTTTACTTGCCATGATTGCTCTATTTGATATGGAGCTGGAGCAGATGGATGTGAAAACAACGTTTCTGCATGGTGAGTTGGATGAACAAATCTACATGAGTCAACCAGAAGGATTCGTTGTTCCCGAGAAACAAAATCAAGCATATCTTTTAAAAAGGTCATTATATGGCTTGAAACAATCTCCCAAGCAGTGGTATAAAAGGTTTGATGCTTTATTACCAAGATAGGATATACAAGAAGCAAATTTGATTGTTGCATATATTATAAAATTTGTAGTGATAGCCTTCTCGTATATTTCCTGTTGTACGTTGATAATATGTTGATTGCCTCTAGAAACATATCTCAAATCAACCAATTAAAAGCTCGGTTAAGTGAAGAATTTGAGATGAAGGATTTGGGCGGTGGAAAGAAGATTTCGGGCATAGAGATCATCCAGGACAGACACGCAGGATTGTTGCACTTGTCTCAACAGCATTACATTGAGAAAGTACTTAAGCAATTTGGGATGGATAAGTCTAAGCTAGTTGGTACGCCACTTGCCGCTCATTTCAAGCTCTCATCAGTTCTATCACCGAGTACTGAGGAGGAGGTTGAGCACATGTCTAATGTGCCGTATGCTAGTGCAGTGGGTAGCTTGATGTATGACATGGTGTGCACTAGGCCAGACATTTCACATGCAGTTAGTATTGTGAGCAGGTATATGCACAAGCCAGGAAAGACTCATTGGCAGGTTGTGAAATGGATCATGATGTATCTGAGAGGCTCTGCAGACATATGTTTAAGGTATAGTCAATCGAATTCTACTACTAGAATTATTAGCTATGTGGATGCAGATTATGCAGGAGATTTGGACAGTAGAAGGTCCATGACAGGCTATGTGTTTTGTGTATCAAGTTGTACGGTTAGCTGGAAGGCGACTTTGCAGTCATCAGTTGCATTGTCCACAACAGAAGCTGAGTACATGGCTTTGGCTGAAGGCATCAAGCAAAACATTTGGCTAAAGGGGCTGATCGATGATATGGGTATGATTTCTGAGATCATTAAGGTATTTTGTGACAATCAGAGTGTCATACACTTGTCAAAGAATCAAGCGTTTCATGAGAGAACAAAGCATATAGATGTGAGGTATCACTTTGTCCCAGATATGGTGTCTCAAGATGTCATTTTGGTAGACAAGGTTGGGACTAAGAATAATCCGGCAGACATGTTGACTAAGGTTGATGTTTGCAGACTCAGATAACATGTCCTTTTAAGGGTAGAGTCAAAGAAGAAGGATGATGAAATTCAAGTCAAGGTGGAAAATTGTTGATTTTGCTTTGAAATTTAGGCTAAATTAACGAGAAATGGAAGAAATTAAGTGAAATGGAGCAGAGTGGTCGAAATGGGCTCGAGAACACACCCCACGTGCTAGGGCGTGAGGCATGGTATGCCAAGGAGTGGACATGGGTGGAAAAGGCATCAAAACACGCGTCGTGCACCCCGGCGCAAGTTTTTTGCACGCTAGCGCGTAGTGAACAGTAACCTTGCGCTCGAGCGCAAAGTTTCTGCCCAACATTCGGTTTTTCTTGGCACAAGAAAATTTGTGCGCACTGGAGCGCAAGTTTTGTGTGCCCCCGCGTGCAGCGCAAGCCCATGGGCCTTGGGCTTCGGTTTTCAAGTATAAATATCAAGTTTTTTTTTTTTTGAAAAAAGTATCACAAATATAACACAAGTGCTTCTTTACTGCTTTTAAGTAATTCTCTCAAGATAGAGTTTAAAACGAGGGTATTAGGTGTTTTCGTGAGATTTGTAAAATTCAAATTTGTACTTGCACTTTGATTTGATATCAATAAAATTCCTTTTCTATGTTGGGTGGATTAGGCATATCGCTAAACCATGTTAAATGTTGTTGTCATAATTCCATTGAATTACTTTACTATTATTTCATTGTTTCCGCAATAGATCCTCTTGGATTTCAACAGGAGACAAGAGTATTATATTTTTGGTGGTCATCTTGTTAACTTAAATAGAATGGAATTACACGATTTTGTGTAGCTACTTACCTGAAAGTGGGATTGCCTTCAGGCCGTAGGAGGCTGGTGAAGCTTTCGATTTTTCCAGGGGACAGGGCATCTTCAATTCCCAAGCTTTCATAAAGTGGAAAGGACGACATTCGTCCAACATAGCCATAGAAAGGCTTGTTGGACCTGAAATTACGCATTTTGATCTCTAAAGGGAGATCAAAAGGTTGTTTTATTGCATCAAGTGTTGATTGTCGGATATCAAGAGGAATTTGATCAAATATGGCCTGAAAGCAACCGTATTTTTCAAGGGCTTGCCGGACTTGGGTTTTCAGGGATTCCCAGGTAGGAGTAATTTCTGGTTTCAAGTTGGTGAAATTTATGACAGGGAGCTTGAGAGCTTCAGAACCCATTTCTTGATCTTTCTCTATAGTTGTTAGAAAATGAAGATATATAAAACTTGTGATTCCAATTTTAAAGTGTAGTTTTTGAGTATATACAGGTGTCAACTGCCTTTTCTTATAACTTCTGTATAACATATTGTCAAAGATACAACCTACGCTACACAATTACCAAAGTTCCGGAGTGCTCATGTGAACATTAAAAAATTTCAGAAGTCCGAGCTGACCTATGTTTAAAAAACTCTATGGATATTAGCTTTAATTTTGTATATCTGATAAAAAAACATATAGATATTTGTATAATTTATTATGCTAATAAGGATTTAAACAAACATAACACTAGATACAGCAAGTTATAGGATGACAAAGGTATTAAAAAAAATATTCTTTCGACATTATTTACATCATACAGTTGAATTCATATGTTACTTTTATTCGTGACAGTAAGAACAAAGCAATATGAGGATTCCACCAATTATAATAAGCATAACGTTTATGTGTAGAGTCAATTTGACCTTAAGCAGCTGTTGAGTTTGGACCTACACTAGATGTTGTCATTTTTCCAAGAAAAAATATATAATGAATCAAGAGGTGATATTCAAGGGGCAAAAACATGAAAGTACATATTAAAAACTTATAACCAAAAAAAATGGAAAATTAAGTAAGAATATTGAAGGAATTTGAACATATCGTCGCATGAATGCTCCACCTGCTATGACTATGAATTTTCCGGGAGATGGCTCGAAATCAGTCCACTCTCCATCAAGGGATTCAATCTAAAAACCTTTCACTTCATTTACAGACATAAGGCTCTTTGCTCTATATATGGCCCGGGTTTAATACCAATGCCGCTGTCGCTTTCGCCTCGTGAGTGGCATTTCATCAGCCTAGTTAAGTAAAAACATTGCATAAAAAAAAAGAGAAGTGACCCTCACTACAAGAAAACAGGATTTCAGAGATATGAAATGCGAGACATAAACAAATATATAATTTTACACAAAATAGGGATGAAATAGAGACAAAAAATAATTCTCAACTTTATAAAGGCATTAACATTTGCAAAATAGCTGCCTTTTTATATTCAATATGGTCGTACTAAAATTTACCAACGCCTTTCGGAAAAATATTTGACAAATAACAAACAATATGAGTGCCTCTGAATAACTGGTTCTGGCTTAGCCTACATGGATACAACTTCTCCAAACACAATTAAAACTTTACTTGATAGCTTAATTTCTCTCTTTCTTACAACACATAGAAATAACATCTCCACAATAAAGCATCTCATGCGCAGATATAAATACACACACTCAGACAACATAAATTGATGCTAATAATTCATTCTGGGCAGCTAGGCTCCACAATAAGCCTTTAGACCAGCTGGGGAAGTCCGGCCGGCTTTGGAATAGTAAAAATCAAGAAACTTAACATGATCAAAGGGCTTGAAGAGTAAGGGGTGCTCATTGTCCACCATCAATGGCGGGGTCTTAATTATGTACCCTGATTTTGGGAATCGAAAACAATCCAATCGAGTACCTAGCTTGATCTCCTGTCATCATTACCCTTGGAGAGGATGCAGCCGGCCGTTTGTTCATGCCTGCAAAGTACCATGACAAAAAATACATCAAAATTTGATGAAGATTCTTGTTTTAGGTCCTAATATGATTTGATTTAACTAATGTATGGTCCCATAATCTTACATGGAAAGATTCTTCAATCATGACAATGAAAGAATTGGGTGAGGTCTCAGCAGTGATCCACTGTCCATCTTTTGTCTGCACTTCCAGTGCACTCACCTTGTTCTGATACAATATGGTGACTATGTTCTTGTCTGTGGCGGATGTTAATCCAAGCTTAGCCTCATGGCTTTGAGGACCATCATACTTCTTAACTCGGACAAGATAATTCGTGGAATCCATGTGCTCATCTATGTACTTTTTGAGTCTGAGGCTCTCCAGGACCATCCTCCTGACAATCTTGTCCAATTCGGATAATTGCTCAGAAAGGACCGTACATTCTTGCTGGTAAGGAGACAAGAGTACTATTATTATTATTAGGAGGTCATCTTATTGAATTAATTAGAATGGGATTATATGATTTTATGCAACTATGTACCTGAAAGTGGGTTAACTTCGGGCCACACGAGGCTGGTGAAGCTTTCGATTTTTCCAGGGGAGAGGGCATCTTCGATTCCCAAGCTTTCATAAAGTGGAACTAAAGCATGTTGTCCGACGTAGCCATGGTAAGCCTTGTCGGACCTGTCACGTACGCAATTTGATTTGTAAAGGGAGATCAAATATTTGTTGTATTACCTCAAGTGTTGATTTTCGGAGATTAAGAGGAATTTGATCGAATATGGCCTCAAAGCTACCGTATTCTTCCAGGGCTTGCCGGACATGGGTTTTTAGGGATTCGCAGGTAGTAGTTTCTTGTTTCAGGTTGGAGAAATCTATGACAGGGAGCTTGATGGTTTCTGAACCCATTGCCCTGATCTTCCTCTACACTATGATATTGGTGCCCTTTTCTTTTGTGGTTTCAATTTTCAAGTGTAAATTTCGGGAATTTATAGATATGAATTAGTTTTTGTTAGTCACTTGAAGAGTGTTTGGCTGTTTGGACAACTTTATAAACTGTCCGAAATATTTTAATAGATATTTGAAGGTGTATTATTTGTTTTTTTTTTTTTAAAAAAAAAGGAAGCTTATAACGTGCTTTTAGGATAAGACGTTAAAATCTTAAAAACTCTTTTAAACAAATAGAGTTTCTAATTTATTTTAAAATTTTTAAAATTCTATCAATTTTAACCATTTCAATTACTAGGTTGCCCCTACTAACATCTTATAAGTTTTAATATCTTATTTTATCCAAACACTTTAAAGATCTAGAAGTAAGATATATTATCTTATAAGCTTGAAAAATATTTTATAAGGAGGATACTTATATGATTTTAAAAATGTACTTATCCAAACAACCTCTAAGGAATTCCTTAATTTTTTAAAAATAACTTATAAAATATTAATATTTTATTTTTGAAGCTTATAAATTTTTTTTTCTAAAAACAGTACCAAATATTTTATCGTACTTTATGATTTTTCAAACATTTTTTTTAATATATTTTGAACCTAATTATACATCCTCCTAGTTCCTTATAAGAGTGTAAACATTTCATCAGTTGGTTCTCGCAAGGCTTTTCCCTACGTGTGAAGATATCTGGCGGTTTATTTGGGAATTCCTATTCTCAATTTGAATATTTATGCATGACATATAGGATAATGGTGAATTTTTGCATATCATTAAATTTAAACATATTTCAATTTTATGTGAAAAAATTTAATGAGAAAAATATTAAAAATTGTCAATAATATTAATAGTTATCATTCACATTAATGCATGTAAGAATAAGAAATATATTTTTACTATAGGTAAGCTCGAACTTTAACTCAAGGTAGAGCTTGAATAGACTTAAATATAAAGGAGTCAAGTTTAAACTCAAAATTTTTGAAATAAATTTAAAGTCGAGCTCGAGTGCTCAAGCTTGAGGACAAATAATTAATTTTCAGAGTAAGATTGAGCTTGGATTTGAAAATTTTGAAAACATCAATTTAACCTCAACTCATTTACACTCTTACTCAAGATCTCAATCAGGTAGACTAGGATACAACTTAGTTATCAAGTGCTTGGGGCGCACTTGATTTTGTTAATAATATGGACAACATATATTAGGTCGTTATTATTACTTAAACAATGGAATTATATCAATAAGATCCAATATTCCTGCTAGATAAAAGTTTTCTTGATGAGGTCTAACTCAATTGGTAGCATCTAGGCCTGTAAATGGGTAGGGTAATACTCTATCCAGGCTCAAAATGTCATACTCATACCCATACCTGTAACGACCCGAAATTTTATATATTTGTTAAATTATTATTATTTAATTTATTAGTTAATTTTAATTATTCGATTTGAATTTTGAATTATTTAATCGTGATAAAAAATTATATAAGATTCAATTGATATTTTTACAAGATTTTTGAGATCGAAAATACATTTTATTTATTTTGGGAACTAAATTGAGATATTCTAAATTATTATTAAAAAAAAAAAATGAAATAATGATGAGGCAGCCGACCATGCTTGCTCCATGCCTCCATCAAGTCAAAATGCATTTTGACTTCAAGTTTCTTTCTTCTCTTTTCTTCATTTTTTCTCATTTTTTTCTCATTTTCTTCTTCACCCGCCACCTTCTTCTTCCCTTTCAACCGAGCCAAAATCTTCATCACTAAGCCACCATCTCTTCATCAAACCTTACCACCACCTCCCTCACCATTTTCAGGCCACTAGACAGCAGCCATGCACGGTGGTTGAAGGTGGTCGGAGAAGCAACGGAAAGAAACCCATTTCCTTGGTAAAATTTCGGTGATCATCTCCAAGTCTCGAAACTTACGACGAAGGGTACTGTTGTGTAGCTAGGGAGGAGGAGAATCAGAATATAAGGTTTCATGGCGGTTTCCGGCGACGGACGGCGGTGAACGGAGCTTGTACAGTGGAGGAGGAGCAAGGTGAGTTGGGGCTGTTTTTGGTGTTTTCCGGAAAATAGGAGCAATATAACTAAAAACTAACCGGAAATTATTGTTCAGGAGAGTGCAAGGAAGATAACGGTGTAAAGTTACCATATACATGCGGCGGCGGCGGCCGGCGGTGGCGTGGCGGCGGACGGCGGCCGGCAGCGGCGGCGACTGGACAGTTTTTTCTGCTGGTTCCAACGGTCATGATGACATAGTCCATTTTCAAATCCGGGCATGAGTTAGTGAGTTATGAATTTTGTTAGGTTTTGATAATTATATTTTTATGTATTATATATATTCATGCAAGGTATATGTATGAGTTAGGATGATAAGTGATTTAATTATGGACTTTAGGTTGTGTTATTATATGATTATGTATTATATATATGTATAGGAATTTTTAGATTTTGATGGCATATTAATAATTTTGGAGATAATTGTTAGATTAAGCATGGAATATTATGTAGTTGGAGGTTGAATTGAGTTATATAAGATTTTGTAAGATTTAATTAGTGACATTTTGTGGGTTTGAGCTAATTATAGATTATTTATGAATAGGAATTTAAGATTTTAATTCTTAAATTGTTAATAGTTAATAAGATTAAGTTAGTTTGATTGATTTATATAAATTTGGATTTAAATAAGATTTATTTGGTAATTTTGGGAAATATTAAGTTTCGATAACGAATAAGGTTAGTAGAATCGATCAAACTTTAATTATGAATTATTTTGTGAATTAGGTGATGGAGATTTGGCCGGTGACGAGCAGTAGTTGTATATCTGACTGACTGAGTATATTACACCAAGGTGAGGATCTATCCCTCTTGGTACTTGTTATTCCTATAAGGTTCTGCCAATTTGGCACCCTATTGAGCTATCTGTTATTGAAATTAACCCCTGTATGGGTTTACTGTTTCTATACGTTACTTAGAACCGTGTTTGGTTTCTATTTGTTATTTGATTCTGTTCTGAATACCCCTGTGAGGGTTATATCTGTTCTGTATCTGTTTCTGTCTGTTCTGGCGCCCAGAATTTTGTCTGTTATCTGTTCGGATCTGCTTTGTATCTGTTGCCTTGTCGGCATTTCTGTTATCTGATCTGTATTTTGGCCATGCTGGCATATCTATCTGTTATTGTTATCTGTTGCCTGATAGGCATTGTTTCTGTTTGCTGTGATCTGTTCTGTCTGAAACCGGCAATGTGCTAGGGATTTTCCCCTGGGCATCTGCATAAGCGGTTAGTTCTATTATTTGTACGGTGATTATGAGGCCAAGGGCCGATCCGGGCGATATGTTTGGTTATATGAGGCACGCTTGGGACTTTCCCCTCGGTATCTACGGCACGCTTAGGACTTTCCCCTCGGTGTCAACGATACGCTAGGAACTTCCCCTGGGTGTCGGCGGTACGCTAGGGACTTCCCCTGGGTATCGATAGTGTGCTAGGGACTTCCCCTGGGCATCGGCAGTGCGCTATACAGTTTGTATGGGCATCTGCCATATACCAAGCTGTTATGCTTAGGTGATATGTTTGTTTGGTATAAAGTGAATCGGCAATGCACGTCTTAGACTATCCTTTGAGTGCATATGCTTTCGGTTGAATCTGTCCGATTGTTTCTGTTTGTCTGACATCTGATCTTGGAGCAATAAGGCAGGAGAGTTTCCTGTTTGCTTATCGGTACTATATGTTTCTATATTTGTTTGATCTGTTCGATTGTATTATGATTTGTCGAGTCGAATCATCCTCGATAAATCCCTTCTGTATTCCTCACTAAGTCTTTGGACTTACCTCCCTGTACTTTATGATATCAAACAAGGAAGAGATGGTTCGAGATTGAGCTGGGAAGAAATGTATTTGGTTTCCTTTTGAAGATTGTACAGAATATAAGTTATGATGTATTGTATTCAGAATGAAACCTTAGAGATGTTGTGATATGTATTATTGTAATTATAAGACTTTAATGTGTTATGCAGTAAGGTATTAATATTATGAAGTTTAGTAGATGTTTATTTTGAAAATTTTGGTTTAGAACTGATTGATGAGATTGAATGTCATTTTAGAATATGTGTGAAATGAACTTAAGGGCCTTTTGTTAGCTTGCGACTCTGATATTTAAGATTGAATCTGTGTGGTGCCTTGACTGAGGTGTCATCCTGAGGAAGGGTGCTACAATACCCGTACCCATACTTATTAAAGATAATGTAATGGGTATGGGCAATGTCTATACCCATAAATTACCCATGTACCCATACCCATAACTTACCTATTACTTTATACTTAAATTTAATTTATGAAACTAAAAATTATTTATACTGAAATCAAATTTATATTAATGATAAATTTTTTATATATAAAAATTATAAATATATGAATGAACGGTAACAATTAAATAATTTTTTCATTAAAAATTAAACTAAATTAATAAAATTAATAAAGTTAATAAATTGAGATAGCAATTTTTTTTTTTTGAAAAAAATTGGAATAGCAATAGTTGAACGTTTTTTTATTAATAAAATTAATAGTGGAATAAATATTTTTACAAAAATAATTAATAAAATTAATTTTGCTAACGAATAAAGTTTATTCTATATACGAATAAAGTTTATTAATATAGAAATTAACTGTTTTTATAAAATTAAATATAGAAAAAAACATTGCTTTTAAACTATTTTTATTAACTATTTTTTTAATAAACTTTATGGTTTTTAATAAACTGTTTTTATTAGCTGTTTTTTTAATAAAGTATTTTTATTAACTGTTTTTTTCATAAACTGTATGCTTTTTTTAATAAACTGTTTTTATTAACTCTTTTTTTAATAAACTGGTTTTATTAACTTATTTTTTAATAAACTGTTTTTATTACTGTTTTTTAATAAACTTTTTAATAAAACTAATTTTAGACTGTATGTTTTTTTAATTAGCAAAAAGTTTAATTGCTAATTATATTAATAAAGTTTAACAATAATAATAAAACAGTTAATTTAATTAGCAAAAAGTTTAAAATTAATTAATTTAAATTTAATGATTAAATTAAATATAGAAAAAAAATTATTTTTTGTTATCGTATGGCAAATAATATTTTTAGTATATATTAAGAAAATTAGTTTATACATTAAAAATATAAGCTCAATAAACTAGACCCCATGGGTCTGAAGTTAGTTAGGGTAGGGTAGGATTATGGTCTCATTCTTTTGGGTATTTTAGGGTAGGGTAAAAATTGGGTATTTTTGTTTGGGTATTTTAGGGTATGAGTGTGGGTAGGGTATCACCCTACCCATTTACAGGTCTAGTAGCATCTGATCTCGATAAGAAAACTTTAAATTATTAGCTTTTGTAACATATGATATAAGAAACGAAGATATTTGTCTTATTGAGGCAAGTTAGAAAAGACATCATTGACATTTCATATGAAGATCTTTTATTGCAGAGATGATGGGGAAAATTGCACTTTTCATTCTATAAATTTGCCTATTTTGATATTTTATCATATAACTTGTCAATGTTTAAATTTAATTATATATATATATATATATTTTTTTTTTTTTCATTATAAGATTATCACATTTAGTCCAGTTTCACACAAATTCACAATTTGGCTGGAAGTGATGATGTAGGAATTTAAAATGATGATGTGGAAGCCCAATTCGATAAATAACCATAATTTCTTGGGTGCCATGAATCAATTTCAGCCAAATTTGGATAGATGTGACAATTCTATGAAACACATATACATGACTAATTCGAAATTCGACAAGCCATAGAATAAAATCTCAAAGTGGAGATATCAAAGTTATAGAATGAAAAATACAATTTTTCTCATACGAGACCATATGCTGCTTTATTAGTGGAGAATAAGAAAAATAAATATGAAGAGTCTATCAATTATAATTAGGCAAACATATATATATATATATATATATATATAAACGTAGAATCAACTTGGCTTAAAATAAAAATTACTAATCGAATCCTAAATCCTACACGAATCTTATCAAATATTAATATATTTACATTCTTTTTCCACTATCACCATATTATTTTTTGTATTATTACATTATAAAATGTCACTAAATTAATGCTGTTAAATATCAATTTTGTTGTAGAGAGCCTCCCCATTTCCCTCTGTCTGATCTTCTTTGGCAATTCTACTTTTTATCTTCTTATCTAAATTATTGGGTGTGTTTTAACTGCTTTAGAACTTTAAAACTAAACCTGTCTAATAGTTCTAAGAGCACGCTACTCTATGTTTGTGGGATGTGATTGAAATGAGTAATAATAGTGAGAAAAAAATTAGTAGTAGCAGAAAGGTGAATATATACATTCAGAAGCACATCATCCGGACTAGTCCATAAGCAGAATATTTCTTGTTCAAATAAAGCGACTAATCCCATTAGACCATTACAGGACATATATACTTTCAGATACTAATTAAAAATATTCACATATCCCACTAATTAATCTTTAATACTTGTTAAAACTTATATCTGATCACTTCCATAAGACTATATTTATTAGGAGTTTCTTAATGTATTGCTTGAATAGGTAGTGAGATTTTTTTCATGACTCCACGGATAATTTGATAAGTTAAAGGTTCTTTTTTTTTTTTTTTTTAAATAATGGAAATACAGTTACCTAACATTTTAATCAATTATGAGTTGATTACTGGATTTTTACTCCTGTAATACTTCGACATGACATGAGAGTGAAAGAGAATTAAAAATTAATTTTCTTTTGATGAGGGCTAAAATCATTTATTTTGAGTTTTTGTTTTTGTTTTTTATTTTTCTTTTTTTTAATTATATTTCATATTATAAGGAAGATCTAGAAAAATTTGAAAAATCTCCCTTCAAATTGAACAAGTTTACGTGCAGATAATTGGTATTATATCCACTGCAGGATGCGAAAGTCTCAGTTAATGATGATTAGCATTTACACTGAAATTCCATGCCACTCCAATTTGCTGCCATTCTTGTTAGAACCATACCAGAAATTGCTGCGTGAAAGTCCGTCTTCAAGAAAATTCACTTGGTTGAACTGAAATTAATTAGTCAGGGTTGCTTGATCGAAGTTAATTTGCATATAACATCAATTCAGTTTCTTTCACTTGCTTATTTAAAAATCTGTACTATTATATATCGGAAGTATGGATCATTTTATTAAAATTAATATGAATATGGAAAACTTGATCAGTACTTTTAATTGAGATTCAGATGTTTTTGTGTAGAAATCAAGAAATCCAATTAAAATCCACGACAAACAGCGAAGGTCGGTCATTGGAGTCTCCAGCAAAAATCATTCCAGCGCTGAATTCAGTATTTTATATGTGTGTGTTTGTGTAAGAGAAGGTAATATGCAAAGAAAATATTTAAATAATAAAAAACACGTATATGGGTCGTTTGGTTGAAATAAGAGATCATTACTTGGGTTCCACTTGACAACTCAAGAGGTCGTAAACCGACTCATTTATTCTGGCCCATATGATCACATTTATTCTAGTCTATACCGAAATTAAGGATGGTAATGGCACTACAAAAAAATATAATGCTATAATATTTTTTACTTCGTTAAGAATAGTATAGTAAAAAAACTTATTTGCTATAATAATTCTATTGAAATATAAAATTTCAAACATGTGGTAAATTTTATATTAAATACTAATCTTCATCTTATTATAATAAAAAATATATTTATTTACTATAATTTTTTTTGTGTGGTGAATAGTATGTCACATTTACTACATGTTTATATAAACCATGGCAAAAATTTAATGAATTGAAAACCAATGAAACTTGAAAATTTGGCAATAAAAATTAAGATCTTAAATCAGAATCTTACACAGAAAAAAAAGGTAAAATATATTGAAAGCAAGGTTTAATAATATATTCAAAGTAAAATAAAAAAATTGGTATTGAATTCTAAATTAACAAATAACTCCCCCCCCCCCCCCTCTCAAAAAAAAATTCCTAATTTTAATTAATAAAATTAGAGGTAAAATGAAAATTCTCCCCAATTTTTATTGTTAAAAAATTTGATTAATTAAAAATAAGTTATAAGATGAAAAATGCAATTTTGCTTTATAATGTTGATTAATGAAGTCTTCGTGTAAATCACAAGTACATTGTTTGTTAATGAAGTCTTCGGGCTTCATAATTAATGATTCTTCATCTATACTATTTAAAAAAAAAAAAAAAAGACCTCTTATTCATGCTACACTATGGGTGTTCACACGTCGAGTTGGTTCAAGTTTGAGGAAAAAATGAGTCCAAACTGATCAAATTTAATTAGTTCGGATTTGTTCGAATTTTATAAATTTGGATTCCTAAACCCAAACCAAATCAAATCGGGTTGGTTTGATTTGGGTAATTGGGTTAGGAAAAAATGGCAAGCCCAACAATAATGGCCCCATGAAAACTAAGTCTAGTGAAACCCAGTGATCCCAAAGAAGTCATGTGAGATCAATTTAGCCAACCATTTGAAGATTGGTTGACCACTTCTATATGTAATTTCATTAAACAAATCGAAAACCAATCAAAAAAAGAATAAATAGACAAAAAAAGGAAAACATGTAAAGAATAGATGAGACGTCATTGAATTTCCAAGTCTCTCTTCGGAAAAATAAACATGAAACTCTCTTATTTCAGGCTTCTTCCTCCACCTGCCAAACTTGGGAATAAGGTTAGTGGTGCTATTGTGTATCGTCGGCGGTGCTATTCGGCAAACAAGGATGGAGAATTGATGAGGAGAGGAGAATTAGGGATTATCTTGGGAAAAATGAGAGAATCGAGAGAGATGAAAGATTATAGAGTAAAGAATGAAGAAAAAGACTAAAAAGGTAAAAACAAGTAAATTAGTATTATTTTTAATTAAGTTATTGGGTTAGGTCGGGTTGGTTCGAATAGGTAATTATGAAATCCAAAAATCAAACCAATTGCAATCGAGTTTGATGGGGTTTTACCCAATTGAACTCAATCAAACCAAACTGAACCAATTAAATTGGTTTGGTTCGAATCATCCGATTCATTGGATAAATCTGATCCAATGAACATCTCTAGCTACACCAAAATTTTATTTACCTAAAATACCCCCTATAAGATAGAAAAAATCTACATAAATTTTAAAATTTTATCCACAACTAATGTGTATGATTCATTCTCCTTACTAACTGTTTTTCTCTCCAATCTCTACAACTCCTTCCCCTTCTCTCCAATCTCTACAACTCCTTCCCCCACTACTAACTCTTCTTCTCTCCTATCTTTATAACTTATTTTCCCACTAAATCTCTCTCTTCTCACCACTCATAACTTCTTCAATAGGATCTAACTGCATGGTGTTTAACTTTTTGGTTAAAATAACTAATTTTCATATATTAGTATTTCAATTAACAAAGTTAGACTGATAACTTATTTCATAATTTTCTTATGATTGAAAAAAAAAATACTTGGTTGTAGGAATTTTGTTATATATTGATTTTTTTTATTTAATAGTATTTTTCTATGGAGTTTTATATAATATTTTAATTGTATTATGAAGGCAAAAAAAAAAAATTATATAATTTATTAGTTAATTTTTATTATATCGAATGAAAAATTTTCAAAACAAAGTTACATTGCACTAAAAAAATATTTATGCTCGTAGGGACTATGTGCTACTATCACTAGTAATAGTAATTATTTTACTATAATAGTCTAAATCCATTATTTCATTTGATATTTTATTTTCTATTCTATAATATATATATCAATATATATATATCAATGTATAAATTATTTTTCTGAAAAAAAATATTTGAATATGGATCATATATATATAACCTATATTTTAAAAATAATTACTAATCATCTCTTTCATGTTATAAACAAATACCAAGAGTATTACCAAATGCATAACCAGCAGTTAACACGAAGACATTAATTAAATTTTAAGATATTATCATTTTCCAAGAATGAATATACAATGAATCAAGAAATGAGTCAAGGGGAAAAAACATGAAGGTACATATTAAAAATTAACTTTTAACCAAAAAAAAAAATGAAAAATTAAGAATATTGAAGGAATTTGAACATCTCGGCAAGAATGCTTCACCTGCTATGACACTGAATTTTCCAGGAGATGGCCCAAAATCAGCCCACTCCCCATCCAAAGTTTCAACCTACAAACCTTTCACTTCATTTGTATCAATTACGGACATAGAGCTCTTGTCTCCATGGAGTATAATACAAATCCTGCTGTCGTTTTTGCCTCGTAAGTGGTATTTCATCAGCCCAGTTAAGTAAAAATATTGCGTGAAAAAAGAGAGGTGACCTTCACTAACAACAGAACAGGATATCAGAGACATAAAATCTGAGACATAAACAAATCCATAATTCACACAAAATAGAGACTGACTAGACACAGAAAATAATTCTCAATTTTATGAGGCATTAACATTTGTAAAATGGCTGCCTTTTTATCTTCAGTAGTTTCGTACTAAAATTTACCAAAACTTTGAGCAAAAAAATTTGACAAACAAAATATAATATGCGGAGATCTGAATAACGGGTCCATCTTAGCCAACATAAAAGACAACTTCATCCAGAATTATAACATGATAGCTTAATTTCTCTGTTTCTTACAAACGAGGGGCTAATTGCAATTTACCCCTAGTGATATATATATATATATATATATATATATGATAAACAGGCACAACGCTCCCCTGTCAAAAAAAAGGGGCAAATCACATAATTAGTCCCTAAAGTTTTACTCTAAAATCATTTTAGTCCTCAATTTTTAAAAGTTCATCTTTTAATCCCTAATGTTAATCTATGGTTTTATTTTAGTCCTCAAAACCATTTTTTGTCAGTATTTGGCCGGAAAATTGATCAATTTTGACCTTTTTAAGGGTTAAATTATCAATTTATGATTTTATATTCCACTTTAGTCCCTATGTCACATTTTCATTTTTTTTTTTTTAGGAAAAAATTGCATTTTACCTCCTATGAAAATGGAAAAGAACAAAAAAACTCCCTTATAAAAAAATAAAAAAAAAAAGGCAAAAAACCTCTTTGTGTTTTGAAAAATATGCACACCACCTTCCGCTCCTGATTTGCTTCAATTTAACCTAATTTTAATATACAAAGACTATATTATCTGCAATTATTTCATATATTTTCAATTTAATGTATTTATTTTTTTAAGTATATTTTTGTATATCTTCTTTCATCTTTAAATTAAAAACTATTTTTATTTTTGTATTTTTCTTTCTCTAATTTATTCTACTTTTTTCTATTTTTATATATAATATATACAAATATATAATATAAATATATATTTATGTAGGTGGAACATAAAACCTTATATAGGGACTAAAGTGGGACATATAACTTTATATAGGGACTAAAGTGAAACGATATATTAACGTTAAGGACTAAAAGATGAAATTTTAAAGATTGAGGACTAAAGTGATACTAAATCGAAACATCAGGGACTATTAGTGACATTTACCCTTTTATATTATATACTAAGTTCATCTTATTATAATAAAAAATATATTTATTTACTATAATTTTTTTGTGTGGTGAATAGTATGTCACATTTACTACAGGTTTATATAAACCGTGGCAAAAATTTAATGAATTGACCACACTCATTAGTGAAGTAAAACAAATGAAACTTGTGAAAATTTGGCAGTAAAAATTAAGATCTTAAATCAGAATCTCTCACTAGAAAAAAGGTAAAATATATTGAAAGCAAGGTTTAATAATATATTTGAAGTAAAATATAAAAATTGGCTCCAATTTTTATTATTAAAAAAATATTTAATTAATTAATTGAATTCTAAATTAACAAACAACCCCCCCCCCCCCTCCGGAAAAAAAATTCCTAATTTTAATTAATAAAATTAGAGGTAAAATGAAAATTCTCCCCAATTTTTATTATTAAAAAATTTTGATTAATTAAAAAAAACTATAAGATGAAAAATGCAATTTTGCTGAAATCACAGGTATATTGTTGGTTAATGAAGTCTTCGTTTAAATCACAAGTACATTGTTTGTTAATGAAGTCTTCGTGTTTCATAATTAATGATTGTTCTATACTATTTAAAAAAAAAAAGACCTCTTATTCATACTACATTGGGGGTGTTCACAAGTTGGGTTGGTTCAAGTTTAAGGAACAAATGAGTCCAAATTGATCAAATTTAATTAGTTCGAATTGGTTCGAATTTATAAATTTAGATCCCTGAACCCGAACCAAACCAAATCGGGTTGGTTTGGTTTGGGTAATCGGGCTAGGAAAAAATGGCAAGCCCAACAATAATGGCCCCATGAAAACTAAGTCTAGTGAAGCCCAATTATCCCAAAGAAGTCATGTGAGGTCAATTTAGCCAACCATTTGAAGATTGATTGACCACTTTTATATGTAAATCCATTCAACAAATCGAAAACCAATCAAAAATTGAATAAATAGACAAAAAAAGGGAAACATATAAAGAATAGATGAATAAATATGAAACTCTCTTTTTTCAGGCTTCTTCCTCCACTTGCCAAACTTGGGAATAAGGCTGGTGGTGCTATTGTGTATAGGACTGTAAATGGATATTCAAAAATTCGTTTACCGTTCGCATTCATATTCATTTATACAAAATTTATCCGCATCCGTTTAAAGTGGATATTATCCGTATTCGATTAGTAGATATTGGATTATAAATAGATACGGATATGATAAATGCGTATCCGATCTGTTTAACATTTGATCCGAATATATATTTATTAAATAATATATTATTTATATTTTTCAATAAAAATCTCATAATCCATATATGTATATATATATATATATTATAATTGAAGAATTGGGAAGAAAAGAATAGATTTAAAAAATTATGTAATATAGAGAAAGAATTGAAGAATAAAGTTAATCAACATAATTATTGTTGGTTGACTTTATAATTAATATACTTAAATGCCATTATTATTAATAAGTATTAATAATTAATTATAAAGTCAATTATTAATTAGAAATTATACTATTTGTTTGATTGCTTTGGTTTTAATGAAATTATATAGCTCCTTCTATTAATTAAAATATGTATTTGTTATGGATTCATACATTTACGTATTTGAATATTCATAAATGGATATCTAAGTAATTATAATCGAATATGAATATAAAATAATAATTCGAATATGGATAAGTTTAATAAAATATGAATGTATGTGAATAATTATAATCGAATATAAATATATCTGAATCCGACGGATACGAATTTGGATATCATTTTTAATTATCAGTCAAATTCGTACCCGTATTCGAATATTCAAAAAGTTAAACGGATACGAATATGGAAACAGTGTATCCGATCCGTTTAATATATGTTTACACCCGTAATTGTGTATCGTCGGCGGTGCTATTCGGCAACGAAGGATGGAGAATTGATGAGGAGAGGAGAATTAGGGATTATGTTAGGGAAAAGAGGGGAAAACGAGAGAATCGAGAGAGATGAAAGATTAGAGAGTAAAGAATGAAGAAAAAAGACTAAAAAGTAAAAACAAGTAAATTATTATAATCTTTAATTAAGTTATTGAGACGGGTTGGGTTGGTTTGAATTGGTAAATATGAAATCCAAAAATCAAACCAGTTGCAATCGAGTTTGATCCAGTTTTACCCAATTGAACCCGATCAAACCAAACCGAACCAATTAAATTGGTTTGGTTTGGATCATCCGATCCAATGAACATCTGTAGCTACACCAAAATTTTATTTACCTAAAATACCCCTACAAGATAGAAAGTAAATCTACATAAATTTTAAAATTTTATCCACAACTAATGTGTATAACTCATTTTCCCTACTACCTGTTTCTCTGTCCAATCTCTACAACTCCTTCCCCCACTACTAACTCTTCTTCTCTCCAATCTTTATAACTTATTTTTCCACTAAAGCTCTCTCTTCTTACCACTCATAACTTCTTCAATAGGATCTAACTGCATGGTGTTTGACTTTTTGGGTAACATAACTAATATTCATATATTATTATTTCAATTAACAAAGGTAGACTGATAACTTATTTCATAATATTTTTACGATTGAAAAAAAATACTTGGTTATGGGAATTTTGTTATATATTGATTTTTTTATTTAACAGTATTTTTCTATAGAGTTTTATATAATATTTTAATTGTATTATGATGACAAAAAAAAAATTATATAATTTATTAGTTAATTTTTATTATATCGAATGAAAATTTTTGAAAACAAAGTTACATTGCACTAAAAAAATATTTATCGCGTGGGACTATGTGCTACTATCGCTAGTAATAGTAATTATTTTACTATAATAGTCTAAATCCATTATTTCATTTGATGTTTTATTTTCTATTCTATTCTATATATATATATATATATATATATCAATGTATAAATTATTTTTTTGAAAAAATATTTGAATATGGATCATATATATATAACCTATATTTTAAAAATAATTACTAATCATCTCTTTCATGTTATAAACAAATACCAAGAGTATTACCAAATGCATAACCAGTTGACACAAAGACATTAATTAAATTTTAAGACATTATCATCTTCCAAGAAAAAATATATAATGAATCAAGAAATGATATTCAAGGGGAAAAAACATATTAAAAATTAACTTTCAACCAAAAAAATGAAAAATTAAGAATATTGAAGGAATTTGAGCTTCTCGGCATGAATGCTTCACCTGCTATGACACTGAATTTTCCAGGAGATGGCCCAAAATCAGCCCACTCTCCTTCCAAAGTTTCAACCTACAAACTCTTCACTTCATTCATATCAATTACAGACATAGAGCTCTTGTCTCTATGGAGTATAATACAAATCCTGTTGTCGTTTTCGCCTCGTGAGTGGTATTTCATCAGCCCAGTTAAGTAAAAATATTGCGTGAAAAAAGAGAGGTGACCTTCACTAACAACAGAACAGGATATCAGAGACATAAAATCTGAGACATAAACAAATCCATAATTCACACAAAATAGAGACTGAATAGACACAGAAAATAATTCTCAATTTTATAAGGCATTAACATTTGCAAAATGGCTGTCTTTTTATCTTCAGTAGTTTCATACTAAAATTTACCAACACCTTTAGCAAAAAAAATTGACAAACAAAATATAATATGCGGAGATCTGAATAACGGGTCCATCTTAGCCAACATGAAATACAACTTCATCCAGAATTATAACATGATAGCTTAATTTCTCTGTTTCTTACAAACGAGGGGCTAATTGCAATTTACCCCCAGTGATATATATATATATATATATATATATATATGATAAACAGGCACAATGCTCCCCTGTCAAAAAAAAGGGGCAAATAACATAATTAGTCCCTAAAGTTTTACTCTAGAATCATTTTAGTCCTCAATTTTTAAAAGTTCATCTTTTAATCCCTAATGTTAATATATGGCTTCATTTTAGTCCTCAAAACCATTTTTCGTAGGTATTTGGCCGGAAAATTGATCAATTTCGACCTTTTTAAGGGTAAAATTATCAATTTATGATTTTATATTCCACTTTAGTCCCTATGTCACATTTTCATTTTTTTCTTTTTTTTAGGAAAAAATTACATTTTACCTCCTATGAAAATGGAAAAGAGCAAAAAAACTCCCTTATGAAGAAAAAAAAAAAGGCAAAAAACCTCTTTGTGTTTTGAAAAATATGCACACCACCTCCCTCTCCTGATTTGCTTCAATTTAACCTAATTTTAATATACAAAGACTATTATCTGCAATTATTTCATATATTTTCAATTTAATGTATTTATTTTTTTAAGTATATTTTTGTGTATCTTCTTTCATCTTTAAATTTAAAAACTATTTTTAGTTTTTTTATTTTTCTTTCTATAATTTATTCTACTTTTTTCTATTTTTATATATAATATATACAAATATATAATATAAATATATATTTATGTATGTATTATATATTTGTATATGATATATATTAATAAATAAATATAAATTATACATAAATATATAAAAACACTATATAATTATATTTGTATAACAATACAACCCACCCCTACACCCTCCACCCTCCACCACCCCCAACTGCCCCACCCCCACCATGTGATGGTTGGCCATGGTAGCTACCCTCAGCAAACCCACCTCCTATACATCGCACTTTTGCAACCCCCACCCCACCCCCAACTCTCTCGTCCCCACCCAACCATGCAACTGCCGGTGCAAATAGGGCCATGGCAGCCATGATCGCCACATTGCTTTGAAAAACAACAACCATGGCTACTGTTTTCCAAGCTACCATGGTCACACCTTCACCAATACTATTATTCACATCAATAATCCATTCAAACAGTTCTTGAAACAATTCTTCAATGACTTCAAGAGAATGAATATCTATGACATTAAATCAATTAATTAAGCATTTTAGATTGATTGAACCAACAACCAAACAAAAAAATGCAAGTGCCTTGGGGCAGTATGGCCTCAGTACAAAGTAATATTTGTAAATTTAAGAATGGATAACTTCGATGATCATAGCAAAGAACGTAAGCATTTTAGTATTTTTATCATATAATTATCAAATATATTAAGAAATGTAATTGTTGGCATAAAATAAATAAATAAAAAAAAGGACATAGAAATTAAAATGGAACATAAAATCTTATGTCAATTGTTGAATTGAACTAATGAAGTGTTAAAATATAATATAGTGTAGACGGATGCAAAGTATCCATACTTACCCTAACTACAAGAGCCGACCAGATAATATCAAAATATTTTATTGTTTGATAGGTATAATAATTATGTAATTTTGTCACACGTCTTCATCGAAATATCAAATGATTTTCACACCTTGCCCTGGTGGGAATCAAACCCCACCACGTTCATGTTTAGGATAAGGATGCACTTAAGCAATTAAGCAAAAATTGACAAGTCATCAAGTTTCCAGCTACGTCCAGAAAAATAAACTGCTTCTTCCACGCTTCTTTGCCGACCCGCCAAACTTGAATAATATAATAAAATCATCACTATAATTTCAGAAAAAAAGAAAAAAATTACAACTGAGAAACTTCCTTTCCCTATCCAATTAACATGGAACATAAAACCTTAAACTGATAATTTTACCCTTAAAAAAAATTAAATTACTCAAATTTTCGATCAAATACCATAGAAAAATGGTTTTGAGAACTAAAATCAGACGATATATTAACATTATGAACTAAAAGATGAACTTTTGAAAATTAGGGACTAAATTGATTCTAAAAGAAAACTTTAGGGATTAATTATGTGATTTACCCGAAAAAATATACAAAAAAGTTCCTTGTATTCTTGAAAATCATGCTCACTGCCTCTCTCTTCTTGTTTCATGCCCATTGAGTACTAAAAAGATAGAATTGTCCTTAAATAAAATCAAATTTTAAACCACATTTATTTTTATTTTATCTATTAATTTTGTCATGTTCCTTTCTAATTATTTTTTTTGCCTTCAAAATTTCATAATATTTAATATTTATAAAATATATATAATATATTTTTATTTATACTTATATAAATAATATATATAAATAAAATCATATATTTTTTTAATACTTATATATAATATATATAAATTTATCTATAAATATATACATGTGTTTTTTTATTTATACATGTAACATATATACATATATAAATTTATCTATAAATATACATATATATTATTTATTTATATATATATAAACTTTCTTTACTTCATTTTAAATTAAATAATATTAAATATTTTAAAAGTATATATAATATACTTTATATATTATATATAATATATACATAGAGGTAAATTTATCCATAAACAAATACTGATGCAGCGGGTAAAATTTGGGAGAAAAGAAAAAGAATAAAAACAAGCTATTGCACGAATAACTTGAATAAAATAAAGCATGTACACGACAAGGCTCAAAACAAAGTAAAAGAATTTTCTCGTAGAGAGAAAATCAAGGAATTCTATTGCTCAAATTGTGTCTGACAAACTACATATGCGAGCTTATTTATAGGCTTCTCAAAGAATCCTGATAGGAATATGACTTATTTATATTTATCTCTAAATCTCCTAATTCCCTAAAGATAATGTAAAATAACACATAACTCTCTAAATGATAATGTAAAATAATATCTAACTCCTAAAAAATAATAAAAATTTGAAGTCTAATATTTATCTAGAAACAAAAGAATCTAAAAGATAAAGCTTACTATCTAAATGATAAAGAGTGAAATATTTTCCATATGTGGAATATTTTGCACAAGATAACTCTAACCAAAATTCTCTCTATCTCCATATCAAATACATACATTTTTTATTTATACATATAATTTATATATATATATAATTTTTTTTATTCATTTCAAATTAAATAATATTTACTATTCATAAAAATATATAATATATTTTTATTTATACTTATATACATATAAACATTTTTTTTGCCCTATATACATATACATACATGATTTATATATAAAATATATATATATATAGATATGTATATAAAATTATTTATAACATATATAATATAACCTATACTAGTATCCATTATATATACACATATATTATACACAAATATATATACACACATGGACATATATTTATAAAAAGAAAAAAAAAGGAAAAAAGTAACATAGGGACTAAATTGAAACATAAAACCTTATATAGGGACTAAAGTGGAACATAAAACTATAAATTGACAATTTTGCCCTTAAAAATGTCAAAATTGGTCAATTTTCAGGCCAAAAACTATGAAAAATGGTTTTGGGGACTAAAATGAAACGATATATTACCGTTAGCGACTAAAAGATGAATTTTTAAACATTGGGGACTAAAGTGATTCTAAAGTAAACATTAGGAATCATTGATGACATTTACCCTATAAAATTATTTATAACATATATATACATATATAATATAACATACGCCCACCCAACCCATCCCACCGTCCACACCATCTCGTCAAATGGTTGTCATGGCAGCCCTGGCAACTGTGCATAGTGGCTAGATCCGGCCATTGGTCGCCGGCCAACGATCTATTTTTTTTTTTTACAGCAGTAGCCTGCCATACGGCTGCTGGCTGTGGTCTACCGGCTGCCATGGGCGATGGAGTGTGGTAGGTGAGGGAGATGGGGGTGGGGGAAGTTATATATCTTTTATATTTTATATATATATATTATATTTGGGCAAATTGCATTTTATCCCCCTGTGAAAATGGAAAAAGAGAAAAAAATCCCCTTATAAATAAAAAAAAAAAAAGGCAATAAACCTCATTGTAATTTTAAAAATTATGCACATTGCCTCTCCTTCATTACTTGTTGCAGTTTAGACATAATTTCAATGCACAAAGACTATATTACTCCTAATTATTTCATATATTTTTAATTTTATTTATTTATTCTTTTTAAATATATTTTTGTATATATTTTTTTCATCTCCTTCATCTTTCTAATTTATTCTTTTTTATTTATATATATTACATATATACAAATATAAATATAACATATATAATATAATAAACATAAATATATAAATACATAAATATATTTATACATAATATATATTAATAAATAAATATTTTATATTATATTTTATATAATAACCCCACCCGACCCCCACCCCATCTTACCTAATGGCCGCCTGCAAATGCGGCCATGGAGGTTGCCTCAGCGAGCGACGGCCGCTGCCCGCGTGGGCCTCAGAGGCCTCCATGGTTGCCTCCAAATGCAACCATACGTTTGGTCATGGAGGCCGCCTCTGCAAGCGGCGGCCATGGGCGCCGCTCGAGGTGTGGGGTGGGGTTAGGTGGGTTGATGAGGGTGGGTGCTGGATTTCTATATATATGTATATATACTATATATAAATATAGTTGACTATATATTATGTATGTATATATATAAATATATTTTATATTTTATTTTTTTTATCGGTAGAAGTAATGTGAGCCGTCAATTTTTTTTAATGAATTCAACAGTTGATATTCAGGTGTAAAATTGACATTTCAATAGCAAAAATCCTAGACCAACCGCACTTGCCGCGCATGATTTGCACTGCGGGATGGATGGGGGGACACTATCTAATTTTTTTTCATAAAGGGATTTTTTGCTTTTTTCTATTTTCACTAGGGGTAAAACTTAATTTGCCCTATTATATTTTATATACATTATATATAAATATGATAATATGTTATATTTTATATTATATATATATTTAAAGGATATAATATGATTTAATTTGGACTGTTGAATTTTTAAAACAAGATTTAAAGACTGATAAATAAGGGTATAATCATTTTTTTATATGCAAAAATATAGACCCAAATGCACATACCTACCCTTGTGCTACATCAATGTTATAAGGAGGGTTCATTGCATGATTTTTAGAACTCCAAGGATGTTTTTTGTACATGTTTTTTTGCCTTTACAATGGGGTGTTTTGCCCATTTTAATGACCGCATGGGGTCATTTATACAAATCCTCACAAACGAGATATATAGCATCTCAGACACACACATAAATACACAGAACACAAAATTGATGCTAAATCGTTCCTTGCTAGGCTCCACAATAAGCTTTTAGAGGATCTGGGGAAGTCTGGCCGTCTCCAGAGTCGAAAAAATCAAGAAACTTGATATAATCAAAGGGCTCGAAGAGTAAGGGGTGCTCTTCATCCACCATCTCCGGCGGGGCCTTAATTAGATACCCTGATTTTGGGACCGAAAACAATCCGATGGAGTATCTAGCTTGATCGCCGGTCATCATTACCCTGTGATAGGGAGGATGCAGCCGGCCATTTGTCCATGCCTGCAAAGTACCATAAAAAAGATACATCAAAATTCGATTAAGATTCTTTTTTTAGGTCCTAATGTGGTTTGATTTAACTAATGTTAGGTCCCAAAATCTTACATAGAAACATTCTCCAATCAGGATAATGAAAGAATTGGGTGTGGTCTCAGCAGTGATCCACTGTCCATCTTTTGTCTGCACTTCCAATCCACTCACCTCGTTCTGATACAAGATGGTAACTATGTTCTTGTCCTTGTGGGATTTTAATCCAAGCTTAGTCTCATTTCTTTGAGGTTCATCATACTTCATAATCCGGATAACATAGTACGTGGAATCCATGTGCTCATCTATGTACTTTTCAAGTCCGATGCTCTCCAGGATCATCCTCCTCACAATCTTATCCAGTTCAGATAATTGCTCAGAATAGGACTGTACGGTCTTGCTAGTAAGAAGAAGACCAAAGTAATATTCTTAGGAGGTCATCTTATTGAATTAATTGTAATGGAATATATGATTTTTGTGTAGTTATTAGTTACGTACCTAAAAGTGGGATTGCCTACGGGCCACATGAGGTTGGTGAAGCTTTCAATTTTTCCAGGGGAGAGGGCATCTCCGATTCCCAAGCTTTCATAGAGTGGAACCATCGCATCTCGTCCAATGTAGGCATGGTAAGGCCTGTTGGACCTGTTACGCAGTTTGATCTCTAACGGGAGATCAAAAATTTGTTTTATTACATCAAGTGTTGATTTTCGTAGATTAAGAGGAATTTGATTGAATATGGCCTGAAAGCAACCAAATTCTTCCAGGGATTGTCAGATTTGGGTTTTCAGGGATTCCCAGCTGGTAGGAGTTTCTTGTTTCAAGTTGGAGAAATCTATGACAGGGAGCTTCATGGTTTCAGAACCCATTTCCTGATCTTTCTCTAAACTATGATATTGGTGCCCTTTTCTTTTGTGGTTCCCTTTCAAGTGTAATTTTGGGGTATTTATAGCTAGAAATTAGCTTTTGTTAGTGACTTAAGGGTGTTTGGCTGTTTGAGTTGGTATGCAAAATGCTCCAAATATTTTATAACATATTTAAAATGTACAAGATTTCACAAAATATTTGGTAAATTTTTTGAAAAAGAACTTATAAGTTACCAAATCTCATGATTTTATAACTTTTTTTAAATAAATAAATAATTTCTAATTTATTTCTAAAGTTCTAAACACTCCATTTTTAACCAATTTAGTTACAAGGTTGTTTTATATATAACATCTTATAAGTAATATCTTATTTTGTCCAAAAATTTTTAGAACTTTTTTCGAAAACAAGATAATATCTTCTTGTAAGTTTCAAAAATATCCATAAGAAGTATACGTACAAGATTTGAGTAAATTGCAAAAATAAGATTGTAAATAAAGCCATTTTACAAATGAGGACTGAAATTAAAGCTGTGGCAAAACTACAACCATAACTATAAAAAAAAAAAAGGGCAAGGCTCGCCGGAAAGCGCAGTCAACTCATTAGAAAGCACAGTCAGCGCTGGAATATGCTTGCGTGGTGCTCGACTAGCATAACTTCATGCCTTGTCATATGCCATGTGTATTTTGATAAAGAAAAAAAATGTAGAAATAGGACAATAAGTAAGGCCATTTTGCAAAAGTGGGCCAAAATTAAGGAGTAGTAAAAAAGAGACAAAACTTAAGGAGCAACAAAAAAGATAACATATAAAACTGAAATAAGGAGTAATATCGTCAATTTTCACTTGATGCAAGCTCATCAATATCCTATTTTGCATTGTTAGTTATTTTTGGATGAATCAATTGAATTCTGTAGCATTCTGTTTCGTAAGTTTTCATTTGATTTTGTATCAGTAGTCATTTATGATGAATCGAGCAAATTTCATAGTATTCTGATGTCATCAATTTTTGCTCGACTTTTTGCTACTCAATATTTCTATATTATCTGGTTATTTTTCTTACTGCCCCTTAATGTTCTGCTTATTATAAGATTGGTTATCTTTTTTGCTGATCCTTAATTCTAGTCCTCTTTCACGAAATGGCCTTACTTATGGCCCAATTTTGCAATTTTTTCTTCATCAAAGTATACGTGGCATATGGCGAGGCACAAACTTGTACCAGCCAAGCGCCACACAAGCATATTCCGGCACTGATTGTGCTTTCTAGTAAGCCTTGTCCTTTTATTTTTTTATTTTTTTATAGTTATGGTTCTAGTTTTGCCACAACTTTTAATTTCGATCCTCTTTTGTAAAATGACTTTATTTATGGTCCTATTTTTGCAATTTACCCTACAAGATTTATAGGTAAACTTAGGGATAATTATAATTTTCGTCCCTAAACTTAGCCACTTATTCAATTTTAGTCCTTTAATAGTATGACGTTACAAAATTAGTCCCTAAAGTGTCAATTTTTTTAACAAATTGCATCCTTGCCGTTAACCATCCAATTAAATTGGACGGAAAGTGATCATGTGCACTGCACACGACCACTAATGGAGGGAAATACACTAGATTATTAGGTTAGCATCAAAGTCTGCTTCCCCCATTTTCTCCCCCTTAACCCTAAATTGCCGTTAACCTTTCCTCTAGTGCTAATCTCAATGCCTCCATCAGAGCTGTCAGCACCACCCCAATTACCTATTACCTTGTCGCCACCTCTACCGCCGGTTGCCTCAGAGCCAGCTCCTCCGCCACCCTCTCATCGCGGCATAAAATGGGCATATTGGCCTTTAGCACAGGCATAATCTCTCATACCATCGAGCATACCCACTCCATATTTCACACACGTGTCTTACGCCTTTGTTCTTGTTGACCCCATCGATTTTCAGCTTCTAATCACGCAACATGATGAGCAGTGGATGGAAGACTTCACCTCCACACTCCATTCTGCCAATCCCCCTGCCAAAGCCCTTTTATCCATTAGTGGAGCAGGGGAAGGCCCTCAAAATTTCTCCAATATGGTGAGCGATTCTGATAGCAGGGCTGCATTCATCCAATCCACCATCGACATAGCGCGAAAATATGGTTTTGATGGACTCGATCTCGATTGGGAGTCTCCCAGCAATCCACAAGACATGTCGAAGCTTGCATTATTATACAAAGAATGGCATGCTGCTGTCAATTATGAGTCCCTTGCCTCAGGCAAGCCCCGGCTGCTCTTGTCTTTTGCTGTTTATTTTGCTTCCAACTTTTTCCTGCCTGGATATGTGCCATGGACTTATCCACGCGATGCTATTAGGAATTATGTGGATTTTGTGAGCCCAATGTGCTATGATTATCATGGTGGCTGGGACACTTCTGCCTCAGGGGCTTTTGCCTTGCTCTATGATAACACTAGTAACGTGAGTACTAGCTATGGTATTTCAACCTGGATTACAAATGGTGTACCATCCAAGAAATTAGTGATGGGAATGCCCGTTTATGGGAGGACATGGCAATTGAAGGACCCAAACCAGCATGGAATTGGGTCTCCTGCTGTGGGGACCGGCCTTGGTGGAGGGCTGATGATTTATTCAGCTATCCTTGAATTCAATTCACAAAATAATGGAGTATTTGGGTGAAACTTGTTGCTTGAACGACTGTTGAAGGAATTGCTTGAACTCATTTTGCCTTATCTCCAATTTTCCTCCTCTATTTTTGCTTCACACCACTGACCGAAACTTCTCTTGCTGGCTTTGACTGAATTCTATGACAAATTGACCAAAAAAATGAGACAAAATGATATAAAAAAAGCCAAGAAACATGCTTGGCGGGAATCTAGGCAAGATTCTGGCGTATTTCCCTCCATTAGTGGTCATGTGCAGTGCACATGACCACTTTCCGTCCAATTTAACTGGATGGTTAACGGCAAGAACACAATTTGTTAAAAAATTGACACTTTAGGGATCAATTTTGTAACGTCATACTATTAAGGGACTAAAACCGAATAAGTGGCTAAGTTTAGGGACAGAAAACATAATTATCCCGGTAAACTTAATTAGCCAAACAACCTTTAAGGAACCAACTTTTGTAGAAATGATATATAAAATCTTGACATTTTATTTTTGAAACTTATAACTCTTTTTAAAGAAAAAAATGGAGCATATATTTTATACATCTTATAAGTTTTCTAACATTTCATAATATGTTATGAAGAGTTTACAATTAGCTCACCTAAACATCCGCTTGGTTCCGCATGAGTGTAAATATTTCATTATTTGGTTCTTGCAAGTTTTTTCCATGTCCAAGGTCTATGTACGAAGAGATCTTGGGAATTATTTGGGAATTCCTATTCTCACTTTGAATTTATGCATGACCTATGGGATAAGGGTGAAGTTTTGCATATTATTAAATTTAAAAATATTTCAATTTTATGTGAAAAAATTTAATAAGAAAAATATTAAAATTTGTCAATAATGTTAATAATTATAATTCACATTAATGTAAGAATAAAAATATATTTTTACTATAGGTAAGCTTCAATATTAACTCAAGGTAGCTAGAGCTTAAATAGACTTGACTATATACAAACGAGTCGAGTTTAAACTTGATATTTTTGAAATAAATTTGAAGCCGAGCTTGGGTATAGCTCAAACTTGAGGACAAATAATTTTTCAAAGTAAAATTGAGCTTGAATTTGAAAAATTTTAAATTACGAATTTAAACTCGACTCTGTTACACTCTTACCCAATTGTGATCAAGCAGATTGGATGTATGCAATTTAGTTATCAAGTGCTCGGGGTGCAAATAGTCCATACAAAATATTTCTGCCACTTTTATCCCCGAGTCCAAGCTGAGATGACATTTATTAATTCTTGATTTTGTTAACAATATGGACAAGACATATATATTAGGTCGTGATTATTACTTAAACAATGGGATTACAGCAACAAGATACAATCCAGCTAGATAAAAGTTTTTCAATTGGAAAACAACATTTTTTTTTTTATAATGTGTTGGAAAACGACATAGTTAATTTAAAATGAAAAGGATTTATCAACCTACACCATACAATTATTGAAGTTCCCTAACGTTGAAAAGCCCACAAGTCCAAGCTGACGAGTGTTGTCATTCTCAATGGATTAGGCCTGTAAAAGAATATAGTTTTCTTGATGAGGTCTAACTCAATCGATGGCATCTGGTCCCGATCGGAAAACTTTATATTATTAGCTTTTGTCACATATGATGTAAGAAATGCAGATATTAGTCTTATTGAGACAAGTTGGAAAAGGCATCATTGACATTTCATAAGAAGATCTTTTGCTGCATATGAGGCCGAAAAGTTGCATTTTTCACTATAAGAAAAATAAATATCAAGAGTCTACCAATTATAATTAGGCAAATATATATACCCAGAATCAACTTAACTAAAACATAAAAGTTACTAATCGAATCCTAAACCTTGCAATGAATGCTACTAAATATTCTATTATAGTTGTATTCTTTTATCACTATCACTATTGTCACGCCCTAGGCCAGCGAGCCTGTTGAATGCAAGAATTGCCTCCAAAACTACCAAATGCATCTTAGAATTGGACTATGACCAACTTGCTCAAAAGGGACATCTAATGGATGCATATGAGTTCTTTGGCTAACAAAGCTTATATATCAATCACTCTTTCAATATTTAGTCGATGTGGGATGAGTTATCACAATCACCCCTCTTTCAAAATGCGATGCCCTCGTCGAGGCGTGACACAAATCCAAGATCAGTCACAAGGCGTTGGGAGGTGGCACCTATAGGATCAAGAGGTGACTCCCGTGTATGTGACACTTTGCCCCCCAGGTTCAAGAGGTGGCTTCCACATATGTAGCACTTTGCCTAGTATAGACTTACCTCCCAATATTCCGGTTGATGATGGCTTTGATACCATTTGCCATGCCTAAGGCCTGCGAGCCCGTTGGACGCAAGAATTGCCTCCAAACCCACCAAGTGCATCTTAAAATTGGGCTATGATCAACCTACCTAAAAGGGATATCCAATGGATGCATATAGGTTCTTCGGCCAAAGTTTATATACCAGTCACTCTTTCAATATTTAGTCCATATGGGATAGGATATCACACCTATATTACGTTGTGTATTATTACATTCGGCAAATCACATAATTAGCCCTTAAAGTTTTACTCTATAATCACTTCAGTCCTCAATTTTTAAAAGTTCATCTTTTGCTCCCTGATGTTAATATATCATTTCATTCTAGTCCTCAAAACCACTTTCCGGTGGTATTTGATCGAAAAATTGATCACTTTTGACTTTTTTAAGGGCAAAATATTTAACTTAAGGTTTTATGTTCCACTTTAATCCTAATTTAAGGTTATATGTTTTACTTTAGTCCCTATGTCACCTTTTTTTTTTTTTAAGGAAAATTGCATTTTACTCCATATGAAAATTGGAAAAGGGCAAAAAAATCCCTTATGAAAAAAAAAAGGCAAAAAAACATCATTGTGTTTTGAAAATTAGGTACACTGCCTCCCACTCTTGATTTGCTTCAATTTAATCCTAATTTTAACATATAAAGACTATATTATCCTTAATTATGTCATATATTTTTTATTTTATTTATTTATTTTTTAAGTATATTCCACATATCCTCTTTCACCCCTTTAAATTTAAAAACTATTTTTAATTTTTGTATTTTCATTTCTCTAATTTATTCTACTTTTTTCATTTTTGTATATACTATACATAAATATATAATACATACGAATATATAGTATATGTGTTTATATATTATATATTTATAATACAGTATTATATATTTATAATACATTATATATTTATATATAATATATATTAATAAATATATACATAAATATATAAATACACTATATGATTATATTCGTATAATAATCCCACCCACCCATGCACCCCGCACCCTCTGCTACCCTCATCCCCACCCCCAACTACCCATTCCCCACCTAGCCATACGGCCGCCCGTGCGGACGGGGCATGGTAGCCATGACCGCTGTACCACCTTGAAAAACGGCAATCATGGCTGTTGTTTTCTAGGCTACCATGGTTGCACCTTCACCATGGCTGTTGTTATTCACGTCAATAGTCCATTTAAACTCTACTTGAAAAAGTTGTTCAATCAAGCCAAGAGAATGAATATATGTGACATTAAATCAATTAATTATTCATTTTAGATTGATTGAATCAACAATAAACATAAAAATACTTATGTGCCTTGGGGCAGTGTGGCCTCAGCATAGAGTTATGTTTGTAGATTTAAGAATGGATAGCATCGATGAATAGTAAATAATTAATGTGGCACAATTTCTGTCAATTAAAAAGCATTTGAGCACTTTTATCATGAAATTATGAAATATATTAAGAAATGGAATCCATATCTTATGAAGATAAGAATATCACTTTAATCCTAACTTCTCAAATTTGATCAGATCTGAATCCCTGATAATGATAACTCAAAACTGCGAAAATAATTCTAAAATCCTAACATTATCAAGACTAGACAGTTATTGAAATTCCTAAAATCTTTAATTTATTAGGATTGGATAGTTATTAAAATTCTCAAGCTCGTGAGTAAATATCCAAAATCCTAACTTTTCATGGTTTAATTATTCTAGATTTTAGCTTACTATTACCATAGTTTAGTAATTAGATAATAGGAACATCTATGATGAACTTTCGGATGAAAATATATTGGTACAAAATAGGAGGTTCTAAGATTTCATATCACCTATATTTGCATAGTTTTAGCTAACCAATATGACTAGATACCTTATAGGGGTTAAAAACTATCCAAATAAAGTTTTAAAATGCTGGGAAGAGCTCTAGAATTATCCATATATTCATAAATCCGAAAATTCCATACAAATATTGATCTTGGCCATCTTTAACTTGATATTAATGGACCTAAGCCCGTAAATACTTCATAATAATTTGTGGGCTTATTTTCTACACTACTTATGGGTAGACCTGGCAAATGAGTACCCGCGAGTAACCCAAGAATGGATAAAAATGGGTTGGGTAAAATTACCCATTTTTATTGGGTACAGGATAGTGGACCCATTACCCGTGACTATGGGTAATGGGTAACCCACGGGTACCCGTATTATTATTACTTTATTTATTTTTATTTTTTTATATTTAAAGAATTTTTTTTTTTAAAATTTATATAATATTATTTAAATGTTAGTTGTTACCTAAATAAAATTAATAAAAGATGTCAAATATTATATTGAACAAATATTTTAAAGCATGTCAAATGTTTTGATTTGAAAACTACAACTTAAATATTTAAACATATATTAAATTTAAGTTATATTACATTACAAAGTTTAAATTAAAATTTCATTATATGTCAAGTTTTTTGAATTAAAAGTTTAAACACCACTTAAATATTGTTGATATCATTAACAAAAAAAAGTGTTATACCTTCCAAAATAGTTGCAAAAATTAGAGAAAAATTAAAAATTAAAATATAAGTAATTATTCACGGGTTACCCGTGGGTACCCGCGGGTTGGGCCAAAAAACGGCGGGTAAAATTACCCGCATTTTATTGGGTACAGAAAATGAGGCCCATTACTCATATTTTTTTGGGTACCCACGGGTACCCGTGGGTTTGAGTAATTTTTGCCGGGTCTACTTATGGGGTTAATCATAACTTAAAATGAATTAAATAGTTTGGGTTGTCATTACAGTTAACTTATAAAAACACAAATACAATTTATGGGCTTATTTTTATACTAGTTATGGGCTTAATAGTAACTTAAAATAAACTAAATAGATTGGGCTTAATACATCTAATAAGATATGAACCAAAGTAGGGCTATCAATGGGTCGAATTCGAATCGGATCATTGGATCCAAGTCCGAATCCGAAAGTAATATGTCAGATCCAAATCTAATCCAAGATCCATCAGATTTGTAGTTAGTATAACTATATCCAAATCCAAATAAAGTCAGATATTCGTTGGATATCCAAAAAAATCCAAATTTGAATATTTCAAAAATCATCATATATTTATTATTTTTCAAAAATTTAGTAGAATCCAAATCTAAAACAAGCATCGTTAAAAAAAATATACAATAGATTAATAAATAAATTTTCAAGTCTACTGATTACTTAAAAGCAACAATAGAATTTAACTTAATCACATTCATTCACCAAATCATTACATTTTAGGTTTTGTTGCTGATAATAGTACTTATTTGGCATTATAAACACATAGTTATACTTAATAATTCAATCAACTAACTATAGACTCAAAGTTTTATAAAAAAGAAACTCATTTTGATCAAATCGAGATTTCCATTGCATTCTTGTCATATTATTGTATTCGGCTCCTACTCATTATTCTTCCTGCATAATTTTTTATTATAAAAATGAAGAAATAAGTGATGTAATTATGATGTAAATAAACACAAAATCTAACAATTTATATGAAAAGCACCTGATTTGATATATTGCATGGAAGTTCATTACTTCCTTCATCCAAATATCCACATTAGCATTATTATAGAACACTATGTATACATATTTATAATACTATATATGTATAATACTAATTACATTCGAATTCGAATGATTAATGGATCAGATCGAGCCATATTCATATTCGCTCCATTTATTTCGGATTACGAACTTTTTTAATCTGATCATATCTGTTGAATCTTTTATCGGTTAAAAATTCTAAATAATTGGATCGAATTCGAATCGAATTCAGATTACAATCTGCTCCATTGACAGCCCTAGACCAAAGATTAATATTTTCTTCATCATAAAAATATAATCATGGCTATATCATATTGCTAATTCTCAAAAAGAAACCCAATCTTCCATACATATTTTGCCTATTTTTGATGTTGTTCGCATACAATTCATATAATTATGGCTTAAGTCAAATAGTCCTGAATGAATAGCTCCAAAATTGATATTCGTAGAGTAGCTAACTTGATTATTAACATAAAATTCAATAATAAAGTTTCTACAAATAATTGACTTGATAAATTCAACATCTTCAATCATCACCAAGCAATCCTTACAAAATTATTAATAATCTAAAATCTATGTCATCGAAATAGCAAGTAAAATTTGATAAATATCTAAAATAGGAGCTTTAATAACTTCAAAAGAATCCAATTTATATCCCATATTTATTTTTAATTAAGATCCCTTAAATGTTGATCAAGTCTTAAATAAATTTTATGCTCAAATTTTAGGAGAAGAACAACCCAAGAATATCAGTAAAAAATCAAAATCAACTAATATTACTCAATTATTCCTACCATCCAATATCTTATCCATAGTAACTATAGTAATTCATATAAAGATTTCGGGTATTACATATATAAGTTGATTGTATTAATTATATTAAAATAAAATTAAAAAATAAATAAAAAAACAATGAATTTTTTTTTATTCAATTAAAAAACTTAAATTCCTATGAATTCGATATTTGGCTAAAGTCGCACAGTTATATCAACACAAAACCGTGCTACATATAATAGTATAGATACCAGAAACAATTATATTTTACTGGAAAAATATTGTATGAGAAAAAAATAAGCAACCTTCACTAGAACATAATAGAATTTCAGAGATATAAAATTTGAGACATAAACAAAATTGTCTCTAATTTATACAAATTACAGACAGAATAAGGACACAAAATTAATTCTGTCAACTTTATACCCCTTTATGTTCAATATTGTCGTACAAAAAAAGTTCACCATCTTTAGCAATTAGCAGAAACATTTGACAAATAAAAAACGACATAGCTCGGAATAACTGGTACTTCCTTAGTCAATATGTATTCAACTTCTTCCAAACAGATATATAACTTGACTGGATAACTTTGTTCCTCTGTTTCTTACAACACATAGAAATAGGATTTCCCCAATAGATGTCGGCACACATATAAATACACACACTCAGACAACTTACACAAATTCGTGATGCTAATTTATTCTTGGCTAGGCACCACAATAAGCCTTTAGAGCAGCTGGTGAAGTCCGGCCGGCTTCAGAGTAGTAAAAATCAAGAAACTTAACATGATCAAATGGCTTGAACAGTAAGGGGTGCTCTTCATCCACCATCTCCGGTGGGGCCTTAATTATGTACCCTGATTTTGGAATCGAAAACAATCCAATGGAGTACCTAGCTTGATCTCCGGTCATCATTACCCTGTGATGAGGAGGATGCAGCCGGCCATTTGTCCATGCCTGCAAAGTACCGTGAAAAAAAAGTACATAAAAATTCGATTAAGATTCTTGTTTTAGGTCCTAATATTTGATTTTAACTGATGTTTGGTCCCATAATCTTACATGTAAACATTCTCCAATCATGACAATGAAAGAATCAGGTGAGGGCTCAACAGTGATCCACTGTCCATCTTTTGTCTGCACTTCCAATCCACTCACCTCGTTTTGGTACAATATGGTGACTATGTTCTTGTCCGTGTGGGATGTCAATCCAAGCTTAGTCTCATGGCTTTGAGGACCATCATACTTCTGAACTCGGACAAGATAATTCGTGGAGTCCATGTGCTCATCTGTGTACTTTTCCAGTCCGAAGCTCTCCAGGACCATCCTCCTCACAATCTTGTCCAATTCAGATAATTGCTCAGAAAAGGACAGTATGTTCTTGCTGGTAAGGAGAGAGGAGTACTATTTTCTTATTAGGAGGTCATCTTATTGAATTAATTAGAATGGAAATTTATGATTTTATGCACCTATGTACCTGAAAGTGGGATTCCCTTCGGGCCACATGAGGTTGGTGAAGCTTTCGATTTTTCCTGGGGAGAAGGCATCTTCGATTCCCAAGCTTTCATAAAGTGGAACTAAAGCATGTTGTCCGACATAGCCATGGTAAGGCTTGCTAGACCTGTTGCGCAATTTGATCTGTAAAGGAAGATCAAATATTTGTTGTATTACATCAATTGTTGATTTTCGGAGATTAAGTTTAATTTGATCGAATATGGCCTCAAAACAACCGTATTCTTCCAGGGCTTGCCGGACTTGGGCTTTGCAGGATTCCCACGTAGGAGTTTCTTGTTTCAGGTTGGAGAAATCTATGATAGGGAGGTTGATGTTTTCAGAACCCATTTCCTGATCTCTCTAGACTATAATATTGGTGCCCTTTCCTTTTGTGGTTCCAATTTTCAAGTGTAATTTTCAGGTATTTATAGGCATCAATTAGCCTTCGTAGTGACTAGCTTGAAGGGTACCGTTCGGCTTTCTTGGTGGGTTTATAAGCTGCTCGAATATTTTACAAGATGTTTGAAAACGTATAACATCTTATAAATATTTAAAAAACGTTTTTGGAATGAACTTATATAATACTAAGGTAAGATTTAGGATTTTATAATCTTTTTTAAACAATTAGAGAGTTCCTAGCTTTTATTTAAAATTTTAAAAAACTAAATTAATTTATATCATACCACTTACATGATTGCTCCTATTAATATTTTATAATTTTTGATATCTTATTTTATCAAAATATTTTAAAGTCTTATTTTAAAAATAAGATATATCATCTTATAAGTTTTAAAAATATTTTATAAAAAGTATACTTATAAGATTTTATAAATAAAATTAGCTAAACCGCATCCAAGTCAGGAATTCCTTATTTTTCTGAAATGAATTTATAAAATTCTAACATTTTATTTTGAGAGCTTATAAACTCTTTTATTAAAAATACTAAATATATTATATTTTATAATCTTACAAACATTTTATTATACATTTCAAAGAGTTTGTAAGCTTATCCGAATACCCTCTTAATTCTGTATAAGAGCGTAAACATTCCATCAGTTGGTTCTTATAATTAGTACAACATATATTTTTTTTTCCCTATCAAAGGTCTACGGAAGGGACCTATAGGCTTATTTGGAATTGCCATTTCAATTTCATTTATGCATGACATATAGGACAAGGGTAATTTTTGCATATTATTACATTTAAATATATTTCCATTTTAGCTGAAAATTATTAAAAAAATAGTAAAAGTAATTAATTGTATTAATAATTATTCTTCACATTGATGTAAGAATAAAAAATATATTGTACTATATCTAGTTTGAACATTAACTCAGGTTGAAGCTTAAATAGACTTGACCATGAAGGAGTCAAGCTTGAACTCATACTTTTAAACTCCAACTTGAGATTTCAAGCTTCAGCGCAAATAACTCTTTAAAGTAAGGTTGAGCTTGAATTTGAAAATTGTTAAAGGATCAATTTAAACTCAGTTGATTTACACTCTTACTCAATTACACTCAAATAGAGTGGACTGATAGAATTTAGTTATCAAGAGCTTGCGTTGCAAATAGTTCATACAAAATGTTATTGCTGCTTTTAGCCCCGAGTCCAAGCTGAGATGACGTTTATTAATGCAAGATTTTGTTAATAATACAGACAAGATATATTAGGTCTTGATTATTACTTAAACAATGGGATTATAGCGATAATATCGAATCCTGCTAGATAAAAGTTTTTTGTTTTTTTATTTATATACATATGCACATTAGGAGTCTATTAGGGTTCGAACTCCTGACCTCCACCATTATATGGGAGATTTATGCCGTTAGACCACAGACCACTCGGCAGATAAAAGTTCTTAGATTACATTTTCAGAAAGCGATGACATTTAAATTTTAATAATCCACAAGCCAAAAACATTAAACTATAAAAGCTGAAGAATTGACGTACGTAGCATCTCAGCCTTAACATATGAGAGGACCACTACTAATAAAGACAGGTTTAATTAGTACTATCACTAAATGTTGAAAAACAAATTTTAAATTATTATGTTAAGGGATATGTTAAATGAGAATTGTCCTGGAAAATTCGATTTGTCGATTATTCCAAAGAGAAGATCCAAACAGTCCTTGTGCCAAATTGGAAAACAACATAGTTAGTTTTAAATTGACAAGGATTTATCAACCTACACTATACCATTATTGAAGATCCCTAACGTTGAAAAGCCCATACGTCCAAGCTGACCAATGTTGTCTTTCTCATTGGATGAAGCCTGTAAAAGAATATAGTTTTCTTAATGAGGTCTAACTCAATCGATCGCATCTGATCCCGATCAGAAAACTGTAAATTATTAATTAGTTTTTGTCACACATGATACGAGAAATGTAGATGTTTGTCTCATTGAGGCAAGTTAGCAAACACATCATTGACATTTCACATTTGAAGATCTTTTGTAGAAGATGAGGAGGGAATTGCATTTTTCATTCTATAACTTTGCTTACGTTGATATTTTATTATATAATTTGTCAAATTTTGAATTTATTCCTTTATATACATGTTTCACAAGATTATCAGATCTAGTTCAATTTCGCCGGTAAATTCACAATTTGGCTGGAAGTGATGATGCAAGAATATAGAATGATGGGCATGACCGATTTGATAACATGACCATAATTTCCTAAGTACCATGAATCCATTCCAGCCAAATTATGAAGTTTCAACGAAATTTGAATAATTATGACAATTTTATGAGACATGGATACATGACTAATTTGAAATTTGATAAGTTATAGAATAAAATCTCAAAATGGGGAAAGTTACAGAATAAAAAATATAATTTTTCTCAGATGAGACCATATGCTGCTTTATTAGTGGAGAATAAGAAAATTAGATATGAATGATTCACCAATTATAGTTGGGCAAACATATACACGCATAATCAACTTGACTTAAAAATAAAAGTTACTAATCGAATCCTAAAACCTACAGAATGCTACTATATATTATATTATAGTTGCATTCTTTTACTGCTATCACCATATTACTTTTTGTATTATTAGATTATGAAATGTCATTAAATTAGTGCCATTAAATGTCAATTTTGTTGTAGTTAGCCTCCCTATTTCCCTCTGTCTGATCTTCTTTTGCAATTCTACATTTTATCTTCTTATCTAAATTATTCTATGCGTGTTAACTACTTTAGAGCTTGAAAACTGGACAGTTTGATAGTTCTAAGAACACGCTACTCTATGTTTTGTAATAACAGTAAATTAACAGCAGAAAGGTGAATATATACATTCAGATGCACATCATCCGGACTAGTCCTTAAGGGCAGCATATTTCTAGTTCAAATAAAGCGACTAATCCCACTACAGGACATACTTTCAGATGCTAATTAAAAATCACTCACAAATCACACTAATTAATCTTTATTACTTGTTAAAACATATATTTGATCACTTCCATAAGACTATATTTATTAGGAGTTGCTCAATGTATTGCTTGAATAGGTAGTGAGATGTTTTTCATGGCTCAACATATAATTTGATAAGCCAGAGTTTATATATATATATATATATTTTTTTTTTTTTAAATTATGAAAATACAGTTACTTAACATGCTAATCAATTGATTACTAGAAAGTGGGTCTTTACTTCTATAATACTTCGACGTGAATATGAGTGTGAAAGGGGTTTAAGAATTAGTTTTCTATTATACAGAGGAAGTATGGATCATTTTGTTAAAATTAATGTGAATATGGGAAACTTTAGCACTCTTAATTGAGAATAAAACGTTTTCTGTAGAAATCAAGAATCCAATTTTAAAATCCACAACAAGCAGCCAAGGTCGTTGGAGTCTCTAGTGAAAATCATTCAAATGCTCAATACAGTATCATATATATATATATATATATATATATTTATAATGTGTGTGTGTGTAAGAGAAGGTAACATACAAAAAAAATATTTAAATAATAAAGATCACGTATCTTACCATATCAAATATGATAATGTTTATAATAAGAGGGTTAGGAGTCTCCAGTGAAAATCATTCAAATGCTCAATTCAGTATCATATATATATATATATATATATATATAATGTGTGTGTGTGTGTAAGTGAAGGTAACATACAAAAAAAAAAATTTAAATAATAAAGATCACGTATCTTACCATATCAAATATGATAATGTTTATAATAAGAGAGTTTTACTATGTGGTTTTAGATGGCTCCATACATGGTAGAGCCCAATTGTGGGTCCTTTGGTTGAAATTAGATCATGACTTGGGCTCCACTTGATAATGCAACTTCGTAGATCTACTCATCTATTTTGGTCCGTATCACATTTATTCTAGCCCACACCAAAATGGCTATAGTTTGAACATATACTAATTTCAATAATTTTTACTCTTTTAATTTTAAAAAATATATGAATTATTTGGTGAATATTGAATATAATATTTAAAGTAACGGTGAATATCAGGAAAAGAAAACAGAAAATCATTTTAAGGACCAACATAGTCACTACAAAAAAATGTAATATTAACGCAAAAAAATAACATAGTAAAAATTATCATTAATAAAATGAATTAAATGACAATATAATTTTTATTTTATCATTAATGATATTTTTTAAGTGACATTAACTTTTATTTTGTTATAATATAACTTTATAGTAATAAAGATTAATATTTTAAGTTGTCACCGTTGACAATTCTTGATACCCTATAGTGATAACTTAATGACAGTAAAAATTGTTTCACTACATTGTAACAAGATATTTATTGTTATCAAGTTATCACCATATGGATATCACTAATTACTAATTATGGCAATTTAAACACTATTCTTGTATTATTTAATTTGTCAAAATCATTAGAGTGACAAAATAAAATTTTTTGTGACCTAATATATATAATTAATGATAATTTTTGCATTGTCACTTAATATTTTATCACTAATTTATAATTTTCTTATAGTGAGAGCAAAACACACATTCGAAGATGCAGGCAGGAGTATTAAGGGTCATTGTTTGCAGTATAAATAATATAATTATACATCAATCTTCCATGAAGTTTGACGTAATTACAAAATAGTTCTTGTTGTTTCATTAATTATATGTGCCTCCTAAATTTTGAACCGTCCAATAAGTCACCATTATGATTTCATGGATGTTCTGTCAAAGAAAATTAGGTAAATTTTCAAATTTGTACTTTCGTTAACTAACCACATTCATCTATTTAAATATTTTATTTTATTTCTTATTCTATCTCCTATTTTATTTTATGAATATATGACATATTTTTATATAAATAATTGATTTAGAATCAAACATATTTGGCATAAATATAACAAATTGGAATAGGAGATGAAATAGAGAATCCAAAGTACTCAAATATATTGATGAAAATACCCTTGAGGGTCTATATTGTAAGACATTCAAAATCTGTAAAGTTATATTTGTAATATTTTTATTTTGTTATATACAAAATATATATATATACACACGCATATACATGTATATATAAATATCTACATATATTACGTACATATGAATATAATTATATTAAATAATACATATATATAAATATATATACATATACATATACACACACCTACCCCCACCCAGCCACCACATCGCCCCGCCTGGTAAACTTAGATTTGGCTGGCAGGTTTAGATCGGTCAGATCTGGCCAATGGCTATCGCTAGCGGAAGTTGGGAAGGAAAGAGTATGGGGGCCGGGGCCATGATAGAAGGTTGCGGGGGAGGGAAAGGCGGCGGGAGAGGCCAAGTTGGTCGAGGTCGGCGGAAAGTTGTGGTGGGAGGGGTTGTTGGGGGGGGGGGGGGGGGGGAGGTGTATAATTTATATTTATTTTCTTAATGAAAAAATAAATTTAATTTAATATATATTAACTTATTTAGTTCTTAATTAATAAATAAATTTAGATGTACTTATGATTTAACATTATTGAATATGGTATTTAAAATTATATTGTGAAGATGACAAATCTTTATTCTTATTTTTTCAAATTATTTATTTTGAATTAATAAATAAATCTAAAAAAATTTAATTATTTGTTTTAGATACATTTATTATTTAATTATTGAGTATGTAACTTAAAATTATTAAAATTACATTATCTAAGATAATATATCTAAATTTTTATTTTTATTTAACTAATTTATTTTTAATTAATAAATAATTTCAAATATATTTAAAATTAAGTAAATTAGCTCACCCCTAAAATTATTAAAGTTATATTGTACAGGATAATAGATTTAGATTGTTATTTTCCAATTTTTACTTATTTTATTTACTTATCACCAAAAATTTATTTTAAATATGTTTATAATTTTATCATTATTAAATATGTAAATCAAAATTATTAAATTATAATTTCTAAGATGAGAAATTTAGATTTGTTAAAAAATTTAAGGTGATAAAATGTATCAAATAAGCCCTCACAAATTCAAAAATATTATAAAATGGTCTAATGGTATTTATATCTTTGCATATTTCTACCTATTTCACATTTATTTTATTTTATTTTTATCAATATTAATGTAAGGGCATTTTCAACTTTTCTCACTTTTCATCTGTCTCACATTAGGATATCAAAAATAAGGGAATATATGTAATTTATGAAACAATGACTTTTTTATAATTATTCTAATGTCTGGGGATATAGAAGTAATTTGCTCTAATTAATATGTCTTTTTTCTTTTTTTGTGGAATTTACAATTGCATTATATGTTTGATATGTAGCGTAATTGTCAACTTCCAGAAAAAGAAAAGAATGCAATTTTAAAAAATAAACAAATAAATTGTCGCATGCATGATAAGTTTCTAATTAAATCATTATCACCAAAAATTTAATTAAAATATTTTAAATATGTTTATAATTTTATCATTATTAAATATGTAAATCAAAATCATTAAATTATAATTTCTAAGATGAGAAATTTAGATTTGTTAAAAAATTTAAGGTGATAAAATGTATCAAATAAGCCCTCACAAATTCAAAAATATTATAAAATGGTCTAATGGTATTTATATCTTTGCATATTTCTACCTATTTCACATTTATTTTATTTTATTTTTATCAATATTAATGTAAGGGTATTTTCAACTTTTCTCACTTTTCATCTGTCTCACATTAGGATATCAAAAATAAGGGAATATATGTAATTTATGAAACAATGAGGACTTTTTTATAATTATTCTAATGTCTGGGGATATGGAAGTAATTCGTTCTAATTAATATGTCTTTTTTCTTCTTTTTTTTTGCGGAATTTACAATTGCATTATATGCTTGATATGTAGCGTAATTGTGAACTTCCAGAAAAAGAAAAGAATGCAATTATAAAAAATAAACAAATAAATTGTCGCATGCATGATAAGTTTCTAATTAAATCATTATCACACCAAGGACCAAAATAATCACCAATATTTTTTTGGACCTCGATTGAGTGTCATTGTTTGAGGTACCTCATTTGTTCTTATCTTTTCTTTCTTCCTTTATTCGTCTTTCCTTGTTTTTTTTTTTTTTTTAAACAAAATATTGTCCAAAGTATTAAATGAGATGTCATTCACTAATTAAATATAGGGAAGAAAAACATTGTGTCATTTAAATTATTCCCATTTTTACACTTCATTACCCAAATAAAGATTGTTAATATCTAACATTTTATATTAAATGAAAATTACGTCTTCTCGTTTGTAAGTGAATTTCAACCTATCATTCTCATGCTTGCACATACCACTGTCAAAAAATTAGGTATTTATTATGAAAAATTGGTATAAAATTAATTTTATAGCAATATCTACAAATTAGAACTATAAATTTTTGTAGCAAATATAATTTTTCTAAATTACAAATAACAAAAATTATTAGCTATCAGTTTGTAGCTTTATATATACATTTGAAGTGCAACAAATTAGCTAAATTGCTATATACGTATATAATATAGGAGGGATAACTTTGAAGCATCTATTTCGTAATTGGTTACGTTAATTTCTTAGTATCAATTCATTTGATATCCTTATTTTTTGTGAAGCACATAATTTTAAAATGAAAAATAGTTAATTATGAAATATAGTTCAATGACTATAACTTAGCCTTTGAATTTTTTGCTTTCTTTCTTTTTTTCCCAACTTAAAACAAAAAATATATATATATATATATATAATCACATGAGATTATGAAACGATGTCTTGAAATGTTATCATTATATATACTTTTAACTAGCACTAATTGCATGAAATTAAATTATAACTTCTAGGTAAAAATAAAAAACAGATGAGCCTCATATATCTTATGAAAATGAGATACATGTATATGAAAATTTTACGTGCTCTAGAATTAATTAGTATTGTTTTCTGAACAAATTAGCTAAATAATATCTCGAGGGTATTTCGAATTTTCCAAAAAAAAAAAAAAAAAAACATTTTACTGACATCATCATTTTTCTTTGAAAAGCTAATGGATTCTGCAAAATATAACATATGGAGATAAATATTAGGAGGTATTTGTAATGATCTCTTTCTTGTGGGTCTTTTATAAATAAGTGAAATTTAAAGAGGATTTGAGTCATTAACCCCCAAAAAATTATGTTTTCAGATCGAAAACACGATATGAACAAAGCAGTATATGGAAATGTAATGCAATGTCGATCCTAATAATAATTATTTAGAATACTACAAAAAGTGCGTTTCAGTGACTGACTTTTTAGTCATTAAATCATAAAAATTAGTCACTAAATGAAAATTGTGACAATTTTTTTGATCAAAAAGCTGCAGTTGAGAAAATCCTCATCACTAATTTTATTATTGCCCAATTTCTTGTTCAGTCACAAATCAGTGGCTAAAAATTCAGCATAACTACTTAATTACATATCTAGAATATATTTCTTAATCTCATCAATCTTCTTGTCAAACAGTTGATTATTTAACTACTTAAGGTCCTTTTCCTTATATCTTGGTGGACAAAGTTTCGGATGCTTAATTTCTTTAATTGATAGAACAGGTGCATAAAACCCTTAGACTAAATATAATTAGTATTAAGTAATTAATGCCCATTAAAGTAAATTATATAACATAAAAAAACAATAATTTTTTGGAAATTTTGTTTTTTTCTCCCAAATGGACCTACGAAAAATTTATACCAAATGATATGAAAAACTATGACAATTCTTCCTTCTACATTTAGTTGTGTGGCAAAAACGTATATACTAGTTCCATTATGCCAATATGTTTGGGTGAAGGATTTTAGTGAAGAAAATGTTAGAAAATATTTTCTGTTATTTGGTTTTAAAGGAAAATATGGAAGAAGACAGCTAAAGGGTGTTTGGCTAAACTTATTTAAAATATCCTATAAGCTTCTACATTTTAGAAGATGTTTCTGGAGCTTATAAGATGTTAGATCTTATTTTTAAAATAAATTATTGAAGTATTTGGATAAAATAAGATTTTAGAGCTTATAAGATGTTAGTAATGGTAATTTTGTAATTATAATAGTTAGAAAATAAATGAGCTTATTAAGATCTTAGAAATAAATTAGGGTCTCCTTATTTTTGTCAAAAGAGCTTATAAGATGATAACATCTTATTTTAAAATCTTATAAGCTTATTTTTAAAAAAATTCTTCAAATATTTTTTATTATCTTATAAACTCTTAAACATCTTCTAAGATATTTTGAAAAGCTTATAAGCTCAACCCAACATCCTTTTATATAGATCATAATTATGAAATTTATTTATTAAAAGAAGATAGTTAATTTCTATAACATTTATATATAGTTGGGACGTAGGATTACAACCCCCCCCCCCCCCCCCCCCACACACAAAACAAAAAACAATTCCATTCTCCCTACGTTGTAAATGTGCATCAAAATTACTTTGATGGCTACGTAATATGATGACAAGGGACTTATTTAGAAAATTCTTTCCCCATATGCAAGATTATGTGGAGTGCAGGGAAATTCACCCGTATTTTACGGCACCGTCTTGCTTATAATTATATATATTAAGACCACACACTATAAGGACAAAAATTAATTACAAAATAGTAAATAATAATATAAAAGTTGTCACTGCTCACATATATTAAATGCAAAAAGATGTGTGAAATTGAAGATTAAAACTTAATGCTCCTGACAGGCTTACGTGTTTATATCTATATATATATATATATATTACAAAGAAATAAAACATTCGTAAAATGGCTTAATTTGCCAACATGTATGTATACAATTTATTCCAGCTGTTGCTTCATGTTATCACAGCATCTCATGTGCACACATAGATTAAATACAAACACACAGACAACATAAATTGTTGCTAATTCAAGCATATGAAGCTTTCAGATCAGGTGGGCGGGAATTCTGGCTGAGTTTATAGAAATCTAACTCCGAAAACTTAACAGGATCAAAGGGTTTGTAGAGTAAGGGATGCTCTTTGTCCACCATCTCCGGCTGGGCCTTAATTATGTATCCTGATTTTGTAACCGAAAACAATGCGATGGAGTGCCTAGCTTCATCTCCTGTCATCATTACCCTGTGACAGGGAGCATGCAGTCGACCATTTGTCCATGCCTGCAAAGTACCATGAAAAAAATACATCAAAATCTGATTAAGGTTCTTGATTTAGGTCCTAAAATGATTTGATTTAACTAAAGTTTGGTCCCATAATCTTAAATGGAAACAATCTCCAATTAAGACAAAGAAAGAATTGGTTGATGAGGGCTCAGGACTGATCCACTCTCCATCTTTTGTCAGCACCTCCAATCCCTTAATTGTGTTGTGATACAATATGGTTACAAATTCCTTGGCCGTGTGAGGCATCAATCCAAGCTTAGTCTCATCGCTTTGAGGCCCATGATACTTCATAAACCGGACAAAATAATTCATCGAATCCATGTATGTGCTCATCTATGTATTTGACGAGTCCAAGGCTCTCCAGAACCATCCTTCTCACAATCTTGTCCAATTCCAATAAATTCTCAGAGAAGGACTGCACATTCTTGCTGGTAAGGAGGAAAAAAGGGAGAATTATATGTTATCACTCCAAAAAAAATTAGGTATCCGCTACAAAAAAATTGTTACGAAATTAATTCCATAGTTATGAATACATACAAATTTTCGTAACAAGTGTAATTTTTTTTAAAAAATGTACAAAAAAAATTATTAGCTATAACTTTGTAGCAAGATTAGTAAAAAAATGTATATTTTAGAAGAAACAATAGTTATTAGCTATAGATTGATCGTAGCAAGGATTACCTATAAAAGCATTTGCATCAGATTTGGCTAAATTAATTTCATAAATAAAATTATGAATTTTCAGCATCAACTACGGATTAATCGTAACTGATGCGCTAATTTTTTGTAGTGTCTTGTGAAATCAACAACTCTTATTAAATTAATTAGCATGAAATAAGTAAAATAAACTATTTTGTGTTTGCACGTACCTAAAAGTGGGATTGCCTTCGGGCGACGAGAGGTTGGTGAAGCTTTCGATTTTTCCAGGGGAGAAGGCATCATTGATTCCGAAGCTTTCAAGTAGTGGAACCACCGCACCTCGGCCAGTGTAGCCATGGTAAGGCTTGCTGGACCTGTTACGTAACTTGATCTGTAAAGGGAGATCAAAGACTTGTTTTGCTGCATCAAGTGCTGATTGCCGGAGATCAAGAGGAATTTGATCGAATATGGCCTCAAAACAACCGAATTCTTCCAGGGCTAGCTTGACCTGGGTTTTCAGGGATTCCCAGCTGGTAGGAGTTTCTTGTTGCAGGTTGGAGAAATCTATGACAGGGAGCTTCATGGTTTCAGAACCCATTTCTTGATCTAATTTCTTCTTTAAATTTCTTTTGTGGTTCCAATATTCAAGTGCAGTTTGCGGGTATATATAAGTTTATTAACCTACACTATATATACCATTATCAAAGTCCCATGATGTGGGCATTAAAGAATGCCATATATGTAAGTCCAAGCTCACTTATATATGTTTTCGAAACTCTAAATTTATTAGCTTTTATCTGATAAAAACTATAGACATTTGCATAATTTATTGACTTAAAAAGATTTATGCAAAATAACAGTACATTGCAAGAAAAAGAAAAATTAGTTGTAAATTGTAATAATTATGTAAATATAAAAGTTGTTGCTAATTATATATATTAAATGATAAAATGTTGTTATGTTTGTGACAAGTAAATATATATATATATGTGTGTGTGTGTGTGTGTGTGTGTAAGTTGTCACACTTCATACATAAAGGTGTTTGGCTAAGTTTATTTAAAAGGTCTAATAAGTTCCGACATCTTATAAGATATTTTTGAAGCCTATAAGATACTACATCTTTTTTTAAAAATAAGTTTTTAAAGTATTTGAATAAAAGATCTTAGAGCTTATAAGATATTAGTAATGATAATTTGTAATTTATATGACTAAAATTATGAGAGCTTGTTAAAATTTTAAAAATAAATTGAGAGGTTCTTACTTTTTTAAAAAGAGCTTTTAAGCTCATAACTTCTTATTTTATGAGCTTATAAGATTTTAAATATATATATATATATATATATACCAAACCTATTTTGACATCTTATAAGCAATCAAACATCTTATAAGATGCTTTGAAGAGCTTGTAAGCTCACCTAAACACTGTCTTAGTAACACATTTATATTAACAATCCAGCAACAATGAAAATCTTATAGCAAATTATAATGATAATTGTTATTGTAGTTAGATTGCCACTATGTGTCTGCTATTAATTGTCAATGATAACAATTTAAAATAATAGTTCTTATCGATATTAATTCATATATAACTCAGCATCGAGAAAATTTTCTGTCTTCATCGCCTATGCATGAACCTTTAAAAAAAATTGATATTAAGTCATATTGTGGAGACAAAGAATGGAGAAATATGAGCAGTCAATCAATTATAATATGCATAACATATATATGTAGAATTAGTTAGCCATGATAATATAGTAGGTAAATTGATTGTTGGTTATATTTAGTGATAAATTGTTGATTATCCTCTTTAGATACACTTGATATTTATTAATAATATAGGTTAATAGATGAAAAATTAAGTGAAGTTGATGATTTTGAGTGCTTTGTGAATACAAATTAATTATATATGACGACATGCAAATATTTATTGAATTCTCGAGAGAAAATTAAGTAACCTAACTAATTGACTATTTCTTCAATTTGGGATTGCCACTCATAATCTTGATTAAATAATCTCCTTTATTTGATTGGATTAAGTTGAATCCAGAACTTAAAATTAACCCAACCATTTAATTGTTTCGCTAACTTGGATTAGACTTTCATAAACCCAATTTAATGAACACAATAATTTAATTTAACTAATATAACATTATTAAATTAATTATATTCAAATTAAATAATTGTCAGTAAATTAATTTGATAAGTGAGAGTGATAATATTTTCCAAGAGCTTGTTGCAGAAAAAGAAAAGAAGGGAAAAGTTTGAAAATAAAAAAAAAAAGGACACTACAAAAGAATATAATAAAAATAACAAAATAATAAGTGAATATAGATACTATTATTAATGATATATATTAAGTACCATAGCTTTTATTTTGACACTAATGAAATTTTTTAAGTGATAATAATTTTTGTTTTGTCATGATAAAGCTTAATATATAGTGAGTTGTGACAAAAACTAATGTCTTAAGTTTGCTCATGGCAATTGTGAACTCTCGGGAGAATCAATGACTGCATCTAAGATGCAATGCTACTATATCTGAAAATTCTTAATTGGCTAATTGTAAAAACCATTGACAATCAATGACATCCCTATGATAACAACCTAGTGATAATAAAAAAATTTACTATAATTTGTAACAAAATTGTTCATTATCATTAGGTAGTTGTCACGATATGTGTGTCACTAATTATCGATATTGACAACTTAAATATTATTATTCTCATTATTTAGTTTGTAAAAATTATTAAAATGACAAAATAAAATATTTTATCACTTAATTAATATATATAATTTGTGACACATTTTGTACTGTCACTTATTATTTCCTCACTAATTTATCTCTTTCTTATAGTGAGAGTTTGTCAAATGCATCATAAGTTTCTAATTAAATCGTTATCATACTAAGGACCACAAAATCACCAATGTTGTTTTCTTTCTCAATTTAGGATCATTGTTTGTTTAAGATCGCCCATGTGTTCGGGTATATATAGGTATAGACCATCTTTTGTTAGTTTTGTTTGAGCAGCGTCAACATTTCACTTGTTCTTCAATGTATTTTGAATTCTCTATTTTAATTTATGTTCAATATATTTTATTCTATAAATACATATTTATCTATAGTTAAATATTGTTAAAATATTATTTAATTATATTTGATATTTATTTATAATGTGAAATAAAAAAACAAAATATATATCAGAATAGGGTATCCAAGCTATTAATGTGTTAATGTTTGAAGATATATAGGTAAGTCGAGTGGTCAATTGGCTCAATGACATTGCCCTCATACTTAGATATGTAAGGTTCAAAATTCAGACCCAAACAAGTTTTAAGTGTGTGTACATGTATAAATTGAAAAAAAGAACATTTACGGAATTGATTAGGGAATTCCTATTTCAATTTCGTTTATGCAGGACACACAGGACACGGGTGAATCTTACTACATATTATTGATATTAAAATATATTTTAGTTTTTCATGAAAATATATAACAAACAAAATAAAGGATATTAATCTATAAAATTAATATACTGAAATATGATCAATAATATTTTTCATATTAAATCAAGGACCAAAATAGATTGTTTATACAAGTGAATCAGTCCTTGAATAGTTTAGATTGTAAATGAGTGAGATAAAGCTGGAGCTCGATATTTTTTAATAAACTCGAATTCAACATAAATTTATAAGTTTGACGACTTTGAGTTTTGGCTCAACTTTTTAAGATAAGGTTGAGTATAGACCTAAAATTTCTAAAATTCGATCTTATTTATATCCTAATCGCATTCAAACAGTTAGCTAGGCGATTCAATTTAGTATTAGATGCTTCTGGTGTAAATAGTCTCTACAAATTGTTGGTGTCACTTTGAAAAGGAAAAAAGAATAGAACGACAAAAAGGTTTATATCAATCTCTACTTTGTTTAAAATTTGATATAAAAATTTTGCGTCATATTTTCCATCAAAAAATACTTTTCAATGAGGCTATTTTTAATTGGATTTTTTTTGTTGGAATTCCGCTAGCAATTTCGATTTCGGCGGCTTCCGTCAAGAAATTCCACCAGAAATGGCAATTCTTTTGTTCTTTTTTTTTTTTTTTTTTTTCCTTTGTTATGGTTACGTGCAATATAAATTATTTATTAAATTATTATTACAGTAAGGACCACAAAAATCACCGATATTGTTTTATTTCTCGATTGGAAATATTTGTTTATTTAGGATCACCCATTGATTCGGTGATATATAGACATCAAATTGTCTTTTGTTATTTCTATCTGAGTAGTACTGTAAACATTTTATCATTGGTAAAATATTTTTAATCATCTAATTTTAATTTATATTTTATGTAATATATTATTTATTTCACTTAATTTATAGATATAGCCAAGTATATATAATTCACAATTAAATATTTTTTTAAAAAAACTTATTTATTAGATTTGCTATTTATTTATAATGTAGAGGAAATATAAATTAATGCGTATTAGAACAGAGTATCTCAACTGTTAACTTGTGGAGATCTAGGGGCTTATTCGAGAATTCTTATTTCAGTTTCATTTTTGCATGATACATAAATAAGACATGGGTGATTTTCTTTTTCATATTATTAATTTTAAAATATGTTTTAGATCATTACAAGGAAAATATTATTAATAATCAATAAAATTGATAACTAATTATGTATAAAAAATAATCAAATAATATTATTCAACTCAAGATGGACTTATTTACACACGCAACAAGCTGGGCCAACCTAATTGTCTATACAAATCTTGGCGTCGCTTTTAAAGGAAAAAAGGGAAAAGTTTGAAAAGAGAAAAAGGAGTTTGAAAAGTTTGAAATTAGACAAATTTCTAATTAAATTGTTATTACACTAATTAAGGACCACAAAGTCACCAATGTTGTTTTCTTTCTCTATTGGGTTTCATTTGTTTATTCAAGATCACCCACTTGTTCGGGTATATATAGATATCAAATTGTCTTTTGTTAATTCTGTTTGAGCAGTGTTAGCATTTTACAGGTTAGTCACAAATATTTTGAATTCTTTATTTTAATTTGTATTTTTTTATTATGATATTTATTTTAGTTTATAGATATGTATCAATAAATATTTTTTAAAAACATTAGATAATAATTTAATTATAATTTAAAGTAAAAAATAAAATACATATTGAAACATATATAGTATCTAAATTAGAAAAATTGCTGTCAAAGACCCATGAGTTGATGTGGTCCGGCGGCTTAATAGGGAATTCCTATTTCCAATATCATTTATGCATGACATATAGGACAAGGGTAAATTTTTCCACATTATTGATTTAAATAATATTTTAATCTTAGGTTTAAATATTTATTAAGAATAATATTTAAGAATGATCAAGTAATATTATTCATATTAATTCAAGAATCAAAATTATATTTTTAGTATAGATGAGCTCGGGCACAAATAGGTTAGACTAAAAAACAGTGAGCTCAAGCTCGATATTATATGGATGAGACGTCCATGTCAAGTTTTTAAATTAAATTATTACCAAACTAAAGCCTAGCTAATTTGCTTTGCAGTATTATGTGGATGAAGCATTTTATTCTACTAATATCTTGTTTACTTGATAGTATAAAATTTCAGTATAAAACTTAAATATGGATAAATGCTTAATTTTGAAGGATAAGACATCACCTCTTTTTAGTGTGATGAAAACTAATAAAACCACGATGCCGCTGCTTTAAATAACTTACTGCTATGGCGTCAATCACACTATTTCATTTTTTTTTAACTAATTTGTTGGGTTGTGAAAAGAATTCTTCATACCTTATTCCCAACTACAAAACAAATATTATATTTCTATTTCTCTTCTGCAAAGGATATTTTGATCTTTTTAAAATTTATCCCAATTAATATTATATCATCCATCAAAGTGAAAAATCGACGCAATTATCCACTTTCATCATTCATATCATCCCTTGGAGTAAATATAATTTAAAAAGTACAAAAAGATTATCATAATCCTAGTCTCTATCTCTTGTTTCATCCCATCACTCTACATCTCATATACCTAGTAAATGGGCCCAAGACTCCAAAATCACCAATGTTATTTTCTTTCGTTATTATCATTGTTTATTCAAGATCTTGTTCTTTTGAAACCCAAGAGGATCTACTATGAAAACTATGAAATAACAGTAAAGTAATTCAATGAAAATTGACAACAATATTTAATGTGGCTCGACAATGTGCCTAATCTACATGACAAAAAAAGGAATTTTTTGATTTCAAATCAAGTAATAGGTACAAACTTGAATTCCACAAATCTCACAAGAACACCTAATCCTTCGTTGTAAACTCTGTCTTGAGAAACTAACTCAAAAACAGTTTAAAAACCCTTGTGTTATGTCTGTGTTAATTTGTCCCAAAAGAAAACTGATTAAATACTCGTGAAAAACAGAAAATGACCCATGGGCCTCGCATCGTGTGCTGAGTCGCCCATAGCTTGCACCCTAGAGGATAGGTCTTCAGGCTTGGCCGAGAAAAACCAAAACTGGACAGAAAGTTCAGCACCAGGGCGCAACATTACAGATTACTGCACGCCCAGGCGCGCGAAACTTGTTCCAGGGCGCACGGTCATAGAAACCCTTACGCCTAAGCACACGTTGTGAGACCTGCTGCCCATCTCTATCTAGCTACTCAACTGGGCGCGCACCACCTTCTGCCCCGCCGTGCGGCATCCTGCCAACACACGCCGAGGTGTGCTCCCGAGCCCATTTCGACCGCTTCGCTCAATTTCTTCCATGTCTTGTCAATTTAGCTCAAATTTCAAAGGAAAATCAACATGTTCTTTTCTTATTTTATTTTTCTTTCATTCTAAATATTTATTCTTTTCTTTCTTATTCTTTTTTTTTTCCCTAAAAAATGAAATGTGTGCCAAAATTATTAAATGAGATGCCAACCATTCTCCTATTTTTCATCATATTTATCTCTATTTGAAATTGGAATATGAGAATATATATATATATATGCAATGTAGTCAAAAACTTTAGAATGATCAACAATAGATTTTCTCTTATGTCATGCTTCAAGAGATATTTTATCTGGAACTGCCTTTGTAGGTTAACAATTGAGCATATAAATAGTCATGTGAAAAAATTCTGCCCAAATTTTATTGTACAATCCCTTGCCTTTCAGCATGCTTCTAGCCACTTTCATAATGATTTGATTTTTTTCTTTCGGCTACTCTATTTTATTGCGGGCTTCTCCGAATTGTGAGTTGTCATTGAATGCCATATTTTTGTAATATTCCACGAATAGAGGGTACAAAAATTCTCCTCCATGATCATTCCACAAAATTTATGTGTGTGCCAATGAGTTTTGAAAAAATATTTAAAGATACTGCATTTGGTTTCTTGGCATTTTTGATAATTTAAAAAAAAAAATCGAAAAATGTACAGCTAAAGCTAATCAATCAATAGAATTGTGTCAATTGATTCATAGAAATTATAAATGAAAATTCTAAAATTTGTTCAAAATTACACAATTGTTACAAAAACTCTTGCCGTTACATAAATATAGATGTACGTTATCAAAATCACGCTATGGTAGAAAACTTGCTTTCTTGATAAAATGATAGTATAGACAACATATATTTATGTAAAAGTATATTAAACACCCAATTAGTGAAAATATATTATTTATAGTACTAAGATTTTTGTGTGTGTTAATGAGCTTAGAGAAAGCACTGAAAGATTATATTTGGTTGCTTGGCCTAACTATTTTAATAATTTAGCTAATGCTACAAATTTTAGCATAAGTTATGAATTGATCATAACTGATGCCTTCATTTTTTTATAGAGCAAGCAATTTTAAAATGTAAAATTATCAAATCTAGTACAATGACTATAACTTGGCCCTCAAACTCTCTGCTTAATTTCTTTCTTTTTGTCCGCTACTTAAAAGACTATAAAATAATTATATAGGTTATGAAACTATATCTTGAAATGTTAATATATGTTTTTAACTAGCATCAACCACATTAAGTTAAAGTATGTGATATGGGATGGCCCAAGAGGCCCAGCAAGGACGAGGCCCACATAGCACGTCGACATGGGATAGCCCAAGAGGCCCAGCAAGGACGAGGCCCACGTAACACGTCGACCAAACTCGACGAGAAAGGCCTACGTAACATGACGTAGGTCGAAGTCTGTACAGTATTGTACCACTGCATTAAATGCACTGACTGGCGCCATGCCTCTGCATTAATGGCACATGCCCTCCCCCTCGCCGCCTGACAAAGCAGGCGACGCTACAGTGTACCGTCTTATCCTTGGACCTTGAAAGGACCGCTGACTGGAAATATTCAAATAGGGGGAAATGACCAATTACCCCAGGCTGAACGGTAAAGGCCATGCAATGCACCAGGGGGGCTTCCCGACATTTCCTAGAAGGGAGAACGATATAAAAACCCACATTCCCTCTTTCACCAAGGTAAGCACTCATACGCACTAAAATACATATACTCCGCTGCTCGATTTCTGAAGTCTGATTATATACTGACTTGAGCGTCGGAGGGCCTGAGCCGAGGGCCACTCGGCTAGCCTAACATTTGTCGTGATTGCAGGATTCTAGCCCATACCAACCAGGATCATCAACTCTCAAGACCGAGTTCTATCCAAATTCGAACTCGGATCCCCATCCAACAAAACCAACTATCATCATTTGGCGCCGTCTGTGGGAACACAGAATCCTCTATCGAAATGGTGAACACTAGGCGAGCCCCAACCAGAAGAGAGGAGAACAAGAAATCTAACTCTTCTCCACCCCGTCACAACCAAGAACAGAATGCACAAGGACTCGGCGCGCAGCTTGAGCCTGTGGTTACCCTCACAATGCCCCAGCTTATGCAGCTCATCAGCGAGCAGATTTCAGCGCAGATTTCTGCCCAGCTCTCAGCTGCTCTGAACAGGCATGCCGTGCAGCCTGAGCCGACAGTCAGTACCACTCCCCAGCCTGCGGCCCTGGAGAGGGTGCGGCCAGCAGAATACTCCCAGCGCGCGGAGTCCCTCCGGCGCCTGTCTCGGAGGGAGCCAAGCCCAAGCCACTTTCCAAGGGAAGTAGCCCATCCCCCACCAAGAGAGGAGGTAGCAGACTCCATTGACCACGACGTTTGGCCCCTTCAAGCCCCGCGGCACGATAGGGCTGAGCATTCGAGGGCTAGGTTGGTCGAGGGTCAACAGGAGCTGGAAGAGTTGTCCCACCAGGTGCAGCAATTGAATAGGCGCCTGGAGAAGCTCTCGCAAAGAAATGCAGACCGAGCCTTCCAACCGGAGGTGCCCTCAAGGTTCAGAAGGGAACGGGACTCACCCTTCATTCAAGAAATCATTGATGAACGTATAGCCGTCGATGCAAAGATCCTAATGGGACTCCCGAGGTATGACGGTTCTACAGACCCGAATGAACATTTGCTGCAGTTTGAGCACATGATGCAGCTGCATAGACATAACGAATATATACATACAAAGATGCTGGTAACCACGTTCCAGGGGGTGGCGCTGGATTAGTTCGTGAAGCTGGAACCAGCTTCCATCTTTTCATACGACCAGTTGTGTGACAAATTTCTACACCAGTTCGCCAGCAGGAGGAAGGCGAAGCTGCCGCACACCCACCTGCATACAGTAAAGCAGGCTGACGGAGAATCTTTACGGGATTTCTTCGCCAGGTTTAACACGGAGGTATTGAAAATAGACTGCCCGCGGGTCGAGTTTTTGATAGATGTACTATTCTTGGGCTTGAGGCACAAGGAGTATGCCAATGCTTTGGTTCGAGCCTAGCCTAGAACAATGGAAGAGCTCCTCGACCTCGCAGAGAGGTATATGACCCAGGAGGAGATTAATAAAATGAAGTACGGCAGTTTGGAGGCCGACAGAAGAAGGGCAAGGTGAAGGAAGACAAGCAGAATAAGGAAGGACGCCGCTTCCCGATCAGGTGTTTCCATGAATACACCCCACTCTCTATGCCGAGGAAAGAAGTGCTCTTCGCCATCCAGCATGACAACCTGCTCAAGAGGCCATGAAAGATTGCAGAAACTGAGGCCATGAAGCAGTCCAAAAAATACTACTACTTCCATAAGCAGAAGGGACACGATACTGAGGAGTGCTTCAACTTGAAAGATGAGATCGAGAGGTTGATAAGACAAGGCTACTTGAAAAAGTTTGTCGAAGAGTAAGGTCGACGAGAGGAGGGTGTGGCCGACCGGACTCCCCGAAGAGAAAGGTCGGTCAGCCCGCGAAGGGATGACAAAGAGAAGAGACCTGCCCATGAAACCCACCCACCCATCAGAGGTGTCATCGACATGATCGCCGAGGGACCCACAGGAGGAGACTCCTGGAATGCCAGAAAGCAAACCCAGAGGCAGCTCGACTCGACCAAGCCAGCTAGGGTCGAGATAGTTTTCCAGCTAGCCACCAGCGCCGAGCCAATCTCCTTTACGGATACAGATCTAGACCACTTGGAGACCCAAGGCGTGGACCGCAAGATTGATTGCCCCATGGTCGTTGTTGTCGAGATCGCCAATTTTGAGGTGAGGAAAGTGCTGGTCGACAATGGGAGTTCAGCGAACATTATATTCCTGTCGACCTTGAACATGATGAACTTGGGCAAACTGAAATTTGATCTAGTCAGGACGCCTTTAGTCGGATTTGGAGGGTCAGAAGTAATATCGGAGGGGTCCCTCAACCTCTCCACTACATTTGGGCAGAGCCATCGTAGCCGAACTTTGATGATCAATTACTTGGTTGTCGACGCCCCCTTCGCCTACAACGCCATTGTAGGTCGACCAGCCCTAAACAACTTCAGAGCCATTACATCAACATATCACATGAAGATAAAATTCCCGACCCCAGCTGGAGTCGAGGAGCTTTTATGCAACATCAAGGACGCGTGGCGCTGTTACACAATTTCGATCGACTCCAGTGTGCAGAAAAAGAGACCAGAACTGAGACCTTCGGGGGACGCCCCTGTAGCGAAACCCGAGGAGGGACCATCTACTAAGAAGAGAAAGCTGGAGGATACAAGGGTCGAGCCCGTTGGGGAATTCAAAACAATTGAGCTCGAGCCAGGGAACCCAGACAAGACCACCAGGATTGGGACAGATATGGGCGAGCGGCTGGAGTACCACATGGTTGATTTCCTTCGGCGCAATATCGATGTTTTCGCATGGAAGGCTGCGGATCTGTAGGGCATCGACTCAGACATAATTGTTCACAGACTCAATGTCGACCCGGCACACAAGCCAGTGTGACAAAAGAAAAGGACCTTCAATGCTGAACGAGCACAGATCATTGATGAGGAGGTAGGCAAACTTTTGGAAGCTGGCTATATTGTAGAAATCCAATATCCCTCTTGGCTTTGTAATGTTGTACTTGTACCAAAGAATGAGGGAAAATGGAGAATGTGTAATGATTTCACGGATTTAAATAAAGCATGCCCTAAGGATCCTTACCCCTTGCCTCGTATTGATTTACTTGTTGACTCCACTGCTGGTTGCGAATTGCTTAGTATGATGGATGCATTCCAAGGTTATTATCAAATATTCATGGCACCCGATGACAGAGATAAAACCTCTTTTGTTGTTCCCAACGGGGTATATTGCTTCCTCGTCATGCCTTTTGGGCTCAAAAATGCGGGCGCGACTTGCCAAAGATTGGTTAACTTTATGTTTAAGAATGAAATTGGCAAGTCGATGGAGGTCTATGTGGACGATATGATCGTAAAAACTGAAAAAGCTGCCGACCACTTGTTCGATCTCAACCACATCTTTTCCATTCTGAGGGTCTTCGGCATGAAACGCAATCCCAGCAAGTGCACATTCAGGGTTAGGGGAGGTAAGTTTCTGGGATACATGGTCAGTCAAAGGGGCATTGAAGCCAATCCGCAGAAGATCCAAGCGGTCTTGGACATTGCCCTACCTCGCACGATCCGTGAGGTCCAATGCTTGGTGGGCAGGATCATCGCTTTGGGCAGGTTCATAGCCCGATTAACAGATAAGAGTTTATCCTTCTTTAAAATACTGCGAAGCACGAAGAAGTCTGGATTTAAATGGGATGGACAGTGTGACCGAGCCTTGATCGACCTCAAACAATACCTTTCTTGGCCACCCATGCTCGCCAAACCTGAGCTCGGAGAAGTGCTACAGATGTATTTGGCAGTCTCTTCGGCTTCCGTTAGCTCAGTGTTAACAACGACAAGGGCAGGAAACCCTCATCCAGTATATTACTACAGCAAAGCTCTTCAAGGTCCAGAGCACAATTATTTGGAGATTGAGAAGTTTGCCCTGGCCCTAGTCACGTTCGCTAGAAAACTACGGCCATATTTCCAGTCCCACACAATCTTGGTGCTGACAAATCAACCTCTGAAACAGGTGCTGTCGAAGCCAGACACTTCAGGAAGGCTCACAAAATGGGCCATCGAGCTCGGGGAATTTAACATCCAATTTCGACCGCGAACTGCTATCAAGGCCCAGGTGCTGGCCGACTTTATCGTCGAGAGGATCGACCTGCCGCCTCGGGAGGAACAAAGCACACCCCAGTGGACTTTGCACATTGATAGATTCGCTACGTTGTCGGGAGGGGGCATAGGAATATCCCTCCGATCCCCGCTGGCTGAGGACTACGATTTTGCAGTAAAGCTCGACTTCCCGGTCAACAATAACGAAGCTAAATATGAGGCCCTTATTGGCGGAATGCGCATGGCTATGGATCGCGGGGTCGACAAGCTTGCGGCTTTCACCGACTCTCAGCTCGTGGCCGAGTAGGTCGAGGGCAACTTCGAGGCCAAAGAAACTAAAATGGTGCAATACTTGGTAGAAATACACCAGTTAAGACAGATCTTCAGGCATTTCTCGTTAAGCCAGGTCCCTCGATCAGAAAATGAGCGGGCAGACACTCTCTCGAAGCTAGCCAGCTCGACCAAAGGAACCAAGGAGAGAACGATAACCTTTCTTGTCGCTGACCAGTCTGCGTCCCAGTCCCCAACCTTGCTATAGTCGGGTGCCTCGAGGAGACACCTCCTTCTTAGCAGCATCCAATCAAATTCTATTTGAGTCGAGGCACCCTACCTGACGATGACAAGCAGGCTCGTAAGATAAAGGGCTTAGCACCCAAATATGCGTTGGATGAACACGGGCAATTGTACAGAAGGTCGATAGTAGGACCGCCACTGAGATGCCTAGACCCTGACCAGGCAAATAAGGTATTGCAGGAAGTGCATGCCGGTATTTGTGGTAACCATTCGGGCTGTAGGTCCCTGGCGCATAAGGTCGTCCACTACGGATATTTTTGGCCAACATTACTGAAAGACTCTGTTGACTTTGCCAAGAAGTGTCTATCCTGCTAAATACATTCGAACACCTAGCATCAGCCAGCCGCACTGATGACTAATGTTAATATCGCCTGGCCCTTCGACTAGTGGGGGATAGATATTGTCGGATCGCTACCGAAAACCTCTGGTCAGCGAAAATTTATCATAGTGGCCGTCGAATACTTCACGAAGTGGGTGAAGGCGGAAGCAGTCCCAAAGATCACTGATGCGGCCATTAAGAGCTTCATTTGGAAGAATATTGTGTGCCGATTTGGATTGCCTAAAGTCCTCATCTCAGATAACGACACTCAATTCCAAAGCAAAAACACCAGGAGGTGGTGCGAGACCTTGGGATCGCTCAGCACTTTACTTCAGTAGGAAACCCGCAAGCCAATGGACAGATCGAGGTTACCAACAGGATTGTCCTCGACCACATTAAAAGTCGAATAGCCGGGACAGGAGCCAGCTGGGCAGAAAACCTCCCGGGCGTCCTTTAGGCTTACAGAACTACCCCCTGAATAACCACAGGTCACAGCCCTTACAGACTAGTCTATGGATCCAAAGCGGTGGTCCGAGCGGAACTCATCCAGCACACAGCCAGAGTGATCCACTACAATCCGATAACAAACACATCAGAAAGGGAGTTGGATTTAATTACCATAGAAGAGAAGCATCAAGTGGCTTATAACACGATGCAGCGGTACTGCTCGAAGATGGCGGACCGCTACTATAAGTCAGTGCGACCGCGAAGCTTTAAAGTGGGCGACCTTGTCCTAAAGAAAGTAGAGGTATCAAGACCTATCGGGAAGCTCAACCCAAAGTGGGACGGACCGTACGTAGTCATCAAAATATCTAAAAATAATGCCTATCGACTAGCAGATGCCTCAGGTCGCGAGCTGCCCCGACCATGGAATGCTGTAAATTTGAAAAAGTTTTTTGTGTAAATGGGCCATTAGCGTCCTTTGTATCGATTAAGCGAACAAAACCACAGCATGTTCAACAAGAACGAGATACAGATAACTTTATAAAAATCGGTCGACCCCGTAGTCGACGACAAAATCCATGGCCACCAAGTCGAGGCCATTGGCCAAGACCACCTCAGTCGACCACGTAGTCGACAACAAAATCCACGGCCACTACGTCGAGGCCACTGGCCAAGACCATATTAGTCGACCCCGTAGTCGACGACCAGTCAAGCGGTCACCAAGTCAAGGCCATCGGCCAAGACCACCTTAGTCGATCCAGTAGTCGACAAAATGGAGTAATACCATGAAGTTGAGGCCATCGACCGAGACCACATAAATCACACCAACAGTCTTTGGAAGCGCTCTATATTATCGATAGCACGCCGACAGTGCAGTTGGCAAAAAAAAAAAGCCTATAAGGCACAAGTCGATCCCCCTCGACACACCTAATCACTACAATCATAAAGTTGGCAATTGGCATTCTCACCATTGAAAAGAATGCTAAAAAATGGAACACCAACTACCATCCTACTGGCTTACTTGCTTTATAAGACTATAAAGTTTAGAGGGGGAAGATAAAATACCAGCCAGTGACTGAAAAGCCCGAACACAAATACTTAGCACATTTGACGCAAGACAAAATAATTCCGGCCAAAAGCAACCATCGGGATAATCAAAAATTGGTAAATAACAAGTCAAAGCATCATAGAGACAACAGTTCTCGTTACAAATGTCAAAAGCCTCAATGAGGCATGTACATAGAAGTGAAACTAAATAAAAGTTACAAAGACAACAGGGCTTAGCCAGAGCTGCCCGTCCCCTCGATAGAAGGCGCTGGAGCTGGGGCACCTTGAGGCTCGGGCGGGGCCATCGCCACGGGCATGGCGTCGGTAATGGGCTAAGAAGGGCTGGCGGCGGATGGCATGAACAGCCGTTCAACGGCCGGGAAAAAGGAAGCAGCGTTCGCTCGGCCTTCAGAAACCTCATAGGCAAGGTCATCGGCGAATTTGAACTCCCGACCTACCGCTTTCAGCTTCCCATCAAGAGTCGGGTCGACATCTTGAGCGGCCTCCTGGCCGACTTCGGCTGTAGCATCGGCCTCGTCGACCCCTTCCGAGCCAAGCGGGCACAACTGCCTGTCGAAAGCCAGACCTATCCTCACACGGTCCTCGGGTCGGAAGGCATAGCCCATCATCCAAACCAAATACCACACTCGTGTCCTAGAAGGCAGGGCTTACCATGAACTGTTGCACAGCCTCCTTCCTCACCTCGGGCACCACCCGAGCAAATTCAGCTCTGGCCTTGACCAGACGTTCACTTCGACCGGCCGCCCGACCAGACTCGTAGGCGACCTGAACGTCCAGCTCCAGCTTCTTGACCCTCTCGTCCATCCTAGTCCGCTCCTTGACAGCCAGCAGGACCTACTGGTCTTTCTCCTCCATTAAACGAGCATACACCGGACTTCCTTCTCCAGCTCATCGAGCCACTGTTGGGAGGACTCGAGCTGGGCCTTCAACATTTCGGCATCACCGCCAGCGTCCAATTGCTCCCGATCAGCAAGGGCCATCTCGGAGCGGCGGTACACGTGGTAGGCCAGCTGCCCGACCTGAGACATGAACACCATCAATGTCAAAATAACCAAAGGTTAAAAAAAGAAAAAAAAAAGAGAAAAGAAATTCCAAACCCACAAAGTGTAGAATCTTACCAAGTTCGCACGGTACGCAAACTCACAGAGCACAATGGCCTGGCTCATTCCCAGCATTTTCTTCTAGTAAGCGAGAAACTGACTAGCCATCAATACCTTCAGCGGGTCCAACCCTGTAGGCCCCGACGACATCATGCAAGAAGAATTGGTTACGGCCAGGCTGGGATCTGGCCCAAACCGAGGAGAAGGGAATTTCCTCAAATTGAACAAAGCATCCGCCCCTCGATCTCCGAAGAGATCGATCCCCGTCGGCATTCCGGGGCCTTTCCTCTTCCCTTTCTCCTTGCTGGCAACGACCTTCTTGGGCGCAGGGCTGCCTTGCTCGCCCATTGGTCGTTTCCCTTGACCTGCAGGGCCCTCGCCATCTATTGTGATCGCTCGACTGGCAACGGTATTGGCGACGGTGTTGGGGCTGCCGCCACTCGACGTGGTTCACTGGCCCCTGATGGCTCTTGCCCAGAAGCAGCGCCCCGTCTACGCTGCTGGTTCCTCTCAACAAGGGCCAACGCATCAATTCTTGCCTTATGCATGGTCCCGCCTCGATCTGCATGTACCAAATTTAACACACATCAAACAAAAAAATAAGTATAAACAAACAGTAAAGTACGAGGTACACCTCATCTACCTATTTCATAACCAGCAGGGAAATTTATACGGGCGGGCGACAACCCAGCCAACACTAAATGCCTCTCCTCAATGAAGACAGAGGCCTCCATGGGACCAAACTCGACCAGGTCCCGCACGAAAGTATTCGGCCAGGTCGGGGTACGATTCCTTGGCATCTCGACGTGGCCCCTCATCCAACCCCGAGGAATATCAAACCCCCCCTTCACTCGAACAAAGAGATAACATTTTTTCCATTCCTGGCCGCATGAAGAGGAGAGGGCTACAAGGAATTTTCGATGAGGTCGAGCGGTCAAATAATAAAAACCCGACTCTTCGGTGCTACCTGATTTACGTGACATGGGAAGATGGAACAGGTTGGAAAAGTTCTCGAAGCTAGGGGGTTGGTTGAAGAGGTGCATCAGAACTATAAAACTGCATAAGGTGGAAAAACAGTTGGGCAGCAGTTGGGTTATACACACTTGCAGAACCCTAAGCAATCCTACCATGTTATCGCTTAATGGGAATCTGAGCCCACATCTAAATGCATCCTCGAATACACTTATGCAACCAGCAGGGGGACGGTGCATTCGGCCGGGAGGTCCAGGAGTTAAGAGTTGATATTCAGGAGGAATATGGTAAAGTTTTTGGAGATGCCTCAGATCCCCAGGGTTCATGGTAGAGACTATTTCGCTATAGTGGTTTGGGGTGAACAATCGACCTCGCGAATGCGGTACACGGCTGGGTTCAGTCTCTAGTCTCTCTCCTGCCATGGCTACTCGAGCTACTGGAACTCGAATCGCCAGACGACGACTCTCCTTAAGATGAACCAACAGCCCCACGCCTCTCAGACTGGGTGGCTTCACTGTCCCCCCCTGACTACCCTCAGAACTATACAACCCCAACATATTCTTCAAAAATAATCAAAAGAGAAGAGAGAGGGGGCAATAAACAGAGGCAGCGGAACACTTACTGATTGCGAAAGGAAAATGCGTAAAATCGGAGAAGCAAGAGCAAAGGTTAGGAAGTCTTGGCAGCGGAGAATGTTTAAGCGCTTGCAGAATGTCTGAGGCAGTAAAAGTAAAAATGGGCAGAATTACATTGAGTATTTATTGGGATAGGGGCCTAGTAAACCAACCGTATGCAATAATGACCAAAACCGCCTCGCTGCCCCACGCGCCCTATGACGTAACCGCCCAATAAATGCGTAAAAACCCTGGTCGATGGTCATAAATACTCGCTACTTCCCAATGCTACTCATCGATTCCCCGTTCAGCCTTGCGAAGTGGGGGGACTCATGATATGGGATGGCCCAAGAGGCCCAGCAAGGACGAGGCCCACGTAACACGTCGACCAAACTCGACGAGAAAGGCCCACATAACACGTCGACCAAACTTGACGAGAAAGGCTTACGTAGCATGTCGACCAAACTCAACCAGCCTACCGCAGCCCAGAACGACTCGTTGGGAGTCGACCTGATGTAGGTCAACTGGAAGGTCGAAGTCTGTACAGTACTGTACCACCGCATTAAATGCACTGACTGGCGCCACGCCTCCGCATTAATGGCACATGCCCTCCCCCTCGCTGCCTGACACAGCAGGCGACGCTACAGTGTACCGTCTTGTCCTTGGACCTTGAAAGCACAGCTGACTGGAAATATTCAAATAGGGGGAAATGACCAATTACCCCTAGCTGAACGGTAAAGGCCATGCAGTGCACCAGGGGGGCTTCCCGACATTTCCTAGAAGGGAAAACGATATAAAAACCCACATTCCCTCTTTCACCAAGGTAAGCATTCATATGCACTAAAATACATATACTCCGCTGCTCGATTTTTGAAGTCTGATTATATACTGACTTGAGCGTCGGAGGGCCTGAGCCGAGGGCCACTCGGCTAGCCTAACATTTGTCGTGATTGCAGGATTCTAGCCCACACCAACCAGGATCATCAACTCTCAAGATCAAGTTCTATCCAAATTCAAACCCGGATCCCCATCCAACAAAACCAACCATCATTAGTATGATTTCTAAGTAAAACTAAAAAAAGCCTTATCTTATGAAAATGAGATATATGCATATGAAAACATTTTACATGCTTTGGAATTAGTATTGTTTTCTCAACAAATCAGCTAAACAATATCTCAAGTGTACTATTGAATTTTCAAAAAATTGTTGTGGAACATCATCATTTTCCTTAAAGAAAGCTAATTGTTGATTTTGCCTTGAAGTTTGAGGTAAAATTGACAAGGAATAGAATAAATGGAGCAAAACGGAGCAAAGTGGTAGAAATGGGCTCGAGAACACACCCCGGCACATATTGGAAGGACGCTGTGCTCCAGGGTGCAAGGTAAGGCGTGCCAAGGGGTGAACATGGGTGAAAAAGGCATGAAAACACCCGTCGTGCGCCCCAGCTTGCAGTGAATATTAACTTTGCACCAAGGCGCAAGTTTTTTGCGGCCCAGCACAAAGTTTCTGCCCTAGTACAAGAAAGGCACGCTGGGGTGCAAGTTTTGTGCGCCCCAACGCACAGTGCAAGCCCAAGGCCTTGGGCTTCATTTTTTAGTATAAATTTAGCATTTTTTCTTCCAGGAAGTATCACGAACATAACACAAGGGCTTCTTTACTGCTTTTGAGTAATTCTCTCCAGATGGAGTTTAGAACGAGGGTGTTAGGTGTTTTCATGAGATTTGTGGATTTAAGTTTGTACTTGTACTTTGATTTGAGATCAATAAAATTTATTTTCTTTATTCAGTGGATTAGGTACATCGCCGAACCACGTTAAATTTTATTGTCACTTTACATTGAATTACTTTGCTATTATTTCATTATTTCTGCAATAGATCCTCCTGGGTTACAACAAATTGGTATTGGAGTAGGTTGGATCAGATATCAGGAATAAAGTACGAGGTAGACAAATTCGATAGGAAGAATGACTTTGGGCTATAGAAGATGAAGGTTCACACCCTCCTGTGTCAACAAGGTTTATAGAAAGCATTAAAAGGCAGAGATCCCTTGTCGAAAATGCTGAAAGATGAGGAGAAGGATGAATTCATGGTGAAGGCTTACGGTACTATGGTGTTATCATTAGTGGATAACGTACTAAGAGAGGTCGCCATAGAAAGTATGCCAGCGGATTTATGGAAAAAGCTGGAGAGTCTATATATGATGAAGTCCTTGACAAATCAACTGTATTTGCAACAATAATTATATACATTGAGGATGAAGGAAGGTACATCTATTACTCAATATATTGATTTTTTCAATAATGTGATTCTGGATCTCGCTAATATAGATATCAAAATTGATGATGAGGATCAAGCCTTAATTCTCTTGTGTTCTCTGCCAAAATCTTTTGAGCACTTGGTTACTAGTTTGCTATACGGAAGAGATACGATTTCAATGAAGGATGTGAAGGCCTTATTGAAATCTAACGAGTTGAGAAAACATGTCCTGGGCAGCAATGATGGTGAAAGTGGGAAGGATTAGTAGCGAAAGGGAAAGGAGTAGAGGTCGATCGAAGTCCGGAACCAAGCCTAGAAATGGTGAAAAGTATTTTAGGTGGAGTGGAAAGGGCATTGGAAACAGAATTATCCGGAACGAGGAAAGGCGAAGGATACAAGTGAAACTTCTGATCAGAAATTGGATGATGTCGCAGCAATTTTTGAGGATGAGTTTGATGGTGGGCTTGTTCTCAACGTTGCCAAAACTTTACCAAGCTCTGAATAAATTTTGGATAGTAGCTGTTCCTACCACATGTGCCCAAGAGAAGATTAGTTTACCACATACCATAAATACGATGGTGGTAAAGTGCTTATGGGAAACGATGCTTCTTGCAGGGTTGTAGGAATTGGCTCAGTTTGTATCAGAATGCATGATGGGATAGTAAGGACTCTAACAGATGTGCGTCATGTTCCAGATCTGAAGAAAAATCTGATATCGCTGGGTACTCTGGACAAGAATGGTTGTGAGTACAGAGCTCGAGATGGAATTCTGCGGGTTTCCAAAGGCACATTACTTATCATAAATGGAGATGGAGTTCTACGGGTTTGCAGGGAAACACAATTTCTGATACTACAACGGTTTCTTCATCAATCAATGATACTACGAGACTGTGGCATATCCGCCCTTAGGTATATGAGTGAGAAGGGGATGTCAAAACTAAGCGAACGAGGTTTGCTTTGCGAAGATAAGACTGGAGAGCTAGATTTCTGCAAGCAATGTGTGCTGGGCAAGCAACACAGGGTGAAATTCAACATTGTAGTTCACAGGACCAAAGGCATCTTGGATTACATTTACTCAGATCTTTGGGGACATTCTCAGGTTCCTTCAAAAGGAGGTGCAAGGCACAAGCTGACATTCATAGATGATTTCTCATAAAGAGTATGGGTGTACATGCTGAAGCAAAAGGATGAGGTGTTTGTCAACTTCAAGCAATGGAAGACCTTAATTGAGAAGTAACAAGAAAGGAGATCAAGCGCTTGAGGACTGATAAGGGATTGGAGTTTTGCAACAAGGAATTTCAAGAATTCTATGATAAGAAAGAAATTGTGGGGCATCGCGCAGTTGTACATACACCACAGCAAAATGGAGTTGGAGAATAGATGAACATGACTATCTTGGAAAGAGCTAGATGCATGCTCTTTAATGCAGGATTGTCCAAGGATTTTTGGGCAAAAGCAATTAACACTGCGTGTTATTTGGTGAATAGGTCACCATCAACTGCTTTGGACTGCAAGACACCGATGGAAGTTTGGTCCGGGTCTCCTGCTTTTTACTCAAATCTAAGAGCATTTGGGTATCCAGCCTATGCTTATGTCCGGGATAGGAAGCTTGAACCAAGGGCTAGGAAGTGCATATTTCTAGGCTATGCAGATAGAGTCAAAGGTTATCGTTTGTGGTGTAATGATGATAAGGGCTCCAAGATTATTATCAGCAAGGACGTAACATTCGATGAGTCTACAATGATGAAGAAGGTGGAGCAGCAGAAAAGCGGTCAACAGGGCATTAAGGAGAAGGTGGAGATTCATATTGATCCTCCACAAGTTTCAAAGAGGAAACAGAAGGTGGTAGATGAAGCCGGTGAGAGCACATTACCACCTAATCAACAACAGAAAAATGAACCACTACAAAATTATCATTTGGCTCGCTATAGGGAGAGGAGGCAGATCAAACCACCACAACGGTATGCTTACTTAGATCTGGTAGCTTATGCTTTGAATTTAGCTGAGGAGTTTGTAGGAAATGATCCAGTCTCGTACAAAGAGGCAATTTTCAAGCTAGATTATGATAAATAGGTTGCAGCTATGAGTGAACAGATGCAATCTCTACACAAGAATAGCACATGGGAACTGGTTGATGTACCCAAATGGCAGAAAATTGTAGGTTGCAAATGGATCTACAAGAATAAGGAAGGGATTTTCGGTGTTGAAGATGCTAGATACAAGGCACGATTGGTTGCTAAGGATTTTACTCAAAGAGAGGGAATTAACTTTCATGAAATGTTATCCCCAGTTGTAAAACATACTTCCATTCGTGTTTTACTTGCCATGGTTGCTTTGCTTGATATGGAACTGGAGCAGATGGACGTGAAAATAGCGTTTTTGCATGGTGAGTTGGAGGAACAAATCTACATGAGCCAACCAGAAAGATTCATTGTTCCCAAGAAAAAAAATCAAGCATATCTTTGAAGAGGTCATTATATGGCCTGAAGTAGTCTCCCAGGCAATGATATAAAAGGTTTGACGCTTTTATTACCAAGATAGGATATACAAAAAGCAAATTTGATTGTTGCATATATTATAAAATTTATAGTGATAGCCTTCTCGTATATTTGCTGTTGTATGTTGATGATATGTTGATTGCCTCTAGAAACATATTTAAAATCAACCAATTAAAAGCTCAGTTAAGTAAAGAATTTGAGATGAAGGATTTAGGCGATGCAAAGAAGATATTGGGCAAGGAGATCATCTAGGACAGACACGAAGGATTGTTGTACTTATCTCAACAACATTACATTGAGAAAGTATTTGAGTGATTTGGGATGGATAAGTCCAAGCCAGTTAGTACGCCACTTGCAGCTCATTTCAGGCTCTCATCAAATCTATCATATAGTACTGAGGAAGAGGTGGAGCACATGTTAAATGTGTCATATGCTAGTGCAGTGGGTAGCTTGATGTACGCCATGGTGTGCACTAAGCCAGACATTTCACATGCAGTCAGTGTTGTGAACATGTATATGCACAAACCAGGAAAAACTTATTGGCAGGCTGTGAAATGGATCATGAGGTATCTGAGAGGCTCTGCAGACAGATGTTTGAGGTATAATTAATCGAATTCTACTACAAGAATTATTGGTTATGTGGATGCGGATTATGCAGGAGATTTAGACAGTAGAAGGTCCACGACGAGCTATGTGTTTTGTGTATCAAGTTGTACTATTATCTGGAAGGCGACTTTGCAGTCATTAGTTGCATTGTCCACAACAGAAGCTGAGTACATGGTTTTGGCTGAAGACGTCAAGGAAGGCATTTGGCTAAAGGGACTAATCGATGATATGGGTATGACTTCTGAGATCACTAAGGTATTTTGTGACAGTCAGAGTGTCATACACTTATCAAAGAATCAAGCATTTCATGAGAGAACAAAGCACATAGATGTGGGGTATCACTTTGTTCGGGATATAGTGTCTCAAGGAGTCATGTTGGTTGACAAAGTTGGGACTAATGCTAATCCGGCAAACAAGTTGACTAAAGCTATTCCAGAAATCAAATTTGACCATTGCTTGGATTTGGGTAACATTTGCAGACTTAGATAACAGGCCTTATTAGGGGCAAGGACAAAGAAGATGAATCGGAATTTCAAGTCAAGGTGGAGAATTGTTGATTTTGTCTTGAAATTTGAGGTAAAATTGACAAGGAATGAAAGAAATGGAGCGAAACTAAGCAAAGTGGTCGACATGGGCCCGAGAACACACCTTGGCGCATGATGGAAGGACGCCGTGCACCAGGGCGCAAGGCAAGGCGTGTACATGGGTGAAAAAGGCATGAAAACACGCATCGTGCGCCCTGACGCATAGTAAATAGTAACTTTGCATCAAGGCGCAAGTTTTTTGCGCCCTAGTGCAAAGTTTCTGCCCTAGTACAAGAAAGGCACGCTAGGATGCAAGTTTTGTGCGCCCCAACGCTCGGCGCAGGCCCACGGGCCTTGGACTTCGTTTTCGGGTATAAATTTAGCGTTTTTTCTTCCAAGAAAGTATCATGAACATAACACAAAGGCTTCTTTACTGCTTTTGAATAATTCTCTCAATATGGAGTTTAGAACGAAGGTGCTAGGTGTTTTTGTGAGATTTGTGGGATTCAAATTTGTACTTGTACTTTGATTTGAGATCAATAATTTTTTTTTCTTTATTGGGTGGATTAGTTACATCGCCAAACCACGTAAATCTTGTTGTTACTTTATATTAAATTACTTTACTATTATTTCATTGTTTCCGCAATAGATCCTCCTAGGTTACAACCCTAATAGATTTTGCAAAATGTAAAATAGATTGGAGATAAATATTACGGGGTACTATTTGTAATATTTTCATACTTGTGGATTCTTTTTAAATAGGCAAAATCTTAAGAAGACTTGAGTAATTAATCCCCAAAGAATATATTTCAAGATCAAAAACACGATATGAACAAAACAATATGAAAATGTAATGCAATGTCGATAATAATTACTGAGAATTATATATCAAGATCTCATCAATCTTCTCGTCAAACAATTGATTATTTGACTACTTCTTGTCCTTTTCCTTATCTTGGTGGACAAAATTTCGAATGCTTAATTTCTTTATTTGACAGAATTGGTGCATGAAACCGTTAGACTAAATATAATTAGTATTAAGTAATTAATGCCCATTGAGGTAGCTCGTATAACATAAAAAAACAACATTTTTTTTTTGGAAATTTTGTTTTTTTTTTCTCCCAATGGCTCTGTGAACAATTTATACGCAGTGATATAAAAAACTACGAGAATTCTTCCCTTCTCCGTTTAGTTGTGATATTGATGCATATAGCAAAATATAATTTCATTATGCGATGCCTGGGTGAAGGATTTTAGTGAAGAAAATGTCGGAAAATATTTGGTTTTGAAGGAAAATATGGAGGAAGATATTTACACGAATTATAATTATGAAATTTATTTATTAAAAGAAAATATTTAATTTCTATAACATTTATAGTTCGGAGGTATAACATTTAGAGCAACCCCCCCCCCCCTCCCCCTTCTCTCTCTCTCTCTCTCTCTCTCTCTCTCTCTCTCACACACACACACACACACACACACACACACACACACACAAGATTTTAAAAAAATATATTCATTCTCTCCATATAGATGGCCGTGTAATATGAGGACAAAGAACTTATTTAGAAAATTCTTTTCCAATATGCAAGATTATAAATATGGAGTGGTGGGAAGTTCAACCGTATTTTTTAGCACCATCTTGGTTATATTAAGATTACACACTACAAGAAAAAGAATTAGTTGACAAAATTGAGAGTAAAAATTACATATATTAAGTGATACAAAACTTTATGTTGTCACTGACAAGAATATTGTTTAAATTGTCACAATTGATAATTGGTGACACAACAACAAACAACCTAGTGATAATGAAATTATAATTTTTATTGTCATTGGGTTATCACTATAAATGTCACTAATTATCAATTATAACTATTTAAAACATTTGTTCTTGTCACTATTGCTATATTATAATAAAATAAAAAAATTTATTACTTAATATATTTATCTAGTTTTTTGTACTGAAACTAAGTTCCTACAACAACCAAATATAATATTAGGAACAAAATATTAATTGATATACCAACAATATTGTCACTAATATAGGCTTTAATTGACCATAATTTTTACCTTGGAACCAAAATAATTTTCATAGGTTACATTGATCGAACCTATCATTATTAATCATAATTAGTGATACATATATGGTAGTATACATATATTATCACGAATTTGTCGTGGCAATTTTTATTATTATTTAAAGTTCACTACATATATATTGTTAATAGTAACTATGTACACACAATTATTTTACTAATTTTTTCACATTGATTATATATACACAATTCTTATCACCATAAAAATTGCGAATTCAACTAGATAAAAATACTTTAGTCACTAAAATATAATTACTGATAATTAATTTTAATATTGTCACTAGCATCTCATCGTTAATATTTTTTTTCTTTTTGTACCACAGTGCAGTTAATTGGAGTTCGCCTTCAACTTATCATGTATAAAACTTATTCAAGAATTTGTAGCCCTAAACAATTTTTGAAGAAGTTCTTAACCTTGTACAAACTTCGTAGCCGTTTAATCTAATAAGAAACAAATTAATCCCATGTAACCCAGCATCGAAATCGATTATGACATATATTGATCATAATTAATTAAATAAGAAATAGTTAGATTTTCTTGGAAAGTATTGCATGAAAAAATGAGAAGTAACCTTCACCACAACAGAATAGGATTTCACAGATATAAAATTTGAGACAAAAACAATTCCGATCTGTCTCTAATTTATACAAACTACGAACAGAATAGAGCCTGGAAAGTTTATTCTGTCAACTTTATAAGGCATTAACATTTGTAAAATGGCAGCCTTTTTATTTTCAATATCGTCGTACTAAAAATTTACCAACACCTTTAGCAAAAATATTTGACAAATAAAAAACAATATGAGTAGCTCTGAATGACTGGTCATTCCTCTGTTTCTTACAACACATAGAAATAGCATTTCCACAATAGATATAGGCACACACATAAATACACACTCAGACAACATACATAAATTCGTGATGCTAATTTATTCATGGTTAGGCTCCACAATAAGCCTTTAGAGCATCCAGGGAATTCCGGCTGGCTTCCGAGTGAAAAAATTCAAGAAACTTAACATAATCAAAGGGCTTGAAGAGTAAAGGGTGCTCTTCATCCACCATCTCTGGCGGGGCCTTAATTATGCATCCTGATTTTGGAGCCGAGAACAATCCGATGGAGTACCTAGCTTGATCTCCTGTCATCGTTACCCTGTGATAGGTACAATGCAGTCGGCCATTTGTCCACGCCTGCAAATTACCATACAAAAAGGTATGTCAAAATTCGATTAAGATTCTTGATTGAGGTCCTAATATGGTTTGAGTTAACTAATGTTTGGTCCCATAATCTTACATGGAAAGAATCTCCAATCATGACAATGAAAGAATTGGGTGAGGGATCAATAGTGATCCACTTCCCATCGTTTGTCTGCACTTCCAATCCCCTCACCTCATTCTGATACAGCATGGTGAATAAATTTATGTCTGTGTGGGATGGCAGTCCATGCTTAGTCTCATGGCTTTGAAGCCCATCATACTTGTTGAAAACTAGGAAGGATCTATTGCGGAAACAATGAAATAATAGTAAAGTAATTCAATATAAAGTGACAACAAGATTTAACGTGGTTCGGCGATATGCCTAATCCACCCGACAAAGAAAAGGAATTTTATTGATCTCAAATCAAAGTGCAAGTACAAACTTGAATCCCACAAATCTCACGAAAACACCTAATACCCTCGTTCTAAACCCCGTCTTGAGAGAATTACTCAAAAGCAGTAAAGAAGCCCTTGTATTATGTTCGTGATAATTTTTTCGAAAGAAAAAACTAATATTTATAGTCAAAAAATTACTTGACTACTTTACCTAGAATTAGGAAACCCAATACAAGAAGGAGTCCTAATTCTAGTCAAACTTGGTCTCCTTGTCAAATTTACCTCAATTTCAAGGCAAAATCAACAATTCTCCACCTTGACTTGAAATTCCCATTCATCTTCTTTGTCCCTGCCCCCAATAGGGCCTGTTATCTGAGTCTGCAAATATTAATCAAATCCAAGCAATGCTCGAATTTGATTCCTGGAATAGCCTTAGTCAACATGTCTGCCGGATTATCCTTAGTCCCAACTTTGTCAACCAATGTGACTCCTTGGGACACCATATCCCGAACAAAGTGATACCTCACATCTATGTGCTTTGTTCTCTCATGAAATGCTTGATTCTTTGACAAGTGTATGGCACTCTGACTGTCACAAAATACCTTAGTGATCTCAGAAGTCATACCCATATCATCGATCAACCCCTTTAGCCAAATGCCTTCTTTAACGCCTTCAGCTAAAGCCATGTACTCAGCTTCTGTTGTGGACAATGCAACTGATGACTGCAAAGTCGTCTTCCAGCTAACCGTACAACTTGATACACAAAACACATAGCCCGTCATGGACCTTATGCTGTCCAAATCTCCTGCATAGTCCGCATCCACATAGCCAGAATTCTTGTAGTAGAATTCGATTGACTATACCTCAAACATCTGCCTGCAGAGCCTCTCAGATACCTCATGATCCATTTCACAGCCAGCCAATGAGTCTTTCCTGGCTTGTGCATATACCTGCTCACAACACTAACTGCATGTGAAATGTCTGGCCTAGTGCACACCATGGCGTACATCAAGCTACCCACTGCACTAGCATATGACACATTTGACATGTGCTCCACCTCTTCCTCAGTACTCGGTGATAGATCTGATGAGAGCCTGAAATAAGCTGCAAGTGGCGTACTAACTGGCTTGGACTTATTCATCCCAAATCGCTCAAGTACTTTCTCAATGTAATGCTGTTGAGACAAGTACAATAATCCTACGTGTCTATCCCGGATGATCTCCATGCCCAGAATCTTCTTTGCACCGCCCAAATCCTTCATCTCAAATTCTTCACTTAACTGAGCTTTTAATTGGTTGATCTCAGATATGTTTTTAGAGGCAATCAACATATCATCAACGTACAACAGCAAATATACGAGAAGGCTATAATTACAAATTTTGTAATATACACAACAATCAAATTTGCTTCTAGTATATCTTATCTTGGTGATAAAAGCATCAAACCTTTTATACCACTGCCTGGGAGACTGCTTCAAGCCATATAATGATCTCTTCAAAAGACATGCTTGATTTTGTTTCCCGGAAATAACGAATCCTTTTGGTTGACTCATGTAGATTTGTTCCTCCAACTCACCATGCAAAAACGTTGTTTTCACATCCATCTGCTCTAGTTCCATATCAAACAGAGCAACCATGGCAAGTAAAATACGAATGGAAGTATGTTTTACAACTGGGGAGAATACTTCATGAAAGTCAACTTCCTCTCTCTGAGTAAAACCCTTAGCAACCAATCGCGCCTTGTATCTAGCATCTTCAACACCAGGAATTCCTTCTTTCTTCTTGTAGATCCATTTGCAACCTACAATTTTCTGCCCTTTAGGTACATCAACCAGCTCCCATGTGCTATTTTTGTGTAGAGACTCCATCTCTTCACTCATAGCTGCAACCCATTTATCAGAATCTGGCCTGGAAATTGTCTCTTTGTATGAGACTGGATCATCTCCTACAAACTCCTCAGCTGAACTCAAAGCATAAGCTACCAAATCTGAGTAAGCATACCGTTGTGGTGGTTTGATCTGCCTCCTCTCCCTATCGCGAGCCAAGCGATAGTTTTGTAGTGGTTCATTTTCCTGTTGTTGATTAGGTGGTAATGTGCCCTCAGCAGCTTCATCTACCACCTTCTGTTTCCCCTTTGAAACTTGTGGAGGATCAATATGAATCTCCACCTTCTCCTTAACGCCTTGTTGACCGCTTTCCTGCTGCTCTACCTTCTTCATCATTGCAGACTCATTGAATGTCACATCCCTGCTGATAATCATCTTGGAGCCCTTGTCATCATTACACCACAAACGATAACCTTTGACTCCATTTGCATAGCCTAGAAATATGCACTTCCTAGCCCTTGGCTCAAGCTTCCCATCCCGGACATGAGCATAGGCTAGACACCCAAATACTCTCAAATTTGAGTAATCAGCAGGAGACCCAGACCAAACTTCCATTGGTGTCTTGCAGTCCAAAGCGGTTGATGGTGACCTATTCACCAAATAACAAGCAGTGTTAATTGCTTCTGCCCAAAAATTCTTGGACAATCCGGCGTTAAAGAGCATGCATCTAGCTTTTTCCAAGATAGTCCTGTTCATCCGTTCTGCAACTCCATTCTGCTGTGGTGTATGTACAACTGTGCGATGCCTCACAATTCCTTCATTCTCATGGAATTTCTGAAATTCCTTGTTGCAGAACTCCAATTCGTTGTCAGTCCTTAAGCGCTTGATCTCCTTTCCTGTCTGCTTCTCAATTAAGGTCTTTCATTGCTTGAAGTTGACAAACACCTCATCCTTATGTTTCAGCATGTACACCCATAATCTCCGTGAGAAATCATCTATGAATGTTAGCATGTACCTTGCACCTCCCTTTGAAGGAACCTGAGAAGGCCCCCAAAGATCTGAGTGAATGTAACCCAAAGTACCTTTGGTCCTATGAACTGCAGTACCGAATTTCACCCTATGTTGCTTGCCTAGCACACACTGCTCGCAGAAATCCAGTTCTCTAGTCTTCTCTCCGCAAAGCAAACCTCGTTTGCTCAGTTCTGACATTCCCCTCTCACTCATATGCCCAAGTCGCATATGCCAGAGTCTCGTAGTATCATTGACTGATGAAGAAACCGCTGCAGTACCTGAAACCGTGTTTCCCTGCAATATGTAAAGGTCGTTCCGCTTTTCTCCCTTCATGATAAGCAGTGTACCTTTGGAAACCCGCAGAACTCCATCTCGAGCTCTGTACTCACAACCATTCTTGTCCAGAGTACCTAGCGATATCAGATTTTTCTTCAGATCTGGAACATGACGCACATCTGTTAGGGTCCTTACTATCCCATCATGCATCCTGATACAAACTGAGTCAATTCCTACAACCCTGCAAGAAGCATCATTTTCCATAAGCACCTTACCACCATTAAATTTTTGGTATGTGGTAAACCAATCTTCTCTTGGGCACATGTGGTAGGAGCAACCACTATCCAAAATCCATTCAGAGCTTAGTAAAGTTTCAGCAACGTTGAGAACAAGCCCACCATCAGACTCATTCTCAACAATTCCTGCGACATCATCCCTTTTCTTATCAGAAGTTTCATCTGCATCCTTCGCCTTTCCTCGTTCCGAACAATTCCGTCTCCAATGCCCCTTTCCACCGTACCTAAAACATTTGTCACCATTTCTAGGCTTGGTTCGGGACTTCGATCGGCCTCTACTCCTTCCCCTTTCTCTTGGTCTCCCTCTTGCCACCAATCCTTCCCCACTTTCACCATCGTTGCTGCCCAGGACATGTTTTATCAACTCATTGGAATTCAATGAGGCCTTCACATCCTCCATTGAAATCATATCTCTCCCGTACAACAAAGTAGTAACCAAGTGCTCAAAAGATTTTGGCAGAGAACACAAGAGAATTAAAGCTTGATCCTCATCATCAATTTTGACACCTATACTAGCGAGATCCATAATCAGCTTATTGAAAAAATCAATATGTTACGTAATAGATGTACCTTCCTTCATTCTCAATGTGTATAGTCGCTGTTTCAAATACAGTCGATTTGTCAGGGACTTCGTCATATATAGACTCTCCAGCTTTTTCCATAAATCCGCTGGCGTACTTTCCGTGGCGACCTCTCTCAGTACGTTATCCGTCAATGATAACACCAGAGTACCGTAAGCCTTCGCCATGAACTCATCCTTCTCCTCGTCCTTCAACGTTTCCGGCAAGAAATCTCTGCCCTTTAACGCTCTCTGTAATCCTTGTTGACACAGGAGGGCGTGAACCTTCATTTTCCACAGCCCAAAGTCGTTCTTCCCATCGAATTTCTCTACCTCGTACTTCATTCCTGACATCTGATCCAATCTTGCTCCGATACCAGTTTGTTGAAAACCAGGAAGGATCTATTGCGGAAACAATGAAATAATAGTAAAGTAATTCAATATAAAGTGACAACAAGATTTAACGTGGTTCGGCGATGTGCCTAATCCACCCGACAAAGAAAAGGAATTTTATTGATCTCAAATCAAAGTACAAGTACAAACTTGAATCCCACAAATCTCACGAAAACACCTAACACCCTCGTTCTAAACTCCGTCTTGAGAGAATTACTCAAAAGCAGTAAAGAAGCCCTTGTGTTATGTTCGTGATAATTTTTTTGAAAGAAAAAACTAATATTTATAGTCAAAAAATTACTTGACTACTTTACTTAGAATTCGGAAACCCAATACAAGAAGGAGTCATAATTGTAGTCAAATTTGGTCTCCTTGTCAAATTTACCTCAATTTCAAGGCAAAATCAACAATACTTCTGAACTCGGACAACATAAGTGGAATCCATGTGATCATCTATATACTTTTCGAGTCTGAGGCTCTCCAGGACCATCCTCCTCACAATCTTGTCTAGTTCAGATAATTGCTCGGAAAAGGACTGTACATTCTTGCTGGTAAGAAGGAGACAAGAGTGTTATTCTTAGGAGGTCATCTTGTTGAATTATTTAGAATGGAAGTATATGACTTTCTGTAGCTACGTACGTACCTAAAAGTGGGATTGCCTTCATAAGGTTGGTGAAGCTTTTGATCTTTCCAGGGGAGAGGGCATCTTGGATTCCCAAGCTTTCATAAAGTGGAACCGACGTATTTCGTCCAATATAGCCATGGTAAGGCTTGTTGTACCTGTTGTGCAATTTGATCTCTAAAGGGAGATCAAAATTTTGTTTTATTACATCAAGTGTTGATTTTCGTAGATTAAGAGGAATTTGATTGAACATGGCCTCAAAGCAACCAAATTCTTCCAGGGCTTGCCAGACTTGGGTTTTCAGGGATTCCCAGCTTGTCGGAGTTTCTTTTTTCAGGTTGGAGAAATCTATGACAGGGAGCTTCATGGTTTCAGAACCCATTTCCTGATCTTTCTCTAAACTATGATAATGGTGCTCTTTTCTTTTGTGGTTCCAATTTCCAAGTGTAATTTCGGGTATTTATAGCTAGCAACTAATTTTTGTTAGTTTCCTTAAAATAATAATAATAATAATAATAATAATAATAATAATAATAACAAATTAAAATAAAATATAACCTTTGTCAGAGGCTTTAAGGGTGTTTGGCTGTTCGGGTGAGTTTATAAACTGCTCAAAATATTTTATAAGTTATTTGAAAGCATATAAGATCTCATAAAGTATTTCAGAAAGGAGCTTATAAGGTATCAAAATAAGATGTTTGGATCTTATAAGCCTTATTTGAAATTCGGTGAAATATTTCAATTTTATAAAACATATATGATTAATTTGAAAATCGACAAGTTATAAGATAAAATATCAAAGTGAGAAAAGTTACAAAATGAAAAATCAATTCTACCCAGACGAGACCATATGTTGCTTTATTATTGGAGAATAAGGAAAATAAATATGATGAGCAGATCAATTATAATTAAGCAAACACATACATGCAGAATCAACAATTCGTTTAAGAATAAAAGTTACTACTCGAATCCTAAACTTGCATAAATGCAATATTATTTATTGCTCTTATTCTTTTAGTTTGGGATATCTGCAAACTTAGAGGGTATTTGTGTAAGCTTATATTTAATTAGTTCTCAAAAACATCTTGTATGTTTAATAGTTTATAAGATATAGTGTTAGCTAGGTAAATTTTTTAATAAAAGAGCGTTTAAACTCCTAAAATAAGATTTTAAGATCTTGTGAAACCTTTAAAAAAAAAGTAAGGACTTCGTGACATATTTTCAAAATCTTAACAAATTCTTCCATTTTTAATATTAGAATTGTCATTATTAATATTTATAAGCTCTATGATATTATTTTATTCAAATAATTTAAGAGCTTATTTTAAAACTTAAATTTATCATCTTATTATGAACTCCCAAAAATATCTTATGACATGTAGAAACTTACAACATTATTATTTATACGCCCGCATTAGGGAATCCACTCGAATTCGAATTCCTAATCTCCCACATTATGTGGGAGACTTATATCGTTGGGCCACAAGCCACTTGACGTACAAGCTTATAACATCTTTTAAATAAGTTTACCCAAGCACCATCTTTTTCTATAGGGTTCATGCGAAAACACCCAACAATTTCATTATCATTTGTAAATTTTCCCCATCAAGCATAGGGCTTTAACTCTTCCCTTACTCAACAACACACCACACACTTCTCCATACGCTATTCTAAATTACAATTTTTTCTGTCTCTAACAACATTCTACCATATATGTGATTTAACCCTGGAGTACATGTAGATGTGGACATTCCGGATTAAGGAACTTATGCAGCAATATGAATAAATGAAGGTTGGATATTTTGTCGAGAAGCTATTAGTCACCAATGACCGTAATTTCCTAAAATCACCATTGGCCTGTAAAATCACCAAAAGAGAAGATCAGGGTGATAGAGTATATTTCTTTAGTTCCTCTATTGCAATGAATTTTCATGACTGAACAATTCTTACGTTTTGCATAGGCATGTGAATATTTATAATCAATTCTTCATGTTTCCTGATTGGTGATTTTCATAGTTCCAATTACTTTACAATAACAGCCTAAATTCTCTATTTCAATTGATATTTTATTTTATTTTTATTCTAAATCATGATAAATCAATGCCCAAATGTATTTTTACTTGAATGTAGATCATATATACTTAGCATGTATTTATAAAGCAATCCAAATCCCCTATTTTAATTAATATTTCATCTTCTATAATATGTTATAGATAAATATATGTCAAGTTTATACTAAGATATCAATGAATGATTTATCACTAAATGCATTGCCAACAACCAATTACCTACTACTCTCAAAGTAGTGAATTTTTGATACCTAGTTAGAGAGGTCGGACATACTTTATAATTCCTCTAATATGAATTTTTGATACCTAGCTAGTTAGACAGGTCGAACATACACACTCTTATGTCTTGAAATTGAACAAATATTTAAAATTCACTTTTATAAATTTCAATTATCATCAATTGAAGTGCAATATCTTATATACATGTACTAGCACTATTCCCGTGCTATGCACGGATTCTTTAAAATTGTTATATATTAATATAATGATTGAAGTATAAAAATAACTAAAATAATAATATAAAAATATCGCAAAAATATCAAGTAATTAGTAAAATTAAATTTTAAATTTTAAAATTTAATATTTAAAGACATCTCATGTACATTATGTCATAAAAAATAAATTTCAAAATTATTCGGCAAGAAGTTAAAAATATTTCAACATGATTATATACTTTATTAAAAAAAATTATTGTGCAATCAAAAGTTAGCAGATAGTTGTATTAAAAAATAAAAATATATTATAATGATATGGAACACAAAATTGATGGCTTGAAAGTCATTTGAAAAAAAATTAAAATTATGATAATTTAAGATTATTTTAGACTTAAAAGAGGATGAGTATATATTAAATTAAAACTTAAAATATAAAGAATTAGATAATATATTAGTTGTCAAGGATTAGAAAATTCTTATTTAATTTTAGTTTTTGATTAAAATTAAAATCAATTAAGTCAAAAGAAAACTATGATAGTAAAGATAAAAAAAAAATTAAAAAATTAAAAAAATATATAAAATAATTACAAAGTTAAGATCGATATCAGTATATAAGTTCATAAAATATTTTAATTTGACTCATAGCTTAGTTATGAAATAATTAAGTAAAGAAAAAAAGTTAGATATAGTAATGCAAAGCTAAAATCATACTAAATTAATAAACTAATTATAAGCTCGAAATTAATTTTAAATAGGAATTAGTGATAGGATGTGAAGATGAAATTAGAATGTAAAATAAAATATAAAAAAATAAATTATTATGTTCATTCTCAATTTTTTTGTATGAATGTAATTGGATCTTCATATTATATTTCACATATAGTAGAAAAAGGTGAATAATAAAAAAAGTTGTTAACCTTTCAAACAATCAAAATTAAAAATAAAAAAAATTATATATATATATATATATATTGATAGACTAAATAATATCTAGAGATATAAACTTAAAAAGTTAATAGATGTATTTTCTATTGAAATAACCATCTCATAATTTTTTTTTAAATATATCAAAAATGATCTAAGAATATATATTGATGTAGTATATAAAATTTTTAAAAATAGTTCAAAATATACGTATTTATACATACATAATTACAAATATATGAATATAAAATAAAATTAAATGGCATACTTCTAAAATTATAAATATTCAAAAAGTGAAATAAATTTTAAAAATGTTAAAATGGAAAAATATATCTTATCCTATAAAACTATAAACTTAGATGAGCAAAAAAAAAGCGAATTGAAAAATAATTTATAAAATTTAACTGTAAATTAATAACTTGATTCAAAAAATGAGTAAAATGATGCTAAATGTATAATAATTTAAAAAATTAAATGACAAAATTTACAAATAATTAAGGAGAAAAATGTAACTAATAAAAATAAAGTTAAATTAAAAATATTAAGTGTACTTAATAAATCTCATAATAAATGAATTGATAACATAAACTAAGTAGTAAAAAAAAAGATAAAGAAATTTTCATATTTAATAGTAATAAAAGCTAAATGATAGACTTTATTTAGGTTGGAAAGAAAATTATAGCGTTAAAATCCAAAAAATCTCTTCTATCATGTAATATAACTAAAATAAACTATAACAAGAAAAGAAAATAAAATAAAAAAGGTGAACAATAAAATCAAATAAACAATAAACACGTTGAATAATGAACTAAAGATGCACACAAAGAGATAGAAGAAAAAAAAAAGCTAGAAAATAAAGAGAACAAAAAGAATAGAGTGAAAAAAAAATGCTAGAACTTGAAAATATTAATGAAATGACTTTTGAAAGGCTTTATATATAGTAATATAGATATAAATTAGTTATTAAAGATAAGAGAATATCATGAAAGACTTATCAAACTATAGAGTTCAAATGATCAAGAAATCTTCCATATTTTGAAAGTACAGATGGAAAGGATTTTGTAGATAAAATGCAATTATTTTATGGGATTAGAGATAAATAAAGAATATTGTTCTAATCAAGAAAAAGATTTCAAAAAATCATATATCTTTAAAAGGAATAAATAATATCAAATTTAATAACAAAAAATTAAATTTTAAATTTAATTAAAAAACTCAAAATTCTAAGAATTTAAAAATTAGTCAAAATTGCACAATTATAAGTTCCACACCATTGTGCTATATATAATAGTATAGATATGTGTAGAAGACTTTTAACACATCTAAACATCTATAATATTATCTCATTAATGATATGAAAGAGATAATATCAATTTTGATTCATCAACTGAAAACTCAAAAAAGAAATCATTTATCTAATAAAGAATTTTCTTTTCAAATATAATACATCCATATTAGTTTGAAATAAATAAGAATAAATATCTTTAAAAACGAAATAAATAATATCAAATTTAATAACCAATAATTAATGAAAATTTTTAATTTAATTAAAAAACTCAAAATTATCAGAATTTGCCACTTGACCAAAATTGCAATCAAAATTGAGTAATTATAGGTCCCACACCGTTGTGCTATATATAATAGTATAGATTTACTCTATGAATTGATGTCTATGTGTCCAAGGTGATGCAAATTCTTTGAAAGCAATTATTTTTTATGAAGGACTTCAATTTCATCCTTTTTGTCATGTACATACTATGAATATCATCTTTAATTATGGTATTCGTGATGAAATCACAAATATATGACATGCAACCAACACAAATTACTTAAAACTAGAAGTTATTTTTAAAGAAAGTTTATCAAGAATCAACTAGTGATCACTTAATTCATATCTTGCTTTATCTTGATCAAAATTTCGAGTAATAAGGTATTGTGATTCATCTTCACCCACTTGAGATGGTTGAAATGAAATTTCAATTTGATTAGCTTGTTACAAATTCACTAGTTTTTTTTTTCTCCTTTTTTTGGTAAACTCCAAAGTGGTTGCTAAGAGACCTAGTAATATATAATATTCAAACATCTTTAATCTCTACCATTGTCTATTTCATATATAAAATTAAATTAATCAAAATAATCTCAATAAGGAACTTCTCTTTCTAGTTCTTTTTTTTTCTTTTTCTTTTCTTTTCTTTTTTTTAAAGATTTAGCTACAAGTTCGTCAACCTAATTAAACTATCCCACTCAATATCAAAAAATCATTCTGTAACGATCCCGAAATTTTATATATTTGTTAAATTATTATTATTTATTTTATCAAGTTAATTTTAATTATTTGATTAGAATTTTGAATTATTTAATCGTGATAAAATTATATAAGATTCAATTGATATTTTACAAGATTTTTGAGATCGAAAATGCATTTTATTTATTTTGGGAATTAAATTGAGAGATTTTAAATTATTATAAAAAAAAAAATGAAATGATGAGGAAGCAACCGCCATGCTTACTCCATGCTTGCCCATGCTTGTGTCAAGTCAAAATTAATGCAATTTTGACTTCACTTTTCCTTCTTGCTTTTTTCTTCATTTTTATTCATTTTTCCTCCCATTTTTCTTTCTTCACCGTCACCTTCTTCTTCCATTTCAACCAAGCAAAAGCTTCACCCCTAAGCCACCATTTCTTCATCACATCTTACCACTACCTCCCTCACCAATTTCAGGCCACCAAACCGCAGCCATGCACGGTGGTTGAAGGTGGTCGGAGAAGCAATGTAAAGAAACCCATTTCCTTGGTAGAATTTCGGTGATTGTCTCCAAGCCCCGAAACTTGCAATGAAGGGTATGGTTGAGTAGCTAGAGAGGAGGAGAAGCAGAATATAAAGTTTCTTGGCAGTTTCTGGCGACGGATGGTGGTGAACGGAGCTAAATAGTGGCAGCGGAGCAAGGTGGTTTTTGGGGCTGTTTTGGTGTTTTCCGGCAAATAGGAGCGGTATAACAAAAAACTAACCGGAGATTATTGTTCAGGAGGGTGTAAGGAAGAGAACGGTGTAAAGTGTCCATATTCAGGCGGCGGCGCTCCGGCGACCTGGGGGCAGAATTATCTCCTCGTTCCAACGGTCGTGACGGTATAGTCCATTTTCGTATCCAGGCATTAGTTAGTGAGTTATGAATTTTGTTAGGTTTTGATAATTATATTTTTATGTATTATATATATTCATGTAAGGTATATGTATGAGTTAGAATGATAAGTGATTTAATTATGGACTTTAGGTGGTGTTATTATATGATTATGTATTATATATATGTATAAGAATTTTTAGATTTTGATGGCATATTAATAATTTTGGAGATAATTGTTAGATTAAGCATGGAATATTATGTAGTTGGAGGTTGAATTGAGTTATATAAGATTTTGTAAGATTTAATTAGTGACATTTTGTGGGTTTGAACTAATTATAGATTATTATAAAATAGGAATTTGTGATTTTAAATCTTAAATTATTAATAGTTGATAAGATTAAGTTAGTTTGATTGATTTATATAAATTTGAACTTAAATAAGACTTATTTGGTAATTTTGGGAAATATTAAGCTTCGATAACGAATAAGGTTAGTAGAATCAATCGAACTTTAATTATGAATTTTTTTGTGAATTAGGTGACGGAGATTTGGATGGTGACGAGTAATAGCTATATATCTGATTGACTGGGTATAAGGTGAGGTTCTGCCAATATGGCACCCTATTGAGCTATCTGTTATTGAAATTAACCCCTCTGTGGGTTTACTGTTTCTGTATGTTACTCAGAATCGTGTTTGGTTTCTGTTTGTTATTTGATTATGTTCTGAATACCCCTGTGAGGGTTATATCTGTTCTATATCTGTTTTTGTCTGTTCTGGCGCCCAGAATTTTGTCTGTTATCAATTCTAATCTGCTTTGTATCTGTTGCCTTGTCGGCATTTCTGTTATCTGATCTGTATTTTGGCCATGCTAGCATATCTGTATCTGTTATTGTTATCTGTTGCCTGATAGGCATTGTTTCTGTTTGCTATGATCTGTTTTGTCTAAAACCGGCAATGTGCTAGGGACTTTCCCCTGGGCACCTGCAAAAGCGGTTAATTCTGTTATTTGTACGGTGATTATGAGGCCAAGGTCCGATCCGGGCGATCTGTTTGGTTATGTGAGGCATGCAAGGGACTTCCCCTTGGTGTCAACGATACGCTAGGGACTTCCCCTGGGTGTCGGCAGTACGCTAGGGACTTTCCCTAGGTATCGATGGTGTGCTAGGGACTTCCCCTGGGCATCGGCGGCTGCGCTATACAGTATCATATGGGCATCTGCCATATACCAAGCTATTACGCTTAGGTGACATGTTTGTCTGGTATAAGGTGAATCAGCAATGCACGTCTTAGACTATCCTTTGAGTGCATATGCTTTGGGTTTGATCTGTCTGATTGTTTCTGTATGTTTGACATCTGATCTTGGAGCAATAAGGCAGGAGAGTTTCCTGTTTGCTTATCAGTACTATCTGTTTCTGTATCTGTTTGATTTGTTCGTTTGTATTATGATTTGTCGAGTCGAATCATCTTCGATAAATCCCTTCTGCATTCCTTACTAAGTCTTTGGACTTACCTCCCTGTATTCTATGATATCAAACAGGGAAGAGATGGTTCGAGATGGATCTGGGAAGAAATGTATTCGATTTCCTTTTGAAGATTGTACAGAATATAAGTTATGATGTATTGTATTGGGAAGGAAACCTTAGAGATGTTGTGATAGGTATGATTGTAATTATGAGGCTTTAATTGTTATGCCGTAAGGTATTAATATTATGAAGTTTAGTAGGTGTTTACTTTGAAAATTGTGGTTTAGAATTGATGGATGAGATTGAATGCCATTTTAGAATATGTGTGAAATGAACTTATGGGCCTTTTGTTAGCTTGCTACTCTGATATTTAAGATTGAATTTGTGTGGTGCCTTGACTGAGGTGTCATCCTGAGGAGGCGTGCTACACATTCTCTCTCTAATATTGAGTTCAATATCATTCTTACATATTTAAAATTAACATAATCTACCTTTTCTTTTGACTGAGGTCGCTCCTCAATTTCACCAAAAATGTAGCACCCCTTCTCAGGATAACACCTCAGTCAAGGCACCACACATATTCAATCTTAAATATCAGAGTCGCAATCTAACAAAAGACCCATAAGTCTATTTCACACATATTCTAAAATGACATTCAATCTCATCCATCAGTTCTAAACCACAATTTTCAAAGTAAACACCTACTAAACTTCATAATATTTATACCTTACGGCATAACACATTAAAGCCTTATAATTACAATCATACCTATCACAACATCTCTAAGGTTTCATTTCGAATACAATACATCATAACTTATATTCTGTACAATCTTCAAAAGGAAATCGCATACATTTCTTCCTCAATCTTGAGCCATATCATCCCTGTTTGATATCATAGAATACAGGGAGGTAAGTCCAAAGACTTAGTGAAGAATACAGAAGGGATTTATCGAGGATGATTCGACTCGACAAATCATAATATAAACGAACAGATCACATAAATACAGAAATAAATAGTACCGATAAGCAAACATGAAACTCTCCTGCCTTATTGCTCCAATATCAGATGTCAGACAAGCAGAAACAATCAGACAAATCAAATCCAAAGCATATACACTCAAAGGATAGTTTAAGACGTGTATTGCCGATTCACCTTATACCAAACAAACATATCACATAAGCATAACAACTTGGTGTATGACAGATGCCCATACGAACTGTATAGCGCACCGCCGATGCCCATGGGAAGTCCCTAGCACACCATCAATACCCAAAGGGAGTCCCTAGCGTACCGCCGATACACAGGGGGAGTCCCTAGCGTATCGTTGACACCAAGGGGGAGTCCCTTGCGTGCCTCATATAACTAAATAGATCGCCCGGATCGGCCCTTGGCCTCATAATCACCATACAAATAATCGATTTAACCGCTTATGCAGATGCCCAGGGGAAGTCCCTAGCACATTGCCGGTTTCAGATAGAACAGATCATAACAGACAGAAACAATGCCGATCAGGCAACAGATAACAGTAACATATACAGATATGCCAGCATGGCTAAAATACAGATCAGATAACAGAAATGCTGACAAGGCAACAACTACAAAGCATATCAGAACTGATAACAGACAAAATTCTGGGCGCCAGAACAGACAGAAACAGATACAGAACAGATATAACCCTCACATGGGTATTTAGAACAGAATCAAATAACCAACAGAAACCAAACACGATTTTGAGTAACGTACAGAAACAGTAAACCCACACAGGGGTTAATTTCAATAACAAATAGCTTAATAGGGCGCCGTATTGGCAGAACCTCATAGGTATAGCAAGTACCAAGAGGGATAGATCCTCACCTTATACCCAGTCAGTCAGATATATAGTTATTGCTCGTCACCAGCCAAATCTCCATCACCTAATTCACAAAATAATTCATAATTAAAGTTCGATCGATTCTACTAACCTTATTCATTATCGAAACTTAATATTTTCCAAAATTACCAAATAAGTCTTATTTAAGTCCAAATTTATATAATTAAATCAAGTTTACTCAATCCTATCAACTATTAATAATTTAAGATTTAAAATCTTAAATTCCTATTTTATAATAATCTATAATTAGTTCAAACCCACAAAATGTCACTAATTAAATCTTACAAAATCTTATATAACTCAATTCAACCTCCAACTACATAATATTTCATGCTTAATCTAACAATTATCTCCAAAACTATTAATATGCCATCAAAATCTAAAAATTCCTATACATATATATAATACATATTCATATAATAACGCAACCTAAAGTCCATAATTAAATCACTTATCATCCTAACTCATACATATACCTTGCATGAATATATATACAATACATAAAAATATAATTATCAAAACCTAACAAAATTCATAACTCACTAACTAATGCCCGGATTAAAAAATGGACTATACCATCATGACCGTTGGAACGAGGAGATAATTTTGCCCCCAAGTCGCCAGAGCGCCGCCGCCGCTTGAATATGGACACTTTACACCGTTCTCTTCCTTACACCCTCCTTAACAATAATCTCCGATTAGTTTTTAGTTATACTGCTCCTATTTGCCGAAAAACACCAAAAATAGCCCCAAACTCACCTTGCTCCGCCGCCACTGTTCAGCTCCGTTCACCGCCGTCTGCTGCCGGAAACCACCACTAAACCATATATTCTGCTTCTCCTCCTCCCTAGCTACACAACCATACCCTTCGTCGCAGGTTTCGGGGCTTGGAGATGAGTACCGAAAGTTAACCAAGGAAATGGGTTTCTTCACAGTGCTTCTCCGTCCACCTTCAACCACCATGCATGTAACGACCCCAAAATTTTATATATTTATTAAATTATTATTAATTATTTTATCAATTAATTTTAGTTATTCGATTAGAATTTTGAATTATTTAATCGTGATACCAATTATATAAGATTCAATTGATATTTTTACAAGATTTTTAGATCGAAAATATATTTCATTTATTTTGAGGACTCAATTGGGAGATTCTATAAATCTAGGGACTTAATTGAAATATATATATATATATATATAAATGAAAGCATGGATGAAGTCAACCAAACCCATACCTCCACCATGCTTGCTCCATGCTTACATCAAGTCAAAATTAATGCTATTTTGACTTCAATTTTATTTCTTCCTTTTTCTTCATTTTTCTTTCCATTTTTCTTTCTTCACCCGCCAACCTTCTTCTTCCATTTCAACCAAGCAAAAGCTTCACCCCTAAGCCACCATTTCTTCATCACATCTTACCGCCATCTCCCTCACCAATTTCAGGCCACAAAACCGCAGCCATGCATGGTGGTTGAAGGTGGTCGGAGAAGCAATGTAAAGAAACCCATTTCCTTGGTAGAATTTCGGTGATCATCTCCAAGCCTCGAAACTTGCAACGAAGGATATGGTTGTGTAGCTGTTGAGGAGGAGAAGCAGAATATAAAGTTTCTTGGCAGTTTCTGGCGACGTATGGCGGTGAACGGAGCTAAATAGTGGTGGCGGAGCAAGGTGGTTTTTGGGGCTGTTTTGGCGTTTTCCAGCAAATAGGAGCGGTATAACTAAAAACTAACCGGAGATTATTGTTCAGGAGGGTGTAAGGAAGAGAACGGTGTAAAGTGTCCATATTCAGGAGGCGGCGGCCGGACGGTGGACGGAGACGGCGGCGCTCCGGCGACCTGGGGGCAGAATTATCTCCTCGTTCCAACGGTCGTGACGGTATAGTCCATTTTTGAATCCGGGCATTAGTTAGTGAGTTATGAATTTTTTTAGGTTTTGATAATTATATTTTTATGTATTATATATATTCATGTAAGGTATATGTATGAGTTAGGATGATAAGTGATTTCATTATGGACTTTAGGTGGTGTAATTATATGATTATGTATTATATATATGTATAGGAATTTTTTGATTTTGATGGCATATTAATAATTTTGGGAATAATTGTTAGATTAAGCATGGAATATTATGTAGTTGGAGGTTGAATTGAGTTATATAAGATTTTGTAAGATTTAATTAGTGACATTTTGTGGGTTTGAGCTAATTATAGATTAATATAAAATAGGAATTTAAGATTTTAAATCTTAAATTGTTAATAGTTGATAAGATTAAGTTAGTTTGATTGATTTATATAAATTTGGACTTAAATAAGACTTATTTGGTAATTTTGGAAAATATTAAGTTTCGATAACGAATAAGGTTTGTAGAATCGATCGAACTTTAATTATGAATTATTTTGTGAATTAGGAGATGGAGATTTGGCCGGTGACGAGCAATAGCTATATATTTGATTGACTGGGTATAAGGTGAGGATCTATCCCTCTTGGTACTTGCTATACCTATGAGGTTCTGCCAATTTGGCACCCTATTGAGCTATCTGTTATTGAAATTAACCCCTCTGTGGGTTTACTATTTCTGTACGATACTCAGAACCGTGTTTGGTTTCTGTTTGTTATTTGATTCTGTTCTGAATAGCCCTGTGAGGGTTATATTTGTTCTGTATCTGTTTCTATCTAATCTGGCGCCTAGAATTTTGTCTGTTATATGTTCTGATCTGCTTTGTATCTGTTGCCTTGTCGGCATTTCTGTTATCTGATATGTATTTTGGCCATGTTGGCATATATGTATCTATTGCCTGATAGGCATTGTTTCTGTCTGCTATGATCTGTTCTGTCTAAAACCGGCAATGTGCTAGGGAGTTTCCCCTAGGCATCTGTATAAGCGGTTAATTTTTTTATTTGTACAGTGATTATGAGGCCAAGGGCCGATCCGGGCGATATGTTTGGTAATATGAGGCACGCTTGGGACTTTCCCCTCGGTGTCTACGGCACGATTAGGACTTTCCCCTCGGTGTCAACGATACGCTAGGGACTTTCCCCTGGGTGTCGGTGGTATGCTAGAGACTGGGTATCGATGGTGCGCTAGGGACTTCCCCTGGGCATCGGCAGTGCGCTATACAGCTTGTATGGGCATCTGCTATATACCAAGCTGTTACGCTTAGGTGATATGTTTGTCTGGTCTAAGGTGAATCGGTAATGCACGTCTTAGACTATCCTTTGAGTGCATATGCTTTGGGTTTGATCTGTCTGATTGTTTCTGTATGTCTGACATCTGATCTTGGAGCAATAAGGCATGAGAGTTTCCTGTTTGCTTATTAGTACTATCTGTTTCTGTATATGTTTGATTTGTTCGTTTGTATTATGATTTGTCGAGTCGAATCATCCTCGATAAATCCCTTATGCTTTCCTCACTAAGTCTTTGGACTTACCTCCCTGTATTCTATGATATCAAACAGGGAAGAGATGGTTCGAGATTGATTTGGGAAGAAATGTATTTGATTTCATTTTGAAGATTGTATAGACTATAAGTTATGATGTATTGTATTGGGAAGGAAACCTTAGAGATGTTGTGTTATGTATGATTGTAATTATAAGGCCTTAATATGTTATGCCGTAAGGTATTAATATTATGAAGTTTAGTAGGTGTTTATTTTGAAAATTGTGGTTTAGAACTGATGGATGAGATTGAATGCCATTTTAGAATATGTGTGAAATAAACTTATGGGCCTTTTGTTAGCTTGCGACTCTGATATTTAAGACTGAATCTGTGTGGTGCTTTGACTGAAGTGTCATCCTGAGGAGGGGTGCTACAGTGCATGGCGGCCGTCTTGTGGCCTGAAAATGGTGAGGGAGGTGATGGTAAGGTTTGATGAAGAAATGGATGCTTAATGGTGAAGTTCTTGCTCGGTTGAAGGAAGAAGAAGGTTGGCGGGTGAAGAAAGAAAATGAAGAAAAATGAAGAAATGAAATTGAAGTCAAAATAGCATTAATTTTGACTTGATGTAAGCATGGAGCAAGCATGGTGGAGGTATGGGTTCGGTTAACTTCATCCATGCTTTCATTTTCATATATATATATATATATATATATATATATTTCAATTAAGTCCCTAGATTTATAGAATCTCCCAATTGAGTCCTCAAAATAAATGAAATATATTTTCGATCTAAAAATCTTGTAAAAATATCAATTGAATCTTATATAATTTTTATCACGATTAAATAATTCAAAATTCTAATCGAATAACTAAAATTAACTGATAAAATAAATAATAATAATTTAACAAATATATAAAATTCGGGTCGTTACAAAAAATTTATTTGATAAACTTAACATCCATAAAATAAAGGAAAAAAGATCAATAATTAGAACCTTTTAATTTACCATCAAAACATTTGTAAATTTACATCTATAAAGGTGCATGCCTTTGTAATAGCGGCCAAAATCGCCATTTTGGAGTTGAAAGTTTGTTGATCTGTGCAATTAATATCTAAAATCTTAATTACAAACATAGATGAGAAATTAGTAAGCTATATCGTACAATTGCATTATTAGAGTTTACTTGAACAATAGTGATCTCATGGATAATATAAGCTCAAGTTTGAATTTTTGATACATTAATTGAATCATTGAAAATTGAGTTACATTTCTAAATAAGATACTATTTTTTTAGATGATTTCTAAATAAATATAAATAGAAATATGCAATAATAAATAAAAGTATTAAATTTCATTTTTATGTGTACATAACTTTTTAAATAACTTCTGTGCATAACTCAAGGCTAATAATATTTCACCAATGAGAGTAGCTTTACAGTAATTATATACATGCACCGTATATGCACTTTTTGAGTTAACTAAAAGAGTTTATTATAATCTGAAGCATAAAGTTTGTTTCTTATTTTTTTAAAGAGTTTATAATACCCCAATATTTTCTTGTTTTTTCAGATTATATGCTCCTCTTTAAAATTTTTATCAAGTACTTCAAAGTGCATTTGAACCCCAAAATTTCAAAATATTTGAGTCATATGTTACATGCATCCCTTAAACAATATACATATATATATATATATATTTGCAACAATATCAATTTTGACAACCTAATAGTAAATAGTTGTTTCTAACTTACCATAATTAATAATTAGTGATACATGTCTAGTGCTAATACAAGTACTACCACATATCATTGTTGAGTTGTCACTTCTATGTGTCACTAATTAATTATCTATATATTTATGTACAACTTTTTTCTTCACTAGCTTTTAATAGCAATAACTACTTAATATACAATTCTTGTTACTATTAAATTTGTAATTTGTGAAATCCATGATTTTTACATGACAAATTAAAATTTGTGGTCGCTGCATATGTATACAGTATCAGTTGGCATTTTATCATTATATTTTTCTCTTCATGTAGTGGGTTGGAATTCGACTAACTTACCATGTATTAAAATTGTTAATGAACCTTAACGAACTTCTAGTGTGGTGTATGTGTGTAAATACACATAAATAGCAATTTCTATATATATAAATTAACTTTTGTTTTGTACTGGGTTGTAGTTGCTTGGTGTTCGCCTTCTACATACCATGTATATAACTTGTTCTAGATTTTGCAGTCGTAAACAATTTTTGAAGAAGTCCTTAACCTCATATATAGAAACTTTGTAGCCTTTTAATATGATAAGAAACAAATTAATCCATGTAAGCCAACGTAAAAACCTATTATGTTATATGTTGATCAATAATTAATTAATATACGAAACAGATAAATTTTCCTAGAAAAATGTTGTGTGAGAAAAAGAGAAGTAATCTTCGCTACAACAGAATATAATTTCAGAGATATAAAATCTGAGACGCAAACAAATCCATCTCTAATTTAAACAAATAATAGACAATATAAGTAATATTGTTGTGCTAATTAAAGGTATACCAACACCTTTAGCAAAAATATTTGACAAAGAGAAGTTTTTTTTTTAGAAGAGTAGCTCTAAATAAATGGTTCTGGCTTAGCCAACAAGTATATAACTTCTTCCAGACAATTATAACTTTACATGATAGCTTAATTTCTCTGTTTGTTACAGCACATAGAAATAGCATTTCCACAATATATATATATATATATATATAGTATCTCAGGCACACACATAAATAAACACACTCAGACAACATATATACATGGCTAGGCTGCACAATAATACATAGTTCTTTAAACGACTTTCTTGCATAACACAAGGCTAATATTAATTATTTTACCAAGGTGAACAGCTTTACAATAATTATTTACATGCACTGCACGTGCACCTTGTGAGTTAACCAAAAGAGATCTTAAACATAAAATATGTTTGTTAATTTTCTTAAAGAGTTTATAATATTTCAATATTATCTTATTGTTTTTAGTTCACATGCTCCTCTTTCGAAATTTTTATCAAAAACTTTAGCCAATCTTTTAAATATTTTTATCAAATATTTTAAAGTGCATTGAACCCCAAAATTTCGAAATACTTTAGTTATTTGCTGATGCATCGCTGAAACAAACTTTTCTGATTTGCAATAATCACAATTTTGACAAACCTAATGCATGGTGACGATAGTTGTGACTATTTAACTTATCATAATTAATAATTAGTGTTACACATCTAGTGCTAATACAAATACTATAGCATTTCATTTTTGAGTTGTCACTTCTATGTATCACTAATTAATTATCTGAATATTTATATACGACATTTTTCTTGACTAGTTTTTAATAGCAATAACTAATATACAATTTTTGTTACCATTAAATATGTATTTTGTGAAATCCTTAATTTTAACAAAACAAATTAAAATCTGTACTGGTCTCTAGTATCAGTTGTCAATTTGTCGTTAATACTTTTTCTCATCATGCAGTGGGTTGCAATTCGATGACAAACTTACCATGTAATAAAACTGTCAAAGATTTAATGAACTTTTGGTGTGCTGTGCATATACTAAAAAAAGATCATGTAAAACACACAGAAATAGCAGTTGCTATATTTATTTATTTATCACGCGTTCATCAGTCCTGAGTTACACTATTAATACAACATCTCAAGCACACATGCATGAAATAAACACACACACTGACAACATAAGTTTATGCTAATCTGTATAAGCATGGCTGGCTAGGCTCCGCAGTAAGCCTTCAGAACATTCGGGCGGGAATTCCGGCCAGCTTCAGAGAAGTAAAACCCAAGAAACTTAAGAAGATCAAAGGGCTTGTAGAGTAAGGGGTGCTCTTTATCCACCATCTCTGCCGGGGCCTTAATCATGTACCCTGGTTTTGCAGCTACAAATAATCCGATCGCGTACCTATCTTGATTGCCAGTCATCATGACCCTGTGCTGGGGACAGCGCAGCCGGCCGTTTGTCCATGCCTGCAAGTTACCATGATAATTAAAACACATGAAGATGTGATTAAGATTCTTGTTTTAGGTCGAAATATGGTTGGGTTTAACTAATGTTTGGTGCCATAATCTTACATGGAAAGATTCTCCAACCATGACAGTGAAAGAATTGGGTGAGGGATCAACAGGGATCCACTGTCCATCTTTTGTCTGCACTTCCAATCCCCTCACCTCGTTCTGGTACAATATGGTGACAAAGTTCAAGTCCGAGTGGGACTTAAATCCAAGCTTAGGCTCATGACTTTGAGGTCCATCATACTTCATAATCCGGACAACATAACAATTCGTGGAATCCATATGCTCTTCTATGTAATTTTCGAGTCCAAGGCTCTCGAGAACCATCCTTCTCACAATCTTGTCCAATTCCGATAAATTCTCAGAGAAGGACTGTACACTCTTGCTGGTCATGAGAAAGAAACAAGACATTTAGGTAAGAATCAATTAGTACGAAATAAGACAGTAAAATCAATGATTTATTGTATGTACGAACCTAAAAGTGGGATTGCCTTGGGGCCACTGAAGGTTGGTGAAGCTTTCTACTTTTCCAGGGGAAAGGGCATCTTCAATTGCCACACCTTCGTGGAGTGGAAGCGACGTTTTTTTTCCAACGAAGCCACAGTAAGGCTTGTTGGAATTGTTACGTGATTTGATCTGCAAAGGAAGATCAAAGAATTGTTGTACTGCATCAAGTGTTGATTTTCGGAGATCAAAAGGAATTTGATCGAATACGGCCTCAAAGCAACCGTATTCTTCCAGGGCTTGCAGGACTTGGGCTTTCAGAGATTCCCATGTAGGACTTTCTTGTTTCAGGTTGGAGAAATCTATGACAGGTAGTTTCTTGATGGTTTCAGGACCCATTTCTTGAGATCTTTCTCTATATTAATTTGTTACAAAATGAAGATATATATATATGTATGTATATATATAGGTATAAAGTGTTTTTTCCCTTACTACTTACTGTATAACAAATTGTCAAATATTTGCCAAACACTATCCCTTACCTCGGGCTGTCTATGGTCTGGTAGGGCACATAAGTATTGGACCAAGCTACGCTATCCCTAATGTGGAAAAAAATTATAAAGTTTGATTAAGTGATTAAATATGATACTAATCAAAATAAATAGACAAAATTATTCTTACCCATAAAATAATTAAATACCAAATAACTTTAAAATAGGTCGATAGTTTGACTATTAACTACTTTACTATTATTTTAATATGTCTAATCTATTCTTCTTTCTCTTCTTCATTTTAATTTCCTTCATTTTCTTCTTGTTTTCCACTTTGCCTTTTCTGCGTCTTTTTCCTTTCATTAATCTTCTTCCTCTTTCTTCTTCAAATAAGTAATCACCGCTCTACCTTTCTACGCAACCCACCACCGCCCTCTTCCCCAAATCTGCTTCTTCTTCATTATTTCTTATAGGATGCTATCTTGTACTAAAATTTCTTCCATGGTGTTTTGCGTTGTCCTTTTGGGGTTTGTTTATTTGAATAAATGGGATAAAAAATGATAGATAAATTAGGTGATTAAATGGGAGATATGATTATTTTATTTAGTTAATGTCATATTTACTTAATATGATTAATAAACTAATATAAGTGCATATTTTCATATTATGTTTACTTTGATAGATGAAATAATGTAATTAAAATTATATTGTCTAAAATATACCCCTTCTCATAATTTTTTATTTTTTAGGATTTAGGGCTTAGGATTTAGATTTTTGAAATTTTTAATTTTTTATAATTAATTTTAAGAAATTCAAGACAAGAAATTTGTTAGATTTTTATACTATAGATTAAACATATAAATAACAAATAAATAAAAGAAACACACATAATGTTAAGAAATAAATTGAAATTTTTTTAAAACTTTGTTATATTTCTGTTATGAATCTAAGATTTACTTACTTTATAACTCTTTAGATTATATCTTTCCTATTTTACTCTGACTTGAATTAAATTTTGTCACCATATTTCTTCATAAATACAATCACCTACTATGATTTTTCTATAATGAATTATTATTATTTACACTTATGACTACAATTACCATAAAAGTTCAAAAAATATCAAAACTATTACCAAAAACTACCATGAAGTATTATATCACAATCTATAATATATAATTTATTTGAACATATACAAAAAAATAAAAAAGAATTCTCAAACAAGAATTTCCCCGCACTCAAAACTATTATTTAATATTGAATACGAAATTAAATTATTAAAATTTATTAATCTTTATATTTATTATTTATTAAACTACTTTATTTCTAGTTCAGAAAATTATAAATTGATTATAAATCAAAATGCTAGTTTTATTAATTATTAGTTCATTACAACATTATAATGTGAAAGAAAATACAAGTGTCCACTAGATATGAATCTAATGAAGTGAAAAAGACAAGCATAACCTCGGAAAAGGAAATGGGCATTTCTACTATTGAAATCTATCAGAGATATTGAAAATTAAATTTTTCCGTAAAAAAAAAACGTAGTAGATTTTTCAAGTACTAACTCATCATATATATAATTCAATTTGTTTTATACTATTTTTAATACTATATATATATATATTATGTTATATCTAAATAATATTTTATTTATAATTTTCTATAAAAAATTAAAATATACTACACGACTCTTTTTTTTTTAAATTAAATATTTACTTCTTTAAATAATTTAACTATAACTATTTAATTATTACGAGGTCATAAATTACTATGTTAATTAAACTAATCGAGCCTTCGACTCTCCACTTGTTATTGGGTGTTAAGGCCGGGGTTGGGTTCGGATTGGGTTGAAGTAGGAGTGTAACATTAATTTTTTTAACCCGAACCCAACCTAACTTGATGACAGCCTAAAATTGCTCAACCCTAATCCAACATGATGCACATTAGGGTAATTTTTATCAAATTGACCTGTCAACTCAAACTCACACAATCCAACCAACCAACTTGATTTAAAACAATTATTTCTAATATTTATTTTAATTTTTAAAATTTTTTGGCATTTTTATTTTTAGTTTAATCTATTGTTAATTATTAATATATTAAAATAGAAGTAAGGAGTTCTTATCATGATTCTACAACAACAGCTTTCTAAAAATATTTTCATTAGACCACAATATATTGATTTTTATAATCTCTTTTCCCTTTCATCTCTTATTTTTAAAAATAACATAGTTTTCCAAGTTTTACTCACTTGCTCTCTTTAATTTTTGTATCTTTTGTATCAATCAAATTGTGTCTTTTAATTTCTTAAAATGATATTATTTTTTAACTTTATATTGATTCAATTAAACAGTACATAAATCAATAAAAATGTATCATCAAGCAAATAAGTATAAAAGTAATTTAATTATACACATAATTTATTATAAAAATTTGCTTGAGTCTTTTGAAATTTTTATAGCCTCTCAACAAAAAAAATTTCTTATCTATCTATATGTACAAAATCTTTTGTTGCATATGGCTTAAGAAAAACTTCTTAGACAATTCAGTAGTCGAAGTAGTGATTTGTCAACTCTTTGCAAAATAATTTTTATGTGCACTTGTATATCCAAAAATAACTAGTAGAAGTAGTCAAAAATTGCATTTATCCATTCTATATGTTTGTGAAAATAAATAAGACCCAAAAATGACAAAGTAGTAATTTTAATATTGTTAAAGTTCAAAATTTCAAGCTTTACTTTGTTATTTTATACTTTTACTTCTAAAAAAATTTAAAATTTATTTATTTAATTAAAGTTGAGTTGAGTTGATTCAGATGGGTTTAGGTTGTTGTGTGACCCAAAATCAAATTTTGGGTTGCTCGTGTGACCTGAAATTCAACCCAACCCAACCCATTTTCATCGTGTTTTTATTCGTGTTGATCTTGTTGAACCCAAATCCAAAATGGGTTGGCCCAAACCCAGTTTTTTCTTATCGAACTTGTGTCGAGTTATCGTATTGTATTAAAAATTGCCACCCCTACATCTATCTCCACTCCTTTCTTTTGTGTGTGTGTGGGGGGGGGGGGTTATATTTTTTGTTTTATTATTTTTTAATTATATATATTAATTTTTAAAACGTGAGGACTTCTATGCCAACAATTTTTAAAATGTTTTTTAACTTTATATTTATAAGTTTCTATTATTATTTTAAATATTTGAAGCTAAAAATTTGTCAAATTTATAATTGCAAACTAAACCTATGAAAAGAGAAAAAAGAAATAAAATAAATAAATAATCAGAAAAATTAATTAAAAAAATAGAACATTTACTTATTCTTTCTTATGTCATTATTTTTCATATTTTACTTTGTCTCAAATTTGTATGTTAGTGGTATTATTTTTCACAAATACAATCAAGCACTATAATGCTTCACATATTATTATTCATGATCTATTTTTTAATGTGCACGTAACTATATAGAAGCGGATAAATCACATAACTAATAAATTTGATAAACTTCTTATGAATAAATACATAAAATTTCTTTATTAATTTGATAAGTAAATCTGAACAACTTCAAGTACTTAGAAAAATAATGTGATATAATTAAATATGTTAAAAAATTACATTCAAGAAACATAATTCAAGTATGAACTATATATAAATACATTTTTTTTTTACTATTTATAGAAATAAAAACCGTTTCAATCAAGATAATAGTATAATAAAATTTAATAACCAAACATAAATTTTTTAAGTAAACATACAAAAGTATTGTAAACTAATATGAAAATAATTAATACATGAAATATGATCAATCGAAATAATCAAATTAAATGTACTACATGGTGATATCTAATATTTTACCTAGTATAAAATTTATAGTTTTAAGTTGATCATAAACTTGATTTTGGATACATATTGAGAAAATAAATAATACCAATAATAAAATATTTAATAGATTAGAAGAATATCCATCTAATTAAAAATGGAAGACAAAACAAAATGAACTTAGAGAATATGTGTTATGAAACAAATTATCAAAAACTTATTTATAAAATATTTTATTAATATTATTTTTAACATAAGTTGTGCATTAACCTTGTAATGAGTTAAATTTATAAAATGAAAATTTGTGATAGAGGTACCTAGCCATCTTGGTACTCATAAAACGGATTTTTAATTTTCAAACATGTCAAATAAGATAAAAAAAAATATTTTAAATATAAATATTTTGAACCTTTTTAATGAGATAAAATTTATTATAATTTTGGATAAATGCAATGCAAGACTTTAATTGTAACAAATTAATTATAATAAAATAAAACTAAAAAAATTAATAACCAATGAAGTTTTTTTAATTTTTATTAAAAAACTCAAAATTTTGTAAAAATTATATAATTATGGTCAAATATTGACATTTTGTATATAATAGTATAGATAGCTTTGCGTATATTAAGGTAGGTATTGGTTTGTGTTTATAAAAATAAATAATTATTTATATGCATATACATACATATATTCATTCCATCGATCTATATATATACATTTCCACAAGTATAAATATAACTATGTTTTTCCTTTCCCTATCAAAATATAATTTATACATTTTGAATTATTATATTATAAAACGTATTATAGGGGACAATTTTGTAATTAGATTATGTACACAGTTGTCAATCTCAATAAGAGACCGACACCTCTCCACAAATAGAGTTTATGGCCCCATAGGTACGTCATTACTAGATATAGAAATCCTCACTATACCGTTATCAAAGTTCCACGTGGTAACAAATTTTAATAATGGTTCAAAAGATGATAAAGTAAGATTCCATATGTTTTTGTTGTATATTGGGTCTGGCAGACAACCAGACATCACAGTCCCACTTGCACATGTGACACAAATTTTATGTGGTAACAAATTTTATGTTTATTTCTATTTCAAAACAATTTATTTCCATCTCATGATGAAAATCAATACGTAATCTAAAAATTGCTTTGATTTTTCTTTTTCCATTTTTTGGGTTGCACTGCAGTACAATATGAGAAAACAAATATTTTCTCAAAATTAAAGACTTTCTTGTGCTTCATAAATTTAGTAGAGGTTTTTCTTTTCAAACTATTTTTTGGATATTTAAGAAGGAATGTGCAAAATAATTGATCAATTTGGTGTGTGAATTATGACTGGTCAACTCTTGTAGCATTTGTTGATGATGCCTTGATAGCAAATTTTGTGATGCTTCAGCTGCACAAGTTACACACCAACTTTATACACATTGTTTAGAAACCAAAAGATGTTTTCTATGTTATCTTTGAGTTGCCATACATTGATAATAAATCATCCTTTCCAATGCAAAATGCAGTGAGTTCTTATTTTAATTCCATTTATGATATTGAATTCAACCAAATAAAGTTAGATTGGGCATTTTTAGTTGTTAAATACGTATCTTTATAGTTCAGTACATTCTAATAATGTGATAATCTTTATTATAAGCCAGTGAAATCTTACTTTTCTACTTTGTACTTCCTCTTTCCAAATGTCAGCTATGGGAAGTCCATCACTGTGTTATAAATGTTTGTGTTATTGTTTCACTCATTTTTTGGGTAAGAATGATGATAAAATTCATCTAACTTCCAGCTTCAATTTTTGTTGAGGGTATTTGAGGGGCAGGTTAGGCAAAAGTTGCCATGTATTGGATATGAGATGTGTTTCTTGGGGTTTGTCTTGGAATTGATTTGCTAGACATTTTTGTGCTCTATTTAACAACTAATTTTTGTTGATCAGGGTTCTTGAAGATTTTAATATGGTGATTTGGTTTCTCCATAAGTGGGCGTTTTGAAAATTTGTAAATTATTTGGAGAATATATTGTCAAGATATCTCATAGTGTTAACTAAATTTAGAGAACTAATTGTTGAAACTCCACCTATAATCACATAAAAACTTGAATTCCAAATGTTATGCTCCCGAGATATTTATTATTGTAACACCCCTAAAATTCAGGATTTTAAAAAATAAGAATTGGGAAAATCAAGAATTTTCATTGTCGGATTTTAGGGATCGAAATAAGTGAAAAGGACTTGATTGCAAAAAACTTAAAATTTTGGGGTTAATTTGCAATTCTCAGAGACTTGATTGGACTAGCTTGAGAAAATTTGGGTTTTCATGGTATTTATTCTAGGTCAAAGGGCTTAAAATCATGCACTAACTATTTTTGGGGCTGAATTGAAGTGTTGCAATTTTCTGAAGGACCTAATTGAAGGATGAGGAAAAAAATTGGGGGTGAAACTGCAATTTCCAAAAATTGCATTTTAAGAATGCAGTCAACTCTTTTCTTCCTTTCTTCCCCATTTTCTTCTCCATTTTTCTTCTTGCTTCTTCCCATTTTCCTTTCTTTTCCAGCAATTCACTCCGGAAACTTAAAACACCTCAAGTTATATACCAATTTGCTCCTCTCTTCGAGTAGATCACAACAGTACCAATTTCTTGCATAAGCTACTGATGTAATGGCCGAAAAAATGCATGAAAGTTTCGGCCATGGTGGAGCTTTTGGTGGGTTTTCTTTTCGGCAACTTTTCATGATGAACTTGGGTACCATTTTGACGGGCTTAGCTCAAGGATTACTCCAGTGTTTTCAAAATTTTGAACGGATCACCATGGAAGCAGAAATTACACAAAAACCGCACAACGGTATTAGTGGCAGGATTTTGGTTTTTCGGCAATTTGAGGACCTTTACGGCGTTGAAATAAGAAATTGATTGAAGCATTGGATTCTTGGAGCTGAGGAACAACTGATGGTGGTGGTTTTGGAATTTTCTGGCCAAGGCGAACTGCGGCGCGGCGGCAGCGGCGCGGCGGTGGTGAAAGGGCAATTTGTTTGTCTCATCAAGATGGTGACATGCATGCGGGCTGATCATCGATTTTCCTTGCCGATAATTCAAAATTTGGGTAAATGTCCGTAATTAGGATTGAGCTTGTTGTATGTATTTGTATACATGTATTCTTCATTTAAATCTTGTATTTTGAAAGATAATGAGGGAAATGATCGATCCTAACAGCCACACATAAGAATGGAACATTCACGCACGATAATTAAGCTTAGTGAATCCGGAATGGTATTATTTCATGTGAACTATAGGTTAGATGGCTTATTAAATATAGAAAACTCTAATTTTATGTTACTGCGACTTAAGTGACAAATTTGGGATTTTACCAAAAATTGGACTATTATTATCAACCTAGTATTTCATTATAAGGTTAAATTGGTAAGTTAAGGACTCAACCATATTATTTTGCCGATATAGGTTGAAATCCGTAAATATTTCATACAACTGGTACGTATAGCACATCCTAAGGCAATGATGCTAAAGCAAAATCCTAACCATTATGTTAGTCAAGGACTATTAGATTGGATTATTATTATGAATATGACTGATAGAGATCTTTAGCATTGAACAAGGATTTTGATGGTAAATTATTCTTTTAAATAGGTGATGAGGATTTGGGCCCTAAAGACTAGTAGATTCTAACTTTTTGCCGGGTTGATAAGGTGAGGATCCGCCAATCTAGCAACTCTTGTACCTATCAATTCCTTGATAAACCCCTGTGAGGGTTGATATTGCTTTGATTATTGTACTTTGTTAATTATTGTTATCTCTGTGAGGGTTCCACTGAGTGGTTCTTAATTTGTTTGAGCCTAATGTATAGTCATCGTTGAACTTGTTAGGTTCTATTGATTTGATATCTATCAGGATTTATTATTGATTTTCGAACCCTTTTAGGCTCTCTTGATTTGAAATTGATTGATATTTGATCTGTTTTATTGAAAATGACTGTCTATATCAGCTTCTGTGAAGTTTTGTGAAAATTGATTTTTTTCTGAAAATTGAATTGTATGGTCAAGTGGCCTATGTTTTCTTTAAAACTGTTCTAAACGCACTGATTTATCGTTCTGACGCCATGAACTTTCATAGTGTCACTATTTCGTTCATGTTGAAATGGTGTTGTTATTTGTCAAATATTGTATTGGTTTCTATGATTGATTAGTGTATCGTAGATTTGCCGTGTCAGCATAATTGTTCAATTATTCTGCCATGTAGGCAAATTGATCATTGGAAAGTTGTTTTAAAAATGATACAAGAGAATTGTTGGGCTGAGAGCCTTGCCAAGCTATCATGCTTGTGCTATTGTTATTGCCGAGCTAATGCTCGTGCTGTTGTGCCATTGTTATTGAGGCATAAAGATAATCTAACATACATAATTACTTTTATTTGATATGCAAAGTCTGTTGGGCTTGCACTTTTAAATTGTTTTAGCTCATGGAGCAATAAGGCTGGAGTGAGTTCCCAATTTGGATCGGGCTAAAGCCAAGCCAATTGAGCTATTGTATTTCCTCCCAACTGTGATCGGTTGAGACGCTCTAAACTTCCCGAACAACATTGGTCGAGATGATCTCGGACCTTTTGAGCTGACAGTTGTAGTATCTCGACCTAGCGAATATCATTTACTTGAAAATGTGTTTTCTTCATTCTGGTTTGTTTCTGAGCTTCTATAGTTTTGTGTTATCGAGCTTCATTGTTATTATTGACTCTAGATAGGCATCTATTGCTTTGCCTTATTCGTTATTGAGTCCTTATGACTCACCATCGTACCGTTTATTTCCTTTTAGATAGGTATGAGACTGGAGGCTTGGACTGAGGGTTGTGGCTTGATGTTTTGTATTAAGTTTGGTGAATGTATGTTCATATGTGAATTCACCATTGAATATGTATGGGTATTAGAAATGTTGTGATATGTTAGGAAGAATATGAAACTTTTGGCATGTATGTATGATATTACTTATGTTGAAATTTGTTTTGAATGACGATGGATTATTAGTATGACTTCCACACTCTGATATTATTGTTTTAAGTTGAAGCATGCTATGAATTGTTGAGTATCGGTTTATTGGAGAATTTTGGAAAAATTTTATGAGCCTATCGGATATGTTATTTGCATGCTATATGATTGAACTGAGTGGCATTTAGGCATTTGAACTATATCCCAAGTGGGGTGCTACTATTAAAATTTAAATTAAGAAATGAATTTATTAGAATTCCAAAATCACATAAAAATGTATAAGATCTTGTTCTTTTTCTTTCCTTTATTTATTTATTTATTTGCTTTGGTTTTCAATGTAATGTTTTAATCCCAAATCAAGCACATGTACAAGTTATTTTGAAGTGCAAAATAATTATCGAATCCAATTTAATAAAATATATAGGGAATGTTTGATTATGTTTTGTAGATGATTATGATATATGTTTTGGGGAAAATAATTTTGACAGTTAGGTTGGAGAATTTGAAAGTGGTATTGGAGAATATGATGGATGTTTGCTTATGTTTTAAGGAATAATTAAAAATTTATTTTGGCGAGTGTTTGTATGCTTATTCATATTTCGGGAGGAGATACTTTTTACTATGGCGGTCAAATGGTTGATAGGGAGAAATCAGAATTAAATATTAAATTTAATATATAAAATCATTTAAAATGTATATGTATGTAAATTTGATGATTAGATATAATTTTAAAGTATTATTTAATGATTGCTCAAATTATGATGTTGGAGATGAGGATTGAGGATTTTATGGTAAAGTAATTTAAAATATTAAGGATATTTTGGGAATATTTGAAAAAAATTTGGAAAAAAAATTTGGTAAATGTTTGGGAATGCTTTGAAGGAAGGATTTTCTTCCCCCAAAATATAACCAAATACTGCCATAACATTGCACTCTCGAACTTTGTGCTTTTTTTAACCCTTTTCCAAGCTTAAAAAATTATTAAAAAATGACATGAGATTATGAATCTATATGTCAAAATTGTATTTTGCATCTGATATAGCAAATTAAGTTCCTAAGGATGAAAAATAAAAGCGGACTAAAGAGGCTTAATCCATAAAATAATAAATAAAGCAAAAAAGAGAGAGTCCCAATTGATCAAGTCCACCAAGATAGACATCTAGACCCAAATAGCCTAAGGCCACTAACGGATTAAACACTATAAATGTCAATTCCCATGGTTAAATGGGACATGAAAATTAATTGCAAAAATCAAGAGCTCTAACTATGCACAATGCGTTCGAAAGAAAAGAACTCAAAAAAACTTTCGACTATTGAAAATGACCTTGACTCTATTTCTAAGTAGCATCATCTTGGCACCATCTGTGGGAATTCTTAATTGAGTAAAAGGAACACTGAGAATGCAGACGAAAGCTAAAGCTCAAACTTCTAGTCACTCAATGGTACGCCAAAATGATAATGCAAAGCATGGCTGACTGGAGGCACTCCTACTGTTGGTGAAACACCATGCAGCTGACGCTTCCCTAACATCTACCTAACTCATCCCCTATATCTTTCCATGAGAGAACATGGGTCATTAGGTACTCAAGATGCAGGAGCAGGAAACCTCTCCTAGTTAGAGTCTCATAGTCGGAAGAGAAAAATTGAGGAAGCTAATTTTAGAGTGAGAAAGAAGCTCAAGACGACAAGGCTATGGAGATTGTCCTAAACAACCCCTTGAAGACTACTAAGACCAGAGCCTTCCTGTGCTTAGATTTCAAGGAGTTGATATGCTTCATGGGGAGAATTGTGATGCATTCACATAGAGTGTGATGGACTTGTGAGGAATATCTGTTGGTACTATTATGCAACACCTAAAGATGGACCCAGACTGGTGAAGTAGAAGAGAAAAAACTTTAGAGAGACCAAAAACCACATAATCAAGTAGGAGGTACATGTGTTGTTGGAGGTAGTATATTCTATTAGTCCAATATCCTAAGTGATTGGCCAATGTGGTGCTGGTGCCCAAACCTAACGGGAAGTGGAAGATATGCATTGATTTCACCAATGTAAATAAAGCTTGCCCAAAGAAACCATTCCCGCTCCCACAAATAGATGTACTGGTAGACTTTATGGTAGAGAGTCAAATATTGAGTTTCCTTGATGCATACTAGGGGTACAACTATATCTGTCTAGCCTCAAAGGATAGAAAAAAGACAAAGACGAGCTTCAAAATAGCCTATGGCATATCCTGCTACAACACGATGTCTTTTAGACTCAAGAATGTAAATGCTACATATAAAAAACTGGTAACCACATGATTGAAGATATGATTAGGAGAAATATCAAATTATGCATAGACAACATATTGGTCAAGAGCCATGAATAGGGAAACTACCTTCGTGACCTAGGAGAGTGCCTCAACATCTTAAGGAAATACAATTTGCGACTCAACCTGACAAAATATGCCTTCAATGTGCATGGAGAAAAGTTTTTAGAATGTATGGTGTCGCAATGCAAGATCGAAGCCAACCTCGATAAGATTAAAGCAATGCTCCTAATGTTGTCTTTAGGTAATGTCAAGCAAGTGTAGACACTGATTGAACGCCTAGCAACTCTAAACTACTTTATTTCTCACTCCATAGAGAAGGGACTATCATTCTTTAATATCTTAAGAGCAGCCAAGGCCTTCGAATGGACCTGTGAGTGTGGTAAGGTATTTCAGTAATTGAAGGTATACTTGATGTCGCCCCTACTACTAAGGAAGCCAAGGATGGGTGAACTGTTATACTTGTACCTAGCCACCATCGAAGTAATAGTTAGTGCCACCTTGGTACGAAAGCAAGAAAGAGAGCACCAACTGGTGTAACATGTCAGTCACCTTCTATAGGGTCTAGATAGATAAGCTAGTCCTTGCTGCGGTAACTGTTGCTCAAAAGCTATATCCTTACTTTCAAGCTCATCAAATCATATTGCTCTCCAACTACAAGCTGAAGAGGATACATAGCAGTTTAGAAGTTTATAAGGGATTGATTAAATAAGCTATGTAGTTAAGTTAATATGGGGTTGAGTATCGCTCTCGACCCACCATTAAGACACAAGTCACAGCTGATTTTTTTGTAAAAGGCATATAAGATAATGTGAAAAACTATCTTCCAACTTGGATCTATTATGCAAATGGATCGTCCACTAATTCCGGCAACATATCAGAGATAGTTCTTGAAAGCCCCCAGGGAGATAAACTCGAGTAAATATATGATTCAACTTCTCAGTCTCTAACAATGACACTAAGTACAAGGCACTGATCACTAGAGTGAAGTTAGCTTATGCTCTCGGGCATGGCATCTACAAGTCCATAAAGACTCTGAGTTATTGATAAACCCAATCATTAAGAATTATGAGGCTAAAAAGAATAGCATGATAAAGTACATCAGTCGAGTAGAAGCAATCAGTTAGATGTTTGAGAGCTTCACTCTCATGCATATACCATGCCAAGAAAATTCAGATGCTAACAATTAGCCAAGATTGCCTTTCCCTGGTGGTCATGAAGAGCCGGCAAATCACCCTCTTAACTTTGGATGTCCCAAATTAAGAAATTCATGAAGGGGTGACCCATCCATTCCCCGAGGTGATAGACATTGAGAACAATACCATAACATAGATGGCCTTCATTATAAGATACCTGGGAGATGGTGACCTTCCCAATGACCAAAAAAGGCTCAACAAGTGAAGATACGGGTGACCAAATTTGTACTACTAGATGGAGACTTATATAGTATATAAATGTAATTTCTCCTAAACATACTTGATGTGTCTACTACCCAGAAGGGCAAAAAATGTGACGAGAGAGGTACATGAGGCCTTTATTCAAACCACTTATAAGTGAGATCCCCAGTGGGTAAAGCTCTTCAGTAAGGATATTTTTGGTCGATTATTCTAAAAGACTCCCAGATGCTAGTGAGGAGTTGCAAGCTTTGTAAAGAACAACCCTGCTCAGTTACTAACCCATAGCACTCCTACACTCCTGCAACCCGTATAGCAACCCATGTCCCTTCACATAATGGTATATAGACATTATAGGACCTTTTCCTCAAGCCACTAGCCAGAAGAAGTTCCTCATAGTTGTAGTAGATTATTTCTCCAAGTGTAGAAGTAGAACCCTTGGTGCACAAATCTATGAAAGAGGTCATAAGATTCCTTTAGAGAAACACGATATACAGATTTAGGAATCCCCTAGGTGCTAGTGTCCAACAATGGATATAGTTCATTAAAGTTAAGCTAAAGAAATGAATAGGAATTTTCCATCAAATAGTTCCTCGCGCTCGTCACGAACCCACGAGCAAACGGATAGGCAGAGGTCATGAATAAGACCTTGCTCCAATATATAAAAATGCGGCTAGGAAATGCCAAAGGAGCATAGATGGATGAGCTTTCTTTTGTATTTTAGGTAAACCGGACTATTCCCCAAACAATAGTAGAGAGCTGCCATTCAACTTTGTGTATGGGGCAGAAGCATTCACACTAGCAAAAGTTGGAGAAATCAACTAGAGAGTAAAGAATTATGATGCCAACTAGAATTCACAAAAGTTGAGAGTCAATCTTGACCTACTCTCTAAGACTAGAGAAACAACTTACATCCGCATAGAAATGTATAAAGCTAGGATAACTAATGTATCCAATGCTAAGGTGTGCACAAGAGACTTCCAAGTTAGTGACCTGGTGATAAGGAAGGAAAAAGATTCAGGATCCTTTGGCAAATTGGATGCCAAGGAGGAAAGTCTTTATAAGATAGTGGAAATTATAAACTTTACTGGCACTTACAAGCCACAGAGAATGGAAAGGAGAGAAGTGCCCAGAACATGAAATATCCCCAACTTAAAAAAATTCTATGTGTGAAGGGCATATATGGATGCCAAAATTACATATCCCTGCAGGGCACCCATGGGGTAATCCCCGTGATGAGGCTGATACAATGAGAACTTTCTCCCCACGGGGATAGAGATGGGAACAATGTTGATTCCCGATTGCTAAATAGGATGCGGGCGGGACCATAATCCCCATACCTGTTACTCGTTTAAATTAATTAAATTACTATTTTATCCTTATATATATGTTTAACTTTCCAACTTCAAACCTATTTTTTAGGGTATGAGGTTGGAAAGTATAATTTATTGAAATTTGTTGAATTTGTTGAAATTTATGTTTATATATATTTTTAAAATATTTTATTGTAAAATATAATTAAATATTGTGTGTTATATATACAAATTCTTTAATTTTGAAAGTAATTTACATTATTAAAAAAGTTTAATATTTTTTTATTTTTAATTTTTTTTATGAATTTTATAAATTTTAATTTTATCAAATTCATGGGTGCTCATCTCCCATGAGAAAACAGGAATAAAGACAGGAATGGGGACCATTTTGATCTTAGGGGGGCGGGGAGCGAGGGAGCTATGCCCGCCCCCGCTGACACTCATGAGGGAACGCAATCCCAATGCACCCCCGCCTCCAAATAATTAGTGTTTTAGAAGTTTTAGTTTTTAGCAATAATTTTACATCATCTAGTACTTAGCTTGCCCTTAAATAAAGTTTTCTATGATGATAGAAAGCATCTGTCTCTTTGTGAATTTTCCCTTTTAATGAGAATTATTTAATGTTTTCCATAATCTTATTGCTTCTTTGCTGTATTGTGACTTGTGCAGAATAGTGCTTTACGCAATGAGACCTTCAAGGCACGCACTACTCAATGCATTACGACACATTCAATTCTACATCAAAATCATCACTAAATCGTCGAGCCAGATGCCCCTAAATCCTCTATTAGACCCTCTAAACGAGCACGTGGCAAAGCCACTACAAAACCCCTCTGCATAAACTATTCAGGGCACTGGCCAAAACACTACTATAAGACCCCTCAAGCATGGCACAACGGCTTCTTCACCAACCAGTACCCCCCCCCCCCCCCCCCCGGGAGTAAAAAGGGAATTGGCTAGCCAAGACTTGTTAAAATTTATGAAATAGGAAAGGTCAAATTAATATTAAACTTATATCATAGTTTTAATATAAAAATAAAAATTTCAAATTAAAAGTAAGAGAGCTTCATGATATGAAAAATTAAGTCCCTATGGTAAAAAAGTAAAAACAAGTTAAAAGGGACCAATTAATTAAATAATAAGTAAAAGGCCAGAGAGCCCAATTGATCACGTCCACCAAGATGTATATCTAAACTCAAGTGAGTCTGAGCCCACTAAAGAATCAAATACTATAAATACCAATTTTTAAAGTCAAATTGGATACAAAAAATCATATGCAAAAAATCAAGAGATCTGATTCTATGCAACGCATTCCAAAGGAAAAAACTCAAAAAACTGTTGACTTACAAAACGAAACCTAGCTCCGTTCGTGACCAGTATAAGCATCAAATTAAGTTATCAGCAAAAAAGTGATGTGCAAATTTATTTAATTTTCAATTATACTTTCTGTCAGTTCACTTTTTTTTAAAAAAAGATCTTTTATTTTATGCCAAAATAAAATGTGCCTGAATTAGTAAGTTGAAATTTTTGATTATTTGGAGTACAAGTTACTTTAACATGTTATTTAAGAAAAAATATTTAATTTTACTTGTCTTTAAATGTGCAATTAAGACCATTCTTAATCTTATTAACATGGGATCTATACCTATACTCTACTGTATTCAGGGCCCATGTACATATTAATGTGCGAAGAGAGATTCCGGAGGCTTATTGCGGAATTCCAATTTTCTATTTCATTTATGCATGCCCCGTTGGATGGGTGGATTTTTCTATATTATTAATTTTAAAATATGTTTTAATTTTATGTGAATATTTAACAACAAAAATATTAGTTAAGAGTAATTAATAATATCAATTATTATATTTAAAAATAATTATATAGTACAGTTCTTACTAATTCAGTAGTTAAAATTATATTTTTAGTTGAGTTTTGTGCTTGAATAAGTTAGATTGAAAATAAAGCGAGCTCAAATTCAACATTTTTATATGAACTCATGCTTTAATATAAATTTATAAATTCGATGGCCTTGGGCTTTAATTCAATTTTTAAAGTGAAGATTGAACTTGAATTTTAAAATTTCTAAAATTCAACTCAAATTCCAATTTTTACGCCTCTAGTAGGCACTCGAACAGCAAATTGGGCCGAGCCAGTTTAGTTATCAAGCGCTTGTGGTGCAAATAGTTCACACAAAATATTGGCGTCTCTTTTAGCGTCGAGTCCATTGCAATCTTCTAATGCTTGATGTTGTGCATTAATAATATGCACCATATATTAGGTTGTCATTATTGTTAGTCTTTTTGGACCTATACATATACGCACACATAATAATTGTATATTTTATGTCACCAAGGTTTGGCCCAAATCTGAAGTACTAATCTAATATGATTTAAAGTTAAATGAGTTTAAGTTATCTCAAAAAGTACAGATTTTATTATAGAAACTAATAAAGCATTTCATTATAATTGACGGGTCCATAAAATAATCTGCTTGACTTATGGCATACCTAGAGTGTGGCTTATATAATTTTAGGATTCACTATCTCAGACATCTATATGAGATCCTATTAGGGATGGAGTCAGAAATTTTTATTAAAAAGGGTGAAATTGAATTATTAAAAATATAATATTTTGTAAACTCGAGATGATAAAGAAGAATAACGGCAAAGTGTATATCATCAATAAAAGGAATGACTATTTTATAATTTGAGGAATGTTGTAGTCCCGTGGCATCAATTTCCCTTATTATGTTAGAGATCTTGTATTTGATTTGCAATGGGGGCGTTGTGCACCTTATGTGAATTATGTATAGTTTATACTTTGTTGAATTTGATTTGAGAACAAAAAAATATTAATTTGTTGAAAGAAAAAAATTCATCAATTGTAATACTCTTTCTAAAAAAAAAAATTCCAAAATTTTGAGGGGGTGGCTGCCGCTCTCAGCCCATTCCCGCCTCCGTCTGTGGATCCTGTGTGATTCGTTGATACAGGAATTTAAATTCTTGCATATAGGATTTTATGACATAATTAAATTCTTAATTTTTTTTTAATTCTACGCCTACAGTTATTACTTAAACAATGGAATTATAACAATACAATCCAATCCTGCTTGATAGAAGTTTTTTAAGTTTGATAAGTACGTTTTATGACTACGACTTTTAAATTTTAATAGTATATAGGAAACATTAAACTATAGTAGCCGAAGATTTGTCGTAACATCTCAACATAATTGGCGGGTTAGTACTAAGACTAGTTCAATGAGCACCACTGCTAATTTCTAAATTCTTGTGTTTAGGGACACACAAATGAGAACTATCCTGAAAATTCTAGAGAACCCATATGGATCAATTAATTAAGGATGGGGATTTTCCATCTCCTTGATTTGCATACATATTTTCCTCACAAGGCAGGTGATCCCCATCAGTAGTTTACGTAGTATTGAAAAATCACTTTAGATATTTTATTTCATTTTGTATTTTCTTTCATACTTCAATTTATTAAATACATGTCACGTGTATTTAATTTCAAATTATTTATTTTTAGAAGAAAATATCTAACACAGTTAGCATGTATTCATGATATGGAATAAGAAATGAAACATAAAATGAAATAAATGATCCAAATTGCTGAAAAATCATATTTTCATAAACTGAAAATCTCAAGACTAGCATGTATATATGGCTAGCAAATAAGACCAACAAAACACCCACAAGTTTCATTTATTGCACCACATAGAAGCAAAGATCACCTGAGAATGTCCACAAAACACAAGCATTAAGACATATATATGTTTATGTATATGTGTACTATGAAACAATCATTGATACACTCAAAATACCATATCAAACACATATAGTTTGTACTCAAATTCCACAGTATGTTTGGATGGCTCCTTCTATCTTGTGTCCCCCTTCCTTGCAGTAATCAAGGAATTCCAAATGACTAAAAGATTTGAATTTGAGTGGATGTTCATCATCAACTAGCTCCTCTGGTACTCGCAAAATCCCACGAACGAAAGAGAAGAGGCCGATCGAATACTTTTCTTTAGTTCCTCTTGCAATGACTTTGTGGAGAGGGCAATATATCCTGCCATTGCTCCATGCCTGGACAGTTCTTACGTTTAGCATATATAATATGCACATGAATACTTATCCCTTCTTTTTATTTTTATTTTTTGCCTTAACATTCATCAATTTGATCATTTATGTGTATCCTTTACTTGTGTTTTAAGGTTAAAGTGAACGAAATCCATATTATCACACAAATGTGTATAGAAATCACACATATGTTGTTGGTTAATGAAGTCTTAATTAATGCTTATGATTTTACTTATATTTATTTTATGTCAATAATTAAAATCTACTATTCCAATTAATATTTTATTTTCTATTCTATGATATAAATAAATATCAAGTATATAATTATTTTTCTAAATAAACATTTGGACATTGATTATAATAACACTTGAATATGATCAATTTCGAACCAGGCGTATATTTGTAAAACAATTTGAATTCTTTATTTCTGAATGCAAAACCAGCAATAGTTAACAACTTGAAACCAAATTTCAAATTTTGCTACACATACTCTCTCAATTTCCAAGGAAGTTTATATATATATATATATATATGTTGAATCAAGAAGTGATATTCTAAAAAAAATCCATGAAACTACTATTAAAAAAATGAAAAATTAAGTGAGAATATTAAAGGAATTTAAAACATCTCACCGTGAATGCTTCCCCTGCTATGACTAAGAATTTTCCAGGAGATGGCTCAAAATCGATCCACTGTCCATCAGGTGTTTCAATCTGCAAACCTTTCACCTCATTTGTACCAATTATAGACATAAAGCTCTCGTCTCTATGGGGTATAATACCAATTCCACAGTCGTTTTCGCCCGGTGAGTGGTATTTCATCATCCTGGTCAAGTAAAATGATGATTCAATCAATGGGTCGTAGTACTCCTCCAAACCGTAGCTGCTAGCCACCATTTTCATCACCGTGTGGTCCAATTCCGACAACAGATTAGAGTACGAGGATATAGTTTCACTACGCATGAAACAAGAGATAAAACGGGCAAAATTAAAGAGTGTTACCAAAGTTATTAAATATCTTGAAATTTCTCCAAAGAATCTTCTTTTTCAAATAATTCAAAATAAGTCTTCAACCATCTTGGATCCTACCACATGACTATGATGTCGTGATTACAACAGAATTATGGTAGAGGAGGTAGTTTAGTTGGTTTGATCCCTTAACTTCCCACGAAGAAGTCATTTGTTGGATCCCACTAGTGGTAGTAGTTTATGAAGTAGTTGCTTTTGTGGAGGGATTTCAATCTTATTAGCACTTTGGTGCGGCCATGGTGACAGAGTGCCTTTTGGATAGTAGTTATAACCAAATCAAACATTCCAAACTATACAAGACTCTTATGGTCATGTTCAAGGGGTTATTATGTTGGTCATCCCTCTCGTATCTTTTTAATTTTCAAAAAAGAGATCATGACAGAATTAATTTGCTTGTATATTAGAGTATTTACCAGAATTTATCATGCCCTTCAGGCCACATGAGGCTCGTGAACTTTGTTACAGCTTCAAGAGTTGCACTATCTTCGATCCCCAAGTACTCCAAAAGAGGCATGACAGCAAAATTTCCACCATACCCGAACCCGAGAATTTCGGAAGTGTTTCTCCTTTTAGTTTCCAGGGGGAGACCAAACAATTCCTCCAACAGCGGGAACAACGCCTCGTGCAGCTCCAAACTGATGTTTCCGTAGGAAAGCACGAAACATCCGTACGATTCCAAGGCCCTTCGGACTGAATCTGACGTCGATTTCCAGGAACCTGTGCCTGGAATGTTCTTCTCATTGAATCCTATTAAGGGGATCTGCTCTGATTGTGCATCAGAACCCATAGTGGATTGGTTAATTTACTAGGGGAATAGACGAGTTTTATTCCTTTACATGCTGCACAAATTAATGAATGCCATACATATATGGAGATTCACTGAAAAGTTACATATTGAATTATCGATCCTATTGTTGTTATTAGCATCATCATTACTATTCATTGCGTTGTTAAATATTTTTTCTCTATCAAAATAAATTAAGTATCTGCTATGAAAAAATTGTTACAAAATTAAATTTTTGTAGCAAATATATATAATTTTAGTTATAATCAACAAAAGCTGTTAGTTATCAATTTGTAGCTTCATATGTTTGGAACGGCAACAAATTAATTAGTTGTACATTGTTGTAACCCAAAAAGACCAAATAACAATAATTAGAAAACATCCGCAAAGTAATTCAATAAAAGAACACAAGATTTAACGTGGTTCAGCAATATGCTTACTCTACCCAACAAAGAGATGAATTTTATTGATTTCAAACCAAATGTCAAATACAAATTCAAGTTCCACAAATTTCACGAGAAAACCCAACACCCTCTTTCAAACTTCTATTAGAGAGAAAAATTTTAAAAAATAGAACTACTTTTAATAGGGTTATTTTTCAGAAATAGGGGGAAAATCGATTAAATATGAGTTTGGGTCAAAAAATGGCCCATCGGGCCTTGGTGCGCAATCGTTGCGCCCGGGCATGCACATCCTACCATTCTGTTGGGACAGGCAGTAGCTCCCACGGCCAGGCATAGTGGCATCTGCCTGACAAGCGTTCTTGCGCGCTGTTGTTGGCCATCCCCCCATTTCAACACCGTTTTCATCCCGTCTCACCGTTTCCGCACCATTTTCATCGTTTCTTGCCGTTTCTTTATTGTTTTCGCCATTTCTTGTTATTTTCTTCATTTCCAACTTGAATTTCAAGGCACACTCAACAATCTTTACCTTGACTTGAAATTCTCCATCCATCATCTTTGTCTCTCCCAAAAGGGCAATCATTTGAGTCTACAAATGTTTATCAAATCCAACCAATACTTAAATTTGATTCCCGAAACGGTCTTCTCCAATATATCTTTGTCTCCCACAAACTCCTCAACCAAATTCAAAGCATAAGCAATCAGATCTGAATATGAAAAGTATTGTGGTGATTTGATCTACCACTTCTCTCTATCGCGAGCTAAATAGTAGTTATGTAGTGAATTAGTTTCTTGTTGCTAACTCTGTGATAATGAGCTCTCCTCATCTTCATCTACCACTTTCTATTTCTTTTTTGAAACTTATGGGGTGCCAATCTCAAACTTCACATTCTCCTTAATGCACTCTTGACTACTTTCATCCTGCTCCACATTCTTTAACATAGCAGACTCATTGAATATCATATCTATAGTATTGATAATCACCTTGGAGCCTTTATCATCAGTACACCACAAATGATAACCCTTGACTCCATCTGCATAGCTAAGGAATACGCACTTCCTTGCTCTCTGCTCAAGCTTCCCATTACGAACATAAGCATAGGTCGGACACCCCAAAATCCTTAGATTTGAGTAATCAGGAGAAGATCTTAACCAAACTTTTATTGGTGTCTTACAGTCCAAAGCAGTCGATGGTCCTATTCGCCAAATAGCAAGCAGTATTAACAGCTTCAGCCCAAAATTCTTCGACAATCTGGCATTAAAGAGCATACATCTAGCTTTCTCCAAAAAAGTCATGTTCATCCGTTTTGCAACTCTATTATGTTGTGGTGTATGAACAACTATGCGATGCCTTACAATCCCCTCCTTATTGCAGAATTCCTGAAATTCGTTGTTGCAAAACTCCAAGCCATTGTCAGTCTTTAACTGTTTGACCTCTTTCCCAGTCTGCTTCTCAATCAACATCTTTCACCGCTTGAAGTTGACAAATACCTCATCCTTATGCTTTAATATATACACTCATATTTTCCGTGAGAAGTTAATTATCAATTAATGTAGTCATCAATGAATGTCAGCATATACCTAGGGCCATCCTTTGAGGGAACTTGAGAAGGCCCCCCAAGATCTGAGTGAACGTAATCCAACGTGCTCTTAGTCCTGTGAACTACATACGGTGTTGAGCTTCACCATATGCTACTTGCCAAGAACACACTGCTCACGAAAATCTAGCTCCCTAGTTTTTTCTCCACAGAGAAAATGCCATTTTCTCAACTCTGACATTCCCCTCTCACTCACATGCCCAAGCCGCATATGCCACAACCTCATAGTATCATTAAGCGATGAAGAAACTGATGCAGTACCAGAAACTGTACTACCTTGCAATATGTAAAGGCTATTTCTCTTCTCCCCCTTCATGATTAGCATAGCACCCTTGGAAACCCGTAGAACTCCATTTTGAGCTCTATGCTCACACCCATTCTTATCCAACGTACGTAGTGAAACTAGGTTTTTCTTCAAATCAGGAACACGATGCACATCTGTTAGCATCCTCACAATTCCATTGTGCATTCTAATACTTACTGCGCTAATCCTTACAACTTTGCAAGATGTATCATTTCCCATGAATATTTTACCACCATCGTATTTGCGAAAAATGGTGAACCAATCATCTCGTAGGCATATATGGTAGGAGCAACCATTATCTAAAATCCACTTGGAACTCTGAAGACTTTTAGTAACATTGAGAACAAGCACTCCATCAGACTCATCCTCAATAATTCCAGTAGCATCATCTCATTTCTGATTAGATGATTCACTTCAAGGATTTATCATTTGATTTAAAGCACATTCTGGGCAATTTTATTCTAGTTCCCCTTTCCTCCATACTTAAAGCATTTATCATTTAATTTAGTCTTCCCTTGGGACTTAGATCGGCCTCTACTCCTTCTTCTTTCTTTTGATCTACCCTTTACAACCAATCCTTCCTCACTTTCACTATCATTATTGCCTAGGAAATGCTTTCTCAATTCATTTGAATTCAATGAGGCCTTTATATCCTCTATTGATATAGTAATAACCAAGTGCTTAAAGGATTTAGGCAGAGAACACGAAAGAATCAATGTTTGATCTTCATCCTCAATTTGCACATCTATACTAGCGAGATCCAATATCACCTTATTGAAATAATCAATATGTTGAGTAATAGATGTACCTTTCTTTATCCTGAGGGTGTACAACCGTTGTTTCAAATATAATCGATTTGTAGAGGACTTCGTTATATACAGATTCTCTAGCTTTGGCCACAATCCTACTAATTACTTTCTGCGGTGACCTATCTCAGTACATTATTTGCTAGCAATAATACCAAAGTACCATAAGCCTTCGCCATAAATTCATCCTTGTCCTCCTTTGAAAGCATCTCTAACAAGAAATCTCTATCCTTTTGTGCTCTCTGCAAATCTTATTTTCATAGACAGGCATTTACCTTTATCTTCCACAGCCCAAAATCGTTCCTTCTATCAAATTTCTCTACCTCGTATTACATCACGGACATCTTGGTCAATTTGGCTACGATACCAGTTTGTTGTAACCTAGAAAGACCAAATAACAACAATTAGAAAATACCCACAAAGTAATTCAATGAAAGAACACAAGATTTAACGTCATTTTGTGATGTGCCTACTCCATCCGACAAAGAAATGAATTTTATTGACTTCAAATTAAGTGCCAAGTACAAATTCAAGTCCCCCAAAACATATCTCACTAGAACACCCATCACCCTCATTCAAATTTTTGTTAGAGAGCAAAATCTTAAAAACATTTTAGAACCACTTTGATTAGGGTTATTTTTCAAAAATGGGGGGAGGGGGGTAGTCGAATAAATATGAGTTTTGATTGAAAAACTACTTGTTGGGGCTCCGCTGTGCACTCGGGCATGCACGGGTTGCCATTTTGCTAGGACGAGCAATAGCTCCAGCCCCCGGGAGAAGGTCGGTTGTGCTCGGCCGCAGGGGCATTAGCATGATGGGCATTCCTACACACCCGAGCGCACTCGCTACTATCGGCCATCCCTTGTTTCAGCACTGTTTCCATCCAGCTGCACCGTTTTTGTTGTTTCTTGCCGTTTCTTCACCATTTTCGTCGTTTCTTGCTATTTTAATTATTTCCAACTTAAATTTGAAAGCAAACTCAACATACATTATTCGAAGAAAAAGTAATATATATATATGTATATATGTAAATCATCAGCCATAAATTAGTCCAAGCATAGGTTAGCTACGAAAGTATCTACATCAAATTTGTCGAGGGAAATTTCATAATAAAAAGTTATGAATATTTAGCATTAGCTATAGATTAACCGTAATTGATGTCTTAGTTTTTTGTAGTGTATTCGATAAAACTAATGCCATACTTCACATATGTAATGCATACAGTAGGCATATTAAATATTTCTTTAGATAAAATTGACTGTAGGATTACATGGTATACCTAATATGTACGTGGAATACCCATTGAAATACGAATTAAAAGATTAATCAAAATGATAATTAAGGATAAGATTTTCATTTGATAGATATGTCCACCATCCATCTTAATTAGGACGAAGTGAAGAAATTAAAGATCCACATCAATATTCGGTCCCCTTCAATACTTTTTCTCCCCCTAATTTAAAAATTTTTGTCCTTTATTGAGGAAGGAGAACGAAAATAAAATAAATCTAAATTTAAAATAGTGGCCAAATATTTTAATTCATAATTATATGGGTTTCTTTCTTGATGAAGTATGACAACAATTTCATTAAGATTAAACTATCATATATCCTAATATTAAATTGCCTTTTCAATTAATGTATATATCAATAAAAAATTATATCATAAAAAAGTTTGAATTGAGGGGTGATATATATGCTAGTACTTGTAGTATTATTTTGCGCAAATATATAATTCTAATACTTACTACCATGTTAGTTTATCACTTTTAGTTGCCCTCGATTGCTACTCGTTTTGGTCTCAACTTAACCATACAAAATTAGTACTGACGAGTGAATTAATATTTCGCTAAAAAATAAAAATAAAAATAAGCAAGTTGAGTATTGTCACGCCCTAAAATTGAACCATACAATTTAGTCTCGAGGCGTAAAACTCAATTCAAATAAAAAAAAAAAGCCGTCAATCAAAATCAAAATTTTACATAAAACTCCAAATAAATCCAAACATAAAAAACTTGAAATACGCAATTCTCTATCAACTTGAAGTTAATTAAACAATATAAAGAAAAGATAAGAACTAAATTGTCAACATGACAATGATAAGTATAGTATTCCATGAGAAAAACTAAAGCGCTTGTTGGAACTCAATTCCCTACCAACAATCCCGAAGGATCTCTGGAGTCTAAAGCATTGAAACAAATTTTTTTTTTTTTTAATTATTAGCAGAGTGCAGACTCTTAATAAACATCCTCAGTAGATGTCCAAAGCATAAATCTTCGTCCCAATAAGCTTTTCTAAAGTTCCCTGAGAGAACAAATTACGTTTGGCCCGCCTTCTCAAGTAACTCCACTCATTGGGAAAACAAATACGCAAGACGCCACGCAAAGTCCTGACAAAAAAAGATCCGGCAGCCGAATGCCTAACCCTGTTGCCCCGTGGCCAAACGCTCAAGCACCCGACACCTAATGCTTGGGCATCCTCCCCCTCCCCTCAAGTAAAAAGAAGAATTTACTTACCAAAACTTGTTAAATTTATGAAATAGGTAACGTCAAATTAAATATTAATCTTATATTATACTTTCAATATAAAAATAAAATTTTCAAATTGAAAGTAAGGGGACTTAATGATATGGCAAATTAAGTTCTTCTGGATAAAAAAAGTAAGAACAGACCGAATTAATTAAATAATAAGTAAAAGGCCAGATAGCCTAATTGATCAAACCCACCAAAATAGGCATCTAGACTCAACTAGGTCTAAGCCCACTAAAGGATCAAACACTATAAATATTAATTTTTAAGTCAAATGGGACAAAAAAAATATATGCAAAAATTCGAGAGCTCTGACTTTATGCAACGCGTTGAGAGAAAAAAACTAGCAGTTGACTTTGAGAAAGGACTCTAACTCCGTTTACGAGTAATATTAGCATCAAGTTAAGTTATCGGCAAATAAAATGATGTGCAAATTCATTTAATTTTAATTAGGTATTTTTTCTATCAGTTTTCTTTTAAAAAAAAGTTAGATCTTTTCAATTTTATGCCAAAATAAAATGTGCCTGGATCAGTAGTAGTAAATTTTGAATATTTGGAGTACAAGTTACTTTAACATGCTATTTATCTTTTTAAGTGTGTTATTAAGACCGTTCTTAATCTTATGAACATGGGACATATGCCTCTACCGTACTCAAGGTCCATGTATATATTAATGTGTGAAGAGATATTCTAGAGGCTTACTGCGGAATTCCAATTTTGAATTTCATTTATGCATGACACATAGGATGGGTGAATTTTTCTATATTATTAATTTTAAAATATATTTTAATTTATGTGAATATTTAACAACAAAACTATTAGTTAAGAGTAAGTAATATCAATTATGATATTTAACAATAAGTAATTAAATAGTACAATTCTTACTAATTCAAGAACCAAAATTATGTTTTTAGTTGAGTTGTGCTCGAATAAGTTAGACTGCAAAAAAAGTGAGCTTGAATCCGACATTTTTATATGAGGTCGTACTTTAATATAAATTTATAAATATGATGGTCTTGAGCTCTAACTTAATTTTTAAATTGAAGCTTGAGTTTGAATATCAAAATTTCTAAAATTCAACTCAAAATCGATTTATTTACATCTTTAATAGGCACTCGAACAGCAAATTGGGCCAACCCAGTTTAGTTATCAAGCGCTTGTGGTGCAAATAGTCACACAAAATATTTGCGTCTCTTTTAGCCTCGAGTCCATTGCAATCTTCTAATGCTTGATTTTGTGAATAATATGCACAATGTATTAGGTTGTCATTATTGTTAGCCTTTTTGAATCTATACATATACATATACATATACATAACAATTGTATATTTTATGTCACCAAAAACGTTTGGCCCAAATTTGAAGTACTAGTCTAATATGATTTTAAGTTAAATGGGTTTATCTCAGAAAGTATGAATTTTATTATATGTATAGAAACTAATAAAGAGTTTAATTATAATTGGTGTCCATAAAATAATTTGGGCAAAATAACAAAATTCGTCTTGCAATTTTACCCTATTTGATTTTTCGTCCTATAATTTGCATAATATAAATTCTAGTCCTACAAGTATTAAAAAATTATCATTTTTCGTCCTTTTTTCGCCGGAGCAGGCGAAACTCGCCGGAAAAGGTGACGTGGCACGCCGGGCGTGTGGCATTTCTTGTTTATGCCTCGTTTACAGCTGACATGGCTTGATAAATTAAAAATAAAAAAATAAAAAATTCCAATTGGATATACAATAATATATATGATATATATTTATATATACACATATATATCTAAATATATGTATTTATATATACATACACATACATATGTATATATTCCCCCACCACCCCCCACCCACCTACCCGGTGGGTGGCTGGCTGGCTGGCCGGCCGAGCTCACCATGGCCAGCCGATGGCCATGGTGGCCAGCACCTCGCATGGCCAGATCTGGCTAGGCGGCGGCCAGCCATGGCTGGCCCAGCCACCTCCGCCTGGCTAGATTTGGCCAGGCAGCTGATTCAGCCATGGCTCCACCTGGCCAGGCGAGGTGCTAGCCACCATGGCCACAGGCTGGCCATGGTGGCCGCCTGCACGGGCCAGCCATGGCCGGCCCATCATGGTTGGTGGGTGGGTTGGGGGAGTGGGGTGGGGTTAGGAATTTTAATTTATATTTAAATTTAATTAAATTATTTTAAATATGTGAGTTAAAATAATATTGTTAATGGTAAATTAGGGGAATGTTTGTTATATTTTTTGTGTGATTTTATTATGTGTTTTGGGAGAATAAATTAATGGAAAATGTGAAAATTGTGTTGGGGAATGTGATTAATTTTTCGGTATATTTTGAAAAATAGTTAAAAATTGAATTTGGATAATTTTGGTATGTTTGTTTATGTTTTGGGAAAGACATTTTTTTTACTGTAACAGTTAAATCAATGCTTTTTTATTAAATTTTTGGGGTAAAAATAAAATTGAGTGATTTTTTTATTGTCATAATAATAATAATAATTATATGATGTATATATAATATATGTATGTATATATTAAACAATGGGAAAGTTTTGGGGATAATGAAGGATATTCAGGGAAAAAAACGTGTTTTAGAGGAAAAATGATGATATGTAATATATAAATATATATATATATGTAGATGTGTATATATATGTGTGTGTATATATAAATTATATAATATATTTGAAATTTAAAAAAAAAAAGGAAAATACATTTATGCTGCCAACTAAGCAAGAAAAAGACAAAAAATGCCTACATGTCAGCTGCCATCGAGGCATAAACAAGAAATGCCACATGCCCGGCGTGCCACGTCACCTTTTCCACCGAGTTTCGCCGGCTCCGGCGAAAAAAGGACGAAAAATGATAATTTTTTAATAATTATAGGACTAGAATTGATATTATGCAAATTATATGACGAAAAACCAAATGGGGTAAAATTACAGAACGAATTTTGTTATTTTGCCAAATAATTTGCTTGATTAGGGTATACCTAGGCTCGTATAATTTCAAGATTCACTATCTCAAACATCTATATGAGATCCTATGTTATTCGTTTATACGAGAATTTAAATTTTTGCCTATAGAATTATATGACATAATTAAATTCGTAATATATATATATACATAATTGTAATTCTACGCCTTCAATTATTACTTAAAGAATCGGATTATAACAATAAGTCCAATCCTGGTAGATAAAAGTTTCTTAATTTTGACAAGTACGTTTTATGACGATAACATTTAAATTTTAGTAGTCTATAGGAAACATTAAACTATAATAGCCGAAGATTTGACGTAACATCTCAACGTAATTGGAGGCTTACTAATTTTAGAAAATAGTTTCTAAATTGTTGTGTTTAGGGGTACATGAATGAGAACTATCCTGAAAATTCTATTTATGAATTTCTGCCAAAGAAAGGTTGCAATTTTCCCGTGTCTACATATGCTATGGATTAAGGAACTTGCGTAGCAATATGCATCAACTAATCAAGGATGGGGATTTTCCATCTCCTTGATTTGCATAAAAATTTTCATCACAAGAGTTTGAGAACCCTTGCAAAGCAAGTTCCCCATTAGTAGTATATGTGCCACGGTGAACAAACAAAAGAAGAAAAATAGGGCCGATTGGCAGAAGGAGAAGGACCTGCAATCGCAGAGACTATTGACCCTTCTCTTGTTTTGTTTTTAGCTGTATATTACTAGTCCGAAAAGTTAGAAGTAGCTAGTCTATAGTAGTCGGCCTAGTCAATGCGCCACGAAAAAATTAAATTTGCCTTATGAATTGAATCTTAAGTAGAAGGATTAGTGTGCCCACCTACCAGTCAAAGAGGCTGAGAGCAAGTGTAAGCTCACCTGTAAGCTTACTAAAAAACCCACTTTATATCTTTTATTTCATTTTGTATTTAATCTTCTATTCCAACTTATTGAATATATACCACGTGTATTTAATTGCAAATCAATTATTTCTATAAAGCAATATTATTTACACTTACGATATCCATGAAATAAAATAAGAGATGAAATATAAAATAGAATAAAGGATCCAAATTGCTGAAAAACCACATTTCCATAAACTCAAGATCTCAAGACCAGAATGTATATATGGATAGCAGATAAGACGAACGAAACACCCACAAGTTTCATTTATTACACCACATAGAAGCAAAGATCGTCTGAGAATGTCCACAAAACACAAACATAATACATATATATATATATATGTTTACTATGAAACAATCATTGATACACTTAAAATAACATATCAAACATGTAGTTTGTACTCAAATTCCACAGTATGTTTGGATGGCACCTTCCATCTTGGGTCCCCCTTCCTTGCAGTAATCAAGGAATTCCAAATGACTAAAAGATTTGAATTTGAGTGGATGTTCATCATCAACTAGCTCCTCTGGTACTCGCAAAATCCCACGAACGAAAGAGAAGAGGCCGATAGAATACTTTTCTTTAGTTTCTCTTGCAATGACTTTGTGGAGAGGGCAATATATCCTGGCATTGCTCCATGCCTGGACGATTCTTACATTTAGCATATATAATATGCACATGAATACTTATCCCTTCTTTTTATTTTATTTTTTGTCTTAATATTCATCAATTTGATGATTTATGTGAATATATCCTTTACACTAGGTGATTGTGTTTTAAGGTAAAGTCAAAGAATTCCATATTATCTCACAAATATAGATGGAAATCACAAATATGTCGTTGGTTAATGAAGTGTTCGTATTCCTTAATTAATGGTCGTAATTTTACTAACTATTTTATCACGATAGTTAAAATCCAATATTTTAATTAATATTTTATCTTCTATTTTATGACATAAATTAATACTAAGTGTATAAATTATTTTTCTAAAAATACATTTGGACATTGATTATAATAAACACTTAGACATGAATCACACACACACGCTAGGCATATATTTGTAAAACAGTTTGAATTCTCTATTACCAAATGCAAAACTAGCAATAGTCAACAACTTAAACCCAAGACTTCAAATTTTACTAGATACTCTCATTTTTCAAGGGATTTTTCAAGGACATATATATATATATATATATTGAATCAATTAGAAGTGATTGTCATGGAAAAAACATGAAACTACATATATATTAAAAAAACTTATTAAAAAAATGAATAATTAAGTAAGAATATTATAGGAATTTAAACATCTCACCATGAATGCTTCACCTGCTACGACTATGAATTTTCCAGGAGATGGCTCAAAATCGATCCACTCTCCATCAGGAGTTTCAATCTGCAAACCTTTCACTTCATTTGTACCAATTATAGACATAAAACTCTTGTCTCTATGGGGTATAATACCAATTCCACTGTCGTTTTCGCCCGGTGAGTGGTATTTCATCAGCCTGGTCAAGTAAAAAGATGATTCAATCAAAGGGTCGTAGTACTTCTCCAAACCGTAGCTGCTGGCCACCATTTTCATCACCGTGTGGTCCAATTCCGACAACAGCTTAGAGTACGAGGATAGAGTTTCACTACACATGAAACAAGAGATAAAACGGACAAAATTAAAGTGTGTTGGCAAACTTATGTTTAAGTTAAATTTCCTGAAATTTCTCAAAAGAATCTTTTTTTCAAATAGCTCAAAATAAGTCTTCAACAATCTTGGATCCTGCGACATTCCTATGATGTCGAGATTACAATATAATTATTGTTGGTGGAAGTAGTTTAGTGGGTTTGACCCTTAACTTCCCACAAAGAGGTCATAGGTTGGAAGCCACTAGTGGAAGTAGTTATTTTTGTAGTAAAAGGGCTTCAATCTTACTAGCACTTTGGTGGGGCTGTAGTAATAGGGTCGCCTTTTGAATAGTTGCTATAACTCAAATCAAACATTCCACCGTCATTGAAAACTCTTATGGTCATGTTCAAGGGATTGTTACGTTGGTTGTCGTCCCTCCCATGTCTTTTTAATTATAAAAAAAGAGATCATGGCAAAATTAATTTACTAGTATATTAGAATATTTACCAGAATTTATCATGCCCTTCAGGCCACATGAGGCTCGTGAACTTTTTTAGAGCTTCAAGAGTTCCACTATCTTCGATCCCCAAGTACTCAAAGAGAGGCATGACAGGAAAATTCCCACCATACCCGAACCCGGCAATTTCAGCAGTGTTTCTACTTTTAGTTTCCAGGGGGAGACCAAACAATTCCTCCAACAGCCGGAACATCGTCTCCTGCAGATCCAAACTGATGCTTTCGTAGGAAAGCACGAAACATCCATACGATTCCAGGGCCTGTCGGACTGAATCTGATGTCGATTTCCAGGAACTTGTGCCTGGAATCATGTTCTTCTCATTGAATTCTATTAAGGGGAGCTGCTCAGATTGTGCATCAGAAGCCATAGTGGTGATCGATTAATTTACTGGGGGGTTTAGACTAATTTTATTCCTTTAAATGCTTCACAGATGAATGCCATACATATATGCAGATACACTGAAAAGTTACATATTGAATTATTGGTGGTATTGTTGTTATAGCATCATCGTTACTATTTATTGCGTTATTATAAAATATTTTCTCATTATCAAAAAATTAAACTAAGTATCTGCTACAAAACAATTGTTATAAAATTAATTTTGTAATTTCAACTACAAATTATAGCTATAAATTTTCATAGCAAATATGTATTTTTAGTTATAATCAACAGAAACTATAGTTATCAATTAGTAGTCTTATATGTTTGAAATGCAATAAATTAGTTATGCAATGTTTGAAGAAAAATTAATATATATATATGTAAGATAAATTATCAGCTATAAATTAGTCGAAGTGAAGGTTAGCTATAAGAGCATTTATCTCAAATTTGATTAGGACAATTTCGTAACTAAAATTACGAATATTGGCCGAATATTTTAATTCATAATTATATGGTTTTCTTTCTTGATGAGGTATGATAACAATTTCATTAAGATTAAACTATCATCTTAGTATTAAATTGCCTTTTCAAATGTATATATCAATAAAAAATTATATCATAAAAAATTTGAATTGAGAGGTGATATATGTGCTAGTACTTGTACTATTATTCAAGGCATATATATAATTCTAATACTTATATACTAGCTACCATGTTAGTTTATCACTTTTAGTTGCTTTCGATTGCTACTCATTTTGGTCCCCAACTTAATCATACAAAATTAATTAGTACTGACGACTGAATTTATAATATTTTTGCTAAAAATGAAAATAAAAAACAAGCAAGTTAAGTATATTATGCAGCTATTTAATTAAATGTCCCTATACCATATATGACAATTGCATTTACATTAAAAGTAATAAACAACTTGTTATTTTGTGAAATCTTAAATGGAGAAAAGGTATATTACAAAATTTTAATTGGGTGGGGTGGGGTATGGGCTGGGGTTGGGTGTTTTAAGATATTGTTGTCTGTTTTATAATTAAAATTTATAAGGAATATATTGAATATCATGCAATTACACGCACAAATTTTAATAATTTATAACTGTATCATCATAGTTTAATTATTTATGTTTACATTATGTCATAATTATAATTTAAAATGTTATGATTACACAGATAAAGTAATTTTTATATAATTGAAGAGTAAGAACAAAATAATATAAAAATAAATTGTATTTTTGCTCTTGATGAAATATTTTCACATTCATGTTTTTCTAATACGCTTATAAATTTATACTTTATCCATTTCTATATTTTAGGTCCATTTTTTCATAACTTCTACAAAAATTTATAATGCACTTACATAGACTATCTCATCATATATTTAATTAACTACGGACCATGGTAGGTGATTCTTTTTTTTTTTTTTTTTTTTTATAATCGTATAATACTTTTTAATTTTTTGTACTATTTATTTATGAAATATCAAAATACAGCAAATCTAAACCCCTAATATTAGGAGAGTTAAAAGCTACATTTTGGCTTTTACATCTTTTGATGGAATGATCAAACTTGTAAATGTGTCATGATATATGAAATCAAAATTGATTCTTTCTAAAAGTATATATATCAAACTTGCAAAATTAACCCCTTCACATATTTTAATTAGACTAAAGTGCAATATTTTTTTTCCGAGGTACTCTAATATAAGTTCATTTATATTCCCCAGTGTCTGTTGGACACAACTATTGAGGAACCTTTTTTCTCAAGAGGTTAATTAGTTAAATGACATCACCTTTATACTTGTATATATAAGTTTTGGAGTTTAAATTAACTCAAAAGTATTCTAATCCTTTATTTGGATCTTGGATTAATAGGGAAAATATTAAGAAAAACTTTTTTGGTGCTTCAAATAATATAATTTTATGCTTTAATGTTTACACATTTGCATTTTCTTTCTCTTTTTCTCCTCACTATTTTCCTTAATATCCAAGTGTAGCATAAAATGTGCGTGTGCATACGTAAATTAAAAAAAAAAAAAAACTTTCAAATTAATTTGCAGTACCTACAACATGATCTCTAAATTCATTTAGATATTTTGCTCGTCCAAATTAAACTCCAAATTCATTAATATACAAAGTATAATATTAGCTACAAGAGATTAATAGATAGTATTAATATTATCACAAATATTGTTATATATTAATTGATGATAATTTTATTTTTCACTAATTATACTTTTTTTAATAAAAACAAATGATCGTATCGGTTCCCTAACTTGTTTTCTAAATTTTCATTGTTGATAACTAATAGAATATGTGTAATAATTTCTATCAAAGTTTTTATAATCATTTAAATATTTCATATTGCCAATAGCGACACTATTGTCATTAATTAATACCATTCTGTTGATTTTGCCTTGAAATTGAGGTAAATTTGACAAGGAGACCAAGTTTGACTAGAATTAGGACTTCTTCTTATATTGGGTTTTCTAATTCTAGGTAAAGTAGTCAAGTAATTTTTTGACTATAAATATTAGTTTTTTCTTTCGAAAAAATCATCACGAACATAACACAAGGGCTTCTTTACTGCTTTTGAGTAATTCTCTCAAGACGGAGTTTAGAACGAGGGTGTTAGGTGTTTTCATGAGATTTGTGGGATTCAAGTTTGTACTTGCACTTTGATTTGAGATCAATAAAATTCCTTTTCTTTGTCGGGTGGATTAGTCACATCGCCGAACCACATTAAATCTTGTTGTCACTTTACATTGAATTACTTTACTATTATTTCATTGTTTCCGCAATAGATCTTCCTGGGTTTCAACAAACTAGTATCGGAGCAGGTTGGATCAGATGTCAGGAATGAAGTACGAGGTACAGAAATTCATGGGAAGAACGACTTTGGGATGTGGAAAATGAAGGTTCACGCCCTCCTGTGTCAACAAGGATTACAGAGAACGTTAAAGGGCAGAGATTTCTTGCCGGAAACGCTGAAGGACGAGGAGAAGGATAAGTTCATGGCGAAGGCTTATGGTACTTTGGTGTTATCATTGGCGGATAACGTACTGAGAGAGGTCGCCACGGAAAGTACGCCAGCAGATTTATGGAAGAAGCTGGAGAGTCTATATATGACGAAGTCCCTGACAAATCGGCTGTATTTGAAACAGCGACTATACACATTGAGAATGAAGGAAGGTACATTTATTACTCAACATATTGATTTTTTCAATAAGGTGATTCTGGATCTCGCTAGTATAGATGTCAAAATTGATGATGAGGATCAAGCTTTAATTCTCTTGTGTTCTCTGCCAAAATCTTTTGAGCACTTGGTTACTACTTTGTTGTACGGGAGAGATACGATTTCAATGGAGGATGTGAAGGCCTCATTGAATTCCAACGAGTTGAGAAAATATGTCCTGGGCAGCAACGATGGTGAAAGTGGAGAAGGATTGGTGGCAAGAGGGAGACCAAGAGAAAGGGGAAGGAGTAGAGGCCGATCGAAGTCCCGAACGAAGCCTAGAAATGGTGACAAATGTTTTAGGTGCGGTGGAAAGGGGCATTGGAGACGAAGTTGTCCGGAACGAGAAAAGGCGAAGGATACAGATGAAACTTCTGATCAGAAATGGGATGATGTCGCAGGAATTGTTGAGGATGAGTCTGATGGTGGGCTTGTTCTCAACGTTGCTGAAACTTTACTAAGCTCTGAATGGATTTTGGATAGTGGCTGCTCCTACCACATGTGCCCAAGAGAAGATTGGTTTACCACATACCAAAAATTTGATGGTGGTAAGGTGCTTATGGGAAATGATGCTTCTTGCAGGGTTGTAGGAATTGGCTCAGTTTGTATCAGGATGCATGATGGGATAGTAAGGACCCTAACAGATGTGCGTCATGTTCCAGATCTAAAGAAAAATCTGATATCGCTAGGTACTCTGGACAAGAATGATTGTGAGTACAGAGCTCGAGATGGAGTTCTGCAGGTTTCCAAAGGTGCACTGCTTATCATGAAGGGAGAAAAGCGGAACGGCCTTTACATATTGCAGGGAAACACGATTTCTGGTACTGCAGCGGTTTCTTCGTCAGTCAATAATACTACGAGACTCTGGCATATGCGACTTGGGCATATGAGTAAGAGGGGAATGTCAGAATTGAGCAAACGAGGTTTGCTTTGCGGAGAGAAGACTGGAGACTGGATTTCTGCGAGCAGTGTGTGCTAGGAAAGCAACATAGGGTGAAATTCGGTACTGCAGTTCATAGGACCAAAGGTACCTTGGATTACATTCACTCAGATCTTTGGGGGCCTTCTCAGGTTCCTTCAAAGGGAGATGCAAGGTACATGCTGACATTCATAGATGATTTCTCACGGAGAGTATGGGTGTACATGCTGAAGCATAAGGATGAGGTGTTTGTCAACTTCAAGCAATGGAAGACCTTAATTGAGAAGCAGACAGGAAAGGAGATCAAGCGCTTGAGGACTGACAACAGATTGGAGTTCTGCAACAAGGAATTTCAAGAATTCTGTGAGAAGGCAGGAATTGTGAGGCATCGCACAGTTGTACATACATCACAGCAGAATGGAGTTGCAGAACGGATGAACAGGACTATCTTGGAAAGAGCTAGATGCATGCTCTTTAACGCCGGATTGTCCAAGGATTTTTGGGCAGAAGCAATTAACACTGCTTGTTATTTGGTGAATAGGTCACCATCAACCGCTTTGGACTGCAAGACACCAATGGAAGTTTGGTCTGGATCTCCTGCTGATTACTCAAATCTAAGAGTATTTGGGTGTCCAGCCTATGCTCATGTCCGGGATGGGAAGCTTGAGCCAAGGGCTAGGAAGTGCATATTTCTAGGCTATGCAGATGGAGTCAAAGGTTATCGTTTGTGGTGTAATGATGACAAGGGATCCAAGATGATTATCAGCAGGGACGTGACATTCGATGAGTCTGCAATGATGAAGAAGGTAGAGCAGCAGGAAAGCGGTCAACAGGGCATTAAGGAGAAGGTGGAGATTCATATTGATCCTCCACAAGTTTCAAAGGAGAAACAGAAGGTGGTAGATGAAGCTGGTGAGAGCACATTACCACCTAATCAACAGCAGGAAAATGAACCACTACAAAATTATTGCTTGGCTCGCGATAGGGATAGGAAGCAGATCAAACCACCACAACGGTATGCTTACTCAGATTTGGTAGCTTATGCTTTGAGTTCAGCTGAGGAGTTTGTAGGAGATGATCCAGTCTCATAAAAAGAGGCAATTTCCAGGCCAAATTCTGATAAATGGGTTACAGCTATGAGTAAAGAGATGGAGTCTCTACACAAAAATAGCACATGGGAGCTGGTTGATGTACCTAAAGGGCAGAAAATTATAGGTTGCAAATGGATCTACAAGAAGAAAGAAGGAATTCCTGGTGTTGAAGATGCTAGATACAAGGCGCGATTGGTTGCTAAGGGTTTTACTCAGAGAGAGGAAGTTGACTTTCATGAAGTATTCTCCCCAGTTGTAAAACATACTTCCATTCGTGTTTTACTTGCCATGGTTGCTCTGTTTGATATGGAACTGGAGCAGATGGATGTGAAAACAGCGTTTTTGCATGGTGAGTTGGAGGAACAAATCTACATGAGTCAACCAGAAGGATTCGTTATTTCCGGGAAACAAAATCAAGCATATCTTTTGAAGAGGTCATTATATGGCTTGATGCAGTCTCCCAGGCAGTGGTATAAAAGGTTTGATGCTTTTATTACCAAGATAGGATATACTAGAAGCAAATTTGATTGTTGTGTATATTACAAAATTTGTAGTGATAGCCTCCTCGTATATTTTCTGTTGTACGTTGATGATATGTTGATTGCCTCTAGAACATATCTGAGATCAACCAATTAAAAGCTCAGTTAAGTGAAGAATTTGAGATGAAGGATTTGGGCAGTGCAAAAAAGATTCTGGGCATGGAGATCATCCGGGATAGACACGCAGGATTGTTGTACTTGTCTCAACAACATTACATTGAGAAAGTACTTGAGCGATTTGGGATGAATAAGTCCAAGCCAGTTAGTACGCCACTTGCAGCTCATTTCAGGCTCTCATCAGATCTATCACCGAGTATTGAGGAAGAGGTGGAGCACATGTCAAATGTGCCATATGCTAGTGCAGTGGATAGCTTGATGTACGCCATGGTGTGCACTAGGCCAGACATTTCACATGCAGTTAGTGTTGTGAGCAGGTATATGCACAAGCCAGGAAAGACTCATTGGCTGGCTGTGAAATGGATCATGAGGTATCTGAGAGGCTCTGCAGGCAGATGTTTGAGGTATAGTCAATCGAATTCTACTACAAGAATTCTTGGCTATGTGGATGCGGACTATGCAGGAGATTTGGACAGCAGAAGGTCCATGACGGGCTATGTGTTTTGTGTATCAAGTTGTACGGTTAGCTGGAAGGCGACTTTGCAGTCATCAGTTGCATTGTCCACAACAGAAGCTGAGTACATGGCTTTAGCTGAAGGCGTTAAAGAAGGCATTTGGCTAAAGGGGCTGATCGATGATATGGGTATGACTTCTGAGATCGCTAAGGTATTTTGTGACAGTCAGAGTGCCATACACTTGTCCAAGAATCAAGCATTTCATGAGAGAACAAAGCACATAGATGTAAGGTATCACTCTATTCGGGATATGGTGTCCCAAGGAGTCACGTTGGTTGACAAAGTTGGGACTAAGGATAATCCGGTAGACATGTTGACTAAGGCTGTTCCAGGAATCAAATTCGAGCATTGCTTGGATTTGATTAATATTTGCAGACTCAGATAACAGGCCCTATTGGGGGTAGGGACAAAGAAGATCAATGGGAATTTCAAGTCAAGGTAGAGAATTGTTGATTTTGCCTTGAAATTGAGGTAAATTTGACAAGGAGACCAAGTTTGACTAGAATTATGACTCCTTCTTGTATTGGGTTTCCTAATTCTAGATAAAGTAGTCAAGTATTTTTTGACTATAAATATTAGTTTTTTCTTTCGAAAAAATCATCACGAACATAACACAAGGGCTTCTTTACTGCTTTTGAGTAATTCTCTCAAGACGGAGTTTAGAACGAGGGTGTTAGGTGTTTTCGTGAGATTTGTGGGATTCAAGTTTGTACTTGCACTTTGACTTGAGATCAATAAAATTCCTTTTCTTTGTCGGGTGGATTAGGCACATCGCCGAACCACGTTAAATCTTGTTGTCACTTTACATTGAATTACTTTACTATTATTTCATTGTTTCCGCAATAGATCTTCCTGGGTTTCAACACATTCTTATCATGATATATTAAACTTTTGTGAAAATAATTTATAACACATAATATATAATTGATTAATAACAATTTTAGCTTTATGGCTTAAGATCTTTCGATATTAATTCTTTTTTTTTTTCTTGAAGTGGTGAATGGTGCATATAAAAAAATTGACAAGATTACGGCATATCAGCAGTTCCTTGGATGTTCACCATCCAAGAACACACACACACACACACACACACAAAGGAAACGGATAACATATGCACTCTAAGCTTTAATTTATTTTATATAAATTAAACAACATTTCATCAATTATGCACCCACACACCCATAATATCTTAAAGCATAATATCTTGAAGTAATGCATACATATTGATTAAGTCTTAAACTCCACAATAAGCCTTAATAGGACACTTTGATCTCTTGCCCTCCTCAGTATAATAGAAGTGAATATATTTGTAATGATCAAATGGCTTAAACTGTAATGGATGGTCATCGTCAACTAGCTCCTCTGGGACTTGTATTTTGAGATCCTTAATAAATGTAAAGAGACCAAGTGAGTATCTTTCCTCACTTCCCTTCATCATAACCCGATGACTTGAAGGTTGTATTCTACCATTAGTCCATGCCTACGAAAGTAATAAAATAAGATTATAAGCAATAATCACAAAAAGTAAAATTTAAAAGTATCATCGAAGAGAAATTATCACAAACAACAACAAAAGATGGGATTCGGGGCTGATCAGTAGCATATTATTCATGGGCAAAGATTGGATTATGCAACCTTTTTTTTTTATTTATTAATTATATAGTCTAAGTAATTGAGTAGACAGCGTTGTTTTTCCAATGACAGAGCTGCCTTAAATTGACATGCAACCTCTTGTCCTTGCATTGACATAAAATTACTATGTATTATATAGCCTAAAAAATAAGCCTTGTTCAATTCATCCATGAATCCCAAGACCTTCAAATTTTTCCATAGTCTCCCAACCCTTATTTCAAAATGGGCACTTTTATTTATTTATTTGTTTTCTTTTAATTAGAAGCTTTATACCAGTTAAAAAGTACACCTTGAATATATGCACGAAAACTATCATGAAGTAATTAGTTGAAGGGACACTACTCTCCCTTTATGATAAAGACGTCTTGAGTTCGAACTAGTTTTAACTCTTATCCCATCGCATTGTATTAAAAATAAATAAAAAATATGCATAAAAAAGGAGGGGGTGTGGGGCTTATCTACCATACAAGCATCACTCATCATGTCACCAAAAGACAAAGATGCTACTCTACCCTTACGAAAGGACATCTTTAGTTTGAGTTGTTCCTAACTCTCATCCCATCGCATTATATTAAATAAAGTGTGTGTGTGTGTGTGTGTGTATATATATATATATGTATATACACACTAAAAGATAGGAGAGTGTTTGGGGTTTATACCATACAAGCATCGCCCGCCATGACAATGAAAGATGATGGTGTGGGATCGACAAATATCCAACAATCATCTTTGGTCTTAATCTCCAGGCCCTTTACTTGGTGTTGATGAATGATGGACATGAAGCTCTTGTCCGTGTGAGGGACAATCCCCAAACCACTTTCGCCTTCCTCTGGTGCTCGATATTTTATCAATCGAAGAAGGTAAGAAGTTGATCCAAGCAAAGTTTCGTAGCTATTCTCTATGGCATAACTCTCAGATACCATCCTCATCACCACCTGATCCAGCTCAGACACAAACTTGGAGTATTCTAAAGCAGTTTCACTATTCCATCCAACCAAAAACGGAAGATTTTTTACCAGAATAAAATAAGTCGCATAAACTGCAAGAAAGTAGAAAAGATATAAATACCAGAAATAATCATTTCCAGATGGCCATAAGAGACTGGTAAACTTCTGCACTCCTTCGAGAGTAGTTGCATTCTCGATCCCTAAACCTTCATACAAAGGTATAACAGGCTCTTGTCCGACGTATCCATGGGAGGGCGTGTCTGAAATGTTGCTTATTTTTACATCAGTTGGGAGATCAAATAATTCTTCTGAAGCACGAAAAACTGCTTCGCGCATTTCCAGGGAGAATTTGCTGTAAATTGCAACGAAACAGCCATAGTCTTCGAGTGCACGAACCACTTCTTTGCTTGTTGATAACCAACACGTCGAGCCGGGCAGTAAATTTTTTTCAGAAAAATCTATTGTGGGAAGGGTAGGATTTGCCAAAGAACCCATTATGGACTTTTGTTTTTGCTATATTTTCAGCTTCGTATATTAATGGAGGTTGAGATAGGAACTGATATAGGAAGTTAAAGGTTGATCCATAAAGAACTGATATAACAATTAATATATATTCGATGTAACATATTATAGATTAAAAAAGTCAAATCAAATTATATCAAATAGTAAAAAACATATCTCAAAGGAATGAATGCAATGTTCAATAGTTTTTTCATGTCATTGAAATTTAAATTTCAAAAAATTGTACATGAATATCCTAAAAAAGTGTGGTTATCAATTATGACATGTATCTAAATTCAATTCAAATAGTGCTCAACCCAATAAGCATTGATCCGAACACAACTCAAAATTTTTCCGTCAACACGTATTGACACAAAAACTTCCATATCAATACACCAACCAGTTTACCAACAAAACCATAACAACTTGTTATATCATATACATTCTTTGATCACTATTAGTTTATCCCGAAAAAAAATATATATATATATTATTTTCATTCAATGAAAGACAAAAACATATTACCCCATCAAAGGAATATTCTTAAAAGATAACGTCAATAAATCATATTACAACTACAGCAAGAGTTAAATCACAAAGCAGCAAATGAGTTAAATAGTTTAAAAGTAGCGATTGCCTGTTGATTTAGACTATGAATGGATGATCATGGTTTAGAACTTTGCTTTTTTAAGATTTTTGTGAGAAATAATAAGTAAATAATGTTATCAAATTCATAGTCATTGAAATATATCATCCTTCAATTCAGCTATTATGCTTCCACGTTATTTTGTTATGTTGTTTTCAATTGATACAAATTGAAATTTTCATTTCATTTGGTAGAAATTGATTGTGTTTTTTAGTCTGAACAAGGTAGAGATTCTTTCCCCTCAGAACTTGGCACTTAACGGCTTACAAGCTCTTTATTAAGTTTTTGACAGAATGGAGGAAAAAAGACTAAATGTGATATTAAATGTTAGTTATGAAATGCAATGTAAAATTCTCGATAGTAAGGGATTAAAATTAAACTAAACTTAGATATGGAACCAAAAATATGATTTTTCTTGATAGAATCAATACGTAAATAAATGAACTAAGATTAATATTTTAATCTTGGAATAGTTAGCTAAATTTATATGATAAATTTATATGAAAAAATTTACCTAATTTATTATCTATAAAATACATTTAAAATGTTATAAAACTATCTGATTACATAAAAATCTATCTTATTATTATCAATAAAACATAATAAGTTTATTTTATCATATTATTACTTAATAATAACAATATTAGTATTTTAAGTTATTACTATACTAACAATTAGTAATATACATATAATAATAACTGATGTAATAATAAACATTATCATTATAATTTATGAATATAAGATTTATATTATTACTTGATGCAAGTCCAACAAATAAGAAACTCAATAACCAATAACCAATTTTGTAGTTCAATTGAAAAAATTCAAAACTCAAAGAATTGAGAATTGACGTCTATTGAGAGTTGAGTCAAAATTAACTTAATTGTAGTCAAACACTTGATTTCTATATAATATATATATGTATATATAATTTAACTTGCAATTTTTTTCTTATATCATGATCATCAATAAGTAAATATTTGAATAATGTGGATACATTTTAGATAACAAAGATGAAACTATATACCAAATATTGGGAAAATTGTATTTTTGATCCCATAACTAAGGCTCAATTTTAGTTGAGTCTCATTAATTTCAAAAGTACCACATTGATCTCGTAATTTAAAACTTGTGCTACATTGTATCCAGCTTCTCCCCTTGCATTAAATAGTCGATGGAAAAGGCACGTGCAAAATGCATGCCCATGAGCTGCTGGGTTTTGGAGGAAAGATTGATATTGACATTGTTCACTATTTTATTTTAGAAGGAAAATCAACTACCAGAGAAAGGAATAAAAATGAAAAAAAAAGGCTATGTACAATCATATGTATAATTAGAAAAAAAATTCTAAAATTTTCAACCATAATTAATATATACACACATGTATATATGTGTGCGCGCGCGCGCGAATTCAAGTCATGTGGGAAGTAGTTGGGGCATGTTTAAATTTCATCGGAAGTAGTATGGGCATGTTTGCCTAATATAAAGAAATTAAACATTTGGTAGCATTTTTAGTGGTATGTTAGCATGTTGTTTAAATAAAATTTTAATGGCATTTTAACATATCAATGTATGCATTTTTATAGTATGTTAGTATACCATTTAAAAATATTTTTGTGATATTTTAACATATTATTTATTGTCTTGTCGTTCATGTTAGCATATTACTTAAAGCAGTTTTTGTGGCATTTTAGAGTATCATTCCATGCATTCTTAGTGGCTTATTATCATACTATTTTAAAATATTTTTTGTGTCATTTTGACAATTTATTTAATCCATTAACATTTTAGCATATTATTTAATATATTTTTATTGCATTTTATTGATGCAACAATATATATATATACATATAATATTTTGTATTTTCAGTTACACCATAAAAGTGGCATTTCTTAAAAGAATGGCACTAAATAAAAAATCACAATACAATACTAGATATGTGGCGTTTTTCAGTACCTCTAATGACTAGTTCTTGTATGTTATTTTGCATGTTTTGAGAAAAATACTTTGCGAGATGTATTTGGGAGTGGGGTTGATTAATATAATAGATGTTTGATTTTGCTTCAGGAGGTAGTTAGAGATTATTTTCAGAGAAAAATATGTTTAATTTTATCTTGACGATGACATTTTGTCTACGTAGTAAATTTCAAATCAATAAAGTCTTTGTTTTCGAAATAAGGGATATTATTAGAACAATCAGTAAAGTCTTTGTTAATTAGTTTCTGAAATTGTGTTTTCATAATAATTTTTTAATGTATATATAATCATATTGAATGTGATATATATATAGATAGATATAGATATGTAATAATTCATTTCTTAGATAACAAAATAAAGGTTAACGTAATGGTTTGAGTGATGGTATTTTGAAAACAATATACTTTATTTTGAATTGCGGCCTTAAAAAACACAATATTATGTAACCGTAAGTTTTAGCATAAATTTGGTGTTATATTCCTACAACATTGGAGCATAAATTTGTAAAATCAAATAATTCAATAAATTCCCCCTATCAATTGATGTGATATTATTCTTGTATTTTCTCAAATATAGTTTATTTTCCATTTCATTTCTCTTCCATAACAAAATTTAAGATTCGAATGTATATAATCTGAACATCAACATTTCATTTGGTATAACTAATCCCCATATCATAGAGGAAAGCAAAAACACCCCCCAATCCAAAATTATTCTAGTATTATATTCCAGATGTTGAAATGGGATATAAAGATTGAAAAGGTAGTGCTACATATAAAATACAAAGAAAATCTTGAATGATATTAAATAAATTATATACATGACGTTTTGTAACAAATATTTGACTTAGACTAAGGTGGTCCTAAATTTAGATTCCATGGGAGAGAACTTACCTTGCAATCTAATCATACAATGGCCAAAATATGATAGGCATATGTTTGCGCTTGTTGTTTTCGTTTCACCATCAGGATCAATTGTTTTTGTAAGATTTTAACCTAAATGGCTTTAAAATTTGTATAAGAAGGTCCTTATCGATCTTGGTCCCCCTCCCCATTGCTTAATGGACCACAATAATTATGTTTATTGTGAATGAAATTGTGAATTATGGTCCCATGAAGATATGCATTGTATTTTATTAAGATTAATTTGGTCTCATTACTTAGGTTTTAGTTGAGTTGAGCAGCACAAATCAAGTTGGATGTCAAATAAAAATTGATAGGAGTTGTTGAGTACTGCTGATTATGTTGATTTGACCTAGATCACTGATTTTACAGGGGAGAAATATTCAAATTTTGTATACGAAAGATTTAGTTGTAAATAACATCATTTGTTTGCTATTATTCAAATCTTACATCATTAATGTACGATCAAAAATGAGTGAAAAATAACAACACGATTATTATATCCTGCTTTGATAATCTTTGTGATTAAATCAATGTTGTGGTTGATCATACAATATTTGATATATATATATATATATGATGATAGTACAAAAGATTTGAGAGGTTTCATGTGTCCTATTGGTTCTGCTTTATAGTAAAGCATATATTCTTTTATAATATCAAATTTGATCCAATTATCTTCTTCTTGAAGTCAAATAATATATAAGGTATGCATTCATTGATAGCACAATGATGTGTAGTCATTTGTTCTTCATGTTTTTGTTTGATTATATAACCATCTAGCGTAAATACTTATTAGAATACTAAAAACAAAGGGAAAAATCGTTAACAATATTGGTCCCCTATTTATAAGTTTTGTTGATTATGCCAGAAGGAGCATGCAAAAAAAAAAATAATAAATAAAATCCAATTTGTACGATATTAGGCAATCTTTTGTTATGTCAACTTCCTTCTTAGCCAGGTGTGATAGTAATTTCATTAAAATCATCATATTCGATTGTCTTTCAACATGCATATCAATAATAAATATACATAAAATTAAAAAGAATTAAGAGGTGACATGCTAGTATTTTTCATGCGAATACATTTCTAAAATCTAAGACGTTAACTTCAATTGTTGTTATTTTGGTCCCATCATAATTATGCAAAATTAATGACAAGGAAATAAATAATTATTGTCATATTTTTATCTTAAAAAATTGAACAATTCAAATGTATTATTTGTTGTTTTTACTAATTTATTTTTCTATAATTATCATATTAACAAAATTTTAAATTTCCACTATTTTTTTTGGGGGGGTGGGGGGGGGAGGTTTTGTGCTTTCTCAAAATTATTATTTCTTTTATGATTTTCTTTTTTGAGAAATTGTCTCTTTTATGACTAAGATTGGATAAATGTGAAGTGATCCTTCCACCTACAAGTTTGTCTAAAGGTGGATTTTATTGCAAATACAATTAATCAGCATATAAAATAGCTTACGGTCAAATTAGGATTTGCGGCTTTAATATATTTTTATTTGTATGGATGCACAAGCCTGTGAATTTAATAATTACCTTTTGGATAAACTTAAACTGCTAACTTTATATTGTTAATTATAGAAAATGATGTGTTATCATGCATATAGAGTCAAAATTTATGTTTTTGAATGTTAATGATCTTTGGCTGATTATGGTGTGTCATATTAGTTGTCATATGTGCAGGATACATTGTATAACTTTGGTAATCTAGATATATATTATGCTATTTAGATAATTATTTAATTAATATTACTATACTATAAAAAAAATAATTAATACTATTGACAAATTAAATGTTAACCGACAATATTAAATTTGTTAATGATTGACAATAAATAATAATAGTTTTTGCCTTGTCAAGATAATAAGTTTTATAACTAATGGTGATCGACAATAATTATATCCAAGTTCACTGAAAATATAAAATTAGTGATAAAATAATAATTGGCAATACAAAAATTGAAACTAATTATGCACATTAAGTGACAAAAGATTTTGTGTTGTCACCCTAATGATTTTTAAAAGCTTACTAGTGACAAGAATGGTATTCAAATTGTCACCATTGATAATTAGTGACACACTTATAGTGACAATTTAGTGATAATAAAAGTTTTATCATAAATTATAGTAATGATTTTTATTATCATCGGATTGTTACTATAGGTGTATCACTACTTGTTAATCATGATAATTTAAATTTTCAATTTTTATCAGTATTAAGCCATATTAGAGTGAAACAAAAATTTATCACTAAAGAAATATAATTATTGATAAAATTAAACACTTAATATATATTATCAATGACAATATTACATTGTCACTTACCTCCCACTAATATTGTACTTTTACTACTGATTGTGGCTATTAAAAATTAATGAAACATATATGGTTACTATGATAAGTCGTCACTAGATATATATTTATACATATATATATATATTAAATGATAAAAAGTTTTTATTTAATTTATCACAATGATGATTCTGACATGATCAACAATGGTGGTAATTGTAAAAAATCATTACTATCAAAAATTAATTTTATCATAATAATAATTTTTATTATCTCTATATTGTACTACATATATGAAATTGTAAATTATTTATAATAACAATTTAAGAAAGTAGTTCTTGATGATGATGTGATGATGATGATGATAATAATAATAATAATAATAATAATAATAATAATAATAATAATAATAATAATAATAATAATAATATTATTATTATTATTATTATTATTATTATTATTATTATTATTATTATTATTATTAAGTCATTGTTGTAGAAAAATAGTAGTTATTATCATTAATATGTATCTCTAGTGATAAAATAAAAGCTATTAATTGTTAAGTATTAATATATATCATTAGTAAAAACAAATTTCACATTATCCTTTGATTTTTTATCATTAATATTACTCAATTTTTGTAATGATCAACAACTAATTATATGTACATAATTCATTTTTCAAAGATTCTCAATAGTAATAATCATAGAAAATTTTGTAACCATTGAACATATGAAACGTATCATTTTGACAAAAAAATAATTTCTTGTCACTTAATATCCTGTAATAAAAAATAAAAAAAAAGTACACTATAATTTTTAAAATAATGAGAAGTTTAAAAATAAATGAGTAGAAGTAAAAGGAAGATGGAGCAAAGATTTTATCAATATATTTTTAAAATATATATATGTATGTATTTTAAAATTTACATAACAAATAAGCAAACTATTTTCTACAATATTAAAAGTGTTTAGTATAATATTTTAATCATGTGAAAGTCACTATAAAAAATATTTCCAAACAAATCACAATCGTGCATTGGCGGAAAGAAACCTCTTTGCCAATGAAAATAGAGTTTTCAACATAGTAAATATACAATCATTTAGTAATTCTTTTTTTCCCCCTTTCCCCCTTTCCCCAATTCTACGCTCAAAATCTGAGCATAAATTGACTACTAAAACGACATATCTTCTACTTTCTTTTTTTTTTTTTTTTAATTTCTCGTTCTGTAATTAAATTTTAAGTTTTAAACATACATAATATGAACAAAATCATTGGTATAAAATTAATTCCCACATCCTAATTGGCACATATATAGTGTGTAGATAAAAAGATAAAGAAAGAAAAAATCATCATCGGGACATAACAAGCACAGGATTATTCTACTCTTATATTGCATATGGTTGGAATGGGATGTGAAGATTGAGTAGTAATGCTTGAATTGTATAAACAAAATGTATACATTACGTTTTCATATTAAGTATTTGATTTAGACTAAAGCAGTTTTAAATTTAGATTCTATAGAAAAAATACTTACAATCTATCAAATAACAGCCAAATTTTGAAAGGCCCTTATCAATTTTGATTTTGATTGATTAAGATATGCATTGAATATCGTTAGAATTAATTTTGATGACACTAAAGTTTTAATTAGATTAAGCAATAAAAGTCTCAATCGGGTTACTTATCAGATCAATATTGATAGTACGTACAATGATTGAGTGTTGTTAATAAGTTTTATTCAAACTAATAAATGTAAAAGCTTGGACCGATGGAATTTTTAAATTTCCCATAGAAAAGATCTATATGTAATTCATATAATCTATTTGTTGTTATTTCACTTTTACACCGTTAACTATAGCTGAAAAGTTGTGAAAAATATTAATAACATGACCATTATATAAGGATTTGGTAATATTTGATTAAATCAATTTTGTCCTCAGTCACACAATATTTAAGATTAAGATAGGATGATAGCAAACTGATTTGAGAGGTTCCATTTATTCGTTGTTATTTCTTTTATTTATATATTCTTTTGGAATTATGGAATTTTCAATTCCCACTATTTTTTTTTTATTGAATAAATATTTATTTACACCAATGTTATCATTGTCGTTAGTCAAATAATATTTAACATATGCATATGGTGACAGTATAGTGATTTGAGAGGTAGTAATTTGTTCTTTATGTTTTTGTTCGATTATATAACCATCTAGCACAAATAAACAAAAAAGATAAAGAAAAAAATTCCTTAAATATATTTAATCCCCTCCAATTATAACACTCTTTGGTCCCCTAGCTAGCTACTTGTAACTTTAGGATACGAATAAATGAATCCAATTAATACAGATATTAGATGAATCGTAGCATTATATGGGTTTCTTTCTCTACAAAGCATGACAATAATTTCATTAGGATCAAAATATTATCTATTATTATATCCTATCTATATAGTAATAAAAAAAGGTATGCCGCCGTTTGGACAATCATCTATTCTCACAATAACATATTTCAATTTCTTTTTTCTGTGTCATATATATGTGTTTATCTGGCCTTAAAATCTCCCGAAATTTATTTTCCACCCATCTCTTACAAATCTTCCTCAGGAAAAGGGGCGGGGGGGGGGGGGGGGGGGGGGCGCAACATGAGAAATTTAGTTAGCACTCAAAAAACTAACTATCCATGAAAACATGATCTCACAAAAAAGATATGTTTATCATTGTGTTTTCATCTTAATTAAAGAAACAACCAATTCAAACATTTCATTCTCATTTTTACAAATTTAATTTTCTCTAATATTTTTTTTATTTCAATCGATGCAGTCATATATATCATCTTGGAACACAAAATCTTAGGCTCCGTTTGGTTTTATTTTCATTTTCAGTTTCAGTTTCCAGCCTTTCCATTTTGGTGAAAATTAGTTATGTGATATGATGTGAAAATGAAAATGTGTTTGGATGAAATGTTGGAAATGTAATGATTATGTTGGTTTTAATAGGTTGCAGGTGAAGAGAGATAGAAATAATGGAATAGAGAGAGAAAATATATAGGTTATAGAGAGAAGATATATAAGTTATTGGAGAATGTGTTTTGAAAATAAAAATAAAAATGATGTTGGGTGAAAATGTGTAAAAAGTGATGGTTTTTATTTTTGAAATAGTAAAAAATGTGAAAATGGAGTGTGGAAATGAAACCAAACGGTACCTTAAATTCCCAATAAGGATATAGTCAAAAGTTATTATCTTAGGCAACAAGATTGAATTATCAAAAATATAAATATCTATTTTAGGGGAGAATCAAATGAAGCACAATTTTATCACATGATGATGATAAAAATTACAAATTTTATAAAATTTATATATTGCATTCAAGTTTTTAAAATTTTGACAAGACGGGGGGAAGGGAGTGGTTGGACCCCTTAACCATCCATGAGGCTCCACTCCTGATTTCTACTTTTTTTATATATATGTCAAGTATATTTAATTTTTAATTAATTAATTTTATAAAAAAATATTTAATACACTCGGTATATATTTATGTAATAAAATAGAAGATGAAATAGAAATAAAATAAAGATACAGACAGCTTATTTTTATTTCCTTCTGTTGGAGGTTTTTGTAGTTTGTCAAGATTGTTGTTTCTTGTATGATTTTTTTTTTCATTCTTTTTTTGGTTCAAAAATTGTCTCTTTTTATGAATGAGATCAGCAAGATGTGAAGTAACCTTGTTACCGACACATTTGTCTAATAGTGTATTTTCTTGCACACAATTAATTAAGTAAGATAGTACATATATATATATATATACACGGCCAAATTAGGCGTGCGAAGTTAATAATTATTTGGATGACCCAAAGCTACTAACTTTATATTGTAATATAGAAAATACACTGTGGAACATACATTGATGTGCTATCTAGTCATAATTTATACTTTTAAATGTTTATGATCTCTGGCTGACCATGGTGTATCGTATGAGGTGTCACATTTTCAACATATCACATAAATTTGGGTATCTAGACATTATGTTATTTTGATAATTATTTAGTTAATGATCTTATTATTACTAAACAAAATGTTTATAACTGATAATATTGAACTAGTCACTTATGATAAGTAATAATTATTTTTTCTTTTACTAAAATAATGAATTTTGCAGGCTTAAAAATGATCACAAGAATGAAATTTAACGTGTGGAAACTAAAAATTACAGAGAAATATATGATTACAATGAAGTTGTTGATAATTACATATATTAAGAGATAAAAAAAATTATTTTGTCATAATAATGATTTTTACATGTTCAATATATAGCGATACTAATTGTGTTTAAATTTTCACTATTAATTACAATGATAATTTTTATCATCCTTGAATTGTCACCTTGCCACATGTGTTTCTAATTATCGGTAAAATACTACCTCTTATCAATATTAAGCCATTGTTGTACAAAATGAAAGTCGTCAGTTAATTCGTGCATGTAGTAATGTCAAACAAAAGTTATTAGTAGTTAATGTATACTATTAATGACAATTTTTACATTATTACTTAGATTTTTGTTACTAATACTTTTTTGTAGTGAAAAAATTATACAGAATGCGTTTTTCTGTTTATTCTCAAAGTGACAAACAACAAAAGAACTTAGGAAAACCTGCAAAAATAAGTTTTCATGAATGAAGTTCCTTTTTTTTTTTTTTTTTTTTTTTGACTTTTTAATTGTTAGTGTCCTACATACATTGCTATCCAACAATTCCACTCCTTATCTACCCAGCCATTTGAGTAATCCTATTTTTACAACTTTTTTGAGAATTTTATAGCTATTAAACATACAAAAAGTATTATTTTGATAAAACCTAAAGTCTTGTCGCTTAATATCCTGTAGTTAGTTAATAAATATTAATCAAGCTAGAAAACTGGATCAATTAATTATCTGCATAGAAAGGTTGATAATGAACTTGGGAGAGCGACAAGTTTTTGGAAAAGGGAAAATTGCAAAATTAGAATTATAGCTGTGGTCATTTCACATTTTAAGATCGAAATTTGGGATGATATTGAAGTAGGACCAAAGTAGCTCATTAAAAATGGAACAAAATGGACAATGGCTATCCAAAAATACAATCAGCGTTGATGATTGCTTGTGTGGCACTTACATGGCGCAGGCGCAATGCAAGCCTCATGCTAACAATCATCGGTGATTACTGTATTTTTCGGTGGCTCTAATGTTCTTTTTTTTTTTTTTTTTAATTTTCAATGATTTCTGGTTTTACTTTAATATCACCCCAAATTCTGGTTCTACATTGTGAATTGACCATAATTATGGTCCTATTTTTCCAATTTACCCAAAAGTTTGGAAAATAAAAATTGTAAGCCTATTAATGTTGAAACACATAGATATATATCAATTGTTGAAAAATATGAATCTCAACAAATTTACTACAATCTTTGATAATTAGAAACAAATTCTAAATTATAACAATTTATGAGAATATGGATCTAAAAATATATAATTCGTAATAAAAGCATTGTTGCAATACAATAAAATGTTTACAAGCTGTGAGTTGACACCCACATCTTGAACACACACTCAACAATCACTGATTCAATAACCACAAAACTCACAACTTCCTTTATTACACATAAACATATTATTCATAAGTAGGCAAATTAAAACTTAAAATCTTACATCCCATCACAAAACCTACGTACAAATTAAATAAATTCAAACACCACAGAAATCTTTGAGTATATTTTGGGATCTCCGGCCATAATCCGTATCGTAGAACTTCAACAAATCAACGTGAACAAATGGTTTGAATTGCAAGGGATGTTCATCATCAACTAGCTCCTCTGGTACTTCCACCATCTTGCTAAGGAAGGAAAACAGAGCAATTGTATATCTGGTTTCTTTTCCATGTTTATTCATGGTGACTTTGTGGTTGGGAGAGAGCACCTTGTCATTACTCCATGCCTAATAGCGAGCAACAACATAATATTGTTAATTGCTAGATTCTATGTACAAATGCTTAAATGATACTATCATATATATATATATATATGTAAGGCTTCAACAGTATGCTTAGTTTAATATTAACTAGAGTTAATTTTCTTTTACAGCATCTTATAAAGTTTTAAAGTTTAATATTAACAATGCTTGGAGCATAGTGCCAGTGATAGGGGTGCAATTTGGTCGAGTCGAGTTGAGCATAGAATTCAATGAGCCTAATTTTTAAGTCTAAACTTGGATTAAATAAATTTGAATTATTAAGTAAGTTTTGAACAACCGTGAGTTCGAGCTTGAAATAAAATATTAAATCATATACTTACTTGCGATCTTGAACCTAGATAATGAAGACTTTGAGATTGATTTTAAAATATAGAGACTAGGCTCGATTTAGCTCGACTTGAATTTGAGTCAAGCTAACTCAAGCTTGACTCAAGGCCATCGAGCCGACTAGACTACTTTGCACCCATAGCCCGTGGTTTAATACAATACACTACCGAAAATCTTGGTATCTGCTATCACTACAAGAAAAAGATAAATTGGTGACAAAGTAGTAAGTGACAATTCAAAAGTTGTCACAAATTATGTATATTGGATGACAAAAAACTTAGTTTTGTCACTTTAATGACTTTTACAAACTAAATAGTAACAAAAATTGTGTTAAAATTGTCACTATAGACAATTAGAGATGCACCTATGGTGACAGTGAAAATCTTGTCAATAAGTTGTCACCATATGGATCTCACTAATAGTTAATAGTGACAACTTAAAATATTAATTTTTGTCACTAAAGAGTTATCTTGTAACAAGATAAAAATTCTCATTGCTTAAAAATTGGTCATTAGTGACAAGATAAAAGCTATTATCACTTAATATATGTTATTAGTGATAATTTTTACTTTGTCACCAGTGTATGAAGTTAATTTTGCAGATATGATCACAAATTTTAGCTATAAATTTTTCATAATAAATATAATTTTTAAAATAACAAGTAACAAAAATTATTAATTATTAACCTATAGCCTTGTTCATTGCAAACTTAATAGATTATCTATGCATTATCTATAGAAAAATTAATACAACAAAAAAGTAATTACTAGTAACGATTTTATCCATATCAAGGGTTAGCTATATATAGGAGCATTATATACGAATTTAAATATGTCAATTTCATAGCCAAAGTTAGGAATAAATTACGATTGATCGTAGTTGATGCTCTAATTTTTGTAATGGTATTTATAGCAAATCCTTGAGACTAAAGTCATTTTAACTTTACTATCTCTTGTAATTTTTTATCTTTTTAACTTTGATAAAATGAAATTCTTTTTGCCTCACCCGTAATGCAGCCAGCATTGGGCGAACCACATAAATTTTTGTGTCAACTTTTTTTTTTTATGATCTTGATTCATGTATAAGTCGGAACATTTCTAAAACAAAAATTTATGATGTAGTAAGCTACTACTCACCCTGCTTGCATCCCCAGCCATGACGACAAAAGAGAATGGCGGGAACACAACGTTAATCCATTCGCCATCTCTTGCCCTAATTTCCAGGCCAGAAACGTGGTTCTGATAAAGTATAGTGATGAAGCTCTTGTCTGTATGAGAAGGAAAAGCCATGTTATTCTCTCCCACTTCAGGTGCTCGATATTTCAAGAATCGAAGGAGATAAGTCGTTGCTTCGATATGAGACTCAACTTGTTTCTGCACGCCATAGCTCTCAAACAGCATTCTGATCACAGTTTTTTCTAGTTCTGCAACTGTCTTGGCAAAGGACATCGATGTCTCACTAACAAAGATAACATATATAAAAATATTAATTTTCCAAAAAAATGACTGCCGTACGTTTACATTTAGCTTTTGAAGAGGCACAAAAGTTCTTGAAAAATTTTTTAGAAAAAATTGTATTTAAAGTTGAAAGTTTTTGAAAGTAACAGTAAAAATATCAAAAATAAGGTGATCATGATTGTTTCTAATTTTAACTTTATTCTGATTAACTTTAGAAAAATTAAAAGTACTAGAAACACTAGGTACTTTCAAACGAGCGCTCCAGTTAAAAGTTGAGAAGCACTTTAAAAAGTTGTTGCAAACACTCCCATAAAAATTATACTTACGCTAGCAAATAGAAAAATTATGAACTATTAAACACTCAAATTCTTAAACAAATCAAAACTACGAGATTATCCATACCAGAAAGAATCATTTCCATTGGGCCACATGAGATTAGTAAAACTTCGAGCTCCTTCAAGTGTGGTTGCATAGTCAATGCCTAAGCCTTCATGGAGGGGCACAATGGGCATTTGACCCACATAACCATGGTAGGGCTTTTCATTTATGTTTTGCACTTTAACTTCAGTGGGAAGATCAAATAAGTCATCAGCAGCTTGGAAGATGGATTGATGAAGTTTTGGTGAAACTTTGTCATATAATGCTATAAAGCAGCCATGATTTTCAAGGGCTTGCCTTATTTCTTTGCAAGCAGATGACCAAGAGCTTGAGCCTGGCTTCATTTCCTCCTTAGTGAAGTCTACTACTACAAGTTTAGTGGGATCAGTTAGGGAAACCATTATCCTTTTTTTTCTTTCTTTTTTTCTTTTTTTTGAAGAGTTTTGCAGGAACAAGGTCAACTTGAGATGATTAAGTTGCATTTTGTATGGGCTTTTATAGTATCATTTAATATCTTATGTCCTAATATGTTTCATCTCCATTCCATTTCAAAATTGAGAGGATATCTTATATCTAGGGATGGGAATATGCCAAATTACTCGCCAAGGGCCTATGACCTAGCTTACTTATGGCTTACCTTGATCTAGCCTATTTAATAAAAAGACTAGATCAAGACTTAAAAAGTAACATTTTTAACTAAATAGGCTAGACTTAAGCTCTTCTAAAAGCTTGCACAGCCTAACAAATCGGTTCGATTATTCTTCTTCACATAAAAATTACAATAATAGTGATATAATAATAAATGGCTAATTATATTTGATTTCTTTAATTAGTCCTTTATGGATGTTTAGCATTGTTTTTTGTTGAAATAATTTTATTTTATACTTAGATTTGAACTTTCATAATTATGCATTTGTTATTTATTATTTTGATTATTTCTTATCAGGGTCAATTACAAGTTTGTGCATATTAAAAATTTAGATTTATGTTATGTTTAGATTTAATTGAACCTTTAATAGAAAATAGCCTTTTAGGCCAGGCTAAAATTTTAGAATTTATTAAAAAGTCTAAGCCTAACCTTAAAAATAGCCTATCATAAATAATAGGCTAGGCTTAGGCTCATCATTGTATAACAAGCTTGGCCCATTTAAATCAAAGCCTGGCCTACCCTAGTCTATTTACATACCTACGTGTATCCTCTACTTCGTTGTATGTTTCATCTTTTATTCCATTTCATGGATACATGCCGAGTATATCAATTATTTCCTTATATAATTAATTAATTTGAAATCATATACACTTAGCATATATTCAATAAATTAAAATAGGAGATGAAGTATAAAATGTAATAAAAGATCCAAAGTGTTTTTATTATAGCAATTATCAGACGATTAAAGTCTTCGTCAAATGTTACATATAGGAAACTATAATCAAGACTTTTTTTAGGTATATAATTTTGATGTTATCATTTCACATCTTATCACGGGTATGCTTCCCCCCCGCCCAATTCTAATAATTTTCAAACGATTTAGTTCTTGTCAAATATCACATAAAACATTATAATTAAGACTTTTATGCTCTCGATCAGAAGTGGGTGGACCACATAATTTATTGTGTGTCCTTCATCAATCTTTTAAAAGAAAATTTCCTAATGAGAGTGACGTGAACATAATTTGTGTTAATCGATAGTAAGGTCGAGTTAGCTGGAATATATGCTTCAACATGCATCAGATCCGATGAATCTGATTGTGATTGCTCTACTACTACTTAAAATTACATATAATAATATAATCTTATAAATTAATTAGTTAGAAAATTAGAAGAATCTAAGAGTGTGTTTGGCTAAACTTATTTAAAAGATCGTTAAGCTCATACATTTTATAAAATATTTTTAGAACTTATCAGATATTAGATCTTCTCTTTAAAATTACTTACTAAAGTGTCTGACAAAATAAGATTTTTGAGTTTATAAAATATTAATAATGATAATTTTGTAATTAAAATAATTAAAATTAAAGAAGATCTCCTTACTTTTTTTAAAAAAGCTTTATAAGATCCTTGGTTTTACAAGTTCCTTTTCAAATAAAAAAAAAATTGTCGAATGTTTAATTTAAACATTTTATAACTTCTTAAATATTTTATAAAATATTTTAAGAAGCTTATAAACTCATCTAGATGTACCCTCTAAATCTATTGTCCTTTTTAGTAACATTTAACCAATGTTGTAACAAGATGAAACTAACCGTGCTCAAGTATATATTGACAAGTATTAGGACTCAAAATTCAATACATACATACATATATATATGATGTATTCGCTACGGACTTTGCATTTGTCTTTGTTATATTATATTTGTTATTCTGCTTTTAATAATATATTTTGGTACATATAGTTGTCTTTTACATGTAATTAGTTTTTTATTGATATTATCTCCACTATAAGATTAGTAATTACATATATAAAATGACAAAAATAATTATTTTGTTATATTAATGATTTTTGCAAGATTTATAGTGACAAAAAATATCGTGTTTAATTGTTCTTCAATATATAGGTTGTCGCTATACTAACTATTGATAATAACAACTTAAAAAACTACTTTTGTCATTATTAAGTTATTTTGTAACAAAATTAAAATTAATATCATTTAAAATGTATCATCAGCGATAAAAAAAAATTATTATCAATTAATATATATTATAATTCGTCACAAATTTTCTATTCATTATCACCTTTTTGATCATTAATATTATATTTTCTTATAGTACTTGTATGCTAATTAAATTATTCGAGATTATCCCGTGGAAGGAACTCAATAAAATACTCTTATAACTTTTCAAGAAGGTAGATGCCTTTTATATTACTTTATAAAAGAAGAAATTTTGTTACATAAAATTGATGCTTTATATGTTAAATATCTTCACTTGACTAAAATACAAAGTTGAAGATGACAAATGAGATCGATTAGATATTTGAAGTACGATACACATTGATAATCTATATAACTAAGAACTTTTTGAATAATATTATACTGGTTTGTATTCTAATGATCAACCATCTATATCACTTTAGGGAGCTCTTAAACTTGTATATTTATTTAATATGCTTAATCAATAAGTAAGAATCCAATTTTAATACGGCATTACTTAAGTGACAAAATTGGTTTGAAGTCTGAAGAGTTCATGTCTTGCAATATGTTTCTAATTGATCAGTATGAGCTTCAGTATAAGGTGGATTCAATTTTTGGTTCTTATAAACTATTTTTAACTCTATATAAAGATCATAATTTTTTCTTTCTTTTGACTATATATATAGTGAGAATAAAGTTTTTTGGCATGTATGGATACTTAATTTATTAAAAATTTCTTTTTTTATTTTTCATACTTGTATTTTACAGGAAGAGACGTAATTTTTTATTGTTCTTAAAGCAATGACAAAGTAGTGTAATTTCTTTTCTTTTCTTTTCTTTTTTTCCTTCCAAAATCTAACTAGTCTCGTAGTTTAACTCAACCAAACTATGATGTGTAAAATTACTTATGAGTTCAAGATATATTTCTTCAACTCAAACAACGCAATGAAAAAAGAATAATATTAATGATAAAAGATTAAGTGATAATATGAGTGTTGTTAATAATTAATGATAGGTGTTAAGTAATAATTATTTTTATTATATTACTAAATTCAGTGATAAAAATTTTTATTTTGTCATGTACTAACTTTCAATGACAACTAGCAATTTAAGTTTCACTATTATAACTAATCACAACTTAGTAACAATCAGTATTGTCATTCTAATTTATGAAAAGATTTCTGTTGTTGGTACATAGATATCATTGATCGTATATAGTGACAACTTAAACACAATGTTATCACTCTAATGAATATTATTATTGTGATAAATTGTATTATCGCATCAGGTGTAAAGTGTGCGTATTTTGTATGGCCATCTAGCAAAATATGGTTATAATTATAAAGATAGTTACAATTATATAGCGGTATCTAAAAACATATCTTAGAAATGCCTAAAAATTAATATTCAAGCCAGTCTCAATAGTTCAGATACCATAATAAAGAGGGCATGGGCATTTTGTATGCCACATGTCTCTTTGTTTAAAATTCGTTGTCACTTGATATATAATTAATGACATTTTCGTTACTATTATTTTTTATTTTTTTTCTTATAGTAATAGAAATTTGAACATAACTGAAGTTATTCCAAAAGAGATAGTCCCACAAGTTTGTCACTTATCAGAACAATTTAATAACATACATTTACATTGCTCTTACCTCAAACGCTTAATCTCTTACAAATGCTATTATGATCACTTGACCACTATATCTGAGAGCCAATGTACAACCTTAAACACTATAATGTACTTAAGCAAAAGCACACAATGCAAAATAATTAAACCATACCACAAGTCACAAGACATTTGAAGGAAATTTGTACACACAATCATATTCTCAATCTCAAACGCCACAATAAGTTCTGATAGCACTCTCAAGCCTCCTGTTCTCCTCTTTGCTGTAAAATTCAAGAAATTCGAGGTGATCAAATGGCTTATATTGCAGAGGATGCTCATCGTCCACTAATTCTTCTGGTGTTTGCACCATTTTATCCATGAATGAGAATTGAGCAATGGAATATCTTGCTTCTTTTCCTTCCATAGTCACTCTGTGATGGGGGGATTTTATCCTGTTATTGCTCCATGCCTAAAAAACAAGGCCAATAATTTAAGACAAAACTTATTTTTGGACATTATGGAAAAAATTTACTTAGAAAACAAACTCACCATGATTGCATCACCAGCCATAACGATGACAGATGAAGGAGAAAGGTCATGAACACCAAACCACTCACCATCTTTGGCTTTGATCTCCAAACCATCTATTTGATTTTGATGAATTGTGGACATAAAGCTCTTGTCTGTATGAGAAACAAATCCCATTTTATTTTCATTGATCTTAGGTTCCCTGTATTTCATGACCCTGCAAAGATAGCTGGCTGAAATGAGGTGGGATTCATAGTACTTTCCCACTCCATAGCCCTCAAACACCATCTGCACAACAAGTTTTTCCAATTCTGCTGCTAATTTTGTGTATAAGAGAAGTTTTTCACTGAAAAAAAAAAATGATTAGAAGTATGCCATTAAAGACTACTTATTTTTCTCACTGAAATCCAAAATCCGAACGGAAACGTATTTTTCTTTAAAAAAAAAAAAAAAGAAAAGGAAAATTTAAAGATGCAGAAATATACCTGAATCCAACATTTCCATTTGGCCACATGACTTTAGTGAAATTGTGAATTCCTTCAGTGGTATTGGCATTATCAATGCCCATGCTTTCATAGAGGGGAATTAGTGGGATTTGGCCCACATAGCCAAACAAGGGCTTAGTGGACTTGTTTTGAACTTTGGTATGAGTCGGAAGGTCAAATAATTCTTCAAGTGCATGAAAAACTCCATTATGTACTTCTTGGGTGATTTTATCATACTGTGCCACAAAACAACCATATTCTTCTAGTGAAGAGATTACTTCATTGGATGTCTTGGCCCATGATTCTGTCCCAGGTTTCAAGTTTTTGTTTGTGAATTCAATGACAGGAAGTTTGTGCACTGTGAGTGAACCCATGAATATTGTGTGTCTATGTTATTCTGAAGCTCAAGAAATAGTTATAATATTTGCTCATGCATGCATGTTATATGTGCTTACTTATAAGTAGACAATTCTGTCGTTATTTTACAAAATGATAATACATTTTTCATATTAATTTATAATTTTATCTGAAAGTTTAAAATTTTAAAGATGAGAAGCAATAAACTTTTTGATATTTTTAATGTGGTTCTATGTGTAATTTATATTTTCATATCACTAATACATCCTTTTACATATAGATATATAGTATTTTTCCATGAACCCAAATCTAAACTACAATTGGAATTTTTTTGATGAATAGATTGCGACGAAATTGAAATCCAAACTTCCTCTTTGGCCCGACATTGATATATAAATTAAATTATTATTTTATTTAAAAATTTATATAGTTATAAATGACAGACATACAAATATAATTGATTTTAACTTAGTATTTTTGTTTGAAATGTTACAAGCTCAAACTACAATTATATTCAAATTAATTCCTCAAAACTCAATATGTAATAGATTATATGGTAGGTATGATTTGGTAAGCATTATATATGTTTAGTATAAGACATCTAAACAATTGTGTCAATAAGTTATGGCAAAAAGTTATTCAATCAATCAAAAAATTAAATATATATATATATTTAAAATATACAATTTGCTTGCGCGTATAATTTAAATGTTACTATACCTTCATGTTTGATGTATGATTTTTCACAAGCTATATGAATGCTAAGAAAAACTATAAATTTATTGAACAACACTTTTGTGTGTGTCACATATATAGATTTGCATTTAGTTAAATGGACACAACATTAGGATTTCTATCATGTTACTAAATAATTCATGAGTTAGTGACATGAAATTGATTTAAATAAGATATTAAGATAGGCGCAAAATATGTATATGTGAGTTGTTTGTCATCCGGACCTTAATTTCTAAATTATTTATCAAACAGAAAAAAAATGATATAATTTATATTGCTTAAGGACAACACCTCACTAAAAAAATAAAAATTGTTACTAGTGGCAATGAAAAAGCCATCATTGTTATATGGCTCTTGCCTTTAATAAAGAGGAAGCAAGTAAGACATAAGCTTTGAGGTTGCAAATTTACTCATAAGGCATCTCAATGATTTGTCCACCAGAGTATCATAAGCAAAAAGAAATTCCACATATAGGAAATGTAAAGAATAACTCGCCACCTTCATTGTCTCATTCCTATTGTTTTTATCTAAGATTGAGATGGCTTTCTAACCAATGAATTTCATTCAAAGAAGGAGCCTTATAATTGAAGATAGTAGAGATTCTCATCAAAAAATGACTAGATTAACTAAAGTTATTTGAACAGTTGTATATCATCTAAATGACATTCTCCTAGCAATTGGAGTTATAAATTTTCAGTTCATGGGGGTTGTATAGTCGAGCAAAAAATCACCCCTTTGATTGAGTATGATGCCAAAAAATTTCTAGTGCTTATTAAAATCGTTATCACAAGGAGCAAAAAAATTGTATCACTATAAAAATGATTTTTTGTAAGTTTAATAGTATAAAATTGTGTTTACATTATCACTATTAGATCTTTATCCCAAAATTATACTGATGACTGTCATTGCCTCAACAGCCTGCTTGGCTATGTTTTTATTTCCATTTCCTTTTTAATCTATTTCAAATTTTGAAAATTTCATTGGAGAAAGTAGTTTGAAAATGAGTTTGTATTTGATAAGTTATTTGAAAAGTAATAATTAGGGTTTATTATGTTGTATGTGGAGAGAATTAACAGTAAGAAATATATATGTATATGTATGTGTGTGTGTGAGAGAGAGAAAGAGAGAGAGAGAGAGAGTAGATATATATCACTAGGGAGTGATCTGAGATAAAAGTTAGTTATGATTTTAGTGAAAATATGGAGAAGTTGACGATGATTCATTTTCAAATAGTGAAAAAATGAAAATTTGGTTTTGAAAATAAGACCAAACAAGCAATAAGTTATCATATGTACATGTGTCACCAGCTATCAATAGTAACAATTTAAAAGACTAGTACTTGTTACTATTAAATGATATTATGAAAAAATAAAAATTACTGTCATTTAATAAATATTATTATGAATAAAGTAAAAGTTATTATCACTTAATCATGCAACGGCCATCTAGTAATAATTTTTATATTATTTATTATTCTCTTTCGTTAGTATTATGCTTTTCTATAGTGTATTATACCTATTTGTCTAGCTATAATTCAATTAATCTTATATGATGAACTATAATTATAGACCAAGCACACATTGATAATTTCGTCTAAGAGAAATAATGATAGGTTCTTAAATCTTAATTAATCAGCTTGGTGAAGTCAAACTTTGATGATTGTCTCGTACTAGCAAAATTGATGGGTACAATAATGGACAAATTTTTGATTATTAAGTCGGCATCATGTAAATTACGAAATCTGTCATTAATTATACTTATATTTCAAGTTGGACACTATTATAATGTATATGTCGTTTGAGATTGTCTTTTTCCCTAAACTAAATTGTTTGAGGTTTAACCAGTATAAGAAAAAAAAAATATTAGTGACAGATTTAATAAGTGGTAATATCAAAACTGTATTTAATGATAGTATATGTATTGGATGCTAAAAATTTTAATTTTATTACAATAACAATTTTATAAATTTAATAGAGAGTATATATTTGTTTTTAAATTATTACATTTAACAATCAGTGACACATGTATAATAATAAATTTTGTGGCAACATAAATATTATTACATATTATTGTGGTAATTTATAATTGAGTTAGTACAAAAAATCTTAATATTAGTAACAAAAGAATAAGTGATAATATGAAGTTGTTACTAAGGACATATATACGTGACAATGATTTCTACAATGTTGCTAATGATATGTTTTAAATTGTAATAATTTTTATTTTTTCATGATGTAGTTTAACAATGACAAGAATCAATATATTAAGTTGTCATTATTAACAATTAGTGACACATGTTTAATGACAATCTAATTATTGTCACTAGTTTGTAACTATAGATACATCACTAATTGTCAATATATAATGATAATTTAAACATAATTTTTGTCATTATTAAACTTATGAAAATCATTATTATGACAAAATAAATTCTTTAATTTCTCATCTAATATATATTAGTGATAACTTTTGTATTACCACCTATTATTTTATCATCAATTTTATTTTTTCTTGTAATGAGTTGTCACTATACATGTTGGTAGACTTATATACAACTCTTCTGTAAATTTTAATGTAACAAGTTATGTGCTAGCTCTTCTTTTTATTGGTACTCATGAAAGTTATATTGTAAAAATAAAAATAAAATAAAAAATATTATCACTAAAAATATATAACTAATAATTTAACGTTGTCACCTGAGTAACATTTATTCTTCTTATAGGGGATGTTTCCAATCAAGTATGATGGGTTTTCTCCATAGTATTACACAAAATTCATTAATACACACACACACACACACACACACACATGTATATACGTATTGTTTTCTGAATTTGTTACAAACAAGAGACTCTCATAATCGCAATACATAATTTCTCATTCAAAAGCCTAAATTTTCATACATGAAACAGATATTAAAATTATTATAAATACAGATGAAACCCCACTTGGTTGTTCGATCAGGAATTCAACAGGCATCAATTTAGCATTCACTATAAAAAAGAAGAAAGTGGGTGAAAGCATAAAAATTGTCATTAACTATATTAATATATATATTAAGTAACAAAAGATTATTTTGCGACATTAATAATTTTAACAAGTTTAATTATAATAAAAATTGTATATATTCATCATTATCAACAACTAGTGATACATACATAATGATAACTTACAGAAAAATAAAAATTATATCACAAATCATGATGATAATTTTTACTATCACTAGATTATTGCTATAATATTTCAGTAATATAGTGACACCTTTAAAGCAGTAACTTTTGTTACTACTGAATCATATATATTGTTACAAAATAAAAGTATCATTCATGACAAATAAACATCAATGTCACTTAATACTTATAATCAGTGACAATTTTATATTATCACTCAAATTTTTTGTCAGTAATTATATTTTATCTCTTATAGCGATCGTCATTGCACGGACCAAATAATTAATTTTGTGTCTACTCAATGCCAAAATCTGGCTAATCCCAACTCAAGTAGTCAATGAATTTGCATAAATTAATATTGTTCAATCATGCCCAAACCATTTGTGATACATATGTTCAAATGAAAAATAAGCTGGATTCCATTAATCAAGATTATGACCATTAAGGAGGTTTGATTTCCATGGCACTTATGGTCCCCTTCTATAATTGCATTATTATACAACATTTCCTTTAGTTATGTAAGCCCATGGCCCATAATTTTGTCCCATTTAACTTAGAGGAACAAATTTAATAATTGAAGCTTGGCTGTATTAGGCGCTTTCAATAATTAGTATAATGTTTACTTAGTTTGTCTCATCAATGCTTGTTTACTGACAATATCAATTCTTAAACCATGGGCCGAATGGTCCAGCTTCGTACTATTTATTTTAATTTAATTTATATATATAAATACAATGACACGAGAGCAGATCTTTTTGAATTCAAAGCATCTCAAAGCTATATTTTATATAAATATATGAGAAGATATTCTTAGAAATATGGATGAGGTCATGGTCTAATAATTAAAGCTAAGGTCTTAATACCCTAAAAATATGAGATTTTTTTATTCAAATCTCATCAATTTCATGTGTGTGTGTGTGTGTGTGTGTGTATTTGTCTGTCATTCAAATCTCATCAAATTTTATATCTGTCTATATATATATATATATATATGTCCAGCATTCAAATATCATCAAACTGTTCATTAATCTCAGTGTATTTCATAAACTTAAGCTATTTTAATTTTTTTAGTGACTAAGAGGGTACATATTTAGGTGAACATCCTGTAGCAGTTGGGAGCTTATAAGATGTTATAAAATATTTGGTAAATTTATATATACATATAAACGATCTTATAAGCTCACATTGTGGTCTTATAAGTCCTTTTAAAACAATAAGGAGTTGCTAATTTATTTTTATGATCTTAACAAACTCATTTAGAATTATATTAAATTATAATTTCATTGCTAATATCTTATCAATTCTAAGATCTCATTTTATTCAAAAACTTCTCAAATTTATTTTTACAATAAGGACATCTTATAAGTTATAAAAACTAATGAATTAAATAAGTTTAGCCAAACAACTTTTAAATGAATTTATTTTTTGAATGTTTAATATTATAAAACTTTTAAAGTAATAGTATTTATAGGTTTGGTAATTCTATTCACCAAATATATTTAATATTACTTAAATTGTTCACAATTTTCATTTTCTTCCTTGTTCTTATTTCATCTTTAGCTAGAGGCCTATTATTTGGTATGTGAATGGGCCGACTAAGATCTGCCCAATGTCTTGGGTTCGGACATATGTTACAAATAGGCTTATCAATAGATCATATTTTAATTCGAATTCAATTTAAATTTAATCTGTATTAAAGAATTTTGAATTGATTATGAATTAGATTCAATTATAAATATCTATAATTTGAAATAAATTGATTGAATATGAAATTAAGCAATTCAATTCGTTAAAGATTCAAATCTGTATTTCAATAATTCTTCATTTAAAATTCATACTCTTATATAATATTGATAAAGTTTTTTTAAAAAAAATTTATATATTATTTTGGCTAATGTCTATATATATTGTATTATTGATGTTGAGACTTTAGCCCAAAAATAAAAAAGATACTGAAAAAGAAAAGGAAAGAATGTTAAATGTAATAATATAATGTGAAGTAAGGGCTTATTATTCTAATATTTAACTTTTGGGCCGATATATGATAATACATTGTCAAAAATCAAATTTGACACAAATTGCTCTATAAATACAATTTTTTATAATCCAAAAAAATAAAAAAGAAAGAAAAATATTATATTGGATCAAATTTTTTTGTCGGATGTTGGATATACGCGGGACTTGAATATAGTATTAACTAACATAAATCCTATAGAACATTGATTTGAATTTGAATATAAATTTTAATAATTAAATTTGAATTCAAATAACACTGATTTGATCTAAATCCAAATCATTAGACAATTCTAATTACCAAGATCCATCATTTCCAAGTGGCCCATGCTATGAAATTAGGTTGTCAAATGAGGCTAGAAGGAACGATAGTCACCTCGTTATTGGGCCTCTGTGTCGTAGATTAGTGAACTAAACTTACATCGGTCTATATTGAAATCGTAGTATGCTAACCTCAGTCCTCATATAGTGAAACTTTGAAGAATTGTAAAGCAATTAAAAATTTAACATAATTAAATTCCACTTTCGATGTATTAAGTATTTTGTTTAAGTTTATCTAATCAAGATATTAAAATAACAGGAAATCTTTTAATGGAGTGATTCATGAGGAGTGCAATAGCCATCTTCTAAAATTTTGCTAAATACTTTATAACATTTAATAAAATTTTAAATATTTTATGAAGTATTTTGAAAAGTCTAAACTCAGTCAAATATCTAGAAACATTTCCAATAGAGATTTTGTTCCATTCAATTTAATTTCCAAAAGATTTTTCTTTTTCTTCTTTTTATTGGTCAATCCATGGTTGCAAGTTTTTGAGATAAGTTCAATTTTGATCCCTAAATTATGCCATTAATTCAATTTTGGTCCCCGTATTTTAACATGTTTCACATTGTGTCTCCAAGGTTCCATAATTTCATTTAATGTCATCCCTCTATCAAGTCAGCCATTTAATGGTTAACGGCTGAGAATTGAAGGGAACTTTTGGTGCCTTTTTCAATCAAAGCGTGAAATGCTAAAACCCTTTTAGGCAAAGAATGAAATGCTAATTCACTTTCCACACAATATTCCTCTTTACTAATTTTTCATAATGAAATAAAAATAATTAACTAGAAATTATTTCTTCCAAAATGTAGGGTTCTTCAAGATCTTCTATTTTAATATATGAAAAATCAAGATTTTGTTTTTATTTTAAAAAATGAGATGAATATATTTACTAAAGCTAAATGGCCAAATTACTATTTTTATAAAAATGTATTAATTCCAAAAATGTGAGCAAGTGAAAACTGATATTGAAAAAAAAAAAAAAAAACTATCATGAAAACCCAAAGCAAAAATTGCTTTTTGTATACATCCAAACATTTGGGTTGCGCCAGCGAATAAAAAGTGGAAATAAAAACCCTTTTTAAATAAACATTAACCTCCAACAACGAATGCTATACTGTTAGTCTAATACACTATACATAAATCAAATAGATTTCTAAGTTTGAAATTTTGAATTAAAAAATTTTTTTACGTAAGGGTTGATAGGTAAATTGCTTGGTTGGAATCTGGTGTGGAATGCGAATTAGCATTTCAATCTTTGCCTAAAAAGGTTTTAGAATGCATTTTACACTTTGATTGAAAAAGGCGCCAAAAGTTCCCTCCAATTCTCAGTCGTTAACTATTAATCGGCTGACTTGATGGAGGGACGACATTAAACAAAATTGTGGAACCTTGGGGACACAATGTGAAACATATTAAAACACGAGGACTAAAATTGAATTAGCGACATACTTTAGGGACCAAAATTGAAATTATCCCCAAATTTTTCCTTTAAATATGAATATTTAAAGAGAATAAAAATATTGCCACTTGAATTTTGGAAGAACGGTACTTTGTCAGTGAGGAAAATGACCAGGAAAATGGAACATAAAAATTCACCATGAGAATTTAAAGCAATGAAACCTCAATCATTGAAAAAAAGTCCTGACACCATATGATATATTTTTAATTGAAAAAGAAAAAACAAATTAGCGTCTTTCGACTTTTTGATGACTTAGCTTAGCACTTTCAAACGCTCCCACCTATTTGTTTATTATGAGTCTATGTTAAGCCAATCAGTTCATTGAAATAAAGTGAACGTAATCCCTTACAATCAAGCTTTTCAATGCAGAATATTACAGTGTATGAAGTCTGCATTAATGGGTTGGTTGCAAACGGATTTGAAAATAAAAATAAAAAACTTAAAAGCCTGTGGCCTAATTATCTTTAAACAGTTAGGAAATAGAAACAAAAAAACCCCAAGCTACTTTACTATTGTATTCATTTATGTAAAGATTGGCTCCCATTTCTTTCTTGCAACTACCCTACACCACCAATTAAATGCTTAGACAACCCTAATTTCTGCCAAATTTTCCATCAAGCCTAAGGATGAGGGCTCGGGCAACAATCTCTATAAGAGAGGCAAAATGCTATTAAGAAATCAGGGAACAACTTTGCCGGGTCCAGTTTCGCAGATTTATGATCTTAGCGACGGCGACGTGGGGGTCGAAGCAACATCAGTTGCATCAATTCTAACCTAAATTGGGGTAGGTTCAAGACTGCAAGGTACTCAAATTAAATTGTGGACAATCCCCTATCAAAGAAATAAAAAAACGAAAAAAATGAGAGAACAACTTCTTGTGAGAGAAACCATTTTTTTTTTTTTTTTTTTTTTTGCTTTTTGTGTGTGTGCGTGTGTGTTGTGTGTGTGTTTGTTTAGGCTATGTAGAGGGTAATTAATAGGAAAGGACCCCATTTGTCTAATTGGATTGATAAAGTTTCATAGACAAGTGAAATTAAAAATTTGTGTCAAGTAAGAGATTTTTGATTAAATTAAATTTGTGTCAAGTTTTTATACTTTATAAAATATTTTTAAACATTATAAAATTGTAGATCTTATTTAAAAATGAACTTTTGAACTGTTTGAATAAAATAAAATTTTAAAATTCATAAGATATTAATAATGTGAATTTTGTAATTAGTGTCGTTAAATTATAAGGCGAATTATGCCTACTATCCTAAAGTTTGACAAAATTGCAAAAGTACCCTTCATTTTGCAAGAATTATAATAACCCTCCTCAAGCAACAAACTTAATTGTAATATAGATGAAATTTGAGAAAAGCCCAAAATGCCATAACAGCAAAACAATTAAAAAAAATGAAAAAATTGTAAAAATTAAAGATATGGCTAAAGTCCTGAATGTCCCTCTATGTACCATGTCATCTTAAAATTTTGAATTATATTAAATAGTATAAGTATATAAAATAATTTATTTACATAATTTATTTTATTTAATAATACTAAATAAGAAATATATTTATTAATTGAGTTACATATAAAATAATATTAAAGAAATATACATATCTAAAATAATTTAATTAAAATAATAATCATATCTAAAATAAAAATATCTATTATTATTAAATTACTTATTCAAATAATAAATATATTTAAAATAATTAGACCTAGTTAAATTTATTAATTAATTAAAAGGCAATATCACTTAAAATAAATAAGTAAAAAAATTTAGCGTATACATTTTAATTAAATTATATATTAATTAAAAAATAAATAATTTTTTTAAAGAAATTCCTTTCCTGCCCTTCGCCCTTTCTTCCATCAGCCATGGTCGGTGGTTGCTACCCATGGCAACCACAGCTGCCATGGATAGCAGGCAATCAATGGCGAGGCTGTAACACCCTTAGAAATTATATGACTAGTGGGAATTTCTTAACATTATTTATTTATTTTTGGAAGTTTTGGGGTTGAATTGCAATTTGATAAAACTTAATTGACCAACATTTAGAAGGTTTGTGGATCAAATCGAGAATATTTTTGGCCAATCGGGTCGATGTGGGGCACTAAAATAGTTGGGGGCTAATTGGAAAGTGACTAAAATTTTGGAGGACCAAATTGGAAGTTGAGCAGAACTTTTGGGGGCCAATTTCTAACTTTCAATAATATCTTATATATATACATCATTTCCCACCCCATATTTTTCTTCATTCTCGCATGCACCCCTTGTCAACTCCCTCCGGCGAACTCTCTCCAGTGATGGCGAAACCTTTCATGCCATATATCATTATTTTCCTCTCTTCACAGTGAATACATTGGTACCAAGAACATCCAAAACCAACTGGTGGAATAGCTGAAATTTGAGCTTGAAGACACGGCCACGACAGAGGTGGTGGTCGCAATGTCACCGGTGGCCAAAGCTAGTGTCTAGGCGGTGTTTCATGATGGGTTCAGCTCAAGGAACAGATTGGTGTGCTTGGTTTTGAGTTTCGACCTCCGGCGACGGTGAAATTGAAGAAACAAACGATGATGGTGAGTGGTGGTGCAGTAACTTCATGGCTGTAATTAACCCCCAATTTAGCAGTTAAGCTTGAAATTGATGTGGGCATTTTGTTGGTTGAGTTGAGACGAGTCGATTAGTAGTGGTGTTGACTATTTTCGGCAGCGAAGGACAGCAGCCGACGGTAGTGCTAAGGCAGACTCTTAGCCTCATCGCAATGATTGTGTGTATGTCATTGGTTTGTGATTTTGGAGTTTTGATTGCAATATCTTAAGTAATGACTGAAAATTGGGGTTAAAGTTCTGTACCGTTTATTTTTACTGAATCTTGCATAATGTCAAGAAAGATGAAAGGATTTGATATGGGAATTGGATTTGGACCATGCATGTGTATTTGTATATACCTAGTGGACCGGGATTTGTATTATTATAGGATAACCTTGGGATAAATGAGATAATTAAGACATTAAACCCTAATTTTGTGGATTTGAGACCTAAGGGTAAATTTAGGTTGTTAAGAATAATTGTACTATTATTATTGATTTGCCACATTGTTGCAAGGTTAATTGGTAATTAAGGATCTAATTATATCCCTTTATCGAGACTGGCATAATTAGCATTATCTCTCTCGAGAAAATTGATTGAATCCTTAACTACTGATTTAGCTAATTAATTATCGATTTTAGATCGTTATTCGTATAATTGTAGTTATAAGGTTGAATGAGGATTTTGACAATGGACCTATTCTTTTGGTTAGGTGATGAGGCGCTGTGTCCCATGGACCAGTGGGTTGTGACTGCTTTTCTGAGACTTTTGAGGTGAGGGTCTAGTTACCATTTTGTTTCTAGGAAATGAATGATCTTTGATTGTTTGAATTCCTTAATTGCTTGAATTCCTCGTGTCATTTGTTATTTGATTCATGTTCCTTGTGAGGGTCCACCGATCTGGAATTTGACTTGTATAAGCCTATTTGTTATTTATTGTATACATTGTTGAGAAAAGAGGCGAGCCAAGCAAGCCTTCTTCGCCTGCAGTTTGTTGGGCAAAGCGCCAGCAAGAAGGCACCCCTGGGCGGGTGCCTTGCTGCACCTAGCACAGCATGTGAGCGGCTTGCCTCACTTAAAACCCTAATTTGATTAAAATTTTGCCAAAAATAATTATAAATAATAAGTAACCCCAAGCTAAAAATATAAAATAATTCACTGCCTGCAGTCGGCAAGTATTGTTTTTGGATTATTTTTTTTCTTTTTCTTTTTCCTTCCTATTTTCTATTTAATCTTTTTAAGTTTAGTTTTTAAAATTAAATTCTTAATTTTTCTATTTTTATTTTACTTATTTTAATAAACTAGTTTTTTTTCTATATTCTAATTTTTACAATTACTTTTATTTTTTTTCTTTTTTAAAATTTTTTTTTGCCTTCTCTTTTTTCTTTTTGCTATTTTTATTTTATGTTTTACTATTTTTTTTCCAATGATGATGAGATGTTTAATGATGGCTTAACATGGGGAGATGTTGCTAGAGCTTCAGGAGTTGAAGAGCCAGCATACTTTACTAGAGAGAAGAGATCCACTTCAAAAGCTCCAAGTTATGCTAGGAAAGAAAAAGCAAAGGGGAAAATAGTCCCTTCAAATACGTCTAACACATGTTTAGGCCTTATTGATAAAGATGAAGATGATGAAGATGAGTGTGAACCTATTCATGGTGGCCATGAAGATGAAGAATTTGCATTAGATTTGAGTGGGGATGAGGATGATATATAATTATCTAGCAGTTAATTAACTATAGATTAGTATTTTTATAAGTCAAAAATGAATTTTTGAAGTATTAACTTAAATTTGTTTTAAATTATTTATATTTTGATATGCTTTTTGTCATTTAAAACATGTTTTTTGGGAGTTTTGCACTAATATTTTTTTATTTAATTTGCTGCCTCATTCGCCTTAAAAATGGGCCTCTCGACCGCCTCCCGCCTCCCGCCTCTCGCCTTCGATTACTATGGTTGCATATCCTTGAGGGTTAACCTAATTCCTATTCTGTAATTGAATCGTGATTCTTGAATTCTTGTTCGTTAGCTATTAATCGATTCATACACCTCTGTATGGGTTTACTTTCTTGATTTTGCTCTGAAATAATTGAACATTCCTGTTCTTGCGCCAAAAACTTTCGTTTGTCTTATCTGATATCGATAAGTTTGAATTCATTTTGCTTATCTCATGCTTGGCCTTGTCGATTTATATGACTTTGTTTCGTATCCCGTTGATTCGCCTTGTCGGCGTATTTGAATTGTTCTATGTTGTTATTTGTTGCCTCACTGGCACACTTGATTTATTTGGTACAACATTTGTGTAGCCTTGTCGGTAACCAATTTATTGATACTTGATATATGTACAAAGTTTTGTTAGGCCGAGTGCCGATCCTAGTGGAATGCTTGGCATAAGACATGCTAGGGGTCCACCCTGGGCATTAGCTCTATACTATCATAATGGAGGAATAAGGAAAACATCTGATACGTATGCTATACTTGGATGATTTGCATTGCATATTGTGCTTGGTTTTGTTTGCTCCCATTTGTACTTTGATCAAGGAGCAATAAGGATGGTGTAGTTTTTCTAATTTAGATTAGGCTGATGTTCGGGTCAAATGAGCCAATGGCAATACCTCCCATAGTAAACCAGTTGAGCTGGCCGATGGTGAAACCTCCCATAGTAAACCGGTTGAGATGGCCAGGCTGTTCAAGCCGACAGTAACTAGTACTCCCGATCTAGTACTTACTCGTAGCTTGAAAACTTGATAATATCAGAGTATATTCATCTTTTCCTTGTGTTATCATGCCAGTTGTTATTTTGTTGAATTACTATTTTTTTCGACAGATCCATGTGTTTATTTTGTCATATCCCTCACTGAGTCCTTATGACTCACCTTTTTATGTCATGTTTGATTTTCCCAGACAATGTTTGATGATGGACATGGACTTCAGGTTTGGATTGGAGATTATATTCTTTAATAGAATAGATGTTTATATGTGATTATAAGTTTATTTGGATTTTATATTATGCTTAGACATGTTGTGATATGTTAAGCTGAATTCAAAATCTGGAGTACGTATATACTATACTGAATGTTATGGGACAACTTTTGGTATTCTATAGTACTTGTGTTGTAGTCTATTTAAGTTGAAGCATGTTGCCGTTGTTGATGAATTTTGAAAATTTTCTTATGGGCCTATCATTCTGTCTTGTGGATTATGATTTAAGTTTGAATCGAAGTGGCATTTCAGCTTAAGGATTATCCCTAGATAAGGTGCTACAAAGGCGATTGTTGCCCATGCTAGCCGCAGCCACTATGACAGCAACTGCTTGGCCATGGCCAGTCGGCCACTGCTGGTGACCTCCAGATCTAACTAGTTGGGTGTGTATATGTGTACGCATATATGTATATATCTTATATTTAGATAAGTATATTATATATTTATATATATGATATTATATTATATATGTATGTGTATATATATAATTGTAATTCTAAACATAGTAAACTTATTATTCTAGCAAAATTACGTTCAGTGCCTTCTAGTTTAGATCTATGCCATCTAACTTGAAGGACAAAGGGCAATTGTCTAAAATAACTTGCAAATAATAAAACATGAACAAAATAAAGTTTCATTTTCATTTATTTTTTATTGATATAATTTTTTTTTCTTTTATTTCTTTGTAATGAGCGAATTATTTGTAAGATGGTGATAAAATTAATTCAGAAAGGTTGACTAATATCTATTGTATTTAGGCTAACTAATCTTAATGAAATTAGGTGTAATTATTCCTAATATAGTTTTTACCCATTTTGAAAAAACATACTTATTTTTATGAAAGCTGTTTGGTAAAATTAATAGTTAACTTGAATTGCCCACAAATACTATCAATATATACTGTAAATAAATAAGTATGTACTGAATTAATCTAGTATCATACAAATACAAGATCATAGACCACAAGAAGACCTATTGCCTAAATACACGGTCATGTTTCAGATATTCGATTTACTGTAAAATGACTCAGAACATGAGCTTCCTTCTGCAATATTTTTCTGAAAGTATCTCGTCAGCAAACATATCATCGCCTTTCGAAATTGAAAACCTTAATTGAGAAGCCAAATGTGAAAATGAAAAGAATAGTAAATGCAACAACCATGCCGGCAACAGCTCCAAGAAAATCATGTCTGAAACCAAAATAACTTCTCAAGAACTCTTCAACTGTCTGCTCTGGGATTATATAATCCTCAATATCTCCAAACTGAGACGTAGTTAAACCATACAATGTCCAAGCAACAGGACACGCCCAATAATACCATCTCCACCATATGGGTATTCTCTGGCGTAAGCAAGAGAGAAAAAATAATTTATAAATAGTACTACTAGATATCATCATACTATTTTTATATATCATTGTACTGAAAATATCACTAAGAGGGTGTTTGGGTGAGCTTATAAACTCCTAAAAATATCTTATAAGATGTTTGAGAGCTTATAAAATGTAAAAAATATTCGGTAAATTTTTTTGAAAAAAGAACTTATAAGCTCCAAAAATAAAATGTTTTGAGCTTATAAGTTCTTTTTAGAAAAGTAAGGAGTTCCTAATTTATTTGAAAGATATTAACAAGCACTTTTAATTTTAATAATATTAATTACAAAATTATCATTACTAACATCTTATAAACTCCAAGATCTTATTTTATCCAAATACTTTAAAAACCTCTTATAAGTTTTAAAAACATCTTATAAGATGTAGGAGTTTATAAGACCTTTTAAATAAACTTTTAGTCAAACACCCTCTAAATTAATGCCACTAAAAATTACCTTTTTTGCAAATAGTTCAAAAATAATAGTATTTATGTGTGTATATCGTTTGTTATGGGAGAATTGATTTTGTTTGAACTTACAGGTCGTGGAATTATGAAGCCTGAAAAAAGGTTCCACAGCGCGATAAAGCCAGCGGCAATTATGGAGGCAATGTGGTGATTTGGCGCCACGCCCACGGTCATCATGCCGTAGAAGGTGAAGTATAATAGTGTGAAGTACATGATGAATATATACCAGAAGAATTTTGCTGCTGTCCATTTGAATCCGATCATTGCATAAACGATGATGCCATAGACCGCTGCTTGTGCAAATATGTATGGAAATTCAATTGCAACCTATACAACATAGAAGAGTAGTCAAATTTAATGAATTTGTAATCAACAAGATTGAGAGTTTAAGATCGGAAGAGCGTTCGGATGAGTTTATAAGTTTCTGAAAACATGTTATAAAATATTATAAAATGTTAGACCTTATAAGGTTCCAAAATAAAATATTAGAGTTTTATAAGTTCTTATAAAAAAATAAGGAGTTCTAATTTATTTTCAAAATATTAATAAATATATTTAATTATTTTACTCATCTTAATAATAAAATTGTCATTATTAACATTTTATGAGCTCCAAAATATTATTTTATCCAATTACTTCAATAGCTTATTTTTAAAATAGAATATAATATCTCATAAGCTTGAAAAATATTATAAATGTAGGAACTTATAAGATATTTTATATAAATTTAACAAATCATCTCCTAAAGTGAGCTTATAAGCTCATTAAAGCATCTTATAACATGTTTGAGAAATTATAAAATGTCAAAAAATATTTAGTAAAAACTTTTTAAGAAAAAAGCTTGTAAAATTTTATAAGCTCTTATAAAAAAAAGTAAGGAATTTCTAACTCATTTTAAGAACTTTAACAAACTATTACACTTTTAACCATATTAATTACAAAATTATTATTAATAACATCTTATCAGTTCCAAAAGATCTTATTTTATCTAAATAATTCAAAAACGTATTTTTAAAATAAGATATAAAATCTTATAAAATGTGGGATTCTATAATATCATTTAAATGAGTTTAGCAAAATACCGACTAAGACACAAGTAGATCGTAAATATTTATTAACCTGTGCAATGGCATATGGCATGGATGAATACATTCCTGCTGCTCTTTCTCTGTAGAAAACTGTTCTCTCAACCGCAACGACCGGCTGCACTGATACACAATTTTGGATGCCTAAGAAGAGTACCGATGCATACATAGAACCAATGGCATTCAATATATCTTGCACATTCCTCCTGCTCATTTCAAAGAAAGTTGAACGGTTTGGTCGATGGGCTACAACAATAATAAAACACTTATTTTTTTGTCACTAATATTACATATTTTGTTGGGTATTTACCTCTTAGACCCGAGGTCCCAGAACATGCTTCCGAAGATCAATGCTATAACAGCTGTGAATAGAAATCTAACAGCAGTGTAAGGTGGATTTCGCCAGTACGACCAGTGTTGTTTCCACAGGCAGGCGACGCATTGCATAAGGAAATTTTGAGAGTATTGACTTGGAAAATTTAACTCTTTCACCCCCGGACTTGGTGTACTCAGTTCACTAATCAGAGCTTTGTTCCTCCTGAAAGGTTTCATATTATGTAAATGCAGTCTTTGGGACCAAATCACTATCAAAAATTCAAGTATCTACTATGGAGAAATTACTGCAAAATTAATTTTACTTTATAACTACAATTTTTATAGTAAATATAATATTTTAGATTACAACTTACAAGCAACAAAAATTATTAGCAGTGAATCTGTAGCCTTGTAGATTCGAAGTACAACACATTAGTTATGCATTATCCGTAAGAAAAAATTAATATACATATATATATATATATATATATAATAAAAAAAAAAGAACAGTCATCGGCAAAGGATTGGATATAGAGTTTAGTTACAAAAGCATCTACCTCGAATTAGGTTAGCTCAATTTATAGCTAAAATTACAAATTTAGCATCTGCTATGGTAGTTTTTTTGTAGTAAATTGAATCAGCCAATTATTCAGTTGAAGAGCTAACCTGTATAACTCGGAATTTTTATAAACCTCAGCAAAATCTATGCCTAAGGCCATCTCCTGTGCTGAAGTAGTAACTTCCAGCATCCAAGTTGCAGGATTATAACCATCTTTGATTTTACTGATTCCTGGAATACTCTGAACAGGAAAAGGAAATAGTTCTGTAAGACTTCATGGAAGTAGATTTGCAAAGAAATCTATTATTCTTCTCTGTTGGCAAAAACTCACCTCAAAGTACTTGATCAGGTGGCAAGAATGGCGTCCCAATGGACCGACATATATCTCCTCTCCTCCCCGTTTCAGTAAAAATAACTGGTAAAGTAACTTTTAGTCAAAAGAAAACAGATAAAAAGTTATAATTTTCTTCGACTTCAAGATGTTTTTACCTCGTCAAAAGCTTCAAAAATGTCGATGCTGGGCTGATGTATAGTGCAGACAACCGTTCTTCCAGTGTCCACAGTGTTCCTAACTGTTCTCATCACAATTGCAGCGGCTCTTGCATCAAGCCCTGAAGTTGGTTCATCCATGAATATTATGGAAGGATTTGCCACCAGTTCGACTGCAATAGTTAGCCTCTTTCGCTGCTCAGTCGACAGACCATTGACCCCGGGCAACCCAACTAGTGCACCTCTTAACGGCATAAGTTCCACAAGCTCCATGACTTCACCAACAAACATCTGCAAATGTGTGTTAATGTAGCTTGAATTTGATGGGTCCAAATTATGACCCTATCCAAGAAGCCATCAGGGCGACCCAAATTAGAGAAAAAATAAAATAGAGGTCTGTGTTGGTAGTAGAGGGCAAGGGATGGCCGTCCCCCATGGTATGCACCAATCGAAATATTCTATAGTTTGAGCCCATTGAGCCCAGATGAGTTTTCAGGAATACACAAGGTGATGTAGGATTTTGTAAGGGATTCATTTGTTCACTTTTTTGCCTCTTCATAGTGGAAACCTTTTTCTTTGTCTTATCCATGGATGTAGGCATATTCAAAGTTCAAAACATGTTAAGTTCATGTATCTAATTCCTCTTCTCTCTTTTCTTTGTGTGATTGTGTGCTATGCCATTCCACATAGACTAAATATCGAAAGAATGACTAATAAATAAGCTTTGGCCAAAAAATTTATATGCATCCATTTGATATCCTTTTTGGGCAAATTGATTATAATCCATTTTAGGATGTATTCGTTGGGTTTGGAGGCAATTCTCGCGTCCAACGAGCTTCCAGGCTCGGGGCGTGACAGATTTTGTATGTGCATGTGTATTATGTGCTGTGTTCCATAACAGTTTGGTGGCCAGTTAAGTACTACCATCTTTTCAACCAAATCAGCGGTTTAAAGTTTATCCGACTTGGAAAATAATCCAGGTAAAGAAAATATGGAGATTGATATAACAGTGAAGGGATCAATTCAAGGAAGGACAAGAACTGTCTTAATAAATGAACGATTTTTCCAGACAGATAAACTAACCTCTCTGGTTTTAACATCAACCTCTGGGGCCAACCGCAGCCAAGCTGAAAAAAGCAAGGATTCATGTACAGTGACATGAGGAGAATGGATATCATTCTGTTCGCAATATCCTGAAATCCGAGCAAATGTTTCCTGCTTCTTGGGGTATCCTGAAATAGTAATGTTCCCATCTATATATCCTCCTGTTTTCCGTCCAGCCAGAACGTCCATAAGAGTTGTTTTACCAGCACCACTAACTCCCATCAGAGCTGTTAGAATACCAGGCCTGAAAGCTCCACTCGCACCCTTCAGAAGCACCAGTTTATCCTCAAGAAAACCTTTGTCTTTCATTTCCTGATAAAATCGTTCAATAAGATTTCCAATGTTTTCAGACATAGATGCAAGAATCCCATGAAAATTTGAAATAATGAGGTAAAACTGTACTAAGTACCTGTGGCATATCAACAGAGTATATGATTTCATCAAAAGTGATGGAATGTGGTTCAAAGGGAAGAACCATTCCCCTTTTCCTCTTCTGATCCGCATTGACATTACTATTAAGTTCCATCTCATCATCACTCTGATTTTCGTCGCTTTCTTCTGGTACAACAGCTTGTCCCTTTCCGAAAGCTACAGAATACTAGATTACTATGCTGCAAGAATTTCTAAAAAATATCATTTCTGGAAGAGAAACTAGAGATACTTACGATCCAGATAAGTTAGAGCTATCATGAAACATAAGTTGAAAAGGATAGTGAACCCAAACAATGCAGCTACCCCAATCCAATAAATTTTTGCTTCTGCTAAAAATCCTCGCGCCTTAAGAACAGCGACTCCTAATGATTCGGTTGTGTGTGGAATGACCTTCAGACAGAAATTTTATCAATAATCAGTTCGAGGCAAAATTACGTCTGAAAAAGGACATATAATTCTGAAAAATATGGACTCACTTTTTTCCAACTGTTGCCCCTAAACTCATTCACAACAATTGCACTCTGTGCATACATTAGCGGCGAAGCCCAATAGCCCCATATCCACCATTTCTTTATATCCTCTGCAGCACATAAAAATAGAGAACAATTGAATAAAGCACATGAGAATGAATCAATTTTTATCATCTGTTTTCTTTTTATACCTCGTGATAAGACGACTCCACCCAGTGCAAAAAGAAGCAGCAAAGCAGATGCGCCAAATGTGTTAGCAATAATCATGTTCCTACCTACTGCTCCAATCAATCGGAACAAACCACCAGCCATTTGGTTTAGAAGCAAGAGCAGCAAGTATTGTTTGAAGAACCTGCAGTAAAGATCTGTGATTGATGATCATTTCATATCAATTTTGTAACATATCCCTACAAGAAAACACCCCTTCACCAACAGATAAATCTATAATGAAATCTGTCACAAAACATGATTGTTTGATGGATTTATTTTATATGTTTCATCACTGTTTAGTTTTGTAACGAAAATAATGTGCATCACAGAATTAATTTCATGATGGAATTTCCGTCACGGATCGAAAATTCATTTAATCACAATATTTAGAGTTATGAAATTCATTACGGACTCTTTGTATCCATCACAAGTGTAATTACTAATATATCTTTTTGCTCCTTTTCTAAATTCATTAGTAATCCATCAAAAAATCATGTCTTTGACATGTGATGGAACTCTATTCGTCATAAATTTTTCATGTATGAATGTCCACAACTGGATCAATCTTTATTGGCGGCATGCATGCAAGAATTCTCAGTCGTATCATAGAACTTTTACCTTCCAACATTTGGATCAAATCCTATCACATAGTAAGTGATAAAAACCCAAGCGCCTACTTCAACAAACGAAATAGGTATCTTGAGTATCCATGTCGGAAGAGCATAGACCCATGGCGGAAAGAAGAGAGAGTCTCTTTGTTTGTAAAAGACGGGAAGCTTGTAAATTGTCATGGAAACCTCCGCCATGCCATTGAACATTATCAAGGTAGCAGAGTAAAACAGAGCACCAATGTATATATATCCATCTTCTAGATTACGACGGTGCATATTTGTTCTGAGGAAGATTGTCATAGTAATAAACGCCATTATAATGATCTGCAAAACAACATATGAATGCACAATTTATTACCTGATGCTCATAGAAAAGATCAGAAAAAAAACATGTCCTAACCTGCGAAATCTTGAATATGTACACAAATGAGTTTCTCTTCATCAACAAGAATTCTCTTGAGTAGCATGCTTTCAATAATTCTTTCGTTTTAGTACCATATTTTGTTGTCGTTAGAGCAGCAGGGTGGCTTTTGCTCTTGTCGAATGGAGTCGCAAGATTATCTTTAGATCTTTGGCCAATGTGGAACGATTGAAAAGCCTGGACAAATTCACTAACCGTCACAAATCTGTAAGGCTCATCCACACGCGCCCAATATTGCTGCTGATCTTTCTTTGACGTCACCTGTAAGAAAACCAATTCCTCATTGTGACTGAGAGGAGTCTCGTACTGATAATCAGTTTGTTTTTAAGCATTCAATACATACTTCTTGCAAGAAATCAGCCACTCCTTTCCTCTCAGGACATTTAAAGCCTACAGATTCAAAAAATTCAAGCACGTTGTCCCGAGGGCCTTGGTAGACGATTTGCCCGTCAGACAACAGGATGATATCATCGAATAGTTCGTAAGTCTCAGGAGCTGGCTGCAGGAGTGATATAAGAGCAGTTCCATTGAGAATGTGAACATGTTGTCTTAATGATTTCACAATTTGGAATGTCGTAGAACTGTCCAATCCTGTTGATATCTCATCCATGAAAAGAGCATTTGTTGGTCCAACCAGCATCTCACCTGTGATTTTAGTTTGAATATTAATTCTCAATCCTGGTTTTCTTTATTTGTTTGTTTTCTTACAAATGCAGTCTTCTTACCTGTTGTAGCGCGTTTCCTCTGTCCACCGGATATTCCTCTTACTAGTTCATCTCCAACCATGGTATCAGCACAAACCTCCAGGCCCAAAACCTACAAAGAAAGATATAAAATTGATGTTTTCTTATGATGGGGGTACTTTTTCAGACAATTGGAAGCTTTAAGGTTATTACTAATTATACCTTAAGAACATAATCCGTCATTACGCTCGCTTCTTGGCCTTCTGTAGCAACAGCCTGAATTTCACATAACATTAAGACTCAGAGAACTGTGAAACATTTGTAACACTTTCAACTTCCTCTAGATTTCCAGCCATAATAGTCCCTTCTCCTTATATTCTTGAATGATTTACCTTCATGAAGATATCAATATCCGGATCAGGTTTAATATTCGCATTCTTTTCTCTTCTCGACAATTCTGACAACATCTCTGCAGATGTGATCACAAGATTGATCCATTAATTTTTTCGACAGAAAAATGAAAAGAAAAAGAAAATGAACATTTTGTCACTTTATATACTTACCGTAGCGAGATCCAACCCCCTGGCATCTTGCAGCAAATTCCAGAGTTTCTCTTACAGTCATTTCTCCTATATGAACATCATGTTGGCTAATGTATGCAGCAGTTGTTTGGGGTACAAACTCATTCATTTCATGTCCGTTATAAGTCACACTCCCAGAAAACTGGTTTTATGAACAGAATTGTCATACGTTAGTCATTGATATGCCAAAAATGAATATATATATATATATATATTCAATCAATCAAAATAGTAATTGTTCTAGCGACCTAAACCTTCAAAGAAGTATCCAACTTTCCAGCCAAAGCCAACAACAGTGTCGTCTTTCCTGAACTCGGAGGACCTAGCAGCAACGTCATTCTTCAAAAGGTATGAAAAAAGAATTAGAATGGAATTATAATGATTTTTCGAGAAATTGAAGTTTTCTACAGATGAAATTCAGTTCATCAATTGCATCCCCCACCTGCAAGGTCTGATGATTCCACTGACATCTTTCAGTATAGAAATATGTTTCTTCTTGCTTGGAAGTATATGTAGACAGCTCAGAAATCCCTGTGGACCAGTAACAAAATAGATAGAATATATCTAGCAAATTTTCAAGAGAAAAACATGATAAATTTTTACCTCAAATATGTTAATAACAAAGTTAGAGAAAGTGGGCAATGATCTGCTCCCTTTATAGGCCTCTGCACCAACATTTAGATGCTCAAATCTGACTTCTATAGTCGGCAAATGAATTCCAACTCTGAAAAAAGCCACACAATAAACACAAAGTATTAGTCCAAGCGTGTAAAATTGAAACATATATAAGTTTTGCTCATTTGATTTCACCTGTCAATCCGGTCCCTAAGCTTCAGCAGAAACTTTTCAGTGTCTTCATCAGCAACCTTTAGCAGCCTCTCGAGTAAATCTTTTCGTTCTTGAAATCCGAGGTTTCTTACATCAACTTCACTGATGGCACCGGTTGATCCCACTAGAAGACCTCGGGTTAAACGATCATACGTAGGGAGTTTTTCAAGCGAAGCCCACTTTAGTGCTTCTTCGTCGTCTTCTTGTCTTGCCGAATGTGAGAACACTTCCAGACCGTTGCTCCTCCAGAACGAGGAACTGTTTTGTCTGAAGCTAGTACTTGCTCTGTAAAGACCAGTTCCATCCATTTAATTAAGACAGCAAAATGAAAATGCAACTACTAATCCAATAACCTTAAAATCTTTCCCGGGCATTCACACAAACTATATATAACTAATATATTAACTGAAGTATGATGTTTTTTTATCAAAAGGAGATGTTTAAATTTGAAATTCTCCGTGGCCCCAGTTTTTATAGGTTGGAGGCCTTGAAGGGAATTGATCAGTGAAAAGACAAATCCATGTTTATCTGCCAAAAAGCATGCAGTTTACCTAGTTTGGAGGGCACATATTTTTCCAAGAATTACAAGTTATTTTATACATCTGCCGAAGGAAAACTCAATGGCCAATTGAGAATATACATGTTACTCCATAATCTAGGACTCAATAGGGGTGGCTGTGAATTAAATACCTATAGGTCTAAGTTCCCTTCAGACATTTATGTATTGGTACAATATGCAATTTCCATCAAGGGTACAAATGCAAGAAGAAAAGCAGAAATAATTGCATTCCCCTCTTACAAACTGAAGTGAAATGTTATGAGTCACACATTGGACCAGCATTTATGTTTTATCGATTTATTTTATATCATTGTTCGGATATTAAAAATCGACCAAATTTGATGTGACCAAAGTCATATTTTTGCACGAGAAAAGACTGAAATTTAGTTTACAAAACAAACGCTTCGGTCCAACCTTTAGGGAGGAAAAAAAATACTCCAGGGTGTGGGGACTTTTACCTGAGTTAAATAATCTTGTTTGTTTTAGAAATGCAGTTAGTGCTTAACAAAATATATTAAGAATTCAGACGTTTGAGAGGATTTGTCCAAAATATGACTATTTCTATGATTTTTCTAATATAGACACCATTCAAATTCTTACGAGCACCTGTCATATGTGGCCTAGGCATATTTCCTTAGTTACTTTTAATGATGCAATAGCTGTTAAGGCCGCATGATATGTTGTTAGAAAATAATCTTTGTTCCTGCAGGTTGGGATCATAAGAAAAAGGTAATAGTCAAGATAAATTGAAACTTAAACCGTACAAGAATCATCAGAAAATGAGACAAATTGTCGATGCTGGTACTGTAACTTGTTTAACCTTACGTTATTTTATGGATACTTTGATGTCTCATTGTAATTTTTTGTCCAAACGGATTTCAGAAGAAGATAAAAAAATGATATGAGAAAATAATAAAAAAAATGTCCAAAAAGATGTCAAAACTATTTAATTCTAATTTATCTCTACTAATCAGACAAAAAAACAATCAATTTGACGTCAACATATGAAATGTCCCTCCCAAAACACAAACAAACATATAAATATTCTGCAAAATATTTTCTAACTATTCCCCAAAACATAAACAAAATCCATCACATTTACAATCCCACCCACTATTGCATTCCTGAATCCCATTCCAAAATTTATTTCCCCAAAACATACAACCTAAAACACTACAAAACATATTCAAATATTTCCATAATTTTCTAGGAACAAAGATTTGTATTATATTTGTCAAAAATTTAATTTATAGCATATGGGTTCCTCCGCCATACTGCAATTGATACATACACTAAAAAGTGTAGAAAAAGGACCTAAAAGTTATGGTGCATCACAAATTAATTAAATGCAAATTTATTATACCTATATTTGTTTTTTTGTCAACAAACTGTAGCACAGCATTGAATATTAATAAATAGTATGGTATTCTAGAACTCTGCCTAATGGAGTTTGGTGTTTTTCAACTTGATTAAGAGGGTGTTTGGGTGTGAGCTTATAAGATGTCAAAAAATATTTGGTAATTTTTTTTTTTAAAAAGTTTATAAGCTCCTAAAATAAAATGTTAGGAACTTATAAGCTCGTTTCTAACTTATTTTTAATACCTTAACAAGCTCCATTAATTTTAATCATATTAATTACCAAATTCTCATTACTAACATCTTATAAGCTTCTCAAATCTTATTTTATCCAAACACTTTAAGAACTTATTTAAAAAAGAAAAAAAAATATAACATCTTATAAATTCCAAGCCAAACACCCTCTAAATTAAGTAAAATGTTTATTTCAACAAAGTGTAGCATAGCATAGGACATATTAGGACTGCAGGGACCAAGTTATTAGCTAATCTAAAGAGCCCCAACTTCATAAATGCCACAGCACGGTGGGCATCTCAAATTAAGCAAACTCTTTAAAGTCGGCGGCGTACCCATTCTAGAATATGGGAGGAGAGTTTTGGGGAACTTTCACACTCTATTATTTGCAAATTATTCTAGAATTTTAATTGCAATATGGGTTGGAAAGCTATGATTCTAACTCAATCCAAATTAATTTTAGGTTGGATTTAGATTGGATCGAAATATTTTAAAATTGTGTTCAATTTTATATCGAGTTGGATTTAATTAGTTGTATCATGAATTGTAAATGAGTTTTGAATGGGTTCAACTTAATAAATAAATAAATAAATTTTTAACTTAATTTTAATTGTCACTAATTTATAAATGTACATCTATTTTCATTATATAAAATTATAATTTGCCTCGAAGATTTAAGTTGGTCGAGTGGCATACTTAGATGTATGAACCTAAGGTTGTCAATGAGTAGAATTTGCATCGAGTCAATCATATCTGAATTCGAATCTGATTATCAAAATCTATGTCCGAACCTGACCTAATATCCTATAGGATCTTTGTTAGTCAATACAATATTTGAATTCGATGGATATTCAAAATTCGTTAAAACAATCCAATCCAATTTAATATTTTTTCTTTTTTTTTTTGCCTTTTTCCTTCTGGATTGGATAAAAATATTGCATTTATAAGTAAATTTACATCATATTTGGATTTTTACAACTTTTTATTATATATTAGTACAAAAGTCAAATATTTCAATACTAAACCCTATTTCACATTATATTAATGCATAGGTGAACTTTATACATTATTATATTTGATATTTTATCAATATTTCTCTTATTTCTGAGGCTAAGACTGAATATTAATAGTATAATATAAATATTAATATAGATATTAGGTCAATATAATATATAGATTTTATTTTACAATTTTTATTAATATTATATATAAGTAGGGATGTCAACAAATCGGACCTGCTATATCTAAATCCGAATCTGATTATCAAAATTCGTATCTAAATTCAACCTGATATCCTGTAGGATCTTAATTAGTTATTACCATATTCGAATCCGATGCATATCTAAAATTCGATAAAAAAATTCAATCCAATTTAATATTTTTCTTTTTTTTTTTCCCTTTTGAATTGTATAAAAATATTTTATTTATAAAGTAAATTTACTTCATATTTAAATATTTAACTTTTTATTATATATTAGTCCAAAAGTTAAATATTTGAATGCTAAACCCTTATTTCACATTATATTAAGGGGAAAACGCAAAATCGGACCTGTAACCTGACCCTACTGGCAAAGTAGGACTTTAACTTTTCGAGCCGCAAAATTGGTATACCACCTTTGAAAATTTGGCAATTTGAGGACAAATTGGGCTCGAAACTCATCTGTCAACTGCCCAATCCTATGTGGCGGCTGATTTGGCGCCACGTGGTGCCTTATCATCAAATTTGTTTTTCTTCTTTCTTGCATGGCACTACATGGCAATTCAAACCGCCATGTCAACAAAAACATGAAGAAAAAAAACAAAGAATAAAACAAGCAAAAAAAATAAATTTATACATAAAAATAAAAAATAAGACATAAAAATAAAAAAAATATACATATATATACACACACATATATTCTAAATATATAAATATATATACAATATTTATAAACCCCTCACCCCACCCCATCCCATCAAAACCTCATGGCTGCCATGGGCAGGTGACTAGTCGGCAGAACTTGCTAGTCCAGATCTGCAGGGCGCAAGCAGCTGCGGCCCAGGTGGAGGCGACCGCTGACCAGGTGACCATCAAGCCCAAGCCCAAATCCCAGCGGCCATGTGAAGGCGCCTAGCCATATGGCTACCCGACACGGACGGCTGCTGGGGCAGCCAAATTAAGGGGAAAGTGGAGAAGAGGTGCAGTCGGTTTGGTGGGGGCTGGGGGGTGCACCTTGGGGTTGTGTTTTTCTCTTCTTTTTTTTTTTTTTTGAATAATAATAATAATAATAATAATAATAATAATTATTATTATTATTATTATTATTATTATTATTATTATTATTGTTGTTGTTGTTGTTGTTGTTGTTTTTGTTGTTGTTGTTGTTGTTGTTGTTGTTGTTGTAACACCCCTATATTTGACATTTTAGAAAATAAGATTTTAAGAAATCAAAGTATTATTATAACAACAACAACAACAACAACAACAACAACAACAACAACAATAATAATAATAATAATATTGTTGTTGTTGTTGTTGTAACACCCCTATATTTGACATTTTAGAAAATAAGATTTTAAGAAATCAAAGTATTAATTTGACAAGTTTTGGGGCTCAAAATATAGATATGGAGGACTTAATTGTAAGAATCTTGAAAGAATTTTGGGATCAATGTAAGACACTTGGGAAGTGAGAGGGTGCAATCAAAAGTTAGAGAATTGTTTGGTTCAATTGAAAAAAAAAATTTCTGGGCGAAATTGCAATGTAGGAAAAATTGGAAATTTATAATCAAAATGTGTTGTCTTCTCCACCATGCACCACCATTTCTTTTAGCATGCAAGACCATTATCTTCTTCACCCACCAATTTTCACTAGCACCAGCGAAACAAGGAGATAAGACCACCACTTTCTTCCTCTCATCGCAATGAACGCAACGGTACCTATTTCTCTTAGAAATTCCTGGTGAGTTGGCAGCAGCAAGTGGCCAAACGGCAGCTAATGGCAATGGTGGCAAGTATGGTGGTTCTGGTGGCCGGAACTTGCAAACTAAATGTGTAAATGATGAGCTTGGAGAATAGAACACAACGGTAGCTTCAATATTGCAAACAGATCATCAAAGTGGAAGTAATTGAAGCGGAAAGGCGCAATAGCTTCAAGGGCTCTAGCGATGGTTTTTCTTCAATTAACCGGCAACCAAGCATCGGATCGTGAAATTGATTGGAGGCTTGGGATTGCGGTAGCAAGGCGCACCTGATGGTGGTGGCCGCATACAACTCCAACGGGTGGTCGGTAGCGGCGTAAGGCAGCCGATAGCAGCGGTCCGAACAGAATCCTCAACTCAATAACCTGAGCACATGCTGGCTAAATTCAAATTATGAATTGACCTTGAACTCGATCAATTTGGTAAAATCCTAATTAATCAGTTAATTTGATTCCTAATTTGATCTGAATAAATCATTAGGTTAATTTTTTATGTAATTCAAGTTAATTGGATGAAAATTATGATTATTAAGTGAAATGATGGTATAAGAATTCAATGATAAGTGATGATGCATGGACCCGAATTTACTAATAAAATATTAATATTTATCGATTGAGTTAATTGAAGCATTTGAGAAGTTGAAATTGTAGAATGAAAATACAACTTGAATATTTTGAATACATAAGTCAAAATGAATGTGGGCTAAATTTAAGTTGACTGGACCGAGAATTAAGATTATAGACTAAAATGATAGGATAGGAATTCGATTGTAAGTACATGTGGAATTAGATCGTAAATTAGAAGCTAACTATCATTAAAATTAGGCTAGCTGATGTAATTGAGGAATCTAAATTATATAATAATATGAGATGATACAGAAGAATAAGAAATGGGATCAGGAAATGAGACATGCATGAATATGTATATATAAGCCTAGTGGACCCGCACTTGTAATATTATATGATAATCCTAGTAAATTAAGTTAATTAGATGATTAGGCCCTAATTTTATGTGATTGAGACCTAAGTGACAAAATTGGAATAGTTATGATAGTTGGACTATTATTATCGACTTTGTGTAAAGTTGCAAGGATTAAATATTAAAGGAATATTCTAGCCTAAGTTACCATATCCGAAATGAGGCAAGAACCTGGGTTGGGTAGATGTGCCTCGTAATCAGTAACACCCAATATTAAAATGTAAATGGTTTAGTTATTGTTTAAGAAAGGATACAAGCATTTTTATATTGCATTTGCCCATTTGGAATAGTTGATAAAGATCCAGGGTTTCCTGAACTATAGGGCGTGGATATCATCTCTGCAGAGTTGTAAGATAAGGATCTAACCTCTTGGGTATTTGCTTTATATACCCCTGTGAGGATTAAGTTTGTTTTTGTTCTGGGAAATGATTGATTCTTGATTATTGAATTCCATTATTTGTTTGAACTATTGATGGTTATTTGTTAATTGATTCGTACACCCATGTGAGGGTTGTTTCCTTAACTTTACTTTCGAAAAAAATTGAGCATTTCTATTCAGACACCATGAACCTCCATTGTCTTATCTGATATTATTTAGATTGAATTTGTTCTGCTTATCGCATGCTTGGCCTTGTCGGCTTAGTTGAATCCGCTGCGTATATCGTTGATTCACTTTGTCACATATTTGAATCGTTATGTGTAGTTATTTGTTGCCTTGCGAGCACACATGATTTATTTAGTACAGCATTTGTATGGCCTTGTCAGCAACCCATTTATTGATACATGATACATGTACGAGTATTTTTGTATTGGCTAAGCGCCCATCCTAGCAAGATGCTTGGATACTTGGGACACGCTAAGCGGTTTGCATGGGTATCAGCAATGTGCTAAGCGATCTGCTTGGGCATCTACCATGTATTAAGCTATCATGCTTGGATTTTATTCGGTTTGGATGGAATAAGGAAAATCTGATATTCATGTTATGTTATGGTTTATTTGGATTGCATATTATGCTTAGGTTTGTGGCTCCTGTTTGTACTCTGATCAAGGAGTAATAAGGATGGTGTAATTTTTCTGGTCTAGATCGGGTTGATGTCCGGGCTAAACGAGCCGACGGCAAAACGTCCTGAACTGAACTGGTTGAGACAATCGAGCCGTTCGAGCCGATGGTAACAACTCCCGAATTAGTACCCACTAGTAGCCTAGAATATGATAGTATCTATGTGCTGGCATATTCATGTTTTCTTTGCGATATCATGCTAGTTAATATTCTATTGAATTATTTCTTCTTCGACAAATCCCTTCTGACTGTTATTGAATTATCCATCACTAAGTCCTTGGGACTTATCCTTCTATTATTCTTTTATTTTCCTTCCCAGACAGGTATGGAAATGGAATGAAGGCCTATGATTTGACCTAATGGGACTATTTTGAATCAGATTAGGTAATATATGTATATATGGATTCACCTTTTGGCTAAGCTTTGACTTAGAGATGTTGTGATATGTTGAATTTGAATTTGAGATTTATGGCATGTAAATGTTGGGTTATATGAAATGATGCTCTGGGCTTGTAATTAAATGAGGCTTAGAATTGAGATTTTGATTACTGTTGAAACACTTGGCATGTAATATGGTACCCTAGTAGTGTTGCTTTAAGTTTGAAGTATGTTGTTATTTATGAGTGTTATTGAATGTCCTATCGGATATGTTGCACCTTATGATTTAAGTTTGAATTGGTTACATCTTAGCTTAGGGGTTATCCTGAGCAGGGTGCCACAATTATTATGATATTTGAATTAATAAATATATTTATATTTAATTGAACTATTTCATGATTCTAAAATTATTATGTAATTTAGAATTATATAGTTAAGAGGATAGACTTAATTTTTTATTATTCTGTAATACCCCTAAAATTTGGGATTTTGGAAAATAAGAATTGGAAAAGTTGAGAATTTGGTTTGGTCGGATTTTAGGGCTCGAAATAAATAACAAGGACTTAATTGCAAAATATTTGAAAGTTTTGGGGTTAAACCATAAATTTTAAAGACTTGATTGCACAATGTTGGGAGAAATTGGGGTTTGCATGGAAGGACCTAAGTCAACTAAGGTTCAGCCTTTATTTTAATAAGTTGAAGGGTTCAATTGCATGATTTTAATAAATTCTGGGGTCAATATCAAAATCTAAAAACTGCCCAAAAAATATCTCAAATTTCCAAAATCACCCCATTCTTTCTTCTTCTTCCTCCTGCGGCCAAAACCCCTTCACCGACGATATCCTCCGACGACTAGTTTTTCTCCAAAGCAAATTGATAAATCTCTTCTCCTCCTCACCAGCTCCCCAAAGGTACCACATGCACGGCAGGATGACCAGTGGACCACCGAGATGTTGAAGCCAAGATATAGCTCACAGCGGGTGGTGGTGGGTTTCCATCCTTCCTGCAGCCAAACTTGATTCTAGGGTGTGGGTTAGGTAGAGCTCAACTAGAGGATCACTTTGGTAATCTTTCCTAGAAGTTTAGTGCAACGGCGAAGGTGGAATTCGACGAAAACCTCACAGCGGAGCAAGCTGATTTAGGACTTTGGGGCGGTGTTTGAGGCTTTTCCCGATGGAGAAACTGAAAACCAAGCTAAGCGTTGGAAAGCTCATAGGGAAAGGTGTCTCTGGGTGGTGGCACTACATTTTCCAGCGGCGGTAGATGATGGCCGGTGGTGGTGGTGCGACAATGGTGGGAAGACAGTTTTCTCCCCTCGATACGATGAGCTCAGCCATGTGATTAGTTCGTGAATCCGAGGTCTTGTTGGGTGGATCTTGGTATAAGATTTGGAAGAGATTTTCTATGTGTGTGTGTATATATATATATATGTAGATTGTATCATTATTTTGTTAGATTCGTATTGCGACGATAAGAGTTATATTTGGTGTGATATGTATTTTGCATGTTGGAATTTTGTGGTTAAGTGGACTTCGATTTGTATGGTTATAGCCTAAGTTTGAACCGAATGAGTAGTTAATTGATTAAACCCTAAATTGTGGATTTATAACCTAAGTTATACTCGATGAAATTGATTATGAAGAATTGAGTTGTTATATTAATTTTGGATAAAGTTATAAGAAAGATTAAGTAACTGTGGAATTAGTATATGTTCCGTTGTTAACAATATGAAAATCAAGAATTATTTTGGCAGTACTAGACTTATTAGCTATTATTGGGACAATAGTGCTATTTACATTTTAAACTATCTTGTTAATAAGATAATTAGTAGTTTTAGATTATGATAAGTATGACAGTGATGTATTGGGAGTTAAAATAGATTTTGATTATAAACATTCTTTTTGGTTAGGTAACAACAAAGTGGGTCCTGCATATCAGTAGACAGCAATAGTTTTTCTGAGAATATGAAGGTGATGGTCTGCCATTCTAGCACCTTTCCTAACTATTTGTTATTGTGATAAACCCCCATATGGGTTTTCTGTTTCTGTACTGTCCTCTGTTTGTTTGAAATCTGAAATATGTTGAATTCCGATTGTTATATGTTATCTAATTTGAACACTCTATGAGGGTTATCCTTGATATCGATTTTTGTTTGTCAGTTCTAGCGCCAAGAACTCCTATATGTTATCTGTATCGATCCATTATTTGATACTATCTGTTATCTGTTCCATTTTGTTCTATTATCTGTCGCCTTGTCGGCATTTGTGGACTATTCTACACTATCTATACTGTTATCTATTCGATCAGTTATTTGACTATCTGTTATCTGTCTGTACTGTTATTTTGGGACGTTAATCCCTACTCTATGAGCATGGGATAAGCCATAAGCCCTGGGACATTAATCCCTGCTGTGCGAGGGATAAGCCGTAAGCCCTGAATTCTAATTATGTAATGGGACGTTAATCCCGGCAGTGTGCTTGGGATAGGCCATAAGCTTTGGGACGTTAATCTCTGCTAGGTGCATGGGATAAGCCATAAGCCCACAACTTGTGACAAGGAAATCTGATCAATAGGTTCTGTTCTGTTTTCTAACTGTATTTCGATTGCTCGTATTTCGTTCATGGAGCAACAAGGTTGCATAAGTTTCTTGGTCTAGATCGGGTCGTTGTCCAGGCTGGATGAGCCATCTGTATTTCCTCCTGAACTGATTCGGTTGAGATGGACTATTCCTCCTGAACTGATCCAGTTGAGACAATCCCAAGCCATTCGAGCTAATAGCCACAACTCCTAAGCTAGTTCCTACTGATACTCTTGAAATTTGAAAATGTCTGTTCTACCTAACTGTATTCTGATTTCCTGTTATGATCTATTTGTCTATTTGTATCCGATTCAACTGTAACCTGATTGTTCTGTCTGATTGTACTCTGCCTGTAATCGCTTGATATGCTCTTGTTCTGATTGACTAATGATAATCAGTTGAGTTGATTCTTCCTCGACAGAGTTTCATAGTTACTATTATGATTATCCCTCACTATGTCCTTTGGACTTACCCCCCTTGTATTTCATTGATTTTCTTAGACAGGGTTAAGTGATGGATGCGGACTTCTGGGTTGAATTGAGGAAAATTATCTTTTGTAATAGAACAGGTATTTCAATGTATATATATGGAATCATTTGAATATTTAGCTTGAATTTGAGACATTGTGATAATATCATGTTGATGTTGATGCTGATGACTTAAGGCATATAAATGTTGCTAGATATAAGAAGGTAAATTATGGCATTTACTTAATGGTTTATCGAATTAGTTAAGTTTGAAATTTTCGCTACTTCTAATAAATTGGATTTGAGATTTGGTGGCATGTGTTTGTGCTGTCTATTATGGGTTTATTTAAGGTTTGTTTAAGTTGTAATCCGCTGCTATTTCTAATAAGTTTGAAATGCTTGATTGAGGGTCTTTTGATTTGTATTTTAGGTTCAATTTAAGATTGAAATGAGTGGCGCCTCGACTTAGGTGCTGTTCCGAGTGGGGGCATTACATATTCAACTTTTATTTTATTTTTAATTAATAAATAAATTCAATAAATTTTTATTAAATTTTTAGATATGCTTATTATTTTAACATTATTAAATATGTAACTTAAAATTATTAAAATTATACGCCCTAAAGTGACAAATCAGATTTTTTAAAAATTTTAGATGATAAACTTGTATCAAATAAAATCTTATAAATTTGAAGGATATTTGATATTTTAAATTTTGATGTGTAAGTTTTAAATTTTTTTAGAGCTCAATTGCATTTAATTCGATGATTTGACAAGTGGAATATATGTGTATTTATGTATATATATAGATAAATATTTCTGAAAAACTATCTACTTTTGTGCTCTTTTTGGTTTTTAGTGTCCAAGTGTAAGAAATGTGCTTGCATGGCAAGAGTTGCCACACAATATGCCCCCCCGGGGGGGGCGGGGGGGGGGGAGAGATGTGGTGCCACATGGGGCCAAACGTGGTGCCACGTCAAGCACCACAAAGGATCAGGCTCCTAACATATTTTTGGTCCAATTTGTCCTCAAATAGCCAAATTTCCAAATGTAGTGTACCAATTTTGTAGCCCAAAAAGTTAAAGTCCGACTTTGCCAGTAAGGTCAAGTTACAGGACCAATTTTGCATTTTTTCATTATATTATTGCATAGATGAACTATTATCAATAATTATATTTGACATTTTATCAGTATTCCTTTTATTTTTCAAGCTAAAGACTCAACATTAATAGCATAATATAGATATTAGGTCAATATAATATACAGATTTTATTTTAAAATCTTTATTAATATTATATAATGAGTATTAATTTAATAAAAAAATATTAAAATTTGGATTCAAATCTTTAACAGATTGGATTGTTCAAACCTGATCCATCATTTATTTTAATCGGATAAAAATTCTAATATTCAGATCGAATTTAGATTAAAATCCAATCCATTAACAGCCCTTCTTGTGATTAAGTTCCTTCTATTAAGTATGAAATCTATGCTTTTTGAGAGCATGACTTGATATGCAAATGGTATGATTAGTATACAAGAATGAGGTGAGAACGGAATGGATATTCTCAAGCTCATTCCTAATTCCATAATTGGTATAATTTAAAAATGAAAATTCCTATTCATAGGATTTCTCATTCCCAAAAGTATAAATTTAGCCATTCTCTCACTTCCCATGGGTCTAGCTATTTTCAATCCCTCAAGAATGAACCTATATTTTTCTTTCACAAAATTACCCTCCAAAATTTAACAAAAGACTTTTATATTTAAAAAAAAAATCACTTTGTAAATATTTTATATTATGTTCTAACTTATTTGATTGCTATGTGTTTTGATTTAATTATATATTATACTCATATTTTTTTATTAATATTAATAAAATATTAAATTATTATAAAGTATTAAAAATACAAATATTAAATAAAAAAATAATTATGCATCTTTTAATTTTCATAATAATAAAAGTAGAACCATCATCGACTTGATTGATGCCTAACAAAAAAGTGTATATATAATTTAAAACATTAATTATATCTGCATCTCTTCGAATAATTAAAAAATATATACAAAACCAATAAATGAAGAGTTGCGGATTATATCAACAACTCTTCAAATTAAACTTATAAAAAAAAGTGCAATAAAGCCGTTCTTGCCTTATCACCAAAAAAAATAACCACTTTAGTTATAAAATATTTTATAATTTTTAATAATATTTTACCAAAAAATTTAAATGAGCATGCAAAGTTATAATTATATAAAGAGAATTTCAAATGAATTGCGTTTATACTCTTTTGTGTAAACATATGTGACATAATTGATAAGATATAAAATGTATATATTTACTAATGTTATTCAAATAACATTAAAAGTGGTATTAGAACTATATAATTATAGAATTATCCCACATAAAAACTTTTCATAGATATTATTTAATAATTTTTTTATAAAAGGGTAATTTGGTTATTTAAAAAGTTTCATTCCATTCCTACCCGGTCATTACTAACACCAATTATGGAATCCCGGTCATTACTAACACCAATTATGAGAATATAATCAATTCCATTCTTTTCTCATTCATGGTACATACCAAGCATAGGATTATTTGTACCAACACCATTCATTTTCCATCTTTATTCCATTTCCACCTAATTCTGTTCCTACATACCAACCACCACCTAAGAAGTAACAAATACATTCCAAAAGAATCAACAACATAGAGAGAAAATACACTTCCATCAATATCTATTTATCGAAGATATTGGTTGTAACTAGATGGATTGGATTGGGTTTGGTTTTAGCTTATGTGGGTTGAGTTAAAAATGATTGGATTCTATATGAATTGATCGAAAGTGGGCTGAGTTTAAAATGAGTTCAATTGTTGGTTGGGTTGGATTTAACATAGTTACAACAAAAAATAAAAAAATCAATTTGATTTACTTATTCCAAAAGATTAATCCAAAAGACAATAGTAAAATTAATATACCTTCTACACTCAATTTAATATACAATTTACAACATATTGGGATAATTTATTAAATTATATACTTAATTTATTAATCCATATTGTAATATTCAATTGCATTAAAAATTAATTATGAGTAGTATTTCTTTGATGACAAAAGTAATTATGAATTATTCACATGTGGGTGCATGCTATTTTCATTTGTTATATGTTGGCTATTATGAACAGTATCAATTTGGGGAGCCATGTTATGCTTCAGAATCAGAAATATATGGGCATCTCCAGTGCAATGTCAAATGGGATGCTATTTGTGAAATTTAGACCCAATATGGAACTTTGACCCAAGGGTCCATATTATTATATTATTTCTTTCTTTTGTTTTTATTTATTTAGTTTAATTAATGTAACAAATTTTAAAAATTATATTAATTTATGTATTAATTTATAAGTAAATTTTAATTTTTATATATTTATACATATAATTATATATTTCATAAAAAAAATATTTCATATATTTCAAAAATGTTAAGTGTAAAATTAAATTTTTTTATTTAATTTATTTTAATTAATTAAAGAATTTCAAAAATTATATTAATTATGTAAATTTTAAAGATTTTTTAATTATATTAATTTATGTATTAATTTTACACATATTTTTATTTCATATATTTTTCTAAAAAAAAAAGTATTTCTATACTTCAAAAATTTTAAGTGTAATATTACATTTTTTTTTTACTTATAGGTTATTTTTTTGTAGGCAAGATTTATATCATCAAATTGTGATAACTAAATCTTACTCATTCATAAATTTATTTGTATTGTTCTTTTCTCTTCAGACTTCAAGTATGTAACTTTTGATAAGCTGCTTAACAAAATAATTTTTTTCTTTTCTAAATTTTTTTAAAATTGAAATTAATTAATATTTGATAAAAATATAAATATGAAAAAAGTAAAATAGATTAGTCTAAATATAGTAAAATAATATTTATGTAAATTAATATAATATAAAATGTAGAATCTTGGGTTGGAGAAGGGAAATGCTATTTGAGGCGCTAAATTTTTGGGGTGCTATATTTGCTGATGTGACAAAAAAATAGGCCTTGAAATAGATCCAAGGTTGGAGTTGACCTAAGCTAGTTGACAAGCTCCTTGACAAGAAGATATGATCTTTAGGGGAATAATACTTTAAGTAAATCATTGCAAAATGTTGTACACGAGTTTATCGCTTTGCACCTGATTTTAGTTCAAGATAATTCCTTTGAATTAAGATTTCTAATTATATGCACTTGATTTTAGATAGGGATGGCAATTTTCGACACGACACGATAACACGATACGAACCGACACGATATTATTGGGTTTGGGTTGGGGATTATTGGGTTGGGTCGATATTGGGTGACTCGATAAACAACACGAAAATTATCGGTTGGATTGGATTGGGTTTCGAGTAACCCGATAATCACCTGAAAATACGATAATTTGATAGTTTTTTTTATGTTGTTTGTATTTTTAAGTAATGACTTGTTGATTTTGAATAATTTAACTCTAGATTGATTTGTAAGAATTAATGATTATTATTCACTACATAAATATTGACTACTTGGTGATATTGGGATGATTATTAATCATTGAATGGAACGAATTATATTTCTTTGTTGGAATTCAATTTCATTGTTGTTAAAATTAAGTTATGCAAAACTTTTGATTTAATATGGAAATTTGTATATTATTGATGTTGTAGAGGAAATTAAATGAAGTCCAATTATCAAATTACGCTATGGTACAAAAGTTGAGCTGCTAGAGTATAATGTTGACTTTTTCTAATTTTTTTTGTATAAGTTGACTTTTTTCAAAATCTTGGTATAAATTGATTATTTTATTAAAATTCTAGTTGAACATAAAATGTGTAGGTTTTTTAGATGAATTATTAATAAAAAATAATCATTTACTGGAACGGGGTGGGTTCTGGTTGACACAAAAACTTTCAGGTTAGGTTCGTGTTGAGGCTTATTGGGTTGCGTTTGAGTTGAGCAAAATTTTGTGATATCCCCACCTCAACCCAACACGATACGATTGCCACCCCTAATTTTAGATAATTAATTTATTAATACAAAACTCTCGATGCATATTTTAATTTGAAATTACTAATAATCCAAAAATAAAGGACTTTGACAAAAATAAAAAATTGAAAATAATAAGATTTTTTATTATTAATTCAAAATTAATTTTATTGAATTTATTAAATTTTACTTAAATTTTTTGAATAAATCCATTTTGAATCAATTTAAAACTCATATTAAACTCAAATTTAATGCAATCCACTTAAAATCCAACCCGCTGAAACCCATTTTTAAAATTTTCAATCCAACTCAACCCAAAAACAAGTGGATTCGATTGAGCCCATAAACTCTAGCCCAAATTGACACTCACAATCAAAGGGCTTTCCTTGACCTATCGCAGTATCCGGTAGTCAGCTTGAATACTGATCTTGGATTTTTGGTCCATTTGTTGGAGTTCGAATCAGGAGGAAAAAATCTTGATATCACTTCAAGTTTGATGATGATGTACAATGTGAAATTAGATAAACACCACTAATACAATCTCAGACCTTCAAAAATATTTTTGCATCTTTGTCTGGCGTACTGAGGATGAGACTCAGGGCAGTGTATATCTCATGTTTCCCAATTCGCAAGAGAATCGCTCCTCGAAAATTCAAAGAGTAAAGATCACGTTTGATTTTAGAGTAGTAGTTTTTTATCTCTAAATTCAAAATACTAAGAAAAAAATAATTCTCTGATGGGACGTAACAATATGGTTTTCTAATTCCAGGTTCTTTAGAGCTGGCCAGAAAGTGAGAATAAATGCTAAAATTCTGAGTCTTTTAGCATATATATGAGGATGTCTTCTTCTGATTCTCAGCAGTATGTTATATCTATCACCACATCTGTCATAGGATATTCCCACATAATTACAGCAAGAACCGAACAATGACGACTCAGTGAATGCATTATAATCAAGTTAAGAGACAAAATCCATAAGTACACATCTTGTATTCATCTTTATCAGAGAAAATGAGAACAAAAACTAATGTACTGTCAAGCTACATTGATTTACAACAACGTTAAAAAAACTCACACCGTCAGAGAAGTAAGAAGGCTAATCTTAATCATTTCGCATCATGTTCTTTCTCACTTGTAAGATTTCTGTTAACACCGGAAGCAAGTTCAGGTTCAACCGATGCAGCATCATGTTCTTTCTCACTTGTAAGATTTCTGTTAACACCAGAAGCAAGCTCAGCTTCAACTGATACAGAAGGCAATCGCTCGTATACTTTGGAACCCACAGGCAGAAGTTTTCTTTGGCCCAGAACAAGTGCTTGACTAAGCTCCTCATAATTCCATCTCTGCTGAACATAAACTGAGAGCGCTAGAAGAACCGCTATTGCTGGTATAACAATATCACCAAACTTGGAAAAGAAATCCATTCGAGGGTTCACAAATTCATATTCTTCTGAGAAGTAAGGATTTGGGATGGGAGATCTTATGTAATCATATACATGAGGAAGAAGCCGGACTGAAGTTATCCCAACATAATACAGTTTCCTGAGTGGCTTAACATGGATCCTCCACATTAAGTTAGCAATCACTTGAGGAAGAAGAAAAAAATCCTGAACCAGACCAAGATACTCCTCCAGCTCTGTCTGCCATTCACTTATGGAATGGGAGTATCCAGCAGAATCAATAAAATGTGCCGTTTGAAGAGGTTTATAACTTGTATTCACATAGTGGACAATAAGAACAAGGATGTATCCAAGAATGTGTATAATCAAGGTAGTCAAAAGTACTCTCTTGTCATTTGGAACACGGTGAGGCTCGAGAGGGGTCCTTGCTAGCATTTTGATGCGGGATTTCCACACCTTCTGGCAAAGCCTGAGAGTTAGTGAAAATGCAACGAGTACTAGAAACTTCACAGTATAGTCAATTACATGGATCCACTGACTTTTCTGTAGGTCATAGAACTGGTTTTCGCTAAATTCAGTTGCGGCTTTTCTCAGAAGCGCTTCTGCACCAGTAATCAGTGGTAGACTGTACCCAAGAGCTTGTACTCCCAGCATCACAAGAGATATATAGGTAACAGATTCCATATTATCTCTAATGTAAAACAGCTGGCTCAAAATGCACACAATTGCAAAAGAGAGTGCCAAAATGTGGAGGATCCCTTCGACACCTCTGCGGGAAAGAATGTCCTCACGTTGCTTCCTATACATAATGGGGACTGTGTGGAGCTTGATTGGAAAAAAATAGAGTGGATCATCTTCATTCCGTCTGCTAATTATGGAAATCCTAGCCGTCGGATTGACTAACAGTCGGGCCATAGTTGGGGGATAAGAAATCACCACTTCAACTAAACAATCCAGCCCAACTTCAAGGTCCATACTCTCATACAAGGTCTTCCATGATGCTTGAACATCCCGGCAACCAATGAGATACATCTTTCCAACATGTGGATCATAAATCCCCTCTACAAATATTGAAGAGAAGTTGGAATATTGACTCACCGCAAGATTAATCTGACCAGACACATTAAGAAGGAGCTGTTTTTCTGTGTATTCAACCGGTATAGGGTAAGGATTTTCTTTCTGAAAGGTCGAAACATAGTAACGCCCAAACAAAGGGCCAATTGACAAAATTTCCACTTCCAAGTCAGTTTTTGTGAGAACTAAATTAAGAAATGGATCAGGTAAAGCAGGTACGTGAAGAGTGAGATCTTCAGAGAGAAGAGAAAGACTATAAGGAAATTTTTCCGTGTCCTCTATTTTTGGAAATTTCAAGAGTGATTTCTTGATCACAGTCCCAAAGTTAAAGGGCTCATCTTTCTCAAGGACTGCACTGGCAGCATCAATTTTGGAGTACTTGTAATATGGATTAGAAGCAGTATACTGATCCCACAGCTCAGCAGGGTGGACGAGCTTTCCAAATGTTAACGGGAAATATGATCTGGTAGTCTGATCAATGCTTGACAAAGTACCCAAAAGTATGCTCCGCTGTTTTATTGAAAATGAAAGAGGAACATACAAGCAGATGCGACTATCACAGCCTTTGCCATCTGCATCAGCAAATCCGGAGCAACCAATCATGCAAAGCTGTCCACTGGAAGATTTCCAGATTCCTTCAGCTGAAAGAATCATATTACTAAGCCCAGTCCTCTGTGCTGCAGTGAATTGATTCTCAGAAGGAGGGACAGCTCTAAACACTGAAGAGACTCTCGTAAAACCAGCATTGTCCTTTGAACTCATATTCTCACAGCGAACATCCTGAAGAACAAGCTTGACATTTTTGAAGTTCCCATCTGTAGCATTAATCTCCTTATCTGATACAAATGGACCCAACTTACTGCAAAACTCATCTGTGCCATTGCACTTCCAGTTTGGCAGAATGGTTAATGCTTCTTGATGAGTAAATCTCTCGAGTATGACACAAAAGTCAAGCCCTTTGTATATATCAATTTCACCATTAACCAAAGTATCCTTGTATGGGTATGGATCACAAGCTTTTGAAACAAGATTTTCTGAGGTAAATTGATAGTTCACAGAAGTGCTCAACCAAGAAGACATGTGAACTTCTGCAAAGTACTTCAGGTTTGACCTTGGATTCAAACTTTTCATGCTTCCACGGATTGCTCGGCTTGTCAAGGTCAATGTCCCAGGGTAACGGAGCACGAGTATAATCTGATCATCTTGCGTGAGAAGTGGCTGATCAGTATAACCAAATTCCTTTACCCACCCGAATGGATCACCCGAATCAGGTTGACGAGAAGGCAACACTGCACTCCCTAACAAACACATAACTCTCTCCCCATGATTCTTTTTCGACTCAGTGTAAATCCCTTGAAAATTAATAGAAAGCTGCGAATGACCCAGCCATATATCAAACCTTGGACTTCCTTCATATGGTTTTTCTGAGAGCAAACCTTCAAGAGTTATGCCCATTTGCAAAATCCCACTAACAAATATGGAGTTTTTGGAATGATGGCGGCGATCAACATCTGTAACCCAAAAGGAAACCAAATTTAATGGGGATCGGAGATCAGTTGAACTCCTTGAAATTTCTCTATCATCAAATGGCATTAATGGGGCACCTACCCCCTTCAACTCCTGCCACCAATCTCCATTCAAGAAAGAAAGTTCCTCTTTTATGGTATACAATCTACTATCATCAGGTTTCAGCTCAGCAGCAGAATGTAACACAAAGCCACATGCTTTATTTACCTCCCCGATCCTGTCATAATTGTACCTCGCAGAATGCTTAATCCCACTAGCTTCGGAATTCCCATTATTTACAAAGTACGAATTTGCAGAACCAATGGATAGCATAATCAATAACCCAAACAGAGTCCAAGTTGCAGCAGTAGAAGACATCGAATTCATGGCTACAAACAGTTAACACCACAAAAAAGGGGGGAAATTTTCTTCTCAGGATATCTCGACTGCCCACACAATAAAAATAAAATCTTGAACACCCCAGAGAGAGATTTGACTATAGGGTAAGTAAATTGGGAGTTTGCAAGACTTACCGAGAAATTATCGAAGCAGTGTGAGCAATTTTTCCCAAAAGAGAGGGCAAGATCTTTTACATTGGTCGTTGCCATTGAAGTGAACTCATGATCTTGAAGAGCAGTTCGAAGTTGAAGTTTTGGTTAGTGAAATCTTTGGTAGTGAACCAAAGGTTGGAAGAACAGCGTGGCGATCAAGATTAAAAGGGGACTGTTGAGTTCAAGTCAAGCAATTCAATGACAATGATGAAGACACGTCAACCAATTTTCATTTTCAGTTTTTTATTCTCTGCGCATTCTTTAACAAATCTTTTTGACTTTTTAATATGGGAAATGTTTTAATTTGTCTGCTTCATGGCCCACTCAAGTTCAAGCGAAGGGCTTTAATATAAAACAAAATCTGGAAAAATAAAAAAAAAAGGGTTTTATTTTCATTTTCAATTTTTATTTTTCTCATTTTTAAAATTTGAAAAGTTAGTTAGTGAAAATAAATTGAAAATGAGTTTGTATTTGGATAGAATGTTGGAAAAATAATTATTATGTTGGTTTTAATAAGTTGTAGGTGGAGAGAGATAGAAATAATTGAATAGAGAGAGAGAGAGAAGATATATAACTTATTAGGAGAAGATATATAGATTATTGGAGAATATATTTTGAAAATGAAAATGATGTTGAGTAAAAATATGTAAAAAGTGATGTGTTTCATTTTTAAAATAGTAGAAAATGTGAAAATAATATTTAAAAATGAAACCAAATGGGCCCTTTCTCCGATCCTGTGGGCTGTATTCCACTTTTACCTCTTTTAATTTTGAAAATATTTTAAAGATAAATAATAAAATTTAAAGCTTTATTCACATTTAATAATATAATCGCAATACCACTTAAATTTATATTTAAAATTCACTTGCTTTTGTAAATGGGATGTAAAATGATCGAATGAAAAAAAAAAAAAAAAAAGAAGATGAAATTAAAAATTAGAATTATTTTGTATTTATTATATTATATTTATTATAGTGATAAGATGAATGTTGAAAATTGTTAGTTAAATTAATTGCTTAGAGGGACTAAATTTTAAAATGATGCAAGAAATTATTAAAAAAATTCATTAAAAAAAACATATAATTCTCATTTTTTATACAGACATGAGGTCAAATTGAGTATTAGTTTCTCAACCTAGTATGGCCGAGATTAATGATTTTTACATCCTTCAACTAGGTTGGATTGCACATCTATCGATTTGCCTAATAAACAAAGCCGACAATGAGTTTATATTGAATGTGGGCCTTCTTTGGAGCAAATCCGCCAGATAAACAAAGCCTCTAATATACTACATAGTATATAATATATTTTAAATTATCATAAATAATTAATTTTAATTTCAAGCGTTGAACAAAAAATGGTTCCTTCTCCTATAGAAATATATGTTTTCTTTTCAATTCAAAAATTAATGCCTAGAAAAAAAATGTATCTCATTTTCATTCCAATATATATAGTAAGATCAATAATTTTTTATCTCGTATATTCTTTTCTATTTAAATTCAGTAATCTGAATTTTCGCATAAAATTAGAAATCTCTACACAAAGTTCTTCATTACAATTATAGCTTATTACATTATCACAATGATATAAGAAACATTGTGCATTTAGGTGAGTTCATAAGCTCCTTAAAGCATTTCATAAGATGTCTAAGAGCTTACAAGATGTTAGAAAGTGTTTGATAATTTTTTTTTTTAAAATTTTATAAATTTTAAAATAAGATATTATGATTTTATAATCTCTTTTAGAAAAAGTAAGAAAATCTTAATTTATTTTCAAAATCTTAACAAACTTTTTTAATTTTTAACAGTTTTAATTACTAAAGTATTACTAAGCTCTGAAATTTTATTTTATCTAGGCACTTCAATATCTTATTTTAAAAATAAAATTCAATATTTTATAAGTTCAAAAAATATCTTATAAGATGTAGGAATTTGTAGGATCTCTTAAATAAGTTTAACCAATGCCAATACATTTTGCTAGTGAGGATAAAGGTTTGCAATTACTGAGTGTAGTACACTAAAAAACGTCCATATACATAGTAATTTATCGATAAGGGAGCTTATGCGGATATAATTTCGAATTTTATTTCGTAAATGAAATAAAATTCATGTATAATTTTGTAGTAATCCTACTGCCATATAAATCAAAATATTATCGACCGATAAGACTAATAACCGTGGGCCGTACAAAGCAAACAATAAGCAGAAATTTGTTACATAAGATGCAAATATTTTATGCAAGAAACTAAAGCATATCTATCGCCTTTGGAAATTTAGTGCCTTGACAGAGAATGCAAATACGAAACCAAAAACAACTCCAAATCCAACAACCACAGCAGCAACCACGCCCACAAAATCATGTCTGAACCCGAAGTAGCTTCTCAAGAAACCTCGGACAGATTCTCCTGTTTCCATCTGATCTCTTACATCTCCAAACTGTGATATAACCAAACCGTAGAGTGTCCAGGCCACAGGATTTGCCCAATGGTACCATCTCCACCACACAGGTGTCCTCTGTCAAGATTCAAGAAAGAAACATCTTCGATTATATGTCTTAATTTCGTCAGTTAGTTCCTAAGAACAGACAGCATATCTTATTTGCAAAAGGAAACTTACAGGTCTAGGAATTAGAAATCCGGAGAAAAGGTTCCACAAGGCATAAAAGAAGTAGGACGTGATGTTGGCGATGTGGACATTAGGAGTAATGGCCACGGCCATCATGCCGTAGAAGGTGAAGTATAATAGAGTGAAGAACATGAAAAATATATACCAGAAGTATTTGGCAGCTGTCCATTCAAAACCAATCATTGCATACACGATGGTTCCATATATGACTGCCTGAACAAAACCATATGGGATTTCAATGATAGCCTGCAAAAGCGAAATAAGATAAGAAGTGTTAGGTTCCGCGTGTTAATGTGGTTTGAATTTGGTGGGTTCGAATTATGACGAGAAGCCGTAGTGTGATCCAAATTGAACAAAATGTTGGCCCGGAGTATGGATCAAGTCAAAAAAAATTTCTGTAGTTCTAGGCCCATTTAGCCAAGACAAGCTTTGAGGAAAATACAAACGAGTTTAGGATTGTGTAAGAGACATTAATTTTTACACTTTTTTGCTTCTTCATAGTGGAAACTTTCTATTTGTCTTGTTCGTGAATATAGGTATAATCGAGTCGAACCACATTAAATATATCTTTTCTCTCTTTTCTTTGTATGATTGTATGTGTGAAACACAGCATTTCTCAGGACATAATAGATTGAGATTATTACCTGTCCGAATGCATAAGGTAAGGCCGAATATAGTCCTGCAGCCTTTTCTCTGTAGAAGACCGTTCGTTCGACAGCCACCACAGGCTGCACTGATGATGCTATTTGGACTCCTAGAAAGAAGACAGAAGCATACATGGATCCCATAGCATTGAAGATGTCTCGCAGAGTATCCCTACAATGAATGAAATTCCATTAATGAAGGAACGTGTACAAAATCTTTGAAAAGTATTTGCAAAATAATTTCTTTGCTGCTTACTTTTTGGAACCAAGATCCCAGAACATTGATCCGAGCATGAGGGCTAGGAAGGCCGTATACAGAAGTCTTACGGCAGAGTAAAGAGGATTGCGCCAGTATGACCAGTGTTGTTTCCACAGGCAAGCAATGCATTGAGTCAAAAAAGGCTGAGAATACTGAGTTTGGAAATGCAGGTCTCTCGTGCCAGGCTGGGGGGTACTTAGCTCACTAATGAGAGCTTTATTTCTCCTGAGATTCATTCCAATGTTATAAACAACTGTCTCAGTTATTTAATGTTTCATAGTAACAACATTAATCTGTGAAAGAACCGACCTATAAAGTTCTGAGTTTTTGTAAATTTCAGCAAAATCAACCCCCAAAATCATCTCTTGGGCTGAAGATGTAACCTCCAGCATCCAGGTTGCTGGATTATAGCCATCCCTGATTCTTGCAACTCCCTGGATTCCCTGGATTTGAGATAAGATTGAAAAATTAACTTACTGTTGGCTAGCATGAGTAGATTTGCCTTCTTACAATGTTGTTCTTCTTGGGTTACCTCAAAGTACTGGATTAAATTACAAGAATGTCGACCCACAGGCCCGACGTATATCTCTTCCCCCCCTCGCTTCATCAAGAACAACTGCAAATCCAGTAGTCCAACAAGCTCATAAGAGATTGAAAAGGAAAGAGGAAGGAAAAATGATTTATTTCCATATATAAAAAAGCATCTTACCTCATCAAAAGCTTCAAAAATGTCTATGCTAGGCTGATGGATGGTGCAAACCACAGTCCTCCCAGTGTCTACTGTGTTCCTAACTGTTCTCATCACAATAGCGGCGGCTCTTGCATCAAGCCCTGAGGTTGGCTCATCCATGAATATTATGGACGGATTTGCCACCAGCTCGACTGCTATAGTTAGCCTCTTGCGCTGCTCTGTCGACAGACCGTTGATCCCAGGTAACCCCACTAGTCCTCCTCTTAATGGAGTCAGTTCTACAAGTTCCATCACATTTTCAACGAACGCCTGAAATTCAGACAGAATGACTAATATTAGCAGCCCCTTTTCCTGTTTTGATACTGGTAATGATTCGATAATGTAATAAAATGAAAAGACCTTTCTAGTTTCAGAATTGACTTCTGTTGGCAAACGTAGCCAGGCTGAGAAAAGAAGGGACTCATAAACTGTAACACAAGGAGAATGGATGTCGTTTTGTTCGCAGTATCCACAAATCCGAGTAAACGTCTCTTGCTTCTTTGGATAGCCAGAGATTGTAATATTTCCCTCAATATATCCACCTGTTTTTCGACCGGCCAGCACATCCATAAGTGTAGTTTTACCAGCTCCACTAACACCCATTAGAGCTGTAAGAACACCAGGCCTGAAAGTCCCACTGACACCCTGCAGGAGCACTAGTCTATCTTCAGTAGCACCCTGATTCTTCATTTCCTGCAGGCCATTTTAGATGATAATTACTCCAGTTTTAGGACAGTTTCAATTGTATAGTTTTCTCTAAGACTTTGCAAACTTCACATGATTACCTGCGGCATGTCAACAGAGTACTTGATCTCATCAAATGTTATGGAGTGCGGTTCAAAGGGAAGAACAACTGCCCTTTTCTTTTCTTGATCTTGATTTTGTCCAAAATTCAGAAATTTCAGGAGTTCACACAAAAAAGAAAATGCCCATTTAAGATTCTGTCCCAAACTCAAATGAAAAGTATTTATTTTTCCTCCAGACATTATATGACTCACCAATTTTTTCAGTTAAAACATCATTCTCATTTTCTGGTAGCACAGCTTGTGGTTTATCCCCAGCTGCAGTTCCAAACATTGTATTACTACTGCATAGAATTCAAGCAAACATAATCCAAAAGCAGAAAAATTCGACAGGGCTTACCGTTGAGATAAGTCAGAGCCAGAATGCAAAAGAAGTTGAATAGAAGTATCATGCCTAATAATGCCCCTACTCCTATCCAGTACCAGTATGAGCCTGGGAAAAATCCTTGAGACTTCAAAACCTCGACTCCCAACGATACATTTGAGCTTGACGAAACCTTAGGAGAAGCAAAATGAAATTAGTATATCATCTCAACAAATTTCTGGCAAAACCCAATATCCAAAACTTACTTGTCTCCATCTGTGACCTCTGAATTCGTTCACCAGAAGTGCATTTTCTCCATACATCAATGGTGAGATATAGTAACCCCATATCCACCACTTCTTTACGTTATCTAGAAATCATTTGCCAAAAGAGGGAAAGAAAAAAAAGAAGTGAGCTATCCAATCTGTTTCAGCTTGAAAATTGTAATTTAAACAAGAACTCACATTCATACCTCTTGACAGGACAAAGCCGCTAAGTGCAAAAACTAGAAGCAATATGAAGAACCCATATGTGTTGGCTACGATCATGTTTCTACCCGCAGTCCCAATCAGTCGAAACAATGAACATGCCACTTGATTTTGGATTAAGAGCACCAAGTAATATTTGACAAATCTGTGGGATACATAGATTCAAGATTATATATTCATATGGTATTCAAGATTCAAGATTGAACATGTTTAAGATATACTTACCTAGCAAAATTTGGATCATATCCAGTTTCATAGTAAGTGAGTATTGTAAAGACACCTATTTCAAGAACACTAATAGGGATCTTGACTATCCACAAGGGAAGAGCATATGCCCATGCAGGGAAAAAGAAAAAATTCCTTTGCTTATAGAAGACTGGAAGCTTTTGAATGGTCATGGCTATCTCGGCCATTCCATTGAACGTGACCGTCGTGGCAGCATAGAATAGAGCACCGGCATATATCCTTCCATCTGTTAGGTTGTCGTGCGGCATTTTAGTGCGAAGGAAGACTGTCATAGCTATGGCAGCCATTATCCCAATCTAAAAGGCAGATTCAAGAATTGTCATTCATAAAAAATCACCAAATAAAACTGAGAACCAGCACAAAAAACATATATACTAATGCACAGACTGACCTGGAAGAGCTTGAAGATATAGACAAAAGAGTTTCTCTTCATCAATAAGAGTTCTCTGGAGGCACAAGCTTTCAGGAGCTCCTTTTTGCTGACACCATACTCTTTAGTTGTCAAAGCAGCAGGGTGGCTTTTCGTCTTGTCAAATGGGATTGCTAGGTCAGCCATTAGTCTCTGCCCGACGTGAAAAAGCTTGAACGCTTCAGCAAATTCACTCACTGTAATATATCTATAAGGCTTGCTATTGTCTGCCCAATACTGCTGCTGATCTTTTTTTGATGTTACCTGCAGAAAATAAATTTCCATTCAGAATTAAAAAGGTTGAACAATGAAAATATTGTTCATTTTATATTTAAGTTTCATCAGCTTTATATTTACTTCTTGCAAGAAATCAGCGACCCCTTTTCTCTCTGGGCATTTGAAACCCATAGATTGGAAGAAATCGAGCACACACTCACGAGGGCCCTGATAAACAATGTGTCCTTCAGATATCAGAATGATATCATCAAATAGATCATATGTCTCAGGCTCTGGCTGCAGGAGTGAAATAAGAACAGTCCCTTTTAGTATATGGATTGATTGTCTAATGGAATTCACTACTTGGAAAGTTGTGGAACTGTCCAATCCGGTCGATATCTCATCCATCAGAAGCACCTTTGCTGGTCCAACCAACATCTCACCTGTGTTATTTTTTTCCTTAGAGAATTTATACAAAGACCTTAAACCAATCTATAAGGAAGTTCTATTCATAAAGATACAAAATCCATTTCACCTGTCGTAACACGTTTTCTCTGTCCACCAGAGATCCCTCTAATCATCTCATCTCCTACCATAGTATCAGCACAAATGTCCAATCCCAATATCTGCAAAGATATTTAAGTTTTCAATATATCATTCTGCTTATTCTTTCTCATTAATATGAAAGCGTATGAGTGCAAATTACCTTGAGAATATAGTCTGTCACAATACTTGCTTCTTGACCTTCTATTGCTGCTGCCTACAAGAATTAAAATGACAACATAATTCGAAATGGAAAGTATGATTTTCACACTTAAATCCTTCCTTTCTGAGTGGCGGAATCTTACTTTCATGTATATATCTATGTCAGGATCAGGCTTTATATTTGCCTCCTTTTCTCTTCTAGACAACTCTGCCAGCATTTCTGCAGAAGTTTTCATATGTACTGTCAACAACTATTTTCAACTTTTTTTTCGTTAGTTAGTCAAAGATCAGTAGTTGCCGACGACTAACCATGATTGCTTCCAACTCCTTGACATCTTGCAGAGAATGCCAATGTCTCTCTTACGGTCATTTCTCCAATATGGACATCATGTTGGCTTATGTATGCAGCAGTTCTTTGTGGTACAAATTCTTTCATGCTATGTCCATTATATGTCACTCTTCCTGCAACCTGGTAATTCAAAATGTAAAGTTTGAGCTTCTTAATTTTTTCAACTGGGAAAAGCTATCCTATTAACGCAAAATTGCTTGAGGTCGGAAATTTAACAGTAGAATTGACTGCTTAACCTTCAAATCAGGATCAAGCATCCCAGCCAACGCCAACAGAAGTGTTGTCTTTCCAGAACCTGGAGGGCCCAAAAGAAGTGTCATGCTGCCAAGACAAAACAAAACAGAAAAAAACAAATGTAGAAATTCAATCTGGCGAATAAATAGACAGCTAACTTAGCCCGAATGAAGTAAAAGCAAATTTTGCTAGTGTCTGTTTACCGGCTTGGCTTCAAGATTCCACTGACAGTTTTTAGGATCAATAATGGCTTCTTTCTGCTGGGAAGTATGTGAAGAAAGCTTGAGAATCCCTTCAGAGAGAAACATGAATTAGATGGAAATTCCCATTGCCAAAAAACAATATCCAGATGATTGAATGATGACAAATTTTACCTCCAAGATATTGGTATAGAAGTTCGTGAAAGAAGGCAAAGCTCTGCTGCCTGCATATGCTTCTGTTTCAACTTTTAGGTCCTCAAATCTGACTTCAATCGTCGGCAAATCTATTCCAACTCTGCAAGAAAACAAAAACATCAGAAATGAAATCACAAGAAAATAGCAAAACAAGTTGGGAGAAGTAGCTCCATCTACCTATCCATTCGATTCTTGAGCTTCAACAAAAACTTTTCATTATCTTCTTGAGCAACCTTAACCAGCCTCTCAAGCAAATTTTTCCTTTCTTGAAATCCAAGATCCTGTACATCAACCTCATTGGCAGCACCTCTTGATCCGAGCAGAAGGCCTTTTCTCAAACGATCAAAAGTGGGAAGCTTCTCCAGGGCAGCCCATTTTAGAGCTTCTTCATCATCTTCTTCTCGTGATGAATTCGAAAACATTTCCAAACCATTGTTCCTCCATAGTGAAGTATTTCTCCTTAAGCTATTATTGGCTCCATAGACGGTACTAATATCCATTTTTCAACCTCAATGGGAGGAGAAGCCAAAGATGATCGTAAAAAAACAGCAAAGCAGAACTTCCTTCCTTGTACAGAAGACTAATTGAAAAATTAAATTTGCTGAAGCAAATTAATGGTAGGGAAAAAAAATATTACAAAATTTACCGTTAAATTTCATGCATGCAACTACTTATCATCCATTTTTTCTTCAGTTGGGAAACTCATATATACAAGTGAATTATAACGATCAAGGCTGGAAACTCCATCAGTACACACATGTATCAGTAGAAGATTCGGCAGAAATTCTAAGTTGAGTGCCTGTATATTTTCTATTGGTATCTATGGGTTGATCATAGGTCGAAATATGGTTAGAGCTCTTCCCAATTTCCAATCAACAACGGTAGATTTATAGGACATATACGACCACATATTTCACATACAATGTATTTATTAAATTTAAAGTGGATTCAACTTTGAAAACGTTCTGATGTGATGAATTTTTTATAGGGATATTAAATAGTTATAGGAAAGCACGCGTCTTAAGTATCTTGCTTAGTCGGGGAGGATAGAGCAGAGTCCAGTACTGTAAATAACAATGGCAAGAGATATATCTAGAGTGTAGATATTTCTCTTCAAGAAAAAAGAAAAGCTAAAAAATGAAAAAAGAATTTGAAATCAATAATTTCCACATTTTGCACATTGTATTCTTCAGCCACAGCCTACTGAAATAGCCCTTCAACTACTTGATATTTTACCTATATAAAGTCTATAATATAGTATAAATAGTGTGACCAATCTCTCCTAAAAAGGCAAAATTGTAAACTTAGTTCCGTATCTATAGCTTTCTGACAATTTAGAACTTATTTTTTCGGCCATAAGATTGGTAGAGTGGATCTTGGAGTTTGGCAATTTCAAAACAAATTGAGCCTAAATTACAATTACAATCAAGTCGCATCTATATGGCAGCTGATTTGGCATCATGTGGCGCCTCGTCATTAAACGTATACTCTATTTTCTACATGACATATGATGTGCCAACATAACTTGCCACATCAATAAAAAAATAAAATTAAAAATGAAAAAAGTGATAAATAAATTTATATATAAAGCAATAAAAATAAAAATGGAAAAATAAATTTATATATAAAGCAATGAAAAAAAAGACAACACAAAAAAAAATGCATATAATTTGAAAAATAAAAATAAAAATACAAAAAAAATAAAAAATGAATTTACACTTAAAAAACATAATATTCATCCACCTCTTATATTTTAAATATATAGATTTATTTTAAATACATTATATATATATATATAGATCTATGTATATTCCACTTCCCCCTCCCCCAGGCGGCTGTGGCCGCAGCCTCCCAACCCAGGTAGTTGCTGGCCATGCGACCACCTAGGTATGGCGGCCACTGGCTGCCCAGCGGCCACTTTGGGGGTGTTGGGAAAGAGGGGGGGGGGGGGGGGGGGGGGGGGGGGGGAGAGTAGCGGGATGGGGTTGGGTGGTTCAGGGGGAGGAGGGGTGGGGTGTTAAATATATTTAAAAAAAATACATTATTATTTAAATTAATAAATAAATTTAAACTTAAATTTATATTATATTTTATAGTAATATTAAGTATATTTAAATTATAAAGTTAAGAGCATAGATTTTTTTCCCCTAAAAAAAAGAGAGCATAGGTTTTTAAATTTTCATTTATTAATTTATTTTATTTTTAATTAATAAATATATTCAACTAATTTTAATAAAATTGTTTTAGATATGTTTATTATTGTAGAATTATTAAATATGTAATCCAAAATTATTAAGATTATATAGTTTAAAGTGATAAAATAAATTTTTAGAAAAATTTATGGTAATAAATTTGTATCAAATATTTTTTATAAATTTAAAGTAATAAATCATATTATTATATTTTATAATTTTTTTGGGGGGGGGGCGGGGGTGGTTGGGTAGGGGAGGGATTAGGTATGGAAATAGGTTAGGTTAGGCTAGGTTTTGGTTTAAATAGGTCATGCATGTGATGCAAATGACAAGTCTGAGTGATAGGTTTTTTTAATGTTAGCCATAGCCTTTTTAATAAATTCTAAAACCTTGGCCCCGGCTAAAAGACTACCTAAAAATTATTTTCTACAAATGTTTCAATTAAGTTTAAACATGACACAAATCTAAATTTTTAATATGCTCAAACTTGTAATAGACCTTAATAGGCAATAACCAAAATGATAAGTAACGAATGCATAATTATGAAAGTTCAAATTTAAGTATAAAATAGTATTATTTCAACAACAAGCAATACTTAACAATATAAAAAATTCCATTAGGACTAATTAAAAAAATCAAATACAAGTAGCTATTTAATATTATATTATTATGATTATGTTTCATTAAATTAAATACGTCAGGGCAAGGTAGGTCATAAGTAGGCTAGGCTATACCTGACGAGTAACTTGGCCTATTCCCATTCCTAGGAATGGGGTTGGGGTTGGGGTGGTTTTTTTTTTTTTTTTTTTTTGTGGGGGTGTAGGTGGGGGGGTTAAATGTTTATGTTTTTTTAAAATTATTGAATTAATAAACAAATTTATTTAATTTATACTACAATTTTAGTATTATCAAGTAATTTAAATTATTTAGTTACGAACATAGATTTTAGATTTTTATTTTTTAGTTAATTAATAAATTCAACTAAATTAATTAATTAATTAATTAATTAATTAAGAGTAAATTGCATTTTTGGTCCCACAACTTAGGCCATTTTCGATTTTGGTCCCATTCTTTTGCACTTTCTCACATTGCATCCCATAAGTTCATTTTTTTCTCAATTTAAGTCCTGAAAGGGGGGTTCCGTCCAATAATTAACAGAGAAGTCACGTGTCACTCATATGGCCATTAAAATTATTGCTTTTTTGGTCCCATAAGTTAGGCTCGTTTGTATTTTTGGTCCCAACGATAGCTCCAATAATTTTTTTTGAAGTTTTAACAACTTTTCTTCTTACATTCAACATCCTATAACCCAAGTATCACTTGTCTTGTTCTTTCACACATCTGAGGGTCTTTCCAAACAAAGAAACCACATCTATTATTCATGGAAGTACAACCATGAAACCTCCTATTTGAATTTTCATTTGTCCATGAGGTTTTCAATGAAAACAATGTGCCACAAAAATAAATGGCACCTTCACTTGCGGCTATTTTTCTTTCTTCTTCTGTAAAAAATTTATTGAAGCTATCGTTGGGACCAAAAGTGCAAACGGGCCTAACTTATGGGACCAAGAAAGCAATAATTTTAACGGTCACGTGAGTGGCACGTGATTTCTCCGTTAATTATTGGACGGAACCCCCTTTCAAGACTTAAATTGAGAAAAAAATGGACTTGTGGGATGCAATGTGAGAAAGTGCAAAAGAATGGGACCAAAATCAAAAACGACCTAAGTTGTGGGACCAAAAATGCAATTTACCCATTAATTATTTAATTGTATTTTTAATTAATTAATAAATAATCAATTTTATGTGTGTATATATAAGTATATGCATATTTTTCAAGATATATCTTTTTTTTTATTGTTTTGCTTTTTTTTGGTTTTTATATAATTTTTTTTAATATTCATTTTCATTTTTTTTTTGAAGTGGTATTATAATTGTGCTGATGTGGCAGGAGAAATTTTCACGCCATATGCCACGCAAGAGGAAGAAAGATATCCTGACTGATAGGGCGCCACATGGCGCCAAATCACATGTCGCATAAGCTTGAGCCGCTGCCAAATGACTTTCGATCCCAATTTGTCCTAAAATTGCCAAATTTCGTAAGTTGTTGTACTATTCTTACAGCATAAAAAAATAAAGTCCTAAATTGTTAGAAGACTATAGGTATGGGATCAAGTTTACAATTTTGCCCGCCTAAAATTTTGAGGATTAACTAATTACAGCCTCTGAGAAGAAAAATGCACATGAAGACTCAAAAGGAGTACTATCCATATCAAATATATATTTGTGCGGGCATAACAGAAGATAGAGTCGGTCCTGATAAGGAGGAATTATTGAAAGACAGAAATGTCCTCACACTTGCTTAAAATTCCAAAACGACCTCAGGATCCGCATCTTTTTAGACGGGGCGACCCGACCACCCAACCCGAGTCCCTAACCCGGGAGAATCCCAGCCATTAGGACCAGCCACCTATACGATCAAGAAGATGGACACCTGGACCCAACAGTACCCCACCAGCTGAACCGTTAACTATAAATACCCCCTCATTTATTGCAATAGCGGATTTTTGGCTCAAATAAAGCACATACCCACACACTATACTTTCCTGCCAAACGACCTGTACACCCCAAACCCATTACATCCTTCGACCCAGGAAATGCTCACCCGAGCTCCCATCTTTGGTCGACCTCTCGACCATCGACAAATATACTGGTTATCATTTCTTGCGACATCAGTAGGCGCCGTCTGTGGGAAGTTTGGTCTGAGTGTTTTGCACCTTGGGTGTGGAAGGGTACATGGCAACGACACCAGGTAAGAATGTGGAGACACCGAAAATTCGGACCAGCTCACCTTCGTTGCAACAGTCACCTCCGCAAGTCCAACCCGAACCAATAATAAATATCACTCGATCGGAGCTGCAAGCTCTGATAGAAATGGTGACGAGTTGAGTTGTAGAGAGGAGGCTGGCAGGAACGGCTGCAAATCCGCGACCTTCATTCCCAAGGCAGTTGTTTAGGGAAGAGCCTTCAGATCCCGATAAAAAAACGGAATTGGTGGGAGATGAAGGATATTCTGTAGAAGACGAAAGCCATCAGAAGGAGTTAGATGAGGAAGTAACAAGCAGGCAAAGGACAGAGGTGAGAGAATCCTAAGAAAATGTGTGAAAAGTAGAGTCTCAGCGGAGGCACAAGAGATTAGTGATCAGACGGAGCGGTCGAGCCGGAGGTTTAATGAGATGAGAAAAAGAGAGCAACAGGGATCCACTCTGCAAAAGAGAGGCTCTCCCTTTGGTGCGGACATCTTAATGGAGATAGTGCCAATGGGGTTTAAAATACCTGAGCTTCCGAGATATGAGGGAAAGTCCAACCCCCAAGAGCACTTGACAACGTTTGAACATGTGATACAATTGTACGGTTTATCGGATGCCATTAACTGCAGGGTGTTCATCACAACCTTACATGGTAGAGCACATGAATGGTTTATTTCTTTGGTCCCTGGAACTATAGCGACGTACGACCAGTTGTGTAGAAAGTTCTTGTACCATTTTGCTAGCAAGAAGAAGTCCAAGAAGCCAGCAACATACCTGTTCACTATCAGACAAAAGGAGGATGAGACCTTGCGAGCATTCATAAGTCGCTTCAACAATGAGGTTTTGGAGGTCCCTGATCTCAAGGTAGATATAATGATGGTTAGCATCTTGATCCATGGCCTTAAAAAGGGACCCCTGGCGTTCGCGCTGGCCCTAGAACCGCTTCCTGATATTGAGACCTTGATGAAGATGGCTGAGAGATATGTGCACGAGGAAGAGATGAACGCGATGAAGGATGAGAGTGGTCGAAGTTCGTAGGAGGAGCATGGTCGCAAAAGAAGGAGGAGATGGGTAAACCTAGGTCTGAAAAAGACCGCCGGAGGTCCCCACCTCGACCAAGATTCGACCACTACACGCCCTTGAAAACAACCAGAACTGAAGCCATGTTCGCCATCGCTTCATCAGATATTATTAGGTGGCTAGCTAAACAGCAAGATACACCTAATAAGAGGAACTTGAGATAATATTGCGCTTTCCACCGAGATAAAGGGCATGACACTGAGAATTGCCACCATTTGAGAGATGAAATAGAAAGGTTGATAAGGCAGGGATATCTAAAAGAATTCATGGAGCACAAGCGGGGGAACTCACGAGAAAGGAAGCAAGATAGGGACCGACCCCGAAGTAGGTTGCATAGTCCTCATAAGAGGTATAAGCGGGGGAAGTACCCAGAGGCGAATAGGATCTCAGACCTTGGGCATGACGACAACCTCCCAAGGAAAGGAGTGATAAATATGATAGCTGGAGGACCCACTGGTGGAGATACACGGAATGTTAGAAAGAGGTATGCTAAGGTGGACTGGAGAAGCCCGTAGGTTTATACAGTGAAGAAGGGTGCTGACCCCATAACCTTTTATCACAATGATCTGGAGGGGGTCGTGTTGCCGCATGACGATCCCATGGTGATAACAGTAGATATAGCAAACTTCTCAGTGCAGAAGGTGCTGGTGGACAATGGCAATTCTGTTGACATTATATTTTTGAGCACTTTGAAGAAAATAGACTTAGACGTCATGACCATCAGACCAATCAATACCCCGCTCGTGGGTTTTGGGGGAACAGAGGTCGTGCAGCTCGGGACAGTCGATCGACCTACCTCTTTGGGAGTGGAGCTGAAAAGGAGAACAATCATGTTAAAGTATCTGGTAGTGGATTGCCCCTTTGCCTACAACGTGGTGATGAGGCGACCAAGCCTTAACCAATTTTGTGCTGTTGTGTCAACATGTCATTTGAAAATGAACTTTCCAACCAAGACAGGAATCGGGGAGGTCCGGTGTGATCAGAAGGCTACGAAGGTATGTTACAACATCTCGTTAACAAGAACTAAGCGAGAGCAGAACGAAAGCAAGTGCATAAGAATTGAGACGGGTCAACAGGTAGAGCTACCTGCAAGTGCTGAACATGAGGATAATAAGAGAAGGAGGATGGAGCCTTTCAACCACCGACAGGTAGAGCTCCAACCCGGGGATCCAAGTAAAATCATGAAGATATGTATGCAAATAGGTACCGAATCAGAAATCTTGATGATAGAATTTCTCAGAGAAAATGTGGACATATTCACATGGGGACCGGCTGATTTCAAAGGCATAGACCCCGAGGTCACCGTCCATAACCTCAATGTGGATCCTGATGCTCGACCTGTCCAACAGAAAAAGCGTAACTTTGGCGCTGAAAGAAACAGGGTGATAGAAGAAGAGGTCAAGAAGTTATTGGGAGCAAGCTTTATTGTAGAGATATAGTTCACTAAATGGTTGTCAAATGTTGTGGTGGTCCCCAAGATAGATGGGAGGTGGAGGATGTGCACGGATTGCATAAATCTGAACAAAGCATGTCCCAAGGATTCCTACCTTTTGCCGAGGATAGACGCGCGTTGGTAGACTCTATAATGGGATGTGCCATGTTAAGTATGATGGACGCATACCAAGGCTACCACCAAATACACATGGTTCCTGAAGACATGGATAAAACGGCCTTTGTGATTGAGAACGGGGTATATTGCTATCGGGTCATGCCATTCGGTTTGAAAATTGCAGGTGCGACGTACCAACGACTTGTGAACAAGATGTTCAAAGGTCAAATAGGTTGTACTATGGAGGTCTATGTGGATGACATGTTAGTCAAAAGTGCTCGAGAAGAGGAACATATAGAGCATATAAAGAAGCCTTTGACATCATGCGACGCTACGGACTGAAGTTGAACCCCGCGAAGTGTACTTTTGGAGCCCGAGGTGGGAAGTTTTTGGGATATATGGTTACAGAGAGGGGAATATAAGCCAACCCGGACAAGATCGAGGCTATCTTGAAAATGCCGTGACCCAAAAGTGCTGGGGAAATACAACAGCTGGCAGGTCGGATGGTAGCTCTCGAAAGTTCATAGCACGTCTGGCAGAAAGAGGGTTGCCTTTCTTCAGAACTTTGAGGAACCTTAGGGAGTTCACTTGGATGGCAGAGTGCGAGAGGGCGTTTCAAGATCTGAAAAAGTATCTTAGCTCCCCTCCCTCCTGGAGAAACCGCTTCCGGGCGAGGTGCTGTATTTATACATGTCAGTGTCCGCAGAGGTCGTTAGTTCGGTGTTATCAAAGGCCGTGGGGAAACAACATAAATCGGTATATTACATTATCCGGGTGCTACAGGGGGTAGATAAGAGATACGCTGAGATCGAGAGATTTGCATTAACATTGGTTACAACAGCAAGAAAGTTAAGACCCTATTTTCAAGCTCATCACATAGTAGTTCTGACCAACCAACCCCTGAGAGAGATACTGCAGAAGCCCGACCTGTCTGGGAGGTTGGTCAAATAGGCCGTAGAGTTGAGCGAATTCTCCATAGAATTTCAAAGCAGAACAGCTATGAAGGCCCAGGTGCTGGCTAATTTCCTCACAGAGATAGGAGAAGAGAAGGACGAGCAATCTCTCGAGGTGAACGCTTTGGTGTCAGGTCGGTGGATAGTGCATGTTGATGGCTTGTCGATGTCCCGACGATGAGGTTTTGGAGTGTAGTTCTAGAGCCCTTCGGGCGATGAACTAGATTTTTCTTTGAAATTGCAGTTCCAGGTAACAAACAATGAAGAAGAGTATGAGGCTGTTATAGCCGCGTTGAGAATGGCGAAAGAGATGCAGATCAAGAACCTTATTATATACACGATTCTCAACTTATAGCCAACCAGTTTGATGGCACATATGAGGCAAGGGAAGAGACCATGAAGAGGTATTTAGAGAAGGTAAGAAGTTTAGTTGACCAGATGGAATGAGTGCAGATGGTGCAGATATCGAGGACTGAAAACGAGATAGCTGACTCTTTGTCAAACTTTGCCAACATGATCAGTGGGTTAAGAACTAGAAAGGTAACGATAGTTACGACAGAAGAACCCGCCATTTGCGATCATAAAATCTCTGGAAAAAAAGTTATGGCCACAGAGGTAGATAGGTCGGGGTGTAATAAGTGGAAGATGGAGATAATGTCCTATCTGAAAGACAGGACCCTGCTAAAAGAATCAACAACGGCGAGAAGAATCCAGAGACAGGCCTCGAGGTTCGTGATGTGGAAGGATGAACTGTACAAGAAGTTATACGGAGGGCCGCTTTTGAGATGTCTTGAAGCAAGCGAAATAGAATACGTCCTAAGAGAAATACATGAAGGAAGTTGTGGCAACCATTCGGGAGGTCGAGCTTTCGCCCAAAAGGTCGTCCGACAGGGATATTTCTGGCCGACACTGGTTAAAGACGCCATGGAATTCGCCAGGAGGTGTAAGGAATGCCAGCTATATGCCAATTTGATCCACAAACCCGGCGCAGAGTCGAGACCGATAGCTATCACCTACCCATTCGACATGTGGGGGATAGATATCATTGGGTCGTTCCCTCCCGCAATGGGTCAAAAAAGATTTGTGATCGTTGCCGTGGAATATTTTAGTAAGTGGGTCGAGGCAAAAGCCGTGGTTAAGATATCAGAAATAAAGGTCATGAACTTCTTGTGGAAAAATATCGTGTGTCGTTTTGGGATACCCAGGATCCTCATCTCGGACAATAGGGCACAGTTTCAGGGTAAAAAGATCTTGAATTGGTGCAAATAGATGAAAATATAACAGAACTTCACATCTGTAGGGCACCCCCAAGCTAACGGCCAAACAAAGAAGACAAATCAAACCCTATTGGACAACTTGAAAAAGAGGTTAGATGGTGCAAAAGGCGCATGGATAGATGAGTTGCCAAGTGTGTTACGGGCATATAGGACAACCCCAAGGGTTCCTACGGGTGAGACGCCGTTCAACATGATTTATGGATCGGAAGCAGTTGTTCCCGTCGAAATTGGATTGGAGATCTTTAGAGTTCGGGAATTTGACCATGAGAGCAGTGTTGAAGACCAAGTATTCAACTTGGATGTAATCCAGGCAGCTCGAGATGTGGCGGCAAGAAGAATGATGCTACAGAAAAGACAGATGGCAAGAGTTTATAACAAGAACGTGAAGGTGAGGAGTATGGAGGTAGGAGACTTGGTTTTAAAGAAGGTCGAAGTATCCCGACATGTAGGTAAATTAGATCCGAACTAGGAAGGACCTTTCAAAGTCATGAAGATAACGAAGAATGGAGCATACAGATTGTAAGCACCTGATGGGAAAGAGCTTCCCCGACCATGGGGAATACAGAATCTAAAAAAGTTCTATGCTTGAACAAGTTGTTTCATTTTGTGTTTTTGAAATTACTATGTAACCTGTGTGACTTGTGTATCCTTAATTTGTAAGACTGGCATGAGCATATATATAGGTCACTATCTTTGCTCTTCAATTATTGTGACAAGTTGTCCAATACGATTGGCCTGGAAAAGGTCGAGGGACCCGCAACTAACTCAAAGAACAAAAAGACCTCGAAAAGGTCGAGTGGCCTGGAAAAGGTCGAGGAACATGGAAAGGGTCGAAAGACATTCGAACTACGTCTAAAAATAAGATCTGGGAAAGGTCAAGGGACCCTCAACTAACTCAAAGAACAAAAAGACCTGGAAAAGGTCGGGTGGCCTGGAAAAGGTCGAGCAGCATGGAAAGGGTCAAAAGACCTTCGAACTACGTCTAAAAATAAGACCTGGGAAAGGTCGAGGGACCTGCAACTAACTCAAAGAACAAAAAGACCTAAAAAAGGTTGGGTGGCCTGGAAAAGGTCGAGCAACACGGAAAGGGTAGAAAGACCTTTGACTACGTCTAAAAATAAGACCTAGAAAAGGTTGGGAATTACGCAACACGATGTATATATCAATGTAAACACAGTATTGCATGATATCCATTCATACTTGTAGCAAAAGGGGAAAGAGGTAAAAAATGATGCAAGTCAAATAAAAACAATCAAACCAAAAGCGGAGTTTTCATTCAATGTTTCATAGTAACAGCAGCTGCCTAAGTAACAAAATGAGAAATAAGGCAAATCGACCACCTATACAATTATACTATCAATCCAAGTCGACACACTAAAACATTGAATCAAAAAACAAAAAGCCCCAAGATTGGTTTTATGGCACAGAAACCACACTAGAGGGACCAGCTTCTGAGGATGCGGGGGGCTGCGCTTGATACTCCAGCGACCAATGTAAAGGGGGCTTCACCTCTTGGGTTCATCACCTCTTGAAATATGTATCCAAACTCCTCCTTAGAGAGGTCAGGCAGAGGAACATCTAGATAATCCAAAAGGTCTTCTGTTTTGCTGGGATCAAGTAGGTCGACATCGAAATTATCCTTCAAGCAACCGAGCTTCTCGAGTTGGGATTGACATTTGAAGAAGTTGTCAATCCCCTCGGAACTGGCTTTCTGGGCCACCGCCAAAGTAAAGACTTGGGATTGCATGAAGTCCCTCACCCCAGTATGACGAGCAACGTGGAGTTTCTCTTTAAAGGAATCCGAGGCTGGGTACTCTTCTAACCCTTTCTTGCCACCTACCTCGAACTCTGACTGCTTAACGACCTCCAGCTGCGAGGATAATTTCTTGAGGTCGTTCTGGGAGGAAGATAGCTCAACCTTCATACGATCGATCTCTTTCTTCAACAGCTCCACTTGTTTATTTCTCTCGACATCAACGGAATCGCGTGCTACTATTTCTTTCTTCAAATTGTCTATCTCTTCTTGTTGATCGGCAACTTGCGCATCGACGACCACCTAGTGATCACGGAAGAATGTGCACTGGAGAGCTACCTGGCCAGCGAAGGCAACAGCTTGAAACGGAACCAAGATAAAGGCGGGGGTCACGACCTCCGAGAGGATTAAAGTTAGAAAGGGAGAAGACTGAAATTTAAGAAAAATCCACCTGCATGAAGTTGTGAGTGAAATACTCTTCGGCCAAGGAAAAATGTGTCGACATCAGCAAAGCTTGGTCTTGTTCACGTAACATGTTGTGATAGAGGTCGTAAGATTTGCCTCCGACCTCGCTGCCTAGGATTGAAGTAATGTTGGCAGTAGGTCGGGGTACGGCGGCGTTTTGGTGCGCAACAAGGCTTAGGGACTCTAGTCTCTGAGTCAATCGATGTGCCCCCTCTAAGGCCTTGTTCCCAGCGGGTGGAACAATTGGAGGTGGGGGAATAGCTGTTGATGAAGGAGCCTGTGAACCAAGGGATGGGCCGGTACCACGACGACGTTTGATGCGAATGGTCGGACCGCCGGATGGGGTGGAGCGACTATCCGATCAATGCGATGCTCCTACCTTCTTCTTCCCTTTGTCCATCGTAGGGTTCTCAGCAGGTTCACTGGTTGTCAGGTCCATGACAGCCAATTCCTCAGAGGTTGGAGGAATGGTCTGGAGAGGCGAGGGGTCCAGAAGGGCTATGTCGGCGGCATGTTGAGGGATAGCACCCGTTGAGGCTAAGACCGTATCATCAGAAGGATTCACAGGTGCAGAACCCTCATCCAGGGCTCCAGCGGAAGTCCCCTCACCCTTCTTGCATTTCTTGGCTGCTGCGATCTCAGCTTTCTTCTGTTTCATCAGGTTGGCGGTTATCGCCTTTAGAGCCATCATCTCTGCAGGAAAAAAGCAAGTAAGAATAAAGTTAGGAGATGAGCATAAAGAAGGAAAAGCAATAGTTACCAAGTGTCCTCCTAGGTCAAAGCCTAGCAGGAGAAAGATCAATGAGTTTGAGGGTCTCTTCGCTGAACAAGGTCTCTTCGCTGAACAAGGTCGGGAAGTCGAACCAATGAGCAGTTAAGAACTCATCGACGAAACCTTCGTCCCAAGAAGGCTCATCATCGGAAGAGAAGGTCGGTTTGTCATCTCGCCATTCACGGGAAACGTTCCACGGATTATGTGGGGGAGCTTCAACATAAACCCACTTATTACGCCAAGAACCAATGGAGCTCGGGAGGTTGGTTAGGAATTTAAAATTCTGACGGGCCGTTACATAGTAAAAGCCCCGATCTCCCGAGCGGGTTGAAGGATTGACGTGAAAAAGTTACCAAAAATTCACGAAAGAAGGTTCGACATTAAAATATCGCATGATGATGATGAAACCTAAGATGTTACGAATTGAATTGGGCACTAATTGGGTTGGACAGACACCCAAGGTCCTAATGATGTGGGCTACAGGTTCGGATATTGGAAACCTCAACCCTACCTCTAGAACAGATAGATGGAAAGTTAAACAATTCGGAAGAGGTTGATACATTTACTGCCCTGCCTAAGGCATTATTATTTTATAGCTATTTGGAATAAAGAATTTGCTATGAAGATAAGCGAAAACTTTGGGACCTTGTTTGCTAGAAACGTTAAGGGGATCGCTTTCGTTGTTAGGATTGACGTAGAAGGGACGCGACGTCTCGATATCACGAATGCTCTAGTCGGAGCTCAAGGATGAGGAGGAATAAGAAGAAGAAGATGATGTGCTTGTACCTCTGCTTGGATTCACCCTCGGAGAGAGGGGGGAAGAAGGTAAAGGTGAAAAAGGGGGCTAAGAACTTTCAGCTATGGAATAGATCGAGTGATCAATGAAAATAATAATAGCAGCAATAAAAGCAAATAAATGATGCGAAAAGCAAAACCAATAGTCTGTAAGTCGGCACCTACTTGCTAAATTTTATCGCCGAATGGAAGACAGATCTACAGGTACGTGGGTCGAGTGTCCAACTCTTATCTAAAATAGAAGGACCTCTCGTCTGAAAGGTTGGGTTTTACAATCTAATAGAGCGATATGCAAGTGGTGAAAATGAAGGAAGGAATGAGGACTGGGATTACCTATTTTTAAGGGGTAATCCCTTGAAATGCGTGAAAGGATCTAACGTCCAGCAGGGGATGACCTTTGAGATTAATGGTGTGGATCAGCTCCTTCATTTATTACTGCTTTTGTCATAAATGAAAGAGTTGGGGGGAAAAAATGATAAGGAGGAATTATTGAAAGACAGAAATGCCCTCACACTTAAAATTCCAAAACGGCCTCAGGATCTGCGTCTTTTTAGACGGGGCGACCCGACCACCTGACCCGGGTCCCTAACCTAGGAGAATCCCAGCTATTAGGGCCAGCCACTTGTACGATCAAGAAGATGGACACCTGGACCCAACAGTACCCCGTCAGCTGAACCGTTAACTATAAATACCCCCTCATTTATTGCAATAGGGGATTTTTGGCTCATATAAAGCACATACCCACACACTATACTTTCCTACCAAACGACCTGTACACCCCGAACCCGTTACATCCTTCGACCCAGGAAACGCTCACCCGAGCTCTCATCTTTGGTCGACCTCTCGATCATTGACAAATATACTGATTGTCATTTCTTGCGACTTCAGGTCCCTTGTCGGAATATTTACTGATGACAGCATCCATCATAATCCAATAGAAAGACTATTTTGCCTACTAAAATTTTGAAAATATCTAAAGAGGATGAAGATTTGTTTCTTTTTTATCCGGGACCTAACCTGAACCAACCCAGATCAACATCCTGTTTGCAAGCCATTGGTCTCAATCCGATGAACAGAAAATCGCCATCTAAAATCACACAAAGAAGAACATTTCACCCCCTATATAAATAATGAACCTACACAATAATAGGTCACTCTTTTTATTCACATCTTACTTGAGTTCTTACATACCAACTCTTGATCGCCTCAACCATAAACTAAGGTATAGGAGGCAGGATAATCCCAACTAGTTTAACGTTTGCCTAGTCTTGTGGTCAGATTAAAAATTTGAAGCACTTGTATGAATTGAAATCGAGTTCGGGGTCCTTTTGGAAAGTTCAATCATATAAAAGACCTCAAACTCTAAAGATGCATAATTTACAGCAGCCACTTTTTGAATCCATATTACGTGTACAGCTACCTTTAAAACCCCAACATTTAATAAAGCTGATCGCTAGTTGAAATACTTGTTAAAGCTACCTCTTGAATTGATACCTATTACGGTTTACTGATCATGATACAATTGTCGATATCCCATCTCATATGAAAAAAAATAAAAGAAAAGAAAAAAAAAATGTAGATAAGCAAGTTGTCCATAGCTAGTCCAGTTTTGTGTGATAAATTGATTTCATTTTTCACCCTTAACATACATGCATAATCACCAGTTACCTCATTAGATCGTTAAAATTGTATTTGTGACCAAAAATGTATTCTCGTACTCTTCCGCTTTTCCCGTAAGGAAAAAATGATTCTCGGTAGGGATTTTTCTTTTTGATTTTACCAAGTTCTACCATCTCCATTAAAACCCTTTTCTTGAATAAAATTGTTACAACTCTCTTTTCAACACCAAAAGTTTTTCCCCTTTCTCTCTTATCATTTCTTTTCTTTACTAAGGCCTGTTGCTGAGGAAGTTGATTTTGAACCAAGTCCAGATCCTAATCTTCGAACTTTCTATCTACTTGAAGTCACCTCACCTCCCCCAACTCCTGCCGCCACCAGTCTACTAAATATAGCTGAAACTAGCATTTCCTTTTATCTAATGGCAGAACTAAGAGCACGTAGCAGCTAATTGCTACATATTATTATATTAATAGGACCCTCCTTTCAGTTTGAACAACTAAAGCAGTTTCTCACCGTAGGCGAACTATACATACATATATGTATCTGTGTGTGTGTGTGTGTGTATATATATATATATTGCGTCCTCTTCCATTCCATTGTTAAAATTTTTTTGACCATTAGGAGTGTAAAATTTGGCAGCTCATATATGATGATCCATCAACTCTTGTTGAAGATAAAATGAGTTTTATGCAATAAAAATTAATGAAACCTATGCTAACAGATTTGTCTCAAATATATAGAAGATGCTAGTAGAGAGGTCATATGTCAAAATTAGTGAAGTATTGAATGAGTAAATTAAGATAAAAATGGACAATAAACTAAGGACGTGAGACATGAAGATGTGTGGAGAGTCCATCCACACTGAAGTCTAGAGCTAGAATGGAATACTATATCAGACTTAGGTTTGCATTAAGGGTTAAGTTGGACCCCTCGGAGTACAAAGTATTTGGAGGAAGGGAGATCTATATGCTAGTAGGTTCAAGAATAACACGTGCGCAAGCTAGCTTTAGTCAGGACAAGGTGAGGGGCGGGGTCGGGTTTGCATGGGAGTCATCAAGATACTATCTTTTGGATAAAATTTATTTAAAATAAATAAAATAAGATAAGAATATCGTCGATAATAATAATAATTATTATCATTTAAAATTTCAGTTTGAGAACGAAAACCCTCCAAACAAATATGCCTAATTGGTCTTAAAATGTTACTAAGTTCGTATGTCTAAAGTTTCGAAGTTAGTAAGGTTTAAAATTTCAGTCAATTGGAGTGCAGTCTTTGGCTGGGGTTGTCCATCATCAGAAGTCCTCGTGAACCATTGGGATGAGCAAAAAACCTTAAGGAAACTGTATCGATCAAAGTTTTCTGATTTTCTTTTCTGCTTCAGTCCACCAATAGACATATATTTTACTCTTCTTATTTCTTTCTTTGTAATACTGTTTTCTGTTGCTATTCCAACTTACTGCCTCCTTGTTATATTGTTATCTGTATAAGTTTAACTTTCAAAGTTTGGCTTAACTGTTTCTGTTCTGTACTACATACTGCTTTTATATAAGTATTCGCTGGCGCCCGCACATATATTCCAACGGACCGTCATTGTTTGGAATGCTTCAAAGTAGATGTGGCTGCGGCCGAACGTTTCAGCTAAGTCATGCCCCCCAAACTCTTGGTTGGTTAAACCCGAAACTCTACCTAAAATGTTATCCTTCCAATACGGTTCTGATAAATACCTAAAATAAATGTTGTCCGTATAGTCTATTTTGCAATTGAAAGTGGCTACAAATGAAAAGAAAATGTAAATAATATTTAATTGTGATATTCAAAAGAAAGGCAAACTGTTAGATCTCACATCGGTGAAATAAATTAATAATAGTCCCTATATAGATTTTAGACAATATTTATCTCTTGAGCTAATTTTTTGGGTGATTTAGGCCTAAGGTCCATTCCTTAACATGATATCAGAGACACACATTTTCGATGTTAGATTACCTAATATTGTTGGGCCATCCATCTCATGTTATTTCATGCTCCAAATGTTCATTTTTGGGCATGTACACAGTGTGTTAGATCCACATCGGTAAAATATATGAACAATGATATCTAGTGGCGTATCCAGGAATTTAGGTAAATGGGGTCAAAATATTAATAAAAAATAAAATTAAAATAATTAATATTTAATAAAAATAAAATTTAAATACATTAATCTAATTGTCCTCGACGAGTTTTTATATTCTGAAATGTCGTCATAATATATCATCACCTGAAATGCTCATAAATACGTCTCTTTCTTTATAAGTTATCAAACAATCCTTAACATTAAACTTTTTTAAACTCTAACTCTTTTTTACCCATTAAAAAAAATCCTAACTTTTTCATCTAATGCAATATCATCAATTACATAATAACTAATAACAAGTTAACAATTAAAATATGCATATACAAAAAGTTAATAAATTAACATTATCAATTTATCCTAAATTTTAATTGATTAAACTCTAAATCTTTTTCAACCATTAAAAAAAAAATCCTAACTTTTTCATCTAATGCAATAATCATCAATTACATAACAATTAATAACAAGTTAACAATTAAAATATGCATATAAAAAAAGTTAATAAATTAACATTATCAATTTTTCCTAAATTTTAATTGATTAAACTCTAACTCTTTTTCAACCATTAAAAAAAAAATCCTAACTTTTTCATCTAATGCAATAATCATCAATTACATAACAATTAATAACAATTTAACAATTAAAATATGCATATACAAAAAGTTAATAAATTAACATTATCAATTTATCCTAAATTTTAATTGATTAAACTCTAACTTTTTTTATCTATGCAATAATCATCATTTACATAATGATTAATAACAAGTTAACAATTAAAATATGCACATACAAAAAGTTAAACAAGTTAGCAATTTAAAAAAAAAAAAAAAACCCTAACTTTTATAATACAAAAATCAAGAAATAAACAAGTGAAAAGCAAATAACTTACATTTTTTTGGCCTTTAATATTCTTTTTAAATCCCAAGTGATGGATAATATATATATATATAAGGGAATTTTTTGGAATATTGGTGGTGCGGATGGGGGACAGTGATTTGGGACTTTGTTTTGCTGCCTTAGAGAGAGAGAGAGAGTTGAAGTGGCTAGTTTGGCTGAGTGTGGGGACCAAGGCTGTAATTAAAATTTGATCCATTTTTATTTTCAGTTTAAAGGGGCCAAAACGACGTCGTTTCGACCTTAATTTTCAGTTAACTGCATAAGAGATAAAACAAATGGGTAGTAAGACAATAAGGTCTCGAACTAATGACCTGCCACCACATTGATTTTACACTCCAGCTGATACTAACTATGTTGAGGGTCATTTTGACTTTAAGTGGGATCAAAATACTATATATAACAATCATTTCTCTATAAATATATATATAAAAAAAGTAGTAAGTGGGGTCAACTGACCCCACACAAGAGGCTGTAAATCCGCCACTGATGGTATCTATATACAATTTTGAATAATTTTCACCTCTTGAATTAATTTTTTGGGTGAGTTCAGCCCAAAATTCACTCCTCAAGCCTAGTGTATGTGCTTAATTTTAAAAATAATTGCTTGTTTCTCTAAGAAATTGAGTACTAGACTATTCGTTTTCTTTTTTATGACTAGCGGTGGTCGAACGTGGCCCCGGCGTTCATGAGTAATTTTTTGAATGGACATATTTTTATTTTAAAAAAGTTTCATTCAATATAATGAAAACTGACTTATAGATTATATAATAATATATTTTTATCATCACGATATAATTAAAATGTTATATAAAACTCTATAGAAAGGCATTATTAAATTAAAAAAAATGATATATAATAAAGTTCCTATAATTAAGTAATTTTTGCAATCATAAGGAAATACATCAAAGAACATATGAAATGACATTAGCCAAACAATGCGGACAACCCATGATAAAGCAACGAAGAAATTTATGTTGCCAAATCAAACTGCAAATGAAAGTTACACTACAAAAAAGTCTGCTGTTCCGATGAAAATTTCCAATGGAACGCATCCCTCGAAAATTTTTAAAGGATTTTCAATGGATTTATGAGGGAACACGAATCATTGAAAATCCGATAGAAACCATCATAAAGCTATATGTAAATTTGGAGGGATTTTCTGCGAAGCGCAAAAATAATCAATAGATTTTCCAATGGAAATTTCTATCAAAGTATATTTTTCGACAATCTTCTGATAGATTTTCTATCAAAAAAGTGAATTTATCTGCTTTTAAAAAACTTCTTTTTTGATGGAATTTCCATTAGAAAACTCAATTAAGAGGGTGTTTGGGTGAGCTTATAAGCTCCTTAAAATATCTTATAAGATGTTTGAGAGTTTATAAGATGTCAAAAAGTGTTTAGTAAATTTTTTTAGAAAAGAGCTTATAAGTTTCAAAAATAAGATGATATGAGCTTATAAGCTCTTTTTAAAAAAGTAAGGAGTGCCTAACTTATTTTGAAGATCTTAACAACTTAGCTTAATTTTAATCATATTAATTACAAAAATGACATTACTAACATTTTATAAGCTCCAAGATATTATTTTCTTTAAGAACTTATTTTTAAAAAAAGATCTAACATCTTATAAGCTCCAAAAACATATTATAAGATATAGGAGCTTATAAAATATTTTAAATAAGATTAGCCAAACACCCTCTAAATCGGCCGACCGCCCTTCTTCCCCTTTTCCTCATTTCTTTCTTCTTCCCCAAGCGTTCCGACCCTTCGCCTTGTACCATCATCCACCACTGTTGATGCTCTAGTTGCCACCCACTCATGCACGTTGTTGCCGCTGTCGTCGCATCGCCACCTGTTCATACGCCCAATCGTCGTCCTCCAAGCTATCAGTTAGTTTCCTTAATATTTTTATATCTTTATTTCTTTAATTATAATTATATGTTAGTTTTCTTAGAAATGTATTTTGATTTCCAATAATTACTTGTGTAGAAATGCATATTGGTTTAGAAATGTATTTTGGTTTCCCAAAATTACTTGTGTAGAAATGCATGTTGGTTTAGAAGTTAATTGTTCGAAAATATATTTTGGTTTCCACAAATTACTTGCGTAGAAATGCATGTCGGCTTAGAAATTAATTATTTAGAAATGTATTTTGGTTCCCAGTAATTACTTATACAGAAATACATGTTGGTTTAGAAATTTGGTTTCCAATAATTACTTTTGTAGAAAATTGAAATTAATTATTTAGAAATATATTTTGGTTTCCATTAATTACTTGTGTAGAAATGCATTTTGGTCTAGAAATTAATTGTTTAGAAATGTATTTTGGTTTCCAATAATTATTTATACAGAAATACCTATTGGTTTAGAAATTAATTTCTTAGAAATGTATTTTAGTTTCCAATAATTACTTACATAGAAATGCATGTTGGTTTACAAATTAATTGTTTAGAAATGTTTAGAAATGTATGTTGGTTTATTGGAATTATTTAATTATTTTTGTATTTTAATATATTTAGAAAATGCACGTTGGTTTGTTGGAATTATTTAATTAATTTTGTATTTTAGTATGTTTAGGAAATGCATGTTGGTTTCTTGGAATTATTTAATTAGTTTTGCATGTTAGTATGTTTGAAAATGCATGTTAGGATAACTTATAGCTAGGATTATTTAGAATTAATTATAACAAATGCTAGGTTACTTATCAATCATGAGCTCCAAGTACGGACTGATCCAGAACTGAGATTGGGGGGCGATGTGAAAATTATAAAATATAAAAGTTTAAATATAAATTTTATAATCTATGAATTCGAAATACATATTATCAAAGATGAGCATGACGCTTTTTCATATCATAAAATTCATCAATGATTGAATCAATGTCAAATTTTTTATCAATATCTTTCTCAATATAAGTAACTAAACAATCAACTAAAAAATCATCTTCCACCTTATTTTTGAGTCTATTTCAGACAATATTCATAGCAAAAAAAGTTTTCTCATTTGTAGCTATTGAAACATAAAGAACCAATTAATAACAAATGAAGCAAACGATCGAGTAAATGATAAGTCTTTGATTTTTCTATTTTCACCAATCCTTGGCATAACTCAGAAATTGTTGACAAATTCTTCAAATCAGAATGATGAGGCACATTGAGCTCATAGTGTTGTGCCTGTACTCTAAGATGCATCATCACCATCTCAGAAAAATGATCTGGATAAAATTTACTTGCCAATTCACAAATGTGATCAACGTTCAAAAAATTTATAATTATCCCTTGGGTCCAACATTGTACTAAGAGTAAGCAACTCCACAATACTTTTGTTGAATATGCTATTCATCTCTTGCAATTGGGTGTCAATAATAGCAATAAACAAATTGACACGATAATGATGTCCCACTGTATCATATTCAACATTTGGTCGATGTCTACCCCTTCGAGGAACATAATAAGCATTCATATCATGAAGTTTAACTTCATACTTCTCACAAAATGATATGACTTCTTTGAGAAAAATTTCCCAAGCTGATTCCTTCATTCTTTGCAACAAGTTCTTAGTAGTAGACACTAAAGTCATGGCATTCACAATATCCTAATTTTTACATTGCAAATATTGACTAAGATCATAACTAATTCCCAAGAGATTTCTCATAATATGCAAAAGAAAGATAAAATAAAATGATCTCAGAGCATCATAAGCAGCATTGGCATCACCACGAAGAGAATAATTACCTTCTTTAGAATTCTTTTGGAGAACTTCACAAGTAGCTTCAAACATGTATAGTAAACTTCGGATAGAATTCAAATGGGAGCTCCATCTAGTATCTCCAACCCATTGCAAAGTGCGCACTTGACTAAGTCCACTGCCTGTTTTAATCTCTTGATTAACAATTTGAGTTGCAAAATTAAAAGCCTGAGCAGTCCTTAACTGGTTATGTCTTTTGGGAGAAACCGTCACAATATTAACAATGATGCCAACTTTGTGAAAAATTGAAGAATTTGACTCACTTCTCTAGCTGCTGCAACTAATGCTAATTGCAAAAGATGAGCAAAATAATGAATGTAATATGCATAAGGACAATCTCTTAATAATAAAGTTGACAATCCATTCCATTCGCCCCGAATATTACTTGCCCCATCATATCTTTGACCTCTAAGATTGTGAATGCTAAGACTGTGACGAGAAAGAATAGCATCAATTTTATTCTTGAAAGTCATTGATGAAGTATCAAAAACATGAATAAGATCAAAAAATCTTTCTTGCACACACCCACCTTTATCCACAAATCTTAAAACCATAGCCATTTGTTCTCTATTGGACTCACCCCTAGCTTCATCAATTATAAGGTATAATTTAGATTCCCTAGTATCTTTACGAATAGTAGCGTGTACTCTTTTGCAAAAATACACAAGATTTCTTTCTGAATGCTAGGTTAAATATATTGAGCATTTTTCCAAGAGCATTTTGAAGAATAACATTAGAAATATCTTGATTGGAAGATACCAAAAGTTCTATCAATTTGACAAAATTGCCCCCATTTAATGAGTCAATGCTTTCATCATTACCTCTAAAAGCTAGCACATGCTTGAAATGCTGGCCAACAAACAACCATAATAGAAGTCTTTAATCGTAAATGATTATTTGCAATAATCTGCTCACTTTAGCTATTGAAAACTTTTTCTATATATCAAGATTGATCCATCAAATCATCACAACACTTCACAAAAATATTATGTGGTGAACTAGGAGAAGATCCTATATGAGCAAGAAAAGCATAGCTTTTCCCACAAACTTTTTTTCAGGCACGAAATCCCTAATCTATAAAATCATCTTCCCCATCATATTAGCACAACAAATAGAATTGAACTATAAAGATTGAAATCGGGGAAAATATTTTTTACTTGAAGCTGGATAATCAATAAAAATAGGTTGATATAATCCAGTTTGTACATAAAATCTTCAAATTTTGTTTCGCTGGTCAGCATTATATTGCCAAATTGGTAAGCGCTTTCCCAGATCTTTTTCTATAAAGAAATATCAACATCTTTTTCCTCTTGGAATTTTAGAATGATGTTGTTTTTCATTGCTAAATTGATTTGTTGATGATGGAGTAGAAAATGATTCATCAACTCTTGTATTATCACTAGCTTTTCTCTTGAAAATCGAATCGATAGTATTAAACTTGCCCATGATTATTTTATCTTTTTGTCTCAATCTCAATGAAGTCAAAAGGGAGAGATTTTAACTATTTTGTGAGTTCCTATAAAGTTGTAAAGGTTTTCTTTAGCAAGATCCCTATAAATATTTTCTCAAACAAATAAAATAGAAGTGCTGTAATGGGCTTGACCTAATTGTGAATTATTTAATTGAAAATATGGGTTTAAAAATTTTCTTTAAACATTTCAAAATTAAAATGGGTAAAGAATTAAAAAAGAAATTATTACTAAATAATTAAATATATACAAACTAAAGTCTAAAATTTATTACAAAAAATTAGTGTATATATATATATGAATCATAGAAAAATCAATCTAAATTAATATATATATATAAGTGTAGCCGGGAGGGGGAATATACATATGAATCACAGAAAAATCATTAAAATGTTGGGGGCCCACTGCAACCCCTCTGTACTTCCATCTCTGGCTCCAAATATACTAACCAAGAGGCTAGCTTGCTCGGATTATGTATATATCACGCACAATATCGTTCAAAGCAAATGAGACCTTTTAGTCTAGAATTGAGTCTAGGATAAGTTATAGGATAACTTAGATATTTCGAAATACCCAAGGTAGCTTACGAAATGATAATTAATGTTGAGATCATAAAGAAATACTTTTAAGGCTGAATGCTAAAAAAAATCATATAGGATAAGTTAGACTATCCGAAAAAATCAAGGTAGTTTACGAAACTAAATTCTATCTTACAACCCCAATGATTAAACTTAAATGACTAAAATTATATAAATCTAAATATTATCTTAAACTTAAATGATTAAAAATTTAACTAAAAGTTCAACTCCAATGCTATTTGTTCAACCTCAAATTAGAAACATAGAGAATAAAATTTTGTTTTCAAAAATTCATTCATTCATTACATAATTTTCAATCTTTTTGTCTGCCCGAGTCTATTGTTGTAAATGACTACTAATCAAGGATTGGTACATCAATGGACCATTAAAACTATCCTCTTATTACAAACAACAAATCCGGGTAAATAGAAAGATTGAAGAATTTATCCAATAAATAAATAATATATTCTATATATCTAAACTTCATTGAATTTAGTTGTTAAATGTTCTTATGCAGCCTAATGCAAATTTATGGCCTTTCAACTCTTCGATATGAGATAAAATCATGCATCATCATCCCCAAGTCGAGGAGTTTGAGAAGAAGCATACATCCACTATTCTTAGAGACACACCAATAATGATGATTTCATTCCCAAAAATAAAAGCCAAGTCATATTAGGATATTATCCTACTAACATGCATTAATTGGATATTTTGTTATGAAAAAATACCTCGAGTAATGCACGAGTAAGAGAAACCCATATATATATATATATATGCGTCATACCCTCGAACTCCTCGGTGTGGAAAGTTTTAATTTGGAATTTGGGAAAGTACATTTAAAAAAGTTGCTAAGACTATGTTTTGATGTATCTCAAATTTTAATTTGTGAGAAAAGAGTAAATATTGATTTTTTCCCCCTTTTGTGAGAAAAGAATAAATAATGATTTTCGTTTTCCTCTTCACCTCAAATGGTACAATTTTATCTGTCTTTTTTCACGATTTTCTATTTTTTTTTCTTTTTTGTTTTCTTTTACTCACTGAAGTCCCAATCAAGCATAGCAGAACAGAAAAGTAAATTAGAAGAAAATTTAGGGATGAGAAGAGATCATGGTAGTTGCTCTATTTAGATAAACACTGGCATATTTGTAACCTAGCACTGGCCTTATACTGGCTATTACTCTGTAAAGAAATAATGAGAAAGAAGTTAAGAATAAGGGAGATATATTTTTAATTAAAAATTTACAAAAAATAGAGTTGTATTCCAAATTTTTTTAATAAAATAAGCATATTACTTTTTTAGTTTTAAATTAATTTTATTTAAATAAAATTTTATGAACATTCATGATTCAAATAAATAAATAAATAAACAATCTCCAATTTTCTTAAATCAGAAAATACTTTTGGTATTAGATACAATTAAAAAATGCACCAAAAAGTATGGATAAATAAAATTTGGATAAAGGCAACAATAGTTGATAAATAATAATAGATTAGAATAATCATATATATTTATTTTATCTTATCCTTCTAATATTCATAAGTGAAAATTGTGATTTTGAGATTTTTGTTTTTGTTTTTAAATTAGATAGTTCAAATGAGAATGATTTGTGAAAAAAACAAATAGTGATATCTGATCATATTCTTTCTATATATGTAACTTAGTTTTTAGTTTGTATAATATTTGCTTTTTAAAATAATTTAACATTGTTTTACCTTCTTATTGAGTTGTTTTTCTATTGTGTAGTAGGTTCTTATGTTCTCAATGTTGTTCATCTTTTTAGGCATAATAATTTTATTGTTTTGTTCGAGCTGCATTGAATTTATCAAATTGTTTTCTATTAAGGAAAATATAAGTATTTTTATATTTTTACATGATATCATTAAAGATGCAATGACTTATGATAAGCATGAATTTTCATTATTTTTAATATACATGCACTTGATTTCATGAAAAAAATTTCAATGTTATACAATGTATTTGATTAAAAAAATATATCATTAATTAAATTCATTATTACATAAAATTAAAATTATATATATAAATTATATTTTTAATTATAATTAATTTAATTCGTGCATAACTAGCACGGAACACATGCTAGTTCAATCTTATTTAATAAGGCACCGACAATGCAAAAAAATATCTTCTGCACTATATTAGACACTGGTCGACATAGACACATTGAGACAACTCAAAATGTCAAATTGCATCTAAAAATTAAAGAAAAAAGATCAAATTTTGAAACAAGAAGGATACAGTATTGTTTTTTTTTTTTTCGTACTTTATTAATGTTAGAAGTTATAAAGCTAACAAAAAATGAAAAATCCAATTAATTAAAAACTATTAACATGTTATTTAAATTCAATTTCTTCCTCTCTTTCAAATTGTCATTTCTAAAGTTATTTTCTCTTTTCCTCGCACTAGAATAGTTCAAAAATTACAATAGTTTACGTTTAATATTATAATCAATATGTATATACACACCTTTCTCGTTAGTCTCTGTACCTATATTTAATTCTACAAATCCTTTCTTGATTACATAGATATGTGCGTCTATATATATATATATATATATTTATATAAATGTGCATGTGCATATATGCATCCACTTATATTTTAACAAGTTCTAAAATTTTTGAAGTTTGTTGTGTACTATATATTAGTCTATTCATATCGCGTCAAGTTTGCGTATGAAATAGGAACCATACTACAAGATGAAGAGGTCGTACCTCTTGTTTGAGTTTATTAATTACTCATGGGGACCAAAATAAAGTTTATCAATTACAACAATAAGAAAAAGATGATTGGAGAAAAAAAATCACTTTTGATTGGTTTACTAGATAAATAAGTCAGGTTTGAATGATTTTCTTAAATTTATTACTAAACGGGGACAGTGAAAAAGTACCAATTCATAGACTTAGCATTGGGGCTGGTTGGGACGAATTTTCCTTAAAATTGAACTCACCCCGTACTTTAACAGATTTTAGGTTGAAAATCCTAACTCACTCTGCATTTTGAATATGTAAAACCCGCACCTGTTCCATCCCATCTCGTACTTACCATTTTTTTTAAAAAGGCTATCTAATTAATTATAATTTGATAACTCAACTACAACATCATAAAATTTAACACATGCAAGAAAGTTCAATCAATATGAAAATATTTAAATATATCATTTAAAAATTAAAATATAAACATCAACAAAATAATATTCAACATGACAATATTATGTCAACTAAAAATTGAAATATAAAAAAATTCAATCATACAAATACGTGTATATATTATATATTGTAATTATATATGTACTCGTGGCAAAGCGAGCCAAGTTGGCCCTAGACCCAAACCTATCCTGTCTCATATGAAATTCACGTTAAAATTCAATCCACACCATGTGGAGCGGAGTGGGGCTAGTACCTATGGGTTGGATAGAAATTGCCAAGCCTATCCATTCGCAAAAGCTATCGAATTGCAGTAGCAAATATTATTTGAAAATGCAATTAAAATATGTAAATTTTAGCAGAAATAAAATACTCACAAAAGATTATGTTTTATCACCTTAATATTTTTGCAAACTTAATGGTAAATAAAATAGTATTTAAGTTGTCATTATTAAAAATTAGTAATATATGTATAGTTACAATCTAATGACAATGGAAATCTTATCATAAGTATCAACTCTGATTCCTAACACAACATGAACTTGTTTACTTGCTTTGATATTGCATGATAGATATACAATCTAACTCAATTTCAATGTTTGATTCATTTTTAGAAGCTCTTGATACAGTTATAGACTGGTATGCATTTAAGGTCAAATTTGGGTTGTGTATCAAGGTCTTAAGGTGGGATATATTTTCCAGCCTAAGTTGGAATTAAATTGTAGTCTTTCAAGACTCAAATGAGATAATCATGTCAAACAAACAGTCAAAGTTGGATATCAAGTTATTTAAAATACGCAAATAAGCAATAGATAATACATAATAATTCACTATTTAATATCCTAGTCATGTATATCATGTCTAATCCAAACACACCAAACAATATATACACACATATATATATATATAGTTTATGAGCTTGAGAAGTTCAATTATAATGCTTCTTGACAAGCTCAAAATTAAGAAAGAAACTGCCCAAACTTTTCAAACTTTAATATCCACTTTGACATTAAGCTGTCCAAGCCCTTACCTACTTCATGCATTAATGAAGCTTAAAGCTTTTAGCATGCTCAAATTCGCGTTTACGGCTTAAATTCTAGCATTTGGGGGCAAAGCTTAGCATCAATTATTTAACAGAAGTTAGGACCATATTGCCAACTAATTGACCGCTTTTGCTGTTGAAAACAAAATTTTTCAAAGCATTGGGATCTGCACTAGACGCCCTGGCCCCGTCTCTTCCATAACTGCGTGTCTAGAAATTCAAACTTGTATGTCCACAGTGGGCTGCTAGTGGGCAGCCCACTAGCAATAGTGAGATAAATGCATATGGGATGATTTTCTTTTTCATTTTTGCTATAGTTCACGAGATTGGTCCATCTTTTTAATCCCTCAAAAGTGGCTAATATCTTTGAATGACTATCACTAATACTCATAATTAAGGGTGTAAACGGATATTAAATGAATTGAATATACTGTTTTCATATTCGTATCCATTTAACTTTTTGAATACTCGGATACGGATATGAATTTTATGGATAGTTAAAAACAATATCCGAATTCGTATCCATCGGATATCAGTCGAATTTGAATATATCCTTATTCGATTATAATTGTTCAGATGCATTTATATTTTATTAAACTTATCCGTATTCAAATTATTTTTTTGATATTTATATTCAATGATAATTATTTAAATATCTATTTACAAATATTCAAATACTTGAATTTATGAACCTATAACAAATACATATTTTAATTAATAGAAGGAACTATACAATTTCATTAAAAAGAAAGCAACAAATAGCATAATTTTTAATTAATAATTGATTATTAGTTCTAATTAATATTAATAACGGCATTTAAGTGTATTAATTATAAAGCCAACTAACAATAATTATGTTGATTAACTTTATTATTCAATTTTTTTCTCTATATTACAATAATTTTTTAAATTTATTCTTTTTTTTCTCAATTCTTCAATTATAATTTGTATATATATATACACACACACACACATATGGTTATGAAATTTTTTTTGAAAAATATAAATAATAATTATTTAATAAATATATATTTGGATCAAATATAAACAGATCGGATACGCATTTATTATATCTGTATCTATTTATAATTGGATATCTATTAATCGAATATGGATAATATCCACTTTAAACGAATGCAAATAAATTTTGTATAAATGGATACAAATGTTAATAGTAAATAAATTTTTGAATATCCATTTACAGTCCTATTTATAATTTTTGAAATCTTTCTATCAGTCTTTCTTTAATTTAAAAGGTGTAAGTAAAAGTAAAGTCGCGAAAGAAGTGCTTCAAAAATGCATTCGATAAAGTGAAAGAAAGATAGTACGTTATCGGCTACAAAAGAAAACAGTTATTTTATTATTGATAGGAGATTAGGACTCAACATCCATTATTTTAAGATCTCTTTTAATAAATTTTGGATAGTGATTGAGAGTTGCACGGTGGATTGGAATAGCTTTATTAGCCTCATCAAATCTTATATAGGGCGGGCTATGAGATTAGTTATGTGGTCCTAAGGTTAGTTGATACACGACAATATTTTATTTTATTGATACACTACTATTGTTGAATGGGACATAATCGACGATCATATCTAATAGTATCTCATTATTTTGAATATTTAGTCAATAATCACTACAAGAAAAAAAAACCAAAATTATTGATAATTATATATTGAATGACAATGTGAATTTGTCAAAATAATGATTTTCAAATGTTTAATATTGATAAAACTTATGATTAATTCACTATTAAAAATTATTGAGATACCTATATATAGTGATAATGAAAATTTTATTACAAAGCATAATGTTAATTTTTAATATCACTAAACTGTAACCACACATGTGTCTTAGATGTCAATAATAATAACTTTTTTTAAAGTGTTTTTGCTACTATTTAATCATATTGTACTAAATTAGAAATTATTGTTACTTAAAAAATTAGTTACAAAATAAATTTTGCCAATTGTTCCTCAATAGATATAGTAATTAGTAATAATTTTTATATTAACACTTAATTTTGTATCACTAGTATTATATTTACTGGGGGTTAAAATCTTTTTACCTCCATGTGAAATGTGAAATGAGCGGTTTACCTCCCTATGATAAAAAAAGGTTGAAATGCCGCCTTATATTTTTAAATTGTGGTTCACTCCCTTCTTCCGTCTATTTCAGTTGAATTTTACACTGCGTAGACGAAAATACCCTTATATATATAAAAAATTATTTCATATCCTTATGTTTTTTTTTCTTTTATTTAATCTAAATTAAATAATTTCATATTTATAAAATACATAACATATTTATATAAATTAAATACTATTTAATAATAAATAGGTTCATTTGGTGTTGTTGGAGGAGGGCGCTTTCCATTCCTCTCCACATTTTTCTTTCTTCTTTTTCTCTAGTCTGTTTATGAGTTTTCTTTCTAGATTTTTTTCTATAACTCTCATTATCATGTTTTTGTGGTTTACTATTAACCTGTTTTGGGTTTTCCATCTCAAACTGACCACAAAACTGACCTAATTGTTTTCTCTCCGTAATATTATTACGCTTAATCTGTTGATTCAATTTTATCTCATTACACAGGGCTAATCCTTCCTGTATACAAGTCCCTATTAAATTACCATATGTAAATTTACCATAATCTATATTAGACTCATTTTGCCTTAGGGTTTTTCTAACTCTCTCGGCAAACAAAGAAGGTAACCCATCTATAAATTTGGATTTCCAACGGTCACTATTTGACTTAGGAAGCTCCATAACTCTAGAAAGAAATGTGTCCTTATACCACCTAAAAGATGTAAGACTCTGACACTTCAAACCATTTAATAAGGTTCTAATATGCTCAGAGTTATTAGTCCATCTACCAGTAAAATGTTCTATAATAGTAACAATCAAAGTATAAACAGCATTTTCAGTATTATTACTGTTTCCTTCCTGTTTAACAGTATTAAGAATCTCATCTTTATTATTCTGAGAAAGATAATTATCCCACCAACCTTTAAGTTGGCCAGTAAAACCTGCAATAATCATTTTTGCAACAGTTTTATCACTATTTCCATTATTCTTGCAAATAGTACAATACATCAACATACGATGTACCAAATTATAAATATGACGTTCAGTAAAATCATCCAAGTTCCATTCATAGATGCTTTTACCATTATAAGAATTATTAAGAACTAAATCTTGTTCTTCATGTAACACATCTTGTGGTGTAGGCCTAGGATAATAATAAGTTCTCATTGTTGGCCTATCTGCATAATTTTGAATTTTATTAATCTCTTCCCTAACTTTATTATTATAATCACTCTCATCTAACTCCTTATTAAGAGTAGAAATTCTAAATTCAGCAAATTTCTTAGTTATTACTTTTTCTAATTCAGAAACATCCCTAAGAATGAAATTATCTACTTCAGGAGGGGGCTGAATAGAAGGCATTGCAATCTGATCAGGAGAAGGATGAATAAATTGTTTATCAATTTTTTCTTCCAGATTATTTATATTTTTATTTAATTTTTCCATATTAAAAATTATACTATTAAGTCTTTGATCAAGTTGATATAAACTTTCACCAAGCACATTTAAATATAAATTAGCATAATTTTGCTGTTTAATTAAAATATTCAAATTACGAATAGTAATTGCAGCAGTGTCATTATCAAGCATCTTATAAAATGCCATAAAAGAAAATTTATTATTACCTTCTATAACAAAAGAATCTTGTGGAGGAAAAACAGATTTTTCTTTCCTACCATTATCATAAACATAAGTTCTTTCAAGAACAGAAATTTGAGGTTCAATATAATTAACCAAAAACCAAGGAACAAAAAGTATTATTTGATTCTTTTCTTCCACAAATTTATAAAATTCTGTTTGAAAATAATTTTGTTGATCTTTATTAAAATTATCAAAAAACCATTTTCTAAATAAAATCCAACGATCCTTATTAAATTCAAGTTGTATAAGTTTTCTATTATAAGAACCTTTAGAAAAATCCATTTTGTTTTGATTCATTTAAAAACAACTTATTAAATGCGAGTATTTCTCACAGAAAAATCCATATCGGATTCAGTTGGTTCCATCGACTCCTCACTATTATTATCATCAGGAATTCCATGAACAATATTATCAGAAGAAATTTTTAATTTACCAAATCGAGTTTCAGAATTATTATCTCTAACTCCAGATGTTGAAGCTCTGGATAATTCAGGACTCTCAACAGTATAATCAAGAGGATCAAACACTGAAAAAGAAGAAAAGGAAGAAGACCTATTAGATCTACTTGATTTTAACCTATTATTACTAGGTTGTTTAAACTCAATCGAAACATTTCCATCTGGAGTTTGAATAACCCTACTTAACTCAGTTTGTATTACCGGTTGAATAGGAACAGCATTTTCCATCATCCATATACATTTATATAAAATATATATTATGTATATATATAAAATATATATTTCTTTTTCTTTTGTTTAATCTAAACTAATAACTTTATATTTATAAAATATATAAAAAATTTATATAAATTAAATGCTATTTAATATTTATACAATTATATATACATACATATATATAAAATTATCAAAACTAAATAATTTCATATTTATAAAATATATAACATATTTATATTAATCAAATACTATCTAATATTTATAGAATATTATATACAGGCATATATATAAAATCATATACATATAAAATTATATGTATACATATATATAATTATTTATAACAAATTTATATACATATATATATATAATATAACTCCCCCTCTCCCCCTACTACCCTCTCCAAAATACCCCAATTAGCAGTCGTGGCCGACTACCATGGCAGCTTGAAAACTGGCCAAGTCTAGCCAACAGCCGCCACGGCTATCTAGCTATGGCGGCTGTTCTGTTTTTTCCTTTTCCTTTTCCTTTTATTTTATGACATTGAGCTTTGTTGGGTGGAGGTTGGTGGATGGTGGAGTTGGAATGTGTATATATATGGTGATGTTATATATATATAGATAATGTGTATATATAAATATATGAAAAAAAAATTATATTAATACACGCCGGCTGCCGGCCGTTGAAAGAAACTAGCCAGATCTAGATGGCAGCCAAATATTTATATGCATAGACTATATTAGATATTATATAATACTATATTATTATAATATTTATGATATGTTGTATATATATGTATATAAATGTATAAATATTTTTTATATATCTTTTATAAATATTAAGTATTATTCAATGTGAGTCGTTCATTTAAACAAAAAAGTTTAACGATTGATATAATAAGGGCATGATAGTTATTTTACATACAAAAAGCCATAAAAACTTGCATGAAAAAGCGTGTGCACTTCACATATGGCTTCAATGAGAGAGGTTTTTTGCTATATTTTCAAAAACATGTGGTGGTTTTTTGACACCCCCTCCTCCACTTTTTTTTGACAGGGGAGTAAACCACCGTATTCATATTTTAGAGGGAGTTGGATTAATTTTTCCCTAATTTTTTGCAATGAATAGAATCTACATTTCTTACACACACACACACACACAGTAGTGTAGTAACAAAATATAGACTAGTTTGTATTGACCAGTTTTGTCTACACCTCTTAAAAGAACTAGTTTTTGCTATTATAAATCGTGTTGGAACAAAACAAAAATTATTTTTACTTAAAAAAATAGCTTAGTGAATATATTAATAAACATAATCAATTGTGCCTCAATAGATACAATAATTAGTAACAATTTTTATATTGACACTTAATTTTTTATTACTATAGTGTTATATTGTTCCCCATCAAATGGAGTCTAGCTCCACTTCTTATTTATATACACACCTGCTTTATTTGTAATCTTATTTATTGGTTGTGCAATTAAACAAAATATTGTTTGTTTGTTCTGGTAAACTCTTTTCAATTAGAAAGATTATAACTTTATATTTGACTAATTTTATAATATTTCATGCAATAATAGCTCTACCATATACTAAAAATAAGTAGTAAAACGTTTTTTACATATCTGCTTGTGATTTCTCTTTTACCTTGAGATACTTTTTAGTATTCTATAGTACTACTTTTGTTTCATATACTTCCCAATTACTTTGACGTTATTAACAAGGTTTAGGGTTTGGTATAAACTATGGTCGTATTATTGTATTCCAACAGGCAGATACCCAAAAGCTAACGAATTAAAGGAGACGATACAAAAGCAACGTTTGCCAACAAGCACGTTTAAATTTCTCACTGTTAATTCTTTCAATGCTTTGTACCTTTTTCTTTTTTGGTTTCTTATTTTCATCGTCTGAAATCTCAAATTTATTTGATTATATAAGAAAAATAAGAGGAAAGAGATGAGAAAATTGGAGTGACGTAGATGTTGAAGAATAAGGAGAGCTACACAATTTTTTTTCTCATTTTCCTCACTTTTTGGGAGGAAAATAATTTTTCTTCAATTCTATTATATTTTTCTTCAAATTTTCTTTTCCTCACTATTTTACTTATCAGTCAAACATTCAAAAAAATTTCCCTTAACATTTTCTTTTCTTTTCTTCACCAAAATTCTTACACCAAGCATAGCGTTCGTCTTCTTAGAGACAGAAATTAATATCCCGTCTGCAACGTGTGGCTGATTTCAGACCAATTGTTAGTGAAATTCATCTCTAATTCCATCGATATTAATCCTTCTTTAACTTTAACTTCATCTTTTTGAAAAACACCTATTGTGCACCAGTACTAGTTCTGAATTAATGTCCGTAAATACTATTTACTTTACATTTGAGATCAAATAGATCAAATATGTTTTCTCAAATGAAGCATCAAATTAAATTAACATATCAGCTTACAATTGGATCACTAAATACATTTTTAACTTTACACAATCTCAGAGTAAATCTTTTAAAAAATATTTTCTCTAAATGAAAACAAATCCAAACATAATATTTCTTTTTCAACACTCATCTAAAACTCCCAGTTGAATAAACATAGACACAGAAAAAATGAGAGAGAGAGAGAGAGAGAGAGAGAGTAGAAATATTAACTATAGATATTTTGAATACTACAATTAAAATTGCACTCTCCACTAGGAAGAAATGCAATGTACTTTTTCATTAACAACTACAAGATATATGTCCCTTGTTTTTTTAATTTTCCTATTTCACACCCCACAAATCGCGGTTCAAATTCTCTATTCCATTTTCTATTCTGTCTCCTATTCCATTTCATGAATATATAACACATATATTAAATATTTTTATAAAAATAATTGATTAAAAATCAAATACACTTAGTATAATTACTGCAAGTTGGAATAAAAGATGAAATAGGAAATGAAGTAGAGAATTCAAAGTGCACAAATCGACCAAACAACACTGCAAACAGTATTTTACAGGTCACAAAACAAAAGTTCACAATAGGACCATATACAAACTTTAGCTAATGAAATCTATTGCCTTTGGAAATTGAATGCCCTGATGGAGAATGCAAATATAAAAGCAAAAACAACTGCAAATAAAACAACCATAACTGCAACCACTCCAATAAAATCGTGTCTAAACCCAAAGTAACTTCTCACGAAATCTTGAACTGATTGCTTATTGTCAAACTCGTCTTTCATATCTCCAAACTGTGATGCAACTAAACCATATAACGTCCAGGCCGCGGGACAAGTCCAATGTTACCATCTCCACCAAATAGGTGTTCTCTGCATCGGAACAATAACACCATGAATTTGCTCTTATATTCATACAACACTCATTTTTTATTTTAAATGAAGATTTGAACGAGAAACGTACTGGTCTTGGGATTACAAATCCGGAAAAGAGGTTCCATATGGAGTAAACTGCGCTGGATATGATGGCGGCAAGTTGTTGATTAGGCGTCATAGCCACTACCATCAAGCCATAGTAGGCGAAGTATGATAGTGAGAAGAACATAAAAAACATATACCACATGAATTTTTTAGCTGTCCATTCAAATCCGATCATTGCATACACTATGCTACCATATATCACAGTCTGAGCAAAAGTGTATGGAATTTCAATAGCAACCTGCAACATTGAAATAAAAACAAGATGCCCTTACAACAAAATGATACCTTTTTATGTATGATATATATCCTTAGTTTCGATCCTAATCACCTGTCCGAAGGCAAATGCCAATGTAGAATACATCCCAGCCGCCCTTTCTCTATAAGAGACAGTTCGCTCAATAGCAACAACAGGCTGCACTGATAAGGAATCTTGGATCCCCAAAAGGAAGACAGAAACGTACATAGAACCCATAGCATTGAAAATATCTTGTTCAGAATCCCTGCATGATATGGAATTCCATAATCATTTTGCTAATTAAAGAGTAAACTGTCTGTAGCCTATAGAAAAACTTATTTTCTGCTTACTTTTTGGAACCAAGATCCCAGAACATTGAACCAATGATGAAGGCTAGGAAGATCGAGTATGAAATTTTTACTGCAGTATAAAGGGGATTGTGCCAGTATGACCAAAATTGTTTCCACAGACAAGCCAGGCATTGACTGAATAACGATTGCGAATACTGGGTTGGAAAATGCAGGTCTTTTGTACCAGGTCGGGGGCTACTCAACTCCCTGATGAGAGATTTATTCCTCCTAAAAATTCATGCACATATTATATTAACAGCATTGTCAAAATATACAAACTCTTTCTCAGTTATCTAGAAGGTATTTGCGACATGTAAAAAGTAGTAGAAAAAAAAATTGTAGAGAAAGTTGCAATTAAAATTGAGAACTTCTGAAAGTAATAGTAAAAAGAATGCTGAAGTTAGTTAGGTGATGGTTCGTTTTACCTTTTAATATTTTTCTGCTTCATTTTAGATAATTGACAAGTGAAGCACTACTTTCAAATACTTCAAAGCAACTTTTTCTAAAGTTGTTGCACACACTCCTTTAGTGAGTGTTAAAAGTTGGCACTTAAAAAATGAAAATGAACTGACCTATATAGTCCTGAGTCTTTATAGATTTCTGTAAAATCAATACCCAACATCGTTTCTTGTGCTGAAGATGTAACCTCCAACATCCAGGTTGCTGGATTATATCCATCCCTGATTTTTGCTACTCCCTCAATACGCTGGATTCAAGATCAGAACAGAATATAACCTACTATTTGATCATTTATGAATGAAAAAACACAAAGGGCTTTTGTTTGTTTATGAACTGGAGCATTTTTGCCAAAATATTTTGGCAAAATAATTTTTGGGAAGTGGGGTTGGGAATGTGATGATTGTTTGTTTGTATTTTGGGTGGTAAGTGGAGAATGAAAGTGGAGAAAATTATTTGTTTATTTGTGTTTTGGGAGAAGGCAAAATTTCACATCAATAATTTTTTTTGTTGGATTGATAGGGTGAAACTGATATTTTAAAATTATTTATGTATGTGTATACATAGATTAGGTGGGGGGGATAAAAAATGAGAGGGTTAGACATTGGAGAATGAGGAGCAAATAAATTGAGAGGGTGTTTCGGGGCTTTTTGAGCGTATTTTGAATAGTGAAATTGGAGAATGTAATGAATTGTTTGTTTGTATTTTGGGAGTTAAAAAATATTTTGGCAATTAACAAACAAATAAGTTGAAGTACTTTCTTTGAACTCTTCTTAACTGACCTCAAAGTACTGAATTAATTGGCAAGAATTTTGACCTAATGGCCCAAAATATATCTCTTCCCCCCCTCGCTTCATCAGGAACAGCTGCAAATTCCAAACACTAGCAATATTGTGAAAAGTTCAACATTATAGAAAAATTATGATTATTATTTTGTCTGTCAAAAGCATCTTACTTCATCAAAAGCTTCAAATATGTCAATGCTAGGCTGATGGATGGTGCACACGATGGTCCTGCCAGTGTCCACGGTGTTCCTGACTGTACTCATCACAATTGCAGCAGCTCTTGCATCTAGGCCTGATGTTGGCTCATCCATGAATAATATAGATGGATTTGCTACGAGCTCAACCGCAATAGTTAGCCTCTTTCTCTGCTCAGCTGATAGTCCACTGACCCCAGGTAACCCCACTAGTCCTCCTCTTAATGGAGTTAGTTCTACAAGTTCCATCACCTTCTCGACAAACATCTGTCATATGTTCAGACATATTTTTAACCTAGAATATCCCTGGTGTCTATTTATATTGGATTGCAGTTTGCATTTGTAAGAGCATGAATCCAAAAATTAGTGGACTGTAATTCTAGAATCAAGTACTATATACCATTACACAACTAACCTTTCTGGTTTTAGGATCAACGTCAGAGGGCAAACGCAGCCAAGCTGAGAAGAGCAGGGACTCATAAACTGTAACATAAGGGGAATGAATGTCATTTTGTTCACAGTATCCAGAAATCCGAGCATATGTCTCTTGCTTTTTCGGATAACCAGAAATTGTTATATTTCCCTCAATGTATCCACCCGTTTTTCGACCAGCCAACACATCCATAAGTGTAGTTTTACCAGCCCCACTAACTCCCATCAGAGCAGTGAGAACCCCTGGCCTGAAAGCTCCACCAACACCTTTTAGAAGAACCAATCTATCTTTAGTAGCACCACGATCTTTTATTTCCTAAAAACCATTTTGAAAAATTATTCCTTACATCTGAGAATGTTACCAATGCCAGGCTTTTTAAGTTACCTGAGGCATGTCTACCGAGTACTTGAGCTCATCAAATGTGATTGAGTGTGGTTCAAATGGAAGAATCATTCCCCTGTTGTTGTTTTGATTGTTTCTCTCTGGTTTCATTCAAAATTCAAACATCATAGAGTAAGAAAAAACAAAAAAAACAAAAAAACAAAAAAAAAATAAAACAAAAAACAAAAAACAAAAAGGGAACAAGAACAAAAGAAAAGCACGAGCTTATTGCCTTTGGATTGGAATGGCAATCACTCAGAAGATAGCTCACCATAGTCTTGAGTTGAAACATCAATCTCATTCTCATTCCTTGTCCCGTCTTCTGGCAGAAAAGCTTGAGGCTTTCCCAATGCTGAAATCCATTGCAAAATATGTTAAAAGTTCTTGAACTTTCGACAACCAAAGTTTTTTTAATCGAAGAATATAGATACTCACGGTTAAGGTACGTTAGAGCTATAATGTAACATGAGTTGTACAGGAGTACCATCCCGACTAATGCCCCTAATCCTATCCAGTACCAATATGCGCCTGGGAAATATCCTTGCGACTTCACAACCTCAACTCCTAGAGATAAATTTGTTTTTGGGGAAACCTTTGAAAAGAAAAGTTGAATATCAGCTTCACAAGTTTGAAGTAAAAACAACAATAAAATTCATTTGAAACATACATGTTTCCAGTTGTGCCCTGTGAATTCATTCACAATAAGTGCATTTTCTGCATACATCATTATCGACGACCAGTAACCCCATAACCACCACTTTCTTAAACTCTCTGGAAAGCAACAATCAAAAGTGAAGAGAAAAAAAATGAGGAATTAAGTCTAGAAATATAATATGAATCTAAAATGTACATTCATACCTCTTGACAGGACATAGCCACTCGTTGACAACATTATGAGCAACACAAAAAGGCCATACGTGTTTGCAATAATCATGTTCCTACCGACTGCTGCAACCAATCGAAAGATTGCAGACACTGCTTGAAGTTCAACAAAGAGTAGCAAATACTGTTTGAAGAATCTGCAAGATGAATTCTTGGCTGATACTAATATCCCGAGAAAATAGTGAAATCTTAAAGGGATATGTTGATATTCGTATTCTTACCTTCCAACATTTGGATCATACCCTATTACATAGTAACTGAGTGCCACAAAACCAGCTATTTCAACAGCTTGAGCTGGGATTTTGATTATCCATGAGGGAAGACCATAAGCCCAAGCCGGATAAAAGAAAAAATCCCTTTGCTTGTAGAAGACTGGAAGCTTCTGGATAGTCATGGCTATATCTGGGAGTCCACCAAACATTACCGATGAGACGGCGTAATAAAGAGCACCAACAAGCATGCGTCCATGATGAAGGTCTCGGTGGATCCGTGTACGTAAGAAGATAGTCATTACGATGAGACCCATCACACTAAGCTACAGAGAGACTAAAAAGGTCATTATGTTTAAAAACACATTATAAAATAAAATAATATGAGGCCTAAAAATGCTGACCCTAACGATCCTGAAGAGGTAGACAACTGAGTTTCTCTTCATAAGCAAGAGTTCTCTAGAGGCACAAGCCTTTAGTAGCTCCTTTTTGCTAACACCGTATCTTTCAGTTACCAAAGCAGCTGGATGGTTTTTGCTCTTGTCAAATGGGATTGCAAGCTCAGCAGCTAGCTTCTGGCCAATGTCAGATGACTTGAAAGCTTCTGCAAATTCACTGACTGTAATATACCTGTAAGGCTTTTCACGGTCTGCTGTTGATCTTTCTCTGATGTTACCTGTATGTTATTAGAATTGATGGAGTTAGAAAAAGTAAGATCTTCAACTTTGAACGATAATTAAAACGTATGAATTTTTATTATTGCAATAAATACTTCTTGCAAGAAATCAGCCACCCCTTTTCTCTCAGGGCATTTGAAACCCATAGATTGGAAGAACTCAAATACATATTCACGAGGGCCCTGATAAACAATCTGTTCTTCGGATATCAGAATGATATCATCAAATAGATCATATGTCTCAGGTTCTGGCTGCAGGAGTGAAATAAGAGCAGTGCCATTGAGAATATGAACAAATTGTTTAATTGAGTTAACAACTTGGAAAGTCGTAGAACTGTCTAAGCCAGTGGATATCTCATCCATGAAAAACGCCTTTGATGGTCCAACCAACATCTCGCCTATGATATTGACAAATGAAAAGTTAAAACCAATAGCTCAACCCCCATAATTGAAGAAGAAAGGTGAGCTTTTCACCTGTAGTAACACGCTTTCTCTGACCTCCAGAGATTCCTCTTATCATTTGATCTCCTACCATAGTATCAGCACAAACTTCTAATCCCAAAATCTGTAAGATCATTAAGTTAGTTGGAAATAACATATATCCTTCTAAGACCTTCCCAGTATAAAATACATGAAGATTTATGCTACCTTCATAATATAATCTGTCACAATGCTTACTTCTTGTCCTTCCATAGCTGCTACCTATATGATTAGGAACAGAATTAGTTTGAATCCATAAATTCTTTGGATAAACTACTAGCGGTGGAAGCAACATTTTTGCTGAAAGGTCAAATAGTTTCAAAGTTTTAATCATTCTTACTTTCATGTACATATCCACATCAGGATGAGGCTTTCTGTTTGCTTCTTTTTCTCTTCTTAACAACTCGGCCAGCATTTCTGCAGAAATTTCAACATGAAAGATAAACAGGATAAAGATATTTATATCCTTTGCTTTTTAACCTAATGAAAGATGAAAAGTTGCCAACAAACCAAGATTGCTTCCAACTCCTTGACACCTTGCAGAGAATGCCAATGTTTCTCTAACAGTCATTTCTCCTATATGGACATCATGTTGGCTTATGTATGCTGCAGTCCTTTGAGGTACAAATTCTTTCATGCTATGTCCATTATATGTCACAGTTCCTGAAAACTGGACATAGAGAGTTGAAACTTTTTAGCACTTCTTTTTTCAATGAAGAAAATAATATTACAAAAAGGTTAAAAGGACAAAGAAAAATTGAAAAAAAGAAATAGTACACAAAATTGCAACTTAACCTTCAAAACAGGATCAAGCTTTCCAGCCAAAGCCAATTGAAGTGTTGTCTTTCCAGAACTAGGAGGGCCTAATAGAAGTGTCATTCTGCCAAGAAAAGGAACAAAATAAAGTCTAGAAAACATGAATTACAGCGCTAGAAAAACAGCATATTGCGACCCATATTCAAAAAAAATCCATCGCCAAAACGAAATTTGCAATGGATTTTTTGACAGGCAAGATATGTAGCGAAATACTTAAAGCCTAGTTCACTAGAGGATTTCTATACCTGCCAGGCTTCAAGATCCCACTGACATCATGAAGGATTGAAAGATGCTTCTTTTGGCTGGGGACTATGTGAAGATAAGTTGCAAATCCCTTAAAGAAAAAACACGTGAGTTAGATTAAAAAACGCCCTGTCGGAAAAAGAATCTATTATGATAACTTTTACCTCCAAGATATTTATAAAGAAGTTTTTAAAACTTGGCAAAGCTCTGTTGCCCACATGAACTTCTGTTTCAACATTTAGATGCTCAAATCTGACTTCTATTGTTGGTAAAACTATTCCAACTCTGCAAAAAAACTCATGCCCCCGTATGGAAAATATCAGGAAAAAAAAAATTAACTAGGATAGATGGAAATTCTAAACAAGTTGGAAGAAAGAACTACTCCAATTACCTTTCAATTCGATTCTTAAGCTTCGACAGAAACTTTTCATTATCTTCTTCCACAACCTTCACAAGCCTTTCAAGCAATTCTTTTCTTTCTTGAAGTCCAAGATCTTGTATATCAACCTCATTTACAGCGCCCCTTGACCCGAGCAGAAGGCCTTTTCTCAAACGAGCAAAAGTGGGAAGCTTTTCCAGGGCAGCCCATTTTAAAGCTTCATCGTCATCATCTTCATGAACTCGTGATGAACTTGAAAAAATTTCCAGAACATCATCCCTGAAAGCTGCTGACGCATTTCTCCGGAAGTTAGTACTGGCTCTCCGGATATCGTTTATATCCATTTTAGACAGACAACAGAAGAAATGAAGTTGCAAATTAGCTAAAGCCAACCAAAGACTTAGTTTTCATGAGTAAATAGACGTAGTTCAGATTTTTATAGTTGATGGATCGAGTATTTGTTAGGTATGCATGGAGAAATTGAAAAGAATAAAAAATGAAAAATGAAGGCCACTATAAAAAATTAGAGCACAAGCCATCAACTACAGTCAATCCGTGGCTGATACTAAAAATTTATAACTTTAGCTACGAAATTTTCTTAACCAAGTTCAAAGCTAGTGCTGTTATAGCTAACCTCAACTACTACGACCAATCTGTGGTCAATACTAAAAATTTGTAGCTAAAGCTACAAAATTGTTTTAGCCAAGTTCAAAACTAATGCCATCATAGCTAACCCTAGCTACAACGAATCCATAGTTAATGATCATTCTTGATATATGAATATATATTCCTTATATAAATATATATATATATATATTAATTTTTATAAGGATAATACATAACTAATCTTATATATTTTAAAAGTACAAAGCTACAGATAAGATTATAAATGGTATTTGAAAATTCATTTACTATTTGCATTCTTATCTATTTATACAAAATTTATCTACATCTATTTAAAGCGAATATTATCCGTATTCGTTTAGTAGATATTCGATTATAAATGGATACAAATATAGTAAATGCATATTTGATCCATTTAATATCCATTTCAAATATATATTCATTGAATAATATATTATTTATATTTTTCAATAAAAATCTCCTAATCCATATATTTATATATATATATATATATATAAATTATAAACAAAGAATTGAAAAAAAAAAGTAAATTTAAAAAATTATTGTAATATAGAGAAAAAATTGAAGAATGAAGTTAATCAACATAATTATTATCGGTAGATTTTATAATTAATATGATAATATCCTTAATTATCATCAATAATATTGATTAGTGCTAATAATCAATCATAAAATCAATTATTAATTAAAAATATGTTATTTGTTTGATTGCTTTCTTTTTAATAAAATTGTATAGTTCCTTCTATTAATTAAAAATATGTACTTGTTATAGGTTAATAGATTCATATATTTAGATTCTCGCAAATGGATATCCAAATAATTATAATAGAATATAAAATAAAAAAAATAATTTGAATATGAATAATTTTAATCAAATATGAATGCATCTGAATAAGTATAATCGAATACGGATGTATTCGAATTTGATCGATATCCAACGGATATGAATTCAGATATCATACTTAAATATCCATCAAATTCATATCCGTATCCGAATATTCAAAAAGTTAATTTGATACAAATATGAAAACATTGTATCTGATCCGTTTAATATCTATTTACACCCCTAACTACGAATTGTTAATTAATAGTTTTTGTTAATTATAATTAAAAATTATATTTGCTATGAAAAATCATATCTATATTTTATAGCTATAGTTACGGAATTAATTTTTTTGTAATTCTTTTGTTGCAGATATTTAAATTTTTTATGGTGGGCCCCTACTTTAAATTAATTCTCCGCCTGTGGCAGGGAGGCTACAGGAGACCATACTATGTTCATTAATATTTTTCCCTATTTTCATTAATATCGAGTTATCTATCTTGGCCCTTTGCACATATTAAAATCATGCAGATTTTTATAGTTAAATACGTACTAGAAAACTACGGAAAAGAGCTCTTTTCTAATTTTTATCTACAAATGCACGCATGCAAAAGATTCATTAGAATTCAAACTCCAATTTTCATACATACAAGAGTGAGGATGATGCCTACTCAATCAATTAACGGATCAGCAGGAAAAAGAGCTAAGTTAAAAGCATATGCATCACATATTACCTAATTTCATTAAAGGAATATTTTTTATATGAATTAATTAATTATCTTATCAATAAACTTAGTAATTTGATATAAATATTATTATCAAAATAATTAAAAAAAATATGAAAGTAAACATAGTAGAGAGTAGTAGTAATTCAATAATATATTAACAATACTTCAGTTTTTTATTTTCATTTCATAAATTTCTTATTTAAGAATATTTTATCCACCAATTTGGGGCTCAACCTTTGGAATATAGACCTCACCAACACAAAAAAACGTAATGCACTTGCATTTTCTTCCCTATAAGGTAAACTTAAGTATCTATGCTGATCACAGGCTAACAAAAATTTTAGCTAACATCTAAGGTTTATAAATTAATTAATTAATATATATAGTGATGCATGTAATTTATTTATTTTTTGTACAATTCAAAAATGAGTAGAAGAATGATATACATACATATATATATATACATATATAAATAGTGCCAAAACAAGTGATATTTTTGCTCAAAATAATTCTTTTACATTTTTGAGTTAATTTCAATCATCATCATCATCATCATCATCAATAATAATAATAATAATAATAATAATAATTATTATTATTATTATTATTATTATTATTATTATTATTATTATTATTATTATTATTATTATTATTATCTTTTTGTATTTGTACATTTTGTGCCAATTATTTCATATTACTTTAAACAAAAACTCATACCAATACTAGTACACATTAAATTCCAATTATCTAACCAGCCAGAAGCTTTATAATCCGTGGAACTTGCCTCGCATTTATATATTTTATTTGGAAGCTAATAAAAGAAATAAACTTGATTGAATTTTTAGTTTGAAATGAATATTACAAGTTAAATGGAGTATTATGCATCAAGTACTTATGCAATATGTATGACATATGTATTAAACATTTCATGTCAAAAATATCAATATTATTCTATAGAAAATAAGAAGCATTTTTCAATTACTCGTACATACTACAAGTATATGTATATAATATGATTGTATTCCCCTTGTAAAATTATCATTTTGTTGTTACAGGCTACCATAATATTTTCTCTAATGCTTTATTAATATTATTAAATTTTGACGTTTCTTATATTACTTAGGTTGTTCTAAAAAAATTAAGTAAATCATTTATTATTAATTTCATTTTCATAAGTACTCAAATTGCATTGGTTGCTAACCATGAATCTATAATCTTGAGAGGAGGGAGTTTATATCTCTTAAAATAATTTTCTGGGTTACTAAAAGTTTTTAGTATAGTCATTTTACTAGAAAAGAATTTTTGATTCGGTAAATCTATTCATTTGATCAAACTTTTTTCTTGTGTTAATTATAAATTAAATAACCAACCTTTTCATTCATTGAAAATTCCTAATAATTTTTCTTAGAAAAACTTTTGTTTTGTTATGGAGTTGTAATATTTGAAAATTTTAAGGTAATTTTTTGTTATAAGATAATTCAAATTAAAGAAGATATGAAGATCTTTAAATGATCTTCCAAGAACATGGGCAGATTGGCACCAAGTTGAATTTAACCCAACTAAATCTACATTTATTATTATGTGTACAGTTGTCCATAGGTATGAAGCTTAATTATTTCCAAGCTACCTACTTATTTCTTAGTGTGTAGATATATAGAGGATGTTTGGGTGAGCTTATAAGCTCCTCAAAATATCTTATAAAATGTTTGAAAGCTTATAAAATCTCACAAAGTGTTTGGTAAATTTTTCTGAAAAAAGACCTTATAAACTCCTAAAATAAGATGTTAAGAGCTAATAAGCTCTTTTTAAAAATGTAGGGAGTTCCTAACTTATTTTGAAGATCTCAACAGGTTCTCTTAATTTTAATCACATTAATTACAAAATTGTCATTATTAACATCTTATAAACTCAAAAATCTTATTTTATCCTAATACTTTAAAATTTTATTTTTAAAAAAAGACCTCACATCTTATAAACTTCAAAAATATCTTATAAGATATAGGAACTTATAAAACCTTTGAAATAAATTTATCCCAACACCCTCATATTCAACAGAAAATTAATGAAACAAGTTAGCTTAATTATTGCACTGCCCTTAAGCTTTATGTTAAAGGGAAAAAAAAAAGCATAATTTACTTAAATGAGTAGATATTATATTCATATTTGAAAGATTTTGCCTGAAAAAATCTATGTCTATTAGGCCCTAAATTAGATACGAAATTTGTAGGGGAAGGGGACGGATGAATACTCATTGCTTTGAACTTGTGAAGGGGAGATCAACTTCATTTATTTGTGAAGAAATTGAAAGTTGACTGCATACTAAGAGTAGGAACATAAACCATAAATGTATAATGGCTGGCTGGTTTGGTATGCCTCATCATTCTTATTATGCCGTCGCGTATATATGTTAGGCACATCTCACTATAGGTTTTTGGTAAGTTTGTTTTCACATTTATTTTGTTTATGAATGCATTGGTTACACTATGAAACAGAAAAAATACAACTTAATTTGTTGTTCAAATGTCATCCAAATTTGTTATAAATCAAGTCAAGTTGTGGACTCTTACTAATAGCTATTCGTATTTAAATGGGTCTTATCAACATCCAGATGAAATTACAATTCTTGTTAAATTAGAAGTCTTTCTTGTGTAAGGAGTATCCCTATATATTTAGATGGGTAATATTTTTTGTGGGGGAGTACCATTACCTATATCTCTATTAATGCTTCTTGTTGGTCTGAACTCTTGAAAACTCACTTATAAAAGTCCATTTTCCATGAGAGTTTAGAATACACAACTTGATTGATTCGCTCTTCATATACTTTCTCCATATTCATTAGTATATGCTCCTTCATTTCTCTTGAGATATCACCAAATTGTCTCTAAAAGGTTCATAGGTGTGTAATTCTATTAGCTAACAAGGCAAGTGGGAGTACTTAGGAGCTGCTCGAGTTAAGGAACATAGAGTCCAAGTACATTTAGAAGCCTGTTGGTGAGCTTTGGTTCGAAGTGGTGTTCGTGAAACTTATGTCGATCAAAACGAAATATTAGTTCACGCACCTTGATATTAATTGTTTCCTACAAAAAAATTTCACTTAATTCAATTTTACAGTGGGCAACGGGAGGTTTTTCTAGGTCTTACAAAATAAAGGCCCTGCGCGAAAAGGTGACACTAGTTATAAGTTCATAAGGGTCTGGCCATTTTCTAGCCACCTTAAAAGCTCATATCACAACATTAGGATTGTTATGCACTATATGCTGATAATTTGGACATTATAGATTCCATAAAGCTTCTCAGAAAAAATAAGAAAATTGTATCAATAGCTTCCTATATTACACACTTACATTTCAAATAGTGAATACATTTCCTCATTTATTTTTAATAAATTTAGTTTTTTTACATTTCAAGACATCGGATCATTCTAACAAGAAGATTAGTATTTGAAACATACATGAGTACAATTTTATTACTCTAGAAATATGATGTTAAAATTATTTTATTGGCAATATTTAGGACTAGAATTGTAATTTTTCTTAGTACAAAATGAGAACAGAAACTACGAATTCAGTACAAAGAATTGGAAAAGAGAACTTAAGTATGCTCATCATAGTTGAACAAGTTTTTGTATTATCTTCAGAATTTTTATGTTTCAGAATCTTTTGAACTAAGAAACTAAAGAGCGGGATCCTGTAGCAATCTCACTAGGATCACAAATCTCAGATTTATCTATCAAGAGCGGGAACGGATCTGATTACATTAATGTTTGCAATTAAAATAAAATTAAAAAAAAAAAAAGTGATGACAGTTATGCAAATAAGATGAGAACTTTTTTAACGCCTTTGGAAATTGAATGCCTTGAGGGAGAATGCAAATATAAATGCAAAAAATACTGCAAATCCAACAATCACAGCAGCAACCACGCCGATAAAATCATGTCTGAACCCAAAGTAACTCCTTACAAAACTTTCCACAGATTGTTTTGTGTTGAGCTGATCTTTTACATCTCCAAACTGTGATGCAACTAAACCATATAAAGTCCAGGCCACAGGACATGCCCAATGGTACCATCTCCACCAAACAGGCGTAATCTAAAGCATAACCATGAATAGATTATACTCGAGTGCTCATATGAATCTTATGCCAAATTAATATTGAAATTAAGGAGAACTTACCGGTCTTGGAATTACAAATCCCGAAAAGAGATTCGACAATGAGAAAAACGCAGGGGATATGGCGTTGGATATGTAGAGATTAGGAGTGATAGCCACAACCATCATGCCGAAAAAGGTGAAGTATAATAAAGTGAAGAACATGAAAAAGATATACCAAAAGTATTTAGCAGGCTGTCCATTCAAATCCCATCATCGAATACACAATGGTTCCGTATATAATTGCCTGTGCAAAAATATATGGAATTTCAATGACAACCTGCAAATATTGAATCACTTTTTAGAAGATTGCATAATGTAATTATAGAAAGAAATTTAAGTTGGAATTATGAGTAACCTGTCCGAAGGCATATGAGAAAGCCGAATATATCCCAGCGCCCCTTTCTCTGTAAAAAACCACTCGCTCCACAGCCACCACAGGCTGCACTGATACGGTAGTTTGGTTTCCAAGAAAAAAGACAGATGCATACATAGACCCCATAGCATAGAAAATGTCTTGCTCAGTATCCCTTAAATGCAGAAAAAAGATGATTAATAAGACTTCTGAAATGAAAATGAGTATAAAATTTTAAGCTGGGATCCAAAATGTACTCGTTTAGGCTTACTTTTTAGAACCCAAATCCCAGAACATTGATCCGCAGATGAGGGCTAGGAAAATTGTAAACAAAATTCTTACTGCAGTGTAAGGGGGATTACGCCAGTATGACCAGTGTTGTTTCCAGAGACAAGCCATGCATTGAACTGATAACGGCTGAGAATATTGAGTCGGGAAGTGCAGGTCTTTCGTACCCGGATGAGGGTTGCTTAACTCGTTGATGAGATCTTTGTTCCTTCTAAAATTCATTACAAGAATCAGAGATATTCGTAGCACAATTATATATGCAAGTGCTACTAAAAAAACTGACCTATATAATTCTGAGTTTTTGTACAATTCAGCAAAATCAACTCCCAACATTATTTCTTGGGCTGAAGATGTTACCTCCAGCATCCAGGTTGCTGGATTATAGCCATCCCTGATTTTTGATACTCCTTGGATTCCCTGGATTTGAAATAAGATTAATCTTATATTCTTTTATTCAAGAACATTTTTGTTCTTCTTGACTTACCTCAAAGTACTGAATTAAATGGCAAGAATGTCGGCCTAACGGCCCTACATATATCTCCTGCCCACCTCGCTTCATCAGGAATAGCTGCAAATCCAATAAAACGTCATAAATAAAATAAAATCCATATTTGATTTTTTCCCAACAAATTAGAAGCATCTTGCCTCATCAAAAGCTTCAAATATGTCAATGGAAGGCTGATGGATGGTGCAAACTACAGTCCTTCCAGTGTCTACAGTGTTCCTCACTGCTCTCATTACAATTGCAGCAGCTCTTGCGTCCAGTCCTGAAGTTGGTTCATCCATGAATATTATGGAGGGATTGGCCACCAGCTCGACTGCAACAGTCAGCCTCTTGCGCTGCCCTGTTGAAAGACCGTCGACCCCTGGTAACCCGACTAGTGCTCCTCTCAATGAAGTCAGTTCAACAAGTTCCATCACTTCCTCAACGAACATCTGCACTATACTTAAACTGGGTATCATTTCATTCAATTTCATCAAACCAAAAAATATTTAACGCTTTTGCCTCGACAAATAACTGACCTTTCTGGTTCTGAAATCAACTTCTGAGGGCAAACGCAGCCAAGCAGAGAAGAGAAGGGACTCATATACTGTAACACAAGGAGAATGGATATCGTTCTGTTCACAATATCCAGAAATCCGAGTAAAAGTCTCTTGCTTTTTTGGATAACCAGAAATTTTAATGTTTCCGTCAATATATCCGCCTGTTTTTCGCCCAGATAACACATCCATTAGTGTAGTTTTGCCAGCCCCACTAACACCCATTAGAGCTGTCAGAACCCCTGGCAGGAAAGCACCACTGACACCCTTCAGAAGTACCAATTTATCTTCATTGGCGCCCTGATCTTTCATTTCCTACAAATCATTTAAACATTTGCTTGACATATTTCCTAAAAATAAACATATGTATAGTCTATAGAATTGTTATACTAAAATTTTAGTAACCTGTGGCATGTCAACAGAGTATGTGACATCCTCAAAAATGATAGAGTGTGGTTCGAAAGGAAGAATTATTCCCTTCTTTGTGTTTCGATCATCTCTCTCTGGACTTTGTTCAGTGTATTAGAATTTTAAGAGTATATCAAGATAAATAAACTCGTAATAAAAAATGTTCTACGGCCCATTCTGCTCAAGCCCAAGAGCCAAATTCTTGGAGGATAACTCACCAGCTTCCCCAGTTACAACATCATTTTCTTTGTTTTCATCTGCTGATATGACGGCTTGATGCTTTCCCTCAGCTACAAATGTTTGAATATAAAAATGCATGAATTTTAAACACGTAATATTTCAGAAGCATAGAAATTTAAGATACTCACGGTTAAGATAAGTCAGAGCTAGAATGAAACCGATGTTGCATAAAAGTATCATTCCTGATAATGCCCCCACTCCTATCCAATACCAGTATTCCCTTGTGAAATATCCACGAGCTTTCAAAATCTCGACTCCAAGGGATTCATTTGCATTTGAGGAAACCTGTGAAAAGAAAAACAAGCTTTAGTATCTCAGTTGAAACCAACACAGCATACAGGATATATACTTAACTTACATGTTTCCAACTGTGCCCTGTAAACTCATTCACAAGTATTGCATTTTGTGCGTACATCATCGGTGAGCACCAGTAAAACCATATCCACCACTTCTTAACTTTCTCTAGCAAGCATTGATGGTAAGAAAAATACAACGTGATCTGGTAGTCTTTCAGCTAAAAAAGTTGAATAAATATACAATGAAAAATAAATTCAGTACCTCGAGAGAGAACATAGCCATTCGATGCAATAATTAAAAGGCATGCCAAAATAGCAATCGTGTTGGCAACAACCATGTTCCTACCAATTGCCCCTATCATTCGAAATAAGCAAACTGCCAGTTGAATCTCCATCAAGAGTATAAGATACTGCTTGAAAAATCTGCATTTAAAATTCTTGGTTATTATCCAATTTCATAGAGATGTGATATATGAAAGAGAAAGGGCTAAGAATTCAATGGACATGTTATTTTAACATTCACCTTCCAACATTTGGATCATATCCAATTTCATAGTAAGTCAGCAGCATGAAGACACCCATTTCAGCAGCACTAACTGGGATCTTGATTACAAAGTTAGGAATAGCATAAGCCCATGCTGGATAAAAGAAAAAATCCCTTTGCTTGTAGAAGACTGGAAGTTTTCGGATAGTGAATGGTATCTCCGCCAATCCACCTAAAGTGATCGTGGTGACAACATAGAACATAGCACCAAGGAACTTCCCTCCATCATTTACATTGTTTCGGTGCATTGTTGTTCGAAAAAAGAGTGTCATTGCAATGGCAGCCATGACAGTAAACTAAACGTAGCCCCCAAAATATCATTATCAATAAAAACATTGCACGATAAAACAAAGACAGAGGTATGAATATGTAATAAAGCGAAAACTGGCCTGGAGGAGCTTGAAGATATGGACAAATGAGTTTCTCTTTAATATCAAGAATTCTCTGGAGATGCATGCTTTTAGTAGATCCTTTTTACTAACACCGTATACTTTAGTTGCCAAAGCTGCTGGATGGCTTTTACTCTTGTCAAATGGCATCGCAAGCTCAGCTGTCACCTTCTGCCCAATGTGAAATGATTTAAATGCTTCAGCAAATTCTTGGACAGTAACAAACCTGTAAGGCTTCTCATTCTGTGCCCAATACTGCTGCTGATCTTTTGCTGAAGTTACCTGCATTAGACAAACAAGATTTTGTTATAGCTATATGATTAGAAAATGAAGTCTTATCAATTTTATCTTTTTTGCTGAGGCCTACTTCTTGCAAGAAATCAGCCACCCCTTTTCTTTCAGGGCAATTGAAACCCATAGATTGGAAGAACTCGAGGACATTCTCACGAGGGCCCTGATAAACAATCTGGCCTTCAGATATGAGAATGATGTCATCAAATAGATTAAACGTCTCAGGTTCCGGTTGCAAGAGTGAAATAAGAGCAGCCCCTTTCAGAGTATGAATATATTGTCTAATGCAATTGAGGACTTGAAAAGTTGTAGAACTGTCCAATCCAGTTGATATCTCGTCCATGAAAAGTGCCTTCGCTGGTCCGACTAACATCTCACCTGTAATAAGCAATTCATCAATGAGCTTAAATCATCAAGTTCGTCTAGAAATTTAGCCTTGTAGTTGTTACCTGTCGTAAGGCGTTTCCTCTGTCCTCCAGAGATCCCCCTAATCATGTGATCTCCCACCAAAGTATCCGCACAAATTTCCAATCCCAGTATCTAAAATGATTATTACGTTTGACTGAATGCATCGTCTCTTCATTCTATAAGATTAATGTAAAAATTTGAGTACAAACTACCTTAAGAATATAATCTGTGACAATACTTGCTTCTTGACCATCAATAGCTGCTGCCTGCATGATTAAAAACAGCACATATTCATCACTGAAGAGGATGGTTTTTCACTTCTATAAATTAGAAAAATGAAATCATAATTCATTCTCTCTGAGTTGTGCCTTGCTTACTTTCATGTACATATCTATATGAGGATCAGGCTTTATATTTGCTATTTTTTCTCTTCTTAACAACTCTGCCAGCATTTCTGCAGAATTTTTCAAGTGCTGTCAACAGCTATTTTCCACTTAGTGAAATATCATTAGTTGCCGATCACTAACCATGATTACTTCCTACACCCTGACATCTTGCAGAGAATGCCAATGTTTCTCTTACGGTCATTTCTCCTATATGGACATCATGTTGGCTTATGTATGCAGCAGTTCTTTGCGGTATAAATTCTTTCATGCTGTGTCCATTATATGTCACAGTTCCTGAAAACTGATCATCCAAATATAAAAAAAATTAGCTTCTTATACCAATTTGAAAAAAGAAAAGAAAAAATTAGATTTTAGTAGAAGCTATTTAATATTGTGACCTCCAAAGCAGGATCAAGCTTTCCGGACAAAGCCAACAGTAGTGTTGTCTTTCCAGAACTCGGAGGACCTAAAAGAAGTGTCATTCTACCCAAAAGACCAAAAAAGAAGAAGACAACATAGATATTTTTGTCTGATCAATGGTTTAAATAATTGGGTGTCATAACTCATTCACAAATTATGAGGGAAAAATTTGGCTTTTCTTTTACCGGGAAGGCTTTAAGATTCCACTGACACCACGCAGGATTGATAGATGTTTTTTTCTGCTAGGAACCACGTGAAGAAAGGTCGAGAATCCCTTAGCCAAAAAAAAAAAAAAAAAAAAATACAAGTCAGATGATTAAAGGTCGTCCTGTTAGAACGAATTTACTGATGATAGATTTATGACAACTTTTTACCTCCAAGATATTAATGAAGAAGTTAATAAAAGTAGGCAAAGCTCTACTGCCTACATAAGCTTCTGTTTCGACTTTTAAATCTTCAAATCTGACTTCTATTGTGGGCAAATCCATTCCAACTCTACAAATAAACATTGAAAATCAAATTTATAATACAATCAATGATGAAGAAAATAAGTGGGTAAATTATATTTTTGGTCCCATAAACTAGGTCTATTTGAATTTTAGTTCCATTCTTTATCAATTTCGTATATTACATCCAATAAGTTTTTCTTCTTTTTTTTTTTTTTTTCAATTTGAAGACTCAAAAGGGCTTCCGTCCAAAAATTAATGGAGCAATTCACATAGTTGTTAAGTTGAATTTTTTGGTCCCATAAGTTAGGCCCGTTTGAATTTTTAGTCCCAATGGGAGCTCCAACAGACTTTTGCAGAAGAAGAAATAAGAAATAAAAATGACTGCAAATGAAGGTGCCATTTGTTTCTACGGCACACCAACTCCATTGAAAATCTCATGGAAAGACGAAAATCCAAATAGAAGGTTCTATGGTTGTGTTTCCATGAATAATAGGTGTGGTTTTTTTGCTTGGGAAGATTCTCAAATGTGTTAAAGAGTTAGACAAGCGATACCTGGGTTGCTTAGAATGTTGAATGTAATGGAGAAAAAATTATTAAAACTTCAAAAAAGGTAAATTATATTGATATTTGTCGGTGTTTCTTAATTAATAGTTCTTCACTTTATTGGGAACAAAATTCAAACAGACCTAACTTATGGGACCAAAAAAGTACTAACGGCTACGTGAGTAGCACATAACTTGCTTCATTAATTATTGGACGAAAGCCTCTTTAGTCCTTCAATTGAAAAATAAAAAATAAAAAAGAAAGAAAAGGCACTTATTGAATGCAATATAATGTGCGAAAGTCATAAAAGATGGGACTAAAATCCAAATAATCCTAATTTATAAGACCAAAAATGCAATTTATCCGAAAGAAGTTGGAAAGAACTTCAATTACCTATCAATTCGGTTCTTGAGCTTCATCAGAAACTTCTCATTGTCTTCTTCTGTGACATTCACCAGCCTCTCAAGCAATTTCTTCCTCTCTTGAAATCCAAGATTTCGTACATCAACCTCATGGACAGCACCCCTGGATCCCAGTAAAAGGCCTTTCCTTAAACGATCAAAAGTGGGAAGCCTTTCAAGGGAAGCCCATTTAAGAGCTTCTTCATCATCTTCTTCTCGCAATGAACGTGAAAAAACTTCCAAAGAATTATTCCTCCAAGCAGCAGAAGCATTTCTCCTGAAGCTATTGCTTCCATTATAGATATCACTGGCGTCCATTCTCAATGCAAAAAGTAAAGAACCAAAATTGGATCACAGAAAATGGCCAAGTCCCTTTATTTTTTCCTCATATTAGGCCACTATATTTTTCAAATGTCACATATATGCAACCAGTAGCCCAATAATAGTACTGAAGAAGTAAAGTCAAGTCCTAGTTTTGTACCTTATATTTATGTGGAGAGTTAGTATTGAAGAAAATTACATCAATAAGTATAACAATTTTAAATTTCCTTCTTTATAGGAAAAGTGAAGTAGATTAAAGTACCATTACAATCAGTGGAAAAGAAGATATATAGCATTCAATGCCTAAGAAAATGCCTTAATTTTCACATTGTCATTTAGGAGAAGAACGAATGAAATCTTTCATCAGGTCCAATAGCCTATACAAAATTCAAAATTGGTGAGCTACTACCAACAAGTACTCCAAAAGTCTTGTGTAAGCCTTTATCAATATGTATATCAATAACTGCACTTTTTATTATCAGTAGAAAAATGCACACGCGCTATGCATGTTATAGTTATTTTTAAACCACTGTCATTAATATATTTTGTCAATGACCATATTATAAATTAAATAATAATGAGAATACACATATTATTACATTATGTTGGAAAATTTATAAAGTTCTATATTGCAGAAGTATGATAGTTTTGAAACCAAATATATTGATTACTAATTAATCAATATTGAAATGTATGATTTATAGAGAACATATAGGGAGTTTCTTATCAGAATGTTATGAGGCATTTATGTGAGACGATTATGTCATTTTGACTAGAGAATTATCTCATCCTTGTTAGTGGATATGGGCTTGGTATTATCTGAATCACGTAAATCTTGTATTATCTTATATTTTTTCCATTCATAAATTATTTACCATATTTTATTATCCATTGAAAATGAATGCATCATTTGGTCCTCGTGAAATTCTAATACTATTGGAAATGTGATGTGCAAAATCACAAAGTCACTTAAACTCGAGAATAGAAAATGAAGTCATCTTTTATATAATGGATTTTGATTATAAATGACTTAAGACGGTACATGGATATTGCATCATGTAATATAAAACTATCATAAACATATGTATCTCAATTTAATTCATGTTTTTCCCAGTTCAATACAGGAATAAGCTCATAAGACAAATACATGAACCAAATAAAGTTTCCCTTTTTCAACTCTTATTTCTAAAAATGACAAATTACTATTGTCAACACCCTCTCTTAATGTGTAAATTTTTTTCCTTCAACAATCAATCTAATGCCTTTGCTACTATTTTCAACACCCTCTCTTAATGTGTAACTTTTTTCCTTCAACACTCAATTTAATGCCTTTGCTCTGAAAATATGGGGTTAAAACTTCTTCTAACAATGAATTAAGGATTGTTGTTGGCGTGTCATTTTCAGTTCATCTTTAGATGTTGCTCATCATTTTTTTTTTCAACTCTTCAATTTTCCTTTGTTCTATTGGGAATTCATCTTTGTTGATTTCCATCTCTATGCTCACTTGCAGAGCTCTTTCCTACACAATAATTGAAATTCATAATACTTTGTGCTTTGTCTCTTCAAGATGATTTTTCTTGAACTCTATATATACACCTTTAGTTCTGGGCCCTTGTTCTCTTATAAAAACTCTTCTCGTGTTCACTTCTTTTTCAATGGATCTCTTTTCACTAATTCAAAGATCTCAACACCTTTGAATTCTACACCCATCCCTAAAGATTTTTGAATGAATTTGTAAACCTAGAGAAACAAATGCTATCTTTTACTCTCTTATTTTTCTTATCTCTCACTCTTTCCCATTTTTATCTTTTTCCCTTTCTGTTATCACGGCCTCAAATTATCATGAGGCTCTAATACTACTTTGGTCGCATGAGGCCCTAATATTGGAAGTGTAGTGCGCAAAATCACAAAAATCACTTAAACGAGAGAATATAAGAAAAAGTAATCTCTGATGAACTTTGATTTTAAAGGACTCTAGAGTGTATATAGGTACTTGTAAGTATCATCTAACATGAATCTATGTATCTTAGATTAATGTATCTCAATTTGATTTATGCTTTCTCTTTTACACTACATGAATAGACTCATAATACAAATACATATACCAAATAAAGTTGTTCTTCTTTTTTTCAACTTCTTAACTTTTAAATGATGAATTAATACTTCCATCAAATACTTGTAATTAAGTGGAAATTAACAGATATCTGGCCTTCAATGCCTAAGAAAATTATATCGTATGTGGTATCCCTCCGTAAAATTGTCATTTTCTTTGTTACAGTCTTACCATATTATTTTTTCTTACATTTTAATATTACTAAAGTTTAACTTTTTTATATACTATTTAGGAAGTATAAAAGAATTGACTAAATCATTTATTATTTCATTTATATAACTACTAAAATTGTCCAGTCAATAGCACCATGAATCTATAATTTAGATTTTAGTATATCTTAAAATAATAATTTTGGCTTATGGGAAAATTCTTATTCGTTATTTTACAAGAAAAAAGATTTTGATTTTGGTACATTTAGTCATCTGATCAAACTTTTTTCTTGTGTCATAATTTAGAAAACCAACTTTTTCAGTATTAAAAATTCCTAGTAATTATTCCTGGAAAGATTTTTGATTTGTTATAGATCTGCAATACTTGAAAAAAAGAAAAAATAAAAATTATTAGTGCATTAGGGTAATTTTTGTTATAAGATAATTCAAAAATTAAGTAGATTAATCAGGCATGAAGAACAATAAAAATTAAAAAAAAATTCTTATTATAACTATTACTGAAAAATAAATAAATAAATAAATAAAGGAAAGGGAGTGCATTCACTTTGTCCCCTATACTATTTTGCCCTGGAAATGTTTTTCCTCCTAAGACTATTTTGGTAAATGGCTGTCAATTAACTCCTCACTCAAATAACTAGCAAAATATTTGCCTATATAAAGGCTTTAAATGAAGGTTTTATTAAAACACGGGCAGATGAGAACCAAGTTGAGCTAGACCAATTACTTTAAACCCACATATTATATCTTTAATGGGAGAAAACATAATTTAATTACATGAGCGAAGATCATATTCATAAATCAAAGTTTTATCCTAAGCAAAACATATAAATAGTCATTGCTTTGCACTAACAACAAGAATCAAGTGTTTTCAATGTTTGAAACATAAATGAGTAGTACTTTAATTTTGTTACTCATGAAATATCGTGTAAAATTTAGTGGACTAAACTATAATTATTCCGTCTATTGAAAGAGAAAAGAAACTACCGATTCAGGAAAAAAGAATTGGAAAAAAGAACTTATGTATCCTCATCATTTTGTACTACAACTTTTCCTATCTAACAAAGAAGGATTTCATGATTCTGAATCGGTCTTACTTTGCATAGGCAATCCCAAGTTTGGTTATCAACAGGCCATCTGATTCGATTAGTATCTATTAATTATATTGGTGGTGCTCTACACTAATAGGCAAGTAAGTGAAAAAAAATTCTATCGCCTTTGGAAATTGAAGGCCTTGATGGAGAATGCAAATATAAATGCAAAAAGTACTGCAAATCCAACAACCACACCAGCAGCCACGCCAATAAAATCATGTCTGAACCCAAAATAACTTCTTACGAAACTTTTGACAGATTCTTTTGTGTTGAGCTGATCTTTTACATCTCCAAACTGTGATGCAACTAAACCATATAAAGTCCAGGCCACAGGACATGCCCAATGGTACCATCTCCACCAGACAGGCGTTATCTAAAGCATAACCATGAATAAATTATACTAGAGTACTGCTCATATGAATCTTTTAATAAATCATAAAAATTGAAAAGAGAACTTACCGGTCTTGGAATTATAAATCCAGAAAAGAGGTTCCACAATGAGTAAAACGCATAGGATATTGTGTTGGCGATGTGAGCATTAGGAGTGATGGCCACAGTCATCATGCCGAAGAAGGTGAAGTATAATAGAGTGAAGAACATGAAAAATATATACCAAAAGTATTTAGCAGCTGTCCATTCAAATCCAATCATCGCATACACAATTGTTCCATATATAATAGCCTGTGCAAAAATATATGGAATTTCAATGACAACCTGCAATATTGAAGTAAAAAGCATGTCATTTTGTTATAACCCCATCAGACCAAACATATGAAAAAAATAGTAAAGTAATTTGATGAAACTAACAAACAACAAGATTTAACGTGGTTCGGCATTAGCCTAATCCATCCAACAAAGAAGAAGATTTTATTGATTCTAAATCAACATATCAAGTACAACTTGAGTCCCACAAATCTCACGAGAACACTTAATACTCTCATTCCAAACTCTGTTCTAAGAAAACTATCTCTACAGCAGTTAAAAATACTCGTGTATAGTCTGTGTTAATTTGTCCCGGAAGAAAACAAGCTTAAATACCCACGAAAGAAACAACTGGGGTGCGCATGACTTGCGCCCGAAGCTCGCAGGAATCAATTTTTAGCCGAGACGTACTGTGTCTTGGCAGAAAGGTCCACGCCATAGTTGATATTACAGTAAGCTTCGCGCCAGGGCACGTGGTTCCAGATTCCACCACGCCGTGGCGCACGTCGCATGTTTATGCCCCCTGTTCCGCCCCCTGTGCACGGCATCCTGCCAACACGCTCCAAGGTTTGCTCCCATACCAATTTCGACCGCTCTGCTCCATTTCTTCCATTTCTCGTCATATGTGGCTCAAATTCTAAGGCAAAATCAACAATTCTCAACTTTAACTTGAAATTCACCATCCATCTTCTTTGTCCCTACCCCAAGAGGGCCCTTTATCTGAGTCTACAAATGTTAATCAAATCCAAGCAATGCTTTAATTTGATTTCCGAAATAGTCTTGGTCAGCATATCTGCAGGATTATCCTTAGTCCCAACTTTGTCAACCAAAATGACACCTTGAGACACCATATCCCAGACAAAGCGTTACCTCACATCTATGGTACTCTGACTTTTACAAAATACTGTAGTAATATTAGAATTCATACCCATATCATCAATCAGCCCATTTAGCTAAATGTCTTCCTTGATGCCTTCAGCCAAAGCCACATACTCAGCTTCTGTTATGGACAATGCAACTGATGATTGCAAAGTCACCTTCTAGCTAACCATACAACACGAAACACATAGCATTCATGGACCTTCTGCTGTCTAAATATCCAGCATAATTCATATCCACATAGCCAGTAATTCTAGCAGTAAAATTCAATTGACTATACCTCAAACATCTATCTGTAAAGCTTATTAGATACCTCATGATCCATTTCACTACCTACCAATGCGTCTTTCCTGGCTTGTGCATGTACCTACTCACAATAGGTGCATGTGAAATATCTGGCCTAGTATACACCATAGCATACATCAAGCTACCTACTACACTAGCATATGGCACATTTAACATGTGCTCCACCTCCTCATCAGTACCTGATGATAGATCTGGTGAAAGTATGAAATGAGCTGCAACTAGCGTACTAATTGGCTTGAACTTATCCACCCCAAAATGCTTGAGTACTTTCTCAATATAATATTGTTGAGACAAGTACAACAATCCTGAGTATCTATCCCGGATAATCACCATGCCCAATATCTTCTTTGCACAGCTCAAATCCTTCATCTCAAATTATTCACTTAATTGAGCTTTCAAATGTTGATTTCAGATATATTTCTAGAAGCAATCAACATATCATCAACATATAGCAACAAATATACAAGAAGGTTATCACTACATTTTTTTATGATATACACAACAATCGTATATGTTTTTAGTATATCCTATTTTGGTAATAAAAGCATCAAACCTTTATACCACTATCGAGGAGACTGCTTCAAACTATATAAAGACCTCTTCAGAAGACATGCTTGATTTTATTTCCCAGAAACAATGAATCCCTCTAGTTAGTTCATGTAAATTTATTCCTCCAACTCACCATGCAGAAACGTTGTTTTTACATCCATCTGCTCTAGCTTCATATCAAATAGAGCCACCATAGCAAGTAATATGCGAATAGAAGTATGTTTTAAAACTTGGGAGAATGCTTCACGGAAGTCAACTCCGTCTCTTTGAGTAAAACCCTTAGCAACCAAACACTCGTTATATCTAGCATTTTCAACCTCGGGAATCTCTTTCTTTCTCTTGTAGATCCATTTGCAACCTACAATCTTCTGCCCTTCAAGTACATCAATTAGCTTCCATGTGCTATTCTTGTATAGATACTCCATCTCTTCACTCATTGCTGCCACCCATTTATCAGAATTTGGATTAGAAATAGCCTCTTTGTATGTGACTGGATCATCACTAACAAACTCCTTGACCGAATTCAAAGCATAAGCAACCAAATCTGAATATCCAAACCGCTATGGTGGTTTAATCTACCTTCTCTCTCTATCGTAAGCCAAATGTTAGTTCTGTAATGAATCATTTTCCTGCTGCTAATTAGGCGATAATGAGTTCTCACCAGCTTCATCTACCACATGTTGTTTCCCCTTTAAAACTTGTGAAGTATCAATATGAAACTCTACCTTCTCCTTTATGCCCTTGTTGACTGTTTCCTCCTGCTCTATCTTCTTCATAATTGTAGACTCATCGAATGTCACATTCCTGCTGATAATCATCTTCGAGCTCTTATCATCATTACACCACAAATGATAACCCTTGACTCCATCTGCATAGCCTAGATATATGCGCTTCCTAGCCCTCAGTTCAAGCTTCCCATCGCGAACATGAGCATAGTTTGGGCATCCAAATACTTTCAAATTTGAGTAATTAGCAAGAGACCCAAACCTAGCTTTGGTGTCTTGCAGGCCAAAGCAGTCGATAGTGACCTATTGACCAAATAACAAACGGTGTTTATTACTCCTACCCAAAAATCCTTGGACAATCCAGCATTAAAAAGTATGTATCTAGCTCTTTCCAAGATAATCATGTTCATCCATTCTGCAACTCCATTCTATTGTGGTGTATGTACAACTGTGCCATGCCCCACCATTCCTTCCCTATTGCAAAATTCTTGAAATTCCTTATTGCAAAACTCCAATTCGCTGTCAGTCTTCAAGCGCTTAATCCATTTCCTATCTACTTCTCGATTAAGGGTTTCCATTGCTTGAACTTGACAAACACATCATCCTTATGCTTTAGCATATACACCCATACTTATAGTTAAGCATGTATACCCAAACTTTCCGTAAGTCTTCTCTTCACAAAGCAAACCTTATTTGCTTAGTCTTAACATCCCCCTCTCACTCATGTGCCCAAGATACATATGCCACAATCTCATAGTATCATTGACTGATGAAGAAACTGTTGCAGTACGAGAGACTGTACTAACTTACAATATGTAAAGGTCATTCCTCTTGTGCCCCTTCATGATTGACTAGGCACCCTTGGAAACCCGTAGAACTCTATTTGGAGCTCTGTACTCACAACCATTCTTGTTCAGAATACCTAGCAAAATCAAATTTTTCTTTAAATTAGGAACACACACATCTGTCAGGGTCCTCATAATACCATCGTGCGTTCTGATGCTCCCTACAACTTTGCAATAAGTATTATTTTCCATGAGCACTTCACCACCATTGGATTTCTAATAGGTGGTAAACCAATCTTCTCGTGGGCACATGTGGCAGGAATAGCCACTGTCCAAAATCCACTCAGATTCTAGAGGATTCTCAGTAACATTGAGAACAAGTCCACCATCAGAATCATCCTCAACAATTCTAGTGACATCATCCTATATTTTATCAGAAGTTTCACCTGCATCCTTTGTCTTTCCTCATTCTGGACAATTTCATTTCCAGTATCCCTTTCCTCCACAGCTGAAACATTTATCACTTGTTCTGAGCTTGCTCTGGGACTTGGATCGGCCTCTACTCCTTTCTCTTTCTCTCGATCTCCCCTTCGCCACTAATCTTTCCCTACTTTCACCATTATTGCTAACTATATATGTTTTCTCAATTCATTGGAATTCAATGAGGCATTCACATCCTCCATTGAAATCATATCTCTCCGATAATCGAGTGCTCAACGGATTTGGGCAGTGAACACAAGAGAATTAAAGTTGGATCTTCCTTTTCAATTTATTCATCTATACTAGCGAGATTCAAAATTACCTTATTGAAATAATCAATATGTTAAGTAATAGATATATCTTCATTCATTCTCAATGTGTATGATCGTTGTTTCAAATACAACTGATTTGTCAAGGACACCGTCATGTAGTAACTTTCCAATTTGACCATAATCCTGCCAGTGTACTTTCTATGGTGCCTTTCTCATTACGTTATCTACCAATGATAACACTAGAGTACCATAAGCCTTCATCATAAATTTGTCCTTCTCTTCATCTGTCAGCGTCTCTAGCAAGAAATCTATACCCTTTAACGCTCTCTGTAAACCTTGTTGACACAGAAGGGTGTGAACTTTTATCTTCCACAACCCAAAATCATTCTTCCCGTCAAATTTCTCTACCTCATACTTCATGGTGGACATCTGGTCAACTGGCTCTAAACTCCGTTATGAGAAAATTATCTCTAAAGCAATTAGAAACACTCATGCATGGTCTGTGTTAATTTGTCCCAGAAGAAAACGAGCTTAAATATCAGCAAAAGAAACAACCTGGTCCATGGGCTTTGCGCAGGGCATTAGGGCACACATGACTTGCACCCAGGTGCGTGGGAATCAGTTTTTGGCCGAGATATACCGTGTCTTGGCAAAAAGGTCTACACCAAGTGCACGGTATTGTAGTAAGTTGCACGCCCTGGCACATAGAACTCACGCCAGGGCACACGGTTCCAAATTCCACCACACCCGGGTGTGGCACTCCTTGCGCCCGGACGTGAGTTTCGTGTTTCTGCCCCCTGTTCCGCCCAGCTGCTTGCCTTGCGTGCATCTCCTCACACCTCGGCGCTCTAACGCACGTGCAAGGTGTGCTCCCACGCCCATTTCTAGCACTCCGCTTGGTTTCTTCCGTTTCTCGTCATATATGGCTCAAATTTCAAGATAAAATCAACACATTCTTTACCTATTGCATAATGTAATAGAATAAAATTTGTATTGAGATTATATATCTTTTAATAAGAAACCTACTCTTTTTTATTTGCTTTCGACTAATCTTTTTAAAATGCCTTTAAAAAAGGCCAAAGTTTTGCTAAAAAGTCACTGGTGTACCTGTCCAAAGGCATATGGAAAAGCAGAATACATGCCAGCACCGCTTTCCCTATAAAAGATGGCTCTCTCCATAGCCACCACAGGTTGAACTGATGAGGCACTTTGGTTTCCAAGGAAAAAAACAGATGCATACATAGACCCCATGGCATTGAAAATGTCTTGTTCAGTTTCCCTTAAATGCACAAGAAGATGATTAAAAAGACTTCTCCAATGAACTAAGATTTCAACTATATTTTTTTGGAGCTTTACCTCTTAGAACCAAGATCCCAGAACATTGATCCGAAGATGAGGGCTAACAAGGTTGTAAACAAAATTCTTACAGCAGTGTAAGGGGGATTGCGCCAATATGACCAGTGTTGTTTCCACAGACAAACCATGCATTGAACGAATAATGGCTTCGAATATTGAGTCGGGAAGTGCAAGTCTTTCGTGCCTGGAAGAGGGGTGCTTAGCTCATTGATGAGATCTTTGTTCCTTCTAAAATTCATTACAAGAATCAGAGATAATTGTAGCACAAATAAGAGGGTGTTTGGCTAAATTTATTTAAAAAGTTTTATAAGTTCCTACATTTTATGAGATATTTTTAGAGTCTATAAGATGTTAGATTTTTTTAAAAAAATAAGTTCTTGAAATGTTTGGATAAAATAAGATTTTAGAGCGTATAATATGTTAGTAATAGAAATCTTGTAATTAAATGTGATTAAAATTAAGCAGATTTGTTAAAATCTTAAAAATAAGTTCGGAACTCCTGGCTTTTTTGAAGAGCCCTAGCATCTTATTTTAAGAATCTATAAGCTTTTTTTAAAAAAAAAATTACCAAATATTTTTTGACATCTATCAGTTGCAAAACAAAAAGCCACTTAAAGAACTAACCTATATAATTCTGAGTTTTTGTACAATTCTGCAAAATCAATGCCCAACATCTTTTCTTGGGCTGAAGATGTTACCTCCAGCATCCAAGTTGCTGGATTGTAGCCATCCCTGATTTTTGGTACTCCCTCAATTCCCTGGATTTGAAATAAGATTATCCTTTAACTCTTTTTCTCAAGAATAATGCTGTTCTTCTTGAGTACTTACCTCAAAATACTGAATTACATGGCACGAATATTGGCCTAATGGCCCTACATATATCTCTTGTCCACCTCGCTTCATAAGGAAGAGCTGCAAATCCAGTAAACCGAACGTCATAAATAAGAAAAATACTTTTCTGAACAAAATAAAAGCATCTTGCCTCATCAAAAGCTTCAAATATGTCGATGCAAGGCTGATGAATGGTGCAAACCACAGTCCTTCCGGTGTCTACAGTGTTCCTCACTGCTCTCATTACAATTGCAGCAGCTCTAGCATCCAGTCCTGAAGTTGGTTCATCCATGAATATTATGGAGGGATTGACCACCAGCTCAACTGCAACAGTTAGCCTCTTGCGCTGCTCTGTTGAAAGACCACTGACCCCAGGTAACCCCACTAGTACTCCTCTTAATGGATTCAGTTCCATAAGTTCCATCACTTTCTCAACAAACACCTACCAGAATATCTTTTCATTCAATTTCATTATTCCAGAGGACATTAATTAATGGATGCTTAAGATATCATCATAAAAAAACTGACCTTCCTGGTTTGAAAATCAACTTCTGCGGGCAAACGCAGCCAAGCTGAGAAGAGAAGGGATTCGTATACTGTAACACAAGGAGAATGGATGTCATTCTGGTCGCAATATCCAGAAATCCGAGTAAAGGTCTCTTGCTTTTTTGGATAACCAGAAATCTTAATGTTTCCCTCAATATATCCGCCTGTTTTTCGCCCGGATAACACATCCAAAAGTGTAGTTTTGCCAGCCCCACTAACCCCCATCAGAGCTGTCAAAACCCCTGGCCGGAAAGCACCACTGACACCCTTCAGAAGTACTAATTTGTCTTCATTAACGCCCTGATCTTTCATTTCCCGAAAATCATTTTGAACAATTCGTCTGCCAAATTTCTTGAAATAAAAATATATATGCATTCACAGAATTACTTTTCTCAACTTTCAGTTACCTGCGGCATGTCAACAGAGTAGGTGACCTCCTCAAATGTGATAGAATGTGGCTCAAAAGGAAGAATAATTCCCTTCTTTGTGTTTTGATCATCGCTCTCTAGATTTTGTTCAATATATTAGCATCTTAAGAGTGTAAAAAAGCTGAAATAAAAAAGTTGCTCAACAGCCCATTTTACTTGAGCCAAATTCTTGGACGATAACTCACCAAATTCCTCAATTACAGCATCATTTTCTTTGTTTTCATCTTCTGATAGGACAGCTTGGTGCTTTCCCAAAGCTACAAATGTTTGAATACAAAGTACACGAGTTTCAAACATGTAATATTGCAGAGGCACAGAAAATATTGAAGATACTCACGGTTAAGAAAAGTAAGAGCCAGAACGAAACCAATGTTGCATAAAAGTATCATTCCTGATATTGCCCCCACTCCTATCCAATACCAATATGCCCCTGTGAAATATCCGTGAGTCTTCAAAACCTCGACTCCAAGGGATTCATTTGTGTTCGAGGAAACATTTGAAAAGAAAAATTAGCTTTAGTATCACAGCTGAAACCGAAACAGCATAAGGGTATATGTTTAACTTACATGTCTCCAACTGTGCCCTGTAAACTCATTCACAAATATTGCATTTTGCGATACATCATTGGTGAGCACCAGTAAAACCATATCCACCACTTCTGTACTTTGTCTAAAAAGCATTGATGGTAAGAGAAAAACACTTGAAAATCCATCAGTCTTTTGAGCTAACAAAAGCTGAAGTTAAATATACAATGTAAAATAAATTCAGTACCTCGAGAAAGAATATAGTCATTTGATGCTAAAATTAGGAGAAGGGAAAATAAACCAATTGTGTTGGCGACAATCATATTCCTACCAATTGCCCCTATCATTCTAAATAAGCAAGCTGCCACTTGAATCTCCATGAAGAGAATCAAGTACTGTTTGAAAAATCTGCATAACAAGTTCTTGATTAATACTCTTTTAATGATATCCAATTTGGATATGTTATCCTTAAATTCACCTTCCGACGTTTGGATCATATCCAATTTCATAGTAAGTCAGCAGCATGAAGACAGTCATTTCAATAGCGTTAACCGGGATCTTCATTATAAATTTGGGAATAGCATAACCCCATGCTGGATAAAAGGAAAAATCCCTTTGCTTATAGAAGACTGGAAGACTCCGGATAGTAAATGCTATCTCTCCCAATCCATTGACAGTAATCAAGTTGACAGCATAGAATAGAGCACCAAGAAACTTCCTCCCATCATTTATATTCCTCCGGTGCATTGTCGTTCGAAAAAAGAGCGTCATCGCAATGGCAGCCATGACAGTAAACTAAAAGTAGACCCAAAATATCATCTTCAACAAAAACATCGTAAGATAAAATTGATAAAGACAGCATGAAAAATGTAATAAAACTGGCCTGGAAGAGCTTGAAGATATGGACAAAGGAGTTTCTCTTCAATAGCAAGAATTCTCTGGAGATGCAAGCTTTTAGCAGGTCCTTTCTGCTAACGCCGTAGGCTTCAGTTGCCAAAGCCGCTGGATGGCTCTTACTCTTGTCAAACGGCGTCGCAAGCTCAGCTGTCAACTTCTGCCCAATGTGAATTGACTTAAATGCTTCAGCAAATTCTTGGACAGTAACAAACCTGTAAGGCTTCTCATTCTGTGCCCAGTACTGCTGCTGATCTTTTTTTGAAGTTACCTGCATTAAACGAAGAAGTTTTTGACATAACTATATGATTAGAAAATGAAGTCTTATCAATTTTTTTGTATTTTGTTATTTTTTTACTGAGGCCTACTTCTTGCAAGAAATCAGCTACCCATTTCCTTTCAGGGCAATTGAAACCCATAAACTGGAAAAACTCAAGGACATTCTCACGAGGGCCCTGATAAACAATCTGTCCATCAGATATGAGAATGATGTCATCAAACAGATCAAACGTCTCAGGTTCCGGCTGTAGAAGTGAAACAAGAGCAGTCCCTTTCGGAGTATAAATGTATTGTCTAATGCAATTCACAACTTGAAAAGTCGTAGAACTGTCTAAACCAGTTGATATCTCATCCATGAAAAATGCCTTTGCTTGTCCGACCAACATCTCACCTGTAAGGGAAATTCAAACAAAAGAGCTCAAATACAAAATTGACTAGTCTAATTTGTCTAGAAATAAATTAATATGGGTTAATTATATGAGATTTCGCCAAAAATTCGTTGAGATTTGCTAATTTCTTACAATTCGCAGACATCATTAGTCATTATTACAGATTTTGCTGATATCATCTCCAAATTTTGGTGAAACCCAAATTTGATCTTAATGTATTGTTCATCAAATGTGCCGAGACCAAATATAGAGGGGGGATATAGTCATGTTATAGATGTATGTGTATATATATATAATATGTATGTTATAATCGTATATGTATATATGCATATAATATATATATATATAAGTATTTTTAAGAGTGAATTGCAATAGACCCCTGTGATTGTCATAATTGGCACAAAACCCCCCATGTGAAAAAAAATATATACAAACAACTTCCTCGCACTTTTGAAAATCATGCAACTAGCACCCTTGAAAGTGTTGGTGTAACTCACACGTGGGTGCGTGCGACTAGGTGTTAATTATTGTGTATAAAAAGATGATTGTACCCTCACTTGTAAGCCATTGGATTTTCTTTTAAGATACTGATGATCGAGATTAAATCCTATTATATTTTTTTTGAAAAAATATTAAAAAATATGGATAGCATATTATTATATATAATATAATACATAATTTAATATTATATATATAATATTTTATATTTGTCTCCCCCACCTTCCCCCACTCCACAAATAGCCACGGCTGCAAGCAGCCCGGCAGCCTAGCCGATGGCCATGGCAGAATTGGCTGCTCCACAAGCAACCATTTTGCTGCCACGGCCACCTCTTCGATAGCCGTTTGACTGTCGGTGGAAAAATAAATAAATAAATAAAAATAAAAATTACCAACGGCCAAAATGGCCGCCAGGCTACCAAACTGTATTGGCCATGGCGGTCAGTGACCAAATCTGGCTAGTATGCACAGGTGCCATGGTGGCCTGTTAGGGTTTAGGGATAGGGGGTGGGGGTTGGGATGAGGGAGCTTGGTAGGGGTGTACATTTTATATATATATATATATATATGTTATATATAATTTTTTTTATATATATGTATATTATATTTTATATATAACTATAAATAAAAAATTTATTGTATATTTATTAAATATTATTTAATTTGTAATGAACTAAAGGAAATGTATATATATGTATACATATATTGTATTATATTATATTATATATCCTTATAAATATTGAATATTATTCAATTTGGATCAAATAAAAAATATATATACATAAATTTATGTATATGTATATATATTATATGTATAAATAAAATTATATATGTTTTATTTATACATAAACTTATATAGATGTTATAAATATAAATATGTTATATATCTTTTTATAAATATTAAATATTGTTTAATTTGGAATGGATAAAAAAAATAACTAAAAAAAAAGAGTGATAAATTTTAATTTTACTTAGGACAATTCTGTCCTTTTAATACTCAATGGGCATCAAACAAGAAAAGAGGGAGTTAGCATGACTTTAAAAAATATAACGAATTTTTTTGTAATTTTTTTTTATGGGGGTATTATGTCAATTTTGCATATCACATGGGGGTAAATTGCAATTAACCAATATTTTTAATATAATTTTTATAGAGAGGCTTTTTTATCATTTAATTTTTTATTTGTTTATTTGTTTGTTAGTTTTTTTTAAGTGAAGGTTATTTTGGACATTTTGCATATTTCATTCATTTTAACATCGGGTCATTAAGTTGAAAAGAATACTTATAATTATAAAACTTTTCTAAATCCTTTTATAAATAGATGATTAATCCAATTAAATTTAGTCTTGTTAGTTGTTACCCGTCGTGACGCGTTTTCTCTGCCCTCCAGAGATCCCTCTGATCATGTGATCTCCCACCAAAGTATCGGCACAAATGTCCAAACCTAGTATCTGAAAAGAATACTTTGTTTATTAGAATAAATCATTCAACTGAGTTGGATTTTAATTCAAAACCAATCAAAATTCAATCTAAATTTTAGAATGTTTAATCAATTTCATGAATAAAATTCGATTATAAATATTCATAATATGAAATAAATGAATTGAACATTGAATTAAGCAATTGAGTCTGTTATGGATCCAAATTCTAATTTTAATAATTATTTATTAAATTAATATATGAATTAGTGTTAATAAAGATTTCCAAATAGAACATAATATAATATGTTGGTTTAATGTCTATACTTTGTTATTAGCATTGCGCCTTAACCTTGGAAATCTTAGCATTAACAATAGACGAATATTAAAAGAAGAAGAAAAGCAAGTTGGAATTTAATATATATGATTGCTTACTTAGAATGTGAAATGAGCATTCATAATCCAAATATTTCACTTTAGGCTTATATTAACCAAAAAATGTCAAATTTTCAAATTTGGCACAAATTGCTTTACGGAAGAATATAGTACATGTAATCCAAAGAAAAAGAAAAAAGAAAAATATTTAATCGGATCTAATTTTCTTATCGAATTTTAAACATTCATCAAATTCAAATATACATACATATATATATATATAGATCCTATAGAACATTAAACTGAATTCGAATATAGACACTAGTTATCCTATTCAGATAATAGATTTGATCTAAATCCAACCTGTTGACACCCTATCCTCTTCATCTTATATGATGAGTGGGAAACATTTTGATTATATATTACCTTAAGAATATAATCTGTGACAATACTTGCTTCTTGACCATCGATAGCTGCTGCCTACATGATTAAAACAGAATATAATCTTCAATGAAGAGGATGATTTTTCACTTCTATAAATTTGAAATACGAAATTATAGTTCATTCTCTGTGAGTTAAGCCATGCTTACTTTCATGTACATATCTACATCAGGATCAGGTTTTATATTTGCCTCTTTTTCTCTTCTTGACAACTCTGCCAGCATTTCTGCAGAAATTTTCAAATGTACTATCAATAGTATCTTTCACTTTTTTCTACTTTAGTTAGTAAAAGATCAGTAGTTGTCGAACTAACCATGATTGCTTCCAACCCCTTGGCATCTTGCCGAGAATGCCAATGTTTCTCTAACAGTCATTTCTCCAATATGGACATCATGTTGGCTTATGTATGCAGCAGTTCTTTGTGGTATAAATTCTTTCATGCCATGTCCATTATATGTCACAGTTCCTGAAAACTGATCATCCCACAAAAAAAAAAGCTCTCCTTAATACCAATCTGAAAAAAGAAAAGAAGAAATTAGATTTCAGTAGAAGCTGTTTAATAATTTAACCTTCAAAGCAGGATCAAGCTTTCCAGACAAAGCCAACTGCAGTGTTGTCTTTCCAGAACTCGGAGGACCTAAAAGAAGTGTCATTCTACCCAAAAACCAGTAAAGAAAAAGACAACATAGAATTTTTTGTCTGATCAGATAACTGGTTCACAAATAATGTGGGAAAACTTTGGCTTTTTTTTACCGGCAAGGCTTCAAAATTCCACTGACTCCACGTAGGATTGATAGATGCTTCTTTCTGCTAGGAACTACGTGAAGAAAGGTTGCGAATCCCTTGGGGGAAAAAAAATACAAGTCAAATGATTAAAGGTTGCCATGTTCGAACGAATTCACTTATGACAGATTTATGACAACCTTTTACCTCCAAGATATTGATGAAGAAGTTAATGAAAGTAGGCAAAGCTCTACTGCCTACATGAACTTCTGTTTCGACTCTCAGATCTTCAAATCTGACTTCTATAGTGGGCAAATCCATTCCAACTCTACAAATGGACATTGAAAATCATATTTATAATACAATCAACTATCAAGAAAAAAAGTTTGAAAGAACTTCAATCACCTATCAAATCGATTCTTGAGCTTCATCAGAAACTTCTTGTTGTCTTCTTCTGTGACATTCACCAGCCTGTCAAGCAATTTCTTCCTTTCTTGAAATCCAAGGTTTTGTACATCAACCTCACGGACAGCACCCCTGGATCCTAGTAAAAGACCTTTTCTTAAACGATCAAATGTGGGGAGCTTTTCAAGGGCAGCCCATTTAAGAGCTTCTTCATCATCTTCCTCTCGTGATGAACTTGAAAAAACTTCTGAAGAATTGTTTCTCCAAGCTGCGGAAGCATTTCTCATGAAGCCATTGCTTGCGTTATAGACGTCACTGGTGCTCATTCTCAATGCAAAACGCAGAAGAACCAAAACTGCATACAGGAAATAGAGTCTAACAATATTAAATTTCTTGCTTTAATTGGAAAAGAAGGAAGCAGATTAAAGTGCCGTTATAATCAACAAACGAGATATATATATATATGTATATCTGTGTGTGTGTGTGTATTGCATTAAGTGCCTAAGAAAAGTAATGCATGAAATACATGTTATACACTATTTTCCCATGTAGCATAAGAACAACTGAAAACTTATATCGAGCTCCAAATTTTCGGCTCAAACTTGAGCTCATTGGCAATTATCAAGTTCAAGCTCAATGAGCTCATAAGATATCAAGCCACAATCGAGCTCAAGCTTCCAGCATCTTCCACATTCAACGTGCAAGCTTGGGCTCGAGCTCATCGAGCTCAATTTAATTCTCACTATTTCTTATGAAACTCTCGATAAATACTATCTATTAGTAAATCCAACAACAACATCAATTTTTCTAAAAGTCAATCAATTTTTTTATAAATTTCAAGATTATTGTTTTAACTTTTGAAGTTTGAACATTAAAATATAAAAATAAATTTGTTAAGATAATGATGAATTTAGATTTCATACTTGCATTATTAAATTTTAAAAAAAATCAATAATCATATATAATATATTATACATTGAAATTTTATTATATAATTATATATTTTTATAAAATTATTTGAATTAGAAAATTTACATTTTTTTCAAATATATCATGCTAGTGTTTTACAAATTATAAATTAGTAGCTTATAAATTATTATTTATTAATAAGTAATATATAAGTGAATAATTGAATTATGTTTTGAAAATTACCTCAATATGTGGTACATATTTTTTGAATTATTATTTTTATATATTATTTAATATATAGATATATATATATATATATATAGATTAATTTAAAAAATACTATGGCTCGTGAGTGGGCTGCGAGCTTTCGACCCACCATCTTAAAGCTCAAGCTTAACTTAATTTCAAATTCAAGCTCAATAAGTTCGGCTCAAACTCAAATAGTCTTGAGCTTGAGTTGAGCTTTTTAAATCAAGCTAAACCGATTTGCCTCAACTTAAACCCCTATTCTTGCCTTTGCATAGTACTTAAATTTGAAGTTAACTTTCCTTCTCCCGTAGACTCTCTCTTTAATACTTTTTGGAAACTCTCTCTAATTTTTTTTGGCCAAAGATTTTATTAAAATTCTATTTGAGAAAATACTCTCTGAACTCATATATATATATATATGTATATATATGAAAACAGATTCCACATTTTTAAAGAATTACCTGCAATTGTACACAAAGTATTACTTTACAATGTGATAAAGTACGGCATAGCTTTAAAAAGAATTGCGCCCAATATTTTAATTTAAGGTCATCTTTAACATTATGAATAATAATGATTTTTTTTATGTCAGAGAACAGTACTATGAATAATAATTATGAATTTTAAATGAATTCCAAAAAAGAAGAACAAATGAAATAAGTCCAGAGAATATACTATTTTTTTAATAATAATAATAATTAGGCCGTTGTTGGTTATGTTTTCATGATGAAGCTTATATCAATTGCCCTAAATGCAAGAGACAAGCTTGAGATGGAAAAACTACTAAGGGTTGACTGCTATGAATGAATGGAGTTAGGCGCGAATGAACAAACTTTAGTATAGCTCATCCAATAAATGGGATACATAAGGAATAGGAAAAGAACGGAATCGTCATTCCATTTTTTATTTCATTTTCATAATTGATAATTAGCAACAACCCCCATAGGAAAAGAATGAAGCTTTTTAAATGATCAAATTACCTTTTTGTAGAAAATTATTAAAATAAAAATATTTGTTACCAAATATTTTTATATATTGTTGTAATTTTTTTTTTTGGATAAGTTTATAATTATGTAGTTTTAATATCACTTTTAACGCTATTCGAATCACATTAGTAAGTATATGCATTTTATATCTTTCCAAGTATGTCATATATGTTTAAACACAATTCTTTGAAACTACTTTCTATATTGTAACTTAGCAAGTTCTTTTGAACTTTTTTATAAAATATCTTATAATTGAAGTGCTTAATTTTTTGGATAAAGCTAGAACACCTTCATTCCACTTTTTTATAAGTTGATCGTTGATAGAATCCATGGCACTTGATTTATTTATTTTATATATTTATTTTTAATCATTTGAAGAGTTGCAATGGATATAATTAATATTTTAAATATATATATTTTATTAGGTGTGGACCAAATAGATTATGCTTCTACTTTTTTATTGAAAAAACTGAGGTAAATAATTATTCTCATTCTTATTATTTATTATTTGTATTTCTATAATAATTTATAATATTTTAATATTTCTATAATATTACAAAAAGATATATGAGTAAAATATATAAACTAAATGAAAACATGAAGCAATCAAGTAAGTTGGAACGTATATAATATCAAACTTGTACAAATTAAGTGAATTTTATAAAGTATTAAAAAAAAAGTACTTAGTTTTGGAGGGTAATTTTGTTAGTGAAAAATATAGGTTCATTCCTGAAAAATTGGGAATAATTAAACCTATGAGGAAGGAAAGGAATGACCAAACATATACTTTTAGGTATAAGGATTCCTATGGAAATTGAGATTCCTATCTCTATACTAAGTATAAGTTTAGAAATAAAATTGGGAATGCTCATTTCATTTTTACTTCAATTTTGCAAACTAATCATACCACAAGTTATTGAGATCTAATCAGGAGAATACTGAAATGGAGGATAATTTTGTCAATTGATGTGGATTTGCTCTGCATTGTCAGTCGCCCTATAAAAATTATGTTGGCGTGCTTGTAGCAAAATAATAAAGTCTGGAAAGTTTGAAGGGCAATAGTATATAAAACCACCCCTAAAGTTAGGTTGGGCGTAATTACTGATATAGCCACCACTACTTTAACCAAAATGCTAGCCATTGTCCCCATTCTAAACATAGAGGCATACAATTAAGTCTAAACCCAAAAAATAAATAAATAAATAATAATAATAATAATAATAATAAGTAAAAATAATATAAGGGAAAGAGATGTTGTCAGAGACGGAGCCAAAGGGGGCAGACAGGGGCAGTCGCTCCCACCACCACCCCCCCCCAACAGACCAAAAATATTAAAACTTCATTTTTTATATTAAAATTTTTAAAATATTATACTTTTGCCATGCTCAAATTATAAATCCGTCTCTCCTCTTATTGAAAATATGCATTTTGCTCTATTGTACTTTTTTGTATATATGTGAAATAAAAAATATATATTTTTAGTAATTCAAAATCTCATCCCCATAAATAAAAATTCTTGCTCCGTCCCTGAATGTTATAATATCTAGGTGCCTTAGATTGTGAATTTTGCATAATCAAATAGTACTTAGCAATCTACATTATCCAAGAACATAAATAGTACTCCAAAAATGGTGGAGCATAAGCACGCATCTTTAAAGATCAAATATGAGATATATATATATATATATAATCAAATGAAACAATTTGAAAATGCTAAATTTGTAAAGAAGATCATATAGGAACGCTAAAATGTTCTCACAATAAAGATAAAAAAAATGAAGTACTTGTAATGATAAATAATATCAATCATATTCACAAAATTTTGCAAAATGAATGAAAATTTTTAAATTAATGTAGCCTAAGATTTATAAAAATGATGAACTCGACTCGCATACAAAATTATAGAAAAAATTACATATATGCAAAAATAAAAATAGAATAGAATAACCCACTAAATTCTTCAAAGTTTTTCTCGAGCAAAAATACCATGTGTGTGTGTATATTATATATTTGCGCGCGCACACGCGCACACGTACATATATGTACACTAGCATGTGCCCTTGCAATACATGGAAAATAATTTTAATATTAAAAATTTAAACTCAAAAATAATTGTAGAATGTCAACAATCATTAGTTCTAAATTTATAGATTATATAAATTTCAAATTTTTATTTTGAGTCATACAACAACCTAAATTTACCTGGACTAACTCAATCCAACTCAAATTAAACAAATAAAAAAAATTAGAAATAAAAATACAAAATAACAAAATAAAGCTTGAAATTTTGAACTTGAACAATATTAAAATTACTACTTTGCTATTTTTCGATCTTCTTTATTTCTACAAACATATAGGATGGATTATTACAATTTTTTACTGCTTCTAATGGTTATTTTTGGATATCCAAGTGGACATAAAAATTGTTTTGCAAAGAGTTAATAAATCATACTTTGACTACTGAACTGTCCAAGAAGTTTTTCTTAGGCCATATGCAATGAAAGATTTTGTATATATAAATAGACAATAATTCTTTTTGTTGAGAGGTTATAAAAACTTCAAAAGACTCAAGTAAGTTTTTATAATAAATTATGTGTATAATTGAATTACTTTTTTACTTATTTGCTTGAATATACATTTTTATTGATTTATGTGGTGCTTAATTGAATCAATATAAAGTTAAAAAATAATATTATTTTAAGAAGTCAAAAGAGACAATTTTAATTGACACAAAAGATACAAGAATTAAAGAGAACGGGTGAGAAAAACTTGAAAAATGATGTTATTTTTTAAAATAAGATCTTTTGTAATTTCAACATTCATATGATGCCGATAGATACTAGAAAATGAAATGAAAGAAGTCTTAAAAATCAATATATTATGCGGTTTAATGAAGAAAAAAAATTAGAAAGCTACTATTGTGGAGTTATGATGAGAATATTAATACTCCTATTTTAATATATTAATAAGTAAGAATAGATAAAAGTAAAAAAAATAAAAATACCAAAAAATTCTAAAAATTAAAATAAATATTTGGAATAATTATTTTAAATCAAGTTGGCCAGTGAGATTGGGTGAGGTTGAAATGGCAGGTTGATCTGATAAAAATCGGGTTGACCCGAACTTGAACTGATGCGAATTAAGTTGGATTAGAGTTGAGCACTTTTAAGTTGTCATCAGGTTGGGTTGTGTTTGTGTTGAGGAGATTAATGTTATACCCTATTTCAACCCAATTCGGACCCACCAACCCACCCAAATTGCCACAACCCATGGCCATGAAGACCGCCTAGGCAGCTTCCAAGCACTGCCTAGAAGCTTGGCGGCCATGGCGACTGCTGCAAGCTTTCAGACGCTAGTCACCTAGAAGCTAGCGCTTGAAAGTTCGGCCGCTGGCAAAGGTGACCGCCATGGCCAAGGGGTGGGAGTGGAGGTGGGGGGGAGAAATTTTCTTTATTTTTTTCTTTCCTTCTTTTTTTGAACTTTTAGTTTACTTATCTATTACATGTATATATATATATATATATATTTAATTAAATTATTTTAATTCTTAATTAATTTTTTTGTCAACCTGACAAAAAACCTCATTTAGATGCCAACAAAGTAAATTTCCCAATCTCAGAACATTCTGAATGCCACGTCGGATTTTCCAGCCAATTTTTCCAATTCTGGCGATAATTGGACTAAATGTGTTAATTTTTTTATATTTATAAAACTAATTTTTTAATTATGTAAAATATAAAACAAAATTAAAAATGGATAAATTTATAGGATAAAAAAAATTAATTTTTTCAGTGAAAATTCTTCAAAACTTCAGCAAATATCTGGTATGGTAACACAAACTTACGAGAAAAAATTTTCAAAAAGACATAGATAAATCAAATGTAAGACATGTCAAAGTTTAGTAATTTTCCAATGCCTGAAAACATTATTGGGAGTTATATTCATCATTGTTAATTCAATTTATTGCTTATGGTTCAATTATTGCTTCAGCATTACTTAGGAAGATGGTGTTATGGACCTATTAATTGCAAGTCAGTCAACAAGAAAACTCAATCATTTATGCTATTACAAGAGAGGGAAATGACCATTTAAAAGAACAATAAGATTTATTGTTTTTCAAAGAATGAAAATCTGGAGGGCCTTTAATTGTGTTATACCATTTTATTAGCATGCTAATACCTGTTAAGATTAGGACTAATATTGCTAATAATATTAAGATAAAGCATTAACAAAATTTGGCTCCTAATATTAAAATCTATTTAATTTGTTGGCCTTGCTTAATGTTATATATATTTGACGATGCCCAAATCCAACAACTAAGTCTGTCAGAAGAATTTCCGAGAGCATTCCTTCAAAAAATAACCAAAAAATGGTATGAAAATTTTGAAAAAAATTTCAACTTTCCTTTCAAATAAATATATAGCCAAGTTGAGAGGGAAAATTAATGTGATCACAAGAAGTTTTTTTCGATTTTTTGTTCTCTTTATGGTACCCTATCATCTTGCATATTACTTTTTTTCTTAATTTATTTACTTATTATTTATTAGTAAGGTAATAACATCAATTGCGTTAAGATATTATATTCTTCAAACAAAGGCATTCTTTCATTTATTTTTATCTATTCCATTAGGCCTTTTAGGATAGTAGTAGAAGAATTTCTGACAGAAATTAAACTTAATACTGCAGGGATTTTTGACATCTTTTTTTATTTTATGGTGGGCATTTTTGGAACTAAGCACTGTACATATGTATTATTATGGCCCGCCACCTCCTCAACCTCAAGAAAGCACACTTGATGTGACGAAATTTGGAGCTGTTGGAAATGGATATACAGATGATTCTAAAGTAATTACTACATTAATCCTTCCTTATGTATGATGATCAATCACTTGACACAATTAGTTCTGGCTTTGTTAGAATGGGAATAGCATTTTTCTTCTACATGTTTATAAAATTTTGAAAAATTCAAACATCTCAGAGGTAGATAGTGGGATAGGAATTTCTCAGACGAATCAGATTCCATATACATTAGGAGTCCATTAATGAGAAAGGGCAGGGAAAAGCTTGAACCCAGTTCATACAGTAATGAATAAAAGTTTAATTGAAATTCTTGAGAAGTTATACATTTATGTATTCATAAAACCATTTAATATTTCTTGAAAATCGATCTCTCCCCCAAATAAACCATATAGCCAAGACAAATCATGAGCAGCCCATGAATAAATATTTCATAGTAGTCTCATTAGACTGTACATTTTTTTTCAAATTTCCAAACAATAGGTTGGAGCGTAAACTGAAACAAAAAATAGTTATTGAATCATTAGCATGGCCATGAAAACATGCCTTCTAGAGTAATGATCTATAACATATTAAGAATCCATACTTATTCTTTTTACAATAAATCAAATTTTTCTACTAATAATGCACAGTTAATCTATTGTGCTTACAATGAACATGGCTACGAAAAATGGCTACAAATTCACAGCTAATAATTTTTATTGCATGTTATTTAAAAAATATATTTACTACAAAAATTTATAGTTATGATTTGTACCAAAGGCACGAGATTAACGTCGAAGAAGTTTTTCTGCAATAGATGCCTAATTTTTGGACAATTTATTCATCACATAATAAATATAACTCAAGTATATATTACATGTTGGGCTCGACCAAATTCAATTAACCCAAACTTGCTTTTACACCTAACACTTATTGCCTCCTCATGCACATATAAGTAAATATCCACATATGAAAAATGAACCTAACTAATGAATTAACTCCAAGAAATTTTTGAAGTAATTCCCATCCTTTTCTTCCCCCAAATTAAACCCCTGACAGGCTTTTGGGTCAGCATGGCAAGCAGCTTGCCAATATGCTTCAGACAGTGCCAGGATAACCGTTCCCAGTGGGAAGACATTCTTGGTGTTTCCGACCGAGTTTGGAGGCCCATGCAAATGCCATAACATTACATTTGAGGTAATAACAAATAAAACTAAAATCTACTGAAAATATATATGATTAATGCTACAAAATTTGAAGAAATATATGTTGTAACAGATATTGGGAACCATTGTTGCACCACCTAAACCAGCATGGAAAATGAAGAAGGCAGGTGAATGGCTCAAGTTTAATCAAGTCGATGGGCTCACGGTGGTCGGAAATGGACAAGGATTAATCGACGGTCGAGGAGATTCATGGTGGCCGGCCGGACATGTGAGTTGATACTACAATTCACTTCTTTAGTTAACTTAATTTCCAACTTATTGCTCTCCTTATTTAAGTAAATTTTGGTTATTCCATAACGAACATTATGTTCATTTAGTGATATTAATTTTTAGGAGGACAAAATTCTAAGTTTTAGTAAAAATATATGTATAATATAATTTTATGTACATTTGAGGGAGAGATAGGTTGAGTGCTCCTACCAGCCCTGCTCCAATATCACTATTTAAATTTAGAGATAAAAATTATTTCTTTTTTGTGAAATTGTCATATACATTTAGCCCGATTTGTTGAAAATTTATAATTTGACCAAAACTAAAGATGCAACATGTTTGAAACTGTAGCTATATTATCAAATCAGGCATGTCATGTCATCACTCTAGCATACCACGCCTTTAATTCTTATCAAATTATGATTTATTTTTTTTTTGTGATATCAAATTAAATATGATAATTTTATGAAATATATGCATAGAATTAAATTTAAAATTCGACAAGTTACATGACAAAATTCTCAAATGGACAAAATTATAGAATGATAATTGCAGCATTCTGAAACAAACCATTTTACTTGTGCTCTAATACACTTCAATTCCTTTTGTTGCAGACAGGTGACGGGCGACCAGCGGTAAGTCCAATAGTTATTTATAATAGTCATGCTGCTATAATAAAAGGAAAAAAAAAAATGATATATCAGTTGATGGTATAATATTTTCCAGGCAATGCTATTTTGTCGTTGTAAGAAGCTTCAAATCAGCGGATTGAAACATATAAACAGTCCAAAGTTCCATCTTTCCATAACCCAATGTGATAATGCAAACATTTCAAGCCTTCACATGATTGCCCCTCCCAAAAGCCCCAACACTGATGGGATTGACCTCATCTCCTCCACCAATCTTAATATTCAAAACTGTACCATGGAAACAGGTCCCTTTTTGCCCTTTAATTTTTTTCTTTAGTTCCTTCTCTTTGTCATTATTTTTTGATAATTATGCTGATAATTTGTTTTGATCAAAAAAATTTATCATATGTAAAAGGAGATGATTGCATTGCCATCAAAGGAGGCACTTCAAATATTACTATATCTGAGATAGCTTGTGGTCCTGGACATGGGATAAGGTAATCTGTTATGAATTATTTCCTCCTATTTTATATATATATAGAGAGAGAGAGAGAGAGAGAAAGACCGTGTCGATCAAAAATAATTTTTTCCAACCTACCTTTATTTTTTAAATGTATGTATGTTTGAATCTTGAACTTTAATGAGGAAAATGTTTGAGAAAAAAAATTTTCATACTTCAAATTATGTAACTTTATACTTTAGTTTTTGCACATTTACCTTTTTCTTTTTTTTCCCCTTTTTTTCTCATCACTAATTTTCTTGATCCACACATAGCATTAGTTTTCTCTTCTTGTTTTGACAGTATTGGGAGTTTAGGGCAAAATGGAAAGCATGACAAAGTAGAAGCCATAAATGTAAGAAATTGCACTTTAAATGGAACCCAAAATGGAGTCAGAATCAAAACGTGGCAGGTAAGAATCATAAACATCGTAAGTAGAGAATGTTTAATTAGGCTGCAGGAGCATATCGAATATATATATATATATATGTATACGAGTTACTGAGATTATTTTCTAATTTGGATTAGATCTTTAATTAAGTAGGGCAATAATTTGGATCAAATTTTTAGGTCTGGTTGTAAGCTCAACCAAATCCTAAAAGCAAAAAGATTAGGATTGCTAGGTCCCCAAGAAAAAATGCAGTATAAATATTAGTAACTAAAAGTATATTCGAAAAGTGGTAGTATTTATAGTGGTTCCAATTAATCAAAATATTAGTTGGATTAAAAATAGTTTAATCCAAGCCGATCAAATTACTAAGATGCGACGGCATAATCACCAATATCATCCATTCAACGAGATTTCAAAATATTGGATGCTGACCTTACTCCTCAAAGTATCCCTTAACTAAGAACATTCTTCATATGCATTATTAGTATCATCTGACATTAATTTTGATCCTCAATTTCAATATATATTTCACATTCCCTTACCTATATGTGTCGAGCTCTTTCCTTATAAAAATAATTGATTGTAAATTAAATACACTTAAAATTAAAATAGAGAATCTAAAATGTTGTTATACTAATGTTTTCATGTTGTTCTTCTATAGGGAGGTTCCGGTTTTGCCAGGAACATCAACTTCTCCCAGATAAATTTCATCGCAGCTAATAACCCTGTAATCATTAACCAATTCTATTGCCCTCACAAAAAATGCATCAATAAAGTAAGCACACGCAGTTTTTTCCATTGTGCTAGGAACTTAATGTAGTAATATTTCAACCTGACTTGTACTATTTCATAATTTCCTTGTCTAGACATCTGCTGTCCAAGTAAGTGATGTGAGATATACTGGGCTTCAAGGAACATCAATGTGCAAGAACGCTACAATCAGCTTCCGCTGCAGCAACGCCATTCCATGCACTAATATCATACTTGATGATGTCTACATTGAATCGGCTGATCCGCACAACTCGACGTCGGCCGTCTGCATCAACGTTCATGGAACGGCTCGTGGGACGTTCAGCCCAGCTGTGAATTGCCTGATGAAGTAAAAATATTTGGCACAAAAAGTTTCAATCTGAAGATTTATATTTATAATATGTATAGAAAATTTTAATAATAAAAGATAACGAAAGATATCATCTTTTAATCCTTTTACTATTGTATTTTGGTTTCTTGGTCCAGTCATGATAAGCTAAATAAAAATAATTAATCTTTCTCGTATTATATTGCTAATTTATTAGCAAAAATAAAGACAGTAAATTAATAAACAACTTTGTTACAATTATTGAATGATGGTGATAATTTTAACGTTTGAGTGAAATAAAAATGAATTCGTTAAATATTCAAATCATAGTAAATTAATAATTTAACTAATTAAGCAGTGCCTTACTTATATGTAGGGATGGCACCCACAGGAAATGGGACAGGGAGCTACTCCTCCGACTCTGTCCCCGAACTCCATCATGTCTCCTATACCCATCCCCAATACCCACTGTGGGGAAATTTTACCCCTGTCCCCACTCCCCGAATCTCTGTGGGGATCCCCAAACTAACATATATTACCAATTTATCCCAAATTTAAGACTAGATATTAGGAATAAGAATTAAAATTTAGAAATAATCAAATTTAAATTATATTATTTTTATTATTTATACTTTACGATTCATTTATTATTATAATTTAGATGAAATTACCAAAATAATTTAAAAAAATATTACATATATATAAATATAATTAAGGACATTATAATAATTTGACACGGACCAGTTCCCCATGAGGCACAGAATATAATCCCCGTCCCCATTTCCGTGGAGAAAATTTTCCCGAATTCGAGGATTCCCATGAGGACCCCGAATTGAAATTGAGATTATTTTGCCATCCCTACTTATAAGCTATAATTATTTTAATAATTTGTTGGTTTTATTAGTTTTCTTCTTGTGTTTGATTTTGATGATTCGATGTCTTTTATTTGGTGGTATAGAATTTTTTACTTTTTCTTTGTGAATTTTCTAGTATCTGTTTTTTCCATATTCAAATTTTAGTCTTCAATCTTGCATATTTCTTGTTTATTATTATTAATCAAATACTGATAATAAAATTAAAAAAAATCACTAAATTAATTAACCACTCCACATACAATTCTACAGACAATGACAACGTTATGAGATCCAATCCCCTTTCTCTTTCTAATTTTTTTTCCTTAATTTGATCAAAATACTAAAGACCAACATAGAGTTACCCAAGTTGGATACGCCCTTAGTGGAGCTAGCACTAGTTCCACTAACAACAATAATAGGTCAAAGTCAAATTCTTTATTCTTTTAGGACAAGTCATGAGAATTTCTTTCGTCCACAAGAAATTATCCCAATTGTCCGAGACCCCAAAAAGCTCTTAGAACTTCCAACACCATGGAATCAACTGTGTTAATGGGTCATAATCAAATTTCTAATCCTGGATTAATGGGGAAAAAAGCTCGGAAAAAGCAACTCTTGCATAATTAATCCTACAAGTGTGGATTGTTGATAGTAATTTTTGTGGTGGTTAGTCATCCAACATTAATGACTGGCGAAAGAGACTTAGGAGGGTAATTATAGAGTGGAACAAGACCAAAAAATAGTTTCTTAATTAGGTTTTCTTTTTTCTTGTTGAGTTTTCAGATTTGGGATGAACATTTTCTTGAGTTTTTTGGAACAAGACCTTCTTAATTAGGCTTTCTTTTTTTTTTTTTTTTTTTTTTATCCTTGTTGAGTTTTCAGATTTGGGATGAATATTTTCTTGAGTTTTGCTTTGGTGGGTTATTGACACTAGGTATGCACTAGACCTGTAAAATAATATTCGAATATTTGATTCATCGTCTATATTTGTATTTAAAATTAATGAATATTACCTATATTTGAAAATATTTGATATATTCATGTATAAGTATTCGTTGCTAGACAGTTCGAATATGGGCATAGTGGTATCCATATCCAGAATATTTGAATCTAAAAAAATAATATTCTCATTTCTTTAATTTCTTTATAATATTTTGGTTTTTATTATTGAATGATGAGTGGAAACTAGGTAGCTGTGTAAGTCAACATTTTTTTTTAAGCTGTCAGTGTTCAAAAATTCGGACCGTTCATTGAACCGAAAAACTTATCGGTTCACGATTTACTGGTTCAACCGTTGGTCGAATTGTAATTGAACCGCAATTGAACCGTAACATCATGATTAGGAAATATATATATTTATATTTTATATATATTACTTAAAAATTAATAACATGCCAAAATATAAAACATAAAGGGCTTAAATTATATTATCTATCATTACAATCGAAATTTCAAAATTCATATTACAAATAATTACAATAATTTAAATGCAGCAAGTCTAAAATTTAAAGTTGATAGTGTGTAAATTAATTCTAAACTCTAAATTAAGACTTTTTTTTTTTTAAATAGCTTGTGAAGTGTACTTTAACCTTCAAACTTTGTACTTACACCAAAAAATTTTAAAAATAAAATCAATTTTATTAAATATTAAATAAAAAAATCGGTCCGGTTCACCAATCCGACCGTCCGGTTTGAACGATTTTTACAAAATGTGATTTTTTTTTCATTTTTTTGATTTTTTGAGAAAATTGGACCGGTTCACCTGCCGGTTGACGGTCCGATCAGCCCGTCCGGTCCGTTTTTTTAAACAATGGTTGGTAGATGTTAGGAACTTTGACAATTAATGATCTTAAACTTACTTGTGTCTTTTAAAGTTAGACAATATATAGTTGGAAAATGGACAATTTACATATAAATTTTAATTTGTTGGTATGAATATAACAAACTTAGATATTAATAGAAGTAACAAATTCGGATATTGGAAAGAACAAATGTGGATATTAGATATAATAAATTAGACTATTAGAAAGGACACTGCGAATATCGGAAGTAACACAGCCATACCCATATCTGAATAATAAATATATGATTGTATAAATATTTGAATTTTTAGCTCTAAATATGCAGCAGAATGCGCTACGTGATCCACTGGTCTTAACCCATTCTTCCTACAATTACTATTTATGCATTTTAGAGCACGTTTTCATAATTAAAATTGACTTGACAAACTCGTTTTCACAATTCATAACATCCTTTGTATTTCAATGGTCTCACTAACTTCACAAATTCTATGTGGGATAATTGCACTATTCTAAATTATTTCAAATTTATTTATGACATGACGTAGACGAGAGAGAACTATGTCAACCTAATTGTAATTGGGGTAAAAAGAAGTAAATGAGTTTATGCTAATACGAGACATCAAGATCCATGGTAACAAATTCAGTAAGAATGGAATAGTTGTGTTTTACCAACTTATGATGCCAAATTAGACTTTAGTCTTCAATTTTGAGACCATGAATACTATTAGTGTCACATTACCTAATAACGAAAATGGCCAACTAAATTAAAATTTTCTGGTTCAAATTTCACATTATTCTACGACAGATTTCCTATAAATTTGGCCATTGCATGGTCCTAGTACACAAGTACTAAGCTATTTTTTATAACAAGAATTAAGTTGTTCTTTGCAAAAGCTCATCAAACTATGGTACAAAAAGATGACATTTTTTTAGTTTTCTTGGCCTGTCGTAATTTCTATATTTAAATAGTAAAAAAGTGTAGCTCAGAACTTTAGAATTATTTATTTATTGTACTTAATTCCTGATTTGGAATTATTATTGCAGGATAATTTTACGCCTATATGGATTTTGTGCTCGGCTATTTTGGGATCAAGCATGCTTATTGGCGCGCATCGGACGGTCTTAAATGCGCAAAGTTATACCCCGCGGCCAACTGCCGGGACCACGCACGATGTCACAAAATTTGGAGCTGTGGGAGATGGAAAAACCGATGATTCTAAAGTAATTATTGTTCTTTTATCCTTTTATTCTCAAATATTAACGTATGACATTTCCTTGTGCGTGGCTACAACATGTTGCCAAAATAAAATTTATGGGAATGTTTGGTTATATTTTATAATATTTTGGTTTGTATGTTTTTGAAAAAATGAATTTTGGGAGTGAGAGCAAAGAATGTGATATATTTTTATTTATGTTTTGAAAATAAAATAGCAAAAAATTTTGAAAAGTATTTGCATGTTTGGTTATATTTTGGGGTCATTTTTTCCTGTTTGATGTCAAATCAATTATTATTATTAATTTATTTTTTTTGCAAGTTAAGTAAGGTGAATTTAAATTAAATATTATTTATTGTATGTATAATATAAAAATATATATAATAAATATATGTATGTATATAGAATGAAGAAAAAAATTAGAAAAATATGAGAGGTTCTTGTAAAATGGTTGGCATTTGGGGGTATACTTTGGGAAGTTACAGTTTTTCATTTTCTAGACAAAATTTGTGTAATGCTTGGGGAATATTGGAGAAAGAATTTCCTTCCCCAGTTCCCCAAAATATATCCAAGCATTGCCTATGATTTATTTTTTTTACCACTTTTGAGTTTAGAAGTAAGTGCAATAAATGCAACTGAGAAATATGGTACCATACATGCTTTAACCTGATTAACTATTTATTAACATAAGCTATTCTTTCACACTCTCTGTGTGTGCTAAAATATTTATAGTATATACTTATTTATTTTTCTACGTAAGATTATTTTTTCTTCATAGATTCAATATGTTCATTTAATTTTATACATAAGTTAAAATGAAAAATTAAGATACAAAAAAAATAGTGGGGTGTAGAATATAAGCATCGTAAACAACAGTGATTATATCAATTATAGTTATGAGGATTAAAAGATAAAAAATGAGAATATTTTTAAGCACATCACTTAAAGACAAATTAAAAGGTCTTTGATGCTTTATTAATAATATAGATTTTCATTAATTAATTCGGATTAGCTTCATGTTATTCTTTCTAATTTATATTTTCTTCCCAAAAAACCTTAATAGGCTTTCCTGTCGGCATGGAAGGCAGCATGTGGAAAAGAGACGGGCAATGCCAAGATAACTGTATCCAGTGGGAAGAAGTTTTTGGTGTCTGCAATCGAATTTGAAGGGCCGTGCAAATCCCGCTCCATTACATTTGAGGTAAAACATTTCTACTGGACGCACATAATAGCATATAATATATCAAATTGTTAGTATCTACATATTTTGAACAACTAATTATCAAAACTAACAGTAACTTGAATATTTGAAACAATATTATTTAGCATTATTAATAATTAAGAAAGAGTACTCCTCTGTACAGATCCTGGGGAACATTGTTGCACCTCCAAGATCAGCATGGAAGAAAGGTGCAGACGAGTGGCTGTACTTTCACAGGGTAGACGGCCTTACAGTGGTGGGGAATGGACAAGGAGCCATAGATGGCCGAGGAGATACATGGTGGAAACAAGTGAGTTTCTGAAAATTGATTTCATCACTTTCACATATGGCACAAAATACACTTTTAGCTCTGTGTTCTAACAAACTTTCTACTCCTTTGGTTTCAGGGAGAGGGTAAAAAACGACCTGCTGTAAGTAATTCATGTGATGGCTTCGAGTCCTGTTAGTACAAGTCGAAAATTGTAATTTTATGGGATTTTTTTTAACCTATGGTCTTTTTGAAGGCAATGCGATTTTCACACTGCAACAAACTTAGAGTCGCAGGACTGAAACACAGGAACAGCCAAAACAACCATGTTTCCATAAACAAATGCAATGACGCAGACATTTCAAACCTGGACATGTCTGCGCCTCAAAAAAGTCCCAACACAGATGGAATTGATGTCAGCGGCTCTACCAATCTTCGTATTCATGACTGTGTAATGTCAACTGGTAACACCTTTACATTATAATACCCTTTTATCCTTCTTCATTCCCATTTCTTTTATATAATATATATGCTAACAGTTCCATATATTGTCCTATGATTGTCCTAAAAGGGGACGACTGCATTGCCATCAATGGGGGAAGCTCAAATGTCCATATATCCAATATAATATGTGGTCCTGGACATGGAATAAGGTATGGCCTATTGGTGAACAAATCTAGCCCAAACCAAGACCTCAAGGCAGCTATATGTAAAAAGATCTTTTCCATTTCTTTTTGCAGTATCGGGAGTTTAGGGAAGAATGGGCACCATGACGAAGTAGAAGCGATAAGTGTAACTAATTGCACTTTTAAGAGAACTGACAATGGAGTGAGGATCAAAACATGGCAGGTATAAATTCAAAAGCTAAGCAAAATCAAGTAAAAGTCATTACAAGGTATAAGTTTAACCTGTGATTGTCCATTCTTCTACTGTAGGGAGGTTCTGGATTTGCCAGGAATATCACCTTCTCAGGAATAACCTTCATAGCAGCTAAAAACCCTGTCCTCATTGACCAGTATTACTGCCCTCACAAGAAATGTGCTAACAAAGTAAGCAACTATATTTCCAGGCTTTTATTGCTAGCTAGAACTTCACACAATGCTCACTTTTCAAGAACTAGATCAGTGCAGGATTGGATAATAAATTATGAGTAGTGATGAGAGCTGAGCAGTTTTTCACTTGTTGTCCACTGACCTGTTTGTTTGTCTACTTGTTCATCCCTCCCATCAGAAATCTGCAGTCAAAGTTAGTGATGTGAGATATTCTGGACTACATGGAACGTCGATTGGCAAAAATGCTGCAATTAACTTAAGCTGCAGCCAGACTGTTCCCTGCACTAATATCATACTAGATGATATCAACATAGAATCAGCTGATCCACATGTACCAACTTCGGCCCGCTGCATTAACGCTCACGGAGTAGCTCATACATTGAAGCCAACGGTGAATTGCCTAATGAAGTAAAGAAATGGCACGTTCCCATAAAGAACACTGATCGCTAGTAGGCTGTCGAAGACCACAAGTTCATAGAACTTGTCCCCCGGGGTTTTTCTTTCCCGGTGTGTTTTGTGTCAAAAGACTTTGAGATATGCATGCACTTATAGTAGTAAGAATGCAGAAGCAGTAACTTTAATTTTTCTACATGTCTTTTCTTGTATACATTTCTGATGTAATTCAACTCACATCTCTTCCTGGCTCCGAGTGTAGTTCTGTCTGAACAAAAACAACTAAATCAAAGAGGGGGAAAAAGCATATTCATTGAAAATGAAAGTTTAAGTTGTTTTGACCTCCACATTGAGTATAAAAGAATAGCTGGTTTCAAGTTATAACTCTGTTGAAAGCAAAAAATTAATCTCTTTCCAAATCGCAATTTATCAACTGAGTACATGAGTTGTGATGCCCTAGTTTATCAATATGTTTTGGCAAAATTGCAATAGTTGCGCGACCCAATCCACTACAACGAGGATAAATGAAAACATCAATCACTATCTTATCCAAGAGTTACTGGTGCCTTGCAGACTCAAAATCATGGTTACCAGAACAAACTATATGAATAAAGTAGGTGTGCTTTGTTGAAAAGGATTATTTAAAATGTGATCAAAAGCCTATGCTAAATCTAGCCAGAAAAGCAAGCTTTTTGACAAACCAAGTTATGCAAGAGTAGTTACAATGTTACAGTGACATGGACCAGAGCTGACAACTTCAGATGTGGTGGGGCGGAGGGATGGAAATGGTGATGTTGGAGTTTCGATTTCATAAGTTTTCCAATAAAAATGCCATCACTGATAAGAATAATAGAAGCTCCTCTCTTTACAGGTAAAAATAGAGAATTTCTCTTTATACTGTGGATCATTCATTCCCCATAGTCAAGCTTTATTGATTTATAGATAGATGTCAGGGAATCAACAGATATCTTATTAGCATTTTAAGGGCAGAAAGAAAAAAGTCATCACAAATCTTCCGTAAAAGATAAATACTCATGCTCTTCTTAAAGAAGATGCTTGCCTTCTCATGCCTTCTTGAGAGAAAATTATTAGCTGAAACCTAAAGAATTAACAAAGCAAACCTCATCATCAATTCGCACTTTTTAATTCCAAAGTGCAGTCTCCTGTCCTGGTAAGGACAGGGTAACTAACCCAAATGGTACATTGAGATAAAAATAATGGTATATGAGGGGAGTTTAGCACCATTAATTAGAGGAACGATGCAAAATCAATTAATTGGAACCCTAGAACAATAATTTTTCTGCCATTACTACTTCATGTCAGTAATTCTCCTGGTTCATTGGCACGTGTTCGTGGCCAAACAAAAAGAAGACGTTTACATAGCATATCTTCATATTCACTGCAAGCATTTAGAGAAGAAGGCTCTGACTCAGGATCATTTGGATGGTGGTCAGTGCTACCACTGAAGAATAAAAACTCGGGCTGACTGAGTCATTAACAGCTAAAAAGTTTATAAACTTGACCTGGGAATAATTAATAAGATTATTGACATTCTAAACTCTCACCATTTGCAATCTTTAAGCAAAAAATGAAAGCAAGAAAAGGAAGAATCACCACTTTATTCTATACATCAATCATTTCACTTACAAGACAAAACAGCTTGTTCCTCTTCTTCATGAGAATACAGGATATGACTATCTATATGTCACAAGAATCTGAGCGACCAAAAATATTGTATCTGTTGTCTGCAATATTTTCATATAGAAAATCCCGTACAAATCTGCAAAGTAATAAAAAGAATGAAGTAACATGAGATAGATCATTTCGTATTTCTTTTATACATTATAGAATAGAAAAATAGGTTTGACTTACAAGGGTACAAATTGCAGGAAGAATGCTAGCTGGGGAAATGGCAAATCTATGTATTCCATAATCTTCAGTACAGCTTCCGACTTGATATAAGACCTGAAATCAAACTCAAATAAGCATCATCAAAACGACTTGAAAACAATATTAGTACTCTTTTCTCCAAGTTCTTCCAAAAATACTGATCAGATCTTGCTTCCATTGCTTGCCTGGCTGAGAAAAATCTTTCCTTTTCACAAGTTATTTTGGAAGGAAAAAATGTAAGATACCATATGATCAACTGAGATTTTCCAAAATTATACACCGATTTTTCCATTTTTCAAGACTTCATCCAAGAACTTATCAGGTTGGGAATTATTTGCCAAAAAGATAAGACCCAAGAAAATAAGTTTTAGTTAATTCTTCTTCTGGTTCCGCTTGTCTTCATTAAATCCCAGATATAAGTGGGACCTAGGAATATCTGAAACTGATCATAACATTGTGGAATCCTAAGCTTTGGAAAAGTCGCACGATGCTTATCTGCACAGATGAAGTGTGCACATTGATATGTGTTCTGATGGTTCTTTTCTTTACAAAATATCAAGCACAAATAAAAAACAAATCTTTATTTCTTTGTGATTTTGATATCCCCGCTTAACTGCTCTGGCATCTAATAAAAGTTCAAAATGTGGTGTTTTGGTTTCTTGTGCATTGCAAGCCAAAAACTTGAACCAAACAATTAAATGTGCAACATATATATTTACTAATTTCAACATTCACACAGACAATATACCTATCCTTTTCAACAAGAACAACACTTGAAATATCATCAGGTGCTCTTCCAGATCTCTGCAACAGTTTCCTGCCTGCTTCACTTTGTAGAGGTTCAAACCTAATATTCCTGGAAAATTTTGGGATGCGAAATCAGAAGAAAACAAAAGTTGAACATAAAGAACAATTCATGAGATGGAACTGAGCTCATGAATAATTCAGAATGTGCAAAGCTTCCCCTTCAGATATTCACATTTTCAAACATTTAATAATTATCAGAACCTAGCTGGCTTGAAAACTTGTGCAATCATTAAGTTTTCAACGTGGAGCTAGGCTGAATGTCAGGAAAGTTAACCTGGAAATCAAAATCAACAGGGTTCTTTTATATTTCTAACAGAAGGCGGGGAAAGGAAATCCAACCTTCGCCGATCATTGTCCCGGACAAACTTCACTCCTCCGTTACATAAATTGCAAACACCTATCACACAAAGCAAAAATATGAACCAAAGGCACATGTTTTCACTTTTATCTTTCACTACCTATTTTAGGCATCTCTAGATCTAAAGACTGTCTCTATCCCAAAATGAACGCTGCATTATCACAGTTCACAAGTCAAACTTCTAAAGATTTCAACTTTTTGCCATTTTGGATACTATAGAACTTCCAAATCATAGAATTGGTTAAATTACTTAATACTATTAAAAAAAATTCAACAATATTGACTAATTTGAATCATTGCGATAGGGAAAAACAATTAAGTCCACACCGACGAAACGACATAATCATTTTTCCATCAAAACAGTTATCGCCTCATAACCTAAACTGAAACTTCTCCTTTCTGATTGTCGATAACAAACTCTAAAATGAATTCCTTAAAAAAGAAAAAATGCTAAAATGATCGGTACCATCAAATAACATGATTGGTCGAGAGTCCTGCTCGAAGAAGCTCGTAGTTTCCTTCACCCCGTCCACCACCGCAGGATCGCCACGAGGCGGCGATGACAAAGTGGCGGAAACGTTAGACCGGCGGCGGCGAGGGCTAACTTGCGGCGGTAATGGGGCGGTCAGACGCGCGAACTTGACCGGTACGATGAGCGCCATTCTGGTAGCGGAATCGTGGAAGTACGTCTAGCAACTAGATTCTGTGACTGTGTAGTTATTTTCTGATCCAGAGATTCTGTGACTGTCGTGGAAATGGAATAAATGGAAGGGGAATAACAAAAAATCTACAGACAGAAAATAATTGATAGCCATTTGGAAAGTGCCACGTGCAATTACTTGCCACGAATTCTGAAAACCATTAACAAATTATAAAATAATTTGCAGATTTAAACCAAACAAACATTTTTATTTTTTTTTGAAAGTATAACAAATGATGAATTTTTTATCCAATCAACAAATCAATATTTTTCTATTCTCAAACTAAACAAATAAAGTATAAACAACCAACAAGGCACATAAAATGCACACAATGCAACCACATAAGGTCGAACACAAGACCTCCCACATAATAAGGGGAGACTGATGCTACTCGGACTATAAATTATTAGGCAAACATTATTGTTTATCATTACTAATTTTTCAGAGTATAACCAAACTATGATTTAAAAAAATTTTGAGTACGTGTAAATAAATTAATTCATAATTGATTATCAAATTAGAATTCTGTGAAAAAATATTTAAAATCAAACTAGCTTACTTTAAGCCCGTTTGGTTTTATTTTCAACCTCTTTTTTTATTTCCATCATTTTGGAATTTTGAAAAGTTAATTAAGAAAAATGAGTTTAAAACTGTTATGCTTCAATTGAATTTTCATTTCACTTCTTAATTAAAGTATTAAAAATGAGACATGTGTACAAAACGCCCATCCCAATTAATGGTTATTAGTCAAAAATACAAAATTCTGTCATTTTAGCTGCCATTAGCCCTATTATTTTGGATGCTAAGAAATGTCTTCAAATTGTGGATTTTGTCTCTATCCGTCACGTTTGTAGATGTTGGAGCACAGCGGAAATAATTTAGGCATGAGATTTAATTTATCAGAAATTCATCAAATCACACTTACAAATTTAATGACAAAATTAATACCCGACAGATAGAAAAATAAAACAGACACAGATTTACGTGGTTCGGCAAATTCCGCCTACCTCCACGGGAGTTTTCTTTCTTCAATTATGATAGACCAGTACAAGCCAACTCTTGAATTTGACATGTCCAAACTCAAGCCAAAAAATCCCTTGTACAACCACTAACATAACTATCAAAGAAATACTCACTCCACCCCTTTGTATTGCCCCACTCGTACTCACAATAACTACCCCATGAGTATCACATCATGAGTTCCACGAGTGTCCTCTCTTTTTAAAGTAATCAAATAAATACCTCTATTTATAATAAAAAATTGCTTGACTACTTTACTTAGAACTAGGAAACCCAATACAAGAAGAAGTCCTAATTCTAGTCAAACTTGGTCTCTTGAAAACCGAGTCAAATCCTAATAGTAGAAATGCTAATAGATGTGCTCATTTTCTAGCTAGGAAAGCATATGATTTGTATCACTCAAGTGTTGTTATTCCTGATGTAATAGGCCTTGTTTTGACTTTTGACTCTAGTTGAATGATAACTTCTGCTTTTTTTTTTTTTTTTTTTTTAAATCTCTATTTTATTTTATATTTTATCTCACATTCTTTTTGTTTAGAAAACATTATAAATGACGAATTTTTTATCCTTTCATCAAATCAATAGTTTTCTATTCTTAAATCAAATAAATTAAAATATAAACTACACATAATGCACATAAGGCCCACAAAGAAGCTCATTCATGTTCAAATACGAGACTACACATATAGTAAGGGAGACTGATGCTACTAGATATATTTTATCTCATATTCCAACTTGATAAATATATAACACGTTTATCTGATTTTGAATTAATTATTTTTATAAAAAATATTTAATACACTTGATATACATTCATAAAATGTAACAAGAGATGAAATATTAAATGAAATAAAAAATTGAAACCGAAGTTTAGGACAACATTGTAAATTCCTTCAACGCCTTTGTTACCTTCCCGGTTCCAACTACATAAAAATGGCATAAAATGAGTAATATCCTGAAATAAAAAGAATGACAGCAAGATAATTAATGAAATGTAAAATAAAAAATAAATGTATGAGGATCAATTCTTGAAAAAGAAAATGCCACGTAGGCGTGGAATACTCGTCTCTCTTTGAGTCATGGGTTTATGAACTGGCCAATCACAGTTCGTTGATGCTGTCAACACAGTACTTCCCAAAGACAGTTCCTTTGCTATATTTTTCACAAATTCGGAGAGCTTTGCAACATTTTCATTGGACTGAAGAGATGGGGTGGATTGAAGAGACCGTGGCTTCGATCAAATCTTTCCAAATACGGCAGGCCCTCCATCAGGCAGTCAGCCTTGGTTTCTTTTTTTTATTTTTAACTCTGCTTTTCTTTTCTCCCTTCATTTTTAGCTTCTAAGTCTCTGTAATTCTGCGGCTGCTTTTTGTTAGAATTTATTTTTGGTTGAAATAGTCTTGTGGGACTCTCTGTGGCTTTTATTCATGGGAAAAGAAACGCACTTATGTGCTATATATGCTCAAATGCTCAGCTCCTTTATGGCTCTTCTTTATTTGCTTATGAATTTCAATTGGATTAGATGTCAAGACAGTATAGTGTTGGATTGCAACCCATTTTTACAGGTCTTTATTCTGGTCTCCCCTTTGGGTAAAAGTTTGATTTTTGGGCCTGTTAGGTTGTAAAAACATGAGATTGAATATTCTTTCATTATCTTCATTTTGACCTCCAAGGTAATGTTGTGTAGGGATTTATTTTCTTGAGTTGGTGATCATATTGTAGAAAGCATGTTCACACTATTAAGTAGCTGGAATGTGAACTAGCATGTTGTGGGTTCATGGGCTTTTCATTAGTTAATGATACAAAGGGAACAAATTTATATGGGTAGAAATAAAGGGGAAAAGGAAAGCATGAAAGCACATTTGAGTGGTAGTTTTCTATCTAAGGATTGCGGTTGGACTTGGGAATATGTTGCTATTTGTTCAGGATTAAATTTGCTTGAGAACACTGGTGTTTCTATTCTATTTCTAGACGTGGTCAAATAATTCTGGATGTTAACAAGAATATTGTAAGATTCATGAATATTAAAGATCTTGTGATGCAAATTGCAGTTTGAATGAAAGTGAGGAGGGATCAATTTTTCCACATTGACATACTTTAATTGATTTTGCTTCCATCTAAAGTTGCATGAAGTTAATTTAAGATTGTGAGTCTGGAAGGAGGCTTTTCGAAAAGAACGCTTCACTTTGTCCTTGTGGAATCCTTTTCATTTTCACTCTGATGGAGTCTGATAGTTGGTTTGTTGATCTTGCAGCATGGTTTCAGACTCAATGTTCCTTAAGCCCATTGCTAAAACTTGCATCTTTGCATCTATATGTCTAAACGTGTCATATATATTTTTGGGGCTATTGTTTTGAAAATAATTAACCAAGTTCTTGCTCATGCGTTTTATAATCAGTTATGATTTCAATGGTTTATCGAGAGATGATTTGGTATTTTCTTGTTTATTCAGGTGTGATTGTTGCATCTGCATTGATGATATGGAAGACATTGATGTGTGTTACTGGAAGTGAATCCCCTGTTGTTGTTGTTCTTTCCGAAAGCATGGAACCTGGGTTCAGAAGGGTAAGCTTGTATCATATATTTCTGTTTTCCAAAGAACATAATCCTCCAAATCCAAAGGCCTCGTTTGGATCTAGCAATCTAGTATTAAAACACCAAGAAGCTGCATTTTCTTCTGTTTGGCATTCCTTTTAATTTTCATTAACTAAATCCATGGTCAAAAAATGTGTTCTTTTGACTCTGCACCATATTTTGTAGCTATTTTCTCTTATCCACGCACTCCCTTCCTATGTTTTTGGTTGAGTCTAGTGCCTTCTTTTTTCCTCCCTCATAAACATAAGTGCGATTGATTTATCTTCTATGAAATAGATTAGCAATGCCATGGAAGCACAGAAGAGAACCATCTTTCTCATCAGAGTTTGACTTATACTATGCATACTTAAAAATTTCATCTACAGGGAGACATTTTGTTCTTGCATATGAGCCAAGATCCCATTCGAGTAGGCGAAATTGTTGTGTATAACATTGATGTAAGAGTTCATCATTTTATTTTATCATACTTATCCGTTTAGCATTTCCCATATTTATTTGAGATCTCTTTCTTCTTCGTCTTGTTTTTTCAACTCACATTCTGTCTTCTGTATTATTTTCAGGGCCGTGACATTCCAATTGTCCATCGCGTAATTAAGGTAAACATAATCAGATGTGAAGTTTTGGTCACATAAATTGGTGATTGGAAACCATATTATGCAGCATTTTCCTTCAATTTAAGTTTACATACCTGGCTATATCATGTATCTTGCTTATTTCCTAAAAATTTTAGGATCACCAGCACCTCCAAGATTCTAGATTTGTGAATAATATTGTCCTTTCTATACATTATTTCAAAATATATTCTAATTTATGTTTTACCATGTCTTCTGGTTTACAATTTTCTCTTAGGTCCATGAAAGGCAAGATACAGGAGAAGTTGACATCCTCACAAAAGGTGCCAAACTTTGCCATTTGCTTTTTAAATAGATGCCGTTTATGATATGATGAAAAAAGATGAACTTTTTCAACAAAATTGGACTGATGTAGAACTAAAGATCGAAAAATTATCCCTTTCGCAAACCCCATTTTTCCTTCCCTTCAAACTTTGCCATCACCTGGATGTTCACAATGCAGTTTCGAATTTTGCTTTGCCTCTCAGGGGATAACAATAAATTCGATGACATATCTTTATATGCTCCTGGTCAGCTCTGGCTACAACGGCACCACATCATGGGAAGAGCCGTTGGGTAAAATATCCCTCTTCTATTTCTAACCTTATTTTTGGTTAAAATTCCACTGCTACAGAAATCATGTATTTTTTCAAGTTAGGAAATTTTTTTCCAGTGAAAATTTGTTTACTGATAATTTGGAGCAGATGGCCGCTTAAAAGCTGCAGAATGCGTTCTTGAATTGTTTTATCATCTTTGAGTTTTTAGGATCTAAAATTTAACATATTGGCCACCATTTGCAGCTTCTTACCTTATGTTGGCTGGGTCACCATCATTATGACTGAGAAGCCATTGATAAAGGTTTTAAATTTACAGTTCCATCTTTTCTGTTCACCCCTTTGTATTTTCTGATGACATATCAGATAGACATCTCATCGGCTGGCTGAAAATTTGATTTTCACATCGATTCTCATCCTCTTGCAGTATGTTCTTATTGGTGCATTAGGGCTGCTCGTCATTACATCAAAAGACTAACAAAACGAAGCTCATCAAACGGATCAGTCATTTTCATTGTGTTAAGATAAATTTTTAGGTTATTAAGTTCTTGTTTTCTTGAATGAGCATTCTTTTTACTTCATTAAATTAAACAAATAATAAGAGTTATCTGATTATTACTAGAATAGCTGATGCACAGTATACTTGGTGTATTTGTATTTGTTACTGTTACAGATTCAATATAAGTGGTTACATTCAAAAGGCGGACACCGCCCCTTGGTGAAAAATATACTTTATTCAATGAAATACTTAAGAGTACAGAAGGAACAAACATTGAAGATCATACACAGAAAATCACAGATTTCTTGTCATTCAACGTAGAATTCCTTAGCCTTTAAAACAGTTACAAAGAGACATACAACAGAAAAATAGAATACAAAATTCTCTAAAAATATAACATGCCATTCAACACTATTCATACAATTACACCAATAAAGAATTCTTCAATTTTCAGTAATAAGAACCCTACTTTCAATGGATAATGTGCTGATCAAAACTCTGTTTAAAGTTACATGATAAAGAATGCTTCAGTTGTCAGGGAAAAAGAAAACAAAGCTCAACTTCATAGTTTGAATTCACAGAAGCAATCAGGCAAAGCAGATCCCACGCCCATTACAAAATCATCCCTGTGAACTTTCCACAGGGCTTCCATTAACAAGTTCCCCTTAAGCCCCTGTGAAGTTAAAACTGCAAAGCCCCTCCTACTTAAGAAAAGTGTTTTATATAACCCCTTGAAAGCCCGCATCGCTGCAACCATTTTATCCATATTGCCAAAATATGTCGCCATATATGATTCACTGTTGATCGATACATAATAATCCAATGCAGCTTTTGTGTTCCCATGCATATTTTTGAAGTTCTCACCACTCAAAAGGGTAGATTTGGTATAGACATTTGCGTATACTGAAGTTAGGCCATCAAGTTCCATCAGGCCATCCCCGGCTGCCAAATATATATTTGTGTTTGTAGGTATAGAAAGAGCTTGAAGGATGATCGCAGTTTCATTTGGGGTTAGGGGACACTTCCCCCGGTTTCTCCATAAACGAGCCTGTTCTCCAGTCCAAGGTTTCCTGTCTCCTCTTGCAGCCTCTATTGCTTGGATGGAAGCAGGAGAAAGACCAGCGTACTCACATTGGCTATAAGCTACCATGTCAGGTTCAAACCGAAGGTGAAGTGAAAGGAAAGGTTTTGGTATAGCTTGTAGAAGCTCAGAACCTTTCTTCTCCAATACACTGGTTAAGCGCAAAGCATTATAGCAAGCCTGACAAAAAGCAGCTTTTGCATACAGCGGATACCTGCAATAAATAAGAGACACCAATTAGTTAAGGAGAAAGAGGAAAATCACCAGATCTGCCAATTCCACTAAACAGTAGGTAGCCAATAACTAAAAACTTTACACCACAGCAACAATAATCAACTAGTGCATGAGATCAACATTCTTTTCAGAAACAGATAAAAGGACATTTGTTGTAGAAGATCCTGACCAAACTGATAATTTCATATATGAGAATTTATCACAGAAAGTTCTTGGTGTCTAATGCATATTCCATAACGTTTGAAAATGTTATTGAACACAAGGCCCCTTTACCCACAAGGAATTATAAATTATTACAGTTGAAAAAAAAATAAAGAAAGAAAAAAACAAAAATCAGACAAGAGAGAGCAAAATGGCAAGTAAACCCAAGACTAACATTAATTAAAGTAAGTAACAAGCTCGAAGTTCATGGTACCTATCCCTTCTTTGACTCATCGCCGGTGTGATTGAAATGTAGTGATTCTCCAAGAGCAACGGAAGTACGGTTTCTACATAATCAAATGAGCCTTTACGCTTGCTACAATCAACTTTAAAAGGCTCTTTTGATGCAAGCTCTGCAGGCAACTCTTTCACAACCCGGACAAAGCCATTCATTTGTTGGATGAAGTAGTCCACATCAAACACATCTCCAAATCCACTGCATGGACAAATTATAAGTCAGGGGGAAAAAATTTAGTTCACTGGGGGAGGTAACCGTTGAGATACCAAGATATGGTTCCCAGTGTGTCAACCTTGCCAAACAATAAAAAGTAGTTAAAGTAACATGATTCAAGTTGCAGTCACTCATTACCAAGCTAAATAATTTCTATATGGAGATTGTATCAGAATGAAGACCAACTTCATATTATTAGAGGGCACAAGCTTCTTAAGGCAATTGCAAGAAAAATAATTATCAACACACATTTTAAGAAATAATTTCGCAGAAAACCATAGCATTTGCTTGAGTTCTGGAACTGCTTCTATCAACCCCTGAACCCCTCCATCAACCCTGCTTTTTCAGTCTATCTTGCTTGGTTCATTTCTTCCAATCATTTTTTTCACATCCCACTTTATTTGTATACATATATTCCATCCAAACTACTAACCAATTGCAATTTTTTTTAACTGCTCAAGATCCATTATCATTTATTGAATCAAACTTGAAATATCAACATTACATAATAGCTTTTGATCTTATATGGATGCATTCAGCCATCATAACCAGAAAATTGAACAAGCAAAGACAAATTTATTTCATCTAATTTTATATAAGAGAATGTACCGGAAAATACGACGCTCTCTTTCTTAATAGCATGTTACTTCTTAAGAGATGAGGCATGTTCAAAAAATTTATCCTGGTCAAACGTTTTGCAACTTTTACCTAGATTCATTCCAATATGCAGCCACTTCAAATTTGGGTAGAACAAGAGTGGCATTCAGCAAGCGAGCAATACCAACACCATCACAGAACTGCAATTATCTCAGTTGATGACACAATTTCCCACAATACACAAAATAATAAAAGAGAGCCAAATAAGGCAAAAGGGTGACTTAAAAACAAAGATTCAATAATGTGACAAAGCACTCACATCCCTCCTCATCTGATTGAGCCCACCATAGCAATCGACCCGAAGATACCCATTGCTCTTAGCTGGCATAGCTGCAGCATTTCAACACAAAAAACCAATGCAAACGTCTGCATTTGATGCCAGTCAACATTGACTTAGAGAAAACAAACTGTAAAAAAATCTAAAGATACTATTATTATGACATTGTACGCTGCATCCAAAGTTCCAATTTTAAATCAAATACCTCAAACCATCCAATTTCTTTTGTCATTCTAAACCACTATTACTTTGGATAAATAATGTAACTGTAAGCAGATGGCCAAAAACTAATTCTAAAGCTACTGGATGACCATCCAGCATGACGAATCAGACTCTGTAAGGATCCAAACAGGAGAGGGGAAAAAAATAGGTAAGCCTAAAAAACCAAATTACAATATCCTTATTGATGCCAACAAGAGAACTCCAAATGATATTTATTCCATCACATCTGTACCTCTCATCTCCTCATTTTGTACTAATAAAAATAGTAGTTTCTTTTTCTGACTGATATTTGAAGTTATAATGCTGGTACAATAACATACATTTTAATTTTTGAGACAAAAAATAATCTTTATCAAGATGAAAATCACAGAAATTTTTTGAATCTAGATCCAAGATATTGGGATCTTCCAATTTAGCATCAATAAAACGAATGCATCCAAATTCCAATCATGTCAATGATATCAACCTCATAGGGACATACAAAATAACAACAGATTTGGTCTTCGATAGTTCTTCAATTTACAGTATTATTCGAATATGAAATAGAAATTAATATTATTTGATGGTAATACCTTAATCTGAATAACTACAGGGTAGAATGAAACGCTAAGATCCAGTATTTGCAAATGAAATTAACATTAAAAGTCCAAGCAATTACAATTTTACGGTGTCATTTTCCATGCGTTCCATGCCTCGATCAATATTTAAAAGATAAAAAGAAGAAAATCCAGTTATAAATATAATTTATCTGACACCATCAATCTTTTACTCCGATCCTACCAATCTATCCTTTATCCCCTAAAACATCTTAAGGGAAGTCCCAATTTCGTCAACCTTGAATCAGAATAAATAATTGCCTAAACAGAAAATCTTACTAAAAGCATAATTTACTAAACCTATCACTAAATTCAAGGCCATAAGAGACCCATAAAACAAACAAAAAGCAGAAAAAAAAACTAACCAGCAGGATGCCCTTGAAGCCACCAATTGCAAGGCCGCCATTCGAAAATTCTACGAAGACTCCATATCTCTGCTCTCTCTGACCTGTTTCACGGTATCTCTCCCATTAATATAATCAGATCAGAAGTTGTATACATACAGAAAAACAAGGAAAAAAATAAAACGAAAACAAAATGCCGCATCTAGGAACCCAACGCTCAGCAAATACTCTTCCCTGAGCAGAACAGAAAATGAAAAAATGGGTGACTTACACCGGAGAATTGAGCTGTGCCTGAGAAAAGGGGAAAGAAGGCGAGAACAGAACCAGGGCTAGAAATACAGAGAAGAATATCACAGTTGCGATGAGTAGGGTTTTCCCCACCGTGGGAGCAACCATTGGAACAAATCTCCGGATGCGTATCGATTCAGTGTTTTTGTGTAATTTCTCTAATTTTTATAAGTGTTTACTGTTTAGTAATAGAAATGAAGATAGAACGATAGCATTCACATCGGTGCAGCTTTTTTCTCTTCTCATCTTCATTTTCTCACGTTTTTAATCTCTGGGTTAATTGCAGTCATCCTCATCCAATGGCTTTGCACATTACCCTCAATAATTATCAATTTATAATTTTATCACTTAAATTAATTAAAAAAAATTAATATTATATTTATTCATTTTCGATAAAATCTAACAAGAATATTTCATTTTCTTCAGTCCACGTGCCCCAACACTCATTTATTAGATTCCATCAAAAATAAGCAAATATAATATCCAAGAATATTTAATTAATTCACATAGTAAAATCACACATCAACAATATTTGAAAGACAATGTGCAAAGAAAATCAAAAATTGGGAATGCCATTAATCTCTTAATAACAAATAAATATATATCTTTTATATTTTTTTTTATGTTCATTCTTTTTTTCTCGATTAATAGAACCGTACTAATCTATTTTTATATTAGCTTATTTTTATTGTAGACAAGCATACGCACGCTATTAGTGTCTTTTGTAAGAATTGACAAGCAGTTATTTATTGTACTTAAAAGTTATTTTTTGATGTTTTCAATATAACTTGATAAGACATATACATATATATATATATATATATCCTAAAATAGCAATCAGAAGCAATTTGAAGTTTGAACCACTAGTAAAATTAACTAATTTAAATGAAGGGGGATCCAGAAACGTTCTTTGAAACAAAAAGGACCATTTGGCTATCAAATGAAAACCGACAACGTTGATAATCTAGAATCGGGCAATTTCTTTATCCACCATTGCTCTGCACTCTGCAGAGACTTTCTTCTAAAGCAAATCCCTCCCGTACCAATATCCTTTTACATTCCACAACTTCGATAAATAGCTTAGCCCCATTTATCTTCTGTACGTCAAAGAACCTCATTCAAAGACTTTGAAGGCGATAAAAGCACAACATTAGTCCACCAGTGTTCTTTTACATCACACAACTTCGATAAATGACTTCGCCCCATTTATCTTCTGCACATCGAATGAGGTTCCTCATTCGAAGGCAATAAAGCAAAATATCCCCTAGTAGTGTATCTTTATATCCCACAATTTTGGAAAAATGGCTTAGCCAATATCACCGTTGATCTTTTCAAGTGAAAGAACCCCATTCAAAGACTTTGAAGGCTTTCACCATGAAGGACCTGACAGCCTTTCCTAAAGATAAACTCACCACTCTAGATTTCTTAGGCAACTTGTTACCTCCATCAGAAGTATGCCACTGTAAGAGCTGTATGTTTGGATCAAAACTAGTAACCAGCTGCCATCGCAGTTGAGGTAGAATTGAAGGGATCAACCAGATATACACAACATCTTTCAACCAGATTCTGTTCAAACGACTCACTTATTAATCACTTTCGTCAGAAAATTCCTCTTCAGTTCTCAATCTTTCTGAGGCCCTATTACCTCTCATCACATTTGCTACCTCTTGAATCGATTTTGAAGTGCTTCTTTCCATCTTCTCCGCAAGTATATCTGTTTGCTCTGCAAATCCTAATCCGATAAGTTTGTTCCTCAACAATTCACATGTCGTAGTATAAGGCGGTATCCCTTCATCAATCATCATTTCAAAATATCTATAAGCTTCCTCAAGCTTCGCTCTCTTCTTACAAAGTCCATGAATCATGACAGCATACGTCGAGACTGTGGGATAAAATCCTCTCTCTTCCATCGAATACCAAACTTTCTCAACTCTATCAAATCTCCCTATTCTGATTAGCATTTTAAGCACCATATTATATGTATGCCTATCTGGTCGGCATTCATCTTGATCCATTCTTGAAATAAGCTTAAGAGCCTTATTGACTTCATTATGATCACAATGAAAAGCTAAAATAGTATTGTAACTCCAAGTATCTGGTCTAACCCCTCTTTCAATCATCTCATCAAGAAGCTCATAAGCCTCATCAGTCCTCTCATTCTTGCAGAGTTTCTTGATAATACAATTGTAAGTAAACACGTTGGGCACAAGATTGTACCTTTTCATTGAATCTAGGACCCTAAAAGCCGAATGAAGATCATTTGCATCACAAGAAGCATGAATGAATATCGAGCATGAATAAGCATCAGGTTCAAGCCCTTTACGCCTCATACCACGAAACAATTCGTATGCTTCATCCACCTTCCCTCCTTTACACAAAGCGTCCAGCACACTATTCCAAGCAAGCAAATCCACCTCACACCCTCTTTCGAGCATTTCGTCGAACAGTTTTTGTGCTCCACCGGATTCGCCAATGTCACCCCAACCCCTCATCAAAATGCTGTAAGTTTTCACAGTTGGACTCAAATCACCACCTTTAATTCGATCAAAGAATTCCTGAGCATACCTCACATGCTTTCTCTTACACAACGCATACAAAAGCTGATCAAGGTCATCTACACAAGGCCTAATCCCAAAATCCACCATCCTATTAAAAGCCCTTATGGCATCACCCGGCAAATTAGCTCTACTATAAGCCCTGAAAACAACCCAGAATATTTCTCGGCTAATCTCACAAGATTCCATCTTTTTCATCTCCACCAAAAAATCCCACAAAAATGGAAACTGTCTGCTGCTCCCCAATATATCCACAAGAATGTGATAACTCTCTTTGCTGTGTCGAAAGCCCGGGATTTTCTGGGCCCACAGAAAGAATCTGTGCGCAGAAAACCCAAGATTTTTGCACCTTTTTAAGACATGTTCAACTAACTCTGTGGAAAGTTCTGAAACAAATGGTGTGAGAGCTGAATCAATATCGTGCTGGGGGCTTCTGTAGTCACTTAGAATGCGTGAGAGCTCACTGACAAGGTGTTGAGAAGGTGAGTTTGAGAGTACTTGCTGGGAATTAATGGCAACAGAATGAGATGAGAAATGTTTAAGATTGAGAAATTTGTGGATTGTAGTGGGATTTTGGGGATGAGAAAAGAGAGAGTGGAGGAATGATCTAATGCCAAGCATGTGGGCTAGTTGCAGATTAACAGGCACAAGGACAGGAAATGAAAATTTGGAGTAGATATATGTTAATTATACACACACAGCACACATTATATGTATAATATTTAAGAATGAAAAATATATCTATATCTATATATATATATATTATAACAAAATTCTCCAATAAAAAATAAAGGTGGAATAAAATTCGATATTTCAATAGGATGCAAGATTTACAATATTTTATTTATTACATGACAAAATTATTTTCAATGTTTTACTAATAGAGCAATTTATTTCAAATTTTATTTTAATTCAGAATTATCCAATGCATCTTTTCAAAATCAATTTATTATATTAATGATTGCGTACTTACAATTGAAAGATTTGAGTTCAAATCCTGAAGCTCCCAACATAAGTTAGAATCGATAAATGGGTCACAACAAAAACTCTGCAAAGCTATCAAATTCGATATAGGAAGAATGTAGATTGTGGCTTAAGAAATAGGTAATATTCAAATAATGTAATTTTGTTTAGTAACGATTGGAATATTTATAACGGGTCTCTAGTAGCCGTAGTTCTATTTAATAAATTCTATTTTAGTGTTGTAGAATTTTTCCACGTTCAACTCTTGGTTGGCTAGAATTACAGGTGATCTTTAAATAAAATTTAAATCAATATTGATCAGTACAGAAGAAATATAGATTATGGAGTATTATGATGGTGTTTTTCTCTTGAAAATCAAATAAAAAGCTGTCAATTTTTCTCTTATTTTTATAGATATTTTTATTTTCAGCACATTTTTCCAAACACATTATTATACTCTCTCTCTATTTTTACTTTTCATTTTTTCCTATTTATATTTGTACGACTTTTAATATAAAAACACTATATTTTTCAAATACAACTCATTTTCAACCTTACATAATTATTACATTTTAAATAAAATTTTCAAATAATATTTTATTTTTAAAAATATATTTATAATTAACTTTTTACTATTTATTTTCATCAGAAAATGAAAATACGTCCAAAAAACAAATCTAAAGGGGCCCTAAACAAAATGTGACCCTTATTCAAAATTTATGTAGCCCAAGTTCCATTTCACTTTTAAATACAATGAAAAAAAATGGCATACAGGCCCAAGCCTAAACATTTTTGTTTCCTTTTTGCGGCAAAATGAAAAAAGAACCAAAAAGGTTTTCTTTTTAATTAAAAAAAATAAAATAAAAGCCAAGCCGAAAGAGAGAGACTGAAGGTCTGAAAGCAATTAAACTGCAAGCCAATCGAGTTCGAATCAAAATTTTAAATTTATAGAAGCTCAAATTCATTTAAAAAATTTGAAGTCGAGCTCGAATTTCAGAATTTAATTAAGTTTAATTTTATTTTATTTTTTCAAAAATCTCCAACTCAAACGCGATTTATATATTACTAAGCCTATTCATATTGGCATTGGGACTCAAACTCACCTAATTAAAAATATAATTCTGATTCTTAATTAAAAGAATTACACAGTTTGTTGGTTAGTTTTGAATATAATTATGAACATTACTGATTAATTTTATTATATTACTAATTAAATATTTCATATAAGGTTAAATACAGTTTGAAATTAGTGATATAGCGATCATAATTTTCCTATACTAAATCATATTATGTCCGTAGTTGCAATATTATAACATAGTATTTAGTTATGTTACATATAGTAATTAGTATTAGTCATTATGTTTAACATTTTATTTAGGTTTAAATTCATTTTACCTCCTTCGTACTATCGGGTATGTATCAAATACCCCCATACTTCCAAAGCCTTCAAATACCCCCCCTGAAAGTCATCTGCCGTTAGTAAAATAGTTGACGGTATCAAAACTCTACAGTAAATTACAAATTTAACCTCAGAAAATAACTAAATAGTATAAAAATCAAGGATACATGGCACGTTTTTTTATTTAGATAAATCTATATTTGACACCCGTACTATCAAAACCTTTAAATACTCCACTCAAACTTCTTTGTCGCTAGAAAAGTAACGGTTGTTTGGCTGATGTAGCACTAAAATTATCTTCCCTTTATACATATGATTATTGAAAAATTTTATGTCAAAAGTACCATTGTGATTTACTATATAATGCTCAAGTTTCTTACTTCACTTTCGTTACTTTCATTTTAGGACCTAAAGCATCATCTAACTCCTAATCCAATAAAAAATATTAAATTATTTTATTTTTTTTAAAAGAACATTAAACAACTCTATTATAATACATGACATATATGACCAACAAAACAGAGGCTACTTGTGCGGAAAAGTAGTCATGTATCTTAGATTTTTACGTTATTTAGTTATTTTATAAGGTTAAATCAGTAATTTATTGTAGAGTTTTAACATCGTCAGTTATTTTACTAACAACAGATGACTTTGATGGGGTATTTGAAGATTTTGGAAGTACAGAGGGGTATCTAACACATACCCTATATTATAGAGGGGTAAAATGAATTTAACCATTTTATTTATTATGATAATACTAGTAAAAAATGAAATACAATTCAAAAATTTTAATATGATTAATATAATTAAAAATTATTATGATAATGTAAATTAATTATCATTATTATTGATATTGTTATTGTGAATATTACAAGTACTGGCAATATTACTAGGGATGTCAATCATGTCGTATTGAGTTGTTTTGTGTCGGGTTGACGTGGAAATAATATAAAATTTTACTCAACTCGAATCCAATTTGAAAAGTACTCAACCCAATAAGCCTCATCTCGAACCCAACCTGAAAGTTTTCGTGTCAACCCAAACCCAATCTATTTCAACTTGTAATTATTTTTAATTAACAATTCATTTAAAAAACCTACAACATTTTATATTCAACTAAAATTTAATAAAAGAATCAACTTATAACAAAATTTTCCAAAATTTAAAAAAAAAATCAACCTTATTATATTATGAAGTAATTTAATAATTATATTTCATACAATTTCCTATCAACATCAACAATATAAAAATTTTAATGCTAAGGTACCGTCTGATTTGATTACTTCTTCATCAACACAAGGGTACTTGTACGATTGCATGTTTAAAAACTCCACCTGCTGAGATTCCAACATTCTATATTTTAATTTCATCATATGTCGATAAGATTTAATTTTTATAAGCTGATTATAATAATTGATACTTGTGATTCCTAATTATTAATCATTATTAGTTGGTCTGTGACATCATAATATATTTAATCGCTTCATATATAAATAAATCATTAACTTCCTACGGTGAAATGAATTAGAACACTAACTATTAGATCCTATACTAAATCATATAGTTTTGATATTTGCAACACTATGACATATTCTTTAGATATTTCAAATTTAATTATAAGTTATTGCGTTTAACTTTTTATTTATTATGATAATATAGTAAAAAAATTACAATATAATTCAAACTTTTAATTTAATTATTATAATTGAAAATTGTTATGATAAGATAAATTAATTAGAACTGGCATTATTACTAGTAGTATTTATTAATTAAGTTATATTATACTTTAAAATATAAAAATTAAATAACATAGAAATAAAATTCACAAACCAACTCGCAAATCTTAAAAAATTTGTCTTTCGACTCAGTTTGATTTTTTTTTTTTAAATATATAAAAATATAAGATCGATGAAATTCATGAAACTTATTATATTTGCAAACCCAATTTATGATTTGACCACTTGGTATCAAAGTATACACGAACAAATTATTATGCTTAAATACTTGATAAATTGAATATATATATATATATATATATTTAGAGAGCATTACGAATAACAAATTTTTATCTTTTCAATAAATCAATATTTTTTTATTTGTAAATCAAATAAATCGAAATATAATTTACACACAACACACATAAGGTGCACGAATGAGCCCATTTAGACTCGAACACTACATAGTAGGGGAGACTGATGCCATTGGGCTATATGCCACTGGACAAAAACTAAATATTTAATTATTATAATTAACATAAATGAATAATCAATAACTGAATATTATATATCATGATTGATAAATTAATTTCAGCAAGTGGAGTTTTTAAACATGCAATCGTACAAGGACCCTCGTGTTAATGAAGAAGTAATCAATCATTACACCTCAATAATCAACATATATATAAATAAAATAAGACGCATATTCATAAACAGCTATTAATCAACCAATAATGAACTTATTCGAGTACTTAAGTTATTGTCACATGTAGATCTTAAAACAATGCAAGTGTAAGGAAGAATTAGAGTTTCATCCAAATTTAAATAAATTACGAAGCGAGTCGGGACACAACTAGAGAAAATTGGTAGGAGTAATCATCCCTCCTTCAAATTTATACATACTGCAAAAAGAAAATGTAGTGACAAAAGTAAATGATAATGTTATTGATCGATGGCATATATTAAGTAATAATAATATAAATAATTACTATAGAAGTATCACTAATTATCAAATTTGACAACTTTTACACTATCTTATCACTATAATAACCATAAAATTTATTAGGATGACAAAATAAATTTTTTTTGTCACTTAATATAATTAGTGATAACTTTTATCACCACTCACTGTTTCATCACTAATTTCTTTTTTGTAGTCATAAGGTTATATTATACATATGTTTTTAATAAAATTTGAAAATTTTCTCCTCTAAAAATTAACAATGTTATTCTTCATCATTTGTAAAAATTCAATCTAATCACCTGCTAAACTTACAATTTTCGACTCTATATATTCCTAATTAGGGGTGCAAACGAGTCGAGCCGGCTCACGAGCCGAGCTCGAGCTCTAATTCGAGTCGATATCGAACCGTCTGTATTTAGGCTCGAGACTCACGAGTCAGTATATAATTCAATTTTATTTTTTATTTTATTAATAAATATATTAAATTACTATTTATTTTTTTATTTTGAGCTCGAGCTCGAGCTTAAAAATTTTGCCCAAACTTGGCTCGCCTCAACTCAACTCGATTGCACCCTTATTCCTAATAGCGAATGAATTACATTTATCATATAATTAGTTTACAATTCAACGAAATTAATTTACAACGTAGCAAGTAGAACTATAATACGATTTAATTTTTATAAGCTGATTATAATAATTGATACTTGTGATTCCTAATTGTTAATCATTATTAGTTGGTATGCGATATCATGATATATTTAATCGCTTCATATATAAATAAATCATTAACTTCCTCCGGTGAAATGAATTAGAACACTAACTATTAGATTCCTATTTAAAAAAAAAAAGAAGAAAAAGATACGATTTATATATCTAATTGTTATTATATGTTGCTTCTATCTTTAACCATAAACGTAGTATTTTATGATTAGTAGCTCACTTAAGGATTGTTATGCCGATTTCTTCTAAGTTAAATAAATAATATAATACTGTTGGGTTCGGAGAAGGTTAAACCGAGAAAAGGACACTAATAATTTGTTTAATTTGCACTAATGTTGACACTTTAGTTCGATGTTCATGCATAATATTTTTTTAATTATAATTAACTTGTCCAATGGTTCGTAGCCCAAGTGGCATCCGTCTCCCTTATTATATGGGAGGTTTTGTATTCGATCTAGAATGGACGTATTGTGTACTTTATGTAGGTTGTGTTTAGTTTGTACTTTGATTTATTTGATTTTAAAATAGAAAAATATTGATTTGTTAAAAGGGTAATAATTCGTCATTTGTAATACTATATCTCAAATATATATAATTGACCTCACAACATTTAAATAATTAATCACAATTAATTAGAATTAAATAAAGTAGTAGTAGTTATAATTTATGGTAAGTAGTTCCTATGCCCTTATCCATTAATTTTGAATTAGAGATGGATGCTACAATCATTTGTTCAATTTGACAAGTTCATTGACTCAACATATATCTTTGATTATGGAGTTTATCAATCCCCACTGCAATAATCAATGAAAAATATTGTCTTATTAATAAGGTTCTGTTTTTTTCTCTTTGATGGTTAATTTCGACCCGTTGGACACTACTACATTAAAAAATTTCCCCAAGTAAATTTCTACATTGAGAAATTGATAGGAATATTGGATTTTGACAATCTTTTAATTTGAATGAGAAACTATTCATAAAAGAAGATATATAAAAGTTGATAGTATATATTGAAATGAAAAATATAAATCATAATTCCACGACAATTCTTTATGTAATTTTGAGGCATGATCGTTCATTTTTTTTCTTAACTCATATATCCACTTAATTAAATTCAACTATGGCATCATATGCTCTAGTCTATGATTAATTTTTATCAGATAAAGATTCATTACCTTGATTCAAGGAGTTCAAATCTGTGATCGCTTTATAGGTTCAATCTATAATCGATTGCTCTATTCATGCACCACAAGCTATAGGTTCACAATCACGATTGGTAGCTCAACTTCTATGTTACGGACTCTGAGTTCAGGTCCATGATCAATAAATGATAGCTCCACTTATATAACATGAAATTCTTTAATAATTTTGAATTTATAAGTACAATATTCAAAGTAATCTACAGCCCATTTGTTTTTGTTTTTTGGGCTCATTTTCATTTTCTACTGAAAATGAAAATAGAAAGCCATCAATTTCTCCCTCATTTTCACAAAAATTTTCATTTTCAAAATATTTTTTGAGATAAACTCTCACACTCTCTCTTCATTTTCACTTTTTATTTTTTCATACTCACATTTATACGACTTTTAATACAAGAATACTATATTTTCTAAATACAACTAATTTTTTCAACTCTACATAATCATTACATTTAAACAAAACATTCAAATAATATTTTATTTTTAAAAATACATTTATAACTAACTTTTCACTATTTTTTTTATCTAAAAAATAAAAATACCTCCAAAAAATAAATTAAGTAAATCGAAAGAGTACTATTGTCAAATTTGAAAAGGCGAATTCTCCAGCGACTTTTAGAAAGCTGTTGAGATGAAGTGAAAAGTGGTCAAGAGAAGGTGGAATTGCATGAAAAGAAACCCTTATAAAATTGTGTCAGTTTTACTGCTCATGATGATGAGAAGATATTCACTAAAAGCTCAATGCATAGTGACGAGGCTACAACGCTGCACCCTCCACCAATTGTATAGTGGGACGCTGGGACTTGTTAAGTAAGCACAACAAATTTTCACTTTTGTTTGTTTTGTTGTTTTTAGTGGGGGAAAATAAAAATAAAAGTAAAATATCAATTAATAATAATTAATAAAATAATAAGTATCTGTAAGTAAGATATATTAATATATTATTCATATATTTGGTGGAAGTTAAACCCAAATGAGTTAAACCAGCTCTCAAATTCTACGAATCGAACTCGAATCAACTCAATTTAAATTTGAATTGTTTTGAACTCGATCTGTATTTTAAGCTAGCTGTTTGTATGCAGGTTCGATGCTTGCGAACCATCTCGAGAACTGATATATAATTTATTATGATTTTTATTTTATTAATAAATATATATTGTATTATTATTATTTTATTTTAATTCCAATCTCAAATTCAAATTTAAGCTTACAATTGCTTAAAGTTCACTCAATACTTTGAGCTTAATCGAGTCAAGTTGAATTTAAATTTCATCAAATTAAATTTGAACTCAAATTTTTTTTGCCAAATTTAACTTGACTCGACTGCACCTTTAGAGTAACTTTAGCCGATTGTTAGACTAAGACCTCATCGATGCGTTTGTTTGTTCCAATCTCTTTCACCATATTTGCAAGTGTCCTACCTATAATCTTAATCACTTAGGTATGTTGACTTGAGAGCTTTAATTTATTTGAGGGACAAAAAAAAAAAACCCGGTGATTATCAAGTTAAAAAATTATGTCGTGACAAGATTTTTTATAAGATTAATATAAGAAACTCCAATTAAATAAATACTTAAGCAATATACCTTACTAGAATTCTCATGAACTGATTTAAATTTATTTTTGGCAAAGATATATTACTCAAGTGGTGAGACCAAAGCTACTAGCTACTAAAAATTTATTAATAATTATTGTAATTATTAATAATTAATATTTGCAATCTTATAATGATGCAACTGACCACTAAAAAAAAAAATTATTATAAATGATATAATTAATTAAAATTTAAATTTAATAAATTGATGTATATTGGCCCACTGCCCAAAAGAAATTTGAAGAACACATGAGAAGCCTCCAGACCTATCTGTTCTGTCTGCCTTTAAATAAACAAAGAAAATAAATGCTGACATCAGTGCGATGCACAAACCAACTTGACCAACTTCAATTAATGTAAAAGGATCGATGAATAGGCCACTTAAGATAATTAGCTCACCAACAATTTTTTCATATGTTATGCGTGCGCTAAAATTTTTATAATATAAATAAAATAAATTTATTTTTTAAATTATATCATAATTTTTTAATAATTTTGATGCATTTATAATATAGAAGAAAAACTAAATCACTAAGTAGTCTGAATTTCTCAAATTGGCAATGTCTGCCCGATGCTTTGAATCACTTTCTGAGCTCGACGATGAAGATGCTTCCTCAGGCTTGGATGACCTTAAGTGGGGTGTTTGGTTTTATTTCCAACACTCATTTTCATTCGAAATAAAAATTGAAAACTATCATTTTTTCTCTATTTTCACTCAAAATATTCATATTTTCATTTTCAAATTCTTTTGAAACCTACTCTATCATCTTATTATCACATCAAATTCATATTTAATTTGATATAAAGTATCCACTATTATTTTAAAATTAATAAAATATATTTTTGTTCATAAAAGTAATTTTTTATTTAAAAAATATAAATCAACTATTTTTTCAACTTTACATCTATTATAATTATTACTTTACAACCCATGTGTTTGAAAATCGGACCGGACCGATGATCGTGGCCAGTCCGATCCAGTTGAGGCATGAAAACTGGTGAAGATCAAAACCGGTTGAACCGGTACCGGCTTTTTACCCGTTCACTCTTTTTTTTTTTTTTTTTAAATTTAAAAATTATTTTTTAAAAAAATAAAAAAGAAAAGAAAAATTATGAATTGAAGATGATGATTACAAATTTTGGACATGGGATTTTTTGAAACATGGATTTATTTTCTTGAAATTTAATGAAGTGGTAGTTATATGTGAATGTTTATGTTTAATTTGTTATTTTATTTTGTTTAATCTCTCTTAGATTATGTTGAATATTTAGTGTAGAAGAATTTATTTTTACTTGGAATTGAAGCATTAAATGAATGATTACTTAAATTAATGAAAAAAATTATTTTTATTTATTTATAGTTGACTAATTGCGAAATAGTATTATTTTCTAAAAAATGTACATAAAAATAAGTAAGTTGAAATTTTTTCAAATAATATTCTTTCTATATCAATTGGAAGTTTTATTTTTTGTTAATATTAGAATATTATATATTTTTAAAAAATTAAATATAATTATTACGTCATACCAATAGAATCAGTGGTCCAACCAGTTGAATCAGTAACTAGTAAGGCCACCGGTTCTTTATCCGGTCCGATTTTGAAAACATTGTTTCCAACAATTTATCCAAATACATTTTCATTTTTATTTAAAAATTATAACTACCTTTCCAATTTTTGGAAATGACTGAAAATGAAAATGGGTCTTGGAAATGAAACCAAACACTCCATAACAGCCCGTTTGGTTTCATTTCCCTGCCTCATTTTCCTTTCCATTGGGAGATAAAAATGAAAACTTTTACTTTCTCCCTATTTTCACTGAAGTATTTCTATTTTTATTTTCAAACTCTTTCTAGCCTACCATATTTTCCTATTAATACATCAATCAAATTCAAATTTAATTTGATATAAAATACCCACTATCATTTTAAAATTAATAATATATGTATTTAAAAAATAAGTTTTTTTAAACATAAGAAAATATAAACCAACTATTTTTTCAACCCTATACCTACTCTAATCATTACTTTTCAACAATTTATCCAAAACACATTTTTATTTCCATTTCAAAATTATAACTATCTTTTCAATTTTTAAAAATAATTGAAAATAAAACTGGGTCCCAGAAATAAAATCAAACAGCCTGTCCCTGGTGCTACAACTTTCTCGTTCAAAGGACAAATTTTTATCCCATTAGTAAAGTACAGATAATGCGCCTAGCAGATATGAGTTTGATAGAGAAATAATTCAAATAAAGTTCCAACAAAATTCTAGTGGCTAGTGAATTATAAAGCTAAAGTTTATAATTTTTGTTATATTTATAGGGCTCGTTTGCTTGGAATGATGTGATTAGAAGTGATACATAACCAAAGGATACATTTTAAGCCCATTAGGACAGAATATTTTAATTTTATGTTTAGTTGGTATGATTAGTATATAGATAAATTAAAATATAATATATAAATTTACTATTATATCCTTTATATTTTTTAGTAACTTTTTCATAATTTTCTCATTCTTTCCCATTTTTAGAATCATGGTTTAATTGAAAATAAGATAAAAAAATAGACCTTATTAAATATTTGTAATTCTTATCATACTTAATCAAGCATTTCCCCCCTTGATCCATTTTCCAAAAGCAACAATAAATAATGTAGGGCCTAAGATTTATCAAGGGCTTTTATCAATTGAAGCAAACATTAGAAGAGGTTTGATTAGGTATGTATCACACCTAATCAAGCCAAGCAAAATATAATAGGTTGCAATGGAAATAGCTTGAGTTTTTAAGATAAATAAAAAGAAAAAATTATGATAAATATAATCGATCAAAAAATAATAAAATTGGAGGAAGAAAAAAAAATACTACAATGTGAAAAGAGAATAAAATTAACCTACCATTACTTTTAAACCGAACCATGCATGTGCCCGTTTGATTTTATTTTCAAAGCTCATTTTTATATTTTTTACTATTTCAAAAATGAAACACATAATTTTTTATACATTTTCACTCTACATTATTTTTCATTTTCAAAACACATTCTTTAATAATCTATTTATCTTTTTCTAATAATCTATATATTTTATCTCTCTGTTTTATTATTTCTATTTCGATTCACCTACAACCTATTAAAACCAACATAATTATTACTTTTCTAACAATCTATCCAAATACAAATTCATTTTCAACTTATTTTCACTAATTAACTTTTTAAAATTTTAAAATGATGAAAATACAAAAAGAAAATGAAAATAAAACCAAACGGGTTATTGTATCTTGTACAACGTACATGCATTTCTTGTCTTTTAATGACAGGTCAACGTATAAACTGAAATTATGCGACCAAATTAATCACGAGCTACATTATGTGCATATGAAATTATGCATCTTATTTTAATTAATGATGCTACCTAATCAACATGAAAAACTCTATGACATAAATTAATCATGCCAACTGTACAATTAGACAACAATGTTAGAATGGGATAAAACACTAATAGAATAGATTCTCACTACAACAAAAAGAACTATTAATTATAAGATGTCAAGTATCTATCTGAAAATTATAACCAATACTATATAACGAGTGGCCAAAAAATTTATTTTATTGAATAATATTTTTTTGCAAATGTAAATGGTAACGATCATATTTAAGTTGTCACTATTGTTAATTGATCAAATGTGTAGAGTGACCACCTGATGAGCACGTTATGAGTAAATGACTCATCACTAGAATTAGAAATTAATATGCATATAATTGTTAATATTAATAATTTAAATATTTATTATTATTGTGAAATATGTAAGAATTACTATAACAATGAAATAAAAATTATTATTGCTTAATATATACCCAAACTTGCTTTTACCCCTTGCCAATCGGCCTTGGCTTTCCAGTCTCCGAGGGCGCAATTCCTAGAAAATTAGAAATGATTATTAGAATTTTTTATAATGTCAAAAATATTAAATTGTGAAAATCATATTAAGTAAAAATTCGAAAATATATGTTGATGCGGCTCATGATCCATGCAATACAAATTATTTTTGAATGGTTAATAGAATTGACTCATCGACTCTCTTTTTGATCTGCCTATTTTTAACTGATCCAAACCTAAGTACAAATCTGTTCAAACATCGTCTCCATCCTTAAAGAAACAGAGAGACTGCAGAAAGAAAACTAAAACGGAAGGAAATCTGCTATATTGAAAACGTGATTGAAGTATACAGTACAGGGGTTTTTATACACACATGGAAATGCCAACTAATCTGCTACAGTTAACCGAGTAGCTAACTAACTAATTGATAACTAACTAGCTAATTAACAAACTAATGGTATCAGCAAAAAGAAGATTAAATATCCAGCTGACACGTGTGTTACTGACTCATCAATCCATCCATATACTTGTACATCCCCTCCTCAAGGTGGAGCTTGGTGCACGTCACACAAGCCCAACTTGGACGATATGTACTGAAAAGAAGGAGCTGCGAGGGCCTTGGTAAATATATCTGCCAACTGAAGCTTGCTGGGAACATGTTGAGGAATAATGAGTCCTTGTTTGAATTGGTCTCGTACTAGGTGGCAGTCTATATTGAGATGTTTTGTTCTTTCATGGAAGATGGGGTTTTCGGTGATATGGATTGCAGCTTTGTTGTCGCATAGCAGGGGAATGGGAAGAGCGGGATCAATATGGAAGTCTTTAAGTAAATACGTAATCCATTGGAGCTCACAAACGGTAGACGCCATACTACGATATTCAGCTTCTATAGATGATCTAGACACTGTTGATTGTTTCTTGGTTTTCCATGAGATTAAGGATTCCCCCAGATAGATACAATATCCAGTAACTGATCTCCTTGAAGTTGTACATGCAGCCCAGCCTGCATCACAGTAGGAGTTCAATTGGAGTGAGTTCTTGGCTGGAAAGAACAATCCCTTGTAAGGACAACCCTTTAGGTACCGTAGCACATGCATTGCGGCTTTCCAGTGATCTTTGGTGGGAGCATTCACATACTGACTGAGCTGTTGAATGCTGTAAGTTATGTCTGGCCTGGTGAGGTTGAGGTAAAGAAACCTGCCAATCAACCTCCTATATTGAGCCGAATTAGAATAAGGCACCCCCTCACCTATTAGTTTGAGAGTTTTTGGAAACGGAGTGGTGGTTGGTTTGCATCCCAGCAATCCAGTATCTTGTAGTATGTCTAAAACATACTTTCTCTGATTAAGATAAGTTCCATGGGCTGATCTTGCGATTTCAACTCCAAGAAAATACTTGGCATATCCAAGATCTTTAATTGTGAATTTTGAGTGAAGGAAATGTTTGGCTGCAGTAATATCTTCTTCATTATCACCTGTAAGTAGCACATCATCAACATATACCAAGAGGGCCAAGAATGAAGTACCAGTACGTTTCAAGAACAAGCAGTGATCATGTTGTGATTGTTGGAATCCATATTCCTGCAGCTGAGAGGTTAATTCCTTATTCCATTGTCTAGATGCTTGTTTGAGCCCGTAAAGAGTTCTCGTCAACTTGCAAACCTGCCCATGTTTAGCTTTATTGTAACCATCTGGATGAAGCATGTAGACCTCTTCTTGAAGATACCCATGCAAAAAGGCATTATTTATATCCAGCTGATGTAAGGGCCAAGATTTTGTTGTAGCTATCGCCAAGAATAGTCTCACTGTAACCAACTTAGCAACGGGAGAGAAACTGTCCATGTAATCCACCCCAACTACTTGATTGTAACCCTTAGCCACCAACCTAGCTTTATATTTGTCCACAGAACCATCAGGTTTGAATTTGACCTTATACACCCATCTTGAACCTATGGCTTTCTTCCATTCGGGCAAGGTGGTCAGTTCCCATGTGTTATTAGCTTCAAGGGCCTTTATTTCTCTTTGCATGGCTGACATCCATTCTGTCTCAGTACAAGCTTCCCTGTAAGACTTGGGTTCTTTTACAGCAGACACCTTAGCCAAGAAAGTCACATATTGTAGAGATAAATTATTGTCAGTGACAAAAGGAAAGGTTTGAGGTGTGTAAGGGGAACCTGCAGCACTTGATACAGTATTTTTGCTAGGGAAAGTCACATGGGAGACATAATTGTTCAGCCAAGTGGGTTTTCTTTTGATTCTGGAGCTGCGTTTGAGGTCGTTTTGAATTTGAGAGGGTTGTGTTTGAGTTTCAGTATGATCTTGAGGTATAGTAAGGTTTTGAGGGTCAGCAGGTATGTCAGAAGTGTCATGGGAATCAGCATGATCATTTTCAAGATCAAGAGGAACTGGAATAGGTGTTTGGGATGATTCAGTGGGTTGTTTTTGAAGAAAAGGAAATTGCAACTCATGAAAAATGACATCCCTAGAGCAATAGATCTTATGAGTATCTAGATCATACACTTTATAAGCCTTCTGTCCTATGTTGTAACCTATAAAAATGCATTTGAAGGATCTTGGGGCAAACTTATCTTTGTGAGGATAGGTATTTGTAGCATAACAGAGCGATCCAAACACCTTAAGAGATTGATAGTTAGGATGTCTATCGTAAAGCATTTCAAAAGGGGTTTTCCAGTTGAGAATAGGAGTGGGAAGCCTATTAATAACATAAGTGGCCATTAAAATTGATTCTCCCCAGAACCTAGAGGGCAAACCTGATTGAAACATAAGGGACCAAGTAACTTCAAGAAGGTGCCTATGCTTTCTCTCCACAATCCCATTTTGTTGTGGGGTATAGGAACATGTCTTTTGGTGTATAATTCCAAGCTCTCTAAAGAGTTTTGAGATTTCTTGGTTGACAAACTCAGTCCCATTGTCAGTTCTTATGCTCATCACTTTAGCATTAAACTGAGTTTTGATCATTTTCAAAAATTGTGTCATGATTTCATGTGTTTGGTATTTGTTTTGGAGAAGAAAAGTCCATAGGGATCTACTATAGTCATCAACCATAGTCAATATATAATGAGCTCCTGTTAATGAGGGCTTTTTATAGGGTCCCCATAGGTCCATATGAACTAACTCAAACAACTTTGTGGTATTAGAGTGACTAGATGGAAATGGTAACCTAGTCTGCTTAGACAAGTGACAAACATTGCAAGGAGACTGAATAACAACATCTTTATTCACTATTTGAGGTATATGTTTCAAGACATTTATTGGGGCATGGCCCAATCTATGGTGCCAAAGAGTAAGGTCAGAATCAATGTTGCTATCAATACAATGAGAAGGAGATATACTGAGAAGAGAACATTTCTTTGAATTTTCAACTCTTCCAGCAAGATAACAAGAGTGATCAAGGATGTAAAGTCTCCTTATGACTTTCCCAATGGCCAATACTTCATCATTCTGCAGGCCCTGCAAGACAAAGTGGTTAGGGTCGAATGTAAATTTTATTTGAGCATCTTTGGCCAGTTTGTTGACATAAAGCAAATTGAATTTGAAATCTGGTATGTATAGGGTATCTTGCAGGTTCAGTTTTGTTGTCAATCTGGCTGATCCTATGTGTTTAACAGTTTTGGTAGTTCCATCCAGCAAGTATACAGGAGTTGGGTTGTGAATTTGATTAAGGTTGAAGAGAAGTTTATGGTTTGAGCACATGTGACTTGAAGCACCAGTATCTACTATCCAAGAATCCTTATCTAACAGGCTAAGAGCACTAAAGACATTGTGAATGTTCGAACCTGCAAAATCAGTGTAGTATGCAAAGTTGACTTGGTCCTTTTCCATTGGCTGTCACCCTTTCATGATTTTACTTACTTCTTGTTGAACCAAGTCAGCTATGGTAGCATTCCAGTCACCATGCTTCTGCCCAATCCTCTCATCTTGTACCTCCAAAGGTGTTTCAACGTAATTTGCAGTTTGATTGATGTAGGGTTGTACTCTCTTTCCTTTTAGCTCCTTATACCAGTCCGGATATCCAGTGATTTTGAAGCAATTTTCCTTCAAGTGACCAGTCTTTCCACAGTGGCTGCAGTGTTTGTCTTATTTCCTTTCATTTTCTTTCTTATTATTCTACCTATTTCCAGTCTCTTTCTTCCATGACAAATTTCCCTTTGATAGCATCGCAGCATTCTCCGTCATATCTGTGAAAGACATATTCACTTGCCTTTGCTTTTCCACCCTCAAAATCATGGAGTATGCTTTGTTAATAGTAGGAAACGGATCCATTACAAGAATCTGATTCCTAACGTGGTCGTAAGAATCATTCAATCCCATCAGAAATTGCATCAAACGATTCAAAGAGTTTAAATCTGCCACAGACTTGGCCGCGCCACACACACACTCTGGTTTGGGCATTAACACATCCAACTCATCCCATAGTTTCTTCAGCTTTGTGTAGTATTGAACTACTGAGAGATTTCCTTGCATAATGGAATTTACCTCTCGCTGCAGTTGGTACAATAGAGGCCCGTTGCATTTTCCAAATCGTTCCTCAATTTCCTCCCATAGCTGCTTTGAGGACGAAGTATATAGGAACGCCTCCACTATATCCTTGGATATTGAGTTCAATATCCACGGCGTCACCATACAATCCGCCCTTATCCATTGCTCATATTCTTCAGAATTTTCATCAGGCATGGGGCATCTTCCATTGACGAAACCGAGCTTAACTTTCGCTCCTGGAGCAATCTTCATGGATCTATTCCATGATAGAAAATTGCTTCCATTTAAGGGGTTTGTCACCAATACCATCCCCCGATGGTCAGAAGCTTGAAGAAAAAGAGGATCTCCAGCATCTCCTCCTCTCATTCCTCTTGCTCGATTCTGTCGTCCTTCAATGTCTTCGTTCATTCCTTCCATGAATCAGAACTCTGGCAATGATCTTAAAGGGGAGAGCATAAGTAGTCACAACAAACAGGGTGAAGAAAGAATAAAGGGAGTTAGAACCACAAGATCGTGGCTCCGATACCATGTTCAAATAGATGCGTCTCCATCCTTGAAGAAACAAAGAGACTGCAGAAAGAAAACTAAAAAGGAAGGAAATCTTCTGTATTGAAAACGTGAATGAAGTATACAGTACAGGGGTTTTTATACACACATGGAGATGCCAACTAATCTGTTAGAGTTAACTGAGTAGCTAACTAACTAATTGATAACTAACTAGCTAATTAACAAACTCATGGTATCAGCAAAAAGAAGATTAAATATCCAGCTGACATGTGTGTTACTGACTCATCAATCCATCCATATATTAAGTAAAATTCAAAAATATATGTTGATGCGGCTCATGATCCATGCAATACAAATTATTTTTGAATGGTTAATAGAATTGACTCATCGACTCTCTTTTTGATCTGCCTATTTTTAACTGATCCAAACCTAAGTACAAATCAACAATAAATGCTTAGGACTTGTTTGTTTTTTAGGAGTGTTAGCATTTTACATTGGTGAAATAAATAAGGTGTGATTTTTGTATATGTTCTTGAACAATTATAATTTCTTGAACTAGTTTTTGGTGTTGAGTTAGGCCGAAAGTTCATTTTTTAACATGGTATCAGAGCTACTCATTTTTTATGTTGAGCTATCCAGTATTGTTGGGCCACCCATTTCATATTATTTTGCACTCCAAATGTTCATTTCCAGGCATGCAAGGGGTGTGTTAGTGTCCCATATTGACGAAATAAATAAATTATGGTCTCTATATATAGTATTCGACAATCATCACCTTTGAATTAACTTTTTGGGTTAAGTTAGGTCTAAGGTCCGTTCTTTAATAAGGACAAAATTTAATTTTGAAAATACTTCTAAATAACTTTGCATGTTCTCTTGGCCACTCTCAAAATAATATATTTTTTTCCTCAAAATACTCCCTAAAATCTATATACTATTACATATATATACATAAGTAATTAATATGAAACATTCAATTTCACCCTACTTACCCAACAAAAACCTGAATGGCTGAATGATACAATATTTATAGTAAAAAAATCATCTCAAAATCCTTCCAAATATATCATTTCTCCCAAAATATTTTCCCACAACACATATATCACATTCTCCAATTCCACTATAAAAAACTCATTCTCCCAAAACAAATTTCTCAAAGCAATCAAAATACAAGCGAACATCCCTTGAATATTAAACGCTCTAATTTCTATCTTTTATCTTTCCTTTTGAACTGATAATATCGGTTGAACCTATATAATTTGGGTTACCCAGCTACTTTTTTCCTCTTGACCATTTCCTCTCCAATGTATTCAACGTTCTGAAGCAAATCCATATTAGCCCTAACAAGTAATCAAAAAGTATAAACCCAACTACAGGTTGAGTATAAAACCAATTACAGGTTCTCCTTAATTAATTCCATCCAAGCTATATTACTTTTCCAAGAAGAGGATAAACATGCATGCGTATGTTACGTGAGACAATACACATGCAATTAAGAGAAATATTCAAAAATGGCTAAAAATATTAATTAAGATGGAATTGGAATTCTTTACCCAATTATTGTTAGGTGAGCCATGAATTCTTTGTTAATTTATATATATATATATATATATATATAAATCGACACATTTGAATTATGATAATAACTATTAGGTTATCAAATTTTTATGCAACGAATCCCTTTGCCTAGGGGCCCTAGACTCCATGATTAAGGCAAAAAAATCTCCAAAATATTTCCCATAACTAATTAGCCTAACTAAGATAAAGCAAGAATTGGTCCACATAGTAAAATAAGGAAAAAGAAAAAAAAATGAAAAAGAAAAACTATTTAAGTTTCTTGTTTCTAGAGTTTTCAAATTCCAATACATATAAAAGCGTCCAAATTAATTAAAATTGCTAAGCGATTTTTGATCCAAAAACACCAACTCTATACATAAAGCGTGGTGTCAGAAATTTAAATGTAACAAATTTTTAACTTATATACGTATAAATAAATAAATAAAAAGGCAACAAGATTTTATGGTTCTTTTTTGTCATTCATTTCAATTTATATTTAAATAATTGTATATTATTAAATTAAAATATAATAATTTTATAAATCAAATTATTTATACTCTAAAGTGAATGGCATGGTTCACGAAACTTTGGTATCAACATCTAAAAATAAAACGACAAGCTGATGTTTTGCAGGCCCCACAAATTGATAGATGTTAGCTGTAATCTATAATCCTAGTCAGCGACGTGGGATCTACGTGTCCAAGGAATCAAACACCCGACACGTGTAGAAATCGAACTCCCCAAGTGGCAACCTTCCCTCTGATTCCACCCAGCCCAGACCTCTTCTATATAAATCCACCAGTAGTTCCTCTGATTCAGCCTTATAAGTTATAACTGTGTTATTTTCCCACACATTTCTCCACAGACTTATCTTTTTCTATCTTTCTTTTCTGCAATCTTATCCATATAACTAATATTTTTGGGTTCAAAATCTTGAATTTTTATTCTGTCTTTTTTTTTTTTTTGGGAATAATGAAGGAGAACAAAGGGAACCCGTTGCACCTTTCATCTCTGAACCACATCTCACTTGTGTGCAAATCAGTTGATCAATCCACTGATTTCTATCAGAACGTTCTTGGATTTGTGCCTGTCAGACGGCCGGGATCATTGAAATTTGATGGAGCATGGTAAGTGAGAAACACCTGATCATATGGAGGATTATTAATACTGGTGGTTATTGATCTTGGAGACCTAATTTCTGGGCAATGATTGTTTTTCCATTTCTTGATGATATTTGGGTTTTTTTTTTTTTTTTTTGGTTTTAAATGTATCTGCTGCAGGTTATTTGGTCATGGGATTGGGATACATTTATTGCAATCAGAGGATCCAGAAAACATGCCCAAGAAAACTGTGATTAATCCCAAGGATAATCACATTTCCTTCCAGGTGATTATTTTAACATGATTCCTCTTAACGATCTAGGTTGAAAATCCAATCTTTATGCAGATTAATCCATCATTTTTTTTCAAGATCTTTCTTTAAATTAATAATAATTGTGAAGTCATTTTAGGTTCTGGAAAATTGCAAGCCAACCACTCTGTATGTAATTCATTGGGTTGGAAAATTATTGAATTTGATATAAATATGGTAATGTAATAAAGTGAAATATCATCTTTATTCTTCAACCGTACAAGTAAAATGTTCATATTATTATAATTTAATTGATTATCCCGTAACTTATTTGAGTAAATATCAAATGAGTTATATCACATGATAAGTCTGAATTGAATAAAATCATGAAGAAAAAGACAAAAATGAGGATTGTCTCTCTTTTGAGTCTCAATCATACCATGGTAATAGTAGTACTAGAATTCAATTAGTACAAGTATTTTATCACGTTGAGAATAGGATCAACATCATTAATTACTTTGACATTTAACCTTGAACTTCATTTTTTACTCCATTTCTTTTCCTTATATGCATCAAACTTTTACATAAGAAAAACACATAATTAACACATATATTCTTTAATTAATTATAAGTTGATTAGGGTTTGAACCTGAATCTTTCATACACCAAGGTACCACTGGATGCCAAGTGGTCGGCCTAATAACATAAGTCTTTCACGTGATGTGGGAGGTAAGGAGTTCGAGCCTTAATGGACTCTGATATATATGCATGCGTATAAAAAAAAAAATTGTATCACCGGGCAAATTGACCATTCGACTATAGTTAGCTGATTAGCCTTACTCAAGTTGTGGAACGAGATCATCTATAGATACATGATATATGCGTATAGTTGGCTTGTTCAAGCAATATTAATGCAAAGATTAGTTCAAGGGGTAATGTAATTTTTATGGCAGTGTGAGAGCATGGGCATGGTGGAGAAGAAGCTGACAGAAATGGGCATTGAATGGGAGCGGCAGAGAGTAGAAGAAGGTGGAATCTACGTGGATCAATTGTTTTTCCACGACCCGGATGGATTCATGATTGAAATCTGCAATTGTGATAATATTCCGGTGATACCATTGGCTGGGGAGGTGGTACGTTCCTGCTCAAGAGTGAATCTGCAGATGGTGCAGCAACAGCCGCAGCAGCAGCAGATCCATGTCCCTGTGGTACGGCCTTAATTAGATTATCGAAGTAATTAGGTTAATAGCTTATGTCGTCTGCACTCGGCAGCCGTCGGATCTGGACCGGTCCAATTGTTGCCAACCTTTGTCTCTGTTCCAGATCTTTGTAATTTTCTTTTTCTCTTGTTGTCCTGTTCGTTTGGTGCTCAGTTGTAATAAGACACTTTTGGCCTTGGGTCCAAATGGGAAAGTCGAATTTTTCTTCTCTTTCTTCTCATTCTTTTTATTTTACTTTATTTTATTTTTTATATTCCGCAAATCCTCTATTTTAGTTTGTATTTCATCTTCTATTTTAATTTCATAAATATATGTCAAATATATTTGATTTTCAATAATTATTTGTTAAAAAAATGAATTTTATGCCTAATTCAATCACAAAAATTAGCTCAAGAGGAGGATTAACTAAGACCATATATAAATATCACAATTTATTTATTTCATTGATGTAGGACACTAACACATCCCGCTCATGCCCATGAATAAGAATTTAGAGTGTGGAATAATATAAAATGGGTGGCTCAATAATATTGGGTAACTCAACATCGGAATGAGTTGCTCCGATATCATGTTAAATAATGGACCTTGAGCCTAATTCAATCCCAAAAGTTAGCTCAAGAAGTGAGAATTGTCCAAAATCATATATATCTATTTCACCAATATGGGACATTAATATTATTTTTATAAAAAAGTACACTCAACATATATCTATAAAATTAAAATAGAAGACAAAATATGAATTGAAATAGATGATTTAAACTGTTTTTTTTTATATAAGTTTCTCTTAGTTGGCATCCATGATCTTGGTTTGGAAAGTTTGGTGTAAGTATGGTAGTGTCTAAGTTAAATTGCAACAAAATGTTGCACATAATAAGCTCAATTATATTTGCTTTATGGATGGTAAAATTCAATTATGTTACATTTAAATTAAATTTTTTTCATTGCATCAATCACTTACACTATGTTTTGTTCATAGATTTTGATAAGGAAAAGAGAAAAAATATATCAAGGAAAATATTTTTGATTGTTTGGCTGACAAGGAAAATGATAAAGAAAGAAAAATTTGGGTAAAAAATATAGTGTATCTAAGGAAAATGAATTTCCTCACAAATGGTGAGGAAAATGGGGAATAAGTTTATTTGAACTCTTTTTTATTCTCTAACACATACATTATCCCTCTTTCCCCCATCCTTCTCTTCATTATTTTCTTTAACAACCAAATAAATTTGAAATTTTATATTTCATTGTTTTTTTCCCCCTTTTCTCTAATATTTTCTTTTTCTTATCAAAATCCTTAAACCAAACACAATGTTAATATAACTAAAATTACCAAAACTAACATGTGACAAGAACTCATATTTGACCCAATTTTGTGAAATTTGGCACATTGGGAACAGTTGGCCAAGTTTGACACAATTTTGTTTACATTGAATTAGTTCTATCTTTTCCCAATTGTTGGATAGGCACAATTTTTTCAGCATTGAAAATGTTGTGAGTGTTTCAGTTCAAATTGTTTCACAGTTCTATTCCATACGGGGAAGGTTTCTATTGATAGTATAGTGTTATTTTGACTTAGTTCTAATCTGCGGCGTTTTTGAAAATTTTTATGATAATGAAATAACCTGATTGGTTGACTTTTATTTCCCTATTTCCAATTTGAATTCCTAAAAGTTTGTTAGTTCTAAAGTTGTTTTTCATTTTTCTTTTGTTTACTCCAAAGAGAGTTTATTTCAATTTCATTTTAGTTACGATTATAAAATAAGAATTATTTCAAGAAATTACTTAAAATTGATATTTATAAAAAATTTGGACATTTGTTTCATATTTTTTGCATGACAATTACTTTAAAAATTATTCATATTTTGGTTACATATCAAGCACCATCTTAAACAAGATACGCTTTCGATTATAAATTAAAAAAAATAATAATAATAAAACATTGCGACACACCATCAACTCACAGTCAAAGACATGTCCAACATATTTTAAACAAAGTAGATCTCTTTTCATATCTTTTAAAAAGTATATGACTATTAAAATAATCAACTAAAAGATATTTTTTTTTTTAGAATTACTTTAAGAAAAATTGTTGCGCTCTTCATTTGGAATAGCTCTCTCTTTACAATTTTTTATGCAATAAAACTTTATTTTTCTCCAACTTTATAAAACACAAATCACATCCAAAAAATCCAATTCAATAATTTATATGATTTTTTTTCTTTACACTCTCTTTCATATGTCTTTTTCACTCTAGCAGCTATATCTATATGTGTATGTATATATATATGTATATATTCACTAGTAATAAAACAAACTATAATATCGAAAAATTATGTTAAAATCATATCTATTTTAAAATTTAAAAATTTCGTATCTTAAATTTAAAAATTTCATATTGTCACGTTTCATTCATATAGTATTTGTATCTTTGCATTGTAATCACAAGAAATCAAAGTTACGTGTAAAAGCACTACTCAAATGAATGGTACAAATTCATATGGTGGATTCAATCATTGAAAAGTCATTGACAAATATGTATAATTTTCTCCTTGTTCTATTGTTAAAGGAAGTACATATATCCCCCTTAATTTCAATAAGTTAGGTTTGAGGTGACAAATCAAACGCCATCGATTTGTCACATACCCATCCAATTTGATTGCCCATACTTTGTATTTTAGCATAACGGTCACAAATTATTATCATTTCACTAGTTGGGATTTTTCCATTTTGATTATTGTGAAAGAAAAAAGATAGGTTCAACTTTATTTGTGGGTGCTCGTCCTGTATCGCTTTATACAAGACGAGGTGCATTTTAATATGAATTTCATGTGGAGTAGAGCGATGTCGAATTTAGGATAAACTCGCTTCGCTCCACTTTGCTCCACTTTGAGTGCTTATATAATTGTAATAATATATAATGTGTGTCATATATTTTTATGGTTGAACTTTTTCTTTATTTAGTTTCTTATTGATATATTTAAATATTGTCATGTTGATAATTTAATTAGATTTTTTTTGAAAAATATATTTAGTACTAGATGGGTTAGATTATTTTTCTAACCTAAAATTCATAGGGTGAAGTGGGTTTTAATATATATATGTGTGTGTTATAGTATGTATATATATATATATATATATTTGTATATATAATTAGTGCAGGGGGGGTTCAAGTTTAAGGAAAATTACTTGCCCTAGTGCCAAACCTTAAAAGAAATATCTCATTGTCTTGTTAGAGAACAAATCAAGTTAGAAAAGAATTAAAAAGAATCCCTCAAACAATGTGTGTATATATATGTATATATAATTTGACAAAAAAAACTAGATAAATTTCAAAATAAACTCATCTAATTTGTTCAAATTTCAAAAGTTCTATATTCGAACCTCATAAGGGTCAATTATACCAAATCTAACTCCTAGTCAAACTTTTAATTTTTGACTCGCAACTATATGCTTGCTAGTCTTCATTTTTCTTAATAGAATCTCTTCACATTTAATTTTTCATTTTTTCAATTAATTTGTTTATATATTGCAACATGTTTAATATTTATTTATTTATTTATTTTTCCTCAAAGTTGTTTGATCATGAATAACAACAATTTATATTGGCTGATAATTTTATTGGTCCTACTATAAAGACTTAAACCGCTCCACTTGGGAAATCCAATTTGTAAAACAATAGGCAAAGCATCATATATTGCATGTCAAAAGACTTGAGTAATGCCCAGTGGTAGCCATGAATAGATTATTTTAATTTTCCAAATACAATTTCTAGTCGTGACTACAAATTAAATACCACAGTACTTAGAGTAAAAAAAAAAAAAACAGAGCACTTCAGATAAAATATTTAAATGTATTCTTTTATGATGAAAAGTTAAAGATTCACTAAATTATTTAAAAGATTTTATAAAATACTTTTAAGATTTATAAAAATGCTAAATCTTATTTTACAATAAGTTATTAAAATGTAACAGAGAGAATTAAAAGAATCTGTAAATTTTAAAATTAAATTAGAAACTTCTTATTTTTTGAAATGTAGTTTATAAGATGACATTTTATTTTGAGAACGTATAAGTTTTTAATGATTTTTTAAAACAATATCAAATATTTTATAAAATATTTTGATAAATTTATAAATTCAATCAAACACCATCTAATGCAAATCGCAAATTGTAAACATTTAACAGGCAAGTAATCGAAACCTTAGCTGACATATGTATTACTTATATACGCATCTATAATATATCTGAAACTAAATATAAAACAAAATAATTAGCCAAAAAAGGAGAGAAATATTGAGACAAATTGGCAAATACATAGGTAATAAATTAACAAAATCCAAATCAAACAAATCTCATTGACCAAAAGAAGATAAAATTAAAATAGAAAAATTATTCTAATAAGTTCCCCTTTTGAGCATTTGCTCATAGTTCTCAATAGACTCCAGCCTCTGAAGAAGCAGCTGCTGCCTAAAATTCCTTATGAATGCCTCAGCACTTTCATTGATGTCTTCTGTTGTCTTATTCCTCGGCGGCGCCACCACTTTCCTCACCCCTTCCGGCAGTGCGCCGCCTCTATCCATGCTTTTCAGCTCAATTTTTTCTTCTTTTTCATCAATAAATTTTGGCCGGAGGAAGGAAGGCTTGATTGAACTATTCATTTTGAGCTACTTTTTGAATAGTGATATATGAGTCTCTACTAGAATTCTTCAAATCAATAGGGATAGGCCATCCATATTTATAGGGGAGAAAATTTTTGAACTTTGCTTAGGAAATAAGAATATATTATTGAATGTGATTCTTGATTTTAATTATTACTTGCATGGGGCACCTTTTCAAAAGCAAAAGTTATGTTTTTTAATTATTTGAGAAAAAGTTAAAAGTGGGTTTTTTTGTTTTTAATTATGAATTTTAAGTTTTCTTTATAGTCATCGTGTCATTATGAAATTGTTTACCTTAGATGTTCACATTGAATATTGAATTGCATATATATATATATATTTATCTTTTACTAATATATATATATATATATACACATATGTTAATTTTGTTAAGTAATTCATGTTAATATGGTTGATAAACACATAAAATACGATGATTCATTTTATATGCAGTTCATACATATTGAGTGATTTTTAGTCTAGTGGCATAAGCGGACACATAAAGTGTGATGTTAAGAATTTAAACTTTGACGGGCTATTGACGCGCGTGTGTATAAATAAAAAAAAAATGCAATTCACACCCTTTGTTTCTATATTATAGATAAACGTTAAATAAATAAAGTATTTTTTAAAATAAATATAAATTAATATACTCAAAATATATTCTTAAAGAAAATAAAAGGGATAAAAAAAATATTTGGATCCACATATCATGTGTCTTGGAATCACGACAGCCTGCGCCAAAGTGGCCGACTTCCGAAGACTATAGAAGAAAATTATTAGGATTAATTAGTCACACGAATGTGATTACAATTACGTAGTCAAAAGTAAACCCTTGCGGCCTAAGCGATGCCAATCAACCGACAGCTAGACATATTTGGATAAATATTGTATGACTAATTAATCACGTTTTTAACGCAAAGACGTTATCACATTAATTAGTTAATTAACAATATGAAAATAATAAAAAACTCAATCATTTTCAATTTCGCATTCCCACTTATTGAAAGTGAAATACGCTTATGCATCACGAGTGTAAATTAATTTTCTTTCATGTGGTTGAATTCTTGAAAATGTTATTGATAAAGTTCTTGTTGGGTAGACGGACATTAAAATCTTACTTGTTAATCATAAAATAAGTGTATTTTCAAACAAAAAGTGATTTCTAAAAGTCACATTTTTTTTAGAATATGTCTCTTTTGAAGGGGTCTTTGCAATTTACAAATATTTTTTTTATTAAAGTAGAAAAATTCATTATTCGTTATCTCTGCAGATTCTATATTAATGTTTTGTGTATCTCTCTCAAATAAGACGATTATTGAAACGGTTCAAAATTGTAATTTTTTTTGTTAAATACACGTCAAGAATTTTTGTATGTTCATTCTATTTTAAGAGTAGAAGTCAACTTTATTTGCATTTGGATACCAACAATTTTTGTTCTAAAGAAAATGCATTTTATCTCTGAGTTTTGAATTGAATTTTTAGCTTATCCATACTTGCGGACTGAATCAAAATATCTATCAGGACGAACTAATTTTACATATAATTGGTAGTAATAGTGCAATAGAAAGGTATAAATCTTTTTTTTTTTTTATTCCCTAGACATATTGAAATATCTCCATCAAATTAATATTGGGAAGCAAAGTTAAGATTCGAATTTAATATAAGCGTGGCATCTCTGCCTAAAAAATTAAAAGACCTAAATGTTGGCTTAGCTGTAGATTGTTAGGTACATTGCATCCACATGATTTTTCCATCCCATAGGAAGGGAAAATGGAATCCCGTACATACCACATGCATTGCTGACTTTTGCTATAAATTATGAGCATATTATGGTGAGGGGACAGGAGGTGCAATTATTGGAAGTTTTTAACTAAATTATGGGTACCAATAATCAATTAATCTTTTAATAATTAGCAATAATTGTTGAATATTTTAATAAAAATAACACATCCCACATAAAGTTTAAAAGAAATATCACTATATATTATCTTCCTTTCAAAATTAAATTTGAAATAAAAGAGTCTTCAACTCAAAAAAGAAGATGTGGAGATTTTGGTAGAGTTACAATCAAAGATCAAATTGTTGTATCCTATTAATTAGGTGAGCGGTCATAACTTTACTATACTAATTATATTTTGAGAAGAGGTTGTAATTTTAATTTAAGAGAATGACTTGATTCGCACCTAATGATTCCGTCTATTTTTGTATATGTTTCCTAATTTTATTACTGTGTTTTCTTTTAATAATTATAATTAAATAATAATTATTATAAAAATTGACCAAGATTCATATTTCGGTAGGATTAAAATTCAAAATTTCATAATATTGAGGCATCAATCTTGCGGCTTAAATATATTAAACTTCATGTGCAACACTTGATCCATTGTGAAGGTATTGATCCTTGGATTGGCGATGGGAATAGACTAATTTTTCAAAATAAAAGATATTATGTAATAGAGAAAACAATCAAGTTATATCGCTAGCACTTGTAGGAAGCAAGTTACAAAAATAAAAGAGTTCACTAGTATTTTTTTACAAAGAAGTCGCAAAAATTAAAATAGTTTTAACTAATGTATCGTTATATATTTGATTGATGTACGTTGGTCATGTGAACTAATCACGTGTATGTCATATATTAATATCTTCAATAAATATAGAGTCGAGATCAATAATTAAGACTTTATATAACATTTTTTTGAATTAAATACAAATAACGAAAAGATGCTGATTCAATTTATAAATTGAATGACGCATTGTTAAAAAGCAAATGTCAAAAAAAAAATAATAAATGGTGATTTTATAAACCCAATAACTAGGCTGCCCAAGTTCCTTTTACTTCATACGTACTTTTTCTAAACATATATACAAAAGTGTAGAGTTATTATTTATTAACATGTCCCGTAAGAAATAATTTTAAGTAAACTCAAGTTTGGGATGAGCAATTGTTTGTTAAAACTTATGTTTAACGCCAAATGAGCATTTCATGTTTGATTTGACTTTCTGAACCCGTAAAATATAAATCAATTCGAGTCGAATCAAATAAGATTGCTTATGTTTCACACTTTTTTTTTTTTTTTTGATAGAACAATTCTAAAGTTTAACTTAACTTGAAATTAACAGTTAACGATCCAAAAAATATAATATTCATTTTAATTTCTAACTTAATGTCAAATTATATTTAAATTGCAATTAGTATTGATATGAATATGATTATAGAAAAATGTGTTGATTATGTATTTCTAAGTTATGCATCCAGATATTGGGAGAGACAAGAAAAGAATCGAAGGAAAGAGTATAAAAGGGAAAAATTAAAATTTTTCATCCTAATAAATGGAAAATGGAGAAATCGATTCCGGCATCTAAGGCTAGGGGTATAATCAAGTCGAGTTTGGAAAAAAAATTTAAGCTCGGGCTCAAAATATATATTAGATTCGAGCTTGATGAGTCTAAAGTTTTAAACTCGAGCTCGGCTCAAATTGACAAAAGAGTTGTAAATAATTATGGGTTCGAGCTCAAACTTAAAAATAAAAAAATAGTAGTACAAAAGATAAATAATATTTAATTATATATTGCTCATGTGTCTTGAATCTAGATACAAATATCTCAAGATTAGCTCGTACTAGAGCTCGAGTTTGATTTAACTCAACTCAAGTTCAAAACAGCTTGAGCTCGGCTCAACTCATTTGCACTCTTATGAGAGGCTTGATCTGTAAATTAGCCCAGCCCATAATACTAACATTGAACTTTAAAAATGAGGCTTGATCCACAGTTTACCTTGGTCCATAATGTCACATTTGGACTGGAAAAAGATCACGGCCAACAAGAAAATGTGGCAAACAATCTTATTGATAAAGCAGATAATACATATTTTAGAATGTTTTAAGATGTTCTATTTTTTTTTAAATAATAAATTCCTTTAAATAAATAAGAGTTTCAATTTTTTAAGAAGTTTTTAACAAACTGGGTTAATTATGAATATATCATTATAAAATTGTCATTATTAATATATAATTTTATAATTTTATTTATATAAACACTTTAAAATTTTATTTTTGAATAAAATATAATATGAAAAAATAGTGATAACACCACATACATCCACCCACAGTTCCTCTAGCACAGGACATCCAACTACTTGCATGAGTATGAATGGCAATTGTATCAAGTGAGGAAGTGTAGATTTGCAATATATGCCAAATTCATTAAGAATACACTTCAGATAATTAATTTTTTACATTACATTTTATGCATTAATCTCAAAATCCACTACAAAAAACTTAGTATGTACGAGGTTTTTGCAGACTATAAATATACAATAAAAATGACTAAATACCTACAAATATCCCACAGCACTCCATACGTAATGGGATTTTTTATAACATGAAGTAACACGATATCAATTGAATTTTCATAAAAAATAAGTGGAGTTTAGTCAGGTATATGATTTTCAAATATTGAATTTGATTCTAGTCTCTAAACTATTGAACTCATGGTACTAAAAGCATTGACTACTCTTAAGGTAATTTGATTAGAAAAAACATAATCATGACTATCCACCATCCCGTAGAAGCACTCATATTGTCCAATAACAGTGTGAAGTCATATACAAATTCTAATGGTTCAAATTTAAATGCTTGGCACTATTGACATTATTCAACACTTGGTAGCTGATTTAAAAATCAAATTACTTCAACCCACAACGTAGAGAATTACCCGCGCAAATTAATTAAGTGTTTTTGCTGCCCCGCGCCAACTGTTGAAGCCGTTCCGGAATGCATGTGAGTTCTTCACATCCCCAGATGCTTAACTTTTTGAGTTTAGGCATTCTCCTGCTCATGTCTTCTCCTTCTATCAACTCCTCTAATTCCCATAAGCCATTTAGTTTCAAAACTTCTAGTTGAGGAAGGCTGTCAGCTCCTGAGCAATCCATCTTACTTCCACAGTAGGAATTGGAGTGGAATTTGAGGATTTTCAATTTGGGCAATTTTCTCAATGTTTCCATTGAGTCCTCGAACAACTGAGTCTTCCGAAGGGTAAGCTTGAGGAGGCTGGGTGGTAAATCAAGAGGTTGAGGCATCTTCAGTTTCATACCACCTATCTTCAACTCCATAAGCATGGTGTGTTGTGATAGGTTCACTTTTGTTTCCACAACACAGCCTGAGCCCCAACAATGAAGGTTCTCTAGTTTCTTTGATATTGGCTCTCGCCCTCCACATAATATCTCCATGGCTTCAAGCGTCATGCCCCTCAAAACTAATTTCCTCAAATTGGTTAATTCAGGCAACATAGTAGGATGTATATATTCGTTATCAAGATCCACAACAAGCGTCTGGATATTTGGCAAGAAAACTTCCACTACTTGTTGCCTCTGCAGCCGCATCAGGAAATAATTCCACTTATGACATATAACTGTACCTTCTATGAGAAGATGTCTTAGGTTTCTCATCTTCCAAATCCCAATTGGAAGCTTAATTAGCAACGAGACAGAGAATCTTTCGACATCCAAGGTCTGCAAATTTTTGAGATTTTGAATACTCAAAGGAATTTCAACAAAATACCGTGCATGTAATTGGAGGTAGTGCAAGCAGCTCAAACTCTCGATCTCAGTGGGAAGAAGCAACTCCCCCCAAGTAACTAAGATAAGCACCCTGAGCAATCTGAATGTGCCAAGCATCTTTTTGAGGTGCTCCATCTGGATTCTCTTCTCAATATTGAAATGAAATAGTGCTCGAAGTTTGGGCATCTTATACTCTAGAACGTTATCGCTAACAATGCTTTGATTCTGGATGGCAAGCCTACGGACTGTCATAGCAAAACTAGCCTCAAGATGATCAATAGTATCGAGAAAGTCAATCTCTCTACCCATATTTACACATAAGCTTTGCAAAAGATCATGAACGCGGAATTTCTTTACCCTCCCATCAGGTCCTCGCTTAACAACTTGAATTAAATTCCTGGCGTCCAGTTTGCTTATGTAATCCTGTCCCATATCCTCTGGTTCGTGGGCTCCAATGCCTAGAACAAATTTCTCAGCCATCCACATTCTTATTAGATGAGTTGCATAAAACTCATGGTCCTCAGGAAAATTTCCGAAATAAAGAAAACATGGTTTTAGGGCTTTCGGCAAATCCTTATAACTCAAACCCAAAATTTGGGAGCATTTGTCACTAGCATCTTGACCTATGCTCTTTAGCACCTTATTCCAACCAAATTCACTCATCCCTCTCTCCCATAACATGCCTGCTGTGAGCGCAATTGCTAATGGGACACCGCCACATCTTTCTACTATTTTCTTACCAATTTCCCCTAATCCCGCATGGTCAAGCTCTTTATTAGGCATTAATTTGGAGAATCGATCCCAACTAGTTTTGTTATCAAAGGGTTGTAATTGATGTAAAGAGTCCTGACCACCTATGTATCTACCTACACCAGTATTCCGGGAAGTAATAATTATTCTACTGGTGTTGGTACTACTCTCAGTATGATCAGTGGGGAAGCACATTTTTAAACTATCCCATGCTTCAGAATGCCAAATGTCATCAAGGAAAAGCACATACCTTTTTTCTTGTAAAAACGAAAAAAGATTGACCTCCAATTTGTGCGCTTGTTTCTCCTTCTCAAGACCCACCTGTTCTGCTATATCTTGTAGAAGACTTTTCATATTTGGCTGTTGAGAGACAGTAACTGAAGCAAAACAATCAAAATCATTCTTTATTTCCTTGAAAACTTTCTTCGCTAGAGTCGTCTTGCCCAAGCCCGGCATGCCGACGATCGACACAAAGTTATGCTCTTTTAGCTTACTCTTCAATTCTTCAATATCTCGATCAAATCCAATAATTATGGGATCATCAAAATGGAGTGCAGCGGGTCTAGGATCTGCTGCTGCAGCAGCATTTGATTCTTCAGCTTTGTCAGATATATCTTCAATACCATAATTTTTCCTGTCCATGTCAATGCCCTCAACTCTCTTTTTAATTTTCTCAATCGCCCTGGAGAACTGGCTGCAAGTGTGACCATAGGGCAAAATGTGTACAGTTCTCTTGAGGCAATTTTTTGCCCTGTGTGATTCAATTCGAGGAAGGAAAGTATCAAAGATATCCTCGACATCATGAGCCAGCTCCCTAATGTTTTTTATGAGGGTAGCCACCTTTGGGTTGGTAAACTTCTTGGCCTCTGCATCATCAAGGTAAGCTTGAATGAGCCTCATTTGTTGCTTGAGCCGGTGAATGTCCTCCGGCAGCCAATTTAGTCGAGAGCTTTCCTCCACCAAAAAATTTGCAGCAATGTCCACAGCCTTGTTGATGACGGCTGAAACAACTTCTTCTGCCATCTTCTCAACTTTCAAGATTGTTGATATTTCAGGGAAAATATATCTAAGCTAATATTATGTTCCTGTTGGACGTGATGATGATCAAAGAAGAAAAGCAAATGAGTGTTATTTTCAGAATTTAATGTTTTTCACACATAACAACAATATATAATAGAACAAGACCTCGTAATTTAGAATTCGATTTTTTTATTCCAAGATTATGCATTTATTTAACATATAAAGATTGATCGTATGCACTCTTGATTTAGTTTTGATCATGGTGGTAAATGAGTGGGTTGAGTTGGGCTTGGTTTGAGTTTATGTGGTTTGGATTCTATATGAGTGAAAATAGATGGGTTGAAAGTAGGTTGAGTTCAAAATGTGTTGAGTTGTGGGTTGTGTTGGTTTTGAAATTATTCCAATAGAAGACAAAAAAATTAATTTAATTTACTTATTCCAAAAAATTAATTCAAAATACCATAGTAATATTATTATGCCTTCTACACTATTTAATATATAATTTTACAATATAATGAGATTATTTATTAAATTAATTAATTTTTTTGAATGGACTCATTTTGAATCTAAATTTGATGCAACTCATTTAAAATATAACCCACTCAAACTCAATTTTAAAATATTGAGCCCAACCCAACCCACAACCATGTGGGTTGGATTGAGCCCATTGATTTTAACCCAAACTGACACCCATAAGTTTTGATCTTTTACATTTTTTGGAGAATTATTAATCATGAATTGGACTGCCAATAAAATATGGTTCGTTGCTTTTTAATGCAAAAGATTCTCTTTTGATACATATTTCATGCAATAGTCATATTAGTATATATGCTCTCCAGCATGAAGCTATCGGAGGCATGGTGAAAAACATATAGACAAAATATTTCCTTTATTTACATAATTAGTATATAAATTTCTTTTGTATGAAATGTTCGGCATAAAATTAAGGATATATATATATATTAAAATTATAAAATGTTCAAATTATGTACACATTATTAATAATAATAGATAGATAGGTTATAAGAAAATAATAAATATAAATGAAATAATTCCAATTTTTATTTTGGAATTAAAACGAATTCTGTAAAGACAATAAATTACACGTATTCTTTTATCCTTAAAGCATATACCAGTATATATATACTTATGGCTAATTAAAATAGGGAGTTTTCCACCACTTACATTTTACACACATATGGGTGCACTTATTTCCTTGGACTAAATTGAATAAGATAAATAATTCAATCTAATTCAGTGTTTACTTTAACATATAAAAGCACATAATTAAACTAAGAGGGTATTTGGGTGAGCTTATAAACTTTTCAAAACATTTTTTGAGATATTTAAGACCGTATAATATGTCAAAAAGTGCTTGATAATTTTTATTTTTTTTTTCAAAAAAAGAGCTTATAAGTTAAGATGTCAAGAGCTTATAAACTATTTTTATAACAGTTAGGAATTCCTAATTTATTTTTAGAATCTTAGCAACCTCCCTTAACTTTAAGCATATTAATTACAAAACTGTCATTACTAACATATTATAAGTTTCAAAATTTTATTTTATCGAAATATTTCAAAAAAATTATTTTTTTAAAAAAGAATTTAGCATTTTATAAGCTCCAAAACATCTTATAAGATGTAAAAGTTTATAAGACATTAAGTTTAGCCAAATACTCTCAAGAGCCTAGTCAAATATGGAATGAGTACATTTTATCTATCACGCACTCACATATCTTATCCATCAAAATAAACATATCTGATTGTTTAGGACTTGTTTACTCTCATGGATTTTGATGGATGAAGGCCCACATCCCAACCCAAACAATCCTTTGTTTACTTGATTTGATGCAAGCCTGATAGAATCCATTCAGCCCGCAACTGCACGGACTACATGAAGAATGGTCCATCGGCCCAGAAACTGTGACAATTTAATCCAAGGAATGGAATGATGAGTTAAAATTACAAATTTATCCCAACTATTCACAATTAATTACAGCAGTATGTTGCATTGACTAAATGGTGTCCCAGCTTCAAAGAACTTGTGGTTGTGGTGCCAATCAAACAGTTAAAAAATGATTAAAAATATGTTCATATTAAAAATATTTTTATATTTTAAAAAAATTTTAAAATATATTTATATTAAAAATAATTAAAAGAAAAACATATATATAATTGTAATTTATCCAATGATATTAATAATAAAATGGAAAAAAAAATCCTAAATTCTTTGAATTATAAGATTTTATTTTCATGTGTAAAGATGTTGTATTGGAATGGAGGAAGATTAATTCCTTTATGTTTGGAAAAGAGAAGAAATAGTTGGATGTTGTATTGAAATGAAGAAAAACTGGTTTCTTTATGCTAAATGGAAAAATATTTTAACTATGGGTACTTTAGTCATAATTCATCAAAGTAAATATTTAATACAATTATTCACTTGTATCATTCATATCATCCCACAAAATAAACATAATTTAAAAAATATAAAATTAGTCTAATCCTACTTCCATCCTTCATTTTCATCCTATCACCCCACATCCCATATCACAAAGTAAACGGGGCCTTAATGTACTGATGGCTGGCTTATTGCTCAAGAAATAATGTGAAGTTATCCTAATCAATGAATGAAAGTGAAATGTCACTTAAATTGGTAAATGTTAGATTTACATGTACATGCCTCCAAACATGATACAACCAATGTTTTTAAAATCGGACCAGACAAAGAACCCGTGACCTTACTGATTACTGATTCGATCAATTCAACTAGTTGAATCACTGTTTTGACCAATATGACATCCTAGTGACATCATAATTATATTTAATTTTGTTAATATAATAATATTTTAATATTAATAAAAAATAAAAATTTCAACAATCTAGGGAAAATAATATTTGAATTTTTTTTCATTATTACTTATTTTTAAGTTGATCTTTAAAAAAAAAATTATTTCACAAGTAATCAGCTACGAATGAATAATTTGATTAAAAGAATGTTTAATATTAATTTAAGTGATCGACCGCTCATGCTTCGAATCCATGTAAAAATAAATTTTTTCACACTAAATATTCAATAAAATTTAAGAGAGATTAAACAAAATAGAATAACAAATTAGACATAAGTATCCACATATAATTACTACTTTATTAAATTTCAAAAATAAATTTATGTTTCAAAAAGTTGCACGTCCAAAATCTTTATATAGTAATCATGTTCAACACATAATTCCTATAAAAAGTTTTAAATTTTTAAATTTAAAAAATAAAAAAATAAGTGAACCGATGGCAAATTGATCGAACCACATCCGATTTAATTGATTTTTCATCGATTTTAACCAGTTTTGACCGATTCAATAGATCCTCGATTTAATTGGTTTGATTTTCAAAATACTAGATACAGCAGAATTTTAGACTTTTCATTACCAGAAATAATAATAACAATTATTGATAAATCTATGCATCAACTACTATTGTGATTGGAAAAAGTTCAAAATTTTTACCTATGATGCTTCCAGCTGTTGTACGTAGTGGGTAGGCCACGCAAATAAATTCTCGATCTATGAATTCTCACCAGGGAACCAATATTTTGAGTGTTTTGGATCCAATAATACAAATCTCTTGTACAAAGGAAAATGGGAGAGGGGACGATTGGTTTTAAGGACTAAAGGGAACGATAATTTGCACACTAGAAGTCTTAGATAGTGTACTATTTTTTTGAGGGTTTAAATAGCCCGCTTTTCCTCCTGCAAATTTAATTTGGATGCTCCTCCCATGCACGCTAAGAATGATTCCTCTTTACTAGAATAATAATATTAGGTTGCTATCGTTCTGGATCATACATTATTTATTTATTTAGGCATAAACAAATATGTACCTTTCTTTTGCCTATTGATTGATATCTTTTTTGGTGAAGTCATACCTTACTAAGATCACATACTTCAACCTGGCATCAGAGCCATGGCAAACATGTTACTTAGGGGTGTTCACGGATCAGGTTGATTCGGGTTTGAGGAGAAAATGAATTCAAACCATCATTTTTAATTGGATTGAATTGGTTTGGATTTTGTAAATTTTAATTGTTGAACCCGAACCAAACCAACCCGACCTAGATCGAGTTGGTTTGGTTCGGGTAATTGGGTTTAGGGAAGAAGAAGAAGAAGAAGAAGGAGAAAATGAATTCAAACTGATCATTTTTAATTGGATTGAATTGGTTTGGATTTTGTAAATTTTAATTGTTGAACCCGAACCAAACCAACCCGACCTAGATCGAGTTGGTTTGGTTCAGGTAATTGGGTAATTGGGTTTAGGGAAGAAGAAGAAGAAGAAGAAGGAGAAAATGAATTCAAACTGATCATTTTTAATTGGATTGAATTGGTTTGGATTTTGTAAATTTTAATTGTTGAACCCGAACCAAACCAACCCGACCTAGATCGAGTTGGTTTGGTTCGGGTAATTGGGTTTAGGGAAGAAGAAGAAGAAGAAGCAGCAGCAGCAAGCAAGAAGCACCGGTTACAATTTCTTTAATTCTTTAACTAGAAAAAAAATTGGCAAGTTCTAACTGTATCTAAATTAAAACTGAATAGATGGCCTACATGAACAACATTTGCATAGTATAATCCTATCAAAACAATCAAATTATTCTCAAAATATTCATCAAAACTCAAAAGCACAAAGCATTGCATCTAGGCTCCACAAGTCATAATTATTATAAATTATCTCCTTCTTTACTACAAGCCATAATTGATAATATAAAATCTCAAATTCAAATCTAAGTTAAACATTAAATATAAATATAAATAACAGAAGTCATAATTTTAAAAAAAATATTATTTATTTTAATTAAATCACTAGGTTAGGTCGGGTTGGATTTGGTAAATGAATATGAAATCCTAGAACCAAAGCAAATGTAATCAGGTTAGGTTAGATTTTACCCAATCCAACCCGATTATCCGACCCGACCCGAATCAATTAGATTAGTTCGATTTGAATCGTTGGGTTCATCGAATTGGATTATCTGGTAAACACTTCTACTATTACGTGGACCCTCAACTTCTTCATCTTTATCACCCAATTCTAGTCGAAGACAATCCAATGCTCCAAAAATAGACTTTCTATATAAAATAACCTGTCTTTCAGATTTTGAGAAAGTTCCTCTTACTAATCCACCCCTAATCAATCCTTGTAATGCTTTTATTAAGCCCAAATCCTCTTTTTCTAAAACACTTAAGAGTCTTATTAGTCCTCCAAAAACTCAAAGTACAGAATTTGTCCAAGTATCTGCTTGTAATTAATATCTTCTCCCAGCTATGGATAAGGAATAGTTTGTTGCTCTAGAAATCGCAGCTCATTTGCCATAAGTATGATTGGCAGAAAATTTACGCACATTTATTTTGGAGTAGTCAGATTTGCACTCTCATTACATGGGAGAAAAGGATTACCAACGGCGTCAATGATTTTTAGTAATTTTCTTAAAATACCATTCATAATTATTATCATTGCTACGCTATTTATAATATATTATTGCCATTCTACGACGGTATGACGTCACTAACACTTTATCATGAATTTTTCTTTTTATTTATTTCAAAGTTCAAATAAATACATTAAATGATACTACATCGTAGTATTATATAAAAAAATATAAATAAATACTTTATCTATTTAATACTATAAAGGTTTTTTCACACAGTACATATATTATGTTAAAATCACTAATAATAATAAATAAGTTATCTTAATAGTAGTAATAGTAAATGATCCTAAAAAGTTTTGTAGTGATCAGAATAAGCATATTATTGTACTTGTATACCTATCACTACATTCCACATAAACGTGCAAAAAGAATGATGTTATGTTTGAAACTTTATACACTAAATACATTCCAATTGATTTATGTTTTATGCTTAAAAAGAAAAGGTGACTTCTCGTGATTGTTGTTGCTTCATTGGAAGTAAGAATATTACTAGCTTTAGTTGTAAATATATTCCAATTGATTAATGCTTTATACTTAAAAAGATGAAAAAAATGAGTTCTTGCGATTGTTATTACTTCATTGGAAATAAGAATATTAGTAGCTTCAATTATATAAAATAGAATATTAAGTCGCAATTAGGACAACAATATGAAAATAGCAATATGGTATTCGAGACTGCCAATTTTAAAATGAACTATATTATTATTTTTTAATTTCAAATTGATTATTCTCATTTCTTTTTTAAAACATTACAAAATAATATCATATTAATGAAACTTTGTTTTCAGAACTTCTCTTAATTAAAAACAATGATGTGTAACAATAACTGTCCATGATTACTTTAAATAACAATAATGCAAATTTATATCATACTTACATTTTTTCAATTATTATCTATTACTATTATAAAAAGAAAGCATGTTGTTCACATCGAAGTGCAAGATATTTAAAATTTTTCACAAATTTATCCTCCAAATTTAATTTTTTGTCAACTAAAATTATTAGTGTAACATAAAGGGTAAAATTAGAAACTACTATACACAAATGACAGTCCTCATGCCATTTCTAAATGTTCCAAATTTGCCCACTTACATATCAAACATGAATATCAAATTAGGATATAATTATAATATACCACTTTGTGCTTATAAATATAATTGCAGTGTTATCTCAGTTATATGATTATTGTTCAGATATATCGTTGTTTTGAAGACCAACAGACCTGTGCCGACAATGATATCCTTGAGTTGAACATGTTTTGAAGCAATCATGTGGATCCCATCCGTGTTAGGGCTATCCGCAGGCGCTATAACTGTGACACCAGAAGCCGCTATGCAGACACAGTTGGTAAATGCCATATGCATTTGTTGGCTGTTAACCAAAGTAATCTTCCTGACTTTCAAGTTCTTGCATTTATGGAAATAACAGCCTGCATCATATGACAATCAGAAAAAACCATTAGACAAATGTAGTATATGTTCTTTCTTGATAGTTAAGTATAAGAATATAAAGAGATAGCGATGCCTACTGTAATAATTTGCATAAATCCAAGTAGAACTAACCGTTGGCGCATGCGTGCAGGGCTGCCAAAACAAGTTTAGAATCAATTTTAGAAACATCTCTCTTTCAAGAAAGTAAAAGGACATTACATGACTGTGTGAACGGTGTAAAATATCATGAGTACATTTGAGTTGTTTTTCTTGCATGATTGGCTCCACCATTCCTGGCTCAACCCGTCAATTATTCCACCCCTTTCTACTTTGAGGTGGTTCACTCCATGGAAATAGAGCCATTTATGTATATTCAAACCATGCCAGCTCTCAGGATCTTTAGGAGCAACAATAACACCAGAAACCTATGCAGTAAATTGTATTTTATGGATAAAATTAAGTTTGTAATTACATTATTAAGCTCTACAAAGTATTAAGGGAAACTAGTTCTTACCCTCAAGGTCACTTTTGCCCAGCAAGGGCCAGCAAAATCAGTTGGTCGAATAAGATAAAAGTTGCTTGCAGGAATTACAATTTTGGTCCGTGATGATAAAGAACAGGCTACCTCCCAAACTTCTTGCAAACTCTGATGCCATCAAGTATAGGATTTAGGGAGAAAAATTTCTCAAGCTGATTTTTTGAATGTACAAATCAAATATCACTTTTTTGTATCAACGTTTGCTTAGAGCCCTTGTCCCATTGAAGAGCTCCTTAAATCTGACAATTAATTATCTCAAACCAAGGCGAACTTGAATTATGCATATTTCGGCTTGATTTTTGTTTGTTTTCTAGTAGAAAATGGAGGCGCTGAAGAGTACATATAAGAAAATCAAGTATTTGGATAGGCTAAATACTAGGTTTCTACTTTAGGTTACATATGATTATATTTGACTATGTTGTGCCTATGCATCATGCATTTTATATTTTAGCTATATCTATGTTATATAGACACACATGTGTGTATCTCTTCAATTCTATGATTGAATAATAGTTTTGGTTGCATATGCACTCAATTTGAAGAGGCTACAAAATACACAAGACTGTTGTAAATAAATTTCAACATTCATGCTTATATACGCACATCTTATGCATTCCCATTTAATTTTTAATTTGACAATTATAATGCTCAGGAATTTTTAAAGAGATGTTTCCTCTGACATTTGAAGATCCGTATATTCTCAGGGAGAGTGAAAATTTACATGCCTTTGAATATCAATCATAAGTTAGATCTAGGCCAAACTTTGAACACCATAGGCACATTTTACATATTCTAAGTTAATTAATACTAATATTAACTAATATATTGAGATAAACAGATGATACATGTGTTAATGTGCCTATGGCTTGTGGGAATAATATTTCCATGTTTCTTGCTAATTCTTATGTTATTGCTAATGGAAATGCAACCATTTTTTTTTCTTTGTACAGTTAAAAGAGAGAAAATGTAGATACGAGTAATTGAGTTAAAATTATCAGTACAAAATTTGGCAAGAGCAATTACTGAAGCTAACTGTAGAAGAGAAAGACACTAATTCCGTGCTAGGTAGAAGAGATAAGCTATGAGTACTGAAGAGCAAGAAGATTATCTCACAAGAAAGCAGCGACACTCATACTATCAAATCAAAAGATCAAGAATTACAAGTGTTGAAACACGTCTACATGAAGAAACTTCAACTACATTGCCTACTAATCATGTTAGGATAATTTTTACAATTATTACACAAGTACTAAACTATAATTTTGGAGTAATTCAATATTCAATCCTTACAATGCATGCATGAATATAGATAAGGTACAAAAACTAGAAAAAGGAAAGGGGGTGGGGGGATGGGGGATATTCAACATTCTGTGAACGTTATTTAGATTTTCCAAATTTTTTGAATCTTGAAATGTGGACACATATATAATATAACAACTTATTCATTTTATTGTTAAGTATTTTTTAACCCAATAAAAGTTATGTATCTTCATAGTGGAATTTGATTTTGGTACCACCTTATTCATTTTATGGACTTATTTGAAATTTTAAAATAAATTTAGCACTTTGAGAATTCATTTATCACTAAGAAATGCAACTTTTAATTAACAACGTGTCTTTGAAATTCCAATTAATTTTGTAATTTTCACTTTGTTTATACAAAATCAGGATTATACATACTGCTATTGCTACAATTTTGTCTTTCTCAGTGAATTCTATGCAAATCCATGTAAAATCAGTACAATGTAACCAATTTGAATTGTCAAACTCTAAAGGGCAACATGTCATTCGGTGACCTTCACTACTAAACCACTAAACTCTAATTCAATTTTAAATTCCACTTTCAAGCATGAATTTCTGATATCAAAGGACTTACAATACCATCTTATTATTGGAAATCTTGACACTACAAGAAAAAAGTAGTATTACTACACTATTTTCCCTACACTATTATACAAGTGTAGTAATATAAATACCTCCCTACACTTTTTTATTAGGTGTAGGAAAGATAAAATAATTAATTTTTTTTTTATTTTTTCATCCATAAAAATGTGTTGGTGCTCAAACTTTGGCTCCAATATTTTCCCTACACTTTTATACAAGTGTAGTAATAGATATGTTTCCCCACATTTCATCACTAAATTTAGTAATAGAAAATGTCTTATTTATGCTTTATATGTATATATTTATGGCGACACCTTAAAAGGTCACATAAAAATGAAGATATATTAATACAAAAAAAAAAAAGGAGATTTGGTGCCTAATTCTCAAAATATTTTTGACTTTTTGTCGCAATTGCCGCCCCTTTTCATTCTTCCCTCTCGCTTCATACCTCACTACACCATAGAAATCCCTAATCATCTATGAAGAATTCCTTCTTTTGCACACTCCAAAAGAATATTCTAGCCAAATTCTGCACACTTCCAAAACATTCCCAGCCAAATCCTTGATTTTCTCTAATGCGTGCAACCCTCATGCCGTAAATCGACCATACTCTTTAGCCCACATCCAGACAGACGCGGAAGTGTAGTTATTTCTCTAACTCACGCACACACAAACACCCATTTAAAAATAGGGATTCTTTTCTTAGTTTCATGGATTTGGGGAATTTTTATAAAAATTAAAATTGAATTTTCTCTACACTTTGCGGTATCTGGTTGGTTTATGCTTTGGTTCCTCGATGCCTAACGAACTCTAATCTCCCCTTTTGCTTCTTGTTACTACTACTTCTTCATTCTTTCCATTGAAAGTTTATAGTTTTTGTAATTTTTGTCAATGTTTTTTTTATTGTTATGAAGTGTATTAGGAAAGAAATTTATTTATTATATAGTATCAGTGTTGCAATTAATTTTCCGTGTGTATTATTTGATAAGTATAAATAAAGTATGCAAAATTTTGAAGACTGATTATTTACAGTCAATATCTTGAACCTTCCAGCCGCATGTTCTTGGGTTCAACATATTTTTGTTGTTGAAGCTCACATAAATCTTCAACTTTCGTTATGAAAAGGACTGCACCAAGGATTTAAAATATATTGCAAAATAATGAGACCAAAATATGGATTATGCTAGTATTATTGTCAAATGTGATATTTGTGATACTCTAGAGAATGTGATGAGGAGGTAGAGAAGATGAGAAGCAAAGAAAGAGAATGTCACAGAGTCCAGGAACAAAAGAAAGAAAGTAGTGGTCAAAGACAAAGCATTGACTACATAGAGTAACAAATTAATGACCTCACCGAGAATTAGATTCTTTGAATTGTATTGCTCATCAAGGAGAATGTTTGAAGCACTTCTAATAGTGGTGGAATGTTATAAGGAAATTTGAAACTGTAACATATTTTAAGATGCACAAAAGTGGGTCCTGAGAAGAAAATGATTGGTGTTGTTGCTTTTGGTAATTTAATATCAAGAATAGTCTAAAGAATGTATTATCAACTATGATCTTGCATTGAACTTTAAATCATACTAATGGGATTGGAAATAGTCAAACAATGAAAATGCGTTACATTCTTGAGTTCATGAGTAATTTGATATGTGTTGTTCAAATTAATAATGTCAATGGAATGGTATATTATATTGTCTTGTGACTTTAAAGGAAGATGCTAGAGGAATGGTTGATTCTGTTACTTCTAACTAAAATTATTCATTTCGTGATGCAAGATTCAACTGTATGACTATATCAAAATATTACATGCCCACTGAAGTAAGTGATGATGAATCTAAAATCTTTGGTTCTTTTTTGGTCTTTCATTTTGGCTGCCCTGCATAATAATCATGCAAAGTTGCTGGGACGTTTACGACTTTATGTAAATAATTTCTTTTTTTTCTTTTTGCTTCAAGTTGCCTTGAGAATATCTTTTTTTTTTTTAATGATCTTATTGTCAATAATAATTTGGGTAGGAATTGGTTGGTAGGATTATCTAAGTGCAGTTTGCCAAGAGATTCAAGAGACCTTCTCATACTGTTCCTGTAGGTACTCCACCAGGGGAGACCCGCCATAAGCTATATGTGTCCAATCTTGCATGGAAAGTGAGATTCAACAATCTCCAAGAATTTTTTTTGTCCAAGTTCAATCCTGTTTTAGTTAGAGTTGTATTTGACAGTCCTTTAAGAAGATCAGCTGGATATGGGTTTGTGTCTTTTGCAACAAAAGAGGAAGTAGAATCTGCAATTTCTGTGTTAGAGAGGAAGGTCAGCAACTACCGTTTCTTGCTGTAAACTTTATTGATAAGCTTGTGAACCTTTTTTGTTTCTTTGCTTTCAACTACAAATTAGTTAGAATAATAGCATATATTGTCCTTTACCTTTATCACTTCAAAATTTATTATTATTTTTCCTTTTTGCTACAGTTTTCAATATATATATATATATGTCCTAAATATACAATTTTTCCTTTGAGAATTGAAATAAAAAATTTAGTGTAAGAGGAGTACAAGAATTTCTTTGATCTGAACTGAATCTTATTTTGAAAAAGAATATGTATACATACATGTATATATATATATATCCATTAAAGGACCTACATGTATGTATGTATCTTGAAACTGGACCATTTTTAGACAGAAATAATATGAAATAATTAATGGTTGAAAACGTGGGAGTGGGAGGGATTGTGGGCCTGTGTAAGTGAGGCTGTCCCAAGTCCTAAGCCTGCTGGAGATTCCTCTTACAACCCACATTCACAGACTTGCCCTCTTTCACTTGTACATACGTTTTCCTTCACCAGATATTTATTATACATATAATAATTTATATATGTTCCACATAATTAATACACACCTAACATATATGTATATATATGTTCCAAAGGGATTAGAGAATTTTAAGAGTAGTTTTTTAAGTTTTCTTTGTTTAGTTTATTTTTGGGATTATTTTATAGGGAATACATGCATAGAGTGGCACAACATGACTCATTATTTTCACTTGATTGATAAATTATTGTTACAATTGCTTAACTTGATAGATTTTTCTTTTTTTTCTGTTATAGGTTGTTTTTTCCCCCCTTTTTGTCTGTTAGTTTGGTTCTCTGTTGCAGTTTTTTTGCTTTTTTCCTTTTTCCTTTTTCCTTTTTTTCCTTTTTGCAAAGATAAATATAACACACATGTAATTATCTTTCATGACTTAATTTTACACTACAAAGACTATTTTTGACAAGTTTTCAGGTAGTATTTGACTTCTTCTTTCCTCTGTAATTTATCAAAATCAAAGTACTTTTCTCATTTGGTTTTAAGAAAATTTGTCTTGCATACCAATAAGCATTAAGTGGAAGACATGAGCCTTATCCATAAGTGAATAAAGAGTAGATCGCTTTTGTCAAAATTATGATATATAAAATTCATATTTTCACAATCTAAACTGCATTATATATATTAATCTGTCGTGAGAAAGGACTCATGGAGTTGGGAAACAGCACTTGGCTGAATAACTCCCTGAAGTGCTGACTATAGAGATTGCCTCATTGTACATATTAAAGGGAATAAAAGTACTTTAAACGGTGAAAAAATATCTTTAAAAAATATGTAGGAAGTATTTTCATATTTGACAATTTGATATAGTTTAGTAGATCATACTAAAATTTTATAAACTTATATAAGTGGATACCTAATTTCTTTATTTTGGTAGACTTATGGAAATATAAGTACTTTATTTAAGATATATATCCACATATATATATGTATGAACCTTATCTATATTTGACTGAAGCTCTTCAAGTACAAATTAAAATATTTTGTGCAATTATAAAAATAAAAAATTATGAAGTTTAAATTAGATATTAGTAATATAGAACACCAAAGTAATTTTTTAACATCTAAAAATATATATTATATGTTGCTTTACTGTATTGTTACATGTTTACCAATTTTTTGGCACTATAAATTTATTTTTGGCCGAATATAAGAGGTTCTTCTTCAATCAAAGGAAAAAATTGAGTTGGAAGCAGTTCTTTAATACTTAAGTCAATAATAGTTTTGTTAAAAAATTAAAAAATAGAGAATGTTCGAAAAAATTTACAGAATAGTACCCCACTTTTACGAATTTATAAAATAATATTTAGTTTTGATCATTACTTGAGAAATGACAACTTCTAGAAAGTGCCCAGTTCTCCACCTCTTTCACAAAAATTCATAATTGAATTTCATCGATTTTGTGGGTTCACTTTTCATACAGATTACATATAGACTTAAATTTTTGGAGAAAAGAGGTTATGTGTCACTCTTTTTTTGATTTCACTAATATGAGAACCACCACAGCCTTTCAATGATTCTCTTTTAAAGCTAAATTAGGCTAATCCAACGCAATATTTGGAATTCATTGACACACTTTCTTTATGGTACAATCGAGCTCTTATTTTCTTAATTGTTCGCATATATTTACCTTGGAAACTTCTAAGTTTCACCTTTTGGCTCCAAAAAATAAATTAAATTTGATAAATTATCAAGTCAATTTTATCATAGCATCAGTTGTAATTTTTTTTTGTTTTATATTTGCATACATGTACGCATTTTAAAGACTTGTTAAAATATGAATTTTAAAACTTATATATATATGTATATATATAAAATTACGGGGATGACGTGATCCGATTAATTGGCATCCACTAACACTAATTATGGCTTTGTTTGGTTATGTTTCCCCAGAGCAATCTTGATTTGGGAAAACATAACCAAATATATCCTCATTTTTCCTCCAAAATTTTCATGTCTCAATATATATATATATACATATTATATATATATACACATTATATATATTTTATTATTATTCTAACATTAAATAAATCACTTAATTCTATTTTCACCCCAAAAACCCAACAAAAAAGTATTGATTTGATTGCTACAATAAAAAATGTCTCCCCAAAACATAAACAAACATGCCAAAAAATAACTTTCATATTTTTCAATAATTCGTTCTTCCAAAACACATAATAAACACATAATAAAATTAAACAAAAAACATAACCAAACATTCCCTATAATTTTATAATATATCTAATGTTTATATTGAGTTAGTCCTTGTCAAATTGTAATTCCAAGTTTGTTGTTAATTCTTATGTCAAGGCCAAGGACGCAGCGAAATAAATATGAAACACACACACCCACACACACACAAAACCCTGATGGTACAAAATTGGCTGGGATTTTTCCTTAGCATGTTAATGGTACAAAATTGGCACACTGTTTAATTAAGCTGTGTGGATTTGACAACACAGCTGGCTGTCTCGTGACAGAATGATAATTTAGCTGACTGTCAAGAGACATGATTATTGTTTTGTTGTGTCCCATAAACAAATTACCACAATTAACTGCTAACCACTAACTAAGTAGGTGGGATTAATGTTAATGGTTTGTCCTCACATAATTTGGTTATAAATGCATCGGACAGCAACTGCCAACTTCAATGATGGAACAAGATCAAGTGAAGATCCTAGGCCTTAGCATATGTGATGTGCCCATAACACGCCATTTAGATATAATGATTATTTAGGTTTGTTGGTTTAGATTTATTGAAGAATAAAGCTAATTAATCCACCAAAGATTGGTACCACACTTAACAGAATAAAACGGATTCATTTGATGATATTGAAATCTAGCAGTACTAACATAATTGAATCAATTTATAAATATAGCTGTAAAAAGAAAAAGAAAAACAAGTTGGAGTTATAAAATCAAATAAATAGTCTTTTGCAAGCCAAATAAAGATGAATTTCTATCTAAGATTGTTTAAACATATTTTCTTTTATATATATTACTATTTAGATGTATAGTTATCATATTATGATTTTATGTATCAAAGATTTCTATATTGTTGCATCCGATATATATATCAAAATTCATGTCTTACTATTTTTGATGACTCATACTTGTAACAATAAAATACTATTATTTCTCCTCTAAGTTATAAAAAAAAAATGTGCGGTATTTTCTCTTATTTCAAAGCTTTTCAGATTCCAGTTTGATTGTGTTAAGGCCAGGTCTAATTCTCATATAACTCGAATAATTTATTTTGAGAGAAAAATTATATTATTTTGTTATTGTTTGCAGAAATGACGGTCATATGACTTTTCATAAACCTTCAATTTATGACAATAATAATTTTTATCCCATTGTCAAAGGCTCGAACTTCTTGATAATTGATAAATTATTCCTCTATCTTAACATAGAAACTCTCATTATAAGTATCAGCCAAAAAATAATTCACAAAATTAAATTTTTTGTACCCGACAATAAATTTGAACATAGGGAATTGGTGATGAAAATCTTCACACTCCTTTTTCATTTGAGAGAGGGGAGGGATATAATGTCACATGTGATGTCTAATTAAGAATGAGGATAGAATGATGGACTAGAAATGAAAAGATCTGGTAGACTCATAGGGTGTTAGAGTTTACTTTAAAAATTTATTTTTAAAGTGTTTGGATAAAATAAAATTTGACAGTTTATATAATATTATAAATGATAATTTTATAATTAATATGATTATAATTAATAGAGCTTTATAAGATAAATTAGAAATTGCTCACTTCTCCTAAAAAGAGCTTATAATGTCGTAGCAACTTATTTTAAAGGTTTATAAGCTCATTCTTAAATAAATACAATTTTCTATCTAGCTATATAAAGGTAGATGTAGATCGATGAATAAAAAATGTTGTATTAGTGTCTACAGGACTTAAACGCCTTAGCCGCCTCCAAATTAATGTCATGTTTAGCATTTGTTGCAAAGAAAAATATAGCAATGGTTAAGATTATATTAATAAGACCACTCATAATTGATTATTTATCTCTCATTCTTTTTTTCATAATTCAAAAGTTATTGATTTTGATGCGGTAGAGGTCGAGTGGCTTCGAAGAAGCCCTCATCCGAGCAAACAATCACACCTCCATTAGCAAATACTTGAGCGGAATTATAGTTGCTCTTGCCAAAGCCATCCGCAGAAGAGTGCATCACAGAGAGTGAGGGTCAATCAATTGTAATCCAATAGAGCAACTTCTAAAGTTCAACTTAACTTGAAATTAACAGTTAACAATCCAAAAAATGTAATATTCATTTTAATTTCTAGCTTAATTTCAAATTATTTTTAAATTGCAACTACTATTGATGTGAATCTGATTATATAAAATGTGTTGATTATGTATTTCTAAGTTATGCACCCAGATATTGGGAGAGACAAGAAAAGAATTGAAGGAAACAGTATAAAAGGGCAAAATGGAGAAAATAAATCCGGCGCCCAAGGATTGATCCAATAAACTAGCCCGACCAATAATTAAGACTGTCAATGGGTCGGATTTGGATCGGATCTATTATATCCGAATTCGATTAACAAAAGTCATATCCGAATCCGACTCGAAATCCGATAGGATCTTTGTTTATAAGTATCATATCCGAATCTAATGGATATCGGGAACCTGATTAAAAAATCCAACCCGATTTTATTTTTTTTTTCCTTTTTTTTTCTTTCTTTTTTCTCTTTTAAATTTTATAAAAATATTGTATTTATAAAATAAATTTATGTCATATTTGAATTTTTAACAACTTTTTATTATATATTAGTCAAAAAGTTAAATATTTGAAGACTAAACTCATTTTTCACATTAAATTAATGTATAGATAAACTATTATATATTAAAATATTTGATTTTTTAGCAATATTCCTCTTATTTTTTAGGTTAAAAACTTAATATTAATAGTATAATATAGATGCTAATATAGATATTACGTCAATATAATACATAAATTTTATTTTAAAATATTTATTAATATTATATATAAGAGTATTAATTTAATAAAAAATATTAAGGTTCATATTCAAATCTTTAACGGATCGGATTGCTTAATTCCATATTCGATCCACTTATTTCGAATTTTGAATATTTATAATCGGATCTGATCCATCGAATATTTTAATCGGATAAAAATTCTAAAATTCGAATTGAATTCAGATCGAATTCGAATTAAAATCCGATCCATTGACAGCTCTACAAATAATACTACATTGGACTTTAAAAATGAGGCTTGATCCACAGTTTACCTTGGCCCATAATGTCATATTTGGACTGAAAAAAGACCATGGCCCACAAAAAAATGTGGCAAACAATCTAAAAATAGAATATTTTAAGATGTTCTAAAATTTTTTGATAATAAATTCCATTTAAAAAAAAATAACAATTCCAAATTTTTAGGACTTTTTAACAAACTCTGTTAATTATGATTATCATTACAAAATTAACATTATTAAAATATAATTTTACAATTTTATTTATATAAACACTTTAAAAGCTTATTTTTGAATAAAATATAATATGAAAAAATGATGATAACACCACATACATACACCCACAGTTCCTCTAGCACAGGACATCCAACTACTTTCATGAGCCTGAATGGCAATTGTATTCAGTAAGGAAGTGTAGATTTGAAATGTATGCCAAATTCATTAAGAATACACTTCAGATAATTAATTTTTTACATTACATTTATGCATCAATCTCAAAATCCATCACAAACAACTTAGTATGTACAAGGTTTTTGCAGACTATAAATATGAAATAAAAATGAGTAAATACCTACAAATATTTCGTAGCACTCCATCCGTAATGGGATTTTTTAATAACAATTATTGCCAAAAATACATCTCATTCCCCCAAACCATCAAGAATGAACTTACACAGAAGATAATCCATTCAAAGAAGATCAGATATCGCCCCGTTTCATTGATTCTTGCTTAAAAGAGAGCATAATCCTCTTTCTGCCAACTTGTTGAGTTGGGCTTAACTTGACGTTGAATGATAATTTCACCAGACGAAATGCAAGAAGGGGGATGCACCAGACCTGAGCTTGTGCGGTATGCTTCCCAGCAGAATGACTTTGCAGCTCCACACAACGTTGTTAGTTGAATGATCTCTAAATATAATCTCTTGCATGGATAGCTATCACTACATGCTAATATGATAGCTTCCTCTGCTGCAGAAGTCCCTTTGATGCTGCGAAAATATATGCTGTCAATACTGACTGCTGAGGTCTGCATTGTAAAGGTAAAACTATGTTTTCCAGACAAAATAGATATATATGTCTGGTTTTTCACATAGAACATATGTATAGGCAACTAAATAGCTGCAAGAAAGACAGGAGAATTTGAAGCATAATAGTACCTGGTTTAGACAAGTCCGATGAAAGTCACAGTAATATTGATATATTATTATAGGATTGGAGATATTTTTCATCCATATGTTCTTAAATGTGACTTTCCTTACAGAACCGCTGCCTCCCTAACAGAGAGGATATTGAAACTTACAATCAGAATGCAAACTCTGCAGTATGTTAGAGCTTTAAGGAGCTGCAAAAGAAGGAAAAGAAGCCGTAAAGAAATATTACCTGCCATGTTTTGATCCTCAAACCATTTTCAGTATTAAACAAAACTGCTCCATTAACAATAACATCCTGCACTGAAGCAGATGAATTGTGTTGTCCCAGACTTCTAATGCTGCCAAAGAGCCATTATGAGCTACATAAGAAAATGGTTCAAAGTAGAAGGGCAAATTGCAGAATACCTTATGCCATGGCCAGGCCCACAGACGATATTTTTATGCGAATTCTAGAAGAATTTCTGACTATAGATATGCAGTCGTCTCCTGCATTGCACCGATTTGTATTTAAAAAAAAAAAAAAAAAAAAGTTGATAAATTAGCAAAGTAGAATTGCATTGTTATCTCAGTTTATATGATTTTTGTTCAGATATATTGTTGTTTTGAAGACCAACAGACCTGTGCCGACAATGATATCCTTGAGTTGAACATGTTTTGAAGCACTTATGTGAATCCCATCCGTGTTAGGGCTATCAGTAGGCGCTATAACTGTGACACCAGAAGCCCCTACGTGGAGACAATGGGTAAATGCCATATGCATTTGTTGGCTGTTAACCAAAGTAATATTCCTGACTTTCAAGTTCTTGCATTTATGGAAAATAACAGCCTGCGTCATATGACAATCAGAAAAAACTATCAGACAAATGTTCTTTCTTGATAATTAAGTATAAGAACATAGAGAGATAGCAATGCCTGCGGTAATAATTTGCATAAATCCAAACAGAACTAACTGTTGGCGCGAGTGTACGGAGCTGCCAAAGAAAGTTTGGCATTAATTGTAGAAACATCTCTTTTTCAAGAAAGTAAAAGGAAATTACATCACTGTGTGAGGAGGGTAAAATATTATGAGTACATTTGAGTCATTTTTCTTGCATGATTGGCGCCACCATTCCTGGCCTAACCCATCAATTATTCCACCCCCTTCTACTTTGAGGTGGTTCACTCCATGGAAATAGAGCCATTTATTTACGTTCAAACCATCCCAGGTCTTAGGATCTTGAGGCACAACAATAACACCAGAAACCTATGCAGTAAATTGTATTTTATAAATAAAATTAAGTTTGGTAATTACATTATGAAGCTCTAAAAGTATTGAGGGAATCTAGTTCTTATCCTCAAGTTCCCTTTTGACCGGCAATGGCCAGCAAAATCAGTTGGTCAAATGAGATAAAAGTTGCCTGCAGGAATTTCAATTTTGGTTCGTGATGGTAAAGCAAAGGCAACCTCCCAAACTTCTTGCAAACTCCGATGCCATCAAGCGTAAAATTTAGAGACAAATTTCTTAAAAGGAAACCTTAAACATGATGCACCATGCCTGTTTTATAAAAAACATCCAAATTCTTTCTTTTATGATAGCATAAGACTAAAATATTCATCTAGACAACTTCAAAAATTGTGAAACTAGAAACAGGACATTGAAAAATATCGAAGGAAGAGGAGATAGGTGAATAATAAGAGCTAACTAAACAAAACTTTCCCATATGACCGTCCAATGAAATTGAAGAGTATAAGTCCTTCCTGGATCATTCGAACGGAATAATAGAATAATAGCTTCAAAAAAAAAAAAAAAAACCTTCATAGCTAACTTCTATTTTTCATAAAAATAATGTCTCCTCAAGCTCTCTTGTGATAAGATTTAACCATTTCCTAATTCCTTACCATGAATTTGGAAGAAAAAATAAATAAATAAAAATCCAGAGAAGCTGAATAATTAAGTCCAGTTCTTTCCCTTTTGTCTCTGTTTAACTTTTCATCAGGATCAATTGTCTTAGCAATTTGACAAAAAAAGAATTACATTAGGTCCAATAGAAGTTAGATCAACTTAACTAGTAATTCACATAGAACAATTGTCTAGACAGGATCAAATCCACATTCAAGAGACAACACACTTCACTCTAGAGTTTCAAAATATTGCACCATTATACACACTACTTGCAACAAAGAACCAAGTAACAATAAAACAACAAGAGGAAAACAGGCTTGCAAGAAAATAATCAACTTTACAAATCAAATCCCTAACTCCAGTTTTATGCCCTCATAACAGCATACTCCATTACGCCAACAAATCATGGGCCCAACAGGGTCTTACTCTTACACTAAGTAAAAACCAAAAAGATTTTCATCATACATGTAACTCAGTAAAATTTCAGACAATATTACTAAAGTAAAGAATATATAAACCTTGGGCGCAGCTGACTCTTGGAGAAAAACATTGGGACGACGATCGGAGAGCACTGAAGACCTGGAACAGGAGTGGTTCAAAGGTGCCCCCCCAAGCCTACACAGCGAAGCCTGCCCAAGCGTCGGGAGGCTCCCAGGAACCTGAAGGAATAACCTAGAAGCGTAGCTGCAGGTGTTATCTATACTATTATATATTATATACATACAATAGTGCGAACCGACTACAATTATATAATTGTGATTGTAATTTTAGCCAAATAATAAATTCTTAAAATTTTGAATTATTTTAATTAAATTTCAAAAAATTTATTAATTATAAATTATTAAATTTGATATTATTTATTTTATTTTAAAGATATTTATTCTTATTTATCTTTAATTGATATGAATATATTATATTTCAAAAAAAAAAAAACTTTCATTTGATAAAGAATTTCTTTTTAAAATTTTCAATTGATGAATTGAATTTGATATTATCTTTTTCATATTATTGATGAGATAATATAATAAATGGTTAGAATAATATCATAAATGGTTAGAAGGGTTAAAACTCTTATATATATATATATATATACACACACACATGTATAAAGTGGTGGAGTCCAAATATAATTTGATTAATAAAAACACATTCAAATTGCAAGTTTCTCTCATCCAATCTTCCAAGCATCTCACCAAGAGCACAGAGCTTTTCATACACAAGCTCTCGTTCCAACAGTTGATTTGTGAAATTGCACATGATTTCAATATTAATTTCAGGTTCCAAACTCATTCCATGTTTGAGCTCTAAGAAGCGGTTGATGCTTATCTAGTGGGTCTCTTTGAATGTACCAATTTGTGCGATAGTCATGCAAAGAATATTACCATCATACCTAAGGATATTCAGTTAGCTAGACACATTCGTGGTGAGTGTGCCTAAGTAGAAGAATAGATAAATTGGCGGTGGTGACTGTAGTTTTAGTTAGGGTTATCTATTTTGATTTTTTTTTTTATATGCTCCGAGGGGACAACACAAACAATTTGTTGGATTTTGAATTTGGCTCCCTATAAATTTATAGATTATCTATAGAACATTCAATTGTGTTAAAAAAAAAAAAAGTTTTCCAATCTATTTGATTAACTTTTGACATACTTAATTTTGTATGCTTTTTGGAATAGATTACTGTTCTTGAGTTTAGGTTAGTCATCTACCTAATTTTTGTATATTTAATTGTAATTGTATTATTATTCAATATATAGATGTCCTACAAATTTTTTATATATTTAATTTTGTAGGTCTTTTGGAATAGATTATTCTCAAGTTCAAGTTAGTCGTCATTTACTAAATTTAAAGATAATATTTTTGTGATTAATTTATTTATATTTTATTTTATAGAATATTTTGTTATAATCAGTTAAATAATGTGTGTATATACATTGATATACCAAGGTAATCATTTTATTTTACATAGGTTAAATTTTTTCGCATTGTTGTGCGTATGGAGGAAATTGATGCTAATAGAATATGGTACGAGACATGTAATTATTGTAAAAAATGTTGTATATGTTCTTACGGAAAAAATTGTGTGCATCAATCCTATTGATGTTGTTGATGCAACTATTAGATAATCTTTTTTCAATTTTATATGTATCTATAAAATTTCAATCATTTATTTTATGCAAATAAGTTATTATATAAATGCAGGTTTCATGTTCATTTAAGAACAATAGACAGTAGTGATGCAATTAACTTGAAGATGTTGAGCAAACAAGCCGAATATATGTTCTGTAATCAAGCAATTTATTTCAAGAGTCTGCAATAAAAGGTACTATTATAGTTATATTTATAGCAAAAACAATATTACAAGCAATCTAACAGTTTTCATATAATAAGTATTTCATTAGAAAAATAGCAGAAAACTATTACAGGAGCATATCAAATCTTTCCAAGATCGTGCATTCCCGTTTATCATTCCCGTTCAACCAAAACTTGCAAGGCCAGATGTTTGTTGCATAGTAAATTTTGTTTTGGGTGTCGATTGGTCCGAAGAATGTTTCTATCTTCCAAAGAGATTATATCTTTTAAATACATAAATATTAGGTATTATTGTTATTTTAAATTGTTAAAAGTATATGTTTATTTTTTTAAATGTTCACCATACAATTTTACATTTACATGTGATTTATTGTCATTTATAATTTGTCAAAATAATGGTGCTGGTGCTTTTGTTTTAATATTTTTAACACAAACATCTTTTTCTTATTCGCATGCCTGTCTTTATGCATATTACAATGAATATAAAATTCCCTTCTTTATTGATATTGGTCTTGATATATTGTAAATTGATAGAAAATATCTTCAAATTATATAGATAAAAAAATTTATGTAGTAAAACTCACATTTATGTAATATGAGAAGGATTTATATACATTAAATTTTTTATTTATTAATTTGAATAAAAGTTATTTTTTACCAAACCTAAACAATAGAAAAGTTCCTAACTATTTCAAAATTAAATTTTTAGAAAAATGTTTATAAAGTTACATATATATTATTAATTATTTACATTAAAGTTGGTTGAATCTTTTTTAAGGGAAGATAAAGGCACATATTATTCATTAAGAACTTAAACATTTAAAGAAAAATGTAAAATCTTTGCATAACACGGGGTACATACTAGTTCTATTATATTTCAATATAGTCAAGATTTTCTTATTGAAAACATAAATTAATCTTCTATGAGGCCAAATCACAAAAATAAAATTCTGAGCAAGAGATTACTGTTGTGTTTGTTTTCATTTTCGAGGAATATTTCATTCTCCAAATATTTTTTAAAAGCAAACATTAGTTTCAAAAAATTCATCTTTCTTTTTTCTCAAAATAATATTAAAAAATTCTAATCATTTTAAAGAATATCAAAATTATATATCTATATATATATATATATTAATCTACCAATCCTTATTTCGTGAAAAAAATATTTACACTATAATTTGTCTTCTACTTTAAAATAAAATCAAACACACCATCATTTTCGATATATTTTTTAATTTTACTCTAAAAAAAATATTCTTCAAAATGTTCAAAACATAAACAGACATTACCTAAAATTTTCTTTCCAAAGAAAATGCCATAAATATTAATAGAAGAAGGAAGAAAAAGAAGACATTAATGACTGATTGAAAAATAATAGACAAGATAGGCCACCACGCTCTAAAACCTTATCTCTTTTACTTTTTCCATTGTTTTTCTTTTCTTTTTTTTTTTTCCGTATATTTCTTTTCCTCTCCTTTTCTTCTTCCTTCTCCACAGGTGCTTGGAAGAAATTATTTGAAAAGTATTTATTACAATACATTTACATAAGGATGATATCATTTGCTTAAATAAAAAAGATTTTTTTTTTAAATACAATTTTAATGGGGACAAAAATGATATTTAATTTACGCCCAATTACTGTTTTAAGCTTTAACCTTTTTCCCTTTTAATTGGTCTTATGAACCAGAATCATATTTAGCCGAAATACGGCCCAACAATTAGGGTAAGCTTGGGGCCAATACTTAAGGGTAAGATCGGGCTGTTGGATATTGTAATTGGGCTCAGATTGACATGGATAGTGGCAAATTAATAGGGCTATAAATGAATCAAATTTTAATCTAAATTCAATCTGAATTCGATTCTTATTTTAAATTTTTTATTCAATTAAAATATTCGATAAATGAGATCCAATTATAAATATTCGTAATTCAAAACAAGTGGATGGATATGAAATTAAGCAATTCGATCCATTAAAAATTCAAATCCGAACTTTAATATTTTTATTAAATTAATACTCTTATATCTAATATTAATAAATATTTTAAAATAGAATCTGTATATTATATTGACCTAATATTTTTATTAATATCTATATTATGCTATTAATATTAAGTATTTACATTAAAAAAATAAGAAAGATAATAATAAAATATCAAATATAATAATGTATAATAGTTCACCTATGTATAAATATAATGTGAAATAAAGATTTAATATTCAAATATTTAATTTTTGGGCTAATATATAATAAAAATTTATTAAACATTCAAATATAATGTAAATATAAGTATAATATTTTTATATAATTCAAAAGAAAATATATTAAATCGAATCAGATTTTTTTCATCAAATTTCATATATTCATTGGATTTAGATATGGTACTGACTAATAAAGATCCTATAGAATATCGAATCAAATCGAATTTGAATATAAATTTTGATATCAAATTCAAATTTAAATACGACTAATTCAAATCAAATCTGACCGATTGACAGAGCAAAATATACCACTATGCCATTAGGGATATAAAAAGGAGTACTAAAGTTGGTCTAAGCCTAACATTTTAAAATAGCACAACCCACATTAAAACCATTAGAACCTAACTTAACCCAAATCCACTCATATTATTTTAAACGCAACCCAATCCAAAACTAAGTGGGTTGGGCTGGAACCATGGTTCTAAACTCAATTTGCCACCCCTAAATTTAAGTCTAATATATATGTTTCAAGTTCAAACTGTAGCTTGAACTTAAGAGTTTCTCCATGTTGACGTTGATTTTGATCCCACCAGTATATTGGATCCATTACCACAAGTTTTAGAATTCTTTAACGAGTGGAAATCATCTGAAAAGTCTTTGGTTATCTGAAAATAATATATTTTTCTCAAATATTTTCTCTCTTTTTACTTATAAAAAATGTTATAACACGAACTAACACAAATATAATTGAATTTTCATAAAATATAAGTCGAGTTTAGTCAGGTATATGATTTTCAAATGTTGAATTTGACTCTAGTCTCTTAACTGTTAAACTCATGGTACTAAAAGTATTGACTACTCATAAGGTAATTTGATTAGAAAAAACATAATCACGACCATCCACCATCCCGTAGAACCACTCATATTGTCCAATAACAGTATGAAGTTATATACAAACTCTAATTGTTCAAATTAAATTGTAGCTGATTTAAATATCAAATTACTTCAACCCTTATTTATAAGTAAAAGATTATTAAAAAAAAAAAACCTGACAAACTGTTGATTCATAGTTTACTTCTAGAATCAAAGTCTGGCGGAGATATTATCATGTTGGGGGCATAAAAGTTTCTAATTTAATGTGCCTATATTCATCTGTGTGTGTGTGTGTGCGCATATATATGTATGTATGTAGAGAGAGGGGAGAGAGAGTGAATAGAAAGAAGCAAGGTTCGGTTGGGTGGCCAATTATTGATTTCATGGTATCCTCCTTACATTTATATATTCCAGTCTTCATATTTTTATGTGTATGATTTGGGGTTTAAATTTTAATAAATCTTTGATGTGTGTAAATAGAAAAAACTTATATAAGTTTGCAATACTAATTTTGGCATAAGACCATCAAAGGTAGCAAGACAAATATTAATTCTATGGAAAATGTAAATTAATGTGAAATTACAAGATTATTGAAGTAATACTTTGAGCATACTAAACATTAATACGCATGAAGCCTTCAGTTTTCATTAAAATACAGAGAGAGAGAGAGAGAGAGAGAGAGAGAGAGAGAGAGAGAGAGAGAGATCTTTATTGAGAATTACCTACGCAAATTAATTAAGTGTTTTTGATGCCCCACGCCAACTGTTGAAGCCGTTTCAGAATGCGTGTGAGTTTTCCACATTCCAAGATGCTTAACTTTTTAAGTTTAGGCATTCCCCTACTAATGTCTTCTCCTTCTATCAACTCCTCTAATTCCCGTAAGAAATTTAGTTTCAAAACTTCTAGTTGAGGAAGGCTGTCAGCTCCTGAGCAATCCATCTTACTTCCACAGTAGGAATTGGAGTGGAATTTGAGGATTTTCAATTTGGGCAATTTTCTCAATGTTTCCATTGAGTCCTCGAACAACTGAGTCTTCCGAAGGGTAAGCTTGAGGAGGCTGGGTGGTAAATCAAGAGGTTGGGGCATCTTCAGTTTCATACCACCTATCTTCAACTCCATAAGCATGGTGTGTTGTGATAGGTTCACTTTTGTTTCCACAACACTGCCTGAGCCCCAACAATGAAGGGTCTCTAGTTTCTTTGATATTGGCTCTCGCCCTCCACATAATATCTCCATGGCTTCAGGCGTCACGCCCCACAAAACTAATTTCCTCAAATTAGTGAATTCAGGCAACATAGTAGGATGTATGAATTTGTTATCAAGATCCACAACAAGCGTCTGGATATTTGGCAAGAAAACTTCCACTTGCCTCTGTAGCCGCATGAGGTAATAATCCCACTTATGATATATAAGTCTACCTTCTATGAGAAGATGTCTTAGTTTTTTCATCTTCCAAATCCCAATAGGAAGCTTTAGTAATAGAAATCCTCCGACATCCAAGGTCTGCAAATTTTTGAGATTTTGAATACTCAAAGGAATTTCAACAAAATCATTCGTATGTAATTGGAGGCAGTGCAAGCAGCTCAAACTCCCGATCTCAGTGGGAAGAAGCAACTCCCCCCAAGTAACTAAGATAAGCACCCTGAGCAATCTGAATGTGCCAAGCATCTTTTTGAGGTGCTCCATTTGGACTCCCTCCTCAATATTGAAATGAAATAGTGCTCGAAGTTTGGGCATCTCATACTTTAGAGCGTTATCGCCAGTAATGCTTTCATTTTGGATGGCAAGCCGACGGACTTTCATAACAAAACTAGCCTCAAGATGATCAATAGTATCGAGAAAGTCAATCTCTCTACCCATATTTACACAGAGGCTTTGCAAAAGATCATGAACGCGGAATCTCTTTATCCTTCCATCATGTCCCCGCTTAACAACTTGAATTAAATTCCTAGCGTCCAGTTTGCTTATGTAATCCTGTCCCACATCCTCTGGTTGGTGGGCTCCAATGCCTAGAACAAATTTCTCAGCCATCCACATTCTTATTAGATGAGTTGCATAGAACTCATGGTCCTCAGGAAAATTTCCGAAATAAAGAAAACATGGTTTTAGGGCTTTCGGCAAATCCTTATAACTCAAACCCAAAATTTGGGAGCATTTGTCACTTGCATCTTGACCTATGCTCGTTAGCACCTCATTCCAACCAAATTCACTCATCCCTCTCTCCCGCAACATGCCTGCTGTGACCACAATTGCTAATGGGACACCATCACATTTTTCTACTATTTTCTGACCAATTTCCCCTAGTCCCGCATGGTCAAGCTCTTTGTTAGTCATTAATTTGGAGAATAGCTCCCAACTAGTTTTGTTATCAAAGGGTTGTAATTGATGTAAAGAGTCTTGACCACCTATGTATCTACCTACACCAGTGTTCCGGGAAGTAATAATTATTCTACTGGTGTTGGTACTACTCTCAGTATGATCAGTGGGGAAACACATTTTTAAACTATCCCATGCTTCAGGATGCCAAATGTCATCAAGTAAAAGTATGTACCTTTTCTCTTGTAAAAAAGAAAAAAGACTGACCTTCAAGTCGTCCTCTTGTTTCTCCTTCTCAATCTCAAGACCTACCTGTTTTGCTGTATCTTGTAGAAGACTTTTTATATTTGGCTGTTGAGAGATAGTAACTGAAGCAGAACAATCAAAACCATTCTTTATTTCCTTGAAAACTTTCTTCGCTAGAGTCGTCTTGCCCAAGCCCGGCATGCCGACGATCGACACAAAGTGATGCTCTTTTAGCTTAGTTTTCAATTCTTCAATATCTCGATCAAATCCAATAATTATGGGATCATCAAAATGGAGTGCAGCGGGTCTAGGATCTGTTGTTGCTGCTGCAGCATTTGATTCTTCAGCTTTGTCAGGTATATCTTCGACACCATAATTTTTCCTGTCCATGTCAATGCCCTCAACTCTCTTTTTAATTTTCTCAATCGCCCTGGAGAATTGGCTGCAAGTGTGACCATAGGGCAAAATGTGTACAGTTCTCTTGAGGCAATTTTTTGCCCTGTGTGATTCAATCCGAGGAAGGAAAGTATCAAAGATATCCTCGACATCATGAGCCAGGTCCCTAATGTTTTTTATGAGGGTAGCCACCTTTGGGTTGGTAAACCTCTTGGCCTCTGCATCATCAAGGTAAGCTTGAATGAGCCTCATTTGTTGCTCGAGCCAACGAATGTCCTCTGGCAGCCAATATAGTCGAGAGCTTTCATCCACAATAAAATTTGCAGCAATGTCCACAGTCTTGTTGATGACAGCTGAAACAACTTCTTCTGCCATCTTCTCAACTTTCAAGATTGTTGATATTTCAGGGAAAATATATCTAAGCTAATATTATGTTCCTGTTGGACGTGATGATGATAGGAGAAGAAAAGCAAATGAGTGTTATTTTCAGAATTTAATATTTTCACACATAACAACAATATATAATAGAACAAGACCTCGTAATTTAGAATTCGATTTTTTTCTTCCAAGATTATGCATTTATTTAACACATAAAGATTGATCTGTATGTACTCTTTATTTAGTTTTGATTGTGGTGGCAAATGGATGGGTTGAGTTGGGTTTGGCTTGGGTTTATGTGGGTTGGGTTCTATATGAATTAAGATAAATTGTTTGAAAGTGGGTTGAACTCAAAATAAATTGAGTTGTGGGTTGGGTTGATTTTGAAATGATTCCAATAGAAAACAAAAAAATCGATTTAATTTACTTATTTCAAAAAATTAATTCAAAATACTATAGTAATACTATTATGCCTTCTATAATCTATTTAATATATAATTTTACAACATAATGAGATGATTTATTAAATTAATTAAATTTTTTGAATGAACCTATTTTGAACTCACTTAAAATCTATTTTGAATTCAAATTTGTTACAATCCATCTAAAACCAAACCCACTCAAACTCAATTTTAAAATGTTTAATCCAACCCATGTGGGTTGGGTGAGAGCCCATGGATTCTAACCCAAATTGACACCCATAAGTTTTGATCTTTTACATTTTCTGGAGAATTATTAATCATGAATTGGACTGCCAATAAAATATGGCTCGTTGCTTTTTAATGCAAAAGATTCTCTTCTGATACATATTTCACGCAATGGTCATATTTGTGTTTGTGCTCTCCCGCATGAAGCTGTCGCAGGCATGGTGAAAAACATACAGAAAAAATATTTCCTTTATTTATATAATTAGTATATAATTTTTTTTGTATGAAATGTTCGGCATAAAATTAAGGATATATATATATATTAAAATTATAAAATGTCCAAAGTATGTACACATTACTATTATTAATAATAATAGATAGATAGGTTATAAAAAAAATAATAGATATAAAAGAAATAATTCCAACTTTTATTTTGAAATTAAAGCGAATTCTGTAAAGACAATAAATTACACATACTCTTTTATCCTTAAAGCATATACCAATATATATACTTATGGCTAATTAAAATAGGGAGTTTTCCACCACTTACATTTTGCACACATATGGGTGCATTTATTTCCTTGGACTAAATTGAATAAGATAAATAACTCAATCTAATTCAATGTTTACTTTAACACATAAAAGCTCATAATTAAATTAAGAGGGTGTTTGGGTGAACTTATACGCTCTTCAAAATATCTTATAAGATATTTCAGAGCTTATAAGATGTCAAAAAGTGCTTGGTAATTTTTTTTAAAAAAAAGAACTTATAAGCTTCTAAAATAATATTTTAAGCGCTTATAAGCTCTTTTTAAAAAGGTTAGGAATTCCTAACTTATTTTTAGGATATTAACAAACTCTCTTAATTTTAAGCATATTAATTACAAAATTGACATTACTAACATCTTATAAGCTTCAAAATTTTATTTATTGAAATACTTTAAGAAATTATTTTTTAAAAAATGATCTAACATTTTATAAGCTCAAAAAACATATTATAAGATGTAGGAATTTATAAAATATTTTGAATAAATTTAGCCAAACACTCTCTAAAGCCTAGTCAAATATACAGTACATGTGGAGTGAGGACATTTTATCTTTCACTCACTCACGTATCTTATCCATCAAAATAAACACACCTAATTGTTAATGTACTGATGGCCGGTCTTGTTGCTCAAGAAATAGTGTGAAGTTGTCCTAACCAATGAATGAAAATGAAATGTCACTTAAATTAATAAATGTTGGATTTACATGTACATGCCTCCAAACATGATACAACAATGTTTTCAAAATTAGACCAAAGAACTCGTCATCTTACTGATTACTGGTTCGATCGATTCGACTGGTTGAACTGCTTCGACCAATATGATGTCCTAGTGACGTCATAATTCTATTTAATTTTGTTAATATATATAATATTTTAATATTAATAAAAAGTAAAAATTTCAACAATATAGGAAAAATATTATTTGAATTTTTTTATTATTACTTATTTTTAAGTTGATCTTCAAAAAAAATATTATTTCACAATTAGTCAGCTATGAATGAATAATTTAATTAAAAGAATATTTAATATTAATTTAAGTGATGGACCTCTTTATGCTTCAAATCCAAGTAAAATAAATTTTTTACACTAAATATTCAATATAATTTAAGAGAGATTAAACAAAATAGAATAACAACTTAGACATAAGTATCCACATATAACTAATATTTTATTAAATTTCAAAAAAATAAATTTATGTTTCAAAAAGTTACACATACAAAATCTTTATATAGTAATCATGTTCAACACATAATTTCTCTTTTTATTTTTTAAAAAGTTTTTAATTTTTAAATTTAAAAAATAAAAAAAAATGAATTGATGGCAAATCGATCGAACCACCATCGATTTAATTAATTTTTTATCGATTTTGACCAATTCAATAGATACCCGATTTAATTTTCAAAACACTGGATACAGTAGAATTTTAGACCTTTCATTACTAGAAATAATAACAACAATTATTGCCAAATCTATGCATCAACTACTATTGTGATTGGAAAAAGGTTAAAATTTTTACCTATGATGCTTCCAGCTGTTGTACGTAGTGGTAGGCCACGCAAATAAACTCTCGATCTATGAATTCTCACGAGGGAACCAATATTTTGAGTGTTTTGGACGCAATAATACAAATCTCTTGTACAAAGGAAAATGGGGGAGGGGACGATTGGTTTTAAGGACTAAAGGGAACGATAATTTGCACACTAGAAGTCTTAGATAGTGTACTAATTTTTTGAGGGTTTAAATAGCCCGCTTTTCCTCCCATGCACGCTGAGAATGATTCCTTTTTATTAGAATAATAACATCAGGTTGCTATTGTTCTAGGTCATACAGCTGTAAAGCATATTTATTTATTAATTTAGGCATAAACAAATATATGCCTTTCTTTTGCCCATTGATTGGTATCTATTTTAGAGGAGTCATACTTTACTAAGATCCCATGCTTCAACCTTGTACTAGACCCGTGGTAGACATGTTACGTAGGGATGTTTACGGGTCGAGTTGATTCGAGTTTGAGGAAAAAATGAATTCAAATCGATCATTTTTAATTGGATTGGATTGATTTGGATTTTGTAAATTTTAACTGGGTTTGGGTAATCGGGTTTGGAAAAAAAAAAAAAGAAAAAAGAAAAAAGAAGAAGAAGAAGAAGCATCAGCAAGCAAGCAAGCAAGCACTGGTTACAATTTCTTTAATTCTTTAACTAGAAAAAAATTGGCAAGCTCTAACTGTATTTAAATTAAAACTGAATAGATGGCCTTCATAAGCAAAATTAGCGTAGTATAATCCTATCAAAACAATCAAATTATTCTCAAAATATTTATCAAAACTCAAAAACACACAGCATTGCACCTGAGCTCCACAAGTTATAATTGCTATAAATTATCTCCTTCTTTACCACAAGCCATAATTGATAATATAAAATCCCAAATTCAAATTTAAGTTGAACATTAAATATAAATAGAAATAACAGAAGTCATAATTTAAAAAAAATTATTATTTATTTTAATTAAATCATAGGGTCGAGTTGGATTGGGTAAGTGAATATGAAATCCGAGAACCAAACAAAATATAATCAGATTTGATCATATTTTACCCGATCCAACCTGATTACTCGACCCAACCCGAATCAATTAGATTGGTTCGGTTTGAATCGTTGGGTTCATCGAATCGAATTATCCGATTAACACCCCTACTATTACATAGACCCTGTAACATCCCTAGAATTTCTTATTTTAATATTTTGAATTTTTACAAATTTGAATATATATATATATAACAATAAATATCGAAATATTCATAATTTGTGGGTTTACATGTAAATTTAGCGGATTTAATATTTTCATTTTTCTATCTAAGAGGGGTAAATGAAAATTATTTTTCTTCTAGATGTGGACTTAATGCAAAGAAACAACTAATTTAAGGACCAAATTGAAGTAAGCATAGTTGGAGGACTTGAATTCAGATTTGCAGAAAGTTGGGGTTAAATTGTAAATATGGAAAGGCTACTTGAATAAATATACATTTTTCAATTCCTTCCCTTCATTTCATCATCTTCATCACTGTACCACCATCTCCATTTTTCCTCCGGCGAAACCTCCCGACCACCACAAACCGACCTAAACCCAACTTACCTCTACCGTCATCCTTACACCCTGAACTCAAAACCAATCTTTCCATCCTTAATTTCTGCAAAATCACTGTGGAACACTCAAGCAAACTGACGGATAGGGGAGGTGAAATGGGTTGTCACTCCAGCAACTTTTAACGGCCAAAATCGGTACCATTCTGTCGGGCTTAGCTCAAGGGTCACTCCGGTACTTTCAGATTGTTGAAGGGACCACCGTGGGAGAAGAAATTTCACAAAAACCACATGGCGGTGTTGGTGGCGAGGTTGCGGTTTTTCGACGAATAGAGGGCTCTCTCGGTGTCGGGATGAAAAACTAATTAGAGCATTGGATTTCTGGGGTTGAGGAGCAGCTTTTGGTGGTGGTTTCAGAATTTTCCAGCAGCGGTGACCGGGCAATTTGTTCATCTCATTGAGAGGGTGACATGCATGCGGGCTGATCGTTGTTTCTCCTTACCGATAACTCAATATTTGGGTAAACATTCAAAATTGGAATTAAGCTTGTTGTATGTATTTGTATACATATATTCTCCATTCAAATCTTGTATTTTGGGAAATGATAAAGGAAATGATCGATAAGAATAGCCATGCATAAGAATGGAACGTTCATGCACAATAATTAAGTTTATTGAATCCGGAATGGTATTATTTCATGTGAACTATAGGTTAGATGGCTTATTAAGTATAGAAAACCCATGTTATTGCGACTGAAGTGACAAAATTTGGGATTTTATAAAAATTGGGTTGTTATTATCGACCTTATATTTGTTATGAGGGAAATTGGTAAGTGAAGGACTCAATTATATTATTTTGACGGTGTAGGTTGAAATCCGTACATATTTCATACAGCCAGTACGTATAATATATCCTGCGGCATTGATGTTAAAGCAAAATCGTAACTATTATGTTATCCGAGGATTACTGCATTTGATTATAATTAAGTATGATAGATATGGATATTTAGGATTGAACGAGGGTTTAATTGATAAATTATCCTTTTAAATAGGTGACGAGGATTTGGGTCCTAGAGACCAGTAGAATTCTGACTTCTTGCTGAGGCTGATAAGGTGAGGATCCGTCAATCTGGCAACCCTTGTACCTATCGATTCCTTGATAAACTCCTGTGAGGGTTGGTATTACTTTGATTATCGTACTCTGTTAATTATTGTTACCCTGTGAGGATTCTACCGATTGGTTCTTGATTTGTTTGAGCCTAATCTATAGTCATCGTTGAACCCGTTAGGTTCCGCTGATTTGATATCTATCGTGATTTGTTATTGATTTTTGAACCCTATGAGGTTCTTTTGATTTGAAATTGATTGATATTTGATTTGTTTTATTGAAAATGATTGTCCAGATCAGCTTCTATGAAGCTTTGTGAAAATTGATTCCTTTTTTCTAAAAACTGAACTGTGCAGCCAAGTGGCCTATGTTTTCTTTAAAACCTTTTTGAATGCACTGATTTACCGTTCTGGCCCCATGAACTTTCTCAGTCTTTATCGTATTGTTCTCATTGAATTGAAAATTGTTATTGTCAAATATCGTATTGGTTTTCTTGATTGTTTAATGTATTGCAGATCGCCTTGATGGCATAATTGTTCAGTTATTTTGCCCTGTTGGCAAATTGATCATTGGAAAGTTGTTTTATAAATGATACAGGAGAATTGCTGGGCCTAGAGCCTTGCCAAGCTGTTATGCTTGTGCTATTGTTATTGCTAAGCCGTCGTGCTTGTGCCATTATTGTTGCCAACTGTCATGCTTGTGCTATTGTTATTGCCGAGCTGATGCTCGTGCCATTGTGATTATTGGATTGTTATTGTTGAACGATTGTATTGTTATGGAGGCATAAGGATAATCTGTTATGCATAATTATTTTTATTTGATATACATAGTCTGTTGGGCTTGCACTTTTAAATTATTTTAGCTCGTGGAACAATAAGGCTAGAGTGAGTTCTCAGTCTAGATCGGGCTGAAGCCAAGCCAACTGAGCCATCTGTATTTTCTCTCGACTGTGATCGGTTGAGATGCTCTATACCTCCCGAACATCATCGGTCGAGATGATCCCAAGCCTTTTGAGTTGACGGTTATAGCATCCCGACCTAGCGAATATCGTTTACTTGAAAATGTGTTTTCTTCATTTTGGCTTGTTTTGAGCTTCCATAGTTTCGTGTTATCGAGTTTCATTGTTATTATTAACTCTAAATAGCCATCCATTGCTTTGCCTATTTCCTCATTGAGTCCTTATGACTCATCCTCGTACCATTTATTTCCTTTTAGATAGGTATGAGACTGGAGGCTTGGACTGAAGGATGTGGCTTGACATTTTGTATTAAGTTTGGTGAATGTATGTTCATATGTGAATTCACCATTTAATATGTAAGGGTCTTAGAAATGTTGTGATATGTCATGAAGAATATGAGACTTTTGGCATGTATGTATGATATTTCTTATGTTGGTATTTGTTTTGAATGACGATGGGGTATTAGTTTGACTTCCGCACTTTGATATTATTGTATTAAGTTGAAGCATGCTATAAATTGTTGAGTATCAAGGTTTATTGGAGATGTTTGAAAAAAAAATTATGGGTCTATCGGATATGTTAATGCATGCTATAGGATTAATTTGAGTGGCATTCTGGCATTTGGGTTATATCCCGAGTGGGAGTGCTACAGACCCTCAACTTCTTCATCTTCTTCATCTTTATCACCCAATTCTAGTCTAAGACAATCCAATGCTCCAAAAATAGACTCTCTATATAAAATAACTTATGTTCCAGATTTCGAGAAAGTTCCTCTTACTGATCTACCCGTAATCAATCCTTATAATGCTTAATTTTATTAAGCCCAGATCCTCTTTTTCTAAAATACTTAAGAGCCTTATTAGTCCTCCAAAAGCTCAAGTTAAAGAATTTGTTCAAGTATCGGCTTTTGATTAATATCTTCTCCCAGCTACAGATAAGGAACAGTTTGTTGCTTTAGAAATCCCAGCTGATTTGCCAAAAGTATGATTGGCAGAAAAATTTATGCATATTTATTTTGGAGCAGTCAGATTTGTACTCACATTACATGGGAGAAAAGGATTACCAATGGCGTCAAGGATATCATTACTTGACTCTTTAAGTTTTCTTATTACCAACATGATTTTCAGTAATTTTCTTAAAATACCATTCATAATTATTATCATATAATCTGCATAGCTACACTATTTATAATATATTATTGCCATTCTATGGTGGTATGACTTCACTACCACTTTATCATGAATTTTCCTTTTTATTTATTTCAAAGTTCAAATAAATACATTAAATGATAATATATCGCAGTATTATATAAAAAATATAAATAAATACTTTATCTATTTAATACTATAAAAAAATTTATCAGACAGTACATGTATTATGTTAAAATCACTAATAATAATAAATAAGTTGTCTTAATAGTAGTAATAATAAATTATCACAAAAAGTTTTGTAGTGATCAGAATAAGCATATTATTGTACTTGCATACCTATCACTACATTCCACATAAACGTGCAAAGGAAATCATGTTATGTTCGAATCTTTATACACTAAATATATTCCAATTGATTTATGTTTTATGCTTAAAATGAAAAAGTGAGTTCTGGTGATTGTTGTTGCTTCATTAAAAGTAAGAATATTACTACTTTAATTATAAATATATTCCAATTGATTAATGCTTTATGCTTAAAAAGATCAAAAAATGAGTTCTTGTGATTGTTATTGCTTCATTGGAAATAAGAATATTTGTAGCTTCAATTCTATAAAATAGAATATTAAGTCGCAATCAAGACAATAGTATGAAAATAGCAATATGATATTCGAGAATGCCAATTTTAAAATGGATTATATTATTATTTTTTATTTCAAATTGATTATTCTCATTTCCTTTTTAAAACATTACAAAATAGAATCATATTAATGAAACTTTGTTTTCAAAACTTCACTTAATTAAAAACAATGATGTGTAACAATAACTGTCCATGATAACATTAAATAACAATAATGCAAATTTATATAATACTTACATTTTTTTCAATTATTATCTATTACTATTATAAAAAGAAAGCATATTGTTCACACTAAAGTGCAAGTTATTTAAAATCAAATTTATCCTCCAAATTTTTTGTCAACTAAAATTATTAGTGTAACATAAAGGGTAGAATTAGAAATTACTATACACAAATGACAGTCCTCATGCCATTTTTTAAATGTTCTAGATTTACCCACTTACATATCACACATGAACATCAAATTAGGATATAATTATGATATACCACTTAAGCCACAACCCACATTTGTGCTTCCTCCATCTTCACAACCCATGTTCTTAAAAATAACATCTTCTCTTAAATCTTCCACGATGATTGAGGCTGTGGTGTTTTTTTCATTGCAAACTCAAATTCCATTAGAGTAGTGGACATCGTCACTATAACCACTACTGCAACTCAAATTACTCGATTTAAACCCCAAATGCATATAGTTGGATCATCACTTACTGGAGCCAGCATACGAGATTTTATGTGCTTAATTTTTCCTTCAACAATTTATTCCACTTTTGAGTTATTAGTTTTCGTTTGTGAGCATACTCAAGCCGATTTTTTGAATGTACAAATCAGATATCACTTTTTTGTATCAACATTTGCTTAGAGCCCTTGCCCCATTGAAGAGCTCCTTAAATTTGACTGATGAGGATTCGATCCGTTGGACAAGAATCCGGGTTTGAAGCTCGGTAGAACTTGTCTTGAGGAGCTTATATTCTTGCTTGGTTAGGGAAGAACCCTGCAATCACAGTAAACATTAGGCTAGCCGAGAGGCCTTCGGCTTAGGCCCTCCGACGCTCAAGTCAGTAGAAATCGACCTCAAGAATCGAGCAGAGGAGTCAGGGCCTTTTAGTGTATATGAGTGCGTACCTCTAGAAGGCTGGGTTGAGGGTATATATATCGTTCCTCCGTCTAGGAAATGTCTAGGAAGCCCTCGGGTACCTCCAGGAGCCCCTAACCTTGGGCCAGGGGTAATCAGTCATTTCCCCTATTTGAATATTTCCGGCCAGCTGCCCTTCCAGGTTTCAAAGAAAAGATAGTACACTGTAGCAATGCCTGCTGTGTCAGACGGTGAGGGGGATGTCATGCACCATTAATGTGGAGGCGTGGCGCCTGCCAGTGCATTTAATGCAGTGGCAGAGTACTGTACTGGTCTCGACCTTGGACTCGACCTCGACAAGGTCGACTGAGGTCGAGGAGTGCCGTGGGCCAAGGTAGCCTAACTGGGCCTATGCAGGTCTGGTCGAGTGAAAGTCGATGAGACAATTGGGCAGCCATTCCCCACTGGGCCTGGGCCTTGCTGGTTTGGGCCAAACCACTTGGGCCTTGCTGGTTTGGGCCATCCCATATCATGAGTCCCCCCACTTCGCAAGGCTGAACGAGGTATCGACGAGAAGCGTTGGGAAGTAGCGAAATCGGTGTTAATGATAGTCGACCCGGGTTTTTGAAAATCGACCAGGGTTTGGCGCATTTATTGAGCGGTTACATCGTGGAGCGTGGGGGAGGGCCTGGCGGTTACAGTCATTATTGCAAACGTTTGGTTTACGGCGCCCCTTTCCCTATAAATACCTACTGTAATTCTGGCCATTTTTACTTTTACCACTTTTGAATCTGCACGAGTGCTTGTAGAAAACTCTTGGGTGCCCAGGCTTTCTGAATCTAACATTCGCATTCTCTCCCCAGGTTTCCTGCATTTAACTTCCATACTCAGTAAGTGTTCCGCTGTTTTTACTTCCTGTCGTCTGCTTTTCTTTTGAAAATCATGTTGGGATTATATAGTTCTGAGGGTAGTGAGGGGGGGACAGTGAGGCCACCAAGTCGGAAAGGCGTAGGGATTCACCTGCGTCGTCTAATGATCCCTTGCAGGACGATTCTAGTTTGAGCAGCTCGAGCTCCAGTAGCAACCGCGGGGGGGAAGAAGCTGGGCCAAGCCAGATACCCGCATCGCAAGGTCGACTGTTTACCTCCCATTACTATAGTGAAATAATATCGACCATGAACCCTGGGGACTTGAGGCGTCTCAGAGAGGTATACCATATTCCCACTAAATACCAACTTTTAGCTCCTGGTCCACTTGGTTGAATGCATCGCGCTCCTGTGGGTTGCATAATTGTGTTTGAGGATGCATTTAGATATGGGCTTAGGTTCTCTCTAAGTGATAACCTGATAGGTCTACTCAGGGGTCTTCAAGTGTGTATAACACAACTTCTGCCCAACTGTTTTTCCACCCTTTGTAGTTTTATAGTTTTGATGCGTCTGTTCAACCAACCCGCTAGCTTCGAAAAATTTTCCAACTTATTTCATCTTCCCATGTCCCGCAAGTCGGGTAGTGCCAACGAGTCAGGGTTCTATTACCTCACTGCTCGACCTCATCGAAAATTTCTGGTAGCCCTCTCTTCTTCGTATGGTCAGGAGTGGAAAAAATGCTACCTCTTTGTTCGAGTGAATGGGGGTTTTAATATTCCTCGGGGTTGGTTGAGGGGGCATGTCGAAATGTAGGGTAATCGCGCCCCAACCTGGCCGAACACGTTTGTACGGGACTTGGTCGAGTTAGGCCCCATGGAGGCCTCTGTCTTCATCAAGGAGAGGCACTTAGTGTTGGCTGGGCTGTCACTGGCCCTGATAGATTTTCCTGCGGATTATGAAATAGGTAGATAAAGTGTGTTTTGGTACTTGTTTATCTTTGATGGTGCGCATGGTTCTTTGTTCTGATCTCTGTTAATTTTGATGTTTGGCAGACCGCGATGAAATCATGAACAGATCGAGAGCTGAGGCGTTAGCACGAGCAGAAAGAAACCAGCAGCAACGGCAAGGCGCCGCTGCTCGTTTAGAGCCGACTAGCTCCGAGGAGCCTCGTCGAATTACTGCAGCTTCACCAACCTTTTCGCCCAGTCGGGCTACAGCAACCGCTAGCGAGAGCCCCGCGGGTCAGGGCAAAAGAGCGATGGTCGAGTAGGGCTGTCCTTCGACCAAGAAAGCGGCTGCCGGAAAAGGCAAAGGGAAAGCAGCAGGGTCGAGGCCACCGACCGGGAACGATCTCTTCGGAGATCGAGGGGACGATGTGCTGTTCATCTTGGCGAAGTTCCCGTCTCCACGGTTTGGGCCCGAGCCAAGCCCCATTGTGCATAATTCTTCCAGCATACATACGGCGGGGCCCACTGGGATGGATCCTTTGAAGGTGCTGATGGCGTGTCAGTTTCTGGCGGACCAGAAGAGATTTATGGGGATGAGCTAGGCTGCAGCTCTTTGTGAGTTTGCCTACCACGCCAACATGGTAAGGCGTCATATTTTATTCCTGCTCGTTTACCTTTTCCTCGATCAGGAAGTAATGAACCTTATATGTCAGGTCGGGCAGATGGGCTACCATTTCTACCACCGAGCAGAGCTAGCCCTTGCTGATCGAGAGCAATTGGAGGGTGGCGGGGATGCCGAAACTTTGAAGGCTCAGGTGGAGTCTTCTCAGATGTGGATTGACGACCTGGAGAAGCAAGTTAACCAGCAGGCCCAGGAGCTCGAGGAGAAAGATGAGCAGGTCCTCTTTGCTATTACAGAGAAGACCAAAATAGACGATAAGCTGAAGAAGCTGCAGCTGGACGTGCAAGTTGCTTTTGAGTCTGGTCGAGCTGCTGGTCGGAATGAATGTCTGGTCGAGGCCAGGGCTGAATTTGCCCAGGTGTTGCCGGAAGTACGCTGGGAAGCTGTGCAGCAATTTATGGTGAGCCCAACTTTCTAGGATTCGAGTATTGTGCTCATTTTGGATGACGCCCGGAATGCTTTTCGAAAAGCGATCCAGCAAATGCAATTTTTGGGCTATGCACTTTGGGCTGAGGACCGCTCCAGAATGAGCCACACTCTCGACGAGCAGCTGCGTCCTTATCCGAATGAAGAGGTCGATGCGGCGGAGCCCGTCATTGAGGCAACTCCGGAGGTCAAACTTACGCTCGAAGAGAGAAAGCGGGCTGAGATTGATAGAAGATTGAAGGCAGTGGCCCAAGAGTTTGAGTTTGCCGGCGACCTCGCCTACGATGTATCAGAGGGAAGAGCTAATGTGGCCTCCTTCTTCCCAGCCTCCGAGCGACTGTTCTTACAAGATGCAGCTGGCCCTACTCGGCCCGTGACTGCCGCTGTACTTGTGTCAATGGCGTCGCCTGAGCCCCAACCATCTGGTGCAGCAGCTCGTGCGCCTGCTCTTACCCCCGTCCCTGCTGTTGAAGAGACCGGTAGCTCCGGCTAGGCCTGGTTCTCCTGCTTATTTTGTATACACCTCGAAGAGACTTTTGACATTTTTTATCCAATTGTTGAATTGTTGCCTCGATGGGGCTTTTTGTTTGGAATATTAGATGGTGATTCGGCCTTTTCTCAACTCCAACTTTAACCATAACTGTCTTTGCTTTTGCTATGAACTGCCTTGATTGCAATTGTGTTTGGATTGATGAAACGCATGAGATTTGTGAAACATTAAAAATGCTGTTCTTTTTGTCGGAATTTCTGAATAAATGCCCACGAATGTGGTAAGTAATTTCCATTCGAGTTTCGCATCGAATGGAAGTTATGCTTCCCGACTTGATTTTCAGCTCTTGTAGAGCAAGTTGTAATCAATCTTGCAGCATAATAGTTAATGTTCAAGTTTGGAATAACTTTCGCGATTGTAGGATGGGTTCACCATCACTTAACTGTGAGGTCAGCTGCTTGGTTTTGACTGCAGGGTCGAGTATGCGGTCTCGGCGTGAAGACCTCGACTGTGTGGTCTCGGCGCGAAGGCCTCGACTTGACGGCGTGAAGCCTAATTCATCGACTGCGGGGTCGACTGTTTGGTCTCGGCATGAAGCCTAATTCGTTGACTACGGGGTCGACTGTGTGGTCTCAGAGCGATGGCCTCAACTTGACGGCGTGAAGCCTAATTCGTCGACTGCGAGGTCGACTGTTTGGTCTCGGCGCGATGGCCTCAACTTGGCGGCATGAAGCCTAATTCATCGACTCGGGGTCGACTGTTTGGTCTCGGCATGAAGCCTTTTGTCAACTACGGGGTCGACTGTTTGGTCTCGGTGCGATGGCCTCAACTTGGCGGCGTGAAGCCTTTTGTCGACGACTACGGGATCGACTGTTTGGTCTCGGTGTGATGGCCTCGACTTGGCGGCGTGAAGCCTTTTGTCGACTACGGGGTCGACTTATTTCGGAAAAGATTGTCCTTGTTTCACATGGTTTGAACATGTTGTGATTTCATTTCTTTGGGCGATACAAAGGTCATTGGTGACCAATTATACAAAAAACTTTTTCAAGTTTACTGCATTCCAAGGTCGAGGTAGCTCGCGGCCTGATGCATCAGCTAATCGGTAGGCATTATTTTTAGACACCTTGATCACTGAGTACGGTCCCTCCCATTTTGGGTCGAGTTTCCCGACAGGCTTGGATACTTCCACTTTCTTGAGAACGAGGTCGCCCACCCTGAAGCTCCACGGTCGTACTGACATGTTATAGCGATCCACCATCTTTGAACGATATCGCTGCATTGTGTTGTAAGCTACATGGCGTTGCTCGTCGACAGTGATTAGATCTAGCATCCTCTCCGATGTATTTGTTATCGGGTTGTAGTGGATCACCCTCGCTGTGTGCTGGATTAATTCTGACGGGATCACTGCCTCAGATCCGTAAACTAGGCTGTATGGGCTGTGTCCTGTGGCTGTTCGAGGCGTTGTTCTGTAAGCCCAAAGGATACCAGGGAGGTCATCTGCCCAGCTGGCCCCTATCCCCGCTATTCGATTCTTGATGTGGTTGAGAACAGTCATGTTAGTAACCTCAGTCTGTCCGTTAGCTTGCGGATTTCCCACCGAAGTAAAGTGCTAGGCGATCCCCAAGGTCTCGCACCACCTCCTCGTGTTTTTTCTCTGAAATTGGGTGCCGTTATATGAGATTAGGACTTTAGGCAACCCAAATCGGCATACAATATTCTTCCAAATGAAACTTTTAACGGCGGCGTCGGTGATCTTCGGGACTGCTTCAGCTTCTACCCATTTTGTAAAGTATTCGACGGCCACTATGATGAATTTTTGCTGGCTGGAAGTTTTTGGGAGGGATTCGACTATATCGATCCCCCACTGGTCGAATGGCCAGGTGATGTTAACAATGGTCATCGGTGCAGATGGCTGGTGCGGAATGTTTGAATGAATTTGACAGAAGGAGCATTTTTTAGCAAAGTCGACAGAATCTCTCAACAAAGTCGGCCAAAAATATTCGTAGCGGATGACCTTATGTGCCATGGATCGACCGCCAGAGTGGTTGCTGCAAATGCTGGCATGTACTTCCTGCAATACTTCGTTTGCCTGGTCGGGATCCAGACATCTGAGTGGCGGTCCTGCTATCGACCTCTTGTACAGTTGTCAGTGCTCGTCCAGCGCCAATTTAGGTGCTAAACCCTTGAGTCTACGAGCCTCCTTATCGTCGTCGAGTAAGGTACCTCGACTTAGATAAAGTCAGCGACAAGGAATGTTATTGTTCTCTCTCTAGTGCCTTTCGTCGAGCTGGCGAGTTTGGAGAGCTCATCTGCTCGCTCATTTTCTGATCGAGGGACTTGGCTCAACGAAAAATTTCTGAACATTTGCCTCAATTGGTGCACTTCTGCCAAATACTATGCCATTTTATGCTCATTTGCCTCAAAGTTGCCTTCGACCTGTTCTGCAACGAGCTGAGAGTCTGTGAATACCGCTAGTAGCTCGACCCCGCGGTTTGTGGCCATGCACATTCCTGCAATAAGAGCCTCATATTTTGCTTCGTTATTAGTGATCGGGAAGTCAAGTTTCATAGCAAAATCATAGTCCTCGGCTTGTGGGGATCGGAGGGATATCCCTATTCCTCCTTCGGATGAGGTTGCAGACCCGTCGACGTACAAGGTCTACCACGGTGTGCTCTCAACATCCTGCGTCGGCAGGTCGAACCTTTCGATGATGAAGTCGGCCAACACCTGCACTTTAATGGCAGTTCGTGGTTGAAATTGGATGTCGAATTCCCCGAGCTCAATGGACCATTTGGTGAGCCGACCTGAAGTGTCTGGCTTTGACAACACCTGCTTTAGCGGCTAATTCGTCAACACCAAAATTGTGTGGGATTGAAAATAAGGCCGCAGTTTCCTAGCCGACGTGACTCTAAATAATTATGCTCGGGCCCCTGGAGAGCCTTGCTACAATAGTATAGTGGACGGGGGTTTCCTTCTCTCATCGTAGTCAACACTGAACTGATGGAGGCCGAAGAGACTGCCAAGTATATTTGTACTACTTCTCCCAACTCGGGCTTGGCGAGCATAGGTGGTAAAGAGAGGTATTGCTTGAGGTCGAGCAGGACTTGATCACACTGTTGATCCTACTTGAATTCGGATTTCTTTGCGTTTCTCAGGATTTTGAAGAAGGGTAGGCTTTTGTCTGCTAGTCGAGCTATGAATCTGTCTAAGGCTATAACCCTGCCAACCAGGCACTGGACTTCGCAAACCGTGCGAGGTGGGGTGATGTCCAAAACTGCTTGAATCTTCTGTGGGTTGGCTTCAATGCCTCTCTGACTGACCATGTAGCTGAGGAATTTACCTCCTCGAACCTCGAAGGTACATTTGCTAGGATTGAGCTTCATACCGAAAGCTCTCAAAATAGAAAAGGTGTGGCTGAGGTCGATCAAGTGGTCTTCGGTTCTTTCAGTCTTTACAATCATATCATCCACATAGACTTCCATTGACTTCCCGATTTCATTCTTGAACATGAAATTAACCAATCTCTAGTAAGTTGTCCCTGCATTTTTAAGTCCGAATGGCATAACTAGGAAGCAATACACTCCATTGGGAACGACAAAAGAGGTTTTGTCTCTGTCTTCGGGTGCCATAAATATCTGATAATAGCCTTGAAATGCATCCATCATGCTAAGCAATTCGCAACCAGCCGTAGAATCAACAAGTAAATCAATACAAGCCAAGGGGTAAGGATCCTTAGGGCAAGCTTTATTTAAATCCATAAAATCATTACACATCCTCCACTTTCCCTCATTCTTGGAGACAAGTACAACATTACAAAGCCAAGAGGGATATTGGATTTCTACAATGTAGCCTGCTTGCAAAAGCTTGCCGACTTCCTCCTCAATAATCTAGGTTCACTCAGCGTTGAAGGTTCTTTTCTTCTGCCGCACTGGCTTGTGGGCTGGATCCATGTTGAGGCGGTGGACGATGATGTTGGGATCAATGCCTTGGAGATCCGCAGCCTTCCATGCAAAAACATCGACGTTTCGCCGGAGGAAATCGACCATAAAGCATTCTAGTTGATCTCCCATCCCGATCCCAATCTTGGTGGTTTTCTCTGGATTCCCAGGTTCGAGCTCAATCATTTTGAACTCCCAAACGGGCTCGACCCTAGTGTCATCCAACTTTTTCTTCTTCGACGAGGATCCCTCCTCGGGTTTCGCTATTGGGGCATCTCCCGAGGGCTTCAGTTCAGGTCGCTTCTTCTAGTCGGTAGAATCGACAGAAATGGTGTAGCATCGCCAAGCGTCCTTGAGATTGCATAAAAGTTCACCCACTCCAGTAGGGGCCGAAAATTTTATTTTCATGTGATATGTGGACACGATGGCTCTGAAATCATTGAGGGTTGGTCGACCTATGATGACATTGTATGCAAATGGGGCGTCGACCACCAGGTAACTGATCATCAATGTTCGGCTGCGCTGGCCCTGCTCGACTATGGTGGAAAGATCAATGGACCCTACTGGGATAATCTCTGACCCCCCAAATCCAACCAAGGGTGTCCTGATCGAATCAAACTTCAACTGTCCCAACTCCATCCTATTCAAAGTCGATAGGAAAATGATATTCACTGAGCTTCCGTAATCGACCAACACTTTCCGGCTATTTCCAGAGCGACCACCATGGGGCAATCTATTATGCGGTCAGCTCCTCTATTTTCCATATGGTCCAAATCTGCGTCAGTGAACGAGATTGGTTCATTGCTGGTTGCCAGTTGGAAGACTGTCTCGACCTTGGATGGCCTGGTTGAGCCTAGCTGCCTCTGTGTTTGCTTTCTCGTGTTTTGGGAATCTCATCCCATGGGCCCCCCGGCAATCATGTTGATGACGCCCCTGATGGGTGGGTGGGGTTCATGGGCCGGTCTCTTTCATTTTTCCTCTCTCCTCGAGTTGATCGACCTTTCTCTTCGGGGAGTCCGGTCGGTCACGCCTTCCTCTCTTCGGGCCTGCTTCTCGATGAATTTTTTTAAGTGGCCTTTCTGATCAGCCTCTCAATTTCATCTTTCAGATTAAAGCAATCCTTGGTGTCGTCCCCTTTCTGCTTATGGAAATAGCAGTACTTTTTTTACTTCTTCATGGCTTTGATTTCTATCATTCTTCGAGGCTTCTTGAGCAGGTTGTCGTGTTGAATGGCGAACAACACTTCTCTCCTCGGCAGGTTCAACGGAGTGTATTCATGGAAGCGCTTGATCGGGGAACGTCCCTCCTTATTTTGTCTATCATCTTTCTCCTTGCCTCTCTTCTTGTTAACTTCCATGCCGCCATATTTCATCCTGTTCATCTCTTCTTGGGTCATGTACCTCTCTGCGAGGTCGAGGAGCTCTTCCATTGTTCTGGGGTGTGCGCGCACCAAGGCATTGGCACACTCTTTGTGCCTCAAGCCCAAGTAAAGTACATCTATCAGGAACTCAAGCCTCGGGCTATCGATTATCAGGTGGGTGTGAGGGAGTTTTGCTTTCCTCCTGCTCGCAAACTGGTGTAGAAACTTATCACACAACTGGTCGTAGGAGAAAATGGACGCTGGTTCTAGCTTCACAAACCAATCCAAAGCGACCCCTTGAAATGTGGTCACCAGCATTTTTGCATGGATATACTTGTTGTGCCCATGCAACTGCATCATGTGTTCAAACTGCAGTAGGTGCTCGTTCGGGTCTGTGGAGCCATCGTACCTCAGGAGTCCTGTTGGGATCTTTGCATCAATGACGATACGCTCGTCAATGATCTCCTACACGAACGGTGAATCTCGCTCCCTCCTGAACCTTTGTGGCCCATCTGGCTGAATAGCTCTATCTGCGTTCCTTTTTGAGATCTCATCCAAACGCTTGTTCAGCTATTGCACCTGGTGGGATACCTCATCCCACTCTTGCTGATCTGCTTGGGATGCATGCCTGCTGGGTCTGAGTCTGGAAAGTTCGGCCCTATCGCGCTGCGGGACTCGAAGGGGCCGAATGTCATGGTCCACGGAGTCTGCCACCTCCTCTCTCAGTGGGGGGCGGGTTGCTTCCATAGGAAAGCGTCCTAGGCTCAGTTCTCTTCTGGACTGGTGCCTTAGTGACTCCTGTCGCTGGGACAGCTCTTCTGGCCGCACTGGTTCCGGGGCCGCAGGCTGTGGCGTGGCGCTGACTGCTGGCTCCAGCTGCACATCATGTCTGTTTAATGCAACGGAGAGTTGGGCTGAAATCTGTGCAGAGATTTGTTCACTGATGAGCTGCATTAACTGTGGCATTATGAGTGTGACCATAGGCTCAGGTTGAGCACTGGGTTCTTGTGCATTTAGCTCTAGGTTCTGTCTAAGGAGAGGGGAGCTGGACCTCCGGTTTTCTTCTCTCCCGGATGGGGCTCACCTAGTGTTTACCATTTTCAGTACAGGATTCAGAGTTTCCCACAGACAGCGCCAAATGATAAGGGTTCGATCCGTTGGACAAGAATCCTGGTTCGGAGCTCGGTAGAACTTGTCCTGAGGAGCTTATATTCTTGCTTGGTTAGGGAAGAACCCAGCAATCACAGTAAACATTAGGCTAGCCGAGAGGCCCTCGGCTTAGGCCCTCCGACGCTCAAGTCAGTAGAAATCGACCTCAAGAATCGAGCAGAGGAGTCAGGGCCTTTTAGTGTATATGAGTGCATACCTCTAGAAGGCTGGGTTGAGGGTATATATATCCTTCCTTCATCTAGGAAATGTCCGGGAAGCCCTCAGGTACCTCTAGGAGCCCCTAACCTTGGGCCAGGGGTAATTGGTCATTTCTCCTATTTGAATATTTCCGGCCAGCTGCCCTTCCAGGTTTCAAGGACAAGATAGTACACTGTAGCGGCGCCTACTGTGTCAAACGGTGAGGGCGATGGCATGCGCCATTAATGCGGAGGCGTGGCGCCTGCCAGTGCATTTAATGCGGTGGCAGAGTACTATACTGGTCTCAACCTCGGACTCGACCTCGACAAGGTCGATTGAGGTCGAGGAGTGCTGTGGGCCGAGCTAGCCTGACTGGGCCTGTGCAGGTCTGGTCGAGTGAAATTCGATGAGACAATTGGGCAGCCATTCCCCACTGGGCCTGGGCCTTATTGGTTTGGGCCAAAGCACTTGGGCCTTGCTGGTTTTGACCATCCCATATCACTGACAATTAATTATCTCAAACCATGGCAAAGCTACGGAACGAGTAAGCATGTCTAAATTACCAAGGCGTGTTAGTTATAATGTGGTTATACCTACATCTGGATGTGGTCCGTGTAACCGTCATGATAGATGGTTTTTTGCCATAACCACTGCCCACTAAGCCCACTTAATGAGAGATAGTATCTTGATGGAAGACGCCATATATTTTATATAGGTTAAGGTCCGTCCCTAAACCCCAGAATTATCATATTCAGTTTTACAGTATCAATTAAGTAATTCTAGTGGGTTTGGAAGCACTTTAGTTGGAAATTTCAAGAAGAATTTTATCAGAATTTGGTGAAGGCTAGACAAATCTTTTATCAGAATTTGGAGAAGGCTAGAAGTAGAAAACTCAATTAATATCAATGGCGAGAAGTAAACTCGAATTATGTTTCCGATGCAATATTATGCTTACATTTGGTATCGGAGCAAGATTATACCTCTACCTTGATGTTGAATTTTATGCCTTCAATATATATTCTACATTGTTAAATGTTTGAATTCGAGAAATAGCTATACTGTTGACATGAAATCCTTGCCTCATAAAATTGATAAGCCATCATTTTTCTGGCATGTATCATCGTTAAGTTTCCATTGAAGAAACCAAAACATCATTTGCTTTGTTTCTCCCATTTTGAAATGGTTTGTGGGATGAGCAAATGAAAATTATGTTTAGGAGTCTTTCTCTTTGTTACATGGTAAAGAGGGTATCCAATTAGAGATTTGACATTTTATATTCTCAAAATCTCTTGAATTTGGAGTGTCAATTTACAATGACCATGATGCTATGTTTTATGGAGATTTGATAGATTGGGTCATGAGGAAGAAGATGACTATTCTGTAATAATAATAATAATAATAATAATAATAATAATAATAATAATAATAATAATAATAATAATAATAATAATAATAAACCACTGGACCCAGAAACTGTCCAATTTCATGCAGGCCCATTTTTGCTTATTCATGTCTGATTATATTATGTTGAGCTTCACAGAATCACAATCCAATCCAACCCATGCCATTTCTATCCAATTTTCAGTAAAAATGCATAAAGCATGCTGCTGTTGGGTTTCAAACCCAGCATTGGGGCTGTGGAACCCATGTTATACAACCAGTAGGTTATTCTTGTTATTGCTATGTTGGATAACTTGATTAATTATTATATGATTTGCTCACTGCTTATTGTATTGGATGTTTAACTATCCACTTATGAGTTATGCATATTATTGAGATGTCATGTGATTTATATAATTTTTTATAATTGAAGAATAGCCACAACATCTTTGTGAAAATATGACATCAACTGTGATTAATTAATCATATTAGACATAGTAAATTTTATCCCATAGGAACTTTTATTATGTTTTATATGATTAATTAAGGTGAAATGTCAAATTATATTCCTTAATTTACCCACAGGAATTAAGGAAATGAACATGATTTTGATAGTTTCATCATTATGATTGTGAATCTATTTGAATTAGAAACTTAGCCCACAAGCAGTTCCTATGTCATATGATTCATATTTTCTATGTTTTGCATTGGTAAAGCATATTATGTATTTATTTGCCTCAAATTTTTGATATAAACATGTATGTAATTTATTTGTACAGTTTTTCAACCTGTGAATTTTTTTTTATATATGAAATGTGATATTCCTGAGCTCAAAGGCGATAACTATAAAGTTTGGAAGGAGAAGATTCTTCCTCATTTGGGGTGGATGGACATTGATTATGCTATTTAGAAAGACGAACTACCTCCGATTACTGAGAATACCCAACCTGATGATGTTGATCTTTATGAAAAATGAGAGCGATCTAATGGCCTTAGTGTGATGTTCATAAGGACCAACTTGAGCTACTGAAGACTATTGATGAGCAATTTGAGTCTTCAGATAAGGCATTAGCAAGCACCCAATCATGAAATTTTCAACTATGAGGCTCACCAGTGTTAAAGGAGTGCGTGAGCACATCATGCACATGAGGGATATAGCGGCTCAACTTTAGACTCTTGAGGTTACAATGTCTGAGTCTTTCATTGTGCCTACATTCTAAACTCTCTGCCATAGCAATGTGGACCTTTCAAGATCTCTTATAACACACATAAGGATAAATGGTCTATCAATGAGTTGATGACCATGTATGTACAAGAGAAAGGAAGATTGCTTATGGAGGCAGGAGAAAGTGTGTATTTGGCAATTCAAGGAAAGAATAAGTATCAAGCCAAAAAGAAAAGAAAGGAAAAGATAACTCCTAAAAAGGATATGAAGAAGGAATCCAATTGCTATTTCTATAAGAAGAAAGGGCACATTAAGAAGGATTGCCCTAAATTTAAGATTTAGTTTGAGAAGCAAGGTAGCCTTCTTTTCGCTTGTTTGTTATGAATCTAATATGGTTGATGTTAGTCATAACACATGGTGGATTGATTCTGGTTTTACAATCCATGTTACAAATTCCTTGCAGGGTTTGCAAAACCTAACAAAGCCAGTGGAAAGTGAGGAATACATCTACTCTGGAAACAAGATGCATTCTCACGTGAAGGCTATTGGGACATGCAACTTAATTCTTAGTAGTGGCTTTATATTGAATTTGGAAAGACATTTTATATTCCAAGTTTTTCTAGGAATTTAATTTTAGTTTCAAGGCTTGTACCTTTAGGGTATTCCTGTAACTTTTCAGATGATGGTTTCAATTTATTTTATAAATCTGAACTTGCTGGGAATGGTATTTTGTCTGATGGTCTTTTTTGAATCAATTTACAAAATGATGCCACTCATACTACTTTGCATGTTCAAAATAATATTGGTGTCAAAAAATGTGTTATGAATGAGGATTCTTCTATGTTGTGGCACAGGAGATTGGGACATATCTCTATTCAAAGAATTAAGATATCAGTGAATGATGGAGTACTTGGTACTCTAGATTTTACTGATTTCAATACTTGTGTGGGCTGCAGAAAAGGAAAGTAGACCAACATGTCAAAGAAAGGTGCCAAGAGGAGTTCAAACTTATTAGAAATCATGTATACAGATATATATTGTCTAGATATGGACGCATATTGTCAAAAATACTTCATTTATTTCATAGATGATTACTCACGATACATGTATCTCTACTTGCTCAATAACAAATATGAAGCACTAGATGTTTTAAAGTTTTTAAAGCAGAAGTAGAGAAACAATGTAGAAAACAAATTAAGATTGTGAGATCAGATAGAGGTGGTGAGTGTTATGGTAAATACACTGAAGATGGACAAGCACCTGGTCCTTTTGCAAAGTGGCTTGCTGAACATGGAATTGTTGCCCAATACACTACACCTGGTACACCAAACCAAATGGAGTAGCGGCAAGAAGAAACAAAACATTATTAGACATGGTGTGAAGCATGCAAGCATGCTCTAAACTTCCTGAGTTCTTGTGGAGGGAAGCTCTTAAAACGGCAGTGTACATATTAAATCGAGTTCCAACCAAGGCTATCCCAAATACGCCATTTGAGTTATTTAAAGGTTGGAAATCGAGTTTGCGATATGTACGTGTTTGGGGATGCCCGTTTGAAGTAAGAATCTATAATCCACAAGAAAAGAAATTGGACCCATGGACCATTAGTGGGTATTTCATTGGATATGCCGAAAGGTCTAAGGGATACAGATTTTATTGTCCATCTAAGCCGTGTGGATTAGATAACACTGCTGGCTATCTAGTGACAGAATGATAATTTAGCTAACTGTCAAGAGACATGATTGTACCTTATTATTGTTTTAGTTGTGTCGCATAAACAAATCACCATAATTAACTCTAACCACTAACTAAGTAGGGGGGATTAATGTTAATGGTTTGTCCTCACATAATTTGGTTATAATTGCATCGGACAGCAACTGCCAAGTTCAATGATGGAACAAGATCAGATGAAGATCCTAGGCCTTAGCATAAGTGATGTTCCCATAACACGCCATTTAGATATAATGATCATTTAAGTTTGTTGGTTTAGGTTTATTGAAGAATAAAGCTAATTAATCCACCAAAGATTGTTACCACACTAAATAGAATAAAATGGATTCATTTTATGATATTGAAATATGACAATAGTAATATAGTCGTATCAATTTATAATTAATATAGCTATAAAAAAGAAAAAGAAAGACTTGGTGAATTAAAGTCATAGAATCAAATAAATAGTCTTTTGCAAAACAAATGAAGATGAATTTCTATCTAAGGCTGTTTAAACATATTCTCTTTTATATATATTACTATTTAGATCTATAGTTATAATATCATGATTCATGTATCAAATATTTTTATATCATTGCATCCGATATCCAAATTCATGTCTTACTATTTTTGATGATTCATACTGGTAATAATAAAATACTATTATTCTTCCTCTAAGTTATAAATATTTGATTACAAGTATCTGCTATATATCTTTTATACAAAAGACCAGAAATATTTTGTTTATGTATCATAATTGGATGCACCCTCAGTGTATGCAAAGGGCGACAGACTTAGGATAAGGCTAAATGGAGCTGATTGTTGTTGTTAGAGATTGACCTACCTTTAATATTTCTCACATTGGAGAACAAGTATTTTTGTGTCTTTCTAATGACTCGGCCACTAGTAGCCTTGTCTCAATACTCTACGTCAAGGTTCACGACTCTATTTCATTATATTCAATTCATGCTTCAATTTATTACAGCAGTGTAATATGGCCTATAATGGATGAGAGAAAGAGGACTAGGTGCATCCTAGTACAAAAAAATTTATAGTCTCTTAAGCCTGCACTTAAAAACATTAAAATTACCTAATTGGATTGAAATTTGATGGGGGAAAAAAATGTGCGGTATTTTCTCTTATTTCAAAGCTTTTCAGATTTCAATTTGATTGCGTTAAGGCTGGGTTTAATTCTTATATAACTCGAATCATTTATTTTAAGAGAAAAATCATATCATTTTGCTATTATTTGCATAAATGACGATCATATAACTTTTCACAAACCTTCAATTTATGACAATAACAATTCGTATTCCATTATCAAAGGCTCGAACTTCTTGAAATAATTGATAAATTATTCCTTTATCTTAACTTAGAAACTCTCATTATAAGTATCAGTCAAATAATAATTCACAAAATTAAATTTTTTGCCTGACAGTAAATTTGAACATAAGGAATTGGTGATGAAAAATCTTCGCACTTCTTTTTCACTTGAGAGCGGGGAGGGATATAATGTCACATGTCATGTCTAATTAATAAAGCAGATCGTCCGAATAGGGAGTTACTGGCCCATAACACGTCCAACATCTTGTCTGGCCATATATGTGGGGTGTTTTTTCTTAGATTTTGGGTATGGAAAAGTTCAACCAATGGGCATGCAGATGCACTAGTAAGTTACCTCGCCCATTTGATGGGTTATTACAACCTACATGTGCACGAGGAACATCAAATTAAGAAATAGCATGTCAAAATTATTTATCATTTTAAAAGCACGCATGAAGATATATATATATATGTGTGTGTGTGTGTGTGTGTGTGTGTGTGTGTGTGTGTGTGTGTGTCATACACGTGTGTGGCTATGCACATGCCCCATAGCATTAATCTCAAAATCCATTACAAACAACTTAGTATGTACAAGGATTTTACAGACTAAATATGCAATAAAAATGACTAAATACCTACAAATATTCCGCAGCACACCATCCGTAATGGGATTTTTTAATAGCCATTATTGCCAAAAATACATCTCATTCCTCCAAACCATCAAGAATGAACTTACACAGAAGATAATCCATTCAAAGAAGATCAAATGTCGCCCCGTTTCATTTATTCTTTGCTTAAAAGAGAGCATAATCCTCTTTCTGCCAACTTGTTAAGTTGGGCTTAACTTGATGTTGAATGATAATTTCACCAGACGAAATGCAAGAAGTGGGATACACCAGACCTGAGCTTGTGCCGTATGCTTCCCAGCAGAATGACTTTGTAGCTCCAGACAACGTTGTTAGTTGAATGTTCTCTAAATATAATCTCTTGCATGGATAGCTATCACTACATGCTAATATGATAGCTTCCTCTGTTGCCGAAGTCCCTTTGATGCCGCGAAAATATATGCTGTCAATACTGACTGCTGAGGTCTGCATTGTAAAGGTAAAGCTATGTTTTTCAGACAAAATAGATATATAATATAATTCTGGTTTCTTTACATAGAAAACATGTATAGGCCACTGAATAGCTGTAAGAAAGACAGGAGAATATTGAAGCATAAATTAATAGTACCTGGTTTGGACAAGTCTGATGAGAGTCACAGTAATATTGATCTATTATTATAGGATTGGAGACATTTTTCATCCATATGTTCTGAAATGTGATTTTCCTTACAGAACCACTGCCCCCCTGTCAGAGAGGATATTGGAACTTACAATCAAAAAGAAAATCTAAAAATCAGAATGCAAACTCTGCAGTATGTTAGAGCTTTAACGAGCTGCGAAAAAGGAAAAGAAGTCGTAAAGAAATATCACCTGCCATGTTTTGATCCTCACACCATTCTCAGTGTTAAATAAAACTGCTCCATTAACAATAACATCTTGCACTGAAGCAGATGAATTGTGTTGTCCCAAACTTCCAATGCTGCCAAGCAGCCATTATTAGCTAGATAAGAAGATGGTTCAAAGTAGAATGGCAAATTGCAGTATACCTTATACCATGGCCAGGCCCACAGACGATATTTTTTATGCGAATTCCAGAAGAATTGCTGACTATAGATATGCAATCGTCTCCTGCATTGCACCGGTTTGTAAAAAAGAAATAGGTTGAGAAATTAGTAATGTAGAATAGCAGTGTTATCTCAGTTCATATGATTTTTGTTCAGATATATAGATGTTTTGAAGACCAACAGACCTGTGCCAACAATGATGTCCTTGAGTTGAACATGTTTTGAAGCACTTATGTGGATGCCATCCGTGTTCGGGCTATCCGCAGGAGCTATAACTGTGACACCAGAAGCCGCTACGCGGACACAGTGGCTAAATGCCATATGCATTTGTTGGCTGTTAACCAAAGTAATATTCCGGACTTTCAAGTTCTTGCATTTATGGAAAATAACAGCCTGCGCCACACGACAATCAGAAAAAACCATCAGACAAATATAGTATATGTTCTTTCTTGATAATTAAGTGTAAGAATATAGAGAGATAGCAATGCCTGCTGTAATAATTTGCATAAATCCAAGCAGAACTAACCGTTGGCGCGTGCGTGCAGGGCTGCCAAAGAAAGTTTGGCATCAATTTTAGAAACATCTCTTTTTCAAGAAAGTAAAAGGAAATTACATCACTGTGTGAGGAGTGTAAAATATTATGAGTACATTTGAGTCATTTTTCTTGCATGATTGGCTCCACCATTTCTGGCCTGACCCATCAATTATTCCACCCCCTTCTACTTTGAGGTGGTTAACTCCATGGAAATAGAGCCATTTATGTATGTTCAAACCATCCCAAGTCTCAGGATCTCGAGGCGCAACAATAACACCAGAAACCTATGCAGTAAATTGTATTTTATGGATAAAATTAAGTTTGTAATTACATTATGAAGCTCTACAAAGTATTAAGGGAAACTAGTTCTTACCCTCAAGGTCACTTTTGCCCGGCATGGGCCAGCAAAATCAGTTGGTCGAATAAGATAAAAGTTGCCTGCAGGAATTACAATTTTGGTTCCCGATGATAAGGAACAGGCTACCTCCCAAACTTCTTGCAAACTCTGATGCCATCAAGTGTAGGATTTAGGGAGAAAATTTTCTTAAATGTAAACCTTAAGACATGATGCACCATGGTAATTTTGTAAAATAATCAAAATTCTTGCTCCTATGACAGCATAAGACTAAAATATTCTTGAAAAATATCAAAGGAAGAGGAGATTAGTGAACAATGAGTGCCAATTACATGAATCTCAGAAAAAACTTCGTAGCTAACTTCTGTTTTTCATGAAATTAATGTCTCCTTAAGCTCTCTTGTTAGAACATTTAACCATTTCCCAATTCCTTATCATGAATTTGGCTAAAAAAATCCATAAAGGCTGAATAATTAAGTCCTGTTCTTTTCCTTTCATCAGGATCAAATGTCTTAGCAATTTGATAGAAAAAGATTACACTTGATCAATAAAAGTTGGATCAACTTACAGTAATTCACATAGAACAATTGTCTCGTCAGGATCGTATCCACATTCAAGAGAGAACAAATTTCACTCTATATTTTCAAGACAGTTGCAACATTATACACACTGTTTGCAACAAAGATCCAAGAAACAATAAAAGAACAAGATAAAACAGGCTTGCAAGAAAAAAATCAAGTTCACTAATGAAATCCCTAACTCCCGTTTTATGCCCTCAAAGCAGCACACTCCATTATGCCAACAAATCAAGGCCCCGACAGATTTTTACTTTTACACAAGTAGAAACCCAACATTATCATCGTACATGTAAATTCAGTAAATTTCAAACAATAATATCATAGTGGGCAGCAAAAATGCTATTGTATGTCATAATTTTGAAGGGAAATTTACTAAAGTAAAGAATATATATACCCTGGTGTCATCAGTGAATCCATCCCCTTTAGCACCAAAATCTTTGATGTTAAGAACTACAGTTCTTGAGCTGCTGGAAGTGCTGTTTCTGTAAAACCCATTTGTGGGGAGCTGAATTAATGGGTTAAACCCATTTGCAATAGTGGAATTTAAGAGCAAATAAATGCTGCTATATAGAATGTGAAGAAAAGAAGATTTCAAAGAAAAAGAACGGGCACTTGAAGAAGAAGATCTCATTTTCTGTCTAAGTGCTGAGATTATGGAGGGGAATTACTTTTGCTTTTCTGACTTCCAATAATTTATAGTAAGTAGCAGCATCAATGTAGATTCTTGAGTTTTAGATTGGTTGCTATCCGAAGTTTTCTTATTAGTTATATTATTACTTTATTGACTTTCCCAATCTACCTCTGCGGTATTCTTTCTTCTTATCATTTTATTTTGCTTTTTCTATTTTTAATAAAACTCTGTCTTTTACATTTTATATTATTTAATTAAAATTTTACAATGTAAAAGACAATACAGGTTTAACAAAGGGAGAAAAAATTGAAAAAGAAAAAAATATTGCATAAAATTGAAGTGTAAATTTGGATATACTTAGATGCATATTTTCCATCCCGATATCATGTCTCTAGAAACACTAGTCAAATTAATATCAATTAAGGTTATGTGTGTTTCTATTTTTGGAGAATATTTTTTATTTTCTGTATATTTTTCAAAATACAAATAAATATTTATTTTTAAAAAATTCAACTTTTTCTCTCAATATAACATCAAAAAATTACAATGTGCCGTTTAAAATAGTTACATCAATCAAAACTATGTAGTTGGCAGATTTTGCCTGCTTTATCATGGTGTATTTTAAGCTTTCAATTTTTATTTTAATATAAATATATTTTTTAATCATTAAATTTACTATAAAAATAATATATAATAATAGAAAATTTGATTTGACACTATTAACTAGATAAAAACGTATATAAAAAAATATATACAGTATGCTTTATCATTTATTCCAAAATAAAATAAAATAAACATGACTTCATTTTCAATACATTTTCCAATCTTGCTTTTAAAGTATATTCTCCCAAAACAGGTTGTGTGGTTTCATTTTCAAAACTTATGTTCACATATTCTACTATCCCACAAATAAAACACATCACTTTTTACATATTTTTACCTAATATTATTTTTATTTTTTATTTCCAAGACACATTCTTCAATAACATATATATCTTCTCTCTCTATTCCATTATTTCTATATCTCTCCATCTACATATCTATTAAAATCAATATAATTATTACTTTTCCAACAATCTATTCAAATACAAACTCATTTTCAACTCATTATCGCTAGCTAATTTTTTAAATTTTATAAATGATATAAATGAAAATAAAACCAAACGGGCCCAAAAATTTTCTTCCCAAAGAAAATGGTTTAAATATTAACATTGTGTTTGGTTTAAGGATTTTGACAAGAAAAGAAAAATATTAGGGAAAATGAAAAGAAAACAAAGAAATATAAAATTTTAAATTTGTTTGATTGTTAAAGAAAATAGTAAAAAAATGAATAAAGAAAAGAGGTGATGAAAGTGTTGGAGAATGAAAGAGAGCATCTTAAATAAAATTTCCCCTCATTTTTCTCATCATTTAATTGTAAGAAAATTTATTTTTCTCGAATACACTATATTTTCTTTCAAGTTTTTCTTTCTATAATATTTTTCTTACTAATCAAATAATTAAAAATATTTTCTTAATATATATATATTTATTTTTTTCCTTACCAAAATTCATGAACCAAATGTAGTGCAACAGAAGAAGAAGGGAAAGAAGACATCGGTGACTGATTGAAAAAATAGACAAGACCGGCCACCACACTCTAAAACCTTTTCTCTTTTACTTTTTCCATTTGTTTTTTTCTTATATTTCTTTTCCTCTTCCTTTTCTTCTTCCTTCTCCACAGGGGCTTGGAAGGAATTATGTGAAAAGTTCACCTCCACTAATATCAAAGAGGTTTCTTAAGTCTTCAATTGAAGTTCTTGTTTGTGACATTGACAAGATTTATTACAATACATTTACATAAGCATGATATCATTTTGCTACAATAAAAAAGAATTTATTTTTGGAAAAATTGTTGAATATAAGGTAGGGCTCTCAATGGATCGGATTTTAATCCGAATTCGATCCAAATTTTAAAATTTTTATCCGATTATAAATATTCAAAATCCGAAATAAGTGGATCGGATATGAAATTAAGCAATCCAATCCGAACCTTAATATTTTTTATTAATTTAATACTTTTATATATAATATTAATAAATATTTTAAAATAAAATCTATATATTATATTAACCTAATATCTATATTAATGACTATATTACACTATTAATATTGAATTTTTAACCTAAAAAATAAGAGGGATATTGATAAAAAATCAAATATAATAACATATAATAGTTCATCTATACATTAATATAATGTGAAAAATGAGTTTAGTATTCAAATATTTAATTTTTGGACTAATATATAATAAAAAAATATTAAAAATTCAAATATGACATATATTTATTTTATAAATACAATATTTTTATAAAATTTAAAAGGAAAAAAAAAAGGAAAGAAAAAAAAATAAATTGGGTCGGATTTTTTAATCAGGTTTCGGATATGATACTGATTAACAAGGATTCTATAGGATTTCTGGTCAGATTCGGATCTAAATTTTGTTTATCGGATTCGGATTCGAATATGGCAGATTCGATTCAAATCCGACCCATTGACAGCCATATTTCTAAGGAATAAAAATGATATTTACTTTAAGCCCAATTACTATTTTAGCCCATTTGCCCTTCTAATGGGTATGATGAATCAGATCCCATTAAGCCCAAATACAGTCCAATAGTTAAGGGTAAGCTTGGACTTTATAATTGGACATGGCTAATTGGCAAAATATACCACCATGGCCTCCATTTGCCATTAGGGGTTTAAAAATTTATAAAGTTTAAGATAAGATATTAGTGATTTAGAATATCAAAGTTATTTTTAACATATAAAAACATTATATGTTGCTTTACTGTATATGTTATGTGGTTACCGATTTTTTAGCGCTATAAATTTATTTTTGGTTGAAAATTAGGTGCCCTTCTTCAGAAAAGAACTTGTAAAAGGTGGATTGGAAGCAGTTCTTCAATACTTAAGTTAGTAATAATTTTATTGAAAAATGTAAACGATAAAAAATTTTAAAAACTTTACACAGTATTACACCACTTTTACAAATTTGGAAACAAATGTTTAGTTGGATCACTTCTTGCTATTTGGACAACCTCTAGAAAGTATCCATTTCTCCACTTCTATCACAAAGATTCATCATTGAATTTAGTCGATCTTGTGCTTTTGCTTTCGATACAAATTAACCATAGACTTGAAATTTTGGAAAATGGAGGTTACGACCCCCCCCCCCTTCTTAATATATTTCACTAATATGAAAACCTCCAAAGTCTTTGAATAATTCTCTTTTTAAAGCTAATTACGTTAGACTCATCCAATGAAAATTTGGAATTCATTGACAATTTCTTTATGGTACAATCGAACTCTTATCCTTAATTTAGTTGGGTTTTTAAGTTATCTTATAATTATTTATCATGTGATAATTTATGTGATTTTTTTATATCATTGTAGTATAGTTTGATTGGCATGATAATTAAACCCATGGAGGTAGTAGGTTAATTTACTATAAAAATTGCATATATAAATACGGCCATTTGGTATTCATGCATGCAGGTCTAAGTATTTATTATTACTCCAACCAAATGAATGATAAGGTGGGATAAAAATACGATATCCCATTTTATCATCCCAACCAAATTAGCCCTACTTTCTTGCTCGCATATAATTACTTTAAGAACTTCCAAGTTTCACCTTTTGGGCCAACCAGCAAATTTGTTTTATGCCTTCACTTATATGAACTATTAAATTTGATAAATTATCAAGTCATTTTTATTGTAGCATCAGTTGTAATTTTTGTTTTACTTTTGCATCCCTATACACATTTTAAAGATTTTTTAAATTTTAAATTTTAAAATTCATATATATAAATATAAAGACGATGTCATTCGGTCAATTGATGTTGACTAACATCAGTCATAACTTTATAATTTAATGTTTATCTTGAATTAGTATACTTGTTAGATTGTAATTACAAGTTTGTCGTTAATTCTCAAGTCAAGGCTAGCTGAGGATGCAACAAAATCAATATGAAAAATGGGTCATTATTAACAATTAAATTTGCTGGGATTTTTCTTTAGCATGTTAATGGTACAAAATTGGCCCATTGTTTAAGCTGTGTGGATTTGATAAAACAGCTGGCTGTCTGATGACAGAATGATAATTTAGCTAACTGTCAAGAGACATAATTGTACCTTATTGTTGTTTAGTTGTGTCCAATAAACAAATTATCATAATTAACTGCTAACTACTAGTCGATCAGCAGTATAAATCTTCTACAAAATGTGGAAGGTTAGGAGTTCGAATTCAAATGAATTATTAATATACTTGTGTATAATTTAAAAAAAAAAAAAAGAAAAAAAAACTGTTAACCACTAACTAAGTAGGTGGGATTAATGTTAATGGTTTGTCCTCACATGATTTGGTTATAAATACATCAGACAGCGGCTGCCAACTTCAATGATGGAACAAGATCAAGTGAAGATCCTAGACCTTAGCATAAGTGATGTGCCCATAACACGCCATTTAGATATAATGATCATTTAAGTTTGTTGGTTTAGGTTTATTGAAGAATAAAGCTAATTAATCCACCAAAGATTGGTACCACACTAAATAAAATAAAATGGATTCATTTTATGATATTGAAATTTGGCAATAATAACATAGTCATATTAATTTATAATTAATATAGCTATAAAAAAGAAAAAGAAAGATGTGGTGAAGTCATAGAATCAAATAAATAGTCTTCTGCAAACCAAAAAAAAGATGAATTTCTATCTAAAACTATTTAAACATATTCTCGTTTTTATATATTACTATTTAGATGTATAGTTATCAGATTATGATTTCATGTATTAAAAATTTCTATATCGTTGCATCCGATATCCAAATTCATGTCTTACTATTTTTGATGATTCATACTTGTAGCTATAAAATACTATTATTCCTCCTTTAAGTTATAAATATTTGATTAAAGGATCAGGAATATTTGGTTTATGTATCATACTTGGATGCACCTCCAATGTATGCAAAGGGCCACACTTAGTATAAGGCTAAGTGGGGTTGATCGTTGCTGTTGAAGATTGGCCTACCTTTAATATTTTTTACATCGGCGGACAAGTATTATGGTATCTTTTTAATGAGTCAACCAATCTTGACTCAATACTATACGTCAAGGATCACGATTCTATTTCACTATATTCAATCTATGCATACTTCAATTCTCTTTTATTACACTAGTGTAATATGGCCTATAATGGATGAGATAAAGACACTAGGTTCATCCTACTACAAAATTTTTTATAGTCTCTTAAGCCTACACTTATAATTATTAAAATTACCTAATTGGATTGAAATATAATAGAAAAACAAATATTTGGTATTTTCTCTTATTTCAAAGCTTTTGAGGTTCCAATTTGATTGTATTAGGGCCAAGTCCAGTTCTCATATAACTCGAATCATTTATCTTAAAAAAAAAATTATATCATTTTGCTGTTGTTTACAAAAATGACGGTCATATGATTTTTCATAAACCTTCAATTTATAACAAGAATAATTTTTATTTTATTATCGAATGATGGAACTTCTTGAAATAATTGATAAATTATTCCTCTACCTTAACATAGAAACTCTCATTATAAGTATCGGCCAAATAATAATTCACAAATTTAAATTTTATGTGCCTGACAATAAATTTGAACATAAGCAATTGGTGATGAAAAATCTTCACACTTCTTTTTCACTTGAGAGGGGGGAGGGATATAATGTCACATGTCATGTCTAATTAATAAAGTAGATCGTCCGAATAGGGAGTTACTGGCCCATAACACGTCCAACATCTTGTCTGGCCATATATGTGGGGGCTGTCTGTGGGTGTTTTTTCTTAGATTTTGGGTATGGAAAAGTTCAACCAATGGCTATGCAGATGCACTAGTGAGTTACCTCGCCCCAATTGATGGGTTATTACAACCTACATGTGCACGAGGAACATCAAATTAAGAAATAGCATGTCAAAATTATTTATCATTTTAAAGGCATGCATGAAGAGATATATATATATATATGTGTGTGTGTGTGTGTGTACGTATGTCATACACGTGTGTGGCTATGCACATGCCCCATAGCATCGTGTAGCATGTGTGCAGCCTAATCTCGAGGAGAAGGTTGGGTGGGGGTGGGGGTGGGGGGGTGTTTGGAAGGTTATGGCATGCTTCTTGCATGCGAGGACATAATATATTGAAGAATGTGGATAGAATGATGGACCACAAATGAAAAGACCCGGTGGACTCATAAGGTGTTAGATTTTATTTTAAAAATAAAACTTTAAAATATTTGAATAAAATAAAATTTGACAATTTATATAGTATTATAAATGATAATTTTGTAATTAATATTATTATAATTAATAGAGCTTTTTAAGATATCTCAGAAATCCCTTACTTCTCCTAAGAAGAGCTTATAGTTTTGTAGCAACTTATTTTAAAAGTTTATAAGTTCATTCTTAAGTAAATATAATTTTGCATCTAACTATATAAAAGTAGATGTAGATCGATGAATAAAAAATATTGTATTAGTATCTACAGGACTTAAATGATATAATATTTTAAGAAGTTTTTAAACTCAGTCCCAAATTAAAGTCATCTTTAGCATTTGTTGTAGAGAAAATATACCAATGTTAAGATTTGTTTGTTAATTAAATGTGCACCATAATATAATACATATGTTTTGATAGCATAAATGTGGCGGCTATCATGTAACATAGGATCAAGTAAATTAGAAATAAAATATTTATATCGTAATGCAACAAAACATATGATATAACACAAGTAAAAATTAAACTTAGTAAAGTATTCAAACCGGAAGCAATAAATCAAGGACCAAATAAATATTGAGTCGAGGTCTATACGAGCACAGCTTCCTTAAGGTTTTATTCGTCTCCCACTGATGCCAGAGGACTACTAATGGACAACCTCCCAAGATACAATGACTCCGAACAACCAAAAGCGGCACTCCTATTGGCTGAACCTCCAAATCGAACTAACTTGAACCTCTTGTGCTTAATGAAAAATGTGTATGTATACATATGAGAATGAATGCCTAGAGTGCTAGAATGCTTGTATGTGATTTCTTGATTAAATGACACTAAACATCACCTATATTTATAAGACTTAAGTGTCTATTTGTATAAGACATGTGCCTATTCTTATAAGGCGTGTTACTAATTTTGTCAAAGTAAATAAAGGTTGTGACCTTTATTTTGAATTTCAGAAGACGTGGGTTGTAACCTTTTAAGAGAATTAGACATAACTATTAGAAGAATTAATTTCGATCTCCAAAACCCAAAATTTAAAATAATCCTAATAATAATTATTATTATTTTTGGATTATTATTATATACTAACCACTCACTCCCATGTCTTAATATAATTTTAGCTCATAGCTCACTCTTTTACTCTATTTGCTCATTCAATAATTCATTAATTTTAGCACTAAAGCATCTCCTCAACGAGATAGATTGATTTATTTAGATGCTAAAATTCTAACAAGATTATTAATAACACCACTTGTAATTAATTATTTATCTCTTATTCTTTCTTTCATAATTCAAAAATTATTGATTTTGACGCGGAAGAGGTCGAGTGACTTCAAAGAAGCCCTCATCCGAATTGTACTTGAGCAGAATTTTACTTGCTCAAGCCGTCCGCAGAAGAGTGCATCGCTGAGGGTTGATCATTTGTAACAAGACCATATGTAGATCCATGAAAATGGCTTCCCGATGAGGACCACCCAAGGCGCAAGTCAGAGAGGCCGACTACTTTTAGGTAGATTCTCCGAGCTAGCCTAATTGATCCAACAATGATCAATTGCCTTCAGTTGATCCACGACTTTACCATAGGCATTCGATCAGTCGAAATTGATGCCCCACTTGCTTGACACAAATAGCCATATTTAGAAGGTGTTTGGATTAAAATATCTTATAAGTTTGTACATCTTGTAAGATATTTTTGGAGATTTTTAAGTTCATGTATCTTGTAAAATATTTTTGGAGCTTATAAGATGCATGTTAGATCTTATTTTTACAATAAGTTATTTAAGTGTTTGGATAAAGTAAGATCTTACAGTTTATAAGATGTTAGTAATGTTAATTTTGTAAATAAAATTATTAGAACTAAAAGAACTTATTAATATATTAAAAATAAGTTAGAATCTTCTTATTTTTCAAAAGAGTTTATAATATCCTAATATTTTATTTTAAGATTTTATAAATTCATTTAAAAAAAAATACGAAATAATTTTTAATATCTAATAAAATATTTCAAAGAGGTTGTAAACTCATACAAACACCTTTTAATGCTCGAAAACTCTGTATCCAACTAATGGTGCTACCATCTACCTTCATCTGTATTAAATGTAGCCGAACAATAGCTACACGTTATGTTTGGCCCCACATACTACTAGTTAGCACTTTGTAAATGACTTAAAGTGTCGTTTCAATTTCAGTAAATGTATACATACTTGTAGGCGTTGTTCAGTCTTTTTGACCTCACCTTCAATCTACTATAAACACCCGACTTTATTTATTATTTAAGAACACTTTTATTAACTCAATTTTATCTTCAACTTCTTTATTAAATGTTTTTTTTGCTCGATCTAAGTTAAACAACAACAAGATTTTTTAAAAATCATCTCAACAAACTTGCCGTGCTTTTCTTGCGGCTACAGGTTCAACCCACCATCTCTCAACTTGAGTGGAACATCTCGACCGTCATCGACCTCACTACAACTTTGCACCACTCAGCCCATAAACCCATTCGTCTGATTTATTAAATCTAACCACATGAATTGCTTGTGATAAAATTAGGGTGCAAGAAAACTGATTAGTTCTCACTTTGTTTTTGTCTCTTTCCTCTTTTTTTTGGGCCAATGTGTTAGTTAGGTCTTATTTGATGACCTAACTACCAAAAAAATTAAAGATCATTTGGGCATACCGCACACATTGTGAAGACCGCCATAAATAGCATTCATTATCTAGGGAGTAATCACAATTAATTATTGTATGTAACGTAAACATCCACATTCACCTATTTGACTAAATATCCTTAATTTTCTTTAAATTTATTCTCTAAAATCAGCTCTTTAATTAATTATGTTTTTGAATTAAAAATCATTAAAAGCCGAATGATACATTTCATTTTTTTCCTTTTATTATAACAATTGAAGCAAGAAAAAAATCCTAAAATATTAATAGAGTACGTACAATTCCATTTAGGATCAATAATTTGATAGACGAAGGAAAATTAAATTTTATCATATTTATCATGTATTTTTATCAATTATCATAGATTATCGCGAACAAGGAATTAATCAATGTTAATATAGAGAGAAATTTTCATTTGTACATTAAAAACAGCTAAAATATGAAAGCCTTAACACATAGCAATCGCCAAAGATAACACAAATATGGTAAACTGAAGAAAAACACTAAAAGGAAAAGAAAAAACTATACCCTATACACCCTAAAACCAAAGTAAAAAACTACGGGAAAAAAGAAAAGAACAGCACATAATTCAAAAGCAAAAGCAACATGATCATTCGATCTTTTATAGGTCTAACAATTTCTCCCACCTCAATTTCATCGAGATGAACATGTAACACTCAGTACACCGTCACGTACCGTATCCCGTTCCGCACCGCCGGAGGCGAACTGTTCCTTCGCATCACACCACGCGCTTCCCGGACTTCGGCGGCCGGCGGCGCGTTTTTTTATTTTTTCCGAAAGCACTGCAAAAGCCACAGGCCGAAACCTTGGGAGACGGCGGCTCTATCGCCGGCGACACTCTTCCTGTTCGGTAACCACGTCCGCCGTTGGATCGGCTCCTCTCGATCGTCAATCCTGTGGTTCGCGACGAACTCCTGGCGGCGGCGGTGGAGGAGGCGGAAGCGGCATCTTCTCTACGTGGTTGTTGAGTTTTGTTGTTTTTATCTTCCTTTTGTTGGTTGGCGAGCTGATTCAATTCGCCAGACAAGAATTTGTCGTCCCATACTAATCCCGAGGAGCCTTGTCTCCTGAATGATACTGCAGATCTCTGCAAACCTTCCATCAAAAATTCTCTATTTTTATCTCTTTCTAAAACTCTCTCTCTCTCTATCCTTGGTGGTTTTGGGGTTGTCTAGAGATTTCGTCGGATGAAGGCTGTGAATTATTATTAGGGAGGAGATTGTGGGGGTGCTCGGGCTCTACACACTTTTTCCTTATGATGCATGTATATATATTTACATGTATGTGCCCGTTTGTATGTATATGTATGTGTGTATATGTATGATGCATATGACACGGTTTCTATGGGCTTATTCTTTTGTTTAACCTATCTAATATTATTTTTCTGGTGGAGATTTTAGGCTGAGGAAAGAATATATCAATTCTTTTAATAATAATAAATTATTTGGTTATTTTGACTTTAAAAAATTATGAAAAGAGCATTCAAAGTTTGGTTTTTTGAGAAATATGGCTTAGTTAAAAAAAAGAAAAGAAAAGAAAAGAAAAGGAAAAAAAATCAATTTCTCTCATTTTCTTAAAGTGATGATAATTTATCCAAAAAAAACTACTCCATTCAAGTTTCTTGAGAAAATGTTACTTAGAATTGATTCTATTTGTCATTTAATATTCTTAAAATAATAAAAATTCTAAAAAAAATCCAAGCTAAATTGAGCTTCATATATGTGTATATATATTTTTATAGAGTATGAGAGTCTTAATAACTATTTAATATGTTTTAATTTTTATAATGATATTGCGAAATATATCCTGTCTTACAAAATAACGAAAAGATAATTTTATTTTCTCTTATCTTTTCTGCAGAGTTTTTCTCTCTCGTTTTACTATTTTTTTTCTTTTTCACTCGATTATATCACGTTATCATTACATTTTTTATTTGTTCTAAAAATTTAAATAAATACATTTGAGTTATTAAATAATTACAATATCATATAAAAAAAATCAATATTTTTATTTATTTTATATTATAAAATAATTAATATACGCAGAGAGTGTGCCAAAATCATACTAGCTTAAACAAATGCAATTTTATGAATGCATGTGTGTATATGTACATATGTATGTATGCATGCATGTAGAGAGAGAGATTTGTAAAGTTTATTAGAAATCATAATGTGATATTGGTTAGTTGTAGGAAGAGGTCATAGGAAGGCAGCTAAGTCAATCGCATTAATACTTATGTTCCATTATTTAATTTTATTGGTATATAATGACAAATCATTAATTCGTTTATTTAAGTATTACACATTAATACGTGAAAATATTTCATATGTTTGGTTCTATATATATATATATAAATACATATCATATACGTTAATTTATGTAACTTAATTATTTGTACTATTATTTATACATGGTGCCGATGTTTATTTTTTCTGTGAATTAATTAATTAATAAATTTGTTTTTTGGGCATATATACCTCGTTTTAACTTTTGTGAATAAATAAGAGAGGAAAGTTGAGTACCTGCAAATATTCAACACTTTCTTTGTAACGTCTCTGTAATATGTTCCTTTGACCAATTATGCGTGGGCGGTGTGTGTTCTCAGCTGACAAAAGGTCAAAAAATCATCTCGTCCTAACTTTTGGTGAAATTAGAATGGTCAATTTAGGGGGGGGCGGGGGGGGGGGGGGGGGGGGGGGAAGCAAGGAAGAGTGGAATTTTAATGAAAATTTATTTAAATGAAACACGAATACTATGGCCTGTTGGGTTTTATTTTCACTTTCGTTTTTAATTTCTATCATTTTTAAAATTTGAAAAGATATTCAGTGAATAAAAATAAGTTAAAATGAGTTTGTATTTGGATAAATCGTTGAAAAAGTAATAACTATGTTGATTTTAGTAAGTTGTAGGTGGAGAGAGATAGAAATAATAGAATAAACAGAGAAGATATATAGGTTATTGGAGAATTAATGTATTTTGGACATGAAAATGAATATTATATTGGGTGAAAATGTGTAAAAAGTTATGTGTTTTATTTTTGAAATAATAGAAAATATGAAAATAGACTTTGAAAATGAAACCAAATAGGCCCTGAAAAGGTCATATATACATACTATTTTGGGTCTTTTAAAAAAAAATTAATTAGGTTGTAAGATTTGGGTTACTCAACGATTACATATAAGGACATGTTTATACTAACAGACATGTTTAAAATATTTTCGTTAGATATGTTTTCGAAAATCAAAATTTCCACAACAATTGTTTTTATCTAGGCATATTTTTATAACAATTAAAAATACGTTGCTATCTGTCTGTGGTAACTCAATCACGTGGGCTTAACCAATGATGTTTTAACTCAATTAAAATTATTTTTCGAGATGATGAAGTTAAGGGGTGATGTTTTAACCCAAGCACGTGAGCTCATTTGAACTCAAATTTACAATAATAATTTTGAACTTAAGTTCATGCATACTAAAATAAGTATTTTCTATTGGAACAAACTCGAAAATATACGTACATCATGGAAGATACGTAGTAATTTTAGAAATTTTTGAATATGAAATAAATACCTAAAGTTATACTTTTAGCTATTGAACGATACTCAAACTAAGCTTGTTTGGTTTTGAGGTACCCTCCAAGCACTCACAATTGATCATGAAAAATTGATGAAAGTATCAATTTCAATATTTTAAAATGATGTTGTTTGAAATATGGAGATGGGGTCTTTTTTTTTGATAGACAGTAGTGTGTCGATTCGTTTTCCTTTAATACGCATGTAGAGAGATCTCTGTTTTTTGAAAGGTTTTTTGATTTTGAGAATTTTTTGTGAATGATTTTTTTATTTATGTTCATTTTGTATTTGATGAGGGTTCGTTTCGCTGGTCTAGGGTCCCGGCTAGAACGATGGTAGAACTCGAACCGGATGGATCACATTCCTGTTATAGTAGGGAAAGAATCCTACAGTCATAATAAACCTTAGGCTAGCCGAGTGGCCCTCAGCTCAGGCCCTCCGACGATCAAGTCAGTAAGATTCAACCTCAACAATTGATCAGAGGGGTAAGGGCTTTTTGGTGTATATGAGTACGTACCTCTGAAGGGCAGGGTTGAGGGTATATATATCCTTCTTTTCCTAGGAAATGTCTGGAAAGCCCTTAGGTATTTCCCCAGGCCACTAACCTTGGGCCTGGAGTATTTAGTCATTTCCCCTATTTGAATATTTCCAGCCAGCTGCCCTTCCAGGTTTCAAGGACAAGATAATACACTATAGCGGCGCTTGCTGTGTCAGACGGTGAGGAGAACGGCATGCGCCATTAATGCGGAGGCGTGGCGCCTGCCAGTGCATTAAATGCGATGGCAGCGTACTGTACAGGTCTCGACCCCAGCTTCAACCGTGACCAGGTCGAATGAGATCGAAGATTTAGGCAGACCGAGGGAGCCTGACTGGGCCTGCACAGATCCGATCGAATGAAGTCGATGAGACGCGAGAGCCCTAGATCCAGTCGAGAGAACTCGACGAGACATATGGGCCTTGGGTCTCAGCTGGGTCTTGCTGAATTGGGCCCAAAGATTTGGGCTATCCCATATCAGTATTCGTGCAAACACTTAGTCACTTGAATAACTATTAATTTTTTACACTCGTATTTTGAAGTTGAGTAATGGGAGGTATCAAGCGTTGGAGAGAGACAATACATCTTGAGCACCACAAAATGAATAAAGAAATATTTGCATTTTTTTACTTTAAATTTTGGTAATAGGAAAGGAGCCAAGGCAATGTAACTATTGAGAATATTATGTAGATGATCAAATCTTGTTGGTATAAATAATAATATGGTGCTTATAAGATAAGATAAATTAGAGCATATTTGATTGAAGGAAATCCAAGGAAATCAAGGAGAATCTTTAACTATTAAATATTATGGTGTTTTATCTAGCTCATCCGCTTTGTCCTCACGTCTCCACATCTCCCTTTCTTGGCCTATAAATTGAGAGTTAACTATTTTTGCCCTTTTAAATTATTATTATTGTTAAAATAATCAAATTATGTACAATTAAAATAGTATTGATGTTGATGTGGACTTCAAAACTATACTAATCATTGAATTTTCCATTTTCATATCTATTTAGAAATTCCATTGACAACATGAAAAGACAGAAGGACAAAATTTCAACTTTTATGTCCTTTTTCAAAATATGCCTAATTAAAAATTAATCAATAAAATAACTTCTGTAAATTAAAGAGTAGAACCCAAATAAATAATTTACTTTTAAAATAAATAAATACCAACATACATGAGGGATTCGGATCTAAGACCTCTTTGATTATAAAAGTTTGGTACTAAAAGTGTATTTGTATAAATTTATTTAAAATATTTTATAAAATATTTTTGAAGTTTGTGAGATATTAAAAACTTCTTATGCTATGTCTTATTTTTTAGAAAAGGCTCCTAAAATATTTGAATTAAATAAAATTTTAGAACTTATGAGGTAGTTAAAATCAAAGAACTTATAAGAGCATTTTAAAAAATTATAGATTTATTTTTAAGCAGATATTTTACAATATTTATAAACTTTCAAATATTTCATAAACTATTAAACATCTTATGTGTAAGACCCTGAATTTTGAAATTCTAAAATATAATACAATGTGAAATCGATGAGTTTGGCTAGATTGATTTAGTTACAATCTACAATTAAGTATTTATAACTGATGGTTTGAATTGTAAATAAGAAAAGGACTTGATTGCACAAAATTATAAAGTTTAGGGGTCAATGTGAATGAATCAAAAGTTTGAGGACTTTAGAATTACTAAATTAAACTTGGACCCAATTGCCCAGAAATAGAAAAGTTAGGGGCCAATTAGGGTTAAATTGCAAGGTGGTTAGAAGTTTTAGGGTGAGACTGAAGTCGGTCAAAATATTTGGGGTTAATTTGAAAAAGCTAAAAAATACATTTATATATATATAGGATTAAGGACTAAACTTTATTAAATTCTCAAAATTTACCCAAATCTTTACCCGCCGATGAATTGTCGAAAAATGATGTCGACACTCAAAACTAAACCCATGATTAGCTTTCTCTAGCTGAGAGGAGCACAACCACACCAAGCACGACCAAAAACCAATCGATAAAACGGCCGAAAAAGGAAGGCGATGATAAGCACACAGTGAGTTTAGCGGTTATCTGGTGCACGGCAGTAAGAACTAGATATGCTTTACTGAGTTTTGGTCGCAAGCTCATGGATAAGCTCGTGGTGGTGTCAATTTGGGGATTCGACGGCTGACAGTGGAGGAATTTTGGTGGTGGAGCGAGGGCGGGGCGAAGGGTTTGGCAGAATCTTGAATGGCCAATTGATGACTTTTGTTCACCTCAAAGAGACGCACTTTATGGTGGTGGTGATCCTCATCTCCGGTGATGGCGCATGCGGCTGTGTTTGAACAGTTTATGCAGAATTGAATCCCAGACTCATCTAGGTTGTTCCCGGCTTGAAGTTGGATCTCTATTCGATCCAATTTGGGTAAATTTCATAATCAAATTTTAATTCGATTCGTTTACCGAATGTGATTGAAGTTTTGAATTCAAACCTAACCCTAATAGGAACTAAGACCGTTAAACTATAATTTAGCTCAAGTTATGGATTGATTTCATAATTATTACAATATTAGACTCAATCATCTCGAATGAATATCGTTAGGACCTTAAGTAAGATCTTAACCACTTGTTTGTTGACTCGTCGAGTTAAGAACAATGATATATGACTATGTTAGACATTTCACCGTACCATGAAACTTGAGGAAATTATGAATTAACAAATAAAGTAATTGAGGAAGTTGATAAGTACGCTTAGGTACATAAAGAATTATGATTCAGAAAGCAATGCAACGTTGATTTAGGTCATTTTATTCTAAACTTTGAATTGGTTAGAAACCAAGGAAGTGGACTCTACAAACAACTGAGGATTACCATATTCAATTGTCTTAAGTAACTGGATATGAAATCCAGTCACCAAAATTGTATCAGAATAACCCTGAGTTTGAAAAAGACATTAACTATATTTATATTTAATATTCGGAGAATTGATAGGATGATAACTCAGGTTATCTTATGATAATTCTCAGTTTGACTAGGAAGCAAGGACTTGAGCGACCATACAACTAGGAATTCCTCTACATTTTTGCCATATGAGTTTATACTCATTAGTATGAGATCCCGTTGCTAGGGAAAGAACATATATACTTGTTATATATTATGGTCACTTGATTTCATTTCAATTTACGTGTTGAGAAATTTACCACACATCGCCACTTTATGCTGATTATGATCCCCATTAAATTTTATTATACCATTTACCTAAAATTGGCGATCGTGTGATGAAAACTAAAAAATGAATTTTGAAATATATTTTTCTATTATTGCCATCTCTATCCTAGAATTAATTTGGTGCTGATTTAGTGATTATTTGCTTATCATGGTGAATTGACGTATTATTCAAAATGATGTTGGCCATACCAAATGATATACATGGACAAATATTACCTTAGGTTGGGCTCTGGGATCAGTTTTGGTAGATAGTCAGGTGGAACGGACCAATGATGACAGATCTTTCGACTGATACCCATACGTGATGTACATATAATCCCTACTCAATGACCAACTGGAGGTAGCCATCTAAGAGCGGGATCAAACACGTTGCTAGCCATGCCTAAAATGTGTGTGTGTGTGTGTGTAAGTAAGTATCCAAGCCGATCACTCGAAAACTTGGAAGGAAAAGGATTTTCACGTTTTTGAAAGTGGAATAATAAGATAGGAGAATCACCAATAACAAGTTTAGAAAAGTATCTATTAATTTATTCTTGATTAAATTTGCTAGTCAATTGTATTCTTTAAACGAAAATATGTGCATTCTTTGGTCTCATTTGAGATTCAAATCTCTATAAAAAAGGCAATGAGTTTTGCGAAGTCTCATCACTGATATGGGATGGTGGTCAGATGGATCCCTTAGAATTTCAACTAAAATCTTCTCTCATGACTTTTGAAAATTTTAATGCTTTTACTTATTTTTTGTATATTATTTGAGAAATTGTCACTCAGTTGTTATTAGTTAAATATCTCACTAAGTCATTTAGACTTATGCCGTTTTATTGTTACTTCCCGTTCTTTACCCCATATAAGGACGAGTGATGAAAATAGACTAACCCAGATAAGACATAAGATAAAGAAGATGGTAGAAGTACTACGTGTGATTTATGATATTTCGATATATAATTGAACTTTTGTTGGATATCGCGTGTAGAAATTAGATATTTTAAATTTTGAGAAATATATTTTCTATTATTCAAAAAACTTATAGTATAAAATGGGTGGCACCTCAGACGGAAGCAAAAGCCTCCTGATCGGGATGCTACATTATAATTATTTTTAAAAAATTATAAGATCACCTAAACATCCTCTAATTAATGGAATAAACTCCTATCAACACAAAAGTTAACGATTAAATGAATAATTCTATTTCCTAAAAGATGCATGCATACTTTTCATAGCGAATTTTTTATCCCGATAAAATATTACTATTTATTTTTTTTTATTATCTTCGGCACATCAATAACGCATAAATTTGATCAAATGTTAGGCTAATAAATTAATCAAAGTGTAATTTCCCTCACAATCAACGTTGTCAAAGAAAAAGTTAAAAGTAAAATAAAACAAAATAAAAGTTTTCCTTTCAAACATGGCGACTTATTTTGTAATTTTCAACTTAGGAAAGTGTCAATGATTTGGAAAAATATGGGGACACTTTGGCAACAATAATTGGGTTGCCTCCTATCACGATCCCTTCATTATTAAGTCATTGAATTCGGTGATTGATTCAAAGACCTCATAAGTATTATAAAACATAAGATATTGTTTCAATACTAATTTTATCAAACGTCAACATCCACATCACCACCTTATCAAAATTGTCTTAAAAAGGAACAAATGAGAAGATAAATCAATGGGCCGCCTTAAATTGAGTTAAAATTTCATAAAAAAAGGTATTTTTTTCTTTTAATTTTAATTTCTTTGGCAACGCTATATTTTTTTTAAAAATTACGTATAAAAAATTATAGGAAATCTAAAAAAAATTGCAACAATAAAATCTTGCCTCGGATGAAATAAACTATTTGACGTTTGCAATTAAATATTAATTTTAGAATTCGTATATTTTATGGTAACTGCATGGGGTATTTTTTTAATATATTTTATAAATGAAAAAATATATAAATTCTTACTTATGATGGTCACAAGTCTAATTATTATAATTAATTTTTTTAGGTCTATTATTGATACTAATAATTGAGGATTATTCAATTTGGAGCAATTTCTATCAATTCGCCTACAATAATACTCTTCTCGTATTGTTGAGTCATGATTACCAATTTGACATTGGTTGGGGTGCTGTCTCGGGGTCACATGATGTTGGGGCCATTGCATTGGATTGAAATATCGCATCGATTAATTAATAAAAATTTGACAATTTGTATTCAAGTGTTGGTGTTAGTAGATTAAAAAATGAGATTTGAAATTTGGTGGGATTTTAGGGAAAATGCTTTGATTAGATGGAAATTATATTGGGAAGGCATGGGAGAAATTAATTTGAATTTATACCAAAGAAAATATGATTTTCATTTTACAATATTCAATAACTGATATATACGCATGATTCAAATTTAAATAAAATTCAAAATCTTATAATTTATGATTTTATCTGATCCAATAACACTAATCTTTGTTTTATTTCAGGTTTAACTTTTCCTTCTGAGTTTACTCGAAGTATACGATTTAATTATTGAGATACTGAAATAATCGGCTCGAATCGATCTTGAAATGTCGACTTATCAAATATTATAGGCGTTTGATTAATAAAAAATAATTAAAATGTGCATTGTAATCATGATAACGATGGTCAATTGCAAAGAACATATGGTTAAGAACCTAATACCGCGAGTCACCCTCCATTAATAGATTCAAAAAGCTATGAAATCCAGTTGCCAAAAAGTAAAAAGTTTTGTAGTAGTTACGATCCACTTGCCATCAAAAAGAGAAAAAGAAAGAAAGAAAGAAAGAAAAAGAAATATCTTCTCCTCGTTATATTTTTTCCAGTAACGGATTCGCGGGGCCCGGGGGGGAGGGGGGGGGGGGCGCAATATTTTGTATACCTTTTTTTATTTTTCTAATGTTTCTATATATTTTTAAACTTTAGTAATAATCTTTCAATATTTTTATACATATTTTTTATTTTTTGTAATAATTTTTAATTTACATATATTTAAAATTTTAGTAATAACTTTTATTAACCCTTTACCTATTTTAGTTTTGTAAAATTTAAAGCAAAGTTTTAGACCCATATTTACAATCAAATAATTTACAATTAGATTAGTCTAGATCCACTAAGACATTTTTATTTTATTTGTTTGGGAATATATTTGTCAAAAATAAACTTTAGAAATTATATCAAAGATGATTTTTTAATTGATTATTTAGTTACTTATATTGGAAAAAATATTGTTAAAAATTGTGACATTGATTGGATCATTAATGAATATTATGATATGAAAAACTGAAAAAGCATCGTGCTTAACTTCGATCACAACATGTATTTTGAATTCGCAAATTATAAAATTTATATTTAAATTTTTTATGTTTTTTAATTTTTGCACCTCCACGGTTTCGATTCTAAATTCGTACCTAAATTTTGCACCTTTTTTTTTTTTTTAAATAGATGACGATTACGGCTAAGTATTTTATTTAAAAAAGATGGGCTATCTGTTTAATCCATTATTTTGTAATAATTCTTAATAAAAAATAATTATTAATAAAAAATTGATTTTGATACAATTTCTTTAGCTTGAAAGATTATTGTTTTTTTAAGTTTGTTTGAATTGATTAATTCGATTATTTTGTTATTGCGCTTTTATCTTGATTGATCCGTCATTTTACAACATATACTAATTTGAAATTATCAAATGTACCAGCATATAATATTTACAAGCTTCATCACTCTACGTTAAATTTATATATCTGCTCTCTCTTAATTATTATCTAATAGAATTAATTATTAAGCTTGTTAACGTAAGTTGCACACCAAATTAATTAATTAATTAACAACGGAACTACCCAAATCACGCGAATAAAATAAAACATGCATGTGTTAGGTTGATTTTAGTCACGAAACATTATTTAATCTTAAAATTTATATATAAAAAAATTGCTTTTACTTCTAACAACTCATTCCCCAGCCAATATCAAAGTCAAAAAACAAGCACTCCAAAATGAAAACTTTCAATAGAGATTGAATAAAGGTAACCTCGTGGTTATTTGATTTACTTGTATAAGTTTGGGTGAACTTATAAGTTTTTAAAAATATTTTATAAAATGTTTGAGAGTTTATACAATATCAAAAAGTGTTTGGTAAATTTAAAAAAAAAAAAAAGAGTTTATAAGATTCTAAAATATGATGTTTTAAGCTTATAAACTCTTTTTAAAAAAGTAAAGGGTTCTTAACTTATTTTTAAAATTTTAACAACATCTCTTAATTATTAATTACAAAATTGCCATCACTAACATTTTATAAGCTCCAAAATCTTATTCTATCCAAATACTTTAAGAACATTTTTTTAAGAAAAAGATGTAGAATTTTGTAAGCTATAAAAATATTTATAAGATGTAAGAATTTATAAGACATTTTAATTAAATTTAGCCAAACACCCTCTAAGTCTCATACATATAATGTGAGGTTATAAATTTGAACTTATCAAAATTTTGAAGTATGTGTATATAAATAAATAAATATATAAATAAAAATATAATAAAGGTTCATTCATATAGTGTGAGGTTATAAATTTGAACGTGTCGAATTTCTGAAGTGTGTGTATATAAATAAATAAATATATAAATAAAAACATAATAAAGGAAAACCAAAAGAAGGTAAAAAAAATTAAGTCTTTTCCCTCTTTCCCCCAATTTTTATACACATTCTTAAAATTTATTAACATTTTAATGAAATTTTTTATATTTACACATATAAATATGGGGCCGATTGCAGTTAATTAAAAATAATTCAACTTAAATTTACTTCACCTGAGTTTCGTTAAATAATTTGTTTGTTGGTTCTATTAATTGTATATTTGATTGCTTTTATGAAAAATATATATATTCGACCCAAACGACTCCATATCCGAGCCAACCAAGATCCATTACAAATTTCGGCGGTTTAAATCTTGCCCTATTCCAAAAATTCCCGCCAAAAGTGTATGAAGTCAAGAATCCCAAGATCACTTACTTTATTTCAATCAGAATTTTCGTTTCTTTTTATTTGTTTTTCTCAAATTTCCTTTCGCCTATCATTCTTCTGTCAATTCGATTGACACTTCCAATCATCTTGCATTTAGTTTTATGTATGTAATTTTCTTCTTCTTTGTTTATACAAAGTTGTTTTGTTGGGTGTGCATTTTGGTTGATAAAGTGTTTGATGAAATGCTTGTGATGGAATTTTGCAGCAAAAAGAGGGAGCCATTTGAAATTTGCGAAAAATGTATGGGAGAAAAGCAAGTGAGCTGGTCAAAGAATTTGCAAGTAGTGAACCTGGGCAGCTTAGCACTTTCAACGTAAGCAACATAAGTTTTTTTTGTTTATGTGCATTGGAGAATTCTTTATCTTGCATTCTTCATTGACCTTGTTTTTATTGATTGCTTGATTCTGGTGCATCATCCTTACAAGCTTATCCATTTCCATAAGCAAATTGTTAGAAAAAATAGAGTAAGTTTTGGCTGCTAGACTGAAGGTTTGAATTTCAATGGACAGCGAAAAATGATGTATTTGGTTTGAAGAGGATTTTTTTCCTCTTCTCTGTTTCAGTATTAAATTGGCATAAATGAAAGGCATGAGACTTATGATTTAATGCATTTTGTTTTTAAGGTTTCGATTGATTTGGGTCCTGTGGAACTTAATCTCAAATTGCTTAATGTGAAAAATGTAGAACGAAATAGGTGGGACAGTAGGAGTCCTTTTAGCTATGTTACTTCTATTAATTTAGCGCCATATGCTAGATATCAATAGTTAAGCAGTTTTACCATGCTTTTTCTTATGGTCCCTGTTTGTTATTGAGACTGTAAAGACTTAAAGTTATTATTAATCAAGTTCAAGTGCTTTTACTATGGGAAATGATCACCTAAAATGGAGATGGCTCCCGGAATTCCCCATTTGACGTGATTGTTGGCATATGGCCATATTGATTTTGACCTTTGTTTAAAATGTTTTCTTAAAGGCTGCATATTAGTGAATTATAGATTGAACAGGATGGTAGTGGCATGGGGGAAGGAGAACTGTTGAAATATAAAATCTGGTTTCTGAGATTTCTCTGACCTTTGTTCCATATTTTTGTGTCAAGCTGAATGGTCTTCCTGGAATTTGAATTTAGCTGCCAGGAAATGCCCCATGAGATTATTTTTCTTGCTATATCAGTTAAACTTTTCTCTTAACATATAACAAGAAAAAGATACCAACTCTCAAGACAAAAGTCTATTTGTCTCATTTCGACATACATTGCATTTATGTCCCTAAAAGGCTTCATAGACTGCTCTGCAGACAGCAGATGTATGGGAGTGCTTGCTTTGATGTCTAGACTTAAGGGCCGCAAGTCCTGTAAGGAAAATGTGAACCGATGACATAGTGATTTCATCTCTTTATGTCCTTTCTGATGGGCGGTTGGTGTGGTGAGAAGACCCTGAATGCAAAGGAGTTTATCTAGTACCCGAATAACAGAGTTCTTGTTTCTTTGAGACCCTATTATTTGCTTTATTTCCATGTTTTCCTTGTTAATTATAGTAGCTTTTACAATGCAACTAGAGATGACCATTACTTAAAGAAGAAAAAGGACAAGGAAATAAAGCTTCACATGCCATTACTTGCTAGAATATGATGTTTGTTACTACAATGGTATTCATATTATTTGGGTTCCAAACGCTCAAATTTCAGTCTATCCAGTTTAGTTATTTGATTCACATCAGTTTTTATGCGTATGCAGAATGACCTATTCGCTCAAGTGCTTGAAGAATGTGATGGGCATCTTATTCACCTTCAGCCTTTAATGAGGTAACCCCACTCTAGTGCTTTGTGTATGCTTCCCCCAGCCTTCCTTTTATGATTTTGCTGTTCGTCTCTTCCACCTCTCTGGTGGTCCTGTGCTTTCAATGTTTTTCTCTTATAAGACTCAACAAACATTGAGTTATTATTTAGGTTGCTTGTCCCTAACGTATTGAAGCAGCAATTCTCAAACTCAGTTGTCTTGGTGTCACGATTGCATATTCCAATTATTCAATTTGATGACATTACAGGAAAATACAAGAGCATGAAAATAAATTGAAAGATAAAAGGAGATCAGAAGATGAAATGGGGATTTCAGAAGATGAAAGGAGAAAATCAGAAGCGGAAAAGATGGTCCTCCAAACAGCTCTGAAATCTGATCAGTTTGGGGCACTGGTCCACCACCTTTCACTGGTCCGCAATAAGCGCTGCCTCATGGCTTATGTGTGAGTAATAACACTCTCCATCTTCAATGGCTTTCTATCCTCTCTTAATGAAATTTTCGTTTAAACTTAAGTCTAAGCCCCATCCTCAGTATGACTATGTCATGTTCTCCGGATTCATAGATATAATCGAGCAGAAGTCATCAGAAGTTTGGGATGGATGGTTGACAGTGTGCTTCCTGAAGAAATTGAAGAGAAACTCAGTACTACTGAGAAAGAATATTTCAAAAACCATGTTGCAACTCTACAATCATATATGTCAGAGCTTGATCTTCATTTGACTGTGGTAATTAATTCTCTTTACTAGAAAATTTGTATTTTTTGGTGTTTTTTGATTCGTCCAGCTCCAGAAAACGAAAGTTTTCTCATTCTCGATTGAAAATTTGCAGTAATAGCTACCTCTCACCTATATTCATCTCACATGGATTGCAAGCCTGTAGGTCTCAGAAAACCCTTAAAATTAAAGTCAATATTAGTTGACTAGTCCTTTGCATTGTGTTGTGGCCTGCTACATTGAAACATTAAATGCTGGAAGTTTAGCTTGTGTATGCCTGTAGCTGAACTCATAAGTGAAATATATGGATTCTGTCACAAATGTAAATTTGCTTATGTGTTTGAATGCTTGCTGAGGAGCCTGACTCTATCTGATATTTACTCCAAACAAGGTTATTAGGAAGGTCTGAAGATTGACTAAATACCTCTATACTTATTACATTTGTTTTCAAGAAAAGAAAAATGAAAATATGTCTCTACCCAGTGCAGGATTATTCAAAACATAATTTGCCTAAAGTTTGCAAATCCTATTTGGTTTCTCTTTCTGTCTTTTTCCCTGCATATTTCTTGAATGTCTATGTTCTTTGAGATATGGACCGTCAAGTCAAAGAACAGGAAATAAGTTTTCTAATAATGCTTCCAAGAAGCATTGCCTTTTTGATTAAATAGGATTTTTCCATTATATTCCATTCCATTACTACATTTTCTTGCCAGTCTTTTAGGATGACTTAGTTTACATATTTATTCAAATATGCATATCATCCCACAATAATTACTTTGTGCCACAGGAAAATTAACCAAATTTGGCTTACGAGTCTCTAATCTTGTAAGAATTTGGTATATTGCTACCAATGGTCTACTAATGAATCTTTCTATTTCTTGAAAACCTGAAATGTAACTAGGTATCAAGGTCCAATTTTTGATCCTATTCATATGTTTCCCAGGATATGGTTCCTCCAAAAGATCCCTACTTAAAGGTGAGAGTTCTTGATGATATTGGTGAGGTTGCCCTAAGTGATCAGGTAGCCAACTTAGCTCGGCATGCAATCATGTTCCTGCGACGAACTGATGCAGAGCAGTATATAACTCAGGTGCCTCTCCAGCTTATCAATTCCCATCGATCTTTGTTATGAAGATTCATCCGCTTCTAATTCTTCATTGTTATTTGTTATTGATGATGGGCAGGGCCAAATGGAAGAGCTCACAGGTTGACTGGAGCTTTCAGTAGTTTTTCTCATTGTAAGCTACTGATCTGGGCTCAGGCAGCCCAATGTTACAAGGTTTTCTTTGTTGACAAAGCATCGATTTATAGTTCCTTTTGTAGAGGTGAGAGATGTACCCTATGGTTGAACTGTTGCCAAAAACATAGTTATTTTTTTTATAAAATGGGTTTATTAATTTATAAACTGCATGAAAGAATAACATTAAGGGATTGGAGTTTGTAAGTACAGGGCCTTGTTTTACAAATAATCTCGTGAATGTGATGAAATAGGACTTTTTAGTTTATAATAAATGTGGTTCGAATTAAAAGAGTTTATTATTATTTTTAAAATTTTTATCAAATATTTTATGTTATCTTATGAGATATTGTGACTTATGAGATCATCTAAAAATTATCGAACTTCAAAAATTCTTACATAACTAGCAGAAGTTGATTCTTTCTTGTTAGTCACATGGCTTGTAGTACTTATTTTACTGGTAATTAGCGGAATTTTCTCCAAGTAGTTATTTGACGCCCGTCTGATCTTCAAAGAAATAGTCATTTCAGTTTTTGTCTGTAAACGCTTCCAGTCACTTTGCTAGATTAGCTGCGAATAAAAATCTCTCATTCGATTCTTATGCAGAAAAATGAAGAAAAAAAATGTACTAGATATTCTCTGGGCTCTTGAGTTGCCCTTTATTTTTACAATATTCTCGATAATTTCAAGACGCCCAATCCAAGAATCATCCAATCCTGTAAAAGAAAAAAAGAAAAGAAAAACTCAGAAAATGCTAACAGAACATATATATGATTTCAATTGTGATTGTAGACTTGTCATTAATTATTAATAATTACAAATTCAATATAATTTTATTACTTAATACATAATTAATGATGAATTTTTTTTTATATTATTATTACATACTCTTTTGTCACTAATTCTTTTCCTTGTAATGGCATACATTTTAAATTGTCATATCGTCATTCAATTGTTTCACAATTGAACCTATGCGTAAATGTATAGCAAATTATATTTACATTTAATGATGTCATCATTGCATTCATGATGTCATTGTTTTCACACCTCATTTGGCACTTCCGCATGTGAGTTCTTGAAAATTTTCAAGAAGAAGAAGAAGAAAGCACAAGACGCACACAAGATTATCTTCTGAACAAGATCATCAATGGCAGGTACCAAGGCCTCGATTGCTTTTATTCACAAACTTAATTTTCATATTTTTTATTATTTAAAAATAAAATCACATTACTTTATGCATATTTTTACGTTTATGCTCAAAATAAATTTTTTAATAAATTATATATTTTCTCTCTATTATTATTACTATTATAATCCTTTAACTACAATTTACTAAATTGGACGTAATCATTATTTTTCTAAGGATATATCTGAATACAATTTCATTTTCACTAATTTTTTAACTTTTCAAAACAATAGAAATGAAAAATGAGAATGAAAATAAAACCAAACATGCCCTTAATTATTCACCCCTTGAACATTTTACAAGCTAAGCAGCTTGAGTTATTTTTCAACTGGATAGTGGACAGATCAAAAGCAAGAATGAGCAAGATTTGGATGCAGCAACAATCCTTTAACTGGCAAATTCTGAATCATCCTTCCTCCAATTGAAAAACACCCTTCAATCCAATCCCATTCCCATTTTCCCAGTCCCAAAACCTCCCTCCAAACAATAATCCCTGATCCAAGATCCCTATACAAACAAACAGCCCCTTCAATCCCAACACATTTCACACTAGCCCAATTTGGCTTCTCCCCCAAAAGTCTATTTCCAAGTTCAAATGGCACCTTCCCCACCACACCCCACAAATCATCATCTTCTCCAAGCTCCCAAACGCACGCATCTCCACCGCACGTCCCTCCGACCACCGCCAACTTCCCGTTTCTCGGCACCAGCGCCGCAAATTCGAGCCTATCCGCCATCGGCACGCTTAGTTCTCTCCATCTGTTCGTCGCAATTTCGAATCCCATCACGCTGTAAGCTCTAGCGGAGGTCATCCAGTAAAGCACCCCATTCGAATGGACGCTTTCGTTGGGAGTCCACACAGTTAGCCTCACCGCGAACTCGACAGGCATTGGTCCGATGACGTTCCATTTGCCGAGAATTGAATCGTACATTTCTATTGTCGGCTGGTAAACTGCGCCGCTGCTCGCTGCCTCCGACATCCCGCCAGCCACGTAAATCTTGAAGCCCATATTTGAGAAGTTTTGGGATGAAATGTTTTCTACTATCGCCACTGCTGGATTAGTCCTAGGGGAGTTTAAGTTGGGGAGGGTTCTGAATTGCTTGGTAAAAGGGTTGCAAATTGCAAGTTGGAGGGAAGTTGTGCCGGTGATTCTCAAAAGTATTAGACCAAAAATTGTGGCAATGGGTTTGATTGTGCTGATAGTATGATCAAGAGGCAACAAATGCCAATTGTCTCCATTTGGATCGTGGGCGTAGCAAGAAAGGCCCCAACTACGGGTGGGCAAGGCTACGAACCACGGCGGAAGACGGCGGCGCGCGGCGGCAAACTCCGCAGTGGCGTGCCAATTCCGGCAAGCGGCTTTAGCCCGGGCCAGCGAGTCTGGGGGTAGGTAGGAGAAGATGTGGGCTAGGAGATCAGAGGGTAGATTGCTCCACATTTGAACAACAAATGGGTTCTAATTAGTTTCTTGGCAAAATTGGGATTAGAATTTGGCACCAACTTCCACCATTGGAATGGTGGCTTGGGGATCAATAATTAGAAGGTGCCATCATTCATGGGAATTGGGACGGGGTGGGTTTTGCTTAGAATTGTGTGCCCACATGAACTATAATGTTTTCGCTGTTGCAATAGTACCTCTTCAATTGTTAAATAATAAATGAGCACGGAAAGAGTGGTTCTTGGGGGAGGTGAAAGGGTAGATGAAAATGGAATCAAAACAAACAAATCCTCTGCAGCTTTCTTTTCAGCTTTCTATTCATCGCAGTGAAAGTTGTAGGCCCTCTACACAAAACAACAAAGTAGTCCTGGGAAGGGTAGGACTTGCTGTCTTGAATTAAATTGATCAAAAGCTTTCGGGTTTGTGTAAGTTGTGTTGCAGATTTTAGATCAAAAGATAAGGACATGTAACATGAATGCAGCAAATCATGAGTTTTATTTGATTTTATGTTGTTCAATTCAAAATTTACAAGGTAAAAGACTATCACTATATTTTGTTGTGCTTTTTGGGCATTTTTTTAAAAATATTGGTTGTGCTTTTTGGGCATTTTTAAAAAAGTATTTTTTAAAAATGGTGTTATTGGAGTTAAATTTGGGAGATATGCCAAATGTTTGGTTTTGTTTTGGGAAAATATAGAAAATGAAATTATATATTTAGAATTATTTTGTAAGAAACAAAAGTAATTGCAGATATTAAATTAGATTTTTTTGTTAGATTTGTAGGGTATAATTGTATTTTTTAGGTTAAATATTGTATTTGTATACATATATATGGATAATTGATATGCGATCTTGCATTTTTTATATTTTTGGGGTATTTTAGGAAGAAAAAATTTGTTTTGGGAGTATAACTTGGAGAATGAAACTGAATATTTAGTATTATTTTGAGAGTTGAAAAATATTTGGAAAAAAAAAAAAACACAAACAAACATAGCCTATATAAATGGAGTTTATCTTTTATTAAATTAACAAAATAATTTTAAGTACAAAACGCAACTTCAAATATACTTTTGGTTCTTTTCTCATCACTATAATAATAGTCACCGAAGTAGAATTAATTCCATTTTTTCTTAATACGATCAAAATTTTCTCAATAAAATTGCAATAGTGAGATGTTGGTCCGAAAATAATACAAAAAATTAAATGTAAGATGCTCTCCATAAGACCTATTAAACCCACTAAACTTAGTCTCAATTAATTAAATTTCATTGAAGTTTGTCAAAGAGTACATAACAAATTAACACAAATCCGTATTTAATTGAATACCATAATAACACTTTGAAAAGCAATGTATTGACTCTAAAGTAAATAGAATTAAAAAAAAAAAAAAAAACCTTAAATCAGTGGAGTGGGCATATTCCACGAGAGATATAATTAGTTTATGAATTATTATTGGTATAATTTATTCTTTTTACCAAATAAAAATGGAGACATCAATCATACTTTTGCTTGAAAATCAAAGAGAGAAGGATAAGTACGCCATCGATTGGACGATAAATATTGGTAGCATCATTTTCAATTAAGGATGACTGTAAAAGATTCCTAGATAAGATTAGTACGACACGAAACAATTATTTCCTGATTAAGTTGATCTACAAATTAAATTCTTGAAAACCTTCATCCCCTTTAGTTTTGTTCTTATTTTCATTCTCAGTTTTTAAAAATTTGAAAAGTCTAATATTAGTTATAGTTTTGAAAAAAATAAATAAATTATATTTGGATGTTTTGTTTGAAAATAATGATCGGAATATGTATACATTTGAAAATTTAGGTAGTTAATATTTTTTTATGCATAAAAAGATGTGATTTTTCAAAATATATGTATACTTTAATTGTTTCGAAATGATGGTTAGTACTTTATGTTGAGTTGACTTTGAATTTGATTTATATGATAATAAGAAGATAGTAATATTTTTTGGATTCATTAAAAATAATTATCAATGATATTTTTAGTGAAAATATGTATATGTTAATGGTTCTCAATTTTGTTGAAAAATGATTATGACTAATTATTATTGGTTACATAATCACTTCACTCAAAAAAGAGAAAAATCTACTTATTCTAATTAGAGATATGCCTCGATTTAATTAAATCTATTATTCATACACTGTTGATGATGTATTCAACAGCATAATTAATTGCGGTTTTCTTATAATATGAAAACAAAACAAAAAGAAAACTTCAAGAAAAAAAAATCTCATATTTAAATCAAGTGCAGATTGTGCCTAATATTTATTTCAAGTAGGACATAGAGATAGTTCATTATGGATGATCATGCTAATTATGAAGAGGAATTTCAGTTGCCACTCACCCAATAAAAAAATAATCACTAGAAAAATAAATAAATAAATAAATAAATAAATAATAATAAGAGGAAAAAAGTAGATCTTTCTCGTGATCAATCGAGTAGCCTTAAATACGTAGGAATAACTTTTTTGTTTTTGTTTTTTATTTTTCTCATCAAACAACAACAATAATAATAATAATAATACAATTTAAAATGCAGTAACTTATACAAGTGACACTGAACAAGAATATTCCTCATCAATATTAATTATATAAGAAGCAACAACTTTGTAGAAGAGAGACAGATACTGCTAAAAAAGAACTCTTATTCAAAATTGATTTATGTTTGGCAGATAATGTTTTTTTTAAAGAGCATTACAAATGATGAAATGTTATTTTTTTTAATAAAGTAATATATTTCTATTTTTAAATTAAATAATCAAAGTATAAACAACAAACTAAGTACATAAAATGTACAATATGCCCATTACGCATCGAATACAAAACCTCCCACTTAATAGAAGAGACGAAATGTTTGGAAGATATTGAAATTGGTTTTACTAGTGATGCATTTGGAACAACTTTGGCTTCAAAATATAAACTTAATCGGCATCTGATTTGAGTCAATTTCTTTGCACCAACAAATAATGTGCCATAGTAAGGGGGTATTTGTGTGAGTTTATAAATTTTTGAAAATATTTTGTAAGAAATTAGAGTCTTATTAACCTCTTTTTAGAAAAGTAAAAAGTTTATAACTTATTTTTAATATTTTAATAAACTCTTTTAATTTTAATCATGTTAATTATAAAAATATTTCATTATTAACATTTTATAAATTTTATGATATTATTGTATCCAGACAGTTTAAGAGCGTATTTCTAAAATAAAATTTATCATCTTATAAGTTTAAAAAATATCTTATAATACATAGAAATTTGTTAGACGTTCTAAATAAGCTTAATCAAACACCTTCTAAATTGAAAGTCCAATAAAATTGGAGATGCAAAATAAAAGTATCAAAATCATTTTAAAACATTAATCAATCACATAATAAATATATATTACTGTGAATAAGTAAAGGTTAGGGTAACACCATCTATTCCAAATATTGTTAACAAAAATTTGAACCTCCTGCCACTGGTTTAGGATCCACATAACAAATCCAAAAAAAAGAAAAAGAAAAAGAAAAAAAAAGAAAGCTTCCAAAATTTGTTAGCATGGGTTTGTCATCAAAAAAATGGGCAGAGATCATCTCTATTGTTGCTTCTCGTTTGTATTTCTTCATAATTATTGTAAGAGTTCCACTGTTCAGGTATGTTATTCATTGGATTTTTTAATAATATTTTCTATACCCCAAAATCCTCCAGTTTTAAATGCTTAACATAGAGATTTTGTTTGGTTTTATTTTCATTTCCAATTTCCATTTCCACCATTTCTAAAATGATGAAAATTAATTATGTGATGTGATGTGGAAATGGAAATGTATTTGGATGAAATGTTTGGAAATATAATGATTATGTAGGTTGTAGTTGGAGAGAGATAGAAATAATGGAATAGAGAGAGAAGATATATAGGTTATTGGGAAGATATATATAGGTTATTGGAGAATGTATTTTGAAAATAAAAATTGAAATTAGGTTGGGTGAAATTTTTTAAAAAGTGATGATTTTTATTTTTGGAATAATAAAATTGGTGGGAAGGGGGTTTGGAAATAAAACCAAACAGGCTCTTAGGGTTCTGAATTTGGTCCATTGATTATTATTTCTAATAAAATTTCACATCAAGTTTTCTCTCATTCTTGGAAACATTGATGACATGCACTGCCTTGTTACCATTTTAATATTTTGTTTTGGCCCACAACAATTTTTGTTTTCTTCTATGTCATAAAAGGTAGAAATTGAAAAATTTTCATGGGATTGGAATGATAAAAAGTATTTATGAGGTCTAGGATATGTGTATGTGTTTCATTTTTTAAAAACTTGGCTTTTATCTTTAGCATTTTTCAGCTTCTTGAAAAGGATCTTATAGGGAGTTTGGTTGTGTTTTCAAATTCAATTTTCATTTTTAATATTTTTAAAATTTAAAAAGTTAGTTAGAGTAAATGAATTAAAAATAGATTTGGATAATTTGTTGGGAAAGTAATAATTATATAGAGTTTAGTAAGTTGTAGGTGGAAAGAGATAATAATAATGAAGAAGAAAGAGATATATAGTTTACAGACAGAAAATATTTAGGTTATTGGAAACTGTGTTTTGAGATAAAAATGAGTTGAAATATTGATAAAAATGTTGATAATTTATTTTCAAAATTAAAAACAGCTGAAAATGAAAATAAAACATAACCAAACTGCCCCTTAGCTTTCTTTCTCTTCTGGGCACTTAAGGTTGTCTCGTTGATTTCAGATCTCCATGTAGAATTGGTATTTGCCAAACACCTATAGATGTAATGGCATGCCAATTGATTGTGAGTGGAATTTTGCCTGAAGTTGTTGTGAAAGCCCTTCTGCATCCGGGAGCCATTAAAAGTTCGTTTCTTGAGGGTACAAAATTTCCAGGCCCTGACCAACTACTAAATTCTTACAAGTCTAATATGAGGAAAGCGCCTGTCTCAACGGATCTCAAACACTTGGAGGTTTGTATATTAATTAATGCATTCAGGTTTATCTGCCAACTATGAAGGCTCAACTGCATAGAGAGAGAGAGAGAGATGAGTGCTTTATTATTGTAAAAAGGAGGTCAGCTTATAAATTGTCTCAATATCCACAACTCTTGGGGTAAGACGAGGTATTATTGCAGCAATCTATATTCGGCGATGAATCTGGCCATCATTGTTTGTGAAAATGATGACTATATATTTCCTCTTGAATCCCCCGACTTGGAAGCTATAGTAATATTTAGTCTTGACCAGAGGACTAATGGGTTCGAGATAGTTTATGAGTTGATTATCCTTTTTACTCTTCGAGTCGCCTTTTTATAAGGACAAACCCTCTGCAACATATGTTGGTAGGACAATACCTCGATGCAGTTGAGCTTCCATAATTGACGACAAATCTGATTATCATCTCATCTATCTATGCCATTAGAAGAAATATGGAATTTTCTTGCATTCATGATCCAAGCAATAAGTTTTTACAACAGATTGTTGCAGGAAGCTACCTCTGTGTGGCTGGGGCTCTTTTAGGACTGATGAGAGGTGCAGGAAGAATGAGCCTATTTGGTTTAACTCTCATCCTATGGGGCATTGCGAGGGAAACATATAGTAGAAAAAGAACAATTGATCCCACTGAAGCTCTTTGCAAATATCCAGAAATGATTATCACTATGATTGCAGCCTTCTTTTCTATGAGAAGGGATGTGAGAAAGCTTATCAAATGTTGTCAACCTAAGTGCATTGCTAAGGGCCTAAAGAATTTCTCAAAAAAATCAAAGTACATTTGACTTTGTCTTTTCACAATTTTTTCATTTCTCTTTTGCCATTTTGTTTTTGGCAGTATTTATGTATCACAGTTTTCTGGGTTGAGAACTATATCAGCAATGGATACAAATTCTGAAAACCAACAATTAAAGTCACCCTTTTTCTAATATATGGGAATTATGAATATCATGCTAGCAGAATACATTTTGCATTGGATTTCAGAAGCAGCTTTAAGGAATTATTGATTTCAAATCACAAGGTGGGCAAAATTTCTTGTAATTTGGAAATATCAAATAAGCCAGAGACAATTGGGACAGTAGGACTGGACAGTGGATAGTGACATTTGCCATAAAGTCTGCGATTATTTGCAAATTACTGCAGTATTATCTGAATAGATAGCTGTCACTTTCTTTGGCTTAATTTCTTTAATTAAATGAAGTTAAGCCAATTATATAAAGCCAGGAGGGAGTTTGAAGAACAGTTTCAAGAAATAATCTTGAGGATCAATTATCATTTAAGCTTCCTTAGATCTAAAACTAAGGTGGTCTTAATTTTGACAACCTAATTGGGCTATGAAAAAGGTAGCCATGATAGAGACATGTACTTGTTGTGGAATAGAGATTCCAAATGTGATATCATGTCTGGTCTACCAAATTGTCTCCTGTCATGTGCATAACTGCAATTTAGCAGTTCCAAAAATGATACTAAAATACTTTTACTGCTCTGAGGTTTAGATGCTTGGTTGGCTTTAGATGTGCCAGATTTTTGTGTTGTAAAATTTTGTAATATTTTGATGCACCTAACTCCTGCAGTTAAAACTTAGAAGAGGGGCCACAGACTTCTTTTAGTATGTTGGAACAGGGCTTACCCACTTCTACTGTATTCAAGCATCATGTTGGAAATTTTACACAATTTAACCAAGATTTTTGTTTTCTAGCTCCTGGTTCAAAATGATTGAATTATTTCATTTTATTTATTTATTTTTTCTTTTGGACAAGTGGGAAATGTGATTGAAGACATGCACGGTGAAGATTGTTTCCACACATTCATTGATTACTTTGTGGTTTTTGTAGGTTTTAGTGACAGAGGCCTCTAAACTTGGAGGCATTTTTCTCTACTCACGTTCTTGAACCCCACTTGCCTCTTCGTCTTTTCTTGAATTTCCATGAATTTCAAGGGAAAAAAAAATTTCTGGGTTTTACACTTTTAGGGGGTTTTGGGACTAAAGATATCAAGTGATAGACTGTGGCATCTCTGCACAATCTGGACTTGGCTGCCGACATAGGGATAATTTTCTTAGTAATTCTTGTAAAAGTAACTCTATTTTTACAGTTTTTTCAGTCAAGGAACTGAGTTCTTAGATGCTGGAAAATCATTCAGCTGGAGTGGATGTCTGTACTAAAGCTGATTTTTTCCGTCCAGGTTTGCTATTTTAGAGGTGGTTTTTTTATTTGTAAACCTCTGTAAGTACTAAATCCTAGGTTGCTGAAGTTTATAGATCAATCTGTGATATGCCGGTTACAGGAGATATGAAGAAATTTTATAAATCAATCTTGATTTGTTTGAGCCATTAGACCCCAGTGCATCATTAATACAGTAATTTTGATTCTGCCATTAGTTCTAAATCTTAATACAAGAATGTCATCGTGTTTCCGATCGTTCAATTATCTATCAAACATAAACCGTTGTGTAAGTAAACACACAAGCCAGAGCCCAGGAAAGAAAAATCCATCTCTAGTGAAACTTCCATCATCAATCCTCCCACAAGCTGAAGGAAGTTCCTTCTTAAATAAGTCATCGTCAGATAGAAGTTTTAGCATTCCTCTGGCTGGTATAGCCAATGGGATTGGGATCATTGGCGGCGTTTCTGTTGATTCCAGTCTGAATTTTGCCAGAAAATTGGTGAACTTAAAGTGGGAGGATGAAGAAAGTAGTAGCCCACCTTTTATCCTTTGTTCTGATCCAGCACTAAGCAAGGAGATTTTATCCCTTGAAAGAAGATCTTTTCCTTTCCTTTCTGCTAAAAAAGAAAACTTACACATTGATCACAGTTCAATAGTGGAAAACTTAAGGCATAAAAGAGATTTTCTTGAGAAGTGTGGAGTTTGTTGTATTGTGATGCCCTGCCATATATCACATTCTTGGCATGATGAGATTAAAGAGGGATCTTCTGTTCCTTTTCTTCATGTGGGTGAATGTGTAGCCAAGGAACTCAAGGAAGCCAAGTTGAGGCCGCTAGAAGCCGGCAGCCCTATACGTATCGGTGTTCTTGCAACAAATGAAACTTTGGTAGCTAGATCTTATCAGGAGAAACTTGAAAATGAGGTACATATGTCTTTTTGTAACAGTAGCAAGTGGCTGATGACTGATCTAATGACGTGTGGATGCTAATATATGCAGGGTTTTGAGGTTATACTTCCTGACAAGGCAACTGTGGAACACACTGTGATACCTGCAGTGGAAGCATTGAACAGAAAAGACTATAAAGGAGCACAGAATTTGTTCAGAATTGCTCTACAAGTTCTGCTGGTGAGAGCTGTGAATAGAGTTATTCTTGCTTCTGATGAATTAAGGGAACTTTTGCCGGCAGATGATCCTTTGTGGAGAAAATGCATAGACCCGATGGATGCTTTAGCACGGTCGTCTATCAAGTATGCTCAATCAGCAGGGAGAGGTAAATAAAAAATGCATAATAAGTGCAAGTTCCTTTTCATTCTGCATTTCATCAATAATTGATAAATCTTGTTTCTGGAAAACATTCTTCATGCTCAATGGGATATGTGTATATGCAAGAAAGCAACAAGACTAATGAAGTGAAGATTTGTCTACAGTTATAATACGAAAGCAAATTTTCTGTTATGAATGTTGAGCTGTTAGATGATAATGCATGAGATCACTTGGAGAGTTAAGATTATGAAGATGTCTAACAAAATATATCTTAGACAAGCGCCTCAACTTAGTAAAAAGTATGTATTCAATTGTAAGTCATGCTACAGAGGAACTGTTTCCAGAATTACGAAAGCAAGAAATCCTGGAAGCAAAAGGCTTCTAAAGAGACTTCTTTGTGTCTTTCAGAGTTGTAAAGGTTCAAACATACTATGCTCTTCAATCTTTTAAAGGAGCATATTAGAGATGGTGTCTGCAGACCTCAATCTAGCTCCCAACCTGGCTAAATGAAAAATGGAAATTGTGCCTGTCATCCATCCAATCAGCATAGATTTGGCTGATCTTCTCAGTGTCCCACTTCATGAAACACCTTTTGCCTTTCAGTTGCAGCTTCTTAGCAATCTTGGTTCCTGTTTCGCTTGATACTGCAGGGTTGGGTTGTGAAATAAGCTTCAGCCTGGAGGTATAGCTATTTTCCGGCTCAGCAAAGGAACCAGGTTCTTGAAGTTCTGGCCATCAAAATAGTCAGCATTAGATTCAACCCTCATATCTCTTCCTCAAATGAATGGAACACAAAGAAATTAGCCAGACAAGGACAATGGCTTTCAGTAAAAATGTGCAATCTTAATACAAGTTCAAAGATATAATAAGTTGGCCAAATCATGTGAAGCTCTTAAGACAAAAATAGTTCACAACAGGAAGGTAGGATCACATAATAGATGCATTTAATCCTCACAATGAAGCATGTATTTTCCTTCACTGGATATGCCTACAGCATCACTACCCTCATAGATGCAAGTCAAATTGTGTACCATGTGTTTGTCCATATATCTTCAGATATTTGCACTTGCTTTCTTTTTTCATTACTGCAAGGAAGCATACCACTTGCACTTACAGACACAAAACAGCCATGGGAGAGAAGACTATATCAATTGCAGTCAGAGCAATGCATGAATCACCAAAAGGAGCATGATCCTCAAAGTATTTAATACCATTAAGATCTCAGTTCATCGTGTACTTTAAAATTACCATTTTATAACTCCTCTTTCTAAGCAACCCAATAGTTTCTTCCTTCAGAAGTATTTAAAACAAAGATTCATTCAATGAGACACCACATCTGTATCAAACTAGAATAACTAATGAAGACACTTAACTGGTAAAAAGAAAGTAAAGGGAACTCCAAATTTGAACAAAATAATCAACACACTGTCAATTTTAACCCAAAAACTGATACACCACCTGCTTTTCCATGGGCATATTTACATTTCACCCCATAAGAACAGCTACCAAACCTCTCCCACTTGATACAGAGCTTCGTCTTGTGAAAGACCGAATTATCATGATCTTCACCAGCATTCATAGTTCGGCATTCAATCCGATCACTAGCACTTCTAACACTCCCTCCATTCACAGCCCTAACTGCATAACTCTCCCCAGATAAACCCACATCCCTCCTAACATTTTGATCACATTTATGAAGATATTGGCATCTATCACCATAAGGGCAATCCATTCCACTAGAAAAATAATGACACTCTTTTATTTTCCGCACACTACTTCTCTTAGTATCATCATTCAAATGCTCCTCCACAGTAGCACTATTAAACCCCGGCTTTCTAATCTCACTTATGCTATGAGAAAAATGACAATTTTCACCATAATAGCATTTCCCCCTTTGGAATGGCAAACACAGTTCTGACTTGTAAGGAATGGAAAGTTTTGACCTGTTGATGGATAAGGGTATTCTTGGTTTCTTGAAATCAAAATGGGAGTAGATGGAAAAGGATTGTCGGTTACGAATTCTTGATTGTGGACGGTTATCAAACGAATTTTGGCCGCCAGAATCAGTTGGTATCGAAACTTGAGTATCATTAAAATGGCTCATGTTCATGATTACAATATCTGGGGAAAAAATCAAGAAATGTATATATACTCTTTTATGGATGAACCCATATGAAAATTTTGGCAAGAAATGTTGATTAGACGCAAAGAGAGAACGCCCAAATGGAATTCAGGCATGAGAAACTCAGATTTGACGAGAGTAAAACTGAAACTGAACGCCTAAAAAAGGAAAATTTCTTGAATGCGAGACGATGTTATTCGACCAAGTCGAACACTATACTGATGACGAATGGGGAAATTTGCAAGCAAAATCATGAGTAAAGGAATTCTTTCGGGATGAGAGGAAAATGATGAACCCTGGGGTATCACAAAAAACCCCTTTCCCAGTTGGTACGATCGCACGAGTGCGACCATGCAAAGAGGTGAGACTTTGAATTCACCGAATTGACCCCCAAGATGGAATGATAAAGATTTTCTAGGAAATGCTACTCAATTGTGCGTGTGTATTTTAAATAAATTATATGCTTCTTTTCTGTCAAATATTATGTAGAAACAATTAGGTACATTTGACATTTTAAATATTATTTTTGTTAAAAACATACAAATACGAGGATCAAAATAATAAGTGAATCCTTATTTTCTATAAATAGCACTATAGCGTCACTTCATTTAAGAGATACAACTCAAATATTACTATAAATAGCATTATAGCCCATTTTAGCATGTATTGGTTTTTCAAAACGTTTACTCTCTTTTACCCAACATTTGCTTTACTCTCATTTTCGATTTTGTTATATAATTTGAGTCTCGTAGATTTTCACTGAAAAGATCCCAATGATCCTAAAGACTTGTGATAATTTCAGGTTATAACAGGCAACTTGATTTGAAAACTTGAACCGAATTAGTTGGCAGCAAGTGATCATTCCCAACTCGAATCAATTCCTTTTTGTATTTAAATAATTACATTATATATCTAAAACTAGGAAATGTTTTTAACACGTTTTTGTTTGAAAATCGAGTTGCTTAATAATTAATTGAACAATCAGTTATGATTCTTTTCTGAAAATTCTTAATATACGAAAACAAATGTTGGAGAGGATAGTGATCTTTGAGTAGGAAAATATTGTATATCAACAATTCTCAACCACAATTGATCATCCACAATTATATATCAATTTCCTGATAATTTATATTTTTGCGGATAATCAGTTTCTTTTGGTTGTTTATCAAGCTAAGCTACTCAAGTGGCTCATATGCTTCATGATGCTATTATTTCTTCATAGAGGAAATAGGCTTTCTGCAATCTTACCAAACAAGATGAAATTTTGGTAACATTACCAAAAACTCTAAAATTTTGGGATATATAAACATGATGTGTATGGTAATAATAGAAAAAAGTTTTCCACAGCCAATGCGACAAGGGTAACAAGCAATTGTATGAATTCTATAAGATCTGCAAACAAATCCGAAAAGAAATAAATATTCTTCTCAAAATTTACATTAAATTTTGAATATTAATAGAAGCAATTAACTCATTCTGTGCAATAATAAGATTTGTCCAGATTATAGTATTTTTGTTTTGCATTTCCGCAGAGCCCGTCAAAATAAAATACACACCCATGTGAGAAAAATGAATTTGAAGAAGACATGATAGCTGCCAGGAGCTGGGAATCTTGATTAGTAACACACGACGACCTACTGAAGCTTCTTTATCCCAGGATGGACTGCAATAAGATCATCGCCATACCCAATAGGATCTGTGAAAGTCAAGAATTACACGGTGATCATGACGCATAAGAATAGACAAAAACGATAAATCTTTCATTAAGAGGAAACAGAAGACAAGATGCATACCTCCATCTTCTCTGAGTATCTTAACCACCTCTCCGGATATGTCAGACTGGAAAAAGGAAAAAATCAAAGAGAAGGATCGAAAGAATTCAGCCCTTGGCATCTTAACCAAAAGGGCATGAATTTATCCCATGATCAATAAAACAAAACAAGTGGGAGTAGTTTAAATGAACCCAACTGTATATTTTGACCATGCATCAGTGCAAGATTCTTTACTTGCTCTTGAATAAAATAGCAGAAGCTAATGTAAAATGCAAATTTAAAACCAACTACCCTATTGGTAATTAAAGTCAGGCACAAACCTCAATGGGGATCTCTCCTCCTAGCTGTTCGATGTAGCAGAGCACCTGGCCCTCCTTTACTATGTCTTTCTGTTTTGGGCAACAATGATAACTCGTAAATAGAGGAAATTGCATGTATTATGCAGTAACAAGCAAGCAATGCGATGATCAATACTGATGAGACATCATGAAGTAAACAGGGCTATAGAAACAACACAAACAATATAGGATTTCTTTCACGTAGAGAAGCATATAGTTCTTTTCAAGTTTCACTTTAGCCAAGATTATACGGCATGGATATCAGGAGGCCCACTCCTGTTGATAATGGGGATTGGAGACACCGGTAAGCAAACCCTTAAATCCACCAAAGGGGTTTTGCCAATGAAGTCAAACAAAACCATACAAAAAACATAAGATATGGATTATTGTAAATATGCAGAGAAAAATTTACAACAAAGAAAGACTCTTCATACTTTCCAGAAGCAAATACCATTAAACATGTAAAATACTTTTACCAACCCCATAAAAGAAACAGATGGAAAAGAAAAAAAGAAAGCCAGCTAAAAAAGATAGACACCTCTTTGCACGATGGAGGAGCCCTCTTCCCTTTAATGGTTCGAGATCTCCTAAAGTATCCAACCTGCATCCCCATATAAGCTTAGTCACACAAACATCCAGAAGAGGCTATCAGTTCATGGAAAATATATTGTTGGATACTTACCCTTGGAGATTGAAGCATCATCAAGCCTTCGTCTGCTGCATTGTCAAGCAGTGTTGGAACTCCACTTGAGGAAGGAATTGGTTTGGAGAGTGCTAAAGATGGTGATGAGACTGAGCCATTTGAACCAGGTGTCTCAACAACTGTATGGGCACTAACAGGAGGAGGAACTGGAGGTTGTGGAGGTGGATTGTGCTTAGCCAAGTCCCTTGACACATATAATCGGAATCCCCCACGCTAACCATGAAAAGCAAAAGAAAAAACACAATCAAAAGAGAAAATATTATGGGAGAAGGCACCGAAGTTTAAATGATGTTTCCAAGAGAGAAGTACAACAATTTCTTCTTTCTTTTTGCGTTTTCTCTTCCTCCCTATGGATGGGGCCTGGGGGTGGGCAAAGGGTTTCAAGTATATAGAAGGAAGAAAAAATGCTGCTCACTTTAAGTTCAAACTCAGCGATTGATGTTGTGTCGCATAGCACCATCAAAAGAGATTCTACCTGTAAAATGAGGTTTTCAATAAGATGGTTGTTTATTTACAGAAACTGATGCTGTTCACAATAGTTTCACTCCATAAATCAGCATAAATGTATCACCAAGTCAGCAATTTGTGCATAGGTTTCAGTGCATCTGGTCCATAGGTTTGGAGGAATGAAAAGGCTAGTTGAGCTTTTCCAAGAGCCTCAATACGGTGATAAGAAATTGAATTTTTAGATCAAAAAATTGGAGGCAAGAGGCAATAAATAGTCATAACATGCATAAACTAGTGGGAAACTGAAAAAACACATTTCACCAATTTGCAGATTCAGTTCAGTTCTCTTGCTTCTATCAGGGCAATTGCCATTCCAAATACAGAGAGTACAATAAAGTAAGAGATTCCACTAAGTTCATGCAGCTGGTTTTGCTATTCACTTTTCTTACTTCTAATGGGGCTACTGCCATCTAAAAGTGGGGGACAACATACTGCTTGTTTGTCCGACTTCCCTTCATATTTCTTGACAAGAGTTAGCAAATGTGGATGGCTGATTGCATTAACATTTCTATATTTAGTTTGTGATGTTGTCAAATGACATTGAAGTTTCCAATCAAGAGTCTTTTGTTTTATTATATAAGTAAACAGTGCTTTTCCATAACTGTCAATCATACTTTAACTAAGTGTCTATTTCTCTTCTCCAAAACTAATTCTCAAGATCTTTCTTTCACGATTCTACATCTTATTAAGCAATGAGACCACAAAATGGAAAATAAACCAACAAGGATGTCAATAAATAGTGATATACAGAATCACAGACCATGCAAATGAAAGCAACTTACCTCAAATGCACTGGGAGCAAGTGTGCTTAGAGCATCAGTCGACTTAGTTTCTTTGGAGTTATCCTCCACGTTGTCATTAGCTGTTTATGGAAAGGAAAAGCTGGATCAGAAAGAAAATAAGATGGGTGTAACAGAATTGTGTCCAGCATTTACACATGGGACAACTACATTAGCACATATGACAAGCGGGCTTTCTTCCTTCACCAAGTTTGAGTTATTTAACTTCTAATAAAATACTATACTAGATAACCCAATTCAAAAGAAAAAACTGAATAGTTGAAAAATATCACGTTATCTACAAGTATTTTAGCTGTAAGTTAATTAAATTAAATGCAAAAGAAAATAAGAGCAGATTTTCTTGCGGATGCATCCTGTTGACCATTAATATATCAATTATTTGATTCTGTAACTACTAATCCTAACCAAGAAACAAGTCCTAACCAAGAAACAATGAACAGATTCTATGATAATTGCTTGAGTTTCTCCTTCCACTAGATATTCACATCGATAACCAACAACTTAAATTGATCCTCTTCATCAATTCAACACTATAAATTATAATTTTTTTAACTGAATGTCATAATTAGAGCTACACAGAACACAGTTCCTTCATCAACAGAACAAGCAAAGTTAATGCAAGAAAGCTAGCTACATAAATCAATCAGAAATAAATCACAGAAAATAAACTCACAATCAGCTTCAGAAGCTGAAATCCGACACCCAATTATTGGCTTCTTTGATCTATGTGACAACACCAAACCATCAAATCGAACAACTTTTTGAGTCCTTAAACCATGCAACGGCAGCAATGTTCTAAATTTGGGACTCGCAGGGACGAAATCAAAGTCCTTTATCTTAAGTCCTGAAGCCCCAGAAGCTCCTGAAACAAATATCACCATAAGTAATCATCAATTTGATTCTATGCTACCACAATTGGGAAAACGAAAAGCATCAATTTTCAAAATTCTTGTGAAGTGAATGCGCATAAGTCCACGAAATTAAAAGAACAAAGAAACCCCATTACAGAAATATGCACAAAAACCTGATTAATAAAAGAAGAATAGCATAATTAACAAGAAATCAGTACATTTACATTATAAACAAACAGCATAAAAACATAACAGTATAAAAGGGAGTGTCTGAGAGAGAGAGAGAGAGCGAGAGCAAACATACGTGCAGCCATGTGAGAGTGGAGAATTGAGGTGGTGGCGGAGAAGCAGGGTAGCTGCCAGAGAAATTCTCTTTGGGCAGCGACGATATAAACGAAGAGAGCCAGGACTGAAATATATAGGGATTGCTGAGGGTCCCATCTTCTACATTTGTTTATGTACTCTTCATAAATAATTTAAGAACATTTTATTTAATAACTTCTAATTTTGACTAGAAGCTTGGCAATTGTTATAAGATTGGTTGATATTTTAAATTCCCGTCACTATACATTATTATTATTATTATTATTATTATTATTATTATTATTATTATTATTATTATTATTATTCACCTTGTATAATATTATTATTTATCATATTTTTTGATTAAATTAAAAAATATTTCAAAAACTTCACTTTTTGATGGCGAAGGGGGGGAATTTTTTCTTTTATCAATAAGTTTTTATACATTTTTGCAACCATTCTTACAGCGTGTTACTATGTATTATTTATTTTTGACTTGTATTTATTGTAAATTGTCATTAGTTTTTCATTGCATAATTGTTCTACGGCAATGAAATTATTATAAAATATCAATTATTTTGGTACACTCGATGTTTATGCTAATTTTTTTTAATAAAAAAAAACTCATTTACTCTTTTACGTGTTACAATAGTTTTTAATATTTTTGACTAATTTATTTAAATTTTTAGGATTAGTACAAGAAAAGAACTTAAATGATACAAAATTATAGACAGATGTAAGAATATAGTAAACAACTGGAGATAGAAAAGAACTATCTTAAAACCACATCAACTTTATTAATAATATAAATATTTTTGACATTTGTCTTTATATTTATGAAAAATCTCAATCACACAATTAATTTATGGAACTGGTGTCTAAAAATTGTTCACAAGAAGCATGTATATATATATATATATCTCCTCAATTAAACCTAATGTAGATAAGCGGCTCAAGTATTTTTTGTACATATCAAGGTTTTAATTCGTTTCGAAGCCCGTTTTCTTCGCAATCATAAAGGAGAGTAAAAGCTTGATAGACTACCATACCACAACCAATTACTAGAACTTGCCTGGACCCATAACTACAAGGTCGTGTAAAACTCACCGCTACCACCTACTAAACCAATGAGATGGGCATACCTTGTTGGGGGTAGCTTTTAGAGGGACAAATAGAAAAGCTACGTAGGCTAACAGAACGATATTATTCTATTAAGCTTAGGGGCGCCTAATAATCAGTTGCCAATGAACGATAATTATTTAATTTATCCATTAATTATTGACATATTAGAGTGAATTATATATGTAAAATTTTGGTTTTACAAAATTGGGAGAAAAGAAAAGCTAAGTGAAGTATCTATTCAACAAAAATTGCTTGTTAAAGTTTCACAAAAAAAGATTTATTATTTATTGAAAAAATAGATCAATAACTATTGTCACACGGGACATTTCAATCCACTTCGGACAATTGCACCAATTGAGAAATAAGTAAATAACAAATGCACCAATAAATTGGTTTTGGGGAAAAGAAAAGAAAAGAAAAGAAAAAAAAAATGCAAGAAAAATTGATGAGGAAACTTCTTTTTTCAAACCCTAGTGTTAGGGTTGCTTGGATTGTTGCCTTCGGCGCTTGGATAAGTTGTGCCACCCATAGCAGTGGCGGCGGTGGTGGTGCCGGTGGTTGAGCGGTTATCAGAGGTGTTCATCCCGAAAGTGTTCTTAACTGCATCAGCCGCCCCTTGTGCCATGTTGCCCGCTCCAAGCGCTGCTCCACGTGCAAGGCTCACCGCGCCTTGGGCGGCTCCCTTTCCCACATCAGCCGCCCCTTGGACTATGTTCGTAACTTGAGTTCCCGTCTTTATAATGTTCAAAATAAAACAAAAATAATAAATAAAAATCATGGCGCATTTTATTAGAAGAAATTTGAGTTAAGGCTTTTGATTTAAATACCTCTTGGAGGAAGTTGTTGGCCTGGTCTTGGCTATGAATGTCGGATGGTTGGTTCAATAAGTCATCCCTCCTCATCTGCCAAAAAGAAAAAATAAATAAAAATTGAAGGACTTTGAAAGAAAATATGCAGGTTTAAAAAAAAAAAAAAAAAAGGAGAAAAGGTAAAATATTTAATGGCACACATTATGCTATATTATATATCTAATTGAGTTATGATCGTAGGATCATATATAATGATATTAATATTTTTATATTATGATATCATCTGACAACTCAATTCATTTGAGTACCAATTACTTGATCTTTACTGTTTGGTGGTTTTTGGTCCAATTATATAAGTTTCACACATAAAATGTGAGATAAAGAATTTGAATCTTAACGGAATCCAAATGTATGTATGTATAATTAAATTAAATTTAAAAAGACAAAAACACCAACACACCTGAGCTTGGCCGGATTCAGCATTGAATGATGGATTGTTGGGAGTTCCGCTTGCCATTTTTTCTTGCTTTTGTTTTTTAGAAGAGATTAATAGAAAATAGATGTGTATATATAGATCAATAATTGAAAACTTTTTAATAATATTGTTGGGGGGTTGTTGAAGTGAATTTATAGAGTTGTTTGACATGAAAGTTTCCCGTTATTAGTTATAATCTGTGGCAAAGTATGTGCATCAGTTAACACTTGGAATGGCGATGCGCAGGAATTGGATCCCACCATATTTAGCGGGTCTGGAGTATAATTAATTAATTATTTTTTTATAAGATAATTATTAATGAATTAATTAATTTGTAATGAAGTCGTCAACAATCATTTTTCCTTCTTTCTTTTCTTTTTTTTTCTTTTTTTTTATTTTTTTGGCTGGGGGCATGAAGAAATATTCGTGATTCAAGCAAAATAAGGCTTGTATATGTGATATATTAATCAGCAATTTTATTCGATTTTTATCGAACTAAAGTCTTAGGAAAATTGATAATAATTTCTAAATTTCATTTACTAAATTTATTTTAATAGATTCATATAGCAAATGATACAGAATGTTGATTCTAGTGAATAATTCATGAACATGAACGCTGAATTCAAAATATATAATTATGAAAACAATTTTTTTTTCAAATTTAATGATAATTTTGAAAAAGACAACGGAAATCCGACTTCCCCATATACCCTATAAGCCATGCATGTATTTATATATGCAATTGATTTTCCAATAAGTCCCATTAAGATATTTACTTGTAGCTTGACTTATGCTCTATGATCAATTAGCCACAAAATAGGAAAGGGACTAATATTTTATCAAACAGAAATCAAGAAAAATTTATTTTTCTCCTTCACATTTTCTTATTAATTACTTTTATGGAAAAAAAAAATTATCTTCATAAAAAATTCAAGTCATTATTTTGCATATATATATATATATATATAATTCGCGTGCCATCCATGTTGACTAGGTTCAATCATCAATTGATGAGGTAATTTTTGGAGAGAAGGTGTTTTGGAGTCGCGTAGGGGAGTCGTATGAGGTTGAATATGCTCGTGAATTATTTTTTTGGAGCCGGTAGATAAAGCAAGGGTTAAATCTATAATTAAAGGAAAATTGCAATATACTTATCCAACTGGCTCTCGAGTAAAAGTTTTTGATGTTTAAATTAGGTAACTAAAGGAGAAAAGACAGACAAGTTGAAAGAAATTAAGTTTAATTAAGACGTACTGTGGTATTTATTAGACTTGGCAAAAAAAAATTCATACCCATAGATACCCAAAAATAAAAGTAATGGGCCTTAAATTCTCAATCTAATAAAATGCGAGTAATTTTATTTGTCACCTAATTATTCACAACTTTTTGGTCCACCCCAGTGCTTGCCTACAGGTAATCCGTGAATAACCATATACATATTTTGAAGTTTTTTTCTAATTCTCACAAATACTCTGAAAGACATCTTTTTCTATGACAATAACAATCTTTAAGTGGTATTTAAACTTTTAATTAAAAAACTTTTGACATATAATGAGATTTAAATTTGAATATCATAATTTAGTATAACTTAAATTCAGTAGATCATGTTTAAATGTATGTAGTTTTCAAACTACAACCCCATTGATATGCTTTGAGTACTTGTTTAATATAGTATTAGAAATTTGAAGTCTCTTTTATTAGTATTGTTTATGTAATATTTGAAATAATATTATATAAATTAAAATATACATATTAATTTACCTTCACATATAAGAAATAAGAATTTATCATACATACCACTGTGTTACCCATTACCCTGTCAATATGCAACCCTTATAAGAATTTAGAAACTTAAACATAATTTTAGCTGAGAGCCATCATCTTTCATCCTAATTCAACCCATGATTTATTTACTAATTTGGAAAAGACAGTTCATGAGAATATTCGACCTCATACAAATCCCCTGAATAATACCAAGAACACCACATAATTACCTCATCATCAATATTCATAAGTTCACGAGAGCATCGTCGCTGGTCTCATCCCCCACAATTAATATCAAATAATAATCTAGAAAGCTCACTGCTGAATGGCACGTACACCTTACACGCGTCGGACAAATGGACGCGTGGCAGTCCGCCCTTCATCCCCCACCAATCTCTATAAATCCCATGCAAGAAACCCTTTCTCTTGCTGCATTGTAACCCGTTTTGTCTGAAGTCTTTCCAACGAAGAAGTGATTTTTTTGGTTCCACTTTTTAATTCACAGTAATTAGCTTCAAAATCATATACTCTTTTCGTTCGAAATGTCGTCCCACGAGCAAAGCTACAAAGCTGGTGAAGCCAAGGGCCAAGCCCAGGTAACACGCAGAACACGCATACTGTATGTATAATTTTCTTGAAAATTACTGATTTTAATTTATTGCTGTCGGCTGGTTATATTTATTTCCAGGAGAAAACAGGGCAAGCGATGGAGACAATGAAGGATAAGGCTCATGGAGCCAAAGAGAAGGCTTCGGAAGCTGCTGACTCGGCTCGGGGCCACAGCCATGAAGCCGCACATCAAACTGGGAGCTACATGGGCGCCGCTAAGGAGAAAGCAATGGGGGCGGCTGAAGCCACCAAGGAGAAGGCGTCCCAAATGACCGAGTCGGGCAAGGAGAGCGCCCAGGCTGGGAAAGAGAAAACCGGCGGATTTCTGCAGAATACCGGGGAACAGGTGAAGGGGATGGCGCAAGGGGCGGCGGATGCGGTGAAGCATACGTTTGGGATGGCTGGTGAGGATGAGGATGAACCCCATAAATAGAAGGGATAAAAGAAAAAATGTCTTTCGCAATTTGTTTTGGTTGTATTGTTCTTTGTTTGTGGCTTTTTTGTTTTCTTTTCAAAGAACAGAAGAAATTTCCTTTCCTTTGGGTTTGGTTTTGCTGTAATGGAAGTGGGAAAGATGTAGTTCAATAATGTTATTCCAACAACTTACTTTAATGAAATGTTGGGTTGGTTATTAGGAGCTTTCTAGCTTCTATATTCATGATTCTGATTTTGTTCATGATTCTGACTTTTTAGAAGTAATGGGTTGAGGATGAGAATTAAATTAAATTGATATAAATGGCTAAAAAGTGAATACATAATCATAAATCATAATTAGTCATAATTATATGAACGGTTAAAAAGTGAACCTAGTTATCATATATGTCTTTTGCGCATATCACTTATCTCCCACGAGAGGCAATCAAATCGGATTATGTTGTGGGCTTTCTTATCCTTTATTTATTTACGCTTCTTTTTATTTTTTTCATCACTAGTCAGTGTGAAATTTTATTTTAGCGTGCATAGAATAATCAATGTTTATTTTGTTCATTTGGGGAATATGAATGTGGAGTTGGGACGATGAATGGAGAGTTGAGAGCTGAAATGGAGCATGGTTTTTGGAGATCTAGAGAAAATAATGGAACAAGAGATGAAAAGATGACACATAGAATTGGAATAAAGAATGAAAAAAAAAAAATAAAATAGGATACTTAGTGGGACTCAATATAGAAGTATAAGATAGACTTGAAATCAAAATAAGGAGTCCTATAGGGTACCTTAAATGATAGATTCGAAGCCAAAAATAGATGGAGTCTCGGTCAAAAATAGGGATGGTAATGGATCGGTCCGGGATCCGTCATGTTAAGATTTTTATTAATTCGAGACCCACCTCGTCCATAACTCTTGTTAAGATTTTTATTAATTCGAGACCCACCTCGTCCATAACTCTTATCTAGTATGGTTGGATTCGTTAAATTTATTTAAAATATTTATGAAAATTTGAAACATTTTAAATAAAATAAAATAAAATCACCTAACTTCATAATATGATATAATAATATTATTAACAAAAAAATTATTATTTAAATATTTATATATGTATGTTTTAGTTTTTGAAAATAATAAATTGTAAATATTATTATTTTACATAGAACATATATGAAATATTCACATTTTTTTCATATATATGTATATACACACACACACCACATAAAATATATACATAATAAATAAAATTGATATACATAATATTTAGCGGGACAGTTTTAAAACTTAAAACTCGAGACTTGCCCCAAGAACTATTTATGCTTTCAAAATCCACCCCAAACAGGACGGATTGGAGTTTTTTTACCCAAATCCATTATCATCCCTAGTCAAAAATCAAAATAGGAGGTCCTACAGGAGGACAAAGCCGCATCTTACATCATATGACCAAATGAAGACAGCACATCACTAGCAGACGACCAAACAAAAAACTGCACACGATCCCGTGTAATAGTTTTGGGTTGTACATTTAACCAATAGTATAGTTTGCTAATATTGGGTGGGATGCTAGCGCTTCAGATAATATAATTCATTAATATCGCACTAGCTTTACATTATATTGATACCATCCTTCATATTTAAAAATAAGACCTCTTGTATTCCACAACTTGTGGAAGACCTGAAATTCCTTGATATATTGGAGTGTGTAAGGAAGCCAGAGAACTAAAAGTACAAGAATGCAAGAAACTATAACTCAAATGTAAGTAACAGAAGAGATCCAAAGGAGAAACTCTCATTTGATTAACCTTGTCAATACAAAAGCCTTTCGACGCATGCCAATGATTCGTTAATCAGCAAACAACACATTGAATAACTTCAAAAATTTATACATATTTGTCTATTATCATGTGGTTTATCCATCTCTTTTTGCCAGTCAAAAATGCCCATAACTTTTTTGCCACACCCACAGAAGATGGACGCGAGATTGTTAAAACCCCAATTCCACCAAGACCAATATTTCTATATTTCAAATTGATATGTAGCTAAAAGCCATACTTTCGGTACATTTCTTGTCAGGATTCAGGTCTCATCCATTACAGGCTACAAATGTGCTCCAGCAAATGGATGATCTCATCTAAAGCTCATCCTGATAGTTGGTAAAATCCCTGTGAAAGGAGACAAAAGATTACCATTAAAATTTATCATCAGCAATTGCTATACAGCTCAAAATGAGAGATTTAATGGCGAAACTTATGGAACAAAATTTTACCAAAAAATCTTACCCCAAGTATGAATTGAGATCATAATTTTGGCTACTATCTCGTGTTGCTTGCAGAGCATAGATATCGAAGCATATACTCATTGGAAGAACAGGTATCAGCCAAATCTTGATGTAACCTAGTAATTGCCTTTTGCAAGGATTTCAGGGCTGGAAGCAGATTTCTGGAATTCTGCTGAATAGAATTGCCATGAGCTTTGCAGAGTTCCTGCCAAAGCAAACAAAATAAGTCAAAATTCAAGAAAGATCAGTCCAGGAATGAAAACCAGACACATCTGATATGAAGATAAACTAAAATAATTGTAGTTAATATAACCTGGCACCATCGTAGAATGAACTCCAAATGCGGACATTTCTCCAGAAGATCTGCAAGTGCCTCCACTAATCTCTGCAAATATCTGAAGGGCACTGACGAAGCAACATCTGGTATATCTGAAGGAGTCACAGCGATAATACACTTCTTTATTAGGGAATCTTCATTCATACGAAGACAAAGGATTAAAGCTCTTTTTGGTTGATCATCTTTTAGGGCTGCATCAACCGCCTACTCAAAAAATAAATAAAGCATGGATCAGAGAAATGAGAATTTATCCTTGCACATCAAAAGACAGAATCAGCTAAAATAATATTGAGAATGAAGCTTTGGAAAATCTGAAACTTCCTTCCTATAAATTTACATTTCATGCAAGATAAAATGTGAGCCTATCCATGGCCAAAGATCTAAATAAACTTATTAGCCAGAACATTTGTAATACTCACCTCTGGTGTAACATCAATGTCCAGATCAGTGGGGTCAAATATAAAGGACTCATCCATAGAATACAACAATACCCCTTCTGTAGTTGCAGCTGCCCAACTTCGCCCAGTTGGTGCAATTCTCAAGCACTTTGTTCGAATAATAGGCCTCCCATGGTTGGGCATTGATCCAGGCAAATCGTATGCCAATTTCTTATGTGTTTGCTTATCCACACCTTCCTCTGTGTCACTATCATCATCATCTATCAAATCCAACGGTCCTGCTTCAGTCATATTCTTCGAGTTTAAGAAATCAAGAACCCCATCTAATGATAGATTGTGGGTTATTTGGAATCTTCGCAGCAGTACCTGATATGTTTTGCAAACTTATTTGAGTTACAGTACAGATTAATAAGGTATATACATTGCAGAACACGTTAGGCAGCAGATGATTGTTCTTTTGCCATGCAAAAAAAATCATCTCACCGGAGGGAAACAGTAGGTAAAACATTTACAGAAGAACAAAGAATTAACAATATAGGTATTTGGAAATTAGTTGAGAAGTTCAACTTGCCCAACAATGAGGAGATAGAAAACCAGCTAACCGAAGGAATTGTGATAGTAAAACTAGTGAGGAGAAGGCTTTAACTCCAAATTACTTCTTAAAAGTTGTTTGGTTGATCAATTTGCAAGAATAGATTTTGTAAACAAAGAAACAGCGTCAAGGCATGCTGTTTTGTTATGATAATAATTGATTACTCTCATATTATCCATCAACATAATGAGCTAACAAACATAAAAAACCAATAGGCGCTTGAGTAGAGAATACAAAGTTAGATTGGAACTAACCTGATCAGCAACATCATACATACAAATGTATTTACTACTTCCCCCAGCTAATATGTAGCTACCATCAGCAGAATAGCACAAGGTTGTGAAACACTTTCCAGCAGAGGAGTTGGCAGCTGACCTGCGATCAGTCATGAGACGCCCACCAGCAATGTCTCTACGACCTTCAATTGTGAACATTTCCAAGCCTTGTTGTGGATCCCAGAAATGAATTTGCCCATCTAGGGTGCTACAAGCCAGCTGTTTACCATCTGGGCGGTAAACAAGTGTAAGGACATCATGTGTATGATCAAATTTTTCAACACCACCTCTTCCTTCAAAAATGTCCCACAAGCGAACAGTTTTGTCCCAAGAAGAGGAAGCCAAGATTGCCTGTATGATAAGCAGGAAACTATTATCATCCATTTTGTAGTAATTCATTGAGAATTTTAAGCATGAAGGCATGAAATGCAATACAAGGGCATTATTTATTCACACCATCAAGATATGTAATAACAATTTAAACATAGTAATGACAGAAAGTAGGTTTTAGAGGTAGGATATGGAACTCAAAGCAACTTACATTAGTGGGGGAAAACATTAATCCATGAACAGGACCCTCATGGCCACTGAGAACATCCAATAACCGCCCCGTCTTCATAGACCAAACAAATATCTACAGGCATTTACCGAATGTTGCCTTGTCAGTGAAAATCATAGAGCAATACCATTGAAAATGTCAAAAAATGCAGCAAATATCAACACCTCAAATGAATCAAGAGTTCCAGCACAGATCACTTCACCACTCTGATCTGAGGCTAAAGAAACAAATTGCTTTGGTGTAGGGGTCACAAAAGTTCTAAAGTTTCGATATCGGAACAAATCCCATGCTCGAACAGTCCCATCCAATGATGCACTGAGGAGACAATGGTTGCTAGGCATGAAATGCAGTGCTGTAACAGCATTTGTATGCTCGGAGAATGTCACAAAACAGAAGCCCGAAGAGACAGTCCACACCTGTGAATACAAGCAGTAAAATTCTAGCTTTTAGCTTTTTGCATTTAAGCGATGGACGTTAGATGGATGTAGGAAGATGTGAACCTTGAAGAACACCTAATTTCATTGACAGTATTTAGCAGGACTAAAACTAGTTCTTTGGCTAAAAAATAACGGTGATTAGTTTATGGCTATATTAAGTGGTTGTATTACTATTCAAGACCACAGGCAGGACAACATATTTCACAATTCGCTTTAAAATGCAAGAGCTAACAATGCACTGGGCTGTCAGTTACCTTGATTTTGTTATCATCTGCTCCTGTAGCCAACAGCTGCGAATCTGGTGAATACGCAAGGCAATTCACGTCAAAATAATGACCCTGCTGCTTTAGTATATAACTCTCAGATTTCCACTCCCACACGAGCAACTGCCCAAGCTTTGCGCACCCAAATGTTAACCAATTCCCAAGATCATTAAATACAGCCGTAGTGATTTTCCCTCGCGAAATTGATAACAAGTGAATACACACAAAGTCAGGCATCTGATAGAGTGCAAACACACCATTAGAAAATCCTACCACCACCATATCTAGCCCCTTATGATAATCGCATGCGGTTAACTTCGCCGGCGCTTGTGAGAAAAAGTTCTTTTTCAACAATTCCCATTTCATCTTATGCAATAAGTTCCCATTCTCTTCATCCAATTCGCCATCTTTAGCATCAAAACCCTTCCTTTTCTTCAAAGTAACCTCATTTCCATCCTCCACATTCTGCCCCTGCCGCTGCTCCGGTGTCCCAGGAGAATCTGGCTCCGAAGAATCCACCTCCATTTCCTCAATTTTACTATCACTACCACTACAACCCCAGCTAAAAATTGCGCCATCACGCGATAAAGTATAAACTTTTGTAACTTCATTAGTCTTCTTATCAACCCCGAAAAATGCTCCCACAATCACATCTCTGTGACCCAAAAATAAAAACGGCTTAGCGAAACTATTATTCTTCTTCTTCTTCTCCTTATTCAAATAAAAAAGCCTCGCAGTCAAATCTTTCGACCCGGCAACTAAATAATCCGAGTCAGGGCTCCAATCCAGCGATGTAATACGATCATTGCAATCGGCGAAGGTCTTAATCAACTCAAAGGGGAAGAATTCCTTTTTAAATCCCGGGGAACGCCATATCTGGAGGAGCTTACCGGCAGCGACAGCGATGAATCGACCGTCAGGGCTGAATTTCGCGTCGGCGACGGGATGCTTGAAGGAAAGTCGATGTAGAACGGCGCGGCGGGGGAGGTTTATGAATAGGCAGCGGTTGTTCTCGTCGACAGTGAGGAGAAATACACCGTCGGGTGAGGCTGCAATACGGCGTAGATTGGTTGAGGCTTGGCAGGGGAGGGTCAGAGTCTCGGATTTTAGGAGGTCTGTGACGGAGACGCGGTTCCCCACCGGTGAGATTAGCAGAGTGCTGTTCACTACGACAGCGTTTCCACCACGATACGGCGCCCCTAGCAGATTTTGGAACCTGTAATTCATGGTGAATTCTCTCTGTGTGAAGAAAAACCCTAATTAGGGTTTGGCGGTGGACAAAAGGGTTTATGTTTTGTTTTGCTTAAACCCTAGCCGGAGTGTGTGCCAAGACCGGAAAAGCGTTGTTCTTAAAACTTGTATTAGCGCTTTCTTAAAATGTCCACGGTAAGCAGGATTTTCTTGTCCAAACAAGCCAGGAAGTATTTTTGAGACAACATGGTATATACTACATAGAAAATTGTAAAGGTAAATTGTTGAATCAAAAACATAAAAATAAAAAATTGTAAGGCAAATTACATGCACATTCCAAAAGTTTGGTCTAATTATAAAAACTCTCATAATTTTAAAAATTTTCGTCCAGTATTTATACTTTTTTACTAATCATCGTTAACGTTCTTCACTTACACCAATTAAAAAATCAAATAAATTTTCAAAAATAGCTTTACATATATTTTTTTCTTTGACAAATTTTTATGAATGAAAATGTGCTTTGAGCTTAAGTGCAAAATGAAAATAGGTTGAGTAAATAAAAATTATTCGAATGTCTGTCTTTATAATATTTTTTATTTTATTTTTCCAGTATTGTCGTTTATAATTTTCACAATATTTTTAGTACTATGTACACTCTATAATTGTCGAAGTAAAATTTATGACATATAGATAATTAATTTCTTCACTTAGCATTTTGTACAATGATGTTATTGAGGTGAAATATGGAAAAGAAAAAAAAATCCAACTAATACATTTTTATATATTAATACCCCTTACAATATTAAATCTTTCATAAAATCCCATTTGAATAGAGGTGAAAAAACTACTCTCTAAATTATTTTTTGTTTTTCATTTTTTTTTACTCAAAATTCTCTAAGGTAAATTTCCCAGTTTGTCCATCCCATTTTGATTCTTCAACGAAGCAAAATTTTAACAAATATAGGTGTAATTTTCTAAATAATAAAAAATTACTTATAATTGTTCAGTGACTAATGAATTCAATAGCAGTATTCTCACATTTGTATATATGAGATTTGGAATTCAAACTCTAATGATTCATCAATAATGTGCATGTATAAAAATTTAAAATTACTTATAATTAAGCCAAACCTTAAAAAATATAGAAAATCATAAATCTCAAAAGTAACCTATTTAACATCTCAAATGTCATTGCCGCGAACAAATGGACTTCAAACCAAATGGAAATTCCAAATTAAATTAGCTCTATGTATATTCATATGCTAATACTTAGAAGAACATGTAATCAAAAAAAGAATGGACATCCCAAAAAAGAAAAGGCCACTAAAAATGAAAAGGCCACACAAAGCCTTACAGTTTGATTACAATACACTATCATAAACACTAAAATATTTCATTACAGAATAAATTCCTTTTACATGTGAAAGTACAGAGCAATACTTCAAAAACTTTATTTTATTGTTAACAACGTAGTCAAAACTGTAATAATAAACTAACTTCTATAACTCTTCAATCCAAACTACAAGTCTACATTCTCGCCCTTGTTATTGCTCCCCTGTCATTGCCCCTCAACTTCAATCAGAGACTAAAACGCAATCAAGAATCATGAAAATCTACCCCATTCTTGTGTTTAACCAATTGCAAACATCCTCCATCTCCGTAGGCACGGTATAGTGACCGATCCTAAAGAAAAAGAACAAAAAAAGTTATCTTGGTAAATTACTCTAGAACTTACGAGAAGATTTATTTTGGCTTGAAAGGAAATGTCTGAGATACCCGTCGTAGGTTTTAAAGGCTAGATTTCGGAAACCGGCTTGGAACAAGGCATGGTACGAGCTCTCTCCGTGCTTGTGAGGAACCACTTCATCACCTGTCAAAGAAACTTATCAGAAAGCTCCAGAAAGTTCCTCTTGATGTTTTTGGCATTGGATCTAAGAAGAAACTATAAAGGGTTTAGTATTTTAGCAAAGAATTATACATACAGAGTCCATGGGATAGCAGAATTGGCAGAGATGCAGCACGTCTGGCGGCCTCACCTTCAATCTTGTTTCTAACAGTCCTGCAAGAAAAGAGGATCAAGAATTAATCAAGAGAATTACATCTTTTTACGCAAAGATACTAGGAGTCCCTGCTGTCTGAATTGTTCGGACTAGGACAGACAAGATTAGAAGAAAAAACTGTCTGATCTTAGTATAGTACGAATAGTTTAGTTTGACAAATATTTAGAATAACTTGAGATGCAATAAACGGGGAGCACACCTAGCACCAGGGAGCCAACCACTTAGACCAACAATGGCCCTCAGATTAACAGGGTAAGGGTAGCCGTTCCCATATTTTCCCTGCGCAAAGCAAGTTGCAGAATATAGGGCAACTGCAGCTCCCATACTAAAGCCTCCAATGCCAAGTTTAACTGCAATAGATAAGGAAAATTGGCGGTTATAATAAGCATACTAAATTCCTTGATTTTTTCTAGTTTTTTGCAAACTGGAAATTGATTGGCATCTTACTGTCAGCAGGTTCTGTAGACAACAAATTAGCAATATGTGCAGCTGAGGCATCTAAACCTTCAAAATCATCTGGACTGTCTTCAGACAGCTCTCCTACGTCAAACCCTGTTATAAATTCAGACAATGAACATAAGTTGTCCCAAATTAAAGCAGTTCATGTAGTAGAAGTTGAATATCTTTTGTTTCCACTTACAAGCAGTGCAAGGAAATCCACCAAGTATAGCCACAGGCCGAGTAGGAGCAGTAGGGCATATCCATTTTATCTGAATAGTAAACATCATTTGTTTTAGCAACTACAGTACAAAAACATTCCCAATTGAATAGAAGGAAAAAAAAAATATACATGCTTACATTTGGAAGGGGGAGACTTTCCAAAAGCTGAGCCCAACTGCAGAAAGAATAAATACAGACTCATCAGATAATTCTATCTCATTCTCGTCTTTATTTAAAGTATAAAGCTCAAAAACATTAATCCAATACATAAAAACGTTTCGTCTTATCATAAGTTAAATTAAATTAAGAAAATTTTGCTTTTTGAGCGTGCTACAGAAACAAAAGTGAAATTAGTGGTCCCATTGAAACATGGAGAAGGATGAAGAATATATACCTTTTGATTCAAGATTTTCATATTAAGCTAGAATCAGATAATGACGTGATATAAAGCATAAAAATATAATGATAAAAGTGCCATACAGTTTTAGGAGCTGCTATTTTTGCAAAAAATTAAAGTAAAAAGTGCTAGTTCTTTCAAGTTTTTGGCGGAACCACCGGTTTCTCACATCAATTCAGTTACTGTAGGAATATTCTCAGCTAAAGTATTCCTCATAGGATGTCTTTGCAAACAGGACTTGTCTAGCAATTGACATTCTGTTTAGATGAACTTTTTCTTTTTCTTTCTCTCCCTTTAGTGATATAAAGTCCACAAATCTACAACTGCTTTCTCATAAAGTATATACTATTACCAAAATATACGAAAACAGAAACAGAAACGCGATTTTGTTGTTGTAAATCATTCAGCACAACATAAAAAACAACCAAAGAATTCCTAACATAACTGATCATCCTAAGAATAAGTTTCTCTAACCAAAATTTTACCTCATACTATGAAGTGCAGTTTTGAAATGTTGTCTTTGTTCAGACAGGTATTGCTAACAAAGGGTGCTTTGTGATATCTCAATTCCATTTAAAGTGAAAAGACTATGATGCCCTTTATCATCAAAAGATGTTTAAGCTAGCAAGGGGAGATCATATTCATACCTGGAGCCATTGTCACCAAGGCCATGCAACCAAACTATTGTGGCCTGGTGTTTCCCTTTAGGCTTAACCACATATGTCCTCCCAAATTCAATTGTTCTTCTAGCTGTTCTACTCCCTGACAATTTGCACAAAGAAATCAGCCAAAAACAGAAAACAGTCAGCAAATGGAGGATTAATTAGTAAATTCACTCAACTAAAAGCAAAATTGGCCCAAAACCCTTGAGAGTTTTAACAATAATGCAGAGAAGGGTTCAAGAAAACTTCAAAAAAGAAGTAATTTTTGGAACTAACCAGAGCCCATTGATGAATTTGGGTAGCTCATTTTGGCCACAGGAGATGGAGCTGCAACTTTGAGTACTTAGAAATTCCCTTAATGAGGTTGTAATAAAATGAAATTTAAAAACTTGTATGCAATGAAGACAACTGAAACTAGGAGTGCCCTATATATATGTGCTCAAAAGGGTAGGTTAGAAATGGAATATAACATATGTGTGTGAACCAGCTGCACATTGCCTAGAAACTCAAAAAGAAAGAAAAAGGGCATCCATGAAAAGGAGAGGTAAAGACAAGGACAAAAAGCAGACAATCTTTTCATCAGCAAAGAGAGAAAGAATCAAACCAGCAAAAAATAAGATATATAAAAAAAATTATTTAAAAAAAGAAAAGGGAAAAAATAGAGTAGAGTTACGACATTCATTCCATAATTTCCCTGAACCGTTCAGGTTGGAGGGCTCTAGATTTACAGCGTAGAAAGAGAATCTATGCTTCTTGGCAGTGGCTATAAATAAAGCACCCCCTCTCCAACTACAACTTCAAGAATATTTTTTTTTCCTGAAAATAACAAGGAATATTTCAATTTCAGAAAAAAAAAGAAAAAGAAAAAGAAAATATCTTTCTCTCAATCATTTGTTTATGTATTTTCTGATGATTGATGGATGCCCATTATCTTGGTTGTGAAGTTCGACTGTCTAATTTATAATTATTGTGCCACACCCACAGAAAGCATATTTTTCTAACATTATAAGTTTAGTATATTTACATAGGTTTGTATACTTTGGGGTGGCTATAAACGTAGGAAATAGGAATATTAGCAGTTTGTGGTAGACTTTCATGGCTGAGATATGGAAACTGGGAAGTACCAAGAAAAAAGCATGTGAATTTTTATCTCTTTCTCACTGTGCTTTTCTTGTTTGCCACTAACTATTTTGGCATCTATCTCTAAGTCCAGCGCTCATTGTATTATTTGCTTTACTTAAAGGATAAAACTTTTGTTTGATGTTTAATTTGTTTGTACCTAATGGAAAGTCCAAAACTGGACATTTCTTGCATAAATACCTGTGACTGTGACTACAACAGGGCACTGCTTTGTTTTAGTATGTCTTTTACTCTTTCTTGCATTAAAACCTGTGATTAAAACAAATCTTTTAGTCTATAAAATGAACTGTTCGTTTTTTTTTTTTTTTTTTCCATTTATCATGGGTAATAGTTTTAAGAATTTACCCTTGTAAGTTTCAGTACCTAACAGGGAGATTGGTTGTGTTTTTATTTTAAATTTGCATTTTCAATATTTTTAAAATTTAAAATGTTAGTTAAAGTAAATGAGTTGAAAATATATTTGTATTTGAATAGTATGTTGGAGAGAGATTGTAATAATGAAGAAGAAATGCAAGATATATAGGTTAGTAGGAGAAGGTATGTAGGTTATTCAAAAATGTGTTTTGAGATAAAAATGAATTGAAATATTGGTAAAAATAATGATAAGTTTTTGATAATTCATTTTCAAATAGTAAAAATAGTTGAAAATGAAAATAAAAACATGACCAAACTGCCCCTAAGAGTTTGTTTGTATACATTTTGGAGCATTCTGTCAAAATATTTTGCCAAAATATTTTTTGAGAAATGGAGATTAGGGAATACGATGATTGTTTGTTCTTATGTTATACTTTGGATGATAAGTGGATTCTATAAGAATGATTGGAAAACCAAAAAATCCTCTTTCAAAAATAAAAAAAATTAAAATTAAAATAGTAATTACATCAAATTCGTTCTTAGGTTCATTTCAATAATCTATATTATTAATTAAACATCAACCTTCTCTTTTAGAGTGTTTCCCAGTGATGTGAGTAAAATATCCTCTTTTTTGCCATTTAATTCTTATAATTATAATTTATATAGTAACTACCATTTACAACTTACCTACACCAGTATTATCGTTTTATTATAATTTTTTATTTTTATTTATGTAAAAATTTAATATATGGTATTATAATAAATTAAATATTTATATTTATTTGATACTATAAAATTTTAGGACACATATTGAATTTGTTGAAATTGCAAGTATTCATTAAGCGTGTTAGTTGTTCTTAAACATGAACATGTTCCTTTGGAAACACTTATACTCACACTTATCTTGAACTAAATAAAAAATAGATGTTAGTTTGTATAAAAAGAAATAGTGGGGGTAATAGCATTCAAAAACTATATTTGTCTACCATTCTTTTTTATAAAAGTGGCTAGCAATTTATATCTTAAAAAGAACAAAAATGATGTAATAATCGCTTTTTCACAACTCCTATAGATACCATCGTTCATGATTGTTTGATGTTTATCTTTATAAAAACTTTACGATTTCCTTATTTATGCTTTTCTAATTTCTTACCTAATTTAATTGTTGGAGGATTTTTATTGAGAACACAACCAATATTATTATGATTTGATCGCGTCACAATAACTCCGATTTAAATTCTCTATTTTATTTTCTATCTCATCTCCTTACTTTTATTTTATTTTATGAATATATAATATGTGTATTAAATATTTTTTTATAAAAATAATTAATTGAGAATTAAATACAAGTTGCATAAAATACATCAAGTTGAAATCGAAGATGAAATGAAGAATGAAACGAAGAATCCATTTCCAAAGTGCAATAACTCACACTATTAAAAAAACCTTCACTTGTATCAATTATATATGAGACATCTTACTTTTCATTTACCATTTTATCCTCTTAAAATGAGAGACCACATCATTTCATTTTTGAATTACAATGCACCAAACAAGTTTTAGAAAGGCACCAATTTCGTTTGATGGGACTCATGGGAGGAGCCAGCCAGCCACCATCCAAGGGAGATTCACCAATAAGTGGGCCGCTGTAAATGGATTTTGTGGCCCATTAATGTGGTCTTTCTCGTCAGCAACTGGGCCCATATTTTACGCAATAATCATGCCATCATGGACTCACCTCGAAATATCACTGTCCCCGAATAGTGACTTGTTTGTTTCACAGAAAAGTACAAAGTTACAGAAAAAAAAAGACTATAATTATGGATTATTAAAAATGGTCATCATGATGGATTATCTCTATGAATCTCACTGAGATTAGATTAGTGAGATATTGCTAATGCCATTCGGACAACTTTTTCAAACCTAAAATAATGTTGTAGCATAATATTTTGACTAAAGGAGTTATAAAAGCAGTTAAAGTAAGTAATGATTAACCTGTTTGACTTAAGACTCAGAAATTATTATTATAATAATTATTTTTTTCGTCACTGGTCAATTAGTCTAGTCGAATAGCTTCTTCACTTATATATACTAGAAATTTGGGCACATTCGATGCTTGTGATAAAAATTTTCTAGTATAGAGTATATAATTTATTTTTTGATATAATATAAATTTTAAGTATCATTTGATACTTATTTGAGTTTTTACATAAATAATAGCAAAAAATATTAAGAAAAAATGATAAATATGAGTATAGAATGTGTGGGTTGTACATGATAGTTATTATATAGTTATAAATTACGAAGATTAAAAAAAAGAAGAAGGGTATTTTAGGTATAACACATGAAAACACGTCAAAAAGGAGTTGAGTATTTTATTGATAATACAGATGGGGCTCGGAATTTGAGTATGAATAATTTTTAGGTGCAAAAGTTAAAAACACTTAAAGATTATTTACCTTTCTTCGGGAATAAACTATAGTTGGTCCCCAACTATTTTTTGTGAGACGCAACTATGATAGATGCTCAATTATTTTTTCTTATTTCAAAAATGAATTATTATTGTCTTCCAATATCTTTTTATAAGACTCGAATAATGATAAATATATTAGAAAGTATAAAAACTTATCATTACGTGGTGTAAGTGCGATGAGCTCGACGGGCTTAATCGCTAAGCTAAGCCCCTCGAGTTCGAAGAAAAGTATAAGAGCTCGTACTTGTTTTTTTGGCTTATTTAAGTGAGTGCAATTAAACAAAAATTCGATTTTAATATTATTGTTGTCAAAAATAATATAATATTATCTACATATTTAAATCTTAAATATATATAAAAAACTCATAAATCGACTTGTGAAATTTCAAACAGTCATAAATAAATTTGAGCTTGGCTCCTAAGATTGGTAGAGGACAAGTTACACCCCCTACACCAAAACTACTAATTACTCATAATAAATAAGTAACTAATAAATTGTTATGATCATTATGGGTTACAATAAAGAAATGAATGTAGCAAAGAGAATCCACTTTTAATTAAGGAGGGTTGTGCAAGTCCTTTCTTCTTCCCTTCTTTTAGGAGAGTTGTTTAAGTGAAATCTTTTCTATTGTCAACTCCTCTACTACCCATAGGCGACAAAAGAAGAATCCACCATAGGTAGAAATACTTTTCCTTCTACAATAATATAATTATAATTTGTTTTACTAAAGACTAAGGTATATGCTGTTGGCACTAATTCTCTAATAAATCAAATAAACCCACTGTCAATTAACTAATTATAATTTGTTTAGCTGTCTAACTCTAAAAATAAAAATGAAAAAAAAGGAAGAAGCTACACTTAGAAACATGAGTACTGGCTTAACGAGGAACGCCTTTAATTTTAAAATAATAGAGCATGGATACTAATAATTCTAAAAAGCATTTGACTAAACTTATTTAAAATATCTTATAAGTTTCTATATTTTATAAAATATTTTTGAAACTTATAAGATATTATATATTTTTTTAAAAATACTTAAAATATTTGGATAAAATATGATATTGGATCTTACAAGATGTTAGTGATGAAAATTTCGTAATTAATATTATTAGCATTAAGGAAGATTGTTAAAATTTTAAAAATAAGTTAGGAGCTCACTACTTTTTTAAAAAGAACTTATAAGTTCATAACATCTTATTTTCGAAGTTTATAAGTTTTTTTAAAATAATTTACCAAACACTTTTGAACATCTTATAACCTCTCAAACATCTTATAAGATATTTTTAGGAACTTATAAGTTTATCTAAACACCCTTTTAACCCGATCTTCTAAACTAATTTTCCCTTATTTTTCTTTTTTTTGGGGGGGTGGGGGGTGGGGGGTGGATTTACATTTGGAAATTTAATTTATAATGTTATACCAATAATTTCTTTTAGTAAAATGATTTGTTGTTTTTTCAAGTACGATAGTATAATAAATTACTATTTATCACTAATTATTATACATCACTATTAATGATTAATTAAGTGCGACAAATAATTATGCATCAAAGTCCACATCGATCGAGTCACTACCTACAATAGTTATGTGCTTTTTGCACGTACTTTAGTAAATTACGCTTTCAATTTAGCCTTTTGGTATGCTTTCACATTCAAATTTTCAATAAAACTGACTTCTTTCTCAATTGATTTTATATAACGCGATCATGGTTAATGCTTTGACCATAGATGATGTGGTTTCTACCTAAAAATAATGAGAAGGTAGGATGTATAGTTGATGCTTTTATTTGAGTCAGGTTATAAGTTATTTTCTCTCTTTCTGCTGTATGTTAGAGGGCCGACTCCCTTTGTATAAGAATAATACGCAATAGCGTGTGCCCGACAAGACAATACTTGATCACTTTGGATTTTTTATTTTATTTCATGTTTTATCTTCTGTTCCAACATGATGTATATATACTAAGTATATTTGGTTCTTAATCAATTATTTTTATAAGAAAATATGTAATACACATGTCATATATTCATAAAATGGAATAAAAGATGAAATATAAATTGAAACAAAGGATCCAAATTGATATTTGACGATATTGAGGCTTTAACGTGATGTCGAATTTGAATGTTATCAGATATAATCAATTTGTAGAAACAACGATCATATGCCGCTTGCAAACTTTGGGGTTAAAAGCTTTTCATAATATTAAGCCTTTTCCCACATCAAAAGAACCTTTTCCCACACAAAAAAAAAAAATAATAAAGAATATCAAGATAGTTTATGGGTTGCACTATCTTTTCGCTTGTTTAGATACCTTTTTGAAAAACGAAATATTCTCACTAAGTGTGCCACGGAACCAATATATTCCAAATTGTGTTTTTCATATATAACTATGAATTTAGATAGTATCACTAATAAATATTTTGTAAAATATAGAATAAAAGTACTTCCTTTTAAAATTTTCTCATAGCAAAAGCCAAAAGAGAGCAATATGCTCATTAAAAGTTTGATTTGACCATTATTTGGATAATTAGTTAGCAATTAGAGGGACGTGCAGAGATGAACGGTGGGGCGAAGTTATTCCTCTGGAAGGAATTAAGTGGGCATATGTGTGGAAATATTTTCTGCATGCATTTGTCTCTCCGCGTGATATTCTAAAGAAACGAAAGGAAATCTTGTTCTTTTCCCATTATTGGTAAGATTGAGACACACACACACATATTATAAGGGCACCTTTTGAATCAATTCCATTTTGATTCTCCTCTTTCATAAAATTTGTCACTATTTCAATTATTTATTATTAATTGTTTGTTATTATGTAAATATTCCAACTACTTAAAATGAAAAAGTGTTAATGCCCAATGGCTTGTGTTCCAGTGGCATAAGTCATTTTTATTATGATGGAGGTCATGAGTTCGAATCTGAATTGACTCCTTATGTATATAAAAAATGTGCAGTTTATACTTCAATTTATTTGATTCGATTTTAATAATATGATAATATTGTTTTGCTGAAAGAATAAATTTGTCATTGTAAAGTCCTTAAAAAAAAAGTGTCAGTGAACTTTAGTTCGAGTGACAAATTTTACATCCGAAAAAACTTTAAAATCTCGGGTTCAAATTACATTTTTTTTTTTTTTGGACAAAAGCTACTTTAATCACTGAACTTAGCCAAACAAGTATTATGACATAAAATTATGGTAAATTACATGAATACCCATAAAATTTTATATATTAACTATAATTTTTTTTTTTGTTATTTTAGGTTACATTTACACTTATTTCAAATACTTACGTACCCATTTTGGTTAATTGTCCTTAGGGTTTATGGTGATATATACCATAAGAAAATAGTCAAATTGTCTTCCAAAATTGCTTTTCTATGGGCAGAAAATAGTTTTGCCCAATTTTTATTAATTTTAACCGACGAAAATGCTCTTCAAGCTTTAATGTCGGTTCCTTTCATATGTAGACGGGCAGTTGTAATAAATCAAAGTCACATAGGTTGTCTTATCATTTTTAACATAATGACAAAAATTATGACATTCAATCCTTTTATAATATGAAAATTACATATGGACCCCAGATTGTTTGATATCATTATATTACATTAATTAACCTCCCACGACATTCAAATATTACATATACTTCTACGTATAGGTACGGATGAAAGTATGAGATTATCATCATTCGACTTTTGAGTTTATTTTGTTTTTAATTTTTTTTCCAAGTAAAATAACTACTAGCTAGCTGCAGAGATAACAAGGATGAGGGGCAAAAGGTTATTCCTCTTGAAGGAATTTGATACGGCACCACAATTCAATCTCCTATAAACAGTAAATCAGTTCAATCTCATTGGTATCACATAAGAAACAGACAATCTACCTGGACCATTATAATAAACTTCCCCACCTGATCGTCCTCTAACTAGTTGAGCTGTCTCTCAAATGGTTAGCATTCTAAGGAGTCGATTGCCTCCAAACTGACCTTTCCCTCTAAGTGCCCAATCTTAGCCTATTCACTTGGCGTTGGCGACTGCATTAAATGTCCTCCAGAGTTTTTGACAGTCTTTCTCCTCTGTATTAATTACATCCATCAACATGTCTCTTCCTTGTTGAATGTGACTAGACAGTTTTCCCTGATAGACTAGAATACTTTTATACTATTTTGGGTGTTGTCTATTCTTTTGGAGCCAAAAGGCCTACTGTTACCCTATGATATCATAGGTGATATTTATTCTTATAGGGGTTCTACAGTAATTTTGACATAGAAAGACCTTTATAAGTACCTTAATTCATCATTTAACTTAGGTACACACTTTATACATTTACTCTCCTGGCCACTTGGCGATCTTATTATCTCCATTATACTTATTCTAATTTAAGTATAGAAGGATTTTATAGGGGGTCACCTCGACAAACATAATGCATTCATCATAGTTACAGGTTTGAATTGCATTCATTTGCTCGAGCTTCGGCCTCAAACTACAGAAATTCATCTTAATTCATCTCTTTTTCCTCCAAAACGGCAAAACCTCCTTACTCATCACTCTACCAAATCACAACTTCATCAAAATTAGGTTGGAATATGTGTGGAAATATTGTCTACATGCAATTCTCTCCTTATTGAAGGAATTAGTTGGGATATTTGTATTCCAAAGGAATGATAGCAAAATTTTCTCTTTTCCCATTATTAGTAAATTTGAGATACACATAAGGCTACCTTGTGAATAAATTATATTTAGATTCTATCATATTTGAAAACTCAATTAATCCTACTTTTTCTAATACGATTAGATTTGCCCCAATTACGAAAATATCAAGTCTGCATGAATATTTTACTTTCCTTTTAAAAACACAAGTAAAACATTTCTAATCTTTTCAAGAAAAATAAAAAATAAAGTACCAAGCTTAATTTAAAAAATGGATCATAATCAATTTCATAACTTAACAAGCATTTTTTAATTTAAATTAATAATTCAAAACACTAAAAATTAAGATTTAGTCATATGATCAAACATCTCCTTCTAGATATAATTAGGCTTGTCAATGGGCCGGATTCGGATAAGATCATGCTGGATCCGAATCCGAATCCGACAGTGATATGCCATATCCGAATCCGACTCAAGATTCTATAGAATTTTGACTATTATAACCATATCCGGATTCATATAAAAATCAGATATCCGAAAAAAGATCAGAATCCGAATACTCCCAAAAATCATATATTTGTTATTTTTCTAAAAAAATAATAGAATCTAAATCTAAAACATTCATCCTTAAAAAAACATACACACAACATATTAACGAATAAATTTTCAAGTCTATTTATCTTATAAAAGCAATAATAGAATATAACTTAATCACATTCATTTATCATATCATTGTATTTTAGGTTCTGCTGCTGATAATAGTACTTATTTAACATTATAAATGCATATGTACTTGATTTTTCAATCAATTAATTATAAACTTAAAGTTTTATAAAAAAAAGAAACTTATTTCAATCAAATTGAGATTTGCATTGCATTCTTTTATATCACAACATTCAACTCCTGCTCATTATTTTTCCTGCATCATTTTTTGTTATAAAAATAGATAAACAAGTGATGCAATTATGATGTAGCTAACCTACAAATTAATCTAACATTTTATATGAAAAATCAACTGATTTGATATATTGCATAGAAGCTCATTATTTTTTTTGTCCAAAAATTCATTTTGGCGTTACTATAGAATCCTACATATATATATGTATAATACTATATATACATGTAATACTATATATATTTGGATTCGAATTATTAATGGATCGGATCGAGTCAAATCCATATTCGCTCCATTTATTTCGAATTATGGATTTTTTTAATCGAATCATATCCATCAAATTTTTTATCGGTTAAAGATCCTAAATTATCGAATCGAATTCGGATTAAAATCCGCTCTATTGACAACCCTAGATATAATAATATACGTTACAAATTATTAAGAAAGTCCCGTCGTTACACGCTTAGGCCCATGAAAGGTCCATTTCTGAGAGTCCAGTGGTTGGTGGGTACATTGAATTTTAGATACAACTCTACTAAATGGGTAATATTAGAAAGTCAGGTCTTGAATTTTTTATTTTTGCTTGCTTGATTTTATGATATATGGAATCCAAAAACGATAAGAAATATTAAGGCATAAAATAAAGGATTATGATATGATTATGTTTGTTTAAGAGGCACGTAAAATTCTATTTAGAAAATTAATGTTTGCGTGTGTGTATAAATATTATGCCAAAATTTTAATTTGCAAATCTTTTCATATTGTTTTAGAAAAATATAAACTCTTTCATTTTTAATAGAAGCGCACATGAGGTCTTTATTTGGAGAGATTTTAGGACCCCTAAAGTATTTTTTCTATTAATCAGCAATATCATTCATGATATAAGAGAAATAATTTATTTATACTTAAAAGTATAAATATAAAGAAGTCCAACTAATATTATACAAAATTTTTAGAATCTTAATTGCATTTTTAAACTTTTTTTTTTATTTTATAAAATAAAGAAAGTATAATTGAAGTGTTGAATTAAATAAATAAATAAACGATCAGTACAATACTGCTTCTACAGACTGTAGCTTCTTTAGATTGACGCTAGGGAACCGGCTCAATCGTATGAACAGATATGATATTATAAGATATCATTTAAATATTTATTTTGCAAAAAATATTCCACATTGTTATCTAATACATAGAGCGCTTGTTTGCTTTGTTGGATAAAGTTTGATAGATCCATTTTCAAACTTTATTTCTTGTTTGCTTCATATTTTTATGGCCCATAATACTTTTGTGGCCCGACATGGTATCATGTGCTAGGCTTGTTTATGGATAAGGCCATCTTAACTTGATCCATTTTCATTCTTTCAAATTTGATTTGATAAAAAATAAAAATGACATTCTTACCCTCATAAAAACCATATCCTCAACACCTTTTGTCAAATTTTGAAAATTTACCATTTTAGAAGTTATGACATTTTGGACATTACAAAATGTAATCACATTGAGCAATCCTGCCAATCAAACATTAGATAGTATTAAGCATATGATATCACTAATTTCTAAAATCCAAGCAAACAATAGATTACATGATTTTGAATACCATTTATATCTTATGTATCATTAGAATATTAATCCCTCATAATCCTATATGTCCAAGCAAACAAGCCCAGGAAAATCTAATTGCCAGCTTTTGAAAATTGTTTCCTACTATATATGGCCACGTAGTAATTAAAGTATGTCAAAATGACATTAACCAACTAGAATGTTATTCTCCAATCTTCAAAAATGTCTTTAAAACTAAACAGAGTATTGTTCATGTATTTATTCACTAAGTTCAAACGCTGTACATTTTAAAAGTAATCTAATTGCCAGCTTTTGAAATTGTTTCCTACTATATATGGCCACGTAGTAATTAAAGTATGTCAAAATGACATTAACCAACTAGAATGTTGTTCTCCAATCTTCAAAAATGTCTTTAAAACTAAACAGAGTATTGTTCATTATTTAGTCACTAAGTTCAAACGCTGTACATTTTAAATACATTTAGCGCTTGTTTACTTGGGCATATAAGATTAGGAGGGATTAATATGCTAGCGATACATAAGCTAAAAATGATATCCAAAACCATGTAATCTATTATTTGCTTGGATTTTAGAAATTAGTGATATCCCATACTTAATACTATCTAATATTTGGTTGGCAAGATTGCTCAATGTGATCACACTTTGTAATGTCCAAAATGTCCTATATTCTAAGAAGGTAAATTTTCGAAATTTGGTAGAAGGCGCCGATGATAGGGTTTCTATAAAGGTAAGAATGTCATTTTCATTCTTTATCAAATCAAATTTGAAAAGATGGAAAATGGATTAGGCCAAAATGGCTTGATCCACAAACGAGCCTGGCCCAAGATACCATGTCGGGCTGCGGAGGTATCATGAGCCATAAAACTGTGAAGAAAATAAGAGATAAAGCTTAAAAATAGATTCATCAAGTTTTATCTAATGAAGCAAACAAACCCTTACAATTATGATATTATGTCTCATTAGACCATTTTCTAGTAGTGAGGTAAGATAAACATAGGAGCATCAGACAAATCTATGTCACTATATCAAAGAAGCTCATCTCCCCCAACTATATCTGGTCAAGCAAACAAAATTACATAATCCAAATGTTGGAACGATAAGTAAAAAAATAATGAAGAGACAAATTCAACAAATCATAAATATATCACCTCGGTACCTTGATCTTTTGCATGTGCTTTCAATTCATGCAACTTTTGTCCCAACATGATTATAGTTTTGAGCATGTGAAATCCTATTTCCCATAAAAAGCTAAATGTCTGACTTATTGAAACCTTTAAAAACTATATCATGAACACGCAATTGTTTTTCCTATTTGAGATGACTAAATTCTTCAGAAAGCTTAAGATCAACATAATCTCTAGGCTCTAGCAGTTCATTTCTAGATCCCAGTGCTTCACCGAATGGTAATATGTCTTTCACGTCATATGTAGAACAGTAGTATGGCTTTATGCTTTCATAATATTTTTCTTCAATAATTTTACTTCTTGTGTTCATCTCCTGGAATGGTAACTCCTCAGAAATCATATTTAGCACTTACATAGTACCCATAAATGATTTGTAACCATCACATGTTTTTCCTAATAACTTCCTCTCTATTAACAATTCCTTACATGTTTATCTTATTAATAACTCATGCAGTTGAAATCTATAAATAGAATTTACATCAACATGTTGTGGACATATCAAATTTTGCTTGATATGTATAAAATAATATACTAATTATTAATTCAAAATTTCTATTTATCTTGAAATTTATTAAATTAAATTTCAAAAGATAAATAGTTAATTTTAATTAATACTCTAGTATTTATTTTATGCTCAAAACAAATATTGATAAGTATCAAAGATAAATTGTCTATGCCTATGGACCAATCAAATCAAATATATTTGATACTATTTCTTGATATTTGATATTATCTTATCAAAGAAATAATAATCAAAGAAGTTCAAATTAATTTGGAAATCTCCCATCAATTATATAAAGGGGGTGATCAAAGCCCATTTAACACACAACACAAATTCCAGCAAGTGAGAAGAACTTTGAAGGAGTCCAACAATTCTTTCAATCAAATTAAAGGAGACCCAACGTTCAAGACGTTTTTCGCAGAACTCATCATATTTTGGCATTTGAATCGAAATTAAGCTGCAGAGCCTTCGAATTGGCATTATTTTATTCAAACTAAATTCAAGAAGATCCACGACATTCAAGGTGTTTTTCGCAGAGTTCATATATTTTGGTGTTTGATTCGAGTTTAAGGTGCGAAGCTTTTGAATTGGCGTTATTTTCTTCAAATCAAATTTAAGAAGATCTACCGTGTTCTTCGTGGAGCTCATTAAATCTTAAGACTATATATGTTTGAAAGGAAAGAATTAGAGAATTAGATAAGAGATTGAATCCATAATTGATAAGTTTGAATTTCATTTATTTGTATAGATTTTTCTTGTTTTGTAATTTTATTTATTTGTAGGCAAAGAAATTTGCGCTTACACATGTATTAGCCAACATATACTAAGAATTAAGATTTAAAGTAGAGGAATCATGACCATATCACCTTGTATCACACTGGAAATAGGGACCACAAAGGCCCGATGTTATATAATCTTTGCTACAATATGTTGATGATCCATCAAGTCCATCACCATCACTTTTAGAGTAGAGAGAGAGAGAGATAGAGAGAGAGAGAGTTAGATCGTAACATTGATTTAAAGGATGAGGTGTTTCATAAAAAAATGAGTTAAAGATATTCAACAAAACACATACATAAGGTATAGATGATTCTTACTTTAAACTTGATCGCTTCATTGGAACAAGAGGTTAGCTATGGGTAAAATTCATTTTGATCCCTAATGTTTCAACTCAATTTCAGAATCATCCCTATCCTTTTAATTGACTTCAATTTCATCCTTCTGGCCATCCTTCGACAATATATCCGGCCAAATTAAAGGGTATTTTTGTAATTGTCCATTTAATAATTAAACTAATAAAAAAAATAACAAAATATGAGCCATTCATTGTTATAGGATAATTTAAACCACAATCCAAAAACCAAAGGCAACATTTATGATTTATTCTTGAATCTCATTGTTAGCATAAGTGCTCAATCTTGAATGTAAGATCTCTTCATTTTAAAGTAAATAATTTGTATGTTTGTTCAATTGTAAGTCAATAAATAAGTAAAGTTATAAAATATATTTATACTAGCATTATCCCAAGCCATGCACGAATTCTTTAAAATTATTATATATTAATTTAATTTTTGAATAAATATAATTAAAAATAACAATATAAAAATAAAAATATCACCAAAAAATGGTCAAGTAATTAGTAGAATTAAATATTACTTCAAAAATGGTCTACTAATATTACATTTAAAGATTTAAAATATAGTATTTAAAAGCTTAAAACATATAAAGACATCTCATATATATGATGTCATGAAAAATAAATTTCAAGATTATTTAGAGAGAAATTAAAAAAAAAAATCAGAATTTTAAAGATAAAAGTCCATGAACATTAATATATACTTTATTAAAAGAAGAAAATATTATGCAAATAAAAACTAATAGATAGTTGCATTAAAAAATTAAAAATATATGAGAAAGAAATATAAAATAAGATTGATGGCTTAAACGTTCTTGAAAAAAACTTAAAATTATAATACTTTAAGATTACTTTAAACTTAAAAAATGATGAATATATATTAACTTAAAACCTAAAATATAAAGAATTAATAATATATTGACTGCTAAGAATTAAAAAAAATATTATTTAATTTTAATTTTTTATTAGAAATCAATTAAGCAAGACAAAACTATGACAGTAAAGATAAATTTTTTTTAAAAAAAATCAAAATAAATATATAAAATAATTGTAAAGCTAAAACCAATATTAGTATATAAGTTAATAGAAACCTTTTAATTTGACTTATAGCTTAATTGTTGAATAATTAAATAAAAAAAGGGGTTTGAAATTAGTAATATAAAGTTAAATTATAGTAAGTTGATAAAGTATTTATAGATTCAAAATTGATTTTAAAATATGAATTAGTGATAGGATATGAGGATGAAATTATAATGTAAAATAAAATATAGAAATAAAATATGGTACATCGTTAATTAAGAGCAACATGTTGAGAAGAATCTTCTGTTAAAAATGCATCTTTCGTGAAAAAAATGCATCTTCTATGCAAACCTAAGGGACCATTTAGCTTTTCTTTTTATAACTTGGGGATGGTTTTGCTAATTATGTGTTATGTAAATTATTAGTTAAAAGGATTCTTTGGTCATTTTTCAATTTTTCGCCAGAAAGTGTTACTGAAAGATGACCAGAATGATGTGATTGAAGTCAATTAAAAAGATAGGGATGATTTTGCAATTGAGTTAAAATCTCAGGAATGAAAATGAATTTGACCCTTCTAGCTATAGAAATGCCTACTTTAGATGTTGCTCCTCTAGGATACAAATAGAGATCCTTCTCCAGCCTACTCTATCTCCCTTTGTGTTGCACTAGATTTTCTTTTATGAGATGAGTTATCCTCACGTTGTGGTCTAGAAGACTTAGTTGCATCGAGTTGGGGGAGGAATATCTCGACTCTGTAGGAGTTTTCATGCCTTTTTTTTTTCCCTCCTTGTGCATTATGTCATGCCTCAACTAGAAACATCACAAAGTATTGAAATGCTAGATATTAAGGAACATACAAGACATTTCTAGGATGATGCACATACTTATAGAATTGTAAAGAGCCTTCTAGAGTAAGAATATAGAATGATCCTGTAAAAGTATATTCAAAGAGTATTTTAGAGATGTAATCTAGATCGTTAGATCAAGTAAATCCCCATTGTTCATTGAAAAATTGAATAGTATAAATAGGGGTAGGAATTCATTTATAACCCACCCAAATTTAAGTGAAAGTAATAGAAGTTCCTTTTAGAGTTTTTCTCTCTATCTATGTATCTCTCTAGAAGTCTAGCCAACTCACTTTACGTATAAGACACTTTGATGGGCGGCTGACTTAGCTAGTATCGCAAAGGCATAATAAAGGGCTAAGTGTCCCATGAGAACTTGTAAGGGATAAGTTCGTTACAATAGGCTTTTCTTTGTAGTTAATCCCTCAAGCCTGATCATTATGGATATGTTTAAATAATAAATTTCAAAGAAGTCACTAAAAACATTAATATGATTTAATTTAGGCTAATGTATACATAGCTTACTTTTCCATTAATCTTGCATAGCATTGCTATCTCAAAAAAATGAGTTAAAGACAATGAAATATTAAATGATTCTTACTTCAAGTTTGATTGCTCCACTGAGAGGCCTGTCAAAGCCACTCTAGAGGCTCGAACTATAGATGTGCCTCTTCTAGGTGTTGTTCCGCCCACAATATGAATAGAGATCCTTCTCTATCGTGCTCTACCTTATCATCTTTGAGATGAGTTCCCCCAATGTTGTGGTCTAGAAGAAGTAGCTGCATCTGGTGGGGGTGAGGAAAGCATTGACTTTGCAAGAGTTCTTGTGTTTTTTCCCCCTTGCGTGGTGACTTCTCTTCATATTTAATCCGTCGAATCTGATTTAAAGATTGGAATTTAAAGAAGTTACTGGAAATATTAATATTATTTAATCTAAGCTAATGCATGTATAACTTACTTCCTCATTAATCTTGCACTGCATCTTAAATTTGGTGCATTACCAAGAACTAGTGGATCACTGTTGGGGGCTCAGTGTCTCACTCATTTTCTTCACTTCAGAATGTAGAGAATCACCGTCTGAATCAAGTGAAAAGTGGGAATTGAGTTAAAATCACATTTATTTTCTATATTTTTAGCCTAGCTATAAGGAAGTTATGCTAATTTATCATATATGTAGGAAGACTAAAGAAGAACAAGTGATCTGAGGTACTTCAACTAAAATTTTTCAAAAAATTTATAGCATTGCGATGGAATTGATTCTTAGAACTTCAATTTAAAGTTTCCATTGTAACGGCCTAATCTACCATGGGAATGATGCCTAATGATTTGGCCCTAAGAACATATATATAAAAATGCAATCCTGCCAATATGTGTTGAGAATAGAATTTCAACCCCTATAATAGTTTCTTTGATATAAAGCAGAAAAAAGGGACCAAAACTTACTGAGACCTCTGGGGACAAAGTTAAGATGTTAGAGCTTTGTGAAAACTTTAGAAGTCTTTAAGACTGGAGCAAAATTAAGAAAAAAAACCCTCAATGGTTTAGATTAGGCATGGGGTAAGAATAAATTAAAAGGAATAAATGTAGAACATTGTTGTTCAAAAATCACATTAAGAATATATTTACATCACATAGTTAGCATGGAAAATCCAATTAAAGCGCTTTCAAATTTCTTGTCGACAATACTATAATATTGAACCAAATCTACTAAACAAGGCCAATTATTGTTATTTTTGGCTTAGATGATGCTGATAGCATTACTTTAACCAGAAAATAACAAGCAAAATTAGAAATTTCATACTTTTTAGAGGCAAGCTAGCTAAGACCGACACCTTCTTTATTCCGCTAGTAGATTCCACATCAACTAAACCAGATAAGGAAGCCTCATTAAATAAGTTAAGAGCCAATTCTATATGCAAATACACCAGCCAAAAACAGTTAAGGGGCAAAAGATGTACAGTATATAAGACTTGGCAATTACATTTTGCCTAGTAACTTTGTGGACCTTCATTAGCATATTTAAAGTGAAGAAGATATTTAAAGAAATTCATGAAAATATTTCAATCACTATGATCAAGTATATTAACATCCACAATAGAGTATCATGAGATTCACCAGCTTTAGTCCTATACCAAGGAAACCATTTGCTACAAACATCACACAACTGTGCAAATAAGACATGCATAAATTCTTAAACACACAACATATTTATTTGTATATTTATTTCAGAAGCTGTATATTTCAGAAGAGCTAGTAATACCAGGTCCAAGAAACAGAATAAGACAAACTGAAAGCTAAGTTAGTTCGTGGTCTTAAACTTGAGTAAGAGCTGAAGATGAACAAATATTTTTCCAAATCATAGTGATGATATTTTCTACCAAATTAGACAATAAGCATGTTGTAAAACATGTGAAATTGGGAATTGAGTTAAAAATCACATATAATTTTTGTATATTTTCAACCTAGTTACAAGGAAGTTATGCTAGCATATCACATGAGTAGGAAGACTAAAGAAGAACAAGTGATGTGAAGTACTCCAACTAAAATTTTCAGCAATGCGATGGAATGGATTCTCATAATTTCAATTTAAGGTTTCCATTGATATATCATTTTAATGGCTTGATTTGTCATGGACATGAGGCCTATTGCTTTGGCCATGAGGATAGATATATAAAAATGCAATCCTGCCAATATATGTTGAGAATAGAATTTCGACCCCCATAATAGTTTCCTTAGAATGATATAAAGCACAAAAAAGGTACCTAAACTTACCGAGACGTCTGGGGACAAAGTTGAGATGACAGAGCTTTGTTAAACTTTAGAAGTTGTTGAGACTAGAGCAGAAGTAAAAAAAAAAAAAAATGGTTTAGCGAGGAATGAGGCAAGAATAAATTAAAAGGAATAAATGTAGAACATTGTTGTTCAACAATCACATTAAGAATATATTGAACATCACGCAGATAGCATGGGAAATACAATTTTCTTGTTGACAATACTGTAATATTAAACCAAATCTACTCAAAAAGGCCAATACATCATCATCTTTCGCTAGATGATGCTAACAACAATCCTTTAACCAGAAAATAACCGGCAAAAGCTAAGAAATCCCATACTTTCATAGGCTTCCTAGCTAAACTTGACACCTTTGTTATTCCATCAATAGATTAAATATAAGCTAAACCCAATAATGAAGCCTCATTAAATAGGTCAAGAACCATTTCTATATAAAAATACACCAGCCAAAGATAGTTAAGGGGTAAAACATGACCTATAGAATTGGCGTTTACATTTTAAAAGAAATTGTCCAGTAACTTTGTGGACCTTCATTAGCATATTTAAAGTGAAGAAAATATTTAAATAAATTGATGAAAATATTTCAATTACTGTGAGCAAGTAAATTAACATCCACAGTAGAGTATCACGAGATTCACCAGCTTTAGTACTATACCAAGGAAACTATTTGCTACAAACATCACACAACTATGCAAAATGAAAACTAATTTATATAAATATGGAGGGAATTTTTTTTGTTTAACAAAACTATTGTAGGTGGGAAGGCTTTGCAGAACTATGGTATCCATTTATCACTTTTTTTTTTTTTTTTTCCGGCCAAATTAAGATAGCCACACCTCTTAATTTTAGTTTTTTTTTTTTTTTTTTCAAAAATACCACAAGAGACATGGCTTGTAGCCACGCCTCTTGTTGACACTTTATCAAATAGATCTAATGTCAGCCCTAACAAGATTAGCCCTAATATTTAAAAAAATTATATTTTTTAAAAATATATAATTTTTTAAAAAATAAATAAAATTTATTTTAGAGTAATAAAAATTATATTATAAAAATTTAATTTAGAATATTTTATTTTATATTTAAAATTTCAATAATTAGTTTTTTTAAAATATTAACAATAAGCCCTGAAAATGTACTATAAATTTTTAATTTTTTTTATAAATTTACTATTTGATAAAATTCAAATATGTTTCTGTAAATTTACATACTCTGCACTTATTTCAATTGATATAATTATTTAGGCTCGTAAAGGGATGCTCGTACTTGCAGTGTTAGAACTTTGGCCAAAATAGACACATAAAATGGCAGTACATGATTATATATTAATACATTAGTCAAGAATTATCATACCTTTTAATCATAAAGTGATACTTGTAATTTCAAGTTATGTTATTATTATGGCATGTGAATCTGTCACATATTATTTTTACCTACTCGGTCTTATTTATCTATTCCACTTATAGATACATAACACACCATTCACATAATGTCATCACACACACACACACACACATATATATATGTATATATATTTTATCTTTTAGATTTGAACTCAAACAAGAGATGATCCATTTTTTGAGCATGGATACACATAGTTATTGAGAGAAAGAAATGATGACTATCTATCACTTTGGTATGACAATCTAATAGAAGATTATTGTGGACTTCGGAGGGAATGAGCATATAGAGTTAATGAATTTGAGGAGTTGGTAAATGATCTTCAAAGGCTTGGTGTGTGAATTCCATGATGCCGGTCATTGTCAATGCCAATGTGTCTTGGATGAAGATGATTGATATCATGTATCATTTTTATTGATTCGTAATTTTAAAGTTCAGATTTCATTTCAACTATCTCCTAAGGTAGAGTCGGAATATTGGCTTGTAATGCTAAGTATATTTAATTTTTATGCACGTAATAAGTAACACTCACTACTTAATTAAAGAACAAAATATAGGTTTTATTCTTTTAGAATGTAGGTGAAATGTAACATAGATCACAACTGTTTGAAATTTTTGAGATTTTCCACCAAATTTATTATTCATCAAGTTTGATATAAAGAAAGAAGATAGAACATAAAACAATAATTATAAAGTTGGAACAATCAAGTATGTCGGGCTTAGGCTTTATGGCGGGCTTGTTTTCTCGCACACTCTTGGGACCAATCTATTTCATTTTATATTTGAGTAGTGCTATCCCTTCCTACAACACAACGCTCTCTACGTGCTGGATTATGGACTGGCTTAAAATTAATTTCATCGTAATAATCTTCGCGCTAATTAGCTCAAAGCTCCTTTGATATGTTGCGAAATAATATTCAAGGTTATAATATAGTTTTACAAATGTTGCAGTGTTTATCCTACGATATCGACATTGCTCATCACATGTGAGCATGGAATACCAAGTTTTGCCCATTTTCTATATAAGCACTCACATCTCCTAAGTTTGACAACTTGTATGTGATTTCCCTGACTTGTGTGCATTTACATTATGGTTGAAGCCAATTGTTAAGTGTAGTCAAATTTTTAAACGATGTGCTCAATAGAGTGGTACTGCCAGTTAGAATATATATTAAATGCATAATCGGCTCACCATTGCTGCTTTGCAAACATGAATAGGCATCCTCATTAGTTTTTTTTTATTTTCTCCATATGCCTATCAAATTTTCGAATCTAGACTGTAGAATCAACTTTCCAACATAAATCCTTTAATTGAACATTTTTGAAATATTTATTGAAGTTCGAGAATACATGCCTTAGATAGATTCTATGTACTCGAGGGGGGTGAAATTAGGTATACATTCAATAGCAGATAAAAGGCTACAATGCCGATCAAAAATTAGGCATATGCCTTCCGTCCCTCTAACGATGTACTTGGACAACATCTCCAAAAACCACTTCCAAGACAAAAAGCTTTCTTCATTGACTATTGCAAAAGCCAAAGCCAGAACTTGTTAATTTGCATCTATAGCTACTGCAATCAACATCTTGTGTCTATATTTTGTATATAGATGAGTTTGCCCACATTGATAACTTTGTGGCGATGTTTGAACCCATCAATACATGGTTTGGAGGCCCAAAACACATACTTCAATATTTTCTACCTTGGTATGCCTGTTCGTTGATGCTCCCACTCAACAATGGTTCCTGGATTTCACTTTTTGGAGCTCCCATATATTTAGGCAACATTCTTACCGAACTCTCCCATATGCCAAAAAGTTGCTACCTTGCACGTTTCAATACATTCCATGCCTTGGCATATGAGACTTTATATCCATATTTATCCTTTGTATTTTATTGCATACTCTTTATCTTATATGCTGGATCATCACGAACATGGCCCAACAAGTCAATAGCGATCATATCTTAACTTAATTTCAATGATCAACCGAAACTTCATTCATCAAACAAGTATGAGGACCCCCATGCCTTATAATTTTCCATAATTCCATTCGCTCTTTCAGAATTGCTCTGACACTCCAGTTACACCACAGTTTGCAGACAACTTTCCATAGTTTTGGTGTACTCTCAAGTATGTGATATTCTCATCTTGCCACACGTACGGAAAAATCCTTGATAGCAGCTTTAACATGCTTTTTATCTTTGAAAATCATATCCACCTTAAGCTTTCTACAGCTACTATCATAATAATTCCCCCACGCATCAAGATGTAATATCCACAGAGTCTCCAAGTAGATCTTTTTCTATTGTAGAGAAGAATAGAATGACTAGATATAAGTTTGGTTGATCAGTCGAAGAGGGCATTGTTGGTTCCCTAACCACTTGTGCTAGATTAGAGCTCTCATCATCATGTGGTGGCATTACCTCTTCATCGGCTTCATCAACTAATTCATCCATGTCATAATCATCAGGCTCTGAATTTTAAGCTCTCGATCACAAAAACTGTCTGCATATGATTTAGGAGAGCTCTAGTTTGCATGCAGGATCTCGAGCTCATATTGGTGTCCTCCTAAAAATTCTTGATGGAAAGTAGAAGAACCAACGATGGGATCTTAATGAGATGTAAAACCACCACTATAAATAACATGAATCCCAAAGTTTGTAAAGCTATCTGTTATAGTGGGCAAGTTAGGAATCCTTGCCTTTACATGTGGAATTGCATGCCCATATTCACCATTAAATTGAGTAGTATATTGGTCTCCTCCTAATGGATTTTGGTGAGAGATAGAAGTATCACCCAATGGATATTGCATCAGAAGTGACATGTAGGATCCATGCTCTCTTCGCAATAACATGTCTTGCACATTACTAGGGCATATTTGTTCAATTTCAACAAACAACTCCACATTATTCATGTCAGCCCTCGGATCTAACAAGTTTGATAAATTAATATCATTTTCCACTCACACAATGTGGATATTCGAGCCTTTTTTATCCAAGTAATTTTTTGCCAAAATTTTTAAGAAATATTGGTTACTATAACCCGTTAATTCATATAACTTTGACAATAATTTAGAAAATATTATCGAAAGGGAGAGTCGTAGATATCCACATGTAAGGTAGTCATATTTCACAGAATTACGGTCTTTTATAATCTTTCCTCCAAAATATATCACAGTATTAATTATGTTTGTCTTCACCATACCTGCAAGAAGAAAGTTAGTTATTCTTGTGTTCCTCCAAATTTTTCCTCTCTCTTTTTTTCCCACTTGATCTTTTTTTTTTTTGTATTTTTTTTCTTTTCCTTTTTTTTCCCTCTCAATTCTTTCTTCTCTCACACACTTCTCCTCGTTACAATACTATCCAGAATCCTCAATTCTCTCTCTCTCTCTCTCTCTCTCTCTCTCTCTCCGCTCTACGCTCCACCCCAACACTCACATATATAATACATGAGTGTTGGCATGCTTGCTGACTCATTGGGAAGGAATGAAAGTTTTCCTTCCCATTGAGTAAGAGCGAAGGAGAAATTTTATTCCCAGTGAGTCAGTTTTTATCATTTCAAAAGAGTAGTAATTCATAAATGAATGCTACTCTTATGAAATGACAAATCTTTTTTTTTTTCTTATTTCTATTGTGATAGGTGTGCCTACACACCAGATACGATTTTATATGTGATGCTTAAATGTTTTAATTTTTTATTAAAAAAATTTATCCAACAAGAGTGTTGGACATGCCTCTTGTGTACCACCCCAACAGTACACGAGTGTTGACCAACACCCATGCTTGCTGACTCATTAGGAAGGAAAATTTTCCTTTCCAATGAGTCAGGTTTTTGTCATTTCAAAATGACTACTCTTACTCATTAGAAAGAAAGATTTGCCATTCCAATGAGTTAGTTTTTTATCATTTCAAAAGAGTAGCAATTCATTTCATAATGACTAATTTTTTTTTATTTTCTTCTTATTTCTATTTTTAGAGATATGCCTACATGCTGCTTCATATTTGATATTTTAATTTTTCAGTTTTTTTAGCAAAAGAAGAGTATTAAACCAACAAGAGGCATGGCTACAATCCACACCTCTTGTGTTTTTTGTTCGCAAGAAAAGGCCGAAGGTTAACTTGAACAAGAGGCGTGGCTTGTTGTGTGGTAATTTTATAAAAAAAAAAAACAAAACAAAACAAAAAGCCAACTTCTCTTGGGGTATTTTATAAAAAAATAAATTGGAACAATAGCTATGGCTTGTAGCCATGCCTCTTGTGGCATTTAAAGAAAAAAAAAAAAACCTAAAATTAAGAAGCCATGCCTCTTAATTTGGCCTAACCAAAAAAAAATAAAAATGATAATGGAAGGCAGCCATGCCTTACCACAGTTTTGCAAAGCCTCCCCACCTATGGTAGTTTTGTAAAAAAAAAAAAAAAAAAGTTTCCACCATATTTATATTAATTAGCCTAAAATGAGACATGCATAAATTCTTAAACACACAACATATTTAGTCAAAGTCTGTTGAAGTTTGTTTGGAATTCATTCATTATTAATTAATTCTCATTTTTAATAATTATTCTGACTTATGAGGTCTCTGAGTCTTCGTTTCACACCTCATCCGGACTTAATAAGTCTAGTATGGTATCAAACTCTGAATGGAACTTATTTTAAGTTATACTAGAAAAACTTCATGATATTAAAAATATATTGAATTTAAATAGACAAAATCAAAAAAGATTGGGAGTTATTGGCAAACAATTTAAACAAAAACTTAGTAAACTAATAAGAATATAAAATCCAAACAAATGAAACTCACCATGGATGTTCTTCCCTGCGACAAATAGTAACATAATTATAGCATTTTACTTATTCTACACTAGCAAAATAATTTGATTTGTTGCATACATACATACGGAAAATCATATGTACATACAAACATGCAATTTCATGAGAAGAATTTATTATCACAAAAGGAAAAAGAGTATATCATATATGCTACAATTAATAACAATAGAAGCAGTTAGGCGCATAACTTTTTCTAGTTGTTTCCAAAGAATAAGAAGTAAGAAAAATGCTTAAATGCTTTAGCAAGTTATAGGAATACTGATGACATCAGCACCCCTACTGGAGTTCCTATGCTCTCTGCTACAACAAATAGAAACATAAATAACTCCTTTATCCTAAGAATAGAATTAGAAAAACTCCAAGTTTTGTAATGGTACTCATGAACAGAAATTTTTTTAGAAACTAAGAGAAAAATGCAATACCTGGGTGGCAATACTTGCAGCTCTAGGTTGCAGCTCTAGGTGTATCAGGAAAACCAAAAACTAGGAGAAAAGTGCAGTTGATATCTGCGTGCAACAAACTATGACCAAATAAGATCATCAAAAATCACAAAAATCTTTTTAAAAAAAAAAGAAAAATAAAACCTAATATAGAAGAACTCACCAAAGTTTTACTGAAATTTTTTACGGGAAAACAGAATGTTAATCTCGATTCAAATCTCTTTCCATATTTCCAACACTGTACTAGGAAATCCACCCAATTTTTTTTGCTCTTGCAGACTGTTTCTCTCTCCTTCTTTCCTTCTGTCCTCTCTCTCTTTCTCTCAAGAAAGGAAGAGACGACAGTGGTGAGAAATCGTGTGTGAAGAGTAGTGTGAAGGGGATGTGAATAGTGGTGATCTAGAGAAAACTAGCGGCATGGAGAAAGTGGTGAGAGGAGGCGGTGGGCATTAATGTTGAGAGAAAAATAGCGGTAGTGAAAAGGTGAAGGAGGGAAGGCGGTGGTGTAAAGAACTATAGTTGAATTGGAGAATTCAGAGATTGAGAAAAGAAAAAATAGAAGAAGAAGTGTGGGTGGAGAATGAAATAAAACTTGTGTAGCAAGTAATAGTGTCGTGCTCTCTTTCCATAGATTGGCCCCTGCTTGCCAACATAGTGTAAAGGGCTGGCTTAATCTCCTCTGTTAGATCGGTTAGTATAGTCTTGAGCATTGGATCTTTTCTTCATTAACTAGAAGGCGTTATTTGAGGGTGTAGCTAAGGCGTCTTATAGAGTGGTAGCTTTTCCTCCCAACAAGAATTTGTGTACGGAATTTGGAAGAGAAATCAGTGAAGAGAGAAACAGAAATAAAAGGCTAATTTATATAAATATTGTGGGAAAAAAATTTACAAAACTTCTGTGAGTTGGGAGGCATTGCAAAACTATGGTAATATATTTTCTTTTTTTTCATTAGGTTGAAATTAAGAGGCATGGCTTGTACGCCTCTTAATTTTAGAAATTTTTTTTGAAAAAATATGAAAAGAGGCATAGCTTGTAGACACACCTCTTGTTGCCATTTTTTTTTAAATTCCAAGTCATGCCTCTTGTTGATGTTTCATCAAATAGGACTAATGGAACATGGAAGGAGCAAAGTCTCACAAGTTAGAACCATACATCAACTTACCTATCAAAAAGAAAAAAAGCAAATCCTATTGGTAAGAGTAATTAGTTTACCATATCTCGTGACTATATTTGTGAGATTACTCGTAGTCCAATTATAGACTAAAAAATCTATGCTTAAGCTATACCTTAAATGTGTATCAAAGCAATTCGGTCATATTATTTTATTTTTGCTTTATGTAAATTATAATTGGAGATTTTTTTTTTATTTGATGGAGTTATGATCTTTAATTGAGGATTTCTAAATTAGTTTCACTAACAAAGTACGTTAGTGTGTGCATGCAATTCTACACTAAAATGGTTGTAAATATTGATTAAAGCACACACTAAAATATTAAAGAAATCAAAAATAAAATAAATTAAAGTATAAGAAGGAATAAAAATAGGACCCAGTTCTAGGCATGCAAGACATTGTGTTCACTTCAGAGTAGAATTTGTTACTGCCTAGGTGCAAACAGTATTCGACATCTATCTAAAAGATACAATGAACTTTCAGAAATTTTTGACGTGCACTCGAACAAGAATCTCCACGAACTTGATTTTTCCAACAGTTGCTTATTTGATAGAAAATACTTAAAAATATTTAAATAGAAAAATAAATATATGTAAAAGTATATTTTGTTATATAAGTGGTAGATCTTGTTCTATCTCTATATCTCTTTTAGAATAACAAAGAAGCTTATTTATAGAATTAATCAACCCATTTGGAACAAGCACATTACCCTTTGTAAGAGACACAATTTGAACGAAAAGATATAAGTTTTGGGAAACAACTCTTAAATTTTTTTCTATTTTTGTTTTTGCTTTGAAACACTTTTAATATATATTCAACAATCCCCACATGTTTCAAAACAAAAGACATATAAAAAAACATGATAGTAAGGCAACTCTTTACTATGTAACAAGTGAAAGTGTCTTGCGGACTTGAACTTTCACTTAGTGATAGCAAGCTTCCATTTGTAGAATTCATAGTGACCATAGGTCTTGAACTACAGCAAGCTACACACATAGTGTGGGATTCTCAAGTCCTAACGAGTTAGCGCATTAACGACCATGCACTAGTATCTTGTCTCACGAGTGCTCTAGAGATAAGTCCAAGTCTCATAGGTTGCAACTCCACATCCACACTCGCATAGGTGAGTTCTTCAAGGGTATTCTGCAACACAATACCCTAGTCATTCGCTATGAACTCATTAAGAGCAATTTTCTTAGCCTTTATCGTTGCAGTACAACATTTAAATTACACCTCGGGATGGGATAAAATTATTTATAACGTGTTGTTCAATCACTTAAATAACTTGTTTTTACCCATTGAACCTTCATATCGGGATCTCTGATAAGTAAGGTTGGGTTGCCATTGTTGGTGATTGATTTATGGATTTCACTCCCATCCCCTTTGCCAATCTTGAACTTGCCCCCTCACAAGCCCGTTAAAATATTCAATTATTAATAAGAGACTTTATTGTTTTCTATCTCAAGTACAGGTGTCACTTTTTTCTCTTAGGAATTCCTTTACTAAGTCATCTGGTATATTGGCCAGTAACATCAAGTGCTATCATTTTGCACATTAGTTTGGAAGATCTCCAAAACACCACTATTCCACCAAGTATAAAGACATAATTGGAGAAACATTTGATTTTATCCAAATAGCATCACTATTTCCTTCTCCAACAGTGGGATACTCGAAATACCATCACTTTATCCATCTCGAATGGTGGAATGCTCAGATTTCGTACCACAGTGCTTTATATATATATATATATATTAATATTCTCTCTAAAGTATTCCAATGACTAGTATATCAACTAAGTCATCTTTTGAGATATCTAATTTAATGAAGTTCTGATAAATACAATAAGTCTATTAACATTTTGGAGTAGTTTAATTTAGCAATCAGATACCATAATTTTTCCATATTTGATAGAAGGATCATAACTCTCACTAGTATACAATAAAATTTAGTAACCTAATAGAAAATGTTTTCCACACATATAGTTGAATTAATATAATTATTTATGTGTCTCAATCACTTCTATTTTCAAAACACACTAAATTTATTCAAATCCTTCATACCAAAATTTTTGGATAATAGAGACTTAACTTTAATTACCAGACAATCAAAATTTCATTCATAAACATGCATAAAATAACACAACGAAACCCTCTTAATGCATTTATTTGCAAAATCATTAATTACAATTCTTTTGGCATAATAGCATGTAATTTTCCTTTTTTTTCTCTCAAATAATATGTTCTCAAAACATAAAATGCCACTAGACTCCACAATTGTATTTATATTATCACTGGTGTCAAACTTTATAGTAAAAACTCTACAAGGAGGACTATATTAAAAATATTCAACAAATATTCTAAGAATATAAGCGAAACACTGAATCTATTTATCTTTGTCCTACTTTTTTTTTAATCCCAAATTTACTTTTATTAGGCACCCTCACACTTTAAAATATTTGGATTACTCTATATATTGTAGGATAGAAAGAAACAAGAGTAAATTTGCCACAAATTGTAATGTACTTGAAGTTTGAGCAATAACGGCAGTAGCCTCTACTTGAAATGTTCTTCTAATTCTCATTTGAGGAATATGTGTTTCATATTCACATACTGTTCATGATTATATTGGGACTATATAAATTGCAAGAAGAAAAATGAAAAACAGGGGGAAATATTTTTTTGGATGATTTCCTTCATGAACTATAATAATATGCTTATATATCCAATTCACATAAGTGAGCATCAATGACACATGGCAAGGAGCAAATTCTCACAAGTCAGAACCATTCATCAACTTACCCATCAAAAAGAAAAGAGTAAATCCTATTGGTAAGAGTAACTAGTTTATCATATCTCAAGACTGTATTTGGGAGATTATACATAGTCCAATTACACACTAAAAAATTTGTGCTTAAGTTATACCTTAGATGTGTATCAAATCAATTCGGTCATATTATTTTATTGCTGCTTTATGTAAATTGTAATTGGAGATTTTTTTTATTTGATGGAGTTATGATTTTTAATCAAGGATTTCTAAATTAGTTTCACTAACAAGGTATTTTAGTGTGTGCATGCAATTCTACTCTAAAATTATCGGAAATATTGATTAAAGCACACACACTAAAACATTAAAGAAATAAAAAAATAAAATAAATTAAAGTATAAGAAGTAATAGACATAGGACCCAGTTCAAAGCAAGCAAAAAACTACGCTCACTTTAGAGTAGAATTCGCCACTGTCCAGGTGTAAATAGGATTCAACATCAACCCCCAAGCAGATCTCTTCAATCTCTATATCTCTTTTAGAATAACAAAGAAGCTTATTTATAGAATTAATCAACCCTTCTGGAAGAGACACAATTTGAATGAAAAGATATAACTTTTGGGAAAGAAATCTTAATTTTTTTTCTATTTTTATTTTTGTTTAGAAACACATGAAATATATATATTCAACAATCCCCCACATGTTTCAAAATAAAAATATATAAAAAATATGATAATAAGGCAACTCTTTATTATGTGATAGGTGAAAGTCTCTTGCGGATTCGAACTTTCACTTAGTGATAACAAGCTTCCATTTGTTTAGAAACACATTTAATATATATTCAACATGTTGATGAGGGGGGCTGGGTATTAGGCTATGTACATGATTATATATATATTAAATTATATACATCATATGTATGTATTATATTATATATCATAATGTATTTATCTATATTTTTAATATTTTTTTTAAAAATATAATATAGTTCAAATTCCTTAAGAAAAAATTTAATAGTTGATAAGTAAGGTAAAATTATATTTTTGCATACAAAACTATATGCCCAGTTGCACGCATCCGCATGTGACCCACACCAACACTTCCAGGGATGCTCTTTGCATGATTTTCAAAAATATAATGAAGTTATTTGTATATGTTTTTTTTTTGTTTGTTTCATAGAGGGATTTTGTGCTTATTTCGACGATCACAGGGGGTCCATTGCAATTTTCCGCTTCAAATATGCATCAAGAGTAATTAATAGATTTGTTTGCAATTCACTAACATCTATTTCCTAAGGAGAAAATAGTGGACTAGAAATTAATGACTAGGTTGCAATCGACTTCAACACTATCCACAGGAGAAACCATTAATTGCATGGAAAAGCATTTTACGTATTCAGATAGTAACACATGATTTTAGCTACTTTTCTTACTAGATTTACAAAAGCATATTGTTGCAACTTAAGTTGACTCCTAGGAATTTAAGCAAACACCAAATGTTTTGCAATCTAGCATATCTTTGCTTCCTTCAAAATATACAGCCTCTTAAAATCATCTTGTTAGAATGTGTGTCTGTGCACCTCAAGTGTCAACATGGTATAAAAGGGTAAAAGCTGGCAAGGATGAAACACAAGGACTGAAGACCTACTACTTCACTGTGATTTCTCATGCAATGACTAAAGATGAATATGACTCTCAAGGCAAACCAACAATGATCACAACATGCTCAATATATAGTTCATGTTGCCAATCAATACTAAATTCAATGCGTCCTCCACTTACCCACAAAATATTGCGATTACATTGGCATTCTAGCAGCTTTCCCATCTCCTATAACTATATCTACTCATGGAAATGAAATTATATAAGTCAAATTTTGGACACAATACGTACAAGAATAATGAAGAAACAAATTGAACAAATTACAAATAATATCACCTGAGCACCTTGATCCTTTGCAAATGCTTTGAGTTCATGCAACTATTGTTGCAAGTGAGTACAATTTTCAATGTGTGTTTTCCTATTTCCCATAAAAATTTAGACATTTAATTTATTGAAAAAATTTAGAAACTACATGAAGAACACTTGTGGAACATTCCATCTCAATTGAATAAAATCACCAAGAACCTCAAAATCAAAATATTCATCCAGTAGCATCCGTCCAGATGCCAATGATTCCCATAATGCTACTATGTTAGATGCATCACAACTATAACGGTAAGGCTCTATGCATTTGTTGCATTTTTCCATAAAGATTTAATTACTTATGTTCATCTTTATGCAAGGTAACTCCTTAGCCACCAAATTCATCAGCAATACAGAGCCCAAAAGTGATTTGAACTCCTTACAGGTTTGCACGAGTAACTCCCCTTTTAATAGTTTTCATGTATTCCTCTAATAATTTCAGTCAACTCATGTTCTTGAGGTCTATAATGGAAAATTGCATCAACTTATAACCAGTCAACTACTAAGTGTTAAAATTTATTAAGATTCAAAGTTGAGGGACTACCTCGCATCATGCTGGAGATCAAGACTATAACTTGATGTTAGAACATCTCCACCAAATCCATCATCATTACTTGTAAGGTACATGTGGAAGGCGAGAGAAAAGATCATGGAGTTAGTTAGATACACATAGCAACATTAATTTAAAGGATGTGGCTATCTTATAAAAAAAGTTAGTTAAAGATAATTAAATATTAAATGCTTCTTACTTCAATCTTGATTGCTCAATCGAGAGGGATGTCAAAGTCACTCTAGAGGCTCTAACTGTAGAAGTGCCTTTTTTAGGTATTGTTCTACCCACAATGTGAATAGAGATCCTTCTTCCTTATGCTCTAACCCCTCATCTCTGAGATGAGTTCTCCAGATACTGTGGTCTAAAAAAAGTAGCTGCATCTAGTGGGGGTGAGGAAAGCATCGGCTTTGCAAGATTTCTTGAGCTTTTTTATTTTTTTTCTTCTTGTGAAGTGACTTCTCTTTATATCTAATCTATCAAATTTGATCGGGGCCCTATTTAAAGATTAGAATTGAAAAAAGTTACTAAAAATATCAATATTATTTAATTTAAGTTAATGAATGTATAACTTACTTCCCCATTAATCTTGCATTGCATTTTAAATTTGGTGCATCACCAAGAACTGGTGGATCACTGTCGGGGGACTCAATATCTTGTTCATTTTCTTCCACTTTAGCATGTGGAGAATCACCTTCTAAATCAGTGTGTGGAGGCTGATATTTTTGCTGATTTGTAGTTGATTCAATGTGTGGAGTCTCATACTCTTGTTGTTCTGTAGTTAATCCCACTTTAGCAAGTGAAGAATCACCTTTTGAATCAATGTATAGAGGTTGATGCACTTGTTGTTCTATAGTTGAATTAAGTTGTGGAGCCTCATACTCTTACTGTTCTACAGCTTATTCTACTTCAGCATGTGGAGAATCACCTTCTGAATTAATATGTGGTTGTTGTTCTGCAATTGGATCAATCTGTGGAGCCTCATACTCTTGTTGTTCTATAGCTGGATTAGCTGGATCAATCTGCGTAAAGGCTCATACTCTTGCTGTTCAGCACGTGCAGGATGAAGAACGTCTGTGTGTATACTGTCTAAAGAAAATTGTCCTCCGATAAGTCCTAAAAAGGACAGATAATAAATTAAAAACAAACAAAGTCTCCAACAATTATTTGAATGTAAATTAAGAACAAAACTTACTCATTCGCATCGGATATTCAAGAGCCCCCAAAACCAAGTTCACAAAATCTGGAAGCTTAGACTTATGGTATATCTCTTTGTGTTGGTATTTGATATTTAGATTGTCCATGTTATCCATAAAACAAAAATATGTGCCATGTTCTACGACCATAAATAGGTCCGCTTACCAACCTAGTGTTAACCGTTGGCTTGATCTCCTCTGTTATATTAGTATAATCTTGAATAGTGGAGGTCTTTTCTTCATTAACTGCAGCGCATTGTTTGAAGTTGAAGGTGAAGTGTTTTACAGAATGAAAGCTTTTCTTCCCAATAAGAATTTATGTAGTGTGTGTACAGAATTTGGAAGAGAAATCAGAGAGTGAAGAAAGAAACAAAGATAGTGAGAATAACCTTCTTCAGTATTTCAAACTCCGAAAAACTCAAATTTTCACACTTTGTAATCTAATTTGTGTTTTTTTATTGGATTGCTCCAGTAGGTGAAAAACATAATTTCGGCTACTGCTACTACTAGGCTTTCTATTCAACAACAAAGCCACCAAACACACACACACACACACACACACACACACACTCTCTCTCTCTCTATATATATATTTATATATGTTAATATATATAGGTGGATATATTATTATATTAATCTTGTTCATTTATAACCTATCCAAATTTAAGTAAAAGTAATATAAGTTCCTTTTAGAGTTTATATTTCTCTATCTATGTATTTTTATAAAAGTTTAGTCAACTCACTTCACACACAAGACACTTCAACGGGTGGGTGACTTAGCTAGTCTCGCAAGAGCTGAATGAAGGGCTAAGTGTCGTATGAGAACTTGTAAGGAACAAGTCCATTACAATAGGCTTTTCTTTATAGTTAATCCCTCAAACATGATCATTAGGTCATGTTGAAATAGTAAATTTCACAGAAGTCACTAAAAACATTAATATTCTTTAATTTAGGCTAATGTATATGTAGTCTAGTTCTCCATTAATCTTTTTTTGCACCTCAAATTTAACGTGTCACCTAGAACTGGTTTTGTTTGTTTAAATTCAATTTATTTTTAATATTATAAAGTTCTTATAGTATAAAATATAAGTTTCAATCAGAATTTGATACCGTACTAGATCTAGTAAGTCCAGATGGGGTATGAAACGAAGATTCTGAGACCTCATAAGTTGGAACAATTATTAAAAATAAGCATTAATTGATAATGAATGAATTCCAGAACCTCAAAAACAAAGTTCATGAAATTGGACAGCTAAGATTTATAGTAAATCTCTTTGTCTTGATATTTTGTATTTAGATCATCCTTGTTGTTCATAAAACAAGAACATAGAAAAAGTTATATTTGACTTAAAAGAGTATTCATTACATTTTCTAGTTTGTTGCAAAGGGAGACCCTATGAATTAAAAGCAAGGAAACTAATTTTACAGTACCTTACACTAATTAACTTTTATTTTGAAAAATTTTAAGATGTGAAAAAACCCTCTTAAAATCACCTCACTGCCATAAAGAAGACATAAACTAAGATCAAACAATAAGCAAACAACTATAGTGCAAAAATTATGGATTTAAATTCACCTTCTAAACTAAGAGTGATGAATGCATGCCCATATAAAACACAAAGTAACTGATTTTTAAACATATTGAAGCAAAAACCAACTAAATCTTCTCAAACTAAACATATTTTCACGGGCTGATTATTTGGCTAATGTATCCAATCTAGTTCTTTTACTTTTGTTCAAAGAAAGGTAGAAAGAGCAATAGGTGGTGGAGGGAAAAGTAATAACAAGGGGAGAAGATGGATGCAGAATTGGGCAGTGGGTGGTGGTGTAAAGAACTAAGGTAATCAAAATATGAATTGGAGAATGAGAGAAGAAGAAATATAGGAAGATAAAAGAAGAAGTGGGAGGAAAATGAAATAAACTTGTGTAATAATTGCTTAAAAAGTTCTCAACACAGAAGCAGAATGCCTATACGAAAATATCAAAAGGGAAATGAATAGATTGGCAAGAATTTTGCTGCAAAACTCGAAGGTAGTTGATGGCTACAATAGTGCCATGCTTTCCTTCCATAAACTAGTCCACTTGCCAACTTAGTGTTAAGCGTTGGCTTGATCTCCTCTGTGTTATTAGTATAATCTTGAAGAGTGGAAATCTTTTCTTCATTAACTGCAATGCATCATTTAAGGGTGTAGGTGAAGCATCTTACAGATCACAGTTTTTCTTCCTAACAAGAATTTATGTAGTGTGTGTATGGAATTTGGAAGAGAAATCAAAGAGTGAAGAGAAAAATAAAGTTAATGAGAATCATTATCCACAACTTCACTCTCTCCCTCCATTATTCCAAACTTCGAAAAACTCCCTTTTTCACACTTTATATTCCATTTCTAATCTAATTTATGTTTTTTATTGGATTGCTGCAATAGGTGAAAAACTTTGGCTTTGTTGCTACTAGGCTTGCTGTTCAACAACAAAGCCATCAATCTCTCTCTCTCTCTCTCTCTCTCTCTCTCTCTCTCACTCACTATGTATATATATATATACTAGCAGTCAATGCACACTCGATGCGTATGCATTCAATAAAAATAAAAATTAATGTTATTCAAATAGCTTGAAAATAATTGTTATTATAGAGAAAAAAATCAATCAATTAATACCAATGCCAAACTCATCCATGCATCTTTGAAAAAAATAACATAAATAAAGATATAGAATAGTTTAAATGGGAGAAATCATACATGCAGGAAAACATTGAGAAATATAGAATTATGCAAAACTATGTATAGCCTTTATAATATTACTATGTAGTAGTAGTGAGAGAAGGGGAGAGAGGGTAGTTGGGTGGTTGATATTTTATATAGACATGAAAATTAAAAAAAAAAGAGTATTTTAGGAAAGACACTTGAAAACATACCAAAAAGAGGCTAGGCTTTTTATTAATTGTATAGATATTAATATATAGATAGATAGATTATTATATTAATCTTGTTACAATTTATACTAATGTTCTCAAATTCATTATTGGAGATGTAGAATTCATAGTCAAAAATTCGGATAGAAACATATCTTCCAACTTTGGTAAGAAACTCAATATTTTCATTGAGTGTTTTGTAAAAAAGCAAAATATCTCTATACGTATCAAACAAGTTGAGATAATTTTTTGTTTGAAGTATTATTTTTTTTTCTCTTTCGCTAAGTGAAATAAAAACCATTAATATTGAAAAGTTGAGTTATTTTTATTTGTTCCGGTATCTTTTTATGTTTTCTTTGTTTCCTAGCGTTTTATCAAGAAAGGCACGTTTATCTCTCATTTATTTTGTTCTATTTATGCAAATTCTTCCAATTTAAAATTTTTGGTGTCCATATTCAATGATGAACTCCCATTTATTGATGTAGGTTTATTTCTAATTTTCTAAAAAGAACTTTTGGTATGCATTAGTAATGATATACATGCATTTCTTGAGGAAAAAATATTGTTTCGTTGCTCTTCATTATATGCATTAGTAATATATGGTCGTTCTCCGATATATTGAGTTACTTTTATTAATTATATGAACTATACTATTTTCAATCTGAATTTAAAAAAAATTGATTAAATTTGTTATTTAAATGACAAATATATAAATTCATATTATGACTGATATTCTAAATAAATAAATAAAAATAAAAACCACATGCTAAGGTTAATTTAGGTTGACGATAATTTGAAATTAACTTAGATCTAAATTAAAATTTCTATAAATAACTTCAAATTTGTGTGGATAAAATTAAGAGGAAATGAAGAAATTTTAATTGTAATACTATCACTAATTATTAAATAACTAATTACTTTTTACTTTGACCCATCCCAATAGTTAAAGAAAATGTCTCTAAACAAAATTAAATTTAAAATAAAAACTGAAAATTGTGGGGAAAAAAGGGAAAAAGAGAAAAGAAAAATGATGAATGCATCCATCCATCCATAGTATACATCGAGCCGACCCACCCGTCCCCAACACACGCACACACACAACAGAAGGAGTTGTCAATGAACATCCTCAACATAGAAGTACACACACACACACACACACACACATATATATATATATATACACACATATATACACATATCTATATTATATAAAAAGAAAAGAGGTCTTAGACTTATAAATTGATGGTTTTTATATCAATCGTTGCACAAGAAATTAGTATTTAACTAAAATATTCCTACAACTAGTTTCCCTACTATCCATAACTCCATTCTCTCTCCACTATTTGAAGCTTCTTCTAACTCCCTCTCTTCATTATTTGAAACTTCTGATATGCTCCCAAACTAAGATCAAGATTTGAAAACTTTTTGTAGTTCTCAATTCACTATATATATATATACTATTAATAAAGTGTCTACCCCCTTTTTCGTGTGTTTTAAAGTATTTTCCTAAAATATTCTCATTTTTATTTTTTATCACCATAACTATAGAATAACTACCACCATGTTCCTATCTCACTACTACCACTTAGTTCCACACAATACATAATTTTATTTCTCTGCAATTTTTTTTTTCCTTCCAAAATTTCTACAACTATGTAATCTCCCATATACATTATTTTATTATTTTTATTTATTAATAGTTGCACACACATCGAGTGTGCACCAACCGCTAGTATACTATTAATAAAGTATCTACTATACCCTCTTTGGGTGTGTTTTTGATAATTCGCCTAAAATACCCCCACTCTTTTTTTTTTTTTAATAATTAGAACTTCTACAATAACTACCATTTGTAACTCACCTATTTATGCCTACAATTACTATTTTATCATAAATTTAAAATTTTTATTTATAAAGAGTAAATAATTATATTAAAATGATCAAAATAGTATTAATTATGCAAAAAACAAATAAATATTGTTATCATATAAAAAATACTATAGAAATTTTAGCACATGCATCAAATGTGCCAAATTGCTAGTGTGTGTGTGTGTGTGTAAAGATGTCCAATTAAAGTTACACAAATTTATAAAGCCATTTATATTTGTACTTTTTTTCAACCTTTATTGTTTTTATAAAATTAAAAATATAATTGAAGTGTTCAATTAAATAAATACATAAAAATAGTATTCATTCCTCAGTAACTAAAATTTATTTTGATAACATTAACTATTAAAAATATTTTTTTGTATCTTAGCACAATAAAAAATAAATAAAAGAATAACACATATTGAGATCATCTAATAAATATAAGCTGAATATTTAACTTAAAACATATCTGAACACTCCCTACAATTTTCTTTATTTCTAACATCTACAATGGAGATAGAGAATTTATTCTGCTATGAATATTGTCATAAACAGAAATAAAATAAAAGATCAAATTTTAATTGATCATTATTTAGTTATATATATTGAAAAAAGATAATACTGGAAAATTTGACATTGATTCAGTCATTAATAAATTTTATAATATAAAAGAACGTTGTGCTCAATTTTGATGAAGATATATATTTGAAATTGTAAATTATGAAATTTGCATAAGAATAATTGTGTTCCGTATGTTATTATTAATTATTTTATGATTTAATAATTGTATGAAATAATAAAATCTCATCAGTTATTAATGGAAGAGTTGTAACTTATGGTTCTATACCATTTAATAATGTATAGTTATGACTGTTTACATATGACGTTATAATTGTTTATTAAGAGTTGTAATGTGGAGATGTATTTGATGGAGACACCCTCCCATACTCTATAAATAAGGATTATGGTCCTCTCTCCATCTATAAGATAATTGCACATTTCATCCATCAAAATTGTGCATTAAAGAAAAGGAATTAGAGAGAGAAATCAATATCCTATTCATTTAAGAAATCAAATGCTTGTGTCTATAAACTTTTCATTCATGGAGAAAGGTATGCCCACTTACTGTAGTTTAATGCTTACAATTTGTACATAAATTTTTATGTTTTATAATTTTTGCCCCCCATCTCATTTTTGATTCCATCATTGGATGCATATATGTTCAAAAGCCCATATGCCAGTTCTTGAAGATCATCACAGTGGTGGTGGGTGACAACATCTCCATTGGTGCTATAGCCGCGTTGGTTGAAAACTAATGTGGGTCGATTTGCTGATGATGATCATGAAGGGTCCATGATGGGCACAACACGTTGTCGAGTAGATGTGGCCACTCCTTGCAAGTATGATATTAGGGGTGTTAATTTTCAACACGATATACGAATCGATACGATATTATTGTGTTTGGGTTGGAGGTTATTGAGAATATTGGGTCGACCCAATAAACAACACAAAATTTGTGAATTGGTTCAGGTTGGGTTTTGGGTTATCTGATAAACACGATAATTTTATTGGGTAACCCGCCAACCCAATATAACCCAACCCAACCCGATCCAAATTTTTAAGAAAGAAAAAACGGTATATATGTATGCATATCTTGTATGAATGAATACTTTTGTGTACTTATTTTTTGCACCAAACCTCAATTGGAAAAAGAAAATAACTATGATGAGATCTGACCGAAATTAAAAGTAGGAATATGCTATACTTTTTACATTTTTAATTAATGACTTGGTGTTAGTTTTGAAAAATTTAACTCTAAATTGATTTGTAATAAATTAAAAATTATTATTTACTACTTAAATATTTGACTACTCAGCTCTATTAGGGTGATTAGTGATTGGATGGCAAGAATTGTATTTCTTTATTGGAGTTTGATTTCATTATTGTTAAAATTGATATGCCATGAAATTTTGGTTTGACACTGAAATTTCTATATTGTTGATGTTGATAAGAAATTGCATGAAATATAATTTTCAAATTGCTCCATAATATAATAAGTTTGATTCATTTATTAAAATTTTAGTTGAATATAAAATGTTGTAAGTTTTTTAAATGAATTGTTAATGAAAGATAATCAAAAGTTGAAGTGGGTTGGGTTGGGTTGGGATTGATATGAAAACTTTCAGGTTGGGTTCGGATTGAGGATTATTGGGTTAAGTACTTTTCAGGTGGTGTTCGAGTTGAGCAAGTTTTTGTAATATTCCCATCTTAACCTAGGGCTATCAACGGGTTGGATCTGGATCGGGTCAGCTATATTAGAATTCGAATCCGATTATCAAAATTCATATTCGAAATCGACCCAAAATCCTATAGAATCTTTGTTAGTCAGTAACATATCCGAATTCGATAGATATCCAAAATTTGATAAAAAAATCTGATCCAATTTATTTTTTTCCTTTTTTTTTATTTTGAGTTTTATAAAAGTATTGTACTTATAAAGTAAATTTATGTCATATTTAAAATTTTAACAACTTTTTACTATATATTAGTCCAAAAGTTAAAATATTTATTAATATTATATACAAGAGTATTAATTTAATAAAAAATATTAAAGTTCGAATTCGCATCTTTAATAGATCGGATTGCTTAATTCCATATTCAATTAACTTATTTCGAATTACGAATATTTATAATCGAATCATATCAGTCGAATATTTTAATTGCATAAAAATCCTAAAATTCGAATCCCAAAATTTGAATTTGATTCAGATCCATTGACAAGCCTACCTCAACCCGACACAAAAGCATCGAACACGACACGATTGAAGCCGAATGGGAATCTCGAGGGTAGGAAGTGTACTATGTATCTCCTACGCTATTTCGTATTTTATTTTTTATTTTAACTTGACAAATATATATTAAGTGTATTTAATTTTTAATTAATTATTTTTATAAGAAAATATTAGATATACTTGGTATATCTCTACAAAATAAAATAAAAGATGAAACACGAAATAAAATAAAGCATCCAAACTGGTGGGTAGATGGACTTATAAGTAGGAGAATTCTACTCGTAGATTGACCGCCTATAATATCAATTTGCATAAAACAAACAAATATCTCTAATTATTACTCCGTGTTTATATATATATATATATATATATTACTATTTCTTCACTCAGAATTAAAGCCGAGACATGTACACAGGTACAATTTTTTTTGGATTTAAAAGTTAAAAATACAAATCTACTATAATTTAAATTAGCATGGTTTAAGTAAATATTTCGAAATCTCATAAAATTCCATATTTCAAAATTACAAAACATATTTAAATTTATACTCTAAATAAACAAAATGAACTTTTTAGAAAAAGGACAAATTTGTCATATCTTGAGCTAGTGTAATATTAGTGATTTTGAATTACTCACAATAATTTACGTTAAGTAATATGATTTTAATGATTTTGAATTACATATTCATAAAGTTATATAGCAATCACTTGAGTGCTGCGGCCTCAACATAACAGTATCTTCAGAAGCCCTCCAGAGTCCAGACATCACATTATCATTTATCCATAAGTAAATTTGCTTAATGGATGGGTGGTGGAATGTGATGTGCCGGCTTAAATTTTGAAGCCCTAATATAACAGTATATAATCTTGGATACAAGTGTGTCGAGTAGTCATTTGGCCCAATTATATTAATCTCACGCAAAAAGTGTGATGTTTGAAGTTTATCTTAATTGACTCTTACTGTGCGTGCGTATAATATATATATAAAAAACTTGAATTTATGTACCAAATTCTACTGGTGGTCATTTAGCTCAATAACATTAGTCTCACACATAAAATATGACGATCCTAATAGAGTCCTAATTTCTCTATGTATAGATTTATAAATTAAAAAGAAAAAACACCCTTGGATTTAAGTATCAAATTCTGCCATTTGCCCAATAACAATTGTCTCATACATAATGTGTGAAAGTCATTTGGCCCAATAACGATAATGTCATGCATAGAATTTGAGGAAGTTAAAACCTAATGAACCTTGTGTATTAAAAAGGAAAGAGCCAAGGCCCCTAATCATTCGTTGGTCGCTCACCTTTAAAATCTCTTCTGCCGCTGAAGAGAAAAGCCTAACACAGAATATGAGCTTGTGAATAACTGACGACGCCATCTTAGATTCTAATTTCTAGTCCCTTGTCGAAATGGAGACTCAGGCTTTGAAATAGAAACAGTCGCTGTGAAGGTATTTCTTCAATTTCACCTCTTTTTCCTTGTCTTTTCATCTTTTTAATGAATCAATGATGAGATTGGAAGCAAGAATAACATGTACTCATTGATTTGTATGGGCAATCTGATATTAAAAGGAGATAGAGTATTTCGTCCTACGCATTCAAAAGATAAAGTTCCACCAATCATTCACTCATGACTTCAATATAGAATAGTTCGTGACTTTGGTTATGAATCTGAGTCTGGTGCTTTAGGTATTCAACTTAATAACTATGTGATATAGTGAAGTCTTTTTTCCGTTAATTTTCCTTTGTTGTATCAGTTTTTCTTCACATGTTTGCGCTATTGAATTGCACTAAACATCCCTTGTAACTGGGCACAAGAAAAGTTTGATTAGTTTTCTTCAGTGGACGGTGAGAGTTTCTTATTCCTCAAATGGATCAGATTCAATCCGAGTTATGAATTTCTTGCATCTGCCCTTGTCTTCAATGTCTTGGACTATGCTAGTCAGGTTATATACATAAAAAGAATGTAATTGAAAAGCTTGAGTTATTTACTTTCTTGTGTAATGTATCATGCTTTTAGGATTTTAAGCTTTTGACTTCTTTTACATCCGTTGAACGATCATTGTAGCTTGGTCGGCAGAGTTCCAAACGCAGAACAGTTTCTTGTTACTATAGCAGCAGAACAAGGAAGAAGACAACAAGGCATTATATTCCTGAAGATATCATACGCATCATCCACCTGCGGGGCTTAACTATAATGTGATGAGAAACGTTTGCACCAACTGGCGCAATACCATCCTTCACGATTCCAATTTTATCAACTCACACCTCAAAAATTCCAGTCACGGCTTGATTTTCTACGGCAATTCCCGCTGTGGAGACTTTAAGTAAAAAAAAAATGCTGACGTCATTAAAATTTTTGCATGAAAATCCAAAAATGCCCTCTAGTTACTGTTATGGTTATTTGGAAAACAAAATTAACCAAGGACCTATTTGTAATATTTTTCATACCACAAGGATGTAATTTTAACATTATTTAAATTACACATAATAAATTTAAATATATATTTTATTATTAATAAAATTTCATAAATACTGAATAATCTTTAAATTTAATTTAAATAATCTAATTAAGTTTAATTAAACTATTTATTAATTAAAAAAGAAAATAAGTAAAAAATTAAAAAAATAAATATTAAATTCATCTCTTACATAAAATAGCTTTTGTAATTTTAGATTACACAATGATTAGTGATATCAAAATAATAGTTATAATTAAAATACTTTAATTAGATTAAGATGAAATTGCTTATTAATTAAGAAATAAAATAAGTAAAATATTAAAAAAAATTAAAATCTATTATCTTATACAACCATAATTTTAATAATTTTAAATTATATATTCTATAATATTAAAATAAAGACACATCTAAAATAATATAATTAAATTTAATTGAATTTATTTATTAATAAAAATAAAAATGGAAATAATTAATATCTAACATACTAATAACTAATTAATTAAAAAAATCATCTAAAATAATATAATTAAATTTAGTTGAATTTATTTATTAATAAAAATAAAAAATGAAAATAATTAATATCTAACATACTAATAATTAATTAATTAAAAAATCATCTAAAATAATATAATTAAATTTATTTGAATTTATTTACTAATAAAAATGAAAAATGAAAAAAAATTAATATCTAACATACCAATAATTAATTAATTAAAAAAATAATAAAAATCTAAAATTTAAAAAAATATTAAATAGTGAAAAATATCTAAAATAATTTATATACATAATTTAGTTGATTTAATTATATTAAATGAAAAATATATTTATTAATTGAATTACATATTATATAATATATGAAATAATTTAACCAAATGAATTATTAAAACAATAATCATATCTAAAATAAATAAATTATTTAAATAATGAATATATCTAATTAAAAATAAGATAAAAAATTTAAAATACTTTATTAATTCAGAAAAAATAGGGAAAATTATATATTTTAATTAAGTTTTTAATTAATTAATGGGTTAATTACATATACCCCCTGAGGTTTGGTCTAATTACAACGAGGTCCAAAGGTTTCACGAAATTACAAATAACCCCCCAAGGTCATTTTAGTCTTTGTGCTTTTTTTTTTTTTGCTTTTTTCTGATATATTTAATCAAGGGTAATATAGTCATTTCACAAAAACCGTCAGCCTTAAGGGGTTATTTGTAATTTCGTGAAACCCTTGGACCTCGCTGTAATTAGACCAAACCTCAGGGAGTTATATGTAATTAACCCTATTTTATTAGTAAAATTGATTTTTAGACAAACTCATCGATTTTTTAATAGTTTATTAATATCCTAAAATGCTATTTCGAATAATTTTATTCTACTTAAATTCACCAAATTAAATTACCATTGGAAGTATCAACTTTCGGATTTTTTCCAACCTAAAAAATCCATCCATTAGATACGCAAAAGAGTGAAATAAACTGAAGGCCAGAATGCCATAATTACAATAACCTAAGGCCAGAATAGTAGCTCATGCTACGGCGACGCTCGTGGCGGAATTGGGATCTCCAAGGTGGATATATAGGTGCACTTTGAATTTTCTATTATCGTTTTTAATATGACGAATATATATTCAGTTTAAATTCTCTATTATATTCTTTATTTTATCTTTTATTCCATTAATATATGACACATGTATTAAATATTTCATTATAAAAATAATTGATTGAAAATCAAATACACATGACATAAATACAGTAAATTGGGATAGGAGATGAAATGAGAAATGGAATAGCAGGTCCAAAGTGATATATACTAAGTGTATTTGATTATCAATCAATTATTTTTATAAGAAAATATTTAATACACATACCATATATTCATACAATGAAATATATATATATATATCAGAATAGAGGATACAAATTGAGATACGTGAGCTCGTGAGTGAGAGAATTCTGCTTGTAGATTGTTAACCACCTATAATATCATTTTGCATAAAACTAGCAAATATATCCAACTACTACTCTGTATTTATGATAAATATGTAATATTTTCTTCCCTCAGAATCAAGATCAAGACAGCTATACAAGTGCAAATTTATTTAATTTAGAAATTAAAATCACAAATTTACTATAATTTAAACTACTTAGCATGTGCTCAACATTCGACCCCGTCTAACACGATGGCACTCTCACTTGAGTGCTGCGGCCTCAACATAAAAATATCTTCGGAAGCCCTCCAGACATCAAATTATATATGAGTAAATTTGTATAATGGATGGGTGGTGAAATATGATATGCTTGCTCAAAAATTTGAAGCCCTAATATAACATTATATAATCTTGGATATAAGTACATGGAGTAGCCATTTGGTCAAATTATATTAGTCTTACGCATAAAATATGATGTTTGAGGTTTGATCCTAATTGATTTTTAGTATGCATGTGTATAAATTATATAAAAAAGAAAATAAAAAACTTGAATTTAAGTACCAAATTCTAGGCAGTGGTCATTTGGCCCAATAACATTAGTATAACGTATGAGTATGACAATCTTAATGGACTCCTAGAGTATCTAGCTATGAATAAATTTATAAAAAAAAATTGTATTTAATAAGTTTATAAAAAATCTTGGATTTAAATAAGTCCAACAACAATAATCTCACACATAAAACGTGAAGAATCTTTAAGCCCAAAACAATAATCTCACACATCAATTGTGTAAAAGTTAAAACCTAACAAACTCTAATTAATTATTGTGCATGCATGAAGGGAAAAAAGAGCCTAAGCCGCTAATTAATTGTAAGTCGTTCCTCTTTTTAATCCCTTTTTGAAATGGAGACTCAGGCTTTGAAATAGAAGCAGTTGCTGTGAAGGTATTTCTTGGATTTCACCATTTTTATGAATCAATGATGAGATTGGAAGCAAGAATAACTTGCACTCGTCGATTTATATGGGCAATCTGATATCAAAAGAAGACAGAGTATTTCGTCCTACGCATTCAAAATATAAAGTTCTATACCAATCATAGACTCATGACTTAATTTACATGGGGTTTCTGAATCTGATTTACTTCAATTTTCGTCTTTGGCAATAGAAAAATTATTAAGTAGTGATTTTCTGAAAGGGTATGTCAAGGATTCCATTTTTATTACTGTTGTTTTTTCTAACTGATGCGTTTGCTTAGTTCTCAAAAATGGAGTATAATGTTATTTTAGAGTTCAACTATGCTATTGATAGTGGTTAATTAATTGAAAAAGGAAGAATTTTGGTGTGTGTTCATGAAGAGGAATTAATTTCAATACAGAATAGTCTGTGCACATACCTAGAGCTTCAGCATTCTCCTTAAAATTTATGGATTTTTAATCTTGTTTCTGAAAATATGTGAGCAAATTTTGTTCCAGTGTGGATCTTTAACTAATCCTTCTTGCACTAAGCTCTTAAATCTTTTTAGTTAAACAATAAAAGAAATTAAATTCAAGTGTGATTACTGGCTTTAAGTCAGTAGAGTAAGAGTACAGCGAAGTCTTTTTTACATAAATTTTTGTTCATTTTGACAGTTTTTCTTGACATGTTTACGAAACCTTCCCTTGTAACTGGAAATTTGATATCCGAGAGGGTCAGAGTCAGTTTACTTCAGTGGACAGTCAGAGTTTCTTCTTCATCAAATGAATCAGATTCAACCCGAGGTATGCTTTCTATTCTTTTTCTTCTATAGAGGATTTTCATGCATCTGCCTTTGTTTTCAATGTGTCGGGCTCAGACTGTGCTAGCTATATTATAGACATAAAAAGAATGTGAATGAAAAGGTTGAGTTATTTACTTTCCTGTGTAATGTGCCATGCTTTTCGTATTTTAAAGTTTTTACTTCTTTTACATCCATTGAACTATTATTGTAGCTTGATCAGCAGAGGTCCAAACGCAAAATGTTATGTTGTTGCTATAGCAGCAGGAAATGCAAGAAGACAACAAGGTATTATATACCTGAAGATATCATACGCGTCATCCTCCAGAATCTACCTGCGGAGCTTAACTACAATGTGATGAGAAACGTTTGCACCAATTGGCACAACACCATCCTTCACGACTCCAATTTCATCAACTCCCACCTCAAAAATTCCCGTCATGGCTTGATCTTCTTCAGCAATTCCCACTGTGGAGACTTTAAATTTGTTGAAGCAACAAATCCTAGTGGCAGAGATATTATGGTGAGTACTCATCAGCTAGATTGTGATTTTAGTGGTTATATTTGTTCAACATGCAACGGATTAATTTTGGGTCAAATTCCCACCACACCTGGCTTGGGCTCTGAATTTCGTTTGCTGAATCCCATAACAAAACAAGTGTTGATCCTTCCTCCCTCATGTTTTATCGTCAACAAGATCTCCACAAAATGTGCTATCGGATATGTGGCCTCTTCAGGGGAATATAAAGTGGTGAAAGCCAATGTTGATATAGACAAATCTACCATTCTTTTAGAAATCCTCACTTTGGGGCGCAATAAGCACGGACACTGGAGATATCTCCATAGTTTGCCAAAGCCAAATTGCTATCTATTGGAAGCATATCCTGCTGGTGGCTTTATTTATTGGCGGCATCTTGATTCCTTATGTCTCGTATCATTGAATTTGGAAAATGAGACATTTTCTAAATTGCCTTACCCATCAGCTGTGAAAGAAAAACTGTTTCTAGTGATGAAGGATAAGCTTACTTTGGTAAACTTGGATGGTAGAAAGATGCTCTTTTATGAAATATGGCTGCTGGTGGAGGAAGATCGTAAATGGATGAAGCTGTGTGAGATTGATTTTCGAGGTCAAAAGAGTTTGTTTGAGAGCATTTTGCAAGGTCAAAAGAGTATAACTAAGAGCTTTGACTGTTTGTGGCCAATTGGCTGGTTGAAATATATGGAAGTGGTGGTCTTCATTCTCTCACCATTGGATGAGATTTTCATTGCTTACAATATTATGACAGGAAAAGTCTATCCGTTTAAAGTGGGAAATGCATTTGGTAGTAAGTCCTGGTACTTCGTCAAAAGTTTGATATCCCCGAATGCTAGTTGGGTCAACTCAAAAAATTAAAATATTAATGATAATTTTATGACCCTTTTGAGTCAGGATATCATGATAAAACTTATATCTCTGCTTCATCTTATTTGCGATGAAACTTACTGTACAATACAGATTTTTGTCTCATTTAATTTGCATGACAAGGCGTGGGAAACATTATGCGTCCTACATATTGTAAGCTTTCAAATTTGTTGGCTTGGTTAAACTACTTACTCTATTAGGGAGTTTTTACAAGAGTCTTCCTATTCTGGAGATCGCTTTGCTGTTTAAGTTCTGGGATGATGTGCAGTTCTTTGTTTGTCTTGTCTTATTTTCTGGTTTAATTATGATGATCTCTTGATAACAGTCTAGCTTTAGATGTGCACACTGTAGAGATCCAACAACTAATTTTTTTCTAAAATTCCTTAAAATATATTTATATATCTAAAAAATTCATTAAAATATTTTCCGTACTCAAATACTTATTCCATCAACTTTCCACTCCAAAAGACCCAACAACTAATTTTTTGACTCAAACGCTCTTAATTTATTAAATTCTTTAAATTATTCTTAATTTATTAAATTTAGAACCTTAGTGAATTAGCTTTTCTTTAATTTTTTAAATTGATTTCTATCAATGATGATTTTAAGTTTAATAAATTAAAAGTTTTGAAGAAATATAGTTCTTTCATTTTTAAATATATATATATATATATATATTACAATAGAAATACTTATAAATTCTAAAATCAAATGAACTAAACAAAAAGACAAAAAAAAATTCAAAATTCATAAATAACTTTTTAAGTTTTACTACAGATTTAAAGAGAATTAATTTTGATAAATAAATTTTTTTTAATGTGACATATTCGAGGGTAAATTTTGTCCAAAAATAGACTAAAAGTTAATAGTTGGACTATTTGGAATAAAAATTTTGTGAAATGGATTTGCTAGATTGGAAATTATTTTATGGGTTTTTTTAGATATAAATTTTTTTTAAGGGGATTGTGGTAATTTTGCTTTTTTTGGGGGTCTTTTTGGTTTTAACCTACCAATCCAAGAATTTGTTAAAATAACAGGGATTTTTTGAAAAGTTCCTAATTATTTCTGCTGGATTAATAGTTTTCAGTTTGAAAATAGTAAAATAGTTACCAAATTGAAGGAAAAACAACATTTAAAGGAAAACAAAAATGTCCTAGTGGCTAGTGCATCAAGGCCTTGGATGTCAACATGCGATCCAACGGTGTGCTCCATGCCCGACACTATGGCACTCATCACTTGAGTGCTGCCACCTCAACATAACAGTGTCTTCAGGAGCCCCCCCGAGGAGGCTCGGAGCTGCGCCATTGTATGCCTGCCTTCATAGTTTACTTGCTATTTGACATTTTCTGATACAATTAATTTATCTGAAAGCCTATCTACCTCCTAATAGATGATTTCACTCTATGCTTCTTATCACAAATTAAAACTCGACACAGGCTATCATCACCCAACGGATCACTCGAAACTTTTATTTTCATGTCACAGCATCGATCAAACATGGTCAAATTTGAAGGTGCCTCACTAAGCAAGCACACATTACCAACTGATGCACGAACTTTACCTTGTTTGCTTGGATGGTTAAGACCTGATGAATGTATTTTAAATTTTTTTTTTTGTTTCACATTTGTGTGACCCATGATACATAAATCTTGCATAAATCTATATGCCCAAGCAAACAAGGCCTTAGAAATGTGATGTGCTTGCTCAAAAATTTGAAGTCCTAATATAACAATATATAACCTTGGATACAAGTATATCAAGTAGTCATTTGGCCCAATGATATTAGTCTTATGCATAAAATATAAAGTCAAGACTTGATCCTAAATCCTAATTGACTCCATTGTGCGTGCATAAAATATCTTTTTTGAAAAAAATTGGATTAAGTACCAAATCCTGTTGAGTAGTAAGAACCAAATTTGTCAAGTGGTCTTTTGCTCCAATGACAATTATCTCAAGCATAAAATATAAGGTGTTGGCCTAATTGCCTAAATCTTTCATATGATATGGGATATCAGAGATTCAAATCCTAACGGACTACTAATATGCTTGTGTATAAATTTAAAAAACAAGACAATGAGATCAGAAATTAAGGTAGCAATTGGTATGCAAGAAAAGAAATAGGTGGATATGAAATGACTTTAGGGAAGTAATAATGATGGTATAAGTCATCATATGCTTGGTATGATAAAGAATGAGAAAAGAATGAAATCGTCATTCCTTGCTTGATTTTAATATTATGATTGATATTTAACAATAATAGATAGGAAGGAAACAAAAATATTTTAAATGACCAGATTACCCTTTATATAAGATTATTAAAATAAAGTATTTTATTGATAAATTATTTACATCTTATAATTCTATGTTTTTATCATACAATCTTTAATTTTTTATTGCATAAAAATGTATGACAAAATATTATGATTTATTTATATGAAGTAAAATTAGTTTTTTCTGATAAAAATAAAAGAGATACGGTACTTGGTTTATTTTTCTTTTAGTAGAGTTTGAAGCTTGTGAGCGAAATTCATGTCGAAAAAAGGATACCATCTAAAAGATATATACTAAAGTATTTGTGATGGTTTAGAATTCTTTTATATTACAGAATAATTTTATCAAATACAAAAATAAATTGATTCCTGATAGACTGAAAATAGCTAAACTTACGTGGGAAGGAAGGAATGGCTCTTTTAGGAATGGCAATTCCTATGGGATTGAGAATTTCTATCCTTAAATTATACCAAGTATAAATGTAAGAATAAATTTGGAATGATCATTCCACTCCCATTCCTGCATACCAATTATCCCATAAAATTTAACAAACTCTTATTACGTGTCTATATAAATAGAAAAAATACCAAACTGTTTCGTTCCTCTTTTCCGCCTCTTCTGCCGCCCAAGAGAAAAGCCTAATAGAGCACATGAGCTAGTGAATGACAGACAACTTCACGTCTTCGAAACAGAATCAGTCCCTATGAAGGTATTCTGGAATTTCACCTCTTTTTCTCTTCTTTTAACCATTTTTTGCATTGGAATGTAGCGTTTTTCCAGTTAATGTGCTGAGCACGCCTTTCTAATGAATCGATGATGAGATTGGAAACATGAATATCTTGTAATCGTACATCATGATACCGATTTGTATGGGCAATCTGATATCAAAATAAGATAAGAGTACTTCGTCCTACGCGTTCAAAGTATAAAGTTCCCCCAATCACTCAATCTTGACTTCAATTTACATGGGCTTTCTGAATTTGATTTACTTCATTCATTGTCTTTGGCAACAGAAAAATGATTAAGTTACGGTTTTCCGAAAGGATATATCAAGCGTTTTAGAGTTCATCTATGCTATTTGATAGTAGCTAATTATTTAAACAGTAAGAATTTTTGTGTGTGTTCATGAAGAGGAATTGATTTCCATATTGAATAGTTTGTGTACATACCTAGAGCTTTATTATTTTCCTTAAAAGTTGTGGATTTTTACTCTTGTTTCTGAAAATATTTGAGCAAATTTTGTTCCAGTGTGGATTTTAACTAATCCTTCATGCACTAAGCTCTAAAATCATTTCAGTTAATCAATAAAAGAAATTAAACTGAAATGTGATTAATGGCTTTTAGTCCATAGATTAAGAGTATAGCAAAGTCCTTCTTACATAAATTTTCTTTGTTGTGACCGTTTTTGTTTACTTGTTTACGAAACCTTCCCTTGTAACTGGAACTTGATATCCAAGAGGGTCAGTGTCAGTTTACTTCAGTGAACAGTCAGAGCTTCCTCTTCGTCAAATGGATCAGATTCAACCTGAGGTATGCTTTCTGTTCTTTTTCTTCATTCGGTTTTGCTATAGAGGATTTTCATGCATCTGCCTTTGTTTTCAATGTGTCGGGCTCAGACTGTGCTAGCTATATTATAGACATAAAAAGAATGTGATGAAAAGGTTGAGTTATTTACTTTCTTGTATAATGTATCATGCTTTTTGTATCTTAAGGTTTTTACTTCTTTTACATCCATTGAATTATTATTGTAGCTTGGTCAGCGGAGGTCCAAACGCAAAATGTTATCTTGTTACTATAGCAGCAGGAAATCGAAGAAGACAACAAGGCATTATATACCTGAAGATATCATAGGCGTCATCCTCCAGAAACTACCTGCAGAGCTTAACTATAATGTGATGAGAAACGTTTGCACCAATTGGCGCAACACCATCCTTCACGACTCCAATTTCATCAACTCCCACCTCAAGAACTCCAGTCACGGCTTGATCTTCTGCGGCGGTCACTGGGGAGGCTTTCAGTTTGTCGAAGAAACAAATCCTAATGGCAGTGAGATGAGGGTGACTAGTCATAAGCTGGATTGCGGTTTTAGTGGTTATATTTGGTCAACATGCTACGGATTAATTTTGGATCACACTTGCACCCCACATGACTTTCGCTTTGAATTTCGTTTGCTGAATCCCATAACAAAACAAGTGTTGATCCTTCCTCCCTCATGTTTTATCGTCGACAAGCTCTCCACAAAATGTGCTATAGGATATGTGGCCTCTTCAGGGGAATATAAAGTGGTTAAAGTCGATGTTCATACAGACAAAGATACCATTCCTTTAGAAATCCTCACTTTGGGGCATAATAAGCACGGGCACTGGAGATCTCTCCATAGTTTGCCAAAGCCAAAATTTTCTCCATTGAAAACATATTCTGCTGGTAACTTTATTCATTGGCAGAATCTTGATTCATCATGTCTTGTATCGTTGAATTTGGAAAATGAGACATTTTCTAAATTGCCTTACCCATCAGCTGCGAAAGAAAAACTACTTCTAGTGATGGAGGATAAGCTGACTTTGGTAAGCTTGGATGGAAAAAACATTCTCTTTTTCGAGATATGGCTACTGTTGGAGGAAGACCATAAATGGATGAAGCTGTGTGAGATTGATTTGCAGAGTCACAAGAGTTTGCTTGAGAGCATTTTGCAAGGTCAAACGAGTTCTATGACGCGCATTGGCTCTTTGTGGCCAGTTGGCTGGTTAAAATCCATGCAGGTGGTGGTCTTCGTTCTCTCACCATTAGATAAGATTCTCATTGCTTACAATATTAGGACAGGAAAAGTCCATCCATTTAAAGTGGAAAATGCATCATCTATTGAGCCTTGGAACTTCATCAGAAGCTTGGTTTCTCCAGATGCTAGTTGGATCAATTCAAAAAATTAAAATATTGATGATAATTTATAGCCCCTTTGAATGGGAAAATCGTGATAAAAATTTATTTCCCTGCTTTTATCTTGTTTGCAATGAAACTTACAGTATAATACAGATTTTTGTCTTATTCAAACTACTAACTCTTTTGGCGAATTTTTACAAGAGTCTTGCTATTCTGAAGATCACTAGCTCTCTTTAAGTTCTAGGGTGATGTCTAGCTCTTTGTTGGTCTTGTCTTATTTTCTGGTTCAATTATGATAATTATGATGATCTCTTGATAATAGCTTAGCTTTTGATGTGAACATTCTAAAGTAGAATCATATCTATGATATGTAGGAAATTGCATGGGTAGACATCAAACTAATGACAACTAGCAGTATATATTTTGCTTCTATTAGCATCACCACTGGATTTTCTGATTCATTTTTCAGTTTCCTTTTTTTTTTTTTTAAATTCTCTTTTAATTTTAAGCTGTCGTTGGCAAAATTGGTAAAAACAATGCGACTTGTTTGGAAAATTCCCGTAATTATGTCTGGTGGGTTAATTAGTTTTCACTTTTCAGTTTCACTCCATATATTTTTGAGAAAAATGTTGCATATAACTTTGAATTTGAAAAGTATTCATTCGTTTACTCCATCGAAATGAATTAATAATAATAATAATAATAATTTTATTAGAAGGTGAAAAAAGTAGTAAAACACAAATGATGGGTGTTTCGACAGTAACTTGCCATAGTTAAATTATAAAATTAATGATTTTACCTCTTTATACTATCTAAAAGAGACGGATTACCCATATGTATATGTGTCTAAAAATACTCTTTTAAATTTTTAGAAAAATGATAAATAATACTTGATATGGGATTCAACCCTTGGCTTGGCCCAACTTGCGTGGGCCCACGGCGCAGCACCAAACCCATCTTACATCCGTGGCCTAACGGTGCAGTCGACCCAAGTCGACCACTATGATCGACGGTGTACCCAAGTAAATGAGCACTCGACCAGAACTTGTTCAAGGCCGCGGGTCGATATGTCGACCCGCATCGCTAATCCGTACTCCAGTACGTTATCAGGTCAATCATCCTTCTGACCAACGAGGTCAGCAGAACACAGTACCATCTCTACCACATTAAATGCACTGACAAGTGGCATGCCTCCGCATTAATGGCGCATGCCGCCCCATTACCGCTTGGCGCGGCAGGAGTGTCAACAGTGTCCTATCCTATCTCTAAATCCCCAGGGAGAGAAGGTTATAAATACCCCTACTCCAGCCTTTCCAAAGTATGTTCTGATATATACAAAAAGCCCACACTCTGCTGCTCATATTATCTAGTCGACTCGTATTGACTTGATCGTCGGAGTGCCTAAGCCAAGGGCTCCTCAGCTAGCCTGACATTTGCTAAGTGATTACAAGATTCAGTCCACCTACATTCGTAAATCGACCACAGAGGTCGAATCTCACTGAAACATCAACTTGATCTAGCATCCAACGAATTCAACCCTCATCAATACTAAATTTACTATTTTTGGTATTTTTTAAATTAAAAAAGGACCAACATCTCCTTTTCATATATAATAGTATAAATTACAAAATATTAAAAAAAATCCTGGTGATATACACCTTTCATGAAAATCAAACTATTATATGAAAGTGACTACATGTGAGAACTGAAATTATGCATTTAGAACAATGTAATACGCTGCATATATTAGGCCCATAAAAATGCATTTCTAGAGTCTAATAATTGGCGGATATTGGAGTTTGATATTAGCTATTGGCAACAACATAGGGGCCTAATGTAGGATAATATATTGTTTGATATGGAAGATTAGTTTTGGGGCCGACCCGTAATTTAGCAGAAGCCCGCCACATTGTTTAAGTGATTAGTCTCTATTCAAGTAACAGGTGTGGATGTGCAATTCATTAGTTGCACCTAGGGCTGTAAACGGATATTAAACGGATTGGATATGCAGTATCCGTTTAACTTTTACCATATCTGTATCCGTCGGATATTTTTTTATAATATCCGAATTCGTATCCGTCGGATATTATCCGAATTCGGATATATCCGTATCCGATTATAATTATTCCGAATATCCATTTATAGATATCCGAATATCCGTTTATAAATATCCGAATATCCGTTTATGAATATCCGAATAGCCGAATCCATTAATTTATAATAAAATGCATATTTTTTCCTAATAAATTTCATTAAAAAAAATCATATAAATAACATAATAAAATCTAAAAAAAACAACAAACAAACAATAAAATTAGCATACTCCAAAAATTAAACAAGTATACAAATCTCCTCAAGAATCAAAAGAAATAACAATTTTCAATACATAATACAACATTCCAAAATAAACAAAATAAAATTAATTTCAATATAAGAAAAATATTCATATAGTCCAACAACATGAACATGCTTGAACTTCTCATCTGTTTAACACTACAAAAACTCTTATCTTAAGAGCTTATAAGTTATTTTTTAAAAAAAATTTACCAAATACTTTTTGATACCTTATAAACTTTTAACATCTTACCTTAAGAGCTTATAAGATGTTTTAAGAAGCTTATAAGGTCACTCAAACACCCTCTGAAATCTTAATATCCCCTTAGCTGGTTAATAATTTTAGTATTTTACTATTTGATTTTAGAATTAAAAAGTTATTTATTCTTAATTTAGTCAATTTTTTTATAATTATTGATTCACTTCATGATTAATTAATATTAATAAAATGACCCCAATATAAATTAATTATAAAGTAAAGCAACAATAATTTTATATTGATCAATTTTATCACTAATATATTAACCTTCCAAATTTTTTTGATTTAATATTATTTAATTATCATCATTACCATCTAATTTTTTTATTAATTCTTTAATTACTAATTTATAGATATATTCATTTACATATAGATTATGAAATTTAATAATCTATAAATAAAAATAAATTATTATGTATAATAATATATTATATATGGTAATTTTTTAAAATATTATATATATATTAAAATACATAAAAATAGAATATATTATATATACACCTTTCATGTAAATCAAACTATTATATGAAAGCGATTACATGTGAGATACACCTTTCATGTAAATCAAACTATTATATGAAAGCGATTACATGTGAGAATTGAGATTATGCATTTAGACCAATGTAATACGCTGCATATATTAGGCCCATAAAAATGCATTTCTAGAGTCCAATAATTGGCGGATATTGGTGTTTGATACACTACCAAAAAAATGAGCTTTAGTGACCAAATTTTAGTGATCGATTAGTGATCAATTTAAATATAATATTTTTAAAAAATTAGTGACCGACTAGTGATCGAATTAGTGACCACAAAAAATCAGTCACTAATTAGTAACTCAATTCTTTTTTTTAGTCACTAAAATTAGTAACCGCACAAAGCGGTCACTAATTAGTGACTGAATTAAGAGTTCGGTCACTAATATTAATGACCGTATAAAGCAGTCACTAATTAATGACCACGTTTTTTAATTAATAAACAGTCACAAATATAAAATTTTATTTTTTGCATATTCTTGTAATATGAAAGCATAAAATTTATGTAACACTTATATAAGTAATAAAATATTGTGTTTGCTATTAACATATATATATATATATTTGATAATAATATATGTATATATAAAAAATATAAAAATATACGTACATATACAAATATATAACCACTAAATATTTCTATATAATATCCATATAATTGAACATTAATTTATTAATATATATAGATACACAAAGAAATAAACAAGAATGATATTCTTATACAAAGAAAAAAAATGAGAATTAATTAATATATACACATCAATAATATATAGACATGTATTATGAGTAAATAAATACTTATAATATAATTAATAATATTATATATTAATTCATATGTATAAGCATATATACGTATTATCATATATATGTGTAAACTATGTATTACTATAAATAGTAATAAATATTAGTATTTATTATAAACTATTTATTATATAAAAAAAGAAAAAAACTATTTATCACTATACATATTAGTATGAATATACTATTTTTAATATGTTTATAATATATTATGATAAAATATACCTAAAATTTAAAAGTAATAGTTATAAATAAATATCTATAATATAATTAATAATATTATATATTAATTTGTATGCATAAATATATATACATATTACCATATATATGTGTAAACTATTTACTACTATAAATAGTAATAAATATTAGTATTTATTATATATAAAAAAAATATTTATCACTATGCATATTAGTATGTATATACTATTTTTAATATGTTTATAATATATTATGATAAAATATACCTAAAATTTAAAAGTAATAGTTATAAATAAAAAATACAGTACGTTATTATATTGAATAAATATTACACAGATATTAAATGAATAATTGCTATTTTTGTTAAATTTTAAAATGAAAAATAATAGTAACTTATACATAAGAATATTATAATTACTTTTTAATTTGTAAATATTATATATATTATATTGTTGAGCAAATGTATGTGGTGTAGTGGTCAGTTACTCATTTGAGCATAGCAAAGGTTTTGAGTTCGAATCCAAGAGAAAGCAAAGTTGAAGAGAAATATTTTTGACTCATTAAAATTAGTGACTGCCAAGTAACATACATAATTTTTTAAAAATTTTTTAAAATAATTAGTGACCGTCATTTCGGTCATTAATCGGTCACTAATCAGTGATCGATCGGATCGGTCACTAAATCGGTCACTAAACCTGTTAGTGACCGATTTTTGCATATTTAGTGATCGATTTTTTAGTCACTAATACCCTTTTTTTTTGTAGTGATATTAGCTATTGGTAGCAACATAGGGGCCTAATGGAGGGTAATATACTATTTGATATGAAAGATTAGTTTTGGGGCAAGACCCACAATTGAGCAGAAGAGCGCCACAATGTTTAAGTGATTAGCCTCTATTCAAGTAATGGGTGTGGAGGTGCGACTCATTAATTGCACCCCCAATGAAAATCTACCTTCTTTCTGCAATGTCTATGTTATCTTTCATCTTCGTGCATCCGTTATTTACATCAGGGACAACTTTGTCAAATTAAAAATAGTAGGGTTTATCAAATGCTTGTGTATAGAATAAGAGAGAATGTTGTGGTGACTAATTGTGGAGGCAATCTTTAATATCAACTACAAAAATATATTATTCAATCTCACTTAATATCCCCTTATTACAATTATAATTATTATCCACAATCCAAATCAAACGCGGCCCAACTAAATAGGTAATGTTAGAAAGTCCATATATGACGAGGTTAAATAATGAGGTCTTGAAATCAGCGTAGTATAGATAAGGATGGCAGATAAAATCCGCACATGATAAGAAATATTAACTTATGATATGATTATGTTAGTTAAGAGGTACAATTCCATTAGAAAATTAAAGTTTGCGTATGTGCGTAAATATTATGTTAAAGTTCTTATTGTGGTGTGTTTTCATTATTGTTTTAGAAAAATATTTTTTTTCTCAACAAGTGCATATGAGGTTTTCGTTTGGAGAGATTTTAGGACCCGTAAAATATTTTAGTTGGTTTTGTTGTTGAGAAAAAAAGTTTTTAGTGATGTGAAATTTCAATTAATCAATATCATAAAAGATACAAGAAAGAATTTCATTTGTGTTTTTCCAGCTTTTATTGTTTTTATAAAATAAAATCAATTAAAGTGATCAGATAAATAAATAAAAATAATAAGCGTTCCTTAATAACTAAAATTTATTTTTGATATTCTTAACTATTAAAAATAATTTTTGTATTTTAGCACAATGAAAAGTAACTAAACAAGATAAACATATTGAGATCATCTAATAAATATGAGCTTAACAAAAATAAGCTTAATTTTTTTTACCTAAAAAGTTAGAAATTGTTATAAAGTCAAATGTATTAGACCATGAAAACCAGTTAGTAAGTCCTCCATTTAGTTCATATCAAATAATATGCTTACATGTAAATATTATACTTTAATGCTCATATTAAAAATATAAGTCCTTAGTTCAAGTGCTGAATTTTTATATATTATATATTATAAATTTTAATATTATAATATGTAATAAATGTTAACTAAAAGGGAGAAAAAAAAAGAATAGTTTATTGATCAACTCAAAGTCTTTGATTTTTTCAATTTACGAAGAAATTAAGCATGAATAAAAAATAGAATAATTGATCCTGAAAATAACTAATATTCAATTAGAAAATAGTTCAACGCATGCATAAAAATACAACCTTGAATCAAAGATTAGTTTTCACTATATAATCATCCAAAGAGAAAACTACTTAGTACAAAATATCTTACATTCAGTCCAACAATAAAATTAATAAATTTATTAGAAAAAATATCGTGTCTTAAAGAGATTTAGTATTTTTGTTAGTCAAATTAATTTTTGGACAAACGGACTCCTTTTCATCAATTTTTTAATAGTTTATTAATATCGTAAAATGCTATTTTGAATAATTTTGTTCTACTTCACCAAATTAAATTACCGTTTGAAGTAGCAATTTTTGGAATTTTTCCAACATAAAAAATCCATCCATTAGAGATACAAAAGAGTGAAATAAACTGAAGGCCAGAATGCCATAATTATAACAACCTAAGGCCAGAATAGTGTCTCCTGCTACCGCGACGCTGGTGGCGGAATTGGTATCTCCATGGTTGATAGGTCCACTTTGGATTTTCTATTTCATTTTATGTTTTATTTTATATTTCAATGTGATATATACATGCTCACTTTAAATCTTTTATTTTATTTTCTATTTCATTTTATAAATATATGACACGTGTATTATATATTTCTTGATAAAAATAATTAATTGAAAATCAGATACACTTGACATAAATAAAACAAATTAAAATAGGAGATAGAATAAGAATGGAAAGAAGATCCAAAGTGATATACGCTAAGTGTATTTGGTAATTAATCAATTATTTTTATAAGAAAATATTTAATACATATGATATACATTAATTCAATGGAACAGGAGACGAAACATATATCAGAATAGAAGATCCAAAATAGGATGCGTGGGCTTGTGAGTAAGAGAATACTGCTTGTAGATTGTCAACCGCCTATAATATCAATTTGCATAAAACTAACAAATATCTCTAACTGCAACTCTGTATTTATGAGAAATATGTAATAGTTTCTTCACTCAAAATCAAGATCAAGACAGGTATACAAGTACAAATTTTATTTAATTTAGAAATTAAAATTACAAATTTTCTATAATTTAAATGAACATTCTACCCTGTCTAGCACCATGGCACTCACTTGAGTGCTGCGGCCTCAACATAACAGTATCTTCAGAAGCCTTCCAGACATCACGTTATCTATGAGTGAATTTGTATAATGGATCAGTGGTGGAATATGATGTGCTTGCCCAAAAATTTGAAGCCCTAATATAACATTATATTATCTTGGATATAAGTACATAGAGTAGTCATTTGGCCAAATGATATTATTCTTACGCATAAAGTGTGAGGTATCAGGTTTGATCCCAATTGATTCTTAGTATGCATGTGTATAAATTATAAATAAAAAAAAATGAAAGAAAAACTTGAATTTAAGTACCAAATCCTACTCAGTGGTCATTTGGTCCAATAATATTGGTCTAACGAATGAAGTATGATGATCTCAATTTATAAAAAAATTTGGATTTAAATAAGTCTAACAACAATAATCTCACACATAAAATGTGAAGAATCCTTAAGCCCAATAACAATAATCTCACGCATCAATTGTGTAAGTTAAAACCTAATAAAACTCTAATTAATTTATTATGCGTGTATTATGAAGGAAAAAAAATGCATAAGCCCCTAATTAATTGTTAGTCGTTCCCCTTTTAAATCTCTTCTGCCGCCGAAGAGAAGAGCCTAACACAGACTATTTCAGGCTTTGAAATGGAAACAGTTGCCGTGAAGGTATTTCTTGAATTTCACCTCTTCTTCTTTGTCTTTTCACCTTTTTAATGAATCAATTATGAGATTGGAAGCAAGAATAACTTGTACTCGTCGATTTGTATGGGCAATCTGACATCAAAAGAAGATAAGAGTATTTCGTCCTACGCATTCAAAATATAAAGTTCCACCAATAATTCAATCATGACTTCAATTTTGCATGGACTTTCTGAATTTGATTTACTTCAATTTTCGTCTTTGGCAATGGAAAAATCATTAAGTAGGATTTTCTGTAAAACATAAAAAAAAAAAACCCTATTGTCCCACCTTGTTGAAGGAAAGTAGCGGCTTTTTTGAAGGAAACCCTTGGCCGCCTTGTTGGAGCCTTGAAGGTAAGTAGGATTTTCTATAAAACATAAAAAAAATCATAACTATTGAAGCTAATTAAAATTAAAAACAAAAGAAAAAATTATATAAAACATATAAAAAAAAAAAAAAAAACCTAATTTTAACTTTCAACCTAATAAAATAATACATCCGGCCCACTTCCATACACGCTGCCTATTGCCCCGTTGCTGCTAGCGGCCGCCACCTGATACTATTTCTTCGTTCTTTTAATTTTTTTTCCTCTGTTTTCTAAGGAAACTAAGACCTTTTGTATTCCTTTTGTCTTTCTCAAGTTATTATGCATTCTCTTTTTGTGTTATTATTTCATTTAACTTATTTTAAATTAATATTGTTTTTTTTTTCTAATTATTTTTTATTTTGTCTATTTTTTATTGTTTTCTTTTTTCTATAAATTCTTCTTGTTGTTTTTCTATTCTTTTTTTCTTTTCAGTTTCAATATTGTTTTATGACATGTTTTTACAATTTTTGCACTATAGATATTTTTAATTTCTTTTTTTTTAATTACTGCCTTGTTCGCCGTTTGATCGCCCACCTCTAACCTTAAAAGTGGGCCTCTCCATCGTCTTTGACCTCAAGCCTTTCATAATTATGCATTAAGAGGGATACATAATAGTTTATGTATGTATCTAGAGCTTCAGTGTTTCCCTTAAAATTTATTTATTTTTACTCTTGTTTCTGAAAATATGTGAGCAAATTTTGTTCCAGTGTGGATCTTTAACTAATCCTTCATGCACTAAGCCCTTAAACCATTTTAGTTAATCGATAAAGAAATTAAATTGGAATTGTGATTGTTGGCTTTTAGTTGGCAGACTGAGAGTATGGTGAGGTCCTTTCTACGTAATTTTTTCCTTGTCTCAGTTTTTGTTCACATGTTTGCGCTATCGTATTGCATTGAACTTCCCTTGTAACTGGGCACAAGAAAAGTTTGATATCCAAGAGGGTCAGAGTCAGTTTTCTCCAGTGGACAGTATGAGTTTCTTTGTCATCAAATGGATGTGATTCAATTTCAACCTGAGGTATGCTGCATCAGTTTTCTTCTCTTCTTTGGAACCAATGGCTTTTAATTTTCTGTTTCTTCTTTTGTTTTGGGTCAAAATTGCTAACATTTGGTTTTGTATTTTGTGAGAATTTATACTTTTTACTTTTACCAAAAGAGAAGAATCATAATCATGTATGTTGCTTCATAGCTGGTTGTTACAGTCAAAAGACTATTCTTCATGCTTTCTATTCTTTTCTTCCTTTGAATTTCCTATAGAGGATTTTCGGGCATCTGCCTTTGTTTTCAATGTGTTGGACTATGCTAGTTTGATTATAGACATAAAAAGAATGTAATGAAAAGGTTGAGTTATTTACTTTCTTGTGTAATGTATCATGCTTTTAGGATTTTGAGCTTTTGATTTCTTCTACATCCACTGAACTATTATTGTAGCTTGGTCGGTGGAGGTCCAAACACAAAACGGTATCTTGTTACCATAGCAGCAGGAAAAGGAAGAAGACAACAATGCGTACGCATCATCCTCCAGAAACTACTTGCCGAGCTTGTCTATAATGTGATCAGAAATGTTTGCACTAATTGGCACAACACCATCCTTCACGACTTCAATTTCATCAACTCCCACCTTAAGAACTCCAGTCACGACTTGATCTTTAGCAGTAATTTTTGCTGGAGAGACTTTAAGTTTGTCGAAGCGACAAATCCTAATGGCAGTGAGATTGTGGTGACTATTCATAAGTTGGATTGTGATTTTAGTCATTATATTTGTTCAACATGCAACGAATTAATTTCGGCTCAAATTTGCACCACACCTCGCCTAGGCTCTGAATTTTGGCTGCTGAATCCCATAACACAACAAGTCTTGATCCTTCCTCCCTTGAGTGCTATTGTCAACAGGATGTCCACAACATGTTATATCGGATATGTGGCCTCTTTGGGGGAATATTAATGGAAATGTGACTCTTCCATAAAGGTTGATTAATTCTATAAATATACTATTTTGTAGTTGGAAAAGATATATACACAAATATAGAGAGGAGAAATTTTCAATACCTTGTATTTATAAATATATTTATACATTCAACGTCCTCTTTAAATATTTTAAGTATTTCTATCAAATAAGGGGACTACGGAAAGAATCAAGTTCGTGGAAATTATTACTTGAATGTGCGTCAATGATTGTTAAAAGTTCATTGTATCTTAGCAATAGAAATCAAATTCTATATGCACTTGGGTAGCTACGAATTCTACTCCAAAGTGAACGCAACTTTATATTAAATCAAATTTTGTTTCTATTCTCTCTTATATTTTAATTTATTTTATTTGTTGTTGTTGTTGTTTCAATATTTTAGTGTATGTTTTAAGCAATATTTCCATCAATAGTTAAGGATAACAATGTCATATTATCATCAATGTTTGTTTACAGATAAGGGTAAACAAATTTTAAAAAACCTTTGATGTATTACATTAACATTCTTATAATATTAAAATATTACATAAACTCTTTCATATAATTAGAGATAAAAGATCATTCAGACTTTTGAGTTCTTTTATTGTTGTATTTTCCAACCGCACCATAAGATCAGTTGCTAATTTCATTAAGGCCCCGTTTGGTTTTATTTTCATTTCTAATTTCTATTTCCATCATTTCTAAAGTTTGAAAAGTTAATTAGTGAAAATGAGTTTGTATTTACATGAATTGTTGAAAAGGTAATAATTATGTTGGGTTTAGTAGGTTATAACTGAAAAGAGATATAAATAATGGAATCGAGTTAGAAGATAAATAGATTATTGGGATAAGATATATAGGTTATTGAAAAATATATTTTAAAAATTAAAATAAAAAAGATGTTGGGTTAAAATGAATAAAAAAAAATGTATTTTATTTTCAAAATAATAAAAAATGAAAATAGAGGTTATGGAAATGAAATCAAACGGGCAGTTGCACATTGCGGCTGCAAGTAAAAGAACTACTAGCCATATATAAGAGATAACATGGGTGTGATGTTAAAGTTATTCCTCTTGAAGGAATTAGGTTGTGTGGAAATATTTTCTACATGCAATTTTCCCCTCTTTAAGGAAATAGTTGGGCATATATATATTTGTATATAATAATCCAAAGGAATGATAGCACATCATGTTATTTTCCCATTATTACTAAAATTAATATACATATAAGGCTACTTTTTGAATAAATTATATTTTGATTCTAGCATAAATTTTATTTCAAAACGCATCAGTTAATCCAGCTTATTCCAACGAGATTGGATTTACGCCAATTATGAACGAGTCTAGTTTGCATGAATATTTTGCTTTCCTTTTAAAAGCACAAGGCATTTCAAATATTTTTATGAAAATTTCAAAAATAAATTACCAAGCTTAACTTAGAAAATTAATCATTATCAATTTCATAACTTGATGAGAATTTTTTTTTTTTTTGTTTAAATTAAAAATTCAAATTTTTTTGAAAATTAAGATTAAATCATATGATCAAACATATTCTTTTTATATATAATCACATAGATCAAAAAATATTAAGAAAATCTAACTAACACCTTTCGAGTAAATCAAACTAAGAGGGTGTTTGGGTGAGTTATAAGCTCCATAAAACATCTTACAGAGCTTATAAGTTGTTAAAAAAATATGTGGTAATTTTTTTAAAAAAGAGCTTATAAGATCCTAAAATAGGATGATATGAGCTTATAAGCTTTTTTTAAAAGAAAGTAAGGAGACCCTAACTTATTTTTAATAACTTAACAAACTCCTCTATTTTTAAGTATTTTAATTACAAAATTGACATTACTAACATCTTATAAGCTCTAAAATCTTATTTTATCCAAATACTTCAATAATTTATTTTAAAAATAAGATCTAACATCTTATAAGTTTCAAAAATATCTTATAAAATATAGAAATTTGTAAGATGTTTTAAATAAAATTAGCCAAAGAGAAGAATATATGTTAGAATTGAGATTATACATATAAATGTACTGCACGCAAGCCTACTTAGGCCCATAAAAATGCATTTTTGAGAGTCCAGTTGTTGGTGAACTGATCTAGAACCACCCGATGATAATGGGACAAAATTTAATCTATGAAATACATGGCCAAATTTCAATTAGCGCCTATCGCCAACTACAAATGCGAACTTTTGCAAAATTCAATAACTCATTTGAAGTTGAGTTGAAAATCTTTGGGGCCAAATTGCAAAGAATGGAAACTTCATTTTTAAAAGATGGCAGCCATGCTTAGTTTTCCATTTCCCTTTCTTCTTTCCTTTTTCTTCAGCAACCGTGCTGCCCTCTCCTCATCTCTCTTCCTTCTCTCATCCGGCGACCTCTTCCCATAAGTGACCTCACCAACCGACTCCCCTCACCCCCAGCACCCTATCTCGTCCCTTGCATGCATCCAATCAGTAGGCTACCACCATTTTTGGACCAAGAAGAAACCGCGGTGAGCCACGGCAAGATTGCGGTAGAGGAGTTCTGGGCGAATTTTTCTGGGAACTTGTAACACCGAGGGCACGCCGGTGACCTTGCATGGTGGTTCCTCGTGGCCGCGGCGACAGGAGAAAGACGATGAAAGCCAGTGGAGAAGACCCACCTTGTCGGTCTCATGGTGGTCGGCGGTACAATGAGTTGATCAGACTTCTGGGCGTGGAGTTTGGTTGTACTCAGCTTGGGGAAGCTTTTGGTAGCCTCAGTTGGAAGAAAGATGTGGTGGCGACGGCGGAAGCTTGGTGACCGGAGGTGGTGCCGCTGCTTCTTCTAGGCCGCGGTTGAGGCTGTTTCCAGCAGTTTTTGGTGAATCTGGTTAGATATTTGGAATCAGGGTCTCAAGAGGAACACTTTGGTGGTGGTGGTGAAATTTTCCGATGGTGGTGCATGGCAGCGGCGGCGACTAGACTGAATTTTCGCCCTGATGTGGTGGTTACATGCATTCGGTCTGATCGTGGAAATTCTTCTTCGTTAAAGAGTTATTGATATATAACGATGTCTTTGGTGTATGGGTTTGCATGTATACCTTTGTACGTTCTAAACATTGTAAAATCTTGTATTATCATATGTTATGATAGAATTGGTCGATCAGAACACTCATGCATAAGATCAGAACACATTTGATTGATTAAGTTAGCCTAGTGAATCCAAATAGTATTATTTCATGTAAACTATAGGTTATATAGCATGTTTAGAGCAATAATATCGAATCAAACCCTAAGCAACATATCAATAGGATAATCACTCAGATTTGAGGTTATTATTGGTATGATTTTGAATGTTAGTAATCGTCAGGGTTGAATATGGATTTTAACATAAGGTTAAAATATGCAATTGAGGAGTAGTTTAAGTGTTATTATCAGATTTGATGTGAGGGGATTTGTCATGATAATTACAGCTTTATTTACCACTCTGGGCCAATAGTATTGTTTAAGCTTGTAACTATTATGTTAATCGGTCAATTAGTGATATTGGGCTATTACAGGTTTATTTGTAATTAATAAGGATTGTTAGATTTGAATTAGGTAACGTGGAATTGGGACCTACGGAGCAGTAGGATTCTGATAGCGGTTGTAGTTTCTGAGATTACGGAGGTGAGGTTTCTCTCGCTTTGGGTTGTTGCTTGTATAAGCTTACTCGTATTTGTTGAAAACCCTTGTGAGGTTCTGCCATCCTTGCCTTGTTATATCTACTTGTTCTTGTGGCATAACCCTTGTGAGGGTTAATTTGTTTGATTGTACCTACTCGTGAATGTTTGAATCGTATTGCTTGCTTATCTGAGATTTGTACCTGATTGTACACTTGCTTGTATTCGATTTCTTCACTTGTATACCCCTATGAGGGTTAGTACTTTTTTTACTCTGATGAGTTAGTTCTTGTTCGTTTTAGCACCCAGAACTTTCGAGTGTTATCTGTTTTGTACTTGTTATCGTTTGGTACTTGTCATTGTCTTGTTATTTGTTTCGATCGATACTTGATATTGTTCTACACATGTTTTCGTCTGTTGGTTATCTGATTGTCTATTATCCGTCCGTTTTGTTATTGTTATAGTTTGTGTTTGTCATATGGGAGTAAAGGGACATTAATCTCTGCTGTGTGCATGAGATAAGCCGTAAGCCCTGAACTCTCGAACAAGTAACGGGATGTTAACCTTGCCGTGTGCATGGGATAAACCGTAAGCCCGGAACTAATGATAAGTGAGTTTGATAAGCCTGCTATGTTTTGATCCCTATTTCAATTGTAATTTGTTTGTTTGTACCCTGCTCGTGGAGCATCAAGGGTAGTGAAGTTCTTGGTCTAGATCAAGTTGTTGTCCAGGTCAAATGAGCCGTCTGTATTTTCTCCCGAACTGATTCGATTGAGATAGACCATTCTTCCCGAACAGATTCGATTGAGACGATCCCGAGCCGTTCGAGCCGACAGTCGCAACCCCCCGAGCTAGTACCTCTTGATAGCTTTGAATTTGTTGATCCCTAAGGTCGTTCCTGACTATTTGCACTTGATTCGTTTGTAAAATGATGCTTGATTGCTTGTATATGATCTGTTCCTGTTCTTATCGTTAGTTGAAGATTTGTTGGGTTGATCTTTTCCCGACGGATCCCTATTTTCTATATTATGAATATCCCTCACTAAGTTCTTTGAACTTACCTCCTTCCCCCGTTTCTTCTATATTTTCTCAAACAGGACTGAATGATAAGCTTAGACTTCGATTGGTTTGGCGAATATGATTTTGTAATAAAATAGCCATGTATATTTGCTAATGGGCATATTTGGGCAAGTTTTTGTAATCCTGGAGATGATGTGATATTTCAGAGACGTTAAGGGTACTTGGGATTGTACATATATGCATATTACTCTTAAGAATAGTTTTTGGTTATGAATGTTGCTAATAATGGTATCAATTAAGATGTAAATTCCGCTGGTTGATTTGTTATGATGTTGAAGGAAATTTTGTGCCTAGTATTCTTGTTACAGGTTTTCATGTAAGATTGAATTGTTTTGATATCTTAACTTGGGGTTATCGTGACCGGGGCCTCACATAAATATTTTATCATTGTTATTATTTTATTATTTCCTCAATATTTATTTAAAATTAAAGTTTTTATGGTCGACTTAAGATTGTAATTTTTATATTACTTTAAAACATTAGCATGGAGTATTCTTTTTTCAATTAATTATATTTTATGTATTTATTTTCAAAACTATTTTCAAATATTTTTGTATGTTCATATAAAAATTTATTTTTGATATTAAATTTTTATTTTACTATTATTTTAGTTATAGCTCTCTCAATTCATCTAGGAAAAAAAAATTATGTATACTTCATACTTGAGTAATATACTTCGAATAATATAATGTTATGAAATATTTAAAAATGTTGTAATTTTATTAAGTTATTAAAATTATTTTAATTTTCTTATCAAATGAATGAATAAATACTATATATTTTTCTATAAAATATTTATTAAATTTATTGGTACTTAATTTAACCATTTCTAATTATGTGCACATAAGAAAGAATTTTTCATTTTTTGTATATAATATCATGTGCTTTGATAAGTTTATTTTGATTGGTTGAATCTTTACTTATTACAATATTTTTATAAGAAAATCATTTTATTTCTCTTCAATAAAAAATTATGTATATACAGCTAAAAATAAAAAAAAAAATTGCTAACTAAATACTTTTTCACATTAATTGATATATTTCATATTTACTAATTTATATTCACTTTGATAATGCTAACTATAAAAAATTAAACGGATTGATGAAGTACTGAAATTATCTAATAAATATGAGCTCTAATAAATATTAAATTATTATTTATTTATTTTTACAATAATATTTTTTAGATACGTAAAATAATTTTAGATAAAACTCTCTCTCCCTATATATATATACATAATATACTAATTTGGTTGGAGAATTTGTTTCAAATATAAATAGTTACTTTCTATAACAACTATAGAACTATGCTATATATAATAGTACATGCCCCAATGAGGGTTCAATTATTATACATTGGATTTAAAATTAACGAATTCTTGTTCTCTATAAATAAAAATATAAAAACAGAAAAAGAAAAGAAATGAGAAAAACAAATAAAGGTACCAATTCCTATGACCTAAATTGGTCGTTCCTCGTCCCTCGTTTACATCTCTTGCGCCGCGGAAGAGAAAAGCCGAAGACAACATATGAGCTTGTGAACAACTGACAACTTGGCATCATCTTATGTTCTAATTCCTAATCCTTTTTCGAAATGGAGATACATTCTTTGGTTTGTCTATATATTCGTCGGGACTCGGAAAGCTGAGTATGGGAGCTAAAACTTCGATTTGAAATAGAATCAGTCGCTGTGAAGGTATTTTTTGAATTTCACCTCTTTTTGTTGGTCTTTTAACCACTTCTCACCTTGTGATCTAGCGTTGTTGCGGTTACAGTGCCAGGCAGCCTTTTTTGTGAACCAATGATGGGATTGGGGGGAGGAATAATCTGTCATTGTCGGCTGAGCTTCCCGCAGCTAGGTGTTTAGGTAGAAGCAAATCGAACGAAGCTGATGCTTATATCTTTCTATTTAAATCTGTGAGAAAGCTTACTCTTTTCGCTAACTAGTTGTGCATTGTTGGTGGAATTTTTAGAATTATCAAATAATAATGTACCATTAATTGAATCCCGATTTTATGTTATGTTTGTGTTGTTCACAATATTCAGTAATGCGTTCTCAGAGCCTGTAGCTGTTAAAGTTCCTTACCCGTTAATGTCCAATCTGAATTGTGGTTTATTGTTTTGCTGAGATGTGAACCCAGGTTGACATTGTGTTAGTATTGCATGATTTTTCATGAGTGAGAATTTTGTACCGTAAATTGCACTTAAAAATTTCCTATATCATAATAAGATCTGAACTCTGAAGAAGGCACAAGTAAGTAAAAGAAAATTATTAGCCAACCATGACAATTATTTTTACTAATTCATCATTAAATTATATATGTCATCGCAACATTATGAAATAAGAAAACATGCACATTTAGTATTCTTTTAGAAGAAAAATAAAAAGAAATAACCTACTTTATTTATTAGATTTTTAGAAAATTCATTATCATATACACAAAAACAATTGATGGTAATTTCCTAGCACCTCTCTTTTGGGGCAATACTGAATTTGCACGTATGTTCCCTCCCATCCCCTCAGTCTAAACTCTCTCGTTGGAACTCCAAACTGTGTGGCTATATTGAATTTGCACGTCTTTTGCATCCCACCCTCTCAGTTTAAGCACTCTCGTTGGAACTCCAAACCATTAAAGAGTCAACCATTCTCTCTACTTTCTACATCTCCCACCTCACAAATTAGACTGCTTCCCTCCCTTTATCTTTCTGAATTGGGCTGATTCTTGTGCCACATACCAAATAACAACAGTTATTAGCTCTAATATTTTCCGCTTGTTCTTCTGATTTTTCACTTTGGCGTATCATATTATTTTGGAGTTCATCTATGCTATCTGATAGTAGTTGATTAATTGAAAAAGGAAGAACTTTGGTGTGTTTTCATGAAGAGGAATTAACTCTGACATACAATGGTCTGCGCTTTTGGTTATGAATCTGAATACGGTGCTTTAAGTATTCAACTTAAATACCATTTGGTGAGTGTGTTATTTATGCAAGGTGATGCCTGCCTATGCCCTAGGTTTCCTCTTGGTATGTGCTCTGAAAGGTACCAAGACTGGTAGGAATGCAGATTCAAATTTCTTTGCTATATGCATCTTAACTTGTGCTACCTATGGAAGTTCTCTTTCTGGTATGCTTGCAACTTAACGCAAGAATTGCTTTATTCTGCATCATCATGCTCACCAGATGCTATCACATTCACAAACATACAAGCCTTGTACCAGTAGTGGCATATTGCTGTCCGGATAAAACTTGATTAGAATTTGACTAACACCTTGCTGGTTCTGATTGTTGCCCAAGTGTATGTTATCTTCGCAATTATATTTTCAATATGGTCTAGCCTTTCTTAAGGAATTTCTAGTCTTTCCCATCCATACAAGGAATTTCCAGTTTTTCCCGTACATCCCTAGAGTTTCAGTATTCTCCTTAAAAAGTTATGAATTTATACTCTTGTTTCTTAAAATATGTGGGCAAATTTTATTCCAGTGTGGATCTTTAACTATTCCTTCATGCACTAAGCTCTTAAATCATTTTAGTTAATCAATAAAAGAAATTAAATTGAAATTATGATTGTTGGCTTTTAGTTGGCAGACTACGAGTATGGTGAGGTCCTTTTTACATAAATTTTTTCTTTGTTGTCTCAGTTTTTGTTCACATGTTTGCGCTATTGTATTGCATTGAACTTCCCTTGTAACTGGGCACAAGAAAAGTTTGATATCCAAGGCGGTCAAAGTCAGTTTTCTCCAGTGGACGGTCAGAGTTTTCTTCGTCATTAAATGGATCTGATTCAACCTAAGGTATGCTGCATCAGTTTTCTTATCCTCTTTGTGACCAATGGTTTTTTATTTTCTGTTTCTCCTTTTGTTTTGGGTCAAAATTGCTAACATTTTGGTTTTGTATTTTTGTGAGAATTTATACTTTTTATTTTTACCAAAAGAGAAGAATCATAATCATGTATGTTGCTTGATAGCTGGTTGTTACAGTCAAAAGACTATTCTTTATGCTTTCTATTCTTTTTCTTCCTTTGAATTTGCTATAGAGGATTTTCATGCATCTGCCTTTGTTTTCAATGTGTTGGACTATGCTAGTTAGATTATAGACATAAAAAGAATATAATGAAAAGGTTGAGTTATTTACTTTCTTGTGTAATGTATCATGCTTTTAGGATTTTGAGCTTTTGACTTCGTTTACATCCACTGAACTATTACTGTAGCTTGGTCAGTGGAGGTCCAAACGCAAAACAGTATCTTGTTACCATACCAGCAGGAAAAGGAAGAAGACAACAAGGCGTTACCTACCTGAGGATATCATACGCATCATCCTCCAGAAACTACCTGCGGAGCTTGTCTATAATGTGATGAGAAACGTTTGCACCAATTGGCGCAACACCATCCTTCACGACTTCAATTTCATCAACTCCCACCTCAAGAACTCCAGTCACGGCTTGATCTTCGGCGGTGATTTTCGCTGGAGAGGCTTTAAGTTTGTCAAAGCGATGAATACTAATGGCAGTGAGATCGTGGTGACTATTCATAAGTTCGATTTTGATTTTAGTGAATATATTTGTTCAACATGGAACGGATTAATTTTGGCTTGAATTCCCAGCACACCTCGCTTGGGCTATGACTTTTGGTTGCAGAATCCCGTAACGCAGCAAGCCTTGATCCTTCCTCCCTCAAGTGTTACTGTCAACGGGATGTCCACAACATGTTATATCGGATATGTGGCCTCTTCAGGGGAATATAAAGTGGTGAAAGCCGATGCTCTTATAGAAAAAAATACCATTCTTTTCGAAATCCTCACATTGGGGCATAATAAGCACGGGCAGTGGAGATATCTTCATATGTTGTCAAAGCCAACATCGTTTCGATTGGATGCATATTCTGCTGGTGGCTTTATTCATTGGCCGATTCTTGATTCCTCATGTCTTATATCATTCATCATAGGTAGAAATACTTTTTCTTCTACAAATAATTTATTTTACTAAAGACTAAGGTATATGCTGTTGGCACTAATTCTCTATTAAATTAAATAAATCCACTGTAAATTAACTACTTATAATTTGTTTAGCTGTCTACCTTAGAAATTAACTATTGGGTTTCTTTTTTATTTATTTAATTTTTTTGTAGAAAAAGGAGCAATAATAGCTGCAGTTCAGAAAGCTTTGACAGTTCTGGATTTTTCGCTTCGAAATCGAGTGGAGGATCATCGATTGCGGAGGCAAGTGTTGATGAAGAGTCGTTGCGTGGTCAGCAGCTGATAGTGTTTGCGTTTTTGTCTCAAGTCCATGAGCTGAAGCTCAAGGTGATTTGCTGACCTTGTTGTTTTGCTTTTGCAGAGATCTCAATTGTCATTGATTTAATTTTTGAATCTGAATCTGATGTTAGTTTTGTGGTTTGATGGTGATAATGTGATTTCAATCAAGTTGTTCCTACTGTGTGTTGGATATGCAGCTATATTTACAGTTTTCACTATTTTAGTTTTATTTGAATCTTACGTGATGGAACTGAGTTTGATGCTCTGTTGAGAGTTTACTTTACTGCTAAGCTGATTGAGATTAAAGAATTACTTTTTTTTTGCCCTTTTTTGCCTTTTTGTTTTCTCCGATGAAGCTTAACGCGATTGGCTGATTGCTCTTTTCGTGGCTTCTGTATTAGTCTCAATCAGTAAATTGTAACTTATTTTTTGGATTTCTATTTGCATTATGAGGTGATTGTATTTGTCGTGATGAATCACTCTGTTCATTTCTTCTTTTTTGTTTAGCTGTATATATGGATGGATAGATAGATAGATGTGTCTGTGTGTGTTTTGTTTTTCTAAGTTGATTAACACCCATAACTACTCTCTGTTTCTCAAATCTTCAGAATCAATAATTGATTTCTATTTATTTTATTCAAGCCTTCTCTGAGCTTATGAGATCTCACTTATTGTTTGAAGTCAAATGATGTTTTACTTTGTGAAGATTTTATCATGTGTCATCTGTTCTTTTTTTGCATTTAAATCTGGTTTTATGTTTGAGTTTTTATTCTAATGTAGATCTATGGACTGATGGATCTATGTATGAGTGTTTTGAGCTTATAGCCTTATATTGGTTTGTTTCTGTTGCTTATATCTATTGGACAATCATATTTGTATCTCAAATTTGCTGCTTAATTGTGAGTTTGGTTGTACTAATATTAGGAAGTTCCCTAATGTACAACTTACAAATTATTTATTATCCTTCAGTATTAGTTTGCTGCACTCACAAAATTATTTTTAAATTGTGTTTGTGCATGAGTTTAAGGTGGGCCAGAGATGATAATGACTTCTAAGTTATTTTATTCAGTAACACAGCAAGACATGTGTTGTAATTTTACTTGCTTCTTGCTGATGGAAAAAATTGTAAACCCTTCAAAGTGTGGTATGATATAGTTTTTAATCTTCATACATGGCAATAAAGAAATTTACTTTGGTACTATTATTTCTAAGATCTTGATTTATTGCCTCATTAAAAAATTTGTCTGTTTCTGTTGTTTCCTTTCACAAATAGAAATAGTGGTATGAATGACATGACTGAGCAAAAAATTTTGTGCGAAGATGAATTGGTCTCTCAAGTATATGGGTTTTCAAACATTGAACGGTATGTATAATGTTGGTACCTAGATTTCTTGAACATACTGTGGTGCTGTGGGAAGTAATAAGATATTCTATTGATACTTCGAGCTGACACATATTTTCTGTCATGTGTATGTTTAAGTTGAAAAACTTGTGAAGATTATCTTGTTAATTTTGCCAAGACCAGTATGTCTTTGTTGATAGATAGTGATAGCGACTTCTTTGCAAATCTGGTAAGTTGATGAATGAATGATAAAGCTGCTCATTGTTTTTCCTCTTGTACATGCATAATTAATGAAGTCGATGGGATTCAGTTCTGCTCCTGTGCATGGCTGTAATGCTGCATTTTTTCTGTAGTTGTATACTATGTTAGACATGCATTCCAACAACTACTGAGCATAGTCTTCCATCAGATTTATCTGTTTGAGGGAAAAAAAGGAAAAAAAAAAAAAAAGCAACTACTGAGCATAGTCTTGTATATACTGTTAACCGATTAGAGTTCAAATTTACATATTTCATCAGAGACATTTAGAAGATATTTTTATTTATCCAATTCTATGTTCAACTTCCAATAAGCAGCCTAATAATTGAAGAGAATAAGAAAATTTATTTTTGAAAAAAAAAAGGGTCCAGTCTGGTTTACTTCCTCTCTCTCTCTCTTTCTCATACACACTATTCTTATCCAGCTTTTGGTGGTTGCCGCTTTACTGATCCATTTGTAATGGAGTCATTGTCAGAGAATGAATTGTTGAGTTAATCTCTAATTTTTTTTTTTTAATATGCATGTATTTTGTGATTTGTTTATGATTTTTTAATTAATAATTTTTTTATTTATGAGCCGAATTAATTTACAAAAGAAATTTAGAGTCTCATACCAAGTAAGTCAAAAAATTTATATTCTAATACTTATATGAATTTTTTGCTTTTGTTGTTTTTTCACTTTTATATTATGAATTTCCTATAACCTGTGATTTGTTTGTTTCTAATATTTTGTTGTTCAATATGTTGCAAAACCATAGCTAAAGCTTTGGCAACGGTTTCCAAACCGTAGCTAAGGATTCGCAACTGTTGCAAGCGCTACCATTGCCAAAGCGTTGCATAACCATCGCGAATAAGTCATTGCCTACGCTTTGCACTTTTTTGCGACGGTTAGGCAACCGTAGCGAAAAACTTTTTTTTTTTTTTTTTTGTAGTGAGGAATTTTTGTTACTTATGATCTATTTTTATAATTACCACTGTAAAAGGTGTTTGGTTATAGAGGAATTCTGTATTTTGTTTGTGGGACAGTAAAAGTGTAGCTATAATCAAGATAATGTGCTTGAGAACTTGCTGCCTTGTAGGCTGAGAGATTTACAAGCCATGGAGTCTGTTTTATGTCTATATATAAATATTAATGTCCAGAGTTGCCTGATTCTATTCGGGACCACTGCATGTGTTCTTAATCCCTCGTAGGAAAAAGGAAAATTGTTTCCCATAGGAGAAAATGCAGCAATCCAGTAGGGTGGTGCAACATAGACAGTGACATAGAGCATATGTGAATTAAAACCATGCTTTCAGTTGCATGGTAATTTTAGAGTTAGGTATTGCATTCAGTTTTTGTTTGCTTTGGGAATATATGTCCACATAATGTTAGGTTTATTCTCTAAAACTGTGATCAATCTTTCCATTTAATTTTCTCCTGGACATAGTAATGGTGTTGTCATGTCATGATATGCTAGGTCATTTGAAGATGCTATTGTGTCTGACATTCTGTACAACTAACAACTAGTGGCATGCCTCTTGAATGAAAATGCACTGCTGATTTTGCCATTACCGATTACCCTGGGTGGTGTTTGTGTTTGTTCTCATATAAGTAATATTTGTTCTCCTGGACTCAGCTAAATGTTATTACTCATATGGAGAAATCTCATAAAAACAAGGATCTAAAAGAGTCTCAGCTACTTATGAGTGAGCTATTGATACAAGGTAAGAATTTCAATGTTAGTTGATCTGATTCAACTGAATAGATTGCACTTGTTTGGAGCTAAGATGTTGAAAAAGCTCTAAAGTAGAATTTTAACCAATCCAACTTCAATGCCTTCACATCTCATCCTCCTCCATGGGAACAATATGTATACAAGGTCAATAGATGCTTATTTTAATACACTAGTCAAATGACACAGACAGTTTATGCAATCAGCTTCTCACATAACCCTACAACAAATCCACAGCCGACAGGATTGATTTTTATTTCCACAAGTAAAATAAAATTAACACAAGAGAGACAAAGTTATGTAATATTACCACAGGGTTCAGGGTTCAAGGTTCGAGGTACAGCCCAGCAAGCTCTACTATAAACTTCATCTTATAGATGCATTCCCCCCTCAAATTACCTCTTTGAATTACACAAGGCAAATCCATGGTCAGCTGTGAAGTCACAAGTCAGTAGTAGCTCAAGTCCTCAGCTGCTTATACTGTATCAGTTAACTTTTCTAAATTCATCATTCCAAATAGTTTAAATTTTTCTACAGATTTCCTTGGATGCTATATACCTTGCTGAGTTTGATCAGTTCATAATTCTTCCATAGGCATCCCCAATGAAGCACCTAAAGCAGCTATCATTTATGACATTGCTGGCGTTAGAGTTCGCCAATGAATTCCCATTATTATCATTTAGCCTTATTGCATATTCATTAATCCCTCGTTCACTTGTGTCACAGTTGGATTGGTTAAGAATTTTCAGAGAACATACACATTTACATGTTTACAATCCCTGTCAATTGACTATTGAAGGCGTATTCATACATTTTTGCATCGTTCTCAGCAAACTTCCACCTGGGTTTCTGCATTTTTTTCTCTGTTCTGTTTTCCAACGATCATTGTTGTTTGTAAAGGTGACGTCATCTCTATTTATTAATGAAATATCGTTCTTTGTGCCTTGACTTTCTTAACAATGCATTTGTCTGATTGCTGTTCAGCTGACGCTGATTTTTGGTGTTTCCTCAGGCTTCTAATCTGCATTTTGCTGAATCTTTCATCCCATATCAGTTCTTGATACGTTTCTCCAGTTGGGCTCAAGAAAAAATCAGGTGGGGGGCTATGTTTATACTTTTACATGCATCCCAAGAGTGTCATTTTTAATGATTTTCTTTGACTTTTACTTATTTCCTGCTGTAATTGCTTTCTGTTTTTTTCATAATATATAGTTTTTCTTTTCTTTTATTATAGATCTTGCTCATGTGTTCACATTTGTTCTTTTATTTTTATCCTAGTTCTATGTAGAAATATATTCTAACAGCTGTTAACACTTAACTATATCTGTGAGAGTTCTTTTTTCTTGGTAAATATTATGAAAATGAAAAATTACACTGCAGCGGGAGTCTGAACATTAATTGGACGCTTAGATCTAAGTTGTTGTTGTTATTATTGTTATTATTATTATTATTATTATTATTATTATTATTATTATTATTATGTCAAAGGAACTGTTAGAAGCTCAAAATTGGAGAATTCAAGTGTCTTTTACTGCCTGCCTGTGAAAGTGATCATGTCCACTAATTTGAACTGGCCATTTATGTAAAATCACAAATTCTTTTGAAGATCCAAGAAGAGGTTAATCATTTAAAACATTTTCTTCTGTAGTGCCTTGTTATGATGGAAGATGGAAGCTTGCATTTGGATCTGACTATTAATGAATCTGACCACAGGAATTGATCTAGGAATTTGATAGTAATTTTAGAATTTAAGTTTGGTCTGGCTAAACTGTTGCGTGACTTTCGATAATTGCTTTTCAGAGTGTTGTTTTCTCTGTGCCAAGCTTTGATTTGATACGCTATGTCTTACTTTTTACATTTCACATTACTTGACAATCTTTCTAACTTCCATGTGGTCATTTATTGGAGGATTAATTTACGAAATGCGCTTAAACAAGTCAATGCTTTAATTTAAGGCCCATAATAAAAGTTAATTTTTAAAAAAAGTTAATGAATGAAAATTAAAATTAGTTACTTTTAATTAATATTAAATAATTTCTTCTTTTTAATATATTATTTAAATTAATTATAGTAATATATATATATATATTGTAATAAATCTTGAGTTCTTGCTATTAATTAATAGCAAGAAATCAAGAATATCTATTCTAATTCTCACAAAGTTTATATACATCTAAAAATACTATCTTCCCTCAATTTCTCTCCTACTGTTCTGCAACTAGATCATACTGTGGAGGCTCGGAGTCTTGCTGTTCAGCACGTGCAGGATGAGAACTACCTCTTTGGATGCTCCTCTTACTAACTAATTGCAGACAAAAGCCATCCCACTAAATTTCTCTAAACACAACATATGCTCCCAGAGGTACATGTTCTTAGAGGCTTGACTAGATTTTTGCTTCCTGCATAACATAGGGTGAATCGCATGCTATGTCTTTGGTCTTTCTCCTTGTTTACCCTGTAACAAAAAGCTGAAAGAAGCACATCTTCCCCATGATCTTCAAAATATTCTAATTCAGCCCAATCAATAAATTCAATGGGTCCTCCACTTACCTGCAAATTACTGCAATTACACTAGCATTCCAGTGGCTTTCCCATCTCCTATAGCTATATCTGCTCATTGAAATAAAATTACACAAGTCAAATTTTGGAAACAATATGTAAAAGAATAACGAAGAAACAAATTGAACAAATTACAAATCATATCACCTCAGCACCTAGCTTCTTTGCAAGTGCTTCAAGTCCATGCAACTCTCGCCGCAATTGGCAATAAGTTGAACATCTACCTCCGGCTCCCTATTTCCCATAGACAAGTTAGACATTTGATCATTGAAAACACTTAAAAACTACACGAAGAACACTTACGCATTTTTCCAGCTTAATTCAACATGTTCACTGAGAAACTGAACAGAAAAATAAGTCTCCACCAGTCTCCATAAATGGGCCAGTGATTCCAGTATCGAAAATGTCAGTCGTGTCACTTCTACAACAGTAAAGCTCCATGGATTTGTTGAATTTTTCCATAATGATTTCTTTCCTTATCCTCCTCCGCAAGCAGAGTATCTCCTCAGTAACTGCATTTATAAATGCCACAGAGACAAAAAAAAATTTCAAGTATTCACTCTTTCGTGCGACTGACTTCTTCTCTTCTAACAATTTTTCATGTTTTCTCAAAATCGTTTCAATCAGCTTATGCAGCTGAGGCCTACAGTTGAAAAATACATCAAAATATAATTAGCCAACTATTAAGGGTTGAGATTTATTCAGATTTGGAGTTGAGGGATTACCCCGCATCATGCTGGAGATGGAGATCCAGACCACCAGGATTAGATGTTACATCATTTTTACCAAATCCACCATCACCAAATCCAACACCATTACTTGTGGGGCACATGTGGAAGGCAAGAGAGAAGATCAAGGATTTAGATAGATATACATAGTAACATTAATTTAAAGGATGTGGTTATTTTATAAAAAATAAGTTAAAGATAATGAAATATTAAATGATTCTTACCTAAGGTTTGATTGCTCCACCGAAGCCACTCTAGAGGCTCTAGCTGTAGAAGGGCCTCTTCTAGGTTGTGTTCCTCCCGCAATGCTAACAGAGAGCCTCCTCGCTCGTGCTCCTCCCTTTTCTCTGAGTTGAGTTCCCCTGAGGTTGTGGTCTAAAAGAAGTGGCAGCATCTGTTGGGGTTGAGGAAATAGTAGACTTTACAAAAGTGCTCGAGCTTTTTTTCCTTCTTGCGGAGTGACTTATCTTCGCATCTAGCCTATCGAATCTGATCGGGGCCATATTTAAAAAAGATTAGAAATTAAAGGAGTTACTGAAAACATCAATATTATTTAATTTAACTTAATTCATGTATAAATTGCTTCCCCATTAATCTTGCACTCCTTAAATTTGGTGCAACTGGTGGATCACCGTCGGAGGCCTCAGTATCTCGTTCATTTTCTTCCGGATCAGTGGGTGGAGCCTCATACTCCTGATCAGGTGGTGGAGCCTCATTCTCCTGCTGTTCTGCAATTGGATCATACTGTGGAGGCTCGTAGTCTTGCTGTTTAGCACGTGCAGGAGAATGAGACGTCCTTCATCCTGCACGTGTTGAACAACAAGACTACGAGCCTCCACAGTATGATCCAGTTGCAGAACAGCAGGAGAATGAGGCTCCACCACCTGATCAGGAGTATGAGGCTCCACCCACTGATCCGGAAGAAAATGAACGAGATATACCCGACGGTGATCCACCAGTTGCACCAAATTGAAGGAGTGCAAGATTAATGGGGAAGCAATTTATACATGCATTAAGTTAAATTAAATAATATTGATGTTTTCAGTAACTCCTTTAATTTCTAATCTTTTTAAATAGGGCTCCGATCAGATTCGATGGGCTAGATGTGAAGATAAGTCACTCCGCAAGAAGGAAAAAAGGCTCGAGCACTCTTGTAAAGTCTACTATTTCCTCACCCCACCAGATGCTGCCACTTCTTCTAGACCACAGCCTCGGGGGAACTCAACTCAGAGAGGAGGGGGAAGAGCACGAGGGAGGAGGCTCTCTGTTCGCATTGCGGGCAGAACACCACCTAGAAGAGGCCCTTCTACAGCTAGAGCCTCTAGAGTGGCTTCGGTGGAGCAATCAAACCTTAGGTAAGAATCATTTAATATTTCATTACCTTTAACTTATTTTTTTATGAAATAACCACATCCTTTAAATTAATATTACTATGTATATCTATTTAAATCCTTGATCTTCTCTCTTGCCTTCCACATGTGCCCCACAAGTGATGGTGTTGGATTTGGTGATGGTGGAGATGATGTAACATCTAATCCTGGTAGTTTGGATCTCCATCTCCAGCATGATGTGGGGTAGTCTCTCAACTCCAAATCTCAACCCTTAGTAATCAGCTAATTATATTTTGATGTATTTTTCAACTGTAGGTCTCAGCTACATGAGTTGATTGAACCGATTTGGAGAAAACATGAAAAATTGTTAGAAGAGAAGAAGTCATTCGTGCAAAAGAGTGAATACTTGAATTTTTTTTTGTCTCTGTGGCATTTATAAATGTGGTTGCTGAGGAGATACTCTGCTTGTGGAGGAGGATAAGGAAATAAATCATTATGGAAAAATTCAACAAATCCATGGAGCTTTACTGTTGTAGAAGTGACACGACTGACATATTTTCGATGCTGGAATCACTGGCCCATTTATGGAGACTTATTTTTCTGTTCAGTTTCTCAGTGAACATGTTGAATTAAGCTGGAAAAATGCGTAAGTGTTCTTCGTGTAGTTTTTAAGTGTTTTCAATGGTCAAATGTCTAACTTTTCTATGGGAAATAGGGAGCCGGAGGTAGATGTTCAACTTATTGCCAATTGCGGCAAGAGTTGCATGGACTTGAAGCACTTGCAAAGAAGCTAGGTGCTGAGGTGATATGATTTGTAATTTGTTTCTTCGTTATTCTTTTACATGTTTTCAAAATTTGACTTATGTAATTTTATTTCCATGAGCAGATATAGCTATAGGAGATGGGAAAGCCACTGGAATGCTAGTGTAATTGCAGTAATTTATGGGTAAGTGGAGGACCCATTGAATTTATTGATTGGGCTGAATTAGAGTATTTTGAAGATCATGGGGAAGATGTGCTTCTTTCAGCTTTTTGTTACATGGTAAATAAGGAGAAAGACCAAGGACACAGCATGCAGTTCACCCTATGTTATGTAGGAAGCAAAAATCTAGTCAAGCCTCTGAGAACATGTACCTCTGGGAGCATATATTGTGTTTGGAGAAATTTAGTGGGATGGCTTTTGTCTGCAATTAGTTAGTAAGAGGAGTATCCAAAGAGGTAGTTCTCGCTTGAAAGCATCAATTGCTTCATCTCATTTTCAGGCTATTAATGTAATCATCGAGCTTCAGAATCTTCTCAGATGCACTGTGAATCCTCAAAACGTCTACAAGAAACCCATTGATTGTTTTCTGAATGCAAGCTTTCAATGAAAATCTACAATCCAAACTGAGTTCTGCAAAGATTAATGATGCCCATATACCTGTATTGATGCATGCGTGTGATGTCAAAATACACACCAGTAAGCTGAAAAGTAACTAAACCAAATCTCACGTGTCCACTTGAGAGTAACTATCAAGATAAATTACATAAATAAAAGATGGAACTAGAGAAGTTAAACATGGAATTTCTTCAGGAGCCAGTAGTCAATAATCAAGCTACTTAAGTTTAACACTAGCACCAAATGTCACTTCCCACTTCCATGATTGAGACCCAAAATATCTCCATGACATTTGTACCATATCGTGGTCAATAGAAAATCCAACTTTTGCACAAAAAAAGTGAGTTGCAGTGAATAGGTTTGTTCCAGCAATGCATCAATCCTATCGTTCTGGGCCACTTATCACCATTGAGTGAGAATTATAAATCTCCCTATATGGAAGTGAAATTGAAGACACCTAGCAAATATCTTTTCATGAAGGACTTTGTGTAATGGACTATGAAATGGTGTGTATTTATTTAAGTAGAATATAAGCTGTAATTTTGAAGGATTATGACATGACATATATTTAAATATGACATCAAGAGGAAATTGATCTAAGTAATTTCTCTATTTTGGCCATTTGTACTTTATTTTATTGTTTTATATGTATGTTTATAAAGTATTTACTTAAGTTTCTATTTTTCTTAAAGAAAAAGCATGTATAAAAATAAAATTGAAAGTTCAATCCGAAGGTTTTTTATTAATCTATTATTATAGGTATAACGCGCACAAAAATGAAGTGACAGATGTATAAAATAAAATTGATATATAATTTTTAATGTCTATTCACCTTGCGATTCTACTAATTGAGTTGTTGACCTTGGAAGATCCAAGGTCAACATGTGCACATAATTGCTTAGGGAAATAGTTGTCACTTAGTTAGCTATAGGGTTGCCACTCAATTTGGGTTTCTTGAAGACCCTGAACCCTAAAACCTTGCCAAATGGCCATTGATATAAGTCTTTCATATAATGTGGGAGGTTGGACTTCGAGCTCAAACAAAATTCTGATGCGCATGTGTGTATAAATTAAAAAACCCTAAACCCCAAACCCTAATCTGTTTAGGCATATTTAGCCTAATATGGAACCTTTTCGGCATGTTTTTTCCCTTTGTCTCACTGCGTGTTGGGTGTGTACTGAAACATCATCGTAGATGCCAAGAAAAAGACCAAGAAAGTCTTGCTCGTCGCGAATGGACGGGGTAGTTGACGCAATGGTGCAATTTGGCTTTGCAGAAGAGAGAGTTAGGAAACATGTCAAACAACTTCTTAAAGAATATGGTGGGGCTGAAGGATGGCCTTTCATTGAGGAGAATACTCATATAAGGAACTTATTGAGGCCTTTTTCATGATGCGGAAGGGAATGATCAGGAGAAATTTGCAAAAAATGGACAGTCGAAGGACAACTTGCTTGAGGATGAAAGAGATGCTGGAACTTGCAGTAGAGTTTTGGGTACTCAACAAGATGGAACACCTTAAGACAACATTACATTACAACTGATTACGGGGTCTACTAAAAAATTTGAGCCCTATTGTGACAATATGTAATCTTGGATGTAAGTCGATCAATTTGGGGAGAGAAAATCCTCTCCCTTCTCTCTGACTCTTCTTTGACCTTTCCTTTTTATTTGGTAAAAATCAGATTATCTCTCGTCGTCCAAACCTTCCACCGCCTCCTTCCTCCCCTCCGCTGTGCCTAACGGCTGGTGGGGGTCTTCCTAATCCACCCTATCCTTTTACCCATTTCCTTCGGCTCATAGATTCTGAAAACCGCTACCAAGAAATCTAATGGGAAAGCCTTCCGCCCTAATAATGTCGAACCGCTCGCAATATCGAAGGAATCTGTTTTCCTCAACCCAATCGACCAGAGCTTTGGTCGAATCGGTGATTGGGAGGGTGAAAAGGCTCTCATTTTGACCAGAGAAGAAGTTAACGAGCTTGCTGAGCCCCTCAAATACGCGCTAGTTGGAAAAGTTTCTTATGGACTCCCGAAGTTTCTTGCAATAGTCTCATATCTTGAAATGCTAAAACTTTCTGGGTGTTTTTCTGTTCGAGCTTTGAACCAAAAACATGTGCTAATTGTTCTTCAAAACTCAGCTGATTACTATTTCCCGTGGATGAAAAGAGAATGCCTCGCTGACGGTTTGCCTATGCGACTCCGCAAATGGACCCCGATTTTGATGTTTGCTTTGAATCCTCCATTGCTCCTGTATGGGTAAGATTCCCAGAACTCCCTTCCCATTTATATAATCGTAAAGCACTCTACATTCTTGGTGAATTTTTGGGTAAACCCTAAATTAGATGAACACACAAAGGACCTTTCTAGATTAAACTTTGCTAGAATGTGTATTGAAGTTGATGTGACCGCGCCTTTGCTGGAGGAAATTCTGATTGTTCAGGGTTCTGTTCTTAAGAAGATTCCAGTTGTGTTTGAAAAAAAATCCCCAAGTATTGCAGCTGTTGTAGACATGTGGGTCATGATGTTGAACATTGTTACGTCAAGGGCAATGCCTCGAGGCCAAGAATACGATTTCAGAGGGTATCACACCCAGCTGTTGAGGCTACATCCAACAAAGGAAATGCTCCAGATGTTGATGTAGGCCCTAGTGGTCTGGATCAATCTGAGTAAATAGTCCAGAATAAGAGTTTCATTGAGGTAAGAAACTCATTTGCTGCTTTAATTGATGAAGCTTTTCAGAAGGTTGGTAAGGATAAAACATCAGCAGCTGTGGATGCTGATGATTTACAATGCCCGGTATCTGTTGCTTGAAATTTGTTGTTAATTCTGTTGACAATGCAGCTGCTACAGAGACTGTTTTAAACAACGTAAAATCTGTTGGAAATGACTTTGTTCCTGTTATGTCTAATGAACTGATTGCTATTTGGTAATGATATGGAGGGTGTTGTAATTAATCCTGAAAACATGGTAGCTGGTGATAGTGATGGTGGAGAGGAGGTAGAAATTGATGATACTAATGCTGATGCTTAAATTAGCACATTTTGTGTTAATACGGAGGGTTTGTGCTTTCATGGCCTCAATAGACTGTTTGATGATGGTTATGGTGTTGTTGATGGCCCTTCCTACTCAGATACCTTTCCCTCATCCCCCCAATCGATTTCCCCCTTGGCTTTTATCCTTCTTATTTTTATTACGAAGTCTCATATAACAACACTCTGAGAGACTTGTCTTCTGAGGATATTTGCTCAGATGCCCAGGATGCCCAAAAATTCCGAAGGGCGGAGTCTGAGGATGAGTAGGCCCATCAAGAAGTGGAAACTCGCAGCAGGCGTTAGTCCAGAAGGCTTAAAGGAAAGGGACAGCGTCCCTCTTATCTTTGACTCTGGTTTCAGATTTTCTTTCTGAGAATGTGGCATTTCTTTTGCTGGATGCATATGTGATTTTGGAATAATTCTAGGGTAAGACTGATTGCCAGAGCCTTCTGGTTTACTGGTTTCCTGCCTAAACTTGTTAAAGTGAGCAATGGGACGCTTTGGAGTCTTGGGAGTCTCTGATGCTGTCCAGATTCCTTTTTGTTGCAAATTTACAGAATATATTTGTAGTTGGGATTAACCAATGCAGAACTTGAGTTTTTGTTTCGGTCATTTGCTGCTACGGAATGAGTCCTGGTGGGCTGGAATTCTTCTTGGGCTACTGCACAGGCTTTGCATGCATCTTGGTTTTAATTCCTTATCTTTACCGCTGCAGGGCTGGAATCACAAGCTACTGTCTTCTGCATCCTTTTGCAGTAATCAGCTGTCAATTTTGATGGGAGGTTACTGAATTTGGCTGTTAAAGGGCTTGTTGTGGAGCTTGAGTACAGTTGATTCAATGAGCTTTGTATCCTGGCTTGATTGTGGCTTGAATATATTTTGCTGTTTGTGCCAAAGTTTCTGCGGGTCTCAATTGGGGCCTCTGTGTGGCTGGAATGAAAATAGAGGGGCTGAAATCTGTCTTTATGCTTTGGGCATCTAGGCTCTTTTGGATTCTGGAATTGGAGCTTTGATGGTCCTCAGTTATTTTGTTCAGTGTCGAATTCTGCTGGTCTACAGTTTTGCTATGTTTTGAAGATGCTTCTGTCCTGATCCATTCCTTGTGATTTTGCTGCTGTTCATCAGTGTTAGATATTGCTGCTTTGCTGTGTCTGCCTCGTGGATTTGCTGCTGAAAATCAGTGAAAGATTTTGCTGCTTGAATGATTATGTCTAGGCCCATGATGCTTGGTTTGTTTTGATGAAACTGGGATCAATTTGCTTTAAAATCTGGCTGCAATTTTGTTGGCTTTGCGTGTTGATAAATGATACCTGCTATTTAATTTGAAACTTTGTTGCTAAGAGGCTTCGAACTGGGACGTTGTGGGGGCATCCTTTTGCTGAAATTTCGCCACATTGTGGATTCGATCCTTGGTGTTGCTGGGACCTCTATTAATCTTCCGCATCATGGACTTGATCCCGGCGCTGCGCTGTGTGGATAAATCTTACGGAAATGGAATGGTATACAATTGCCTCCTCAATTGGTGAATTTAAGGCTGTTAATGAATCGGAATTTAATCTGAATTCGATTCGAGTTTTAAAATTTTTATCCTATTAAAATGTCCAATTGATCATATTCAATTATAAATATTCAAAATTTGAAATAAACTGATCGAATATGAAAATAAGTAATTCGATCCGTTAAAGATTCAAATTCGAACATTAATATTTCTATTAAATTAATACTCATATGTTGTATTAATAAAAATATTAAAATAAAATTTATATATATTATATTGATCTAATATCTATATTGTTGTTTATATTATATTATTAATATTGAATTTTTATTAACCTAAAAAGTAAAATAAATATTAATAAAATATCAAATATGATAACATATAATAATTCATTTATGTATCAACATATCGTGAAATAAAAATTTAGTATTTAAATATTTAATTTTTAAATTAATATATAATAAAAGGTTGTTAATAATTTAAATATGATATACAATTACTTCATAAATATAATATTTTTATAAAAATAAAAAAAATGGGTAGAACTTTTTATTCGAATTTTGGATATTTATTGGATTCAAATAAGGTATTGATTAATAAAGATTTTATAGAATTTTAAATTTTATTCGAATATAAATTTTGATAATTAAATTTAAATTTAAATAAAATAAATTGGATTCAAATTTAACTTGTTGACAATCTATTTGAATGGGGGAGTCAAAGCAGTCGCTATCCGCTGAATTGGCTGGCAGTTTTAAAATCATTTGCACCATGTGGCATTTTGCATTTTGTCTCATAATTGGGCGGTAACAAGGCACCTTTTGTGCGCTGGAAAGCCTGGAATTATCTTGGTTTTGTTGGCTGAAATTATTGGGCTGAAATTATCTCGCGGAAGGGCAACTTGCTGTCTCTTTGGAAGACTAATTTATTGGACTTTGCTTAATTAAAATAGCATGCCGGGCTAATTGTCAAGAGATTGGATTGTAATTTGTCATTTGAATTTCTCTTGTATTTTAATTTTCTAGGGGAGATAAGTCTTCAATTTCTCTATTACTTTCAAATCTTTTAAGGGAAGCAAGTATTTTTTTATTTTATTTTGCTCAAATACTTTTAACTTGTAAGTCCCCTTTGGCCATTAATATATCTTGAACCTATTCCAAGTAAAAAAAGAAATCTTGATATAAGTATGTTAAGTAGTCATTTGGCCCAATATTATTAGTTTCACGCATAAAATGTGAAATTAAATATTTTATCTTAAATCCAGCTTTGGCTGTTTGTTGTCCGTTGGCTGGTTAAAATACATGTGGTGGTCTTTGTTATCTCACCACATGATAAGATTTTCATTGCTTACAATATTATGATAGGGAAAGTCTGTCCGTTTAAAATGGAAAATGCATTCGGTAGTAAGTCCTGGAACTTTGTCAAAAGCTTAGTTTCCCCAAATGCTAGTTGGATCAACTCAAAAAATTAAAGTATTGATGATAATTTTACCGCCCTTTGAATCAAGATATCATGATAAAGTTGATTTCTAAACTCAACTTATTTTTGGCGATTCCTATTGTATAATATGGATTTTTGTCTAATTTAATTTGCATGGCAAGGCCTGGGAAACATTATGTATCCTATTGTATGCATGCTAATTTGTTGGATTGTTTAAACTACTTTCATTCTTTTTCAATTTTCGATCCACGAATATTTAGAACAATGGGATTTGTTTGAAAAAATTGCCCCTAATTATGTATGCTGGGTTAATTAGTTTTAAGTTTCGTTCCATATATTTCATAGAGAAGTTTCAAAACTTTGAATTTGAAAAGTATTCATCTATTAAATCCATCGTCATGTATCACTAATAGTAATAATAATTTTATTAGAAGGTGAAAAAACTTGTAAAACTCAAATGGTGGGTCATTCCATAATAACTTGCAATTACAAAATTAATGGTTTTTACCTCTTTATGTTTTCTAAAAGAAACGGTATTACTCGTGTATTTTATATTTTTAAAAAAATGATAAATAATACTAAATTCAATATTTTGCATTTTTTAAATTAAAAAATACCAAATAACTCACTCATATATATTGATGATTGTTCACTTTATTTGATTGTAAGAATATTTATTAACTCTACATATACGTACATATAGAACATATCTATAATATTATATATAGCACAACGGTGTGGGACCTACAATTACTCAATTTTAATTGCAATTTTGGCCAAGTGGCAAATTCTTTGAATTTTGAGTTCTTTAATTAAATTTAAAAATTTTCATTAATTGTTGATTATTATCTCTAATCAATATGATTGTATCTTATCTCTAATTTTCTTTCATTTGGAATTTAAAATAAATTTCTCTATACTATTAAGTAAGAACTTAATTCAAATTTAAAAATATAATTTATTTTATTTATTAACAATTAGATATTAATACTAGATTATAAAAAATTGATAAAAAATTTTTCTTTAATAATTTAAGATAAATTCGCTACATCTTCATTGAAAAAAAATAAACAATAGTCTCTAAGATGAAGTTATTATTTTTGTAGTTAATTTGCACTAAATTGTTAAAATTTTTAATTTTTAATTTAAATAAAAAAATTATTGGTAGTTGGTTGCTCTCTTCATATTAGTTGAACACTTATCTATTCCATATACATATTTTTAAAGTTTCGAAATTGTTTTCTTGGTTGAATAAATAATTATTTAATTGATCTTTAATATTAGAAAAATGATTATTTATAAAATTTGTTTCATCTTGTGCTTATAATATATCGAAGATTTCTTAATTTACAATTTTTTCAAAGATCTTTTTTAAGTTTTCTCTTACCTTTAATAACTAAATTTATTTATACATGATTGTTTATGATGAAAAATTTTTGAAAACAAAAAAATAATTTTACGACTAATTACAAGAGGCTATGTGTAAAATAAAGTACTAATAATCAATTTATTGGTTTTATTTATATATTGAAGTATCAAATTCAATTTTAAATATAATAATTAATTTAAATAACATTCTAAATATTTATTTAGTTCATAAATCTAATATAGCTAAATATAAAGTTGAGATTTTTCAACCAACAAAATGCAGTCTAATAAGATATAACAATAAAGTAAACTTCATCAGACGACATCAAATCTCTATTAAATAAAGATTTAATATTATCCTTTAATATTATATATAATAATAAGATAATATCAAAAATATTTCAGTAGGTTAAGACTTTTCTACTTCATACACCTATATAAAGAGGCTATGTGATTTCATACAAATATAACTGGAAGAAATAGAAAAAATTCAAATTTCAAAAAACTTTGCCTTGGTCTTTCAAATTTGAAAAAAAGGAGAAATCAATAAATTTTTCCATAATAAATTCATTTTCTACTGATATTTGGTATCTATTGAAATTTTGATTTCATATACATAATTAAATATAATTATCTTTTATTGATTGTTGAAAACTTGATGTTCTCTATGTTAATATGGTAGAGTATGACAAATAAGCTAGGTACAGGAAATGGGTGAGCAAGAAAATTTGCATCAAAGAATGATTCTTTTTTAACTTATTTGTAATGATTCAGGTGGTATTTTCTTCATGTTCATTTCAAGTATAAGATATATTGAATCATATAAATGTAATGAAAATTTTTAAATTTAATTAAAGAACTCAAAATTCAAAGAATTTGCCACTTGGCCAAAATTGTTGATTATTATCTCTAATCGATATAATTGTATCTTATCTTTAAGTTTCTTTCATTTGAAATTTAAAATAAATTTCTCTATACTATTAAGTAAGAACTTAATTCAAATTTAAAAATATAATTTATTTTATTTATTAACAATTAGATATTAATACTAGATTATAAAAAAATGATAAAATCTTTTTCTTTAATAATTTAAGATAAAGTCGCTACATCTTTATTGAAAATAAATAAATAATAGTCTCTAAGATGAAGTCATTACTTTGTATTGATTCAATTAAATAGCATATAAATTAATAAAAATACATTATCAAACAAATAAGTAAACAAGCATTTTTAATTGGAAACATAATTTTTCATAAAAACTTGCTTGAGTCTTTTAAATTTTTTATAATTAACCTTTTAATAAAAAGAATTTCTGTCTATTTATATATGCAAAATCTTGCATTGCATAATGTCTAAGAAAAATTTATAAGACAATTCAGTAGTCACAACAGTATTTTGTCAACTCTTTGCAGAATAATTTTCATGTCTGCTTGGATACCAAAAAATAACCATTAAAATTATAATCATCTAACCTATATGTTTGTGAAAATAAATAAGACCTAAAAATACCTAGATAGTAATTTTGGTATTGCTAAAGTTCAAAATTTCAAGTTTTATTTTGTTATCTTATATGTTTACTCCTAAAAAATTTAAATTTTATTTGTTTAATTTGAGTTGGGTCGAGTTGGTTCAAGTGTGTTCGGGTTATTGTGTGACTCAAAATCAAATTTTGGGTTGTTGTGTAACCTGAAATTCAATCAAACCCAACCCATTTTCTTCGGGTTCATATTCGTGTCGATCTTATTAGACCTGAATCCAAAATGAGTCAACCCAAACCCAATTTTTTCATGTCGAACTTGTGTCGAGTTATCGTGTTGTGTTAAAAATTACTACCCCTAGAAATACAGTTCCACTAGAGTCGTACTCTTAAAAAATGACATGATATAGAGTTCCCCATTGTTGATGGAAATGGAACAAATGCGCATGATCATATTTACTCTGAGGAAGAAGAGAAAGACAGGAGATGGAAATGCACATGATCATTTTGCTGGAAATGTTGTTGAACATGGAGGATTTGCTACTACTAGAGATGGAAATTTCCTGATTGATGACTTAGTTTTTGATGAAGAATTTTACGCAACAGTTGATGGACTTGTTAAGTCAATTATTTGGAACAACTATTTTTTTCCCCTTAACTAATGATTATTTAGAAAAAGTCCTGTAACTAACAATTTAGGGTACAGGTAACTGAAATATGACTCCATTCTACGTACTAAAGAAGCTGAACATTACATATGTATTTATAGTATAGAATTTTTTTGAATTCAATACAAATGTTGATATATTATACCAAAGGGAAAAGGTGCTGGAGAAAAGGGGAGAAATAATTGTCGTCTGTTAACCGAAACTAGTAACATAAATATTTAATTTTTTGATATTATTAAAACATGAATAAAATCTCATGGTTTTCCAAAACGTTTAATAAATTTAATTAGAAAATTAATAATTAATATATTTGATTTCGATTATGATCTTATAATAACATGTTTTAGAAACTTACTACTTTAGTTTTAATGAGATGTGATTAGCTAGGATTGTCAACAGGTCGGATTTGGATCGGATTTATTATATCTTAATCTGACCCGAAATGCTATAGGATCTTTATTAGTCAGTACCATATCCGAATCCGATGGATATCTGAAATCTGATTAAAAAATTCGACCCGATTTTCTTCTTCTTCTTCTTCTTCTTCTTCTTCTCCTTTTGAATTTTACAAAAATATTGTATTTATAAAGTAAATATATGTCATATTAGAATTTTTAACAACTTTTTATTATATATTAGTTTAAAAGTTAAATATTTGAATATTAAATTCCCATTTCACATTATATTAATGTATAGATGAACTATTATATGTTATTATATTTGATATTTTATCAATGTCCCTCTTATATTTTAGGTTAAAGACTCAATATTAATAGTATAATATAGATGTTAATATAGATATTAGGTCAATATAATATATAGATTTTATTTTAAAATCTTTATTAATATTATATATAAGAGTATTAATTTAGTAAAAAATATTAAAGTTCGGATTCGAATTTTTAACGGATCGGATTGTTTAATTCCATGTCCGATCCACTAGTTTTAAATTTTGAATTTTGAATATTTATAATCAAATCTGATCAATTGAATATTTTAATTGAATAAAACTTTTAAAATTTAGGTCGAATTTGAATTAAAATCCGATTCATTGACAGCCCTCATACCAGCCATAAGTGGGCCATTTACAATGGATTTTGTGTACATTATTGGGCGTCTTCTAATCTCCTAAAGAAGTAATCCAAATTAGCTAAATATGTTGGGCATAAAATGGGCGATGACAGTTTGGAATTCAACATCGTTGCTTGGTCTCATGAGACGTGCTGTCTTGAATACTCCAAATTGGGCTTAAATTAGTAATCATATATGATATATTGCAGCCTATTTGAATCGCTCGTAACCCGGTTGAAGACATGCTTATTAAAGGGAAAAAAAAAAAAAAAAAAAACAAATTGAAGTTTTTCCAAATTTCAAGAATATTATAAAATGCAAGTGGTAATAGATTATTTCAGACATCAACCTCAAAGTTCATTTAAACAATTATGCTTTGTTGACATTCTTGAACTTTAATTTTCCGTGCGTTATCTTCAAGTAATTTCGTCTTAGTTACGGGATCTCTCATATTGCTATCTCAATAATCAATTTATGAATTTGTACGTTAAAAGGTGGACTGTATATATTGATGTTTATAGGATCATGATATAGTTCTCTTACAAATTCCTTCAATTTCATATGCTTTAGATATGATACTGAAAAATATCACTAAATAGTTTAAAAGTTGCAAGTGTACATGAACTCATGCACGCACATTAATTAATTTGATCTACTTAATATTCATTAGTATTTAGTACATAAGTATGCATATTAAGTTGTTCAACTTAATTATATCCATTACATACCAATAAATAACTAAAAAGAAACTAGAAAGACAAAGTAAATTATAAGGAAGGACATCAATTGTCAATACATATATTCTCAAATCGCTCAAGAGTATCTGCAGGCAGTTTGCCGTTCAACACTTTGAAAAGATTTTTCTGAGTTTTTTTGGTCCCCGAATGACGATTGTAACCCTCCATTCTTCACAAGAATTGAGGAAGTTGATGAGTCCATCTACATGGTCTGCTTAGGATACTATTATATTATTTTCTTTTGATAAAACATCAATATATTCATCCTCTTTCAACTTCATATTCTCTACTTCTTTTGCCAATTGTTCCTCTTTGTTTACCAACTTTGCAAGCTTTTTCAGTACCAAATGGTCATCGATAACTTCTTCAATCTCTTTGTTCTGCAAATATGAACCATATGTACATGATTAGAATATATAATACATAAAATACATAATTTGATCAACTCATCACCAATATATGAACAAAACACATGCTTTAATCGATCATATTTGTAAAAATAAATCAACATGAGTGCAAAATGCATATATATATATGTGTGTGTGTGTGTGTGTGTAAAATATCATGGTAACCAAGTTTTCATAGCTGGTTTCTTCTGTCTCTCCCTCCGTTTTCTTCACTAATGCAACTTGTTGATTAGAGACTGAACAATTGAGCTATATGTATATATAAGCCAGGATAAATCTCTTCTCTTTCTTGTTAGTTGGAGTCAACACCATATCAACTCACAAATATTTGTAGTGTTTAGGCATAATGCACATGTTGCTGCTCATACTACCCTTGCCCTTTTTCATAACAACTTGTTGGTGTAAGCGTTTCGAGTGTACATTCCCTTTTCATGAAAGGTTGTTATTACGAGCAATTTGAGTGTGAAATGTGTGGTTTGATTGAATTGCCATAATTAGTGGACATCATTTATTTTACATGCTTAAATTCGTAGGCATTAAGTGTTGATTTTGACACTTCATATTTTACCTTGACACTTCAAGTTCCACATTCTTTAATAATAAATGATTAATTATTTTAATTTATTTTTATTAATATGTTTAATTTTTTACATATAAAAGTACCATTTTCTCACTCCAAAACCTTTAATTACACTATGTTCCTTAACAACACTTTCTCCAACTTTTTCATACCTTTTTTCTGGACTCATCTTTTCATGAACCATCCTCCTTTATCTAATTAAAATAAGTTTAAGGAATTATATTTGCAAGAAGTGAAAAGAGAACAAATAATATATTGACAAAACTCGTAATATGAGGGATGGGAGAGAAGGGAAACAAAAACTTTCTTTATATATATATATATTTTTTATTTAAATAAGATTAAGTTAGTCAATAAATTAAAAAATTACACTATGTAGTTTGGCACTATCATACTCTATAATTTGTAAATAGTCTAAACTTAATTGAAAATGATAAAGTCTTATACTAATCCTACAGTGCAGCCAACTTAATGGGCTGTAGTGCGAAATGTCCCAAAACAATAATCCTAGCAGGTTCTTAACTTGGACATATGCTATTTTTTTAGGACAATTAGAGTCAAATATAGGTCTCTCACTTGAAAATATACTTTTTTTTAGGTAACAATTAATATATATCAATGGTCAATTTATAAATTTATTAAATACAATATTATTCATAACATAAAAATATCAAGTAATAACCCAAGAAATTATTATTGAATATATTAATTAACACCGTATTAAGAAATTAAATTGACCAAAAAGCATTCAACATTCAAAATACACTTCTACGAAACATCATGTGTGCTATAGATTGTATATTCAAAGGTAAATTTAAATTGTATTACGAAAAGAAGATATTAGAAAATGATATATAAATGAAATTTAATTTAAATGGAAATTTTCTGTTTTATGAAGTGGATGAAATTTTTTACTAGGTTTTATATATACACTCTTGAATGTAAATTCAACAGGACTGGACTAGCCTTCGATCACCGGTCCGGTTCGATTTTCAAAATACTGATGCAAGAGGAAAAACTGTAATTTTCCCTACATATTCCAAAATGATCATAACACAAACTAAGTAGTTTTCGAGTAAAGAAACATAAGATTTATTATAGGATATAACATCCAACAGAGTTCAATCTAGTTGAATATTATTGATTAGGCAAAGAACATAATGGTAACAGCTAATATAATCTGATATTTCTGATTCTTGTCCAATATCAGTAAATTTGAAGAATAACAAGCATTAATTGTTCATTTTCTCAAAATTGTAATTGTCGATTCAGACATGCCATAATATTAAATAAGTGACCCCTAGTGTCTACCTTTATAATTACTTTACTCCCTAATATTGTTTAAATCGCGCCCTTACATAGTCCCTAAAGTTACAATTGTGTTTCACATTAGTTCCTAAAATGAGTTTATAATAGAATCCAGCCGAAACTTTGGTGACATGAGGGTAAAATTAATGGTCTCACTAAAAGTACGAATACAAGTGAGTATATGTTTTAAGTTTGTCACTTTGGTCCCAGCTGATTCTTCCAGTCTCGTGCCAGATCCGTCGCCAATTTGCATATAATTAGCCAACTCCATCCTGGCCTTGTGGAAAATCGGTTTCACCTTGTCTTCTCTAAGGGACTTTATAACCTCCAGGCTGACACACTCTGGATCATGGTTCGTCGGAAAGGTCGTGGAAAATGGAACGGGGATTATTGTTCCAGTTCCATTGCAATGTTGTGGAATGGTTGCGAACGTTCCGCACATTTTGTGATCTAAAGCATTAAAAAATTTCAAAAAAATGCCAAAAGATGTTAAAACACATAAAAATATCTAATAGTATTTATATTAGACAATAACATAATTTTATGCATTATAAATTAATTTAGATTTCATAAAGCTTTCTTATAATAGTATTGAGGATAATGTTTTTCAAATTGTTCATTCAATTATTCAACAATATAATGAAAGTGAATTTGATAGAATAAAATTATAACATTGCTAATAGCAAGCGTAGAATAATAATGTACAAAATTTTGTAACATCCTTTACCACATTTTTGATGAAATATATTAATACAAAAATATATTAGGAACTAATTGCAATGATTTCTAATTTTTTGACATGTAAACAAATAGTTAAAATTTTTCCATCATTCTATATAAATTATAATTTATTAAGTATTATATATTTCTTAATATGATTTAGCTTTTTTTTAAACAAACAAAATAGAAGACATGTTATACATTAATTTTTTATATATTCGTATTCTTTTGTAAATTGAAAATTCAAATTTACATATAAGAAAAAATAAAATATTTAAAAATATAAATTTATTATATTTTGAATTAATATAGAATTACACATTTAGAAACTAGAATAAACATCTATATGTAATTTCTAAATAATTAAGATAATATGTAAAATTTAATAAAAAAAAAAAAAAATGAAAGAAAGAAAGCCAAAGCCTGTCTTCTTCAGCGGTCCTCGACCTTCCTATTTTCAAGCATCCCATTCCAATCTCACCATCCAACGCCACCAAACCTCACGTCGGCAACCATCCTGCCACCACCATCGTCCTTCAAAACACCACCGTTCTAAGCCAACTGGAAAATGAAGAACAATCTTCGGCGCCGTCATGTTCTTCTTCCCGAGTCCATCTTCTTCCCACATCCACCTTCCTGTTCTAGTCCGTCGTGAAGAACCGATTTATCGGTGTGGATCAACGTTCCGGCGAGATATCGGCCAATTTTGCCCATTCTTAACACAACCATGTTCTACTTCGGTGCGATGAAATGCCGTTGCCCAATCCAATTTCGATAACCCCGTTCTGGCCAAAAAATTGCTGATCCGGCGAACCATGCCCTGGATCAATGTGACCTCGGCCCATGTTGGCCTTTGCTGTGGCTGCCTGCGCCAAACAAGTGTCAATGGTGTCTTTGGCATCATAAACAACAACTCTAATTTGCCTCTCCAATTATTTGAAGGCTTCTTTCTTCTTTAGCTTCTTCGTCACCGTCTCTTGAATGAAGGCCTTAACTAGACCAAGTTCATTCTTCAACTGCTGCAACTCATTTTTTGCACCAATAGAGACCAGATCAACATGATATTTCAATAGTTGTGTCACTTTTTCCAACAAGAATGTGATTGCAACATCCGCCATCGATCCGGAATAGATAGATAAATCGATAGATAGATAGATGGACTCTGTTTCTTTTCTCTATATTGGAGAGAAACTGGATCGAGTAGATAAAATTTTCGAAAGATAGATTGGCTCTATTTTTTATTTTATTTATTTATTTTTGTATTGGGGATAGTAGGATCGAGTAGACAAAACTATTGACAGACATATGGCTACTCTTTCAATTTCGTAGTTTAGAGGGTGTTTGGGTGAGCTTATAAGCTCCTCAAAATATCTAATAAGATGTTGAAGAACTTATAAGTTAATAAAAAGTGTTTGGTAATTTTTTTTTTAAAAAAAACTTATAAGATTCTAAAATAAGACATTAGGAGCTTATAAGCTCTTTTAAAAAAAAGTAAAGAGACCCTAACTTATTTTTAAAATCTTAACAAGCTCCTTCATTTTAAACCATTTTAGTTACAAAATTATCATTATTAACATCTTATAAGCTCCAAAAACATCTTATAAGATATAGGATGTTATAAGATGTTTAAAATAAGGTTAGCTAAACACCCTCTTAGTCTGTATAAGTAAGACTGACAAGAACCAGATATAAACTATAGAAAAAGAGATGGAGTCCAGCTGGCACAACAAAGTCATCAACAACAACCATAACACACTTTGATTAATCTAGCACTAGTCAGTTAGTTAGCATTTTGTTAGACAATTAACTGCATTAGTTAGGATAATTTTGAGTTGTGGTCACGGCTATAAATGTGGGGACAGACCTTGCATTATAGTGTGTGATTTTATGATTTAATACAGATTCTTCCAAAAATAAAAAATGAGCTCTATCTTTGTTTTCTGTGCACAGACCCACAAACCTTGGGTTCTTCATATGGTATCGGAGCAATATCGAACTTGGGAAGTTAGAATCCAGAAATTAATCAGATTTGTGCCTTTGATTGCCAATCAGGAAGAGAAGAGTGAATCAATCAGATAGTGGATCTGAAAGGCATCTGGAAGTTGTTGGGAAATAGAGTCGGAAACAATGATGAGAATCCACTCCACCTTCAAACTTCGGATCATCTAGGTATGATCCTTATCTCAACTCCATTGTACGGCAACAATTACTTGGCATGGAGTCGAGCGATGAGAATCACACTAGGTGTGAAGGTTAAATTGGGGTTTATTGACGGCAAATGTGCCATGCTGAAAGAAGGATCCGAGTAGTTTGAACACTAGAGTAGAGTTGACTGCATGGTACAGTCATGGATCTTGAATTCGATTTCCAAAGACATAGATGATGCCTTCCTTTACACTGCAAATGTGAAGGACCTATGGTAGGAGCTGGAGGAACGGTTCGGAGAATTAAACAGTTCGCTCCTTTATCAATTACAAAGAGAAATTAGCTTAATAACACAAGGGAATCAGTCGGTAGTGCAATATTACCCTAAGTTGAAAAGGCTTTGGGATGAACTTTAGTGCTTACTTCCTGTACCTCAATGTAGTTGTGGAGTTGCAAAGCAAGTTGCGGACTATAACTATTTAGTAAGTTGATTTAGTGCCTAATGTGGTTTAATAATAACTATGACCATATTAGGAATCAAATACTAATCATGGAGCATTTGCTGACTGTCAATAAGACGTACTCAATGATATTGAGGGTAGAGAAACAAAGAGAGGTTCAGACTATGTTGGGGGAAAGAATTGAAAATATGGCAATGTTAGCTGGTAACCAATGGATAAGGAAGCAAGGTAGGGAGGCTCAGGGATTGAGAAAGGGAAGACCAGATCAGAAAAAGGTAGATAAGTCCTCCTTGCATTGTACACATTGTAATTACACTGGACACACTAAAAAAACCTGTTTCAAACTGCATGGGATGTTTGATTGGTACAAGGAACTTGTGGAGGCCAAAAATAAGTCAGGATGAAGATAGTCTACTAACATGATGGAATCTGCATCTACTAATGAACCTGGAAAGGAGAATATGCTACCTGCTGAGTGGAACGACAAAATAAATGATCTCATACAGCATGAGGTGAATAGAATTATGAAAGGAAAAGGTGCAGTGGATGGGGTTGCAGTCAATATGGCACAGTATTATGACTTTGCAGGTGCTAGTTCTCCTCAATTTACATTTGGTACTTCTTGTTTGTTAGAGCTTGGTTGTTGGATCGTTGACATAGGGGCCTCAAATCATATGTGTTGTAACATAAAGGTTATAAAAAAGCTAAAACAGATTAAGAGACCAATACCAATTCACCTACTAGATGGAATAATTAAGATGGCTAGCCAAATAGGAAATATACACCTTACAAAGAAACTTGTCCTAACCAATGCCTTATATAACCCCATAGTTTAGATATAACCTCTTGTCATTATGAATAAGTTGTTGGGTTCCTTTTTATTTAGCTTCATATTTTACCCTACATATTGCTTGCTGCAGGACCAGCATACTAGAGAAGTCCTGGCTGTTGGGAAGGTCATTGGCCGGTTGTATGTGCTGGACTCCACTAGCTTTCATTCCAAAGTGTTGTCATACATCACTAGGAAATTCATTCTATTTCCAAATTCTGAAACTCATATCCTTCATCCCAATTGTAACAATTGTACTGATCCTTGTATTGAGAATAAAGAACAAAGCAATGATATGTTGGTGTGGCATAAGAGATTGGGTCATGGTTCTACTAAGGTCATGACACACTTGAATATCATAAAAGGGAAAAATATCACATCATGTTTTCCTTGTGATGCTTGTCAATTAGCAAAACAACCAAGACTCTCATTTCCTAGCAGCTAAACCAAAAGCTCTAAAGCCTTTCAACTCCTACATGTAGATCTTTGGGGTCCCTATCATTAAATCTCATTGATTGGAGCCCATTTCTTTATCACCATGGTTGACGATTTTAGTAGGTCCACTTGGACCTATCTCATATTTCACAAATCTCAAACAGCCTACATCCTTTCCAATTTTGTGAACTTTGTGGAAACTCAGTTTGAAAGCAAAATTAAAGTCATCAAGACAGATAATGGGACTGAGTTTATTGGGCATGAATGTCAGTTTTTGTTTCTTAAGAAAGGAATCCAACACCAAAAAATATGTCCTTACACCCCACAACAGAATGGAGTAGTTGAGAGGAAACGTAAACACTTGCTACAGATAGCTAAAGCGTTGATGTTTCAATCTAAAATGCCTAAGAAATTCTTTGGGGGGGCGGATCCATTTTAACTTCCCCTTATATTGTTAGCAGATTGCCCACTCCTACTTTGAATTGGAAAAGTCCATATGAAATTCTCTTTAGTCATGACCTCTCTTGTGAACATTTGAGGTGTTTTGGATGTTTATGCTATGTTACCAATACTAGTCCTCACAAAGATAAGTTTGACTTGAAATTCTCTTTAGTCATGACCTCTCTTGTGAACATTTGAGGTGTTTTGGATGTTTATGCTATGTTACCAATACTATTCCTTGCAAAGATAAGTTCAACTTGAGATCCACAAAGTGCGTTTTTCTTGGTTACTTACCTGGCTAGAAAGCTTTTAAAACATATGACCTCGAATTAGACAAGGTGTTAGTATTAAGGGATGTGGTGTTTTCTGAAAACGTCTTTCCTTGTCAGTCCAGTTCTAGTAATGAATTCTCCCCTTGCCAAATTTTGACCCTAATCATGCTCATTTGAGTAAAGAAACCCCTTTTACCACCAATCTGCTAAGATAATACCATTCATGATTCTTCTTCTGACATCTTCCATACCTCCTCCATCAAGTATATCTAATGAATAACCAATTCTTTTGAGAAAAAGCAACGGTCAGGCAAAAACCAACGTGGTTGAGTGACTATGTATCCAATATCATACAATCAAAACCTTTTTTAGCCACCAAGAGCACTCCAAAGACCCCATATCCTATCCAAGCTTTTCCCTATTATATATCACCTAACCTATGTGAACAATATATAAGTTTTTTAGCTAATGTGTTAATTAATTTTGAGTCTAGCTCATACAAATAAGCAAGTGCTGACCTCGGATGGGTAGAGGCCATGGATAATGAACTGAAGGCACTTGAAAAGAATCATACTTGGGAATTGACTGAATTGCTTAAAGGTAAGAAGCTTGGGTCAAGATGGGTTTATAAAATCAAATATCTTCCAAATGGGACAGTAGGGAGGTTCAAAACGAGACTAGTTGCCAAAGGGTATAATTAAGTGGCTGGAGTGGATTATTTCGACTCCTTTCCAGTAGCAAAGTTAGTTATGGTAAGGGTTTTCCTTGCCCTTGTAGGTGCCAAAGGATGAACCATGCTGTAGTTGGACATCAACAACTCGTACTTGTAAGGCCACCTTCACGAGGAAGTGTATATGCTGCCATCGGAGGGCTACACCAAGGTAAGAAGAGGGTAGGTTTGTAGACTGGTCAGATCCTTGTACGGATTATTTCGACTCCTTTCCAGTAGAGAGGTTCAAAACGAGGCTAGCTACCAAAGGGTATAATTAAGTAGCTGGAGTGGATTATTTCGACTCTTTTCTAGTAGCAAAGTTAGTTATGGTAAGGGTTTTCCTTGCCCTTGTCGATGCCAAAGGATGAAACATCCAGTAGTTGGACATCAACAACTCGTACTTGCAAGGCCACCTTTATGAGGAAGTGCATATGCTGCCACCGGAGGGCTACACCAAGGTAAGAAGAGGGTAGGTTTGTAGACTAGTCAGATCCTTGTACGGATTGAAGCAGGCTTCAAGAGAATAGAACCATGAGCTTAGCATGAAATTGCAAGATTTTGGCTACCAACAATCTGAGCATGATCGCTGTCTGTTCACCAAGGATTCGGGAAAGTTTTCTCTGTTCCTAATTGTGTACATTGATGATGTATTAATCACATGAGATAGCATGGAAGAAATTGTAGCCACCAAAGATTTTCTGGACAGATAGTTTACTATCAAAGGTATGGGTTAAGCCAAGTATTTTTTGGGAGTTGAAATCACTAGATCTTGTAACGGAACCTTTTCAGACCAAAGGAAATACACGCTGGATATTCTGAAGGATGTTGGGTGCTAAACCAACTAAAATTCCTCTACCGAAAGGCCAGTCGCTTAGCATAGATGATAACCAGTCGCTTAGCATAGATGATAAGTCAATTTGTCAACACACCACGCCGAACGCACTGGGATGTTGCCATGCATGTCCTAAGATACTTAAAACATTATCCATCCCTGGGATTATTTTTTGCATCGCACAATGACTTGAAGTTACAAGCATACTGTGATGCAGACTGGGGTACATGTCAAGATACAAGGAGATCATTGACAAGTTTCTATGTCCTCTTTGAACATTTCTTATCTCCTGGAAGACGAGTAAGCAAAGTACCGTTTCCAGATCCTCAGCTGAGGCTGAGTATTGTGGTATGGCATCCACGGTGTGTGAACTACAGTGGCTGTCATACTTATTGAAGGATTTTGGGATACAGTCACACTTCCCATACCTATGCACTGCGACAACAGAGCTGCAATGCACATTGCCGCCAATCCGGTCTTCCACGAGCAGACAAAACACTTGGAGATAGATTGCCATTTGGTACGAGATCAGTTGAAGAAGGGGTTCATTGAAACGCATCACATTCCTGGCAAAGAACAACTACACTGATTTATTTACTAAGTCACTTGCATCGCGCAATTCAAATACCTGCTGTCCAACTTGGGGTTGTCTGATCTGGCCAACCTCCAACTTGAAGGGGGCATGTAGAGAAAGAGATGGAGTCCAGCTGGCACAGCAAAGTCATTAGCAACTGCCACGTCATATTTTAATTAATCTAGCACTAGTTAGTTATTTAGCGTTTTGTTTGACAATTAACTGTTAGCATAATTTTGAGCTGTGGCCACAGCTATAAATGCGGGGACAGACCTTGCATCGTAGTGTGTAATTTTATGATTCAATACAGATTCTTCCAGAAATAAAAAATGAGTTCTATCTTTGTTTTCTGCGCACAGACCCTAGGTTCTTCACATAAACTAACGGATCCAGTTATTATTATTTAGTCTTGGTATTAATGGTTTCATATTGCCTCAAACATTTAAACATAGCATGTCTGTCACGAGTAACTATCAGATTAGGAAAAAAAATTTCAATTTGCTATGTTTCCACACTGACTGGGAAAATACAATGCTTTCTTATTGGGTTTGGCCTGGTACAAGTTTTTGTTCATTAAACATTTTCTTTTTCAGACTCAGCACGCCTTAATCCTGTTATTCAATACAGAAAAGTGGAAGCCAAGGAAAAATTTTCATCAGATTGCCATGACCCAAATTTAAAAAAAAAAAAGAAAAAGAAAAAAGACTGTCAAAATAAACTTGCTGATTACTGTCCCAAAATTTTTCCTTTCAACCTGCCAAATGCTTGGCATTTTGTGCTAAACAATTTCATTAGATGTCGTGCACACGAATTAATATTTATTCAGTACTTGACGAGCTGTTAAGTTAAATTTGTGGGATAAAATATTTTATTCAGAAAAATGATTCATGCTAATTAACAAGAAAAGAAATAGTGATATATAGATATATGGTGTGCAATTGTCCTAGTTGTGTTGTAGTAGCAATCAATTTAATTATTGTTATGTATTCTATAATTAAGAAAGGAGAATTTCAATTATCTAATATGTTTTTTATTGCGAAGCAAGTATATATACTCAGATATTTATGCAGTGAGATCTCTTTAATTTCTCTCAATAAGATACAGATCATAATTAATTTGATTTAAATTGACTAAAATTTATGATAATCTCCCTCCAACTTTTAATAAGTATTGGAATTGGTATGGAGTTTTTTAAATGGATTATAAAAATTAAAGTTTTAGTTGTTATTCATTCAAGTTCTAGTATATAAATTTCTCAGCATTTTCAAATTGTCAAATTTATGAGGGTCGATTATTATGTCAGAATTTAAAAAAATAAAATCTAAAAGGTTTTTTTAATTAAACATTCAATTTTATTTTGTCAAGTTAAATACATAACATTAATTGCCATTGCTGAATAGTTGAGTTCTTTAATTATCTTATCGGATTATTGAAGGCAATATGCTTACATTTCCCTCCATTAAAGCTATAGTAGTTGGTTATTGTTGAATATCATTAGATTTCTAATTTATCTTAATGAAAGCGCAATATATAATACCCCAATTTTGACCAAATCCAAATTCATCCAATCCACCTGAATTGCCACCCTTATGATATAATTTTAGGAATACTTCAATGAGTAGAACAACTATCAGTTATCTCAATGTAAACTATATCAATTATCTCATAAACTAAAATCACTATAAATGAATCTTTTTCTTTATGTACCATTGTAGACAAAGTTACGAGTGTAAAATAATATGCTAGTTATTAATTTAAAATTTTCTATTTATATTATAAAATTTATTATAAATTTGATTCCAAAAGATAAATAGATAATGTTAATCAATACTCTAGTATTTATTTTTATGCCAAATTTAAATATTGATAAGTGTCAAAGATGAAATATTTGTATTTATGGACCAATCAAATCAAATATATTTGATATTATCTCTTGATACTTGATATTATCTCTTGACATTTGATGTTATCTTATTGAAGAGATAATCATCAAAGAAGTTCAAATCAATCACAAAGTCTCCCATTAAATATATATATAAAAGGGGTGGTCAAAGCTTATTCTACACACAACGCAAGTCCTAGCAAGTGAGATAAAGTTTAAAAGAGCCTAACAATTCTCTCAAACAAATTCAAAGAGATCCATGACGTTCAAGGTTTTCTTCACGAAGCTTATATTTTGACATTTGATTCGAAATTAAGGTGCAAAACCCTCGGATTGGTGTTGTTTTCTTCAAACCAAATTCAAGGAGATCCACAACATTCAAGGCATTCTTTGCAAAGCTCATTAAATTTCAATATCATAGTTGAAAGGAAAGAATAGGAGGATTGAATTCACAAGTGATAAGTCTCAGTTTCATTTTTATTTATATGATTTTTCTTGTCTTGTAATTTACTTTTGTAGACAACGAAATTTTTGCTTACAATCTCTAACTCTTAACTCTTTCTTTCATCAAGATTGAAGTATCAAATAACCGACAATAAGACTGCAATAACTACATCAAATTCCTCAAGAACTAGAGCAAAAAATATTGGCGTTATCACAATAAGTATGTCCAAGAAATTGCAATCACTTCTTTCACTTGATGTGGAAAAGGTGTTTCCACATTTAATTAATATGAACGTAGATGTTAGAGACTCAAAGGAAGAATCTGCACCATTTATTCCCCACTCACCGTCAAATTCCTCAAGCATGGTGACAGTAATTGTGACACGTGCTACAACCTTGGTGGAACAAATTGTGAATTTGACAAGAGCTATTGAAGGACATGTGAAACATGTCCAACAACGTGACTTTCAAATCTCTAAATTGATGAACAAAGTGGACAATCTTGATGCTAGTTGGATAGTGGAGAAACAAATTGAGGCTTAGTATTAAGGCAAAACATTCATAAAGAGACAGTCAGTTGAAAAATAAAAAGACTTTGACAAATGAGTTACAAGTTTCCACTAGTGGAATAATTCCCATTGATCTATTGAAGAAGTTTATCATGGGAACTATCAAAGACAAGCTTGATGGAAGTTCTTGCTTATCCATGACTTACTCCAAGCTTTATACTCAAAAGATTGATGATTTGAAGATGTCAATTGGTTACCAACCCCCAAAATTTTAGCAATTCAATGGCAAAGACAATCTAAAGCAACACGTAGCTCATTTCATTGAGGCTTGTTATAATATAGGGACATATGGAGATCATCTAGTCAAGCAATTTGTTCGATTATTAAAGGGTAATGCTTTTGATTGGTATACTAACTTGGAAGTAGGCTCCATCAATAGTTGGGGCAGTTGGAACAAGAGTTCCTCAATCATTTTTGCAATGCTCGAAAGGCAGTTAGCATGATTGAACTCACCAACTCTAGCCAGTGGAAAAAAGAACTTGTCATTAACTACATCAATTACTGGAGAAATTTGAGTCTTAATTGTAAAGATCAATTATCGGAGACTTCAACCATTGAGATGTGTATCTAAGGAATGCAATGGAGTCTTTGCTACATACTTCAAGGAATCACAATAAATTTTTTTGAAAATTTGGCAACTCGTGCACATAATATTAAAATGAGCATGAATTTTAATGAAGAAAAAGACTCATGTGATGCCGATGATGCTAAAGATGTTGGGGGCAATTAATTTTTATCTTCAAATTACAAATTCTCCTTAATAAGAGTTTAAACTATCACTAATGTTCCCTATAGATAAATTAAATTTTGGCAACTTGAGAAGTTAGCAGTATAAAATAATATCCTAATTATTAATTTAAAATTTCTATTTATATTTTGAGATTCATTAAATTTAATTCCAAAAGATGAATAGTTAATTTTAATTAATGATCTAGTTTTTATTTTATACTCAAATCAAATATTGACGAGTTACAAAGATGAAGTGTCATAGCCAATCAAATCAAGTTGGTGGCCTAATAGTTTTGGGCTAACCAAATTACAACATGTGACATATCTATGTACATGGACTTATCAGATCAAAGATATTTGATATAATCTCTTGATATTGATTTTGTCTTTTGAAGTTTGATATTATCAAATCAAAGATATCTTATATTATTTCTTGATATTTGATATTATCTTATTAAAGAAATAACCATCAAAGAAGTTCAAGTCAATGTAGAAGTATTCCATCAAGCACCTATATAAAGGGGTGATCAAAGCTCATTTAACAAAACATAAATCTCAATAAATGAGATAAACCTTAAAGGAGTCCAACAATTCTCTCCAACAAATTCAAGGAAATCCACTATGTTCCAGTCGTTCTTCGCGGAGCTCATTAAATTTCAAGATCATATTTGGAAAGGAAGAATTAAAAAATTAGATTAGAGATTGAATCGATAGTTGATGGATTTTAATTTAATTTAATTTGTACAATTTTTCTTGTCTTGTAGCTTTAATTTTTGCATACAAGAAATTTGCACTTACAAATTTGTGACACAGCCAATGGGCTTTTCCACTCATCTCTTTCCTTCATCAAGACTGAAGTATCAAATGACCATCAACAAAACTACATAATTGAAAATTACTACCTCATATTCCTCAATTACTAGAGCAAGAAATGTTGGTGTCACCACAAGAAATATGTCCAAAAAACAACAATTATCTTTGGAGGTGGCCCCTTCACTTATAGTTGTGGAAAAGGCATTGCCACATACTATTGATGCCAATGAAGGTGGTGGAGATTTGAAGGAAGAACCAACAATATCCACCTCTAGCTAAACCGCAAGTTCCCCAAGCACAGTGCCGGTGATTAGGAACAAGTTGCTAATTTGGCAAAGATTATTGATGGACTTGCAAAACATGTCCATGATCAAGACTCTCATATTTCTAAACTAATAAACAAAGTGGACAATGTTGAGACTATTCACGTAATCGAGAAACAAATAGAAGCCTAAGATGAAGACAAGACATCCACAAAGGGGCAGCTAGTTGAAAATGAAAAGCCTACAATAAAGGAACTGCAGGATTCCACAGATGGACTAATTCTTGTCCACCAACAGAGGGAGTTTATAATGGGGACTGTCGAAGAAATATTTGAAGGAAGTATTAAGTTATATGTGACTTATTCTATGCTATATACTCAAAGGATTGACAACTTAAAGATGTTGATTGGTTACTAGCCATCGAAGTTTCAGCAATTTGATGGCAAGGGCAATCCAAAATAGAATATGGCTCATTTCATCAAAACTTGCAATAATGCTAGGATGTATGGAGATCACCTAGTTAAGCAATTTGTTCGATCTTTGAAATGTAATACTTTTGATTGGTACACTGACTTAGAAGTAAGCTTAATTGATAGCTAGGGGCAATTGGAGTAAGAATTTCTCAGTTGTTTATACTCGCCAAGTCTTTCAAACAAAAAGAAGAGCTAGTCATCAACTACATCAATAATTGAAGAAACTTATGCTTAATTGCAAAGATCGATTATCTAAGGCTTTAACCATTGACATGTGCATTCAAGGGGTGCACTGGGGGCTTTGATATATTCTCCAAGGAATTCAACCAGAAACAACTAAAGAGTTAGCTACTGGAGCCCATGATATTGAGCTAATCATATATGCTAGTAGAGTTGAGAGGCCACCAATAATAAGCCTCGCAAGTCTAAAGAAAAGCAACAATTCAAGAAAAGGAGCAAACCTCTTGCCAAGGCTCCAAGTAAAGAAGCTATGGCAGTGAATGCAACAACTATCAAGTTTTGTGCAAAGGCAGATAGCACAAATGATGAAAAGAATGATGTCTTCCAAGAATGAGGGCAAAGAAAATTATCTCTAAAGGAGATGCAGGCTAAGACGTACCCATTCCTTGAATATGATATCTCTAAAATATTTGATGATTTACTAAATGCAAATCTCGTTGAATTACCTAAAATAAAGTCACGTGAAAATGCTGGAAAAATTGATGACCCAAAGTATTGCAAGTAATATCTATTGGCGGGTTACCCAATTCATGGCTGTTTTATTTTCAAATATAAAATAATGCAATTGGCTCGACAGGAGAAAATCTCACTTAAGAAGGATAATACAACATCAAATCATGCTACTATGGAGATTAAAAAAGATGCACTTGGTAATCACAACGATAACATTGTGTGCAACATGATAAGTGATGAAAAGATTCCTTCTAGCGAAGTATGTCTATTTGATGTAAAGAACTATGATGTAATTGAAGATTGAAGAGTGCATGTCGACAATGACTTTCACTGATGAAGACTTGTTGCTTGGATCCAAGCCCCATAATAGGCTACTATTTGTCATTGGCTATGCCCATGAGTAGAAAATAAATAGAATTTTGATTGATTAGGAATCTGCAGTCAATATCTTGCCATTGTGTGTAATGAAGGATTTAGGAATCTCCACAGATAAATTGACAAACAGTCGCTTTATGATCCAAGGATTCAATCAGGGGGGCAAAGGGCCTTAGAGTAATAGGGATAAAGCAATTGATGGATGCTATGTTGTGGATGACATTGTTTCACGTCATAGATGCCAAGACATCGTACAATATGCTTTTGGGTCAACCTTGGTTACGTGAAAATGGTGTAGTTGCCTTTACTTGGCACTAGTATTTTAAGTATTGTCGAGAAATGTGGTAAAGATCACATAAAGAGTAAATAATCTCTAATGGGATTTGAATCATTAAAAGAACTAACGTTTCCTCCAACCAAGCTTGATGGGAAAATGCCATCACCTCAACCATTCAAAAGGATTGTTCCCCTAACTCAAGGAGCCGAGAAGGAATATGGAGAATATCTGCAATATGAGAATTACTTTGATCCAAAAGCTTATAAACTTTTTTTCAAAGCCAGATATAATTGATAAGAATATTCCATCTTGGGAAAACTCCCTCCTGAGGCTACTGGTAAGAAAACGTATGGGACTCAATATTACCTAAAAGATGTTGAAAGGAAAAGGTCATAGTGTTCAAAGCTCTTGAATGGGACTTTGATTTGTTCCTCAGAATCCTATTTGCACTACGATTAGAAGAGCCACTAGCAACCATATAGTTAGAGAGGAATTTTTCTCAACAAATGATATTTTCAATGAAAATGAGAAGAAAGCCCATCGAATCTCAAAGAGGCATAAATAAACCTCCAAGATTGAATTTATCTAAAATGCTAAAGTACTTGGAGTGGACTAGTGAACCACAAAAGCATTAGAGCCTGTTTGGTTTCATTTCAAACCCTTTTCCCACCAATTTCCACCAATTTCACAGAGCTCAAATATTATTTGCATTTGATTAGAGATTAAGGTGCAAAGCCCTCAAATTGGTGTTAAATCAAATTTAAGGAGATCTACGGTGTTCAATGCATTTTTCACGGAGCTCATGTATTTTGGCATTTAATTTAAGATTAAGATGCGAAGCCCTCGAATTGAAGTTATTATCTTCAAATCAAATTCAAGAAGATCCACAATGTTCAAGGTGTTCTTCGTGGAGCTCATTAAATTTCAAGATCATATTTGAAAGGAAAGAATCAAAGGATTGGATTAAAGATTGAATTCACAATTGATAAATCAATTTTATTTTTATTTGTATGATTTTTCTTGTCTTGTAATTTCTTTTTGCAGATAAAAAAATTTGCGCTTACAAGCATCTTATTTAAGACTATAATACGAAACTACCAAGTACTATGAGGTACTATTTTGAGGCACCAATGTAAACACACATAAAAACTTTTACATTTTCAACTCTCATATAAAGGCGAAATAAGGATGAAAATTTTCAGTTTAGTCCTATAAATATAAAAAAATTGTCACTTTTAGTTCTTTTTCTGTTGGAGCCAGCAAAAGTCGCCTAAAAACCTGATGTGGCTTGCCGAGTGCATGCCCATTTGGAGTTTTTGCCTTATTGGTAGCTGATGCGGTTTGATGAATTGGAAAAAAAATACAAATTATAATTTTCGTCTTGTAACTTTACTCATTTTGGATTTTGGTCCTATAAGTTTTAAATTTCAATTTAGTCCAATAAGTATCAAAAAATTGTCATCTTTGGTCCTTTTTTTGGTGGAGTCATCGAAAGTCATAGGAAAAGTTGACATGGCTCGCCAGGTGCGTGCCCATTTGGAGGGTTTGTCTTGTTGGTAGCTGATGTGGCTTGATTAATTGAAAAAAAATAAATAAAATGTCAACAATGGATCTGGCCATGGCTGCCTAGCCCCAAGGGAGGGGGGTTGAGGAATGTACCATTTTTTCCATTTTTTTTTTTGTTTTATATTTTCATTTTTAATTTATTTATTTTTAATATAAAAATTGCAATTAAATATTTTACCCATGTGATTTTTATTTTTTAATTAGTAAATAATTATAAATGATATATAAATATATGTATATATTTTTAAATTTAAAGTTGTGCCCACTAAGCGAGTTAAAAAAATATTATTAATATGGTATATTAATTTTTTTGGTTTTTAATTAGTAAATAATTATAAATTATATGTAAATATTATTTATATAAATATGTGTGTATATATAAACATATATCATATATATGCTATATATCATAAATATATACATATATATATATATATTTTATTATATATCTGGTTGGCATTTTTTTTTATTTTTTTTACATTTAATCAAACCACGCCAGTTATCAACAAGGCAAAAACTCCAAATGGGCATGTGTCCGATAAGCCACATCAGCTTTTTCGGTGACTCTCGTCTGCTCCAGTGAAAAAAGGACTAAAAGTGACATTTTTTTTTTATACTTATAGGACCAAAATCCAAAATGGGTAAAGTTATAGGACGAAAATTGCAATTTTTATTTTTATTTTTTTTCAATTCATCAAGCCACATCAGCTGCCAACAAGGCAAAAACTCTAAATAGGCACATGCCCGGCGAGCCACGTCAGCTTTTCCGACAACTTTCACCAGCTTCGATGAAAAAAGGATTACAATTGAATTTTTTTTTATATTTATAGGAATAAATTGAAATTTTGTAACTTATAGGATGAAAAACCAAATCGAGAAAAGTTATAGGTCAAAAATTATAATTTTTGCCCTCATATAAAACTTTATGTTCAATCAAACTTGATATAGGAAAAGGAAAAATGGGGAATACTATTCTTTGCTAGCGCCGTAAGACGTCAATAGCTCTTCATAGACGACCAGTAAACCCAAATTATAATTACTACTGAAAAAAATGCCATTTGCGATTGAAAATCCACCCCATAAGCTATGGTCGTAAATTTTTGCTACGTAGATATTTTGCGATGAATCTGTAATGGAAACGTCTGTTGCAAGTTTGCGGCAAATTAGCTTTCCTTCACAAACTTGACACTTGGTAGAGCAAATTACCCATTTTGAGACCAATTTTTTGCGACGGAATCAAAGGTTGTCGTGAAGTAAAAAATCTAAATTATAGGATTTCTTCAAAAGTATATAAGTTTTGTAATTTGGATATTTTAATATTTGAGCAAAGAAGTTCCAAAGGTGAGCCATGAGAATGCAGAATATTTTTGTGCTCTGCTGTCTTAACTAATCAATAAACTATTTGGCAATGTAAGCCTTAAAACTGGCACAAGATATTCATGGAAGATGCACCTGTGTTTCCTGAAAATCTTATTTGGAGAACACAACAGAGAGTTTAATATACCACTCTGCATCATCGCTTTGAGATTTTCTAATTAAGTTGTGAGAAAAGATTGTCATCAATGAGACAATGACCGCCATATAGGAGTATCCCAAATTATCATGTATTTATTCAATTACAGTGAAAGGAATTCACAAGTCAAACAGGGAGAAGAAGGCAATACATAGAATAAAACAACAGTAGTTATCACACATAAAATGCGAACATTTTGAACTTCCACATCTTGAACGAAATGAAATTGAAGCACTCCAGTTTTTCAATCAGTTGTGACATGGGCTGACAGAAAAAGGAGGCCGCATTCATCAGACGTCCATTGATTTAATTACTTCATTTGCAGGGATATTAACTTGTATTATTTGCCTGCATGGATCAGGGAGTTATAATTACCAATGCGATTCAGAAACAGCAATCATAAATGCCAAATCCTATGTGAACCAAAATGTTGAAGAGGAAAACGTGCAAGCTATATGACAACATCACAAGGACCAAACAAAAATTCTCACCTGATATGTAAGGTACCACTAACATCCAGCTGAAACAATATTGAGCTCGAATCCACCCGATGGGGCTTCTTTTTGACCTTGCATCTGTTTCTTTTCCTCTTCAATTTTCTTGGCAGACTCAATTGCAGTTTCACGGACATTCTCTATGTTCAACATCTGGAGGCTTTTCACCAAGCCCAACGGAATTTTACTGAGTTTTTTACAGTTTTTAAGCACAAGGCAACCAAGAATAGGAAAATGATCATCCGAGGTCTCCCAAAAAACTAAATCTGTGCCATCAATAAGCAAGAATTGAAGGGAAGGAAAGCCAGAACCAAGAGCCTTCCAGGACATTCCCATGAATGCCTTGTTTTTCAACTTGAGGACTTCTAGAGTACCAATCATTCCCAAAGTAGACATGTGATTCCAATCCAAAGATGTAGCTGACAATGTCAGCCTCTTGATATTTGGTGGGAAATAGTTATGCAGAGGAAGGCTAGGCAACCGGTTTTCAGGTGAAAAATTTTTCAGCTTCAAGGTTTCAAGACGATCCAATTGTACCAAGAACTTTCCATCAAAAAGAATGGCTAACTTCCCATGGATCCCCAATTGCTTTAGGTTACGGACCCTTGTCAAGGCATCTGGGGTGCAATGTTCGTGTGATAATCTACTCAGCGTTTGAAGCTTTTCACCGCCTTGACCTTCCCCATGCATGGCCAGCAGCCTAATCTCTGCTTTTGTCTTTAGATGCCTCAGTTGAATCATCTTCCATATATTTGCTCTGATTTCAAGGATACTTGACTTCGTGTCGACTATAAGAGTTTGTAGGTTCCATAGCTCAGAGAGGGTTTCAGGAAGAAAATTGAGATTCTCACAGGAGAGAGTGATATACCTCAAATGAATTAGTTTGGTAATCATGGGTGAAAATTGATCGAATTTGATGGACTTGGAATCCAGAACCCTGAGCAAATTGAAGGCATCGGGGATAGTTGATGTGAAATTTGAATCCAACAAGAGGTTTTCCTTGTTGAAACATAAAAAAGAACGGACTCGTCGGCCTTTCAGTTTTCCATGGTGGAGTTGAGCGAGGAAGTCCGAGAGATGGGAATGGACACAGAGACGACGATACTCTTGTATGTCGGAAAGTGGAGGCTCAAAAACTCCTTCCTTGGACTTCTTTATCTCTTCGAACAAATTCTGGTCCAGAATGGCAGCTTTAGATTTGCAGAACTCGCGTACCACATCATGGACACGGCATGTTTTAACTTGGCCGTTCGGACCCGTTTTCTCAACCTTGACTAAGTTCCTGTTGATAAGCTCCTTCAAAATATCCTCCGCAGTTTCCTCCAAGCTCTGTCCCTTCTTAGGTTGTATGAATCCTTCAGCAATCCACAAGAGGGTCAATGTCCGTGCCGGGATCTCGTTGTCTTCGGGAAACACTCCCAAATAAAGAAAGCAATCTCTCAAGTCACCAGAAATATCATTGTAACTCAATTCTACTAGATTTGATGCGCGATGCAGCTTGTCGTCTCTAACATGCACATTCACGTTTCCAGACACCTTTTTCCATTCACTTTTAATCTGACCTTTGTCCACAAGAATGCCTCCTATCACCGCTAGCGCAAGTGGCAGTCCACCACACTGCTTGGCTATATATTCCCCGATCTCTACCAAATCTTCAGGGCATCCATGGAGGTTCCCAAACACTTCTAACTGCAGGAGTTCCCAACTTTCCTTTTCGTTTAGTGGAAGCAGCTCCCTCGTAACATTAGCACGCTTACCAACATCCTGGTGACGACTTGTTATGAGGACTTTACTACTCCTATTGCTCATTGGCAACACTTTTTTTATGTCATCCCAGGCACCAACACTCCATATGTCATCCAAGACTAGCAAGAATTTTCCCTTCTCCAGGCATGTGCGAACCGCAAAGTCTAAGCTCTGACCAGCCATTCTAGACGGGTCTAGGCTCTGACCAGCCATTCCTGACGGGTCTACTTTGTAAAATTCTTTCAAAATGTTCTGAAACACTTCCCTTTTGTTGAACTCTTGAGAAACATCAACCCAAATGCGAGTGGGAAATCGACGTTGGATTTTCTTATTTCGATAAATCTTCAACGCCAGTGTTGTCTTCCCCAGGCCACCCGCACCAATGATGGAGATAACGTCAAGTTCCTCTTTTTCTTCCGTGAGAAACTTCATTATAATATCTTTCTCATCTTTAAGACCTACTATTTTGTCGTGCCTGATTGTCTGACCCAATGGAATTAATTAAAAGTCACAAAAATGATGATAAGGTTAGAAATTTTTTTTACGCTAATTAATATAGAAAATAACAATTAAAATTAGTTTCATGGAATTCCTTCATTTTTATTCTAACTTATGAACTCAAAATATTCAATATTGATCAATTCAAAATAAAATATCAATGTCTGATATTTTTTTTTTATGAATATAAAATATACAAATAATTTAATGACTACTTACTTTAAGTCAAATTTTTTTGATTTGATACCATTAACCTATATAGGGAGTTTTTTTCTATGAATACCTGTAAGCAAAATTATGAAGACACGATATCAATATAAAAGTGTATAAAAATATACTGAGAAATGTAAAAATTTGATATTGTTTGCTACTTATGCTGTTATTTATTAAGTTTTTAAAAAATTTCAATTGTGTCAACTTTATATGTCCCCTATAGAAAAGTTTACTTCAAATAGTTGAAGATGAGTTCTTTATTATTATATTGCTAAAAGATTAAAATAATTTAAATTAATAATATAAAAGTAAAATTGAGAATTTATAGTTGTTGTAGGAAATAATATTTATATTTGAACAAATTTTTCAAATTGAATTATTTGTTATATTCTATGTATATAATTTTATTTAAAACTATTTTATATGTCTAAAAGATATAGTTATAAAAACAATTAAATTTTTAGAAAATTTAATAAATTGAGGACTTATACATATCAATTAATTTATAATTATTTATTTTGTCAAATTTCTAACCCTTTAATATAATTATTTGACATTTCACATAAAGATGTCCTATCCTTTTCATATGCAATGAATAAGTTGTAAAATTTTTTAAGTGAGCCTCAATATTAATAGATAATTATGGTTTGTTAGGTATTTTTCTACTTTTGAGGTATATTTAATATAAATTATTTAAAAGTTAGATATATTTAGAATTGCAAGATATTGAGAAAATAATTATTAATTAAGACATAGAAATTGTTTGCTTGATCAAATGGTTCAATATTCTTTATTTTTCTAAAAATTATTTGATTAGAATAATTGAATAATATTATATTTTTCCACTAAAAATAAGTAATTATATCTATATTAATATAAAAATGTTTATTAAAAATGAAAAAATTGTTGCTGTTTTCAAATAACTTACTTATCAGTAGTTTATTTGGATAAATTTTAAATTTTTTGGAACATCAAGTGTTAATAAATTTAATGAATCTTTTATGAAAAAAAAAATATATATATATATATAGTATTCTAAAAATAAAGTAATTATATCTATATAAATATAAAAAAGTTTATTAAAAATGAAAAATTAGTTGTTGTTTTCAAATAACTTACTTATCAGTAGTTTATTTGGATAAATTTTAAATTTTTTTGGAACATCAAGTGTTAATAAATTTAATGAATCTTTTATGAAAATAATATATGTAGTATTTATTCATTCATTTAATAAGAATATTGAAATAATTTCAACAACTTAATAAAACATTACAATATTTTTTAACATTTCAAGTATCGCATCATTTGAGGTATATTACTCAAATGCGAAAATAATTTTCTTTTTTATCTATATAATTCTGGAAGGTTGCAATTAAAATTGATAGTCAAATAAAAATTTAATATCAGGGCTAAATTCTTAAATGAAGAAAAACATAAATATTTAAAGGTAATATTGAGAATGAATACATAAAATATAATTAATTGAAATAAAGAATATTGCATGCTTATATTTTTTTAGTAATATAAAAATTTTAATCCTAAGTTGACCATAAAAACTATAATTTTAAATAATTATTGAGAAACCAATAAAGTAATAACGTTAGTAAAAGAATTAAATTTATTAAAAGAATATCTAATTAATTTTGAACAAAAGTAATGCAAAAGCAATATAAAGATGTGTTATACAAAATACAAAAAAATTTAGTACCAAATGATCAACTTAAATTAAAAAGAAAAGGAACCATCATTATATATGCTAATTGAGAAAAGACATTCTTCGAAAAAATAAAATTGAATAAAAACATAAAATAGTAATAGGAATAATGTAGAAATAAAATATAAAAAGAATAATTATAGAATAACAAAATTCACAAACAAAACAAATGAAAGATTTATCTATTACTATTGTAATAAATTAAATTTATAAAGAAGAATTTTGTGATAAAAGGACTTAATATGATGCTTATATAATATCTTTGAATTTTAAACTTATATGATGAGATAAAATCTATATTGCAATTTGAATAAACACAATTATATTTTAGTTATAACAAATAAGTTGGTTCTACTAAAATAAAATTAAAAAATAAACAAGTAGCCAATGAGTTTTTTAATTTAATTAAAAAACTTAAAATTCTAAAAATTTGACATTTGGCAAAAAATTGTGCAATTACATCAACACAAAACTATGCTACATATAATATTACTAGCATATATCTCGTGCTATGCACGGCATATTCGGTCAATTAAATTAAATAAATTAAATTCAAAAGTATAAAATCAATTTGTTGTACTTTTTCAAATATAATATAATTTTTTATATTCAATTAATAAAGTACTATTATTTCTAAAAGACAGTGTTTCGAATAGTTAGCTAATAACGCTAAATAGTATCAATTATAACAAAAATAATATGATTTCTTAATATTAAGTAAAACTTAAAAAATATTTCTATGTTTTATAGTATATTTTTTATAGTTTCATATTAAGACAGTATGTAAATTTTTTCTATAAAATATAAATATTAATAATAGAACTATATTATAATTAAAAAAAGTAAGAAAATTAAAGTATCAAGTTATGATCCATGTCAAGAAACCGGATGCAAATATTTTAATAAATAAAAATGATAATAATGTACTAAATTTTGAAACATAAAAAATTAAAGGATTTGAATACATAACTTTTCTAAGATTTTTTTGATAGATATTTGTCAGAGAGAAAAAAAATATTAATTTGAAATATAAAATCTGATGGAATATCCCATCGAAAGGCTGCCAATTTTTTTTCAATAATAGTTCATTCGAATTCTACTAGGAATTGGTTGAAAAACTCCATTTTGCTATTGAAAATTTTGACTTTTCCTCTAAAAACTCCATTAAAAATTTTTCATTTCATTGTAATATTGTATTAAACCTTATGACCCCTTTATATAGGCATATGACATTAAAAATAAAAAATAAAAATTAATTTCTTAAAATCTTTTACATTATCCCATCAATATACATAATCTTAAAAAGATAATTTCAAATCTTTTATTCGATAAGATTCTAGATCACGTGCTACAACTTGATTGATTTCTATCTTATTAGACTGCAAGATGCAAGTTTATAGATTGAAATATCTCAATAAAAATTAAAAAATTTTACCAGTTGTTAATAATTTATCTAGTAGTTAATCAAGACAATATAAATATGTGAATTTAAATTAATTTCTTATTTATCTAAATAAAATTTGAATTTTCTTAGAGAAAGAAGAGTAACTGACAACTAATAAGAATTTTTAATTTAATTAAAAAATAAAAATTCTAAATATTCAAAATTTGGTCAAAATTGCATAATAGTGAGTTTTGCACTGTTGTATCAAGAAAATAAATCATATGTGAATTTGAATTAAGTTGTTACTTATTTAAATAAATTTTGAATTTTCTTAAATAGAGATGAGTAATTAACAACTAATAGAAAATTTTAATTTAATTAAAAAATTCAAAATGTTGAAAATTCAGAATTTGGTCAAAATTGCACAATTATGGTTCCCATAACGTTGTACTATATATAATAGTATAAATAGATGATATTGTCACACGATAAGAAACTAATGCATTATATAAAAGTTTATTCTCAAAATTCTTTTGCATAAATATAATTGGATCTTCATAATATTGCACAAATAGTAGAAAAAAAGTCAACAAAAGAAGTTGTTAATCGTTCAACCAAATTGAATATATACTTTAATGGGTCAAATAATGTCTATTGTTATAAACTTAAAAAATTAATAAATGTATTTTCTACTGATACAATCATCTCATAATTTTTTTAAATAGATCTATAAATTTAAAGAATATATACTGATAAGTAGTATGTAAAGTTTTTAAAAAGAGTTCGAACTATACATATTTATACATATATAATTGCATATATATGAGGAAAACCGAGTAATAAAAAAATCAATCAATCAATCAATAACAAACTATGTAATAAACCAAAAAGATATAAAAGGTGTGGAACTTTAACAACAAATAAAAGTTAGATGATAGACTTTATTCATAATTGAAGAGAAAATTATAGGCACAAACATTCAAAAAGTCTTTTCTATCATGCAACATAACAAAATTAAACAAATAAAATGAAATCAAAATAATGCCAAAAAATAAAGCAAACAATTAATAATTTGAAGAATGAAAAAATGAACATGCAAATAGATAGATAGAGAAAAGAAATGCTAGAGTTTTGAAAATATTATTAAAATGACTTTCAAAATATTTTATTTATAGTGGTATATATATAAACTAGCATGTAACTGGTGTGATGCCTAGAAAATAATTGTATAATTTATTTTATAATGATATTTATTTTACTTCAAGTGATTAAAACTTGAATTGTAATTATTTTTAACATTTAATGAAAGAAAATCTATTACTAATTAAATAAAATAATATAAATATTTCAATTAAAAATATTATGTTTGAAGATATTGTATACTATAAGTTATAGAATATCAAGAATTGCTAACTCCGAGTTTATAAATTATATAGAAATTTATAAAATGATAAAATTAAAAAATAAAAAATAAAAAATATATATATAATTAAGAAAATAGAAATAGCTCAGAATATTTTGCTAAATACACTTTTCAAATTATATATCTAGATATTTATACTTATATATTCTGATATGATAAATAAGCAAATGATTATTTTAATATAAAGCTTTTTGTATAATTTCTTAGTAATTTGGAAGTTACTGTTAGTTTTTCATGACATTTGAAAATTTTAAATGTTAAATAAGTAGTTTTGTAACTCACAATTTTATAAGCTAAAATATCTTTTAATATTACGTATAACTCTAATAAGTCAAATTTATTTATTTATATTTAGATATGCATTTATTTTGTTATTTTTAAATAACCAATTAATATCTATTATCTACGTGAATAATATAATAAGTAAATTTATAATATTCAATTCAAAATAAAATATCAATCTTTCATAAGTTGTTATATAAATATATAAAAATGTAGGAATAATTAAATGGATACTTACTCTCATTCAAATTTTTTTGATCTCAAGTCATTAATTCATGTAAAAATATTTGTTTGAATTATTGTAAGAAAAAAATTAAAATAAATGTATGCTATATAATTATAAAATAGAGTAGTAATTGAATATATCAAAAAATACAAAAATTAATATCATTTGCCATTTAAGTGGTCATTAATTTATCAAGCTTTTGAAAATATTCAACTATGTCAACTATAGATATGTCCCATATAAAAGAATTTATTTCAAATAATTAAAAATGAGTTCTCCATTATTAAATTACTAAAAAATAAAATAATTAAATTAATAATATAAAAATAAAATTCAAAATTTATAGTTGTTGTAGGAAGTACCTATTTATATTCAAAAGTTGGAGAAGGTTTTTTACTAATAAATCGATGTTCAAAATCATTCCATACTTGTGTCTATTGTTTTGGCAAAATACTATCACCCATTCTTACTAAGAAAATGAAAGAAACCTCAAAAATGGAAATAAATTCTTCAACAAAATATATATAGTTTTATATAAAGTTATTTTACATATCTCAAAAATATTATTGTAAAATTAATTTTAAAGACTTTGATAAATTGAGAACTTATATATCAATTAATTTATAATTATTCATACAAACTCCTAACTCTTTAATAAAGAAGGGATGATTGATATTTTACATAAATAGTTGTTATCTCTTTCATAAGTGACAAATAAGTTGTACATTTTTTTAAATAAGTCATGATATTAAAAGATAATTATGATTGTTAAGCATTATATTTTTGCTTTGAAGTATATTTAATATGAATTATGTAAAAGTTATATATATATATTTAAATTGTAAGTTGTCTAGAAAATAATTATTTAATTAAGAAATAAAAGAATTTATTTTATCAAATGATTTAATATTTTTTATTTATTTAATAATTTTTTTAGAAATAATTGAATGTTGTATTACTTTAACTAAAAATAAAGTAATTATATCTATATAAATATAAAAGAATTTATTAAGTATGAAAAATTGATTGTTGTTTTGAAATAACCTTGTTATCAACTACTTGTTTTTTTGCATAAATTTTAAGTTTTTTTGAATAAATATGTATAATTAAATTAAAAAAATCCAACTTTTTAAATGAACAAATAAGTTAATATTTATCAGATAATTTCATTACTTCATATATCCATTTAATTTTGTTAATAAGAATATCAAAGTGAATATAAATTTCTAAATATGAAATATATCAATTGTGAAAAAGGATTTATTTAACAACAAAAATTTGATTTTTAGCTGTATATAATATAATTTTATAAATAAGTTTTTTATCCAAGATAAATAAGACTATTTTCTTATAAAAATATTATAATAAGTAAAGATTCAACCAATCAAAATAAACTTATCAAAGAACATGATATTTTTTAGAAAAAATAAAAAATTCTTTTTTATATGCACATAATTAGAAATGGGTAAATCAAGTGCCAATAAATTTAGTGAATATTTTATATAAAAGTATATAGTATTTATTCATTTATTTGATAAGAGAATTAAAATAATTTTAACAACTTAATAAAATTAAAACATTTTTAAATATTTCGTAACATCACATTGTTTGAGGTACATTATTGAAATATGAAGTATATATGATTTTTTTATCTAGATAAATCAAGAGAGCTACAACTAAAATAATAGTAAAATAAAAACTCAATATCAATGATAAGTTCTTATATGAACATATAAAATATTTAAAATAGTATTGAAAATAAATACATAAAATATAATTAATTGAAATAACAAGGTACTGCATGCTAATGATTTTAAGTAATAGAAAAATTACAATCCTAAGTTGGCCATAGAACTTTAATTTTAAATAAAATTTGAGGAAATAATAAATTAATAACATTCATAAAATATTTAAATATATTAGAAAAATCTAATTAATTTAAAATAAAAGCAAACCAAAAATAATATACATATGTGTTATCACAAAAAATATTAAAAACTTTCTACGAAATGAACATTGAATTAATTAAAAAGAAATAAAAATATTATTATATTATGCTAATTAGGGAAAGAGGTCCTAAAACTAAAAACATAGAATTGTACAACGAATAATGTGGAAATAAAATATAAAAAAAATAATTGTAGAATAATAAAATTTACATACAAAATAAATAGAATATGTATCTATTAATCTTGCGATAAATAAAATTTGTAAGATAGAATTTTGTGGGAAAGTACTTAATATGGTGCTTATATAATATTTTTAAAATTATAAACTCATTTAGTGAAATAAAAATATGATAATAGACATTTTTTTAATTATCATATGATATAGAAATCTATATTATAATTTTGGATAAACACAACATGATATTTTAGTTATAATGGATAAGTTGATCGTATTAAAAAAAATATAAAAGTAAACAAACAACCAGTGAAATTTTTTCAATTGAATTAAAAAACTCAAAATTCTAAGGCTATGTTCCTCTATATTTTCCCAAAATTTTTCAAACCCCAAAACAATTTTCAGAATGGAGGCACATTCTCCAATTTTTTGCTCAAAAAAACTTAAATTTTATACCCAAAAAATCCCTCCCAAACCACCCAAAAAGCCCTACACTCTAAAAATCACACATACCTTCTTACTTTTGTCACTCTATCTTTCATATAACTCATTCATTTATCACTCTCCCACTTCACTCATTCATTCATACATACATATATAAATATTAAAATTTCACTGGGCAAATTTTTTTTTAAACTTATGTTTACAAATTTAATTAAGCTAATTGTCGAAAAAATGAATTGCATTTAATTAAATATTATTTATGTTATTACTAAGTAACTTAATTATTGAATAACATATTAAATTAATTAAATTTACTTATTAATTAAATAATGTATTAGTTGTATTTAATATTTAATGTATTAATTAAAATTATATTTATTTATTTAATAAATAACTTAAGATTTTTTAATTTGATATAATAAATAAATTAATCTTCTCAAAAAAATATTCTTCATTAAATATTAATCTTCACATTTATTTAAAAGTATAATAAAAAATTTGATTATAGGCTGATACTTATGTAATAATCTATCAAGTTTAATAAATTAATATTGATATGCTTAAAGTGATTGTTGAGAGAATTAATTAAATTTAAGTAAAATTATTTGATTATTACTAAGCAATTTATTTACTAAATAACGTATTAATTAAATAATGAGTCAATATAATTAAATAATTTACTAAATTAATTAAATTAATTTATTTAAATAACTTATTATTTATATATTAATTATGTTTCATATTTTACATATAATTAAATATTATGTTTATTTATTTCATAAATAATTTAAGATGATTTAATTTCATATAATATAATATTGTTTATTTTTTTTTTAATTTGATGAACTTTTATTAGGTCTTATATATATAAATTATTAAAAAACTATTTATTTTAACAAATAACTAAGTTTTATTTATACATAAATTGTAAGTAATAAATAGCTAAATAATTATATTTTAATTAATCGATAGTAATTAGTTTATAATTATGTATAGTAATTAAATTTTTTATAAGTCAATATTAATAATTTTGATATAAGCTATTTTTTTTATAATTAAAATATAGTTATGATTTCATGAATAATTAATATTTATTAATATAACCAAATAATACATCATTTATTAATATTAAATTTATAAAAAATATAAATTTCAAAATAAATAACCAATTAAATTAATTATACTCATATTCCAATCATTACACACACACACACACACACATGAACCTACACACATCATTCAACTATAAAAATATATACATATAATATATAAAAAAATTACTTTCACCCTATAAATCTAACAAAAAAGCAACTGATTTTATATCTACAGCAAAGTTTGTCTCTCCCCCCAAAACATAAAGAAACAAACAACTTATTTTCAAATCATTTTTCACATTTCTCCAAAAAAAAAAAAAAAAATCAAACAAACAAACACACGCATAACACATTCTCCAAATTTTTTTCCCAAAAATCCATTTCCCCAAATTTTTTTCTAGAAAATGGCAAAAATATAAAAGAATAAGCCCTAAGAATTTGATATGTGGAAAAAATTATATAATTAGAATCAAAATTGCACAATTAGACAAGCACAAAGCTATGCTATATATAATAGTATAAATTAGTTATTAAAGATGAGAGAAAAATTATGAAAAATTTATCGAACTATAAAGTTTGAATGATCAAGGAATCATCCATATATTGAGAATTGCGATAAAAAAAGATTTTGTAAATAGAATGCAATCGTTGTCCAACGATAATTTTTCAATTTAATTGAAAAACTCAAAATTTTAAAAATTCAAAATTCAGAATATGGTCAAAATTACAAAATTACGATCCCACACCATCATTGTTTATATAATAACTAGCATGTACCTGGTGTGATGCACCAAATATAATTATATAATCAAATAATTGATTTTATAAAAATATTTATTTTACTTCATATTATTAAAGCATGAATTATAATTATTTTTAACATTTAATGAAAGAAAATTAATTTCTAATAAAATAAAATAATATAAATATTTTAATTAAAAATATTATATTTGAAAATAACTTATATTTAAATAAGTTGTAGAATATCAAGAATTTCTTAGTCTAAGTTTATAAATTATACTAAATTTATAAAATAATAAAATTTAAAAAATAAATAAAAGAATTAAGAAAATATTTTTTATCGCAAAACATTTTAATAAATTTATTTTTAAATTAGATATATATACACACATACATATTTTGATGTAATATGTAACACACCTGAAATTTGGTATTTTTAAAAATAAAGATTTAAAAATCAAGAAATTGGTTGATTGGATTTTAGGGCTCGAAAAATAAATAAAAATGACTTGATTGCAAAAAAAAATTGAAAGTTTTGGGGTCAAAGTGCAATTAAGTAAGACTTTATTACACAATATTTTCAAAGTTTTGGGGTTGCTTGGCTAATATTTCGTGTCAAAGTGAGGCACTCACTAGTTAGGGGGCTGAATTGATATTGGTGGAAACCTTGGAAGACCTAATTGAAACTGAACTAAAATTTTGGGGGTCAATCTGCGATTAAGGAAAGATCAAATCTATAAATATTGGATTTTGCATTTTCACCCTCATTTTTTCACATCATTTCCACTGCAACCTACCACCCTCACCGTGCTTCTCTCTCGCGTGCGACCAAAACCTAGCAAATTTGGTACCAATTTCTTCCTTTCTTTGCATAGAACACGAATATACTAATTTCTTCCCAAACCCACTGATGGAACGGCCAAAATTTGAGCTCAAAAATTTGGCCACGGCGAAGGTATTAGATTTCCATTTTTTGGTGACTTCTGGAGGCAACCAACAGGTTTAATTTGATGGGATTAGCCTAAGGATCACGTGGGTAGCTTTAGCTTTTCAAACAGACCCTTGCCGGTGATAGAATCGGAAGAAAATCATGCAGCAATGAGCGGTGGCGCTGAAACTTTGAGGTTTCGATTGAGGGCTTTTCTGGTGGTGATTCATGCAGTTGAGGGTGCATTGGACATCTCTGTTTGAAAAGCTTCTGTTGGTGGTGGTTTTAGCTTTATTTGGCGACGGTGGAGCTGGGATAGTTTCTCTAGCTCATCGTGGCAATCGTAATGGTGGTCTTGGTTTGTAATTTTGAGGTCCAGTTAAGCAAATTATTGGGTAAAGATCGATATTGAGTTTAGAGTTCTTGTATCGTTTTAAATTAGTATAAACTCTTGCATTGTAGAGGAATGATTTTTGAATCTATACCTAGAGATGAGAATATAACCATGCATGGATGTTGTATGAATTCATGAACCCAGATTTGTTTCAATATGTGTTAACTTTGGGATAATTAAGTTAAATAAGTGAGAAAGTCCTAGTTTTGGAGATTTAAGACCTAAGTGGAAATAATCTGGATAACTAAGATATTTGGACCGTTTATTTTGATTTAGGATACCGATATAAGGTTAAAAATGTAATTGATGACTAGTTTATGCTTCATTATACACTTGATATGAAAATTGAGACTATTTTGGTAATAACAATATTATTAGTCATTTCGTGATGATGGTATCGTTTAAGCCCTAAAACTATCATGTTAATATGTTAATTAGTGATTTCAGACTATTAATGGTTTAATTGTGATTATTAGGATTGAATGTGGATTTTGACTGTAAATATACTATTTTGGTTAGGTGACGACGACAAAGTGCTTCTTGCAGGTTAATAGGTGGCGACAGCATTTCTGAGACCATAGAGGTGAGGGTCTGCCAATATGATGCTTTATTACATTATTTGGTATTTGTGATATACCCTTGTGAGGGTTACTATTTTTGCATTGACTGTACAGTGTTATTGAAATTTGTGAACTATTGAGATCTCAATTGATTATTTATTAATTGATCTGAACACCCATATGAGGGTTACTTCCTAATTATGATCCTCTTTTTTTGTTTATTTTGGCATTCAGAACTCCCGTCTATTATATATTGTTTGATGGTTCTATTATTCGACTGTTCTGTTTTTTGACTATTCTATTATTTGTCCATTCTATTATTTATATTGCTCTATACTGTTATCGTTTGCATTGCCAGAACACTCATTTATCTGGTATTAGTGATGTGTTAGGGATACTCCTGGGCATCTACCTTCTGTTAGTGATGTGCCAGGAATACTCCTAGGCATCTATCGTTTGTCAGTGATGTGTTAGGGATACTCCTAGGCATCTACAGTCTGTCAGTGATGTGCTAGGGATAGTCTTGGGCATCTGCCATCTATCAGTGATGTGCTAAGGATGCTTCTAAGCATCTACCGTCTACCAATGATATGTTAGGGATACTCCTAGGCATCTACTGTGTACCAAGCTATCACGCTTGGGTAAGATTAACTAACTAGTATGCATATGTTAGTTAGGACTGCTCTATTTGACTGTATCTTATCCGATTGATTGTATACCAATTGATAGACTGTATCCTAACTGTCTGATTGTTTCCTGACTGTTCGATTGTTCCTAACTGTTTCACTGTATCCTGATGTGTTTCTATTTGACTAATGATTTACAATATGTCAAGATCTCTACTGCTTGTATTTACGATTATCTCTCATTAAGTCATTTGGACTTATCCCCACGTTTATCTTGATTATCTCAGACAGGAATAGGTAATGGACAAGGACATTTTGGCTGAAGGTGTGAAAGATATGTTTTGTAATAGCACCATGGTTATATATGTGCATGAGTCTCCTTAAACACTAAGTTTTTCAACATGGAGGTTGTGAGACGTAAGACTAAATTATGACCTTAGGCATGTAAATATTATGATTGTGGCTCGAAATAGCTTATGGCATGTAATTAAAGATTTTTGAAACCTATTAAGTTGAATCTGTGATTGATCTTGATAGGTTTTGAAAAGTTCTTTATGGGCCTATTGTTATTTATATGTTAAGTATTAAGACTAAACTGAGTGGCGTCCCAGCTTAGGTGCTATCCTGAGAGGGGGCGCTACAGATGTGGTATCAAAGCCTAGACTTGTTGATGACCTAGGCATTGGGTATCATTAGGATTTGTTATTAGGATGGTTTGAGTAAGAATTTTCGATATTATGCATATTTGGGATCTTGTTGTATATCGTAGGATGATTAGACTTGTGTGTCTATGAGTCTGGCTCTATTTCATCTAAATTTTCTTCTTCTACTATCCTTAGAAACTTGGAAGGTTTAGTGGAATCGATGGCATCTCAAGGAAGTTTCAGTACACCAGTTGCTTCTAGAACTGGATGAAGGGAAAGACCGACTAGGAAACAGGTCGGTGACCGACAAGTTCCAAGACGAGGGCACCTGTTTACTCTCGAGCTATGCAAGAATAAAAGATTTCACAAACCGCTTCAGTGGGTTAGCTAGCAGACCTTGTAGTTCAAAGAAGACTGGGATTTAGGCAGCAGGATCAACAACCAGGTGGTGAAGCATGAGTTGTCAATGAGATGGCCCAAGATTAAGCGTTGGAATGGTTCCTTTGTTTCAATCCCCTGAGGTTCTCTGGAGGCCCTAATGATAGAAAAGCCTAAGAACGGATTGAGAGTTTGGAGAATATTTTTGAGACACTACATTATCCAAATGAGTGAAAGTTTTCAATTTGCCACATTCATTCTGGAAGTTTTCACCTACCCGAAGTTAGTAGAAGATGATGGACCATAGATGGACGGCTGAAGGAATTCACTAAACTTGGGAGAATTTTACCCAAGATTTCAGGAATAAATATATGCTAGAAATGGTGAAGCAAGCAAGAGAGAGAATTTATGAATCTTATATAGGGGGCACAGTCCGTTAGTCAGTATAAGGCTACTTTTAGCCGACTGATATATTATGCTTCCCATATATAAAATGATGAAGGATGACAGGTTCGACGATTTGTGTAAGGGTTATGGCTTGAATTGACAATGGGTTTGACTACTTGTGAGTTGTTGAACTTCAACCAAATAGTAAGCAAGGTATTGCAACTTAAGTTAGAGTTGCAGGAGATCCGAAAGACTGAGGATAAGGGTCGAAAGGAAAAGATGCACCTTGATAGGCAAAGTAATGCTGGAAAAAATAGGATAGGTGCTTGGGCTGTATTGGAAGCGATCAATACTTCCTGAAAGAATGCCCTAAAAGAAGAGGCCCCATAGTTGCAGGGAAAGGAAAACAGATAGTAGTAGCTAGCGGGAAGCAGGCAGTACGAGCTCAGGACTCTGCCTTGGCAGGAGAAGAAGCACCGGATCTTACTGAGATAGTAAAATGTTAGATTTATAATTTTAGAAATTATGATAATACCTTATATGATCCTAGTGTTTCGCATTCTTTCATACATGTCGTATTTCCTCGAACTAAATATGCAAACCGAGATTAAAGTTTATTATATAGAAGTGGCGGCTAAATACTCGAAGGTATTCCTAGAAGAATTGAGCTCATTACTCTCCTACCCTATGTAGAAGAATTATTTGACCTTCTGTGAGGATAAGAATTTTCTTAAAAAGTAGGAGTTGAAGCAAGGATACTACCAACTGAAGGCTAGAAAAGACTTTGAATAGAGAAGGTGACTTTTCTTGGGCATATCATATCCCAAGATGGAAGTAGAGGATTGATCCCTCTGAGATAGAGACAGTAGTCAACTGGAAGAGACCAAAAAATGTGATAAGATGTTCGTAGTTTTTTGCGTCTTGTTGGCTATTGACGAAGATTGTGAAGAAATTTTCCAATTAGCTGACACGTTAATTAAATTAACTAAAAAATTTCAACCATTTGACTAGAATGAGAATTTGAATAGGAGATAACGTTGATGGATAGAAATCCTAGAAAATTGCAATTTCTCCATCACCTATCACCTGGAAAGGTGAATGTAGTGGCCAATGCCTCGAGCCGAAGGGCTGGGATGACTCACTTACTAGGACCAGAAGCATTAGAAAGCCTAAGAATAGGTGCTGAGCTAAAATTAATACAACAAGTAGGATTGCAGAGATAAATGCAATTTGAATCATAGGATGAAATGCGATGAGTCATAAGTCAATGACATATAGATGTTGAGATAGATGGAAAGGTTGGAAGTTCTGGAGAGTCTGAGATTTATACCAATAATCAAGTATTCTTTTGTTCCGTAAGAAATATGTGTGCAGGAAGAAGTAGAAGATAAATTGCTAGATGAGGCACACAAGTCAAGATACACGATGCATCGAGAGACACGAAGATGTATCAAGACTTGAAAAAATAATTTTGGCAAAATGTAATGAAAAGAAAATATAGATCGACTCACCAAGTCTACTTATTTTCTACCAGTTGGAACAGTACTCAGATAAGAATCTGAGGACCAGATTCTTTTAAGGGGGAAGATTTGTTACACCCCTAAAATTTGGTATTTTTTAAAAATAAGAATTTAAAAATCAAGAAATTGTTTGATTGAATTTTAGGGCTCAAAAAATAAATAAAAAGAACTTGATTGAAATTTTTTTTAAAAGTTTTGGGATTAAAGTACAATTAAGCAAGACTTGATTAGATTAAATTTTCAAAGTTTTGGGGTTGCATGGCCAATATTACGGGTCAAAGGGGTCAAAGTGAGGCACCAGCCAGTTAGGGGGTTGAATTGATGTTGGTGGAAAGCTTGGGGGACCTAATTGAAATTGAACTAAAATTTTGGGGGTCAATCTGTGATTAAGGAAAAATCAAATCTATAAATATTGAATTTTGCATTTTCACCCCCATTTTTTCATCGTTTTCTTCACCACAAGCCATCACCCTCATTGTTCTTCTCTCTCACCGACGACCTCGCTCTGGTGACCAAAAACTAGCAAAGTTGGTACCAATCTTATCTTTTCTTCACGTAGAACATGAATATACTAGTTTCTCCACAAACCCACCGGTGAAACAACCAAAATTTGAGCTCAAAAATTTGGCCATGGTAGAGGTGATGGGTTGGTAGCTTAAGCTTCTCAAACAGATTATCGCTGGTGATGAAATTGAAAGAAAACCATGCGACGACGAGCAATGGTGGTGAGACTTTGAGGCTTCGATTGAGGGCTTTTCCAACGACAATTCATGCAATTGAAGTGTGCGTTGGATAGCTCTGCTTTTTTGGTGGTGGTTTTGGCTTTTTTCAGCAATGATGAACGACGACAGTAGAGTTGGGATAGTTTCTCTAGCTCGTCCTGGTGATCGTAATGGTGGTCTTGTTTGTGATTTTGAGGTTCGGTTAAGCAAATTCTTGGGTAAAGATTGGTATTGAGTTTAGGATTTTTGTACTGTTTTAAATTCGTATAAACTCTTGTATTGTGGAGGAATGATTTTTGAATATGTGCCTAGCGATGAGAATATAACCATGCATGGATGTACGAATTTATGAACCCTAATTTGTATCGATATGTGTTAAATTTGGGATAACTGAGTTAAATAAGTGAGAAACCTTAGTTGTGGAGATTTAAGATCTAAGTAGAAATAATCGGGATAACTAAAATATTTGGACCGTTTATTTTGATTCAGGTTACTGATATAAGGTTAAAAATGTAATTAAGGACTAGTTTATGCTTCATTATTAGACTTGATATGAAAATCGAGACTACTTTGGTAATAACGACATTATAAGTTATTTCGTGATGATAGTATTGTTTAAGCCCTAAAACTATCATGTTAATCGGTTAATTAGTGATTTTGGACTATTAATAGTTTAATTGTGGTTATTAGGATTGAATGTGGATTTTGACTGTAAATATATAATTTTGGTTGGGTGACGATGAAGTGGGTCCCATATGTCAATAGACGGTGACAGCATTTCTTAGATTGCAGAGGTGAGGGTTTGCTAATCTGGCGCTTTATTACACTCTTCAGTATTTGTGATAAACCCCTATGAAGGTTACTGTTTCTGTACTGACTGAATTGTGTTATTAAAATCTGTGAACTGTTGAGAGCTCACTTGATTTTATGTTGATTGATTCGAACAACCCTATGAGGGTTACTTCTTGATTATGATCTTGTTTTCTATTTTTTCTGGCCCCCAAAACTTTCGTTTGTTATATATTATCCGACGGTTCTGTTATTCGATTGTTCTGTTGTCCGACTATTCTGTTATCTGTTCATTCCATTATCTGTATTGCTCTTTATTGTTATCATTTGTGTTGCTGGCACACTCATTTATCTGGTATTAGTGATGTGCAAGGGATACTTCTATACATTTATTGTCCATTAGTTATGTGCTAGGGATACTCCTAGGCATCTACTGTCTATTACTGATGTGTTAGTTATATTCCTAGGCATCTGTCGTCTATCAGTGACGTGCTAGGGATACTCCTAGGCATGTACCGTTTGTCAGTGATGTGCTAGGGATACTCCTGTACATCTATCGTGTGCTAAGCTATCACGTTTGGGTAAGATTAATTGACCAGTATGCATATGTTAATCAGGACTGTTCTGTTTGACCGTATCATATCTGATCGATTTTATCTCGACTGATAGATTGTTTCCTAACTATTCTATTGTTTATGACCATTTGATTGTATCTTGATATGTTTTTATTTGACTAATGATTTACGATTTGTAAAGTTGACTCTTCCTCGACAGATCCCTACTGCTTATATTTATGATTACCCCTCACTAAGTCCTTTGGACTTGCCCCCCATTTATCTTGATTGTCTCAAACAGGAATAGGTGATGAACTAGGACATTTTGGCTGAAGGTGTGAAAGATATGTTTTGTTAGAGCACCATGGTTATATATAGGGCTGTTAACGAATCGAATTGAATCGAATATCTAAGGATTAGAATTTGATTTATTTTACTCGTATTTATATTTGTATTTGAATTCAAATCGAATACTAAATTAGGTTGGAATTCGATTCGAGCAACTATTTGATATACTCGGATTCGATTCGAATGTTCTTTTAACTCAATTTTTACTTGAATTTTGAATGACTTATTGATTTTTCACCTTTTATTATGGTCACAAAATGAAAATGTTTGATTTACCCAAAAAGCAAATATCAAATACATATAATAGTTGACATAATATTCAATGGCTTCATTACTACAAATTATAAATGATCAAAAATTTAAGTTTTAAGAAATAAAAATATTAATATATAATAATATATAATATATATTATAAAATATATTTAAATATTTTATCGAATATTGAACTCAAATTATTGGATTTGATTCGAATTTAATTATATATCGAATATTATACTAGACTCGAATTCAAATTTGAATTCGTTAAATTTTGAATTCGAATATGCTATTAGGATTCGAATCTCGAATTGTTTGGTAAATGTTTGATTCGTTGACAACCTTAGTTATATAAGTGCATGGGTCTCCCTTGAACTTTAAGTTTTTCAACTTAGGGAGGTTGTGAGATCTAAGACTGAATGGTGACCTCGAGCATGTAAATATTATGATTGTGGCTCGGAATAGCTTATGGCATGTAATTAAATATTTTTGAAACTTGTTAAGTTGAATCTGTTATCGATGTTGATAGGTTTTGAAAAGTTCTTATGGGCCTATTGTTGTTTATGTGCTAGGGATTAAGACTGAATTGAGTGGTGTCCTAGCTTAGGTGCTATCTCAAGAGGGGGCGCTGCATGATAAATAAGTAAATAATTTTTTCTATATAATGTAGAACAATTTTTGTATGGTTTCTTAATAATGTGAAAGTTACAGTTACAATTTTTATGACATTTGAGACTTTTAAATGTTAAATATTTTTTTAAAGTAAATATATAACATCTTTATACTTTATCTATGAAAATAGCTTACATTAGGTTATTAGTTATTTGATAACTAATTCAATAACTAGTTTGTAATATACAATTTTTATAAGCTAAAATACCTCTTAATATTCCATATAACTCTGATAGGTAAATATTTTTTGTCCTAATATTTTGGATTTCAAATGAGATAAAATTAAATGAAAGAAAATTAAAGATAAAATACAATCATATTGGTCAGAGATAACAATCAACAACTAATGAAGAAATAAAAAGATCATAAAAATGCTCAAGTAAATAGTAAAATTAAATACTACTTTTGAAAATGGTGAGGTACAATTAAATTTAAAGCTTTACAATTTAGTATTTAAAAGCTTGTAAATATAAAGACATCTCATATTTATGATGTCATGGAAAATAGATTTCAAGATTATTCAGCAAGAATTTAAAAAAATTCGAAACTTCCAAAACATAAAAGTTTAGGAATATGATTATATACTTTATTAAAAAGAAGAAAAATATTATTCAATCAACAACTAACTTCTTTAAAAAATAAAAATATATAAGAAAGATATATGACACAAGATTGATGGTTTCAAAGTTGTATTGGAAAAACTAAAAATTATAATACCTTGAGAATACTTTAGACTTAAAAGATGATGATATATATTAAGTTAAAATTTAAAATGTAAAGAATTAAATAATATGTTACTTGTTAAGAATTTAAAAAAGTCTTATTTAATTTTAATTTTTGATTAAAAATTAATTAAGCAAAGAGAAAACTATGATAGTGAAAATAAAAAAAAGTTAAAAATCAAACTAAATATATAATATAATTATAAAGTTAAAATCCATATTAGTATACAAGTTAACAGAAATCTTTTAATTTGACTCATAAGTTAATTATTGAATAAGTAAGTGAAGAAAAGAGTTCAAAATTAGTAATACAAAGTTAAAATGATAACGAATTGATAAAGTAATTATAAAATCAAACAAACAATAAACAATTTGAATGAAATAAAAAGGCACACAAAGTGAGATATCTTTTACAGGAATAAATCATGTCAAATTTAATAACCAAAAATCAAATTTAAAATTTATGTAAAAATAAAAAATTCTAACAATTTAGAATTGTATCAAAATTGCACAACTGTGGGTCCCACACCGTTGTACTATTTATAATAGTATAAATAGATAATTATATTTTGAATTTTAAATGAAAGAAAATTATATATAACATACAATCATATCAGTTAGAGATAACAATCAACAACTAATGAATTTTTTTTAATTGAATTAAAATATTTAAAATTATAAGAATTTGCCATTTGGCTAAAATTGTACAATTAGAATTAAAATTGCATAGTTGTGGGTCCAACACCATTGTGCTTTAGATAATAGTATAGATATAGATAGATATGTGTGACTACATGCCGAGAGTACACTCTTGATATATATATATATATATTATTTTAAGCTGTGTAGTTTGAATGTATAATAAAAAAAACTTTTTAATTGATCTAAATTTTTTCTCAAATGTTAAAAATTTATCTTTTGTGTGTTGTAATTCATTTTAGTTTTTTAATGAAGAAATTTTTGAGACTAACATTGGCTTATAAAGATTTTATTTATCAAGAATCCATGTAGTACTACCTATTTCAGAAGATTAGCCTAAAAAAACTGAAAGAGAGATTTCAAAATATTTTGAAGATATGCTTTAGAGCAAATAAAGTAGAGACCTAACATGATTTAAATTGTTATCATTTGTTGTATTTAAATGTACTTATTCATTAATATTGTGAAGTTTAAATTTCTAATAGAAAAGAAGCCACTTTTAATTACATATACTAACAAATACTTAAGAAATTAACATAAATTAATATTTTTGTTAACTTCATAATATAAAAATTTTAGTACATATATTGAATAATAAATGGTATAAATTAAATAGCTTTAGAATAAGGAATCATAAGTGATAAGCTTCATTATGGAAATAAATCTAATGGAATATTTCCATAAATAATGGTAAGATCAATACGAAGTGATAATGTATATATGTTTTACCTTTCCAAATTTCGTCCCAGACGCTTCCGCTGTTTTGCTGGGTCCTTCTTCCATAGTAGCAAAGTCCCTCTTGTCCTTATCGAACATCGGTCTCACCTTTTGTTCTCTAATGGACTTAACTTGCTTCGCCAGGTTGACACGCTTGGCACCGCCAAAGAGACACGGCCTACGCTTGCCCTTTTCTGCTGCGGCCTGGGTCAAACAAGAGTCGATGGTGTCTTCCGCATCATAAACAACTTTCCTTATCTGCCTCTCCAATTCTCTCAAGGGTTCCTCCTTCTTCGTATTCTTGGCCTCCGTCTGAAGAAAGGCCTTCAATAAACCAAGGTCATTCTTCAGCTGTTCCAGTTCATTTTCCGCACCAGAGATCAGATCAACATAAGATATCAGTAGCTGCCTAACATTCTCCAGCATGAATGTTACTGTTGCATCCGCCATCGATCTTGGATAGATAGGCAGGTAGATAGATAGATAGATTGACTATGTAACACACGAGAAAGTGAGGGGGTGGAACTTTTGGAAGACAGATGATCACTCTTTCAAAATTCTCTTGACTTCTTATAGAGGAGTCTATGTAAAACTTACAATAATATAAATATATACATGTATGTATAGTAATAGCATAGTTACCTAATACTCCTTTCTATCTAAAGTACTGCGAATTGATACTTGAGTATCAATTTGCAATACTTTTACAAATTGGTATTCTCTATGGTACTCGAATTGATACTTTAAAATATGCGAATCGGATTATTGAAAGTAAAAAAAAGATACATAAAAAAAATTTAATTGAAGTTTATTAGCAAAGATGAAATATGAATAATTGAATGCTTATTATTGTGAAAATCCAAAGGCAACTGAAGATGTTCAAGAGAACAAAAAGGCTACTAAAGAAAGTAACGAGAAACGAAAGGGAAAGAAGAATTGAGAGTTTGAAAGTCTAGCGTTTGTCTTTTTGCTATTACACAAAGAATTGAGAGTTTGAAAGTCTAGCGTTTGTCTTTTTGCTATTATGTGTAATGAGAGAAAATTTTGTTGTGTTTGTAATGTTCCCTAAGTATCTTTGAATTAATTTCAACTTTTTACATTTTTATAGTTTTGGCATTAACATAAAATATAAGTGGATTGTTCTTTTAAATTTTATACAAATTTTTATACGATTTTCTAATTTTTTTGAAAATTTTACATTGAGAGTGTACCAAGTAAATTATATAAGTTTTACTGCGTACTAAAAGAGTGTACCGACTAAGCCTAACGCCAGTGTACCATATTTTTAATAGAGTGACGTACCGGGTACCATAAAGTGCCACGAATTCAGTAACTATGAGTAATAGGAATAAGAGATGAATACTTATATATGTATATATATATATACACACACACGAGATACTGAAGACTACTTATTGTTGCGTAATGCATATTATCAGGCTGGAGATGCTAATTTTCAGGATGAGACCCAAATTATATATGTATATATATATATGTATATAAACTAATGGGTTATGCGTAACTATAAGAAGTAGTTTTCTCCCATCGGCCAACATCATTGCTTTCAGGCACAAATTTGTCCTTACGAAATTTTTAATTGGTTTGATGAGGCAATCAACCGAAAAAAATTAAAAATAGTATGCAAGTTCGATTTAAGTAAACACAATATACGTAATTAAATATCAACTTGCAATTACTTATTAGTGATTCATATTCATGTGCTTGCTCTAATCACAGCCAGCCAAATATGAAAAGTATATAATAAACATATATAATATAATATAGTCTCAATTTAAGAAAACAATTAATTAAGAAAATGCATTTTGCTATATGCGCCTGCACACATTGATTAGCAATAGCAAATGCTTTATTTTTGTGTTCGGTGTAGTCTTTAAACAATAAACATTTATTTCAAAAATTTCCATCTCAACCTACCAAATGTTTGGCATTTTCTGCTGAAAAATTACACATATTTTAAGTGTCTAACATCAGGAGAGTTCATTTGACTACACCCATGTGGACCTGAACGCGATCCAATCAAAGTTTGGGGGATCAATCTCATTGCTATAATTTCGAATGTTTGGGTGGTGGTTGGCAATAACTGAAAGTTCACGGGACGTTGGTGCAATTTTCTCCAAATTCTATAACCTACCAAATGTTTGGCGTTTTGTGCCATTGATATGCCAAATGTAATCATTCAAAAAAAATCGATATTATATTGGGATGAAATCAATTGCTTTTTAAGTTTTAATGTAAAGAGTTCTTTAGTTACGATTTAATATGTTCTATTTTGATATTGATGATGGCTAGCTCTATAGTTAAAAATGGAAGCTCAATTGTGTTGTGGTATTGCCTTGCTTAATATGCATTGCTGATGAATTTTGTCCTTACTAAATGGTGTTTTGAAGGTTTAGAGTTAAAAATCTCTTATAAATTATTTTAAGACCCTCGACTCCTTTAATATGAAGAAAACTAGATATTAATAGGGGTGGTCATTCACATGGCCATGGATTGAGGGAGTTTGAATTCGATCAATTACATTATAAATTTGTTTAATTTGAATCCAACTGATTTGACTTTTAGCTTGATAAACCAACAAACTCAAATTGAACCTAAACTAAACGAGGTTAAACGGCATTGACCTAATTTGAATTTGGGTTCAACCACCAACTTAAAATCCACCTGACCCACTTATGAAGAGCATTTTTGGATTGGAACACCTTTATGAAATGTAAATGAAATTTATGTTTATTTAGCCCCCCAAATATATAGTTTCCTTTTTTTTAGATCATTTAAAACAAATAATTACATAATTATGATTCAAATAATCCTTATTATTGGCTTTCAAGTTTAAGCTTAGTTGCAGAAGATGAGTATAGATAACTAATTTTGTGTAAATTACTCTTAAATATTATTTTAAACATATATATACACACATATATATTAACTTAATTATAGCCGATGGTCATATAGATAATATATATATATATATGTATTTAATGGGTTGTCATTGTGTCACATTCATACAGAACATAATGGAATTCTATCTTTTGAAATCGCCAAATTAATGCAAATATTGATCTAAAATTAGACAAAGTTTAAAAAGCAAATAGACAACAAAAGAGAATACTTAAAAATTTATCTGTTTTTTTGTTATATGAGTCGGGTCGAATTGGATTGAATTGATGAGTCATTCAAAAATCAAATTCAAACTGGATGGTTCACCCGTGATCCAAAACAAAGCAATTCAAATTTTTAGGTTGTATTTAGCTCGACTCAATTTGTCCAACGTAATAAACTTCAATTTAAACCTAATGATTTTGTATCAATTTCGTGAATTGTTGTATTGAGTCAGGAATTACCACCCCTAGGTGTTAAGTTATCTTGTGTATTGATGATCTTTAAGATTAATGCTTTTAGAGCAAATTTGTAGTATAATTACAAAGTCTAAAAATTTTTAACCTAAAAATTTCCTTGAGGTACGAACAGTTCATGCAAGTACCTAAATCAAACGGACTTTCATTGTCCTGAGCCGGCCAATTTTTTTAATTAGTATTTTAAATTGCCCCCTGACAAATTAAAATTCTAAAACAGTAACGACTCTCATTAAGATGCGAATTTAGCAATTTTGCCGGGTGGCTGTCGTTTGGCAGGAAACAGCCACGTTAGTAAAAGAAATTGTCCATATATGTAGACTTAATTCTGGCTACTCTTGTCTTGATTTGGTGTCTGGTGATTTCCTTTTTCTTTCGAAGTGAATTAGTTATCCTCCCAATTAGTGCTTGAAAATCGGATTGTTCATTGAATTAGAAAATTTACTGATTTATTATTTATTGGCTCAATTGTTGGTCAGATCATAATTGAACGAGGACAACATCATAATTAATTATGTAATATATATTATATATTTTAATAAAGTACCAAATATAAAACATACAGAGTTTAAATTATATTATTCAATTTCATAAATTAAATTTTTTTGAAAGAGCACATAGCTTGGGTAAGAGATTAAAGGTTTCGACCTTTTAGTTGAATTTAAAAATTAGAATATTATATTTGATTTGGGACTTTGTTTTATAAATATGTTTGAATATTTTAGGTTTGTTAACTTTTTAAAAGGTATATTAACTTTGGAGGTTTACATTAGGCCAAAAAAAGAAGTATTAATTATGCCAAAAATTAAAGGAAAGAAAAGAAAAAAAAAATGAACTGGTTCGATTTTCATAAATCTTGAACTATTCAATTGTTCAAACGGTCCAACCATTGCTTCAGACGATTCACAAAATAGGATAATTTTCTTTATTTTTCAATTTACACTCAAAACTAGATCAATTCATAGGGCGGTTGACAGTTCAGCTGGTCCGACCGTCGATTGGTCCGATTTTTTAAACATTGCTTACACCTAATTGAAGTCTTAAAATACCAATATTAATTAACCGCAACTTACTATTTATAACGATTATTGCTGGTTTTCTTGCTCTTCAGCTTGACTATTTCAAGTTATTTGTTGTGCATTAATGGTCTTTAAGATTGATTTCGTTCGAGAGAATTTGAAGTATAGATGCAATATCTCAAAATTTTAACCCAAAAATTTCCCCATGCAGTCCATTCTACTCTGTTGCGACATAAAATAATGAAGCAACTTGGGGTTTGCTTATTCATATAAACAGGCGGCACGAGATGCCAATTTTCATTCATATTCTAGTGATGAGAGCCATACACAAACTAATTAATGGATCATGCCTGATAAGAGGTGGCTAGCATTATTGTTTTCAGAAAAAATTAAGGTTATCCTCATGATATTTTTATTTGGTTTGTTAAGGCCATTAAAAGCTGTAAAAAAGTTGCTGAACCGCACCCAACATTTTCCTTCTCAACCTACGAAATGTTTTGGCATTTTGCCAACATTTTCCTTCTCAACCTACCAAATGTTTTGGCGTTTTGTGATGAAGAATTACACATATATTGCAAAGGGCCCGTTTGAATTTATTTTGTGAAGGTATTTTTATTTTTTAATAAAAATAAATAGTAAAAAGTTAGTTATACATTTGAATTTGAAAATAAAATATTGTCTAGAGATTTTATTAAAAATATAATAAATATGTAGGGTTGAAAATGAATTGTATTTAAAAAATTGTAGTATTTTGGCATTAAAAATCGTGCAAATGTAAATAGGAGAAAATAAAAAGCAATGAAAAATGAACATCGAGAGAGAGAGAGAGAGAGAGAGTGAGTGTGTAATAGTATATTTTAAAAATAACAATATTTATTAAATAAGGAAGAAGTTGATAATTTTTTATTTTTATTTTTAATAAAAAATAAAATTGATGTTTGAAAACAAAACCAAACCAACACTAAGGAATAGTTACAGTGATCATTCTGGAGTTTTTGGATAAATAAAGGTGCACCCCTTAGGTTTCAAAAATAATTTTATCTGCTTTCAATGGATGAAGTGATTAGTGATGTTGACGTGAAAAGTTGTCTCTGCTCACGAGAGTTAACTTTTTGGACAAATATTAATATATGGTTATTATAAGAAATTAATTTAATTATTAAATATTAAATAATTTTTTCATAATATAATTAAGAATATAATTTCAATAATTTTATATACGTAATTAATTTTTAAAATAATTCTTAAGAAATACAAACTTATTATTTCTTAAATTAGTGTAATTTTCAGCACTTTAAATTGCTCCTAATAAATTTACATTTATTTACGAGAAATTAATTTAATTATTAAATATTAAATAATTTTTTCGTAATATAATTAAGAATATAATTTCAATAATTTTATATACGTAATTGATTTTTAAAATAATTCTTAAAAAATACAAACTTATTATTTCTTAAATTAGTGTAATTTTCAGCACTTTAAATTGCTCCTAATAAATTTACATTTATTTACGTATCAATAAAATTTTATAAATATTAATAATATAATTTCAATAATTTTTAAATAAATAATCACTTTTAAACTAATTTTTGAAAAATAGAAACCTATTATTTCTTAGATTATTTGTCATGTTACTCCTAACAAATTTACATATATTAAGTGTCAATAAAATTTCATAAATATTATAATAAAATAATTAAATATATAATTTCAACAACTTTAATATATAATCAACTTTTAAATAATTCTCAAAAATAGAAATTTATTACTTTTTAAGTGAGTGTAATAATTTTAGTGATTCTAAATATTCATACTAAATTTATGTACATTTAAATATTAATAAAATTTCATAAATAATAAAATAATGGTTAGTTAGGATAAAATCACTTTACCTACTATCACGAAACTCCCTACTTTTTCCAAAACTTTAGGAATCACTTTTCAAATATTTGAGAAAGACTTAAATACCCTTATACCTAGTCAAAATAACAAAAATAAATAAATAGCAAATGATAGGTTTTTTTTTTCTCCTCACTCTATCAAATGACACTTTTCTTCAAAAGCATTTTTTTTTTTTGGAAACCACCTTCTCCTGTGTAGAAGAAAATGTGCAAAAAACGGCCTCTTGTTTGCCAACAAAAGGGCATGAACGGACGAGAGAACAGAAAAGGCAAAACGAAATCGATGTAAGAAGAAAAAAGAAACCCTACTTCTCGTCAACTTTGCAAAAATGGAACAACCAAAAGCACCAACAAGGAGCAAGGAACAGAAGGAAGAGAACATCGTTTAGAAAGGTATGCTACTCATTTCATGAACTTTGCTTTCTTTCAAATGTGCTTATTTTTCAGTTTTACAAGTTTTGCAGGCAGATTTTCTCATTTTTCTTTATTTGGACTCTTTTGCAGTTGTCAATATATGATTTTTGTTGTAATATTTGAAAATCTCTTATTTGTACGTAATAGGCATGAAAGTTATGCTTCACTTTGTGGTGGTTTATACTTCTTATACTTAAAATTATACATTGAAATTATCTGAAAGTGGTAGTATATAATCTGTTTGTGTAAAGTATATTTTATAAGCAATTGTAATACAAAATATTTAATCTTTCAGTACTCATTATCTAAAAGTGATAATATATAATCTATATATCTGAAGAACATTTTATAGCAACTATGGTACAAAACATTCAACCTTTCAGTACACATTATTTGAAGGTGTTATACATAATTTGTGTATTAGAAGTACATTTTACAAGTAACTGTAGAACAAAACATTCAACATTTCAATACATATTATCTAAAAGTGTAGTATATAATCTGTATATCAAAAGCACATTTTACAAGCAACTATAGTACAAAACAATCAACTTTTCAGTACATATTATGTGAAAGTGGCAGTATATAATCCGTGTAACTGAAGTATATTTTACAAGCAACTTTAGTGCAAAATATTCAACTTTTCAATACACATTATGTAAAAGTGTGGTGTATAATCTATTTATTTGAAATATATTTTACAAGCAAGTATAGTACAAAATATTCAACCTTTCAATACACATTATGTGAAAGTATAGTATATAATCTACGTATCTAAAGTACATTTTACAAGCAACTGTAGTACAAAATATTCAACCTTTCAGTACACATTATCTGAAAGAGGTAATATATAATCAATGTATCTGAAGTATATTTTACAAATAATTATAGTACAAAATATTCAAACTTTCAGTACATATTAATTAAAAGTGGTAGTAAATATTTAGTGCATCTGAAATACATTTTATGGGCGAACTAGATAGGCTCAATTTACTTCTTGCATCGGTGAAGTGGAGAATGATAAGGCACATATTGTTGGCAATGTGAAGCAGGCTCTCTTTCCCTCTAATTAGCATAATTATTTCTCTCTAGTGTCTCAATAATTTCTTGCATTCATGACCTTTCTTTTGCTAGATTTTAAGATATGCTTGCTTCTTGTTTCCATTTTGTTGATTATCCCACGAACTCAACAAAACCAAGCCCCTTACTTCTTATTTTTTGCAATTAAGGGGTCTGATAATGGGGGATTTCACTTCTATTCCACTTGTGTATAATATATTACACTTATTTGGAATTAGATAGAATATTTCATGGAAAACGGGATCTTATGCTTGAGAGATTTGAGGAAAACTTAGGATTTAGATCAATTTTGTTTGAAAATGGAAAATAAATGAAGACAAGGCCAAAGCTGAAATGCGCCCCCCTGAGCGGCCATGTGAACGTCGCATGACCAATTTCTATTAGTTTTGACGCCTGAAGTAGCGATAGGGATAGAAATTGTTAAAAAAGTTATTGTTTGAGGGTCGAAAGTGTAACTCGAGATTGTTTAAGGATAAAAACGAAAAATGTAAATTTTTCAATATTTTACAATGTATTCAAATATAAATAATTTTCAAATGAAATACCCATTTTTTTATTTTCAACAATAAACTAACTTTCTTAAAATGATGAAATGATATTTTTGTCTTTTCATCACTTGAATTATAATAAATATTATTATAAGATAAAATAACTCAATGAAAGTATTTTTAGGGCATCGCACTGCACGAGCATGTGCTGGTTCATTTAGATATAATTTTTCATTGGCACTAGGTAAGTTATGTGGCCAACACTTCTTTGCTTATAAAAAGAGTTGCCATACTTTTTAACTCTAGATAAATTATTAACAGTCAGTTCAATACTTTTTCATCTACCCGAAAGAAATTTCTACATGCCCATTCGAAGAATAATTGAAACCAGTGAGCATAAAAGAATGTCATTCATATGCGTGAACAACATGCATTTTTGGTCCAAACTGATATCTCAATAATGAAAATGAAATAAATTTAAATAAATTTAATTAAATTTCTATACTTATGTTGAATTTAAAAAATAAAAAATCATAGATATAAATTGAAAATGATTGAATTCTATGATTCATCTTATAATTCTCATTTGCCTAGCCATGAAAGTGCATGGAATTGGAAATTAACCATAGACGAACTTGAAAGGCTCAAATTAAATGAATTCAAATACATCTTGTACCAAATTCGGCAATCATTAAACTTTTATGAAACCTAGTTAATTTAATTATGATTAGTTAGCTAGTTAGACAGAGGTGTAGGTTATATAAGACTAGTGAAGTAATATTAATATTATCGTCATATACTGTTATCTTTTTAAGTGTCAACGAGGTAGTTAGATAAGAGATTACTTATATTTCAAGAGCGCAGAAACCCCAAATACATACATATATAGGAAAATTATAATTTTGGTCCTCAAACTTAGCCACTTATTTAGTTTTAGTCCTTAAATAGTTTGTAATTACAAAATTGGTTCCTCAATTATCTATTTTTTAACACATTGCGTCCTTGCCAATAAGATTCTAGTTAAGTTTGATGGAAAGAGGTACATGACCTCTAATGGAGGGAAAGACTGCAGATTGTTACCCATTTTCCCTCCAAACAAGTTTTGTTGGATGTTTTATACCATTTTTTCTCATTTTTGGCTCTATTCCACACACAATACAGGTAAAGTAATAGAAGATAAAACTGATAAGTTGTGTGAAAGAAAATCAGAGGAAAAATTGAAGAGGCCAAAATAAGTTCAAGCAACTCCTTCAACAGCCATTCAAGCAACTAGTTTGATCCAAACTCTCTATTATTTTGCCATTGTAGATATGAGATACCATTGTTAACATCATGTAGCTCAAATAACCTAGTTGGGAGATATCGTGTTTGCCAAGATTGTATGTTTATTCAAGTTTTCGTTATTTTCTTTCGTTTTGATGTTGAGAACATGCGTTTAACTTGGAGTTGTGTTGGCGAACATTTTATAGAAGAGAGGATATTGTGGTTTATTCAAGTGGTGGGATCTTGAATGCGTGGGAGATCAAAGTCTATCATTCCTAGAGTGATTTGAAGAATAAATAGATTGGAGGAAGAAGTAGCATGGCATAAGAAATCAGAAGAAGAAAAAGTGGCTAACAAAAAAAGAAAGAAGAAATTGGAAATTTTGATTTTAATGTATATCATAAGGATGAAACTGATGTACGTTTTTGTTGCTATTATTAAGTTTTTCACTGCAGTTGTGGTGATAAAAATGATGTTGTCAACAATTGAAGGTACAATTGCATTACTGCAACTTAAAGGTTAGGTAATTTTACATGGTCAAGGTTAAATTATAGTAGCAAAATTATGTTGCGGATGGAAGACTATACTTGATAATGTTGTAATGCAAAGTTCTGTAAACGGCAAAGTTATGTCATGGCCAAGTTTTGATTCCCAAAATTTCAAGTGATAATGTTGTAATGCAAAGTTTTTTAAATGGCGAAGTTATGTTATGGCCAAGTTTTGGTTTCCAAAATTTCCAGCACACTTTGAAGTTACAGGACATTTTCTCCGTGTTCTTCCAGCACAATAGTTTTTAGTGTAATGTTCAAGTCCAACATTTTAAATTAGTGTCTATTTGCTCACAAATTCCAGCAGACTTTGATTCTAATTCCAACAAAGTTTCAAATTTTATTTGTAGCAGATATGTAGTTGATTGATCTGGAAATTTTATAGCAAAATGCCTCAACAACAATATGTCTCACAATGCTGCATAGAAACCCACAAACAACAATGCAACAGAACACAGGACAATTCAATTTCCAATAAACATTGAACAGAAGACTTCATCAAACTCATCAATTTAATAAAACAGAGATTCAATAGTAACATCAATTATCTTGAACATAAAACATAGTACTTCACCAAGATCAATATCAATGTAACATTAATTCGACATCAAATATTCTTCAGATCAATCCAACATAAACATCAATTTAAAATCAGAACAACAATCGGTTCATGACAATACATTTCAAACTAAACAACACACTTCAGCTGAAAAGAATGTGAAAATTGAAGTTCATCATATCTTTTGTTGGAAAAATAAGCATCAATGTATATTTAAGAGTTCCATTTGTTAGATCACGGAGATTATCATATAACATTTGTGTGGCCATTGACTTAATTGCGAGTTTAATGGCAAAGTTTCAAACACAAAACAATATTTTGGCTAATATATTTTTCCAAGGGTGAACCAATATTGACATTCTAAATACTACTCTAGGCCTGAAAATGCTGATTATCCTAACAACCTAGTATATGTTCTCATTCTAATCAATGGTCTGGCCATACTCAATCGGCATGTAGTTACTCTTGGATTAGTTTGGATTACATAGACCTAGAAACCATAAAATTTCTCACCTGTAAATAGCTCCTCATTTGCCTCTTTGTAGATACATTCTTCAAATTTTATACACTTATTCTCTTAAATTCTCGGCGAACTCTTTTGTACCCACTTGACTTAAGTATCAAAGGATTTTGCCTCTTTGCAGATACATTCTTCAATTTTTATACACTTATTCTCTTAAATTCTCAGCAAACTCTTTTGTACCCACTTGACTTAAGTATCAAAGGATTTTTGCTATGGTCATTTCCAGCATCCCTAATGATTTTCTGTTTTTAGGTTTAGATCGAAGGTTGCTTACTGTTCGAAGAGATTTTTCCTTGATTTGTCTAGTCTTACAGGTGAAGTCATTCAAACCCTCACCTATATGTATTACAGTTTATGTACTTTAATTTGTTTTTGTTTAACGTTAATGTTTGGTATATATACAAGTATTATCATCATCATTATATGTACGTCCAACAATTATCATCCTTAGTGCATGAACCATATCTCGTATGATACTAGTAAAATGTGATCATTAATGAATGTACTATTTTAAAAATACTTAGTAAATATATCTATTGAATCATGTTGACCACCTATTTCTTTCCATGATATTGAAACTTTGTATTATACGAGTTCGAAATTAGTTTTGAAATTTTGTTAATCTTTGTTATTGAGGTTTCTCGATTTTCCACCAACTTTTGTGGTTTTAGGTACATAAAAATATTAGTTATGTATAAGTTATTACACTATTATTCTGGACTATTAATTTCTTTGCATCTTAGACATCCTTAAGGTACTTGATGGGCTTTTGGAGTTACCTATTTTTTTATTTTTCAAGTACGGGGACAAATAATAATATTAAAAGAATCAAGAAACCATTATTTACTTATTAAAGTTCTTCATTACTTTTGATTTGTGTATAGAAAATTATTTATTTTGTTGTTTAGAATTTATAAATTTCAAACTTTGTTTGAATCATAATTTACGTTGCACCTGACAGTAACCATTGGCATATTTGTATACCTTGTTGCGACATAAGCAAATATCCAAATAAAGCACACAAATAATCTTTTGTTTATATAGAAACATTGAAAGTTTATTATAAAAAATAGTAAAGTACAAATTCAACAACCAAACACATTTCTGAATTTTAAATTTATGTAAAATGAAATAATAAATCTATGATTATTGACATTTTGGACTTTTATGATGAAATATGCATATTTAAAATTATCCATTAGATAACTTTATGCGGCAATTCTGGATAAGTTAAACATTTGTGTTTTAATAATAACAGATAACTTAATTCTATTAAAAATAAAACTAAAAAATGAATTAGCAATGAATAAAATTATTTTAATTTAATTATAAATTCAAAATTTAAAAATTTTAGAATGTGATCAAAATTCTATATTTATGGTCACACACCATCATACTATATAGAATAGTACATACATCATCGTATGGTATGATACGATTTGAGGTGGGGGCTTTGGACTAACAGATCTTAATATAGGGATTTTTTTTTATTTTAATAAAGATTTGGTTTCCACTTATTATTGGCTAGCATTTATTTCTTGCCTAATTTTATATGCAGCAGTTACTTCTTCAGAAAATAGGTATTTATATAATACATATAAGCATCATCTTGTGATTTTGAAAAAGAAAGGAAAAAAAAAGGTTAAATGGTGGTCTACCGACTTATTGCTGCACGACTTTGTGCACATAAAATTGTGGTCATCATATAAAAGTGCCGAAAAAATCTTGAAAGAAAAGGAAATCATATTTAAAGAGATTTGCTTAGCACAAAATGCCAAACTTTGGTTAGGTTGAGAAATGAGATTTGAGAGGGACAATTTGAGCGTCCTTCCCACGACTTCCGGTAATTTTTATGCTGGGGCCATCTCATGCCTACTACTTAGCAATTATAAAGTACTATTCCTAGTCAATGTGAAAGCGTAGTTTTGTTTTATTTTCAAAGTTCATTTTTATGTTTTCTACTATTTTAAAAATAAAACACATCAATTTTTATATAATTTCATCCAATATTATTTTTATTTTTAAAACACATTCTCTAATAACCTATATATCTTCTCTCTTTATTCCATTATTTCTATCTCTTTCCACCTACAATCTATTGAAACTAATATAATCATTATTTTTAACAAGCTACACAAATATAAATTTATTTTCAACTTATTTTCATTAATTAACGATTTAAATTTTAGAAATGATGGAAACAAATGTAAACCCAAACGGGCCCATGTTCAATTATTTGAGGTAATGTGGAACCAAGGTGGCTCTCTCATTATTAGATGCCTGATGCATGCATTTTCTTATTTATACTTTAGGACTTAAATCATATGTAAGACCTACAATTTTATTATAATTTAGGCTTTAATTTAAAAGCCCCAAATATATAATTTTTTAGAGAAAAATATGCCTAAGAAAAAGTATAAGATCTCTATTTAAAGGCTTTGTTTTTGAAGTTGTAATAATTGATTTATTGATCTTAATTAATCAAAAATTTTAATTTTAATTTTAATACTTTTGACTTTTCCTAAATCTCCTTCTATCTTAGAAATTCTTAGTATTTTCCTTGTCAAAATCCTAGTTGTTTCCTTATTTTTTAATACTAATCACTTAATATCTTTCCACTTTTTCAGTGCTAAAATTAAATAACATTCCAAAATCATAAAATAACGTTAACTTTAATTCTCTTTCACTATAAATTAAGTTCTTATTTCATTAAAAAGTTTTATTTTATTTTATTTTATAAATTACAAAATGCTTACTAAAGGACAAGTATACTAGAAATTTACTTTGTCTAGAACTTAAATTTTTATTAAACATATTAAATGCGTCATCTTCATATTTAGCCTTATGCCTCCAATTTTGTTGACATGGCCTTGGTAAACCATTAATATCAAAGTTTAATTGTAGATACAGTTGAGTGGTTAATTGGCCTAGTAGCATCGCCCTAAGACTTATACGTGTGATTTTCGCGGTTCAAATTCTAATGTTTGTGATGCTAATAAGCATCTCTATGTTTCCAATGTTTTTCTTTCTTGTCCCTTTTAGGGAATTCAATTGGTTGATAACCAATTTGTTCATAGAAATTCCCAAACGTCTCTTTATAGTGGAGGGCTTGTTGTTCCAGTTCGTGCTTTAATTTGACATCATTGCAGAGGCTTATTCTTTTAGCCATGACCTCTGAGGCAAGGTCAACATAAGTCATAGTTGAATATGGGATTATCTCATTAAATTTAGCTTTAAACTTATTTCTTATACTCTCAGCAAAAAATGGAGGTAGACCTAAAATGAACTTTTCTTTCGAAAATTCCATATGGCAATCTGATCTGGTCATAAACTTTGAGAAAAATATGTCCTTATACCTTGAAAACTGGGATAAGATAGGAGATGTGAGATTCATGAAAACATAGAGATGCTTATCAGCATCACAAATGTAAAGAGCCTTATTAGCATCATAAAAGGGAAAAAAAAAAAAAAACGCTTTAAAGAGCAGAAAGATGCTAAGCATCAAGAAGCTGCAACCAAATTCTTATAAGAAGAAAAAGAAAGTTAATGTTTGTTGGAGATGTAGAAAAACTGGCCACTATATGTCAACAAATGTTGGATGAAAAGAAAAATCCAATCCCTCAACATTAGTGAGGATCTGAAGAAAGCCTTACAGGTGATTCTCCTAAATGAAAAAGGAAAAGATTTTGAAGTCCAAATTTTGAGTAAAGACTCAGAAGAAGGATAATCCACAGAAGAATCCTCAGGTTTCCTTGAGAAAGAAATTGAAGAAAAACAGCTTAAAAGCTGTCAAGATGGTTGCAAATGCGACAACCATTTTGCCAAGGCAATCATGTTAAGCATTAATATGCTTACCAAAGAAGAAAATTTTATCCTCGATCTTACAGAATAGATTGAGAATCCAATCAAGAAAAGAAAGCTTTAGAAGCTTATTTGGTTGAAAAACTAAAGGAAACAAAGAGACTAAGCTCTCTTGGAAAGTCAAATTTTTTGATGAAACTTACTCGTTCCAAAAATTTTTGGAAAGATCGAAGAACCCTATGGTGAAAGAACTAACAATACAAGAGCCTAAAGCTGAAAGAAATCAAATTAAGTCTGAAATATCAAACTTAAAAATCAAAGTTTCTTATTTAGAAACAAATCAAGCGTCGTCCTCTAAAAGAGAAGAATTTGAAACCTCTGATGATGAAGAAAAGGAGACCACAGAGATAAACCGTATCTCTATTAAAGATCTTGAAAAATGCAAGTGGTTTAACACTATGGACTGAGTTATATCCCAAAACTAGTTTACTAAGGTCACTTTAGTAGTAATAAAGAATTTACTTTGGGAGATGAAGCCACGGTGCATTTAGAAGCAGATATTAACTGCATTTTTATACTAATTCCAACCAGATGCTATAGCAAAATGACTCAGGTGATCACTGCTGCCAATCAAAAGCCGCTAGTAGTAAAGTGTAAGCTCTCGGATACTGCCATTTGCAGCAATGGGATTTGCATTTATATGCCATTTATAGTGGTTAGATACTTTCCCTTGACGACTACTCCTAGGTATCACACCATCAATCTACTAAATTCTCTTATAGAGAAAATGGAAACTTTCCTCAATTCCTTAAAAGAAGAAGTCAGCATAAAACAACTTATAGGCAACCTAGAGTGCCAAAAACAAAAGAAAAGATTAAATCTTTTCAAGAGCAAGCACAATGCCATTTGCAGCTATGCAAAAGAGAGATTAATGTTCTTTTACAAAAGGGTCTTACTAGACAAAGTTATAGTCCAATGAGCTGTCCCGCATTCTATGTTGAAAATGTTCCAGAACTCAAAAGATGAGCTTCTAAACTAGTAATAAAATATAAACTGCTCAATAAAGCATTAAAATAGATTAGATATCCATTACCAAATAAGAGGGATCTCCTCAATAGGCTTTATCAAGCCAAGATTTTTTCAAAATTCGATATAAAAACAAGCTATTGGCAAATCCATATTAAGAAGAAGATCGGTATAACACAACATTCACTTTACCATTGAGACACTATGAATGGAATGTAATGCCATTTAGGCTTAAAATTGCCCCGTTTGAATTTCAACACATTATGAATGAAATATTCAGTCCTTATATGGAATTCACTGTCATATATATATATAGACGATGTTTTTTTATATTCATAAGATATTAATCAACATTTCAAATATTTGAGAATATTTCTTGATGTTGTCAAAAGGGTAGGACTTGCAGTTTCCACTAAGAAAATGAGCTCATTTTAGCTAAAGGTCAAACTTTTAGCCACTATATTGAAAAACAGACTTATTAGTCTAATTGAAAGAGCAATTATATTTGCTGAAAAGTTCACAGATGAAATAATTGATATAAAGCAGTTACAAAGAGTCTTGGGGAGCCGGAACTATATTTAAGATTTTTATAAAGTAATGGCTTTGGATTATAAACTTTTATTTTGAAGGGTTTGGAAGAATCCACCCCCGTGGACAGAAGAGCAATCAAAAGTTGTTAAGAAAATCAAGGCAAAAGCCAAAGAGCTTCCTTGTATGGCTATTGCCAATCCAAGCCTTTATAAGGTTCTTCAAATCGATGCCTCAAATATTGGTTATGGAGGAATTTTAAAACAAAGGATTCTAGAAATTGTTGATTTTGCCTTGAAATTGAGGTAAATTTGACAAGGAACGGAAGAATGGGCCCACGACACAATCCTATTAGCTTTAGGCTTCGGTTTTTCGACTATAAATATTAGTTTTTTCTTTCAAAAAAAATTATCATGAACATAATACAAGGGCTTCTTTACTGCTTTTGAATAATTCTCTCAAGACGGAGTTTAAAACGAGGGTGTTAGGTGTTTTCGTGAGATTTGTGGGATTCAAGTTTGTACTTGCACTTTGATTTGAGATCAATAAAATTCCTTTTCTTTGTCAGGTGGATTAGGCACATCGCCGAACCACGTTAAATCTTGTTGTCACTTTACATTGAATTACTTTACTATTATTTCATTACTTCCGCAATAGATCCTCCTGGGTTTCAACAAACTGGTATCGGAGCAGGTTGGATTAGATGTCAGGAATGAAGTACGAGGTAGAGAAATTCGATAGGAAGAATGACTTTGGGCTGTGGAAGATAAAAGTTCACGCCCTCCTGTGTCAACAAGGATTACAGAGAGCGTTAAAGGGCAGAGATTTATTGCCGGAAACACTGAAGGACGAGGAGAAGGATGAGTTCATGGCGAAGGCTTACGGTACTCTGGTGTTATCATTGGCGGATAACGTACTGAGAGAGGTCGCCACGGAAAGTACGCCAGCGGATTTATGGAAGAAGTTAGAGAGTCTATATATGACCAAGTCCCTGACAAATCGGCTGTATTTGAAACAACGATTATACACATTGAGAATGAATGAAGGTACATCTATTACTCAATATATTGATTTTTTCAATAAGGTGATTCTGGATCTCGCTAGTATAGATGTCAAAATTGATGATGAGGGTCAAGCTTTAATTCTCTTGTGTTCTCTGCCAAAATCTTTTGAGCACTTGGTTACTACTTTATTGTATGGGAGATATACAATTTCAATGGAGGATGTGAAGGCCTCATTGAATTTCAACAAGTTGAGAAAACATGTCCTGGGCAGCAACGATGGTGAAAGTGGGGAAGGATTGGTGGCAAGAGGAAGACCATGAGAAAGGGAAAGAAGTAGAGGCCGATCGAAGTCCCGAGCCAAGCCTAGAAACGGTTACAAGTGTTTTAGGTGCGGTGGAAAGGGGCATTGGAAATGGAATTGTCCGAAATTAGGAAAGGCGAAGGATGCGGGCAAAACTTCTGATCAAAAATGGGATGATGTCGCAGGAATTATTGAGGATGAGTCTGATGGTGGGCTTGTTCTTAACGTTGCTGAAACTTTACTAAGCTCTGAATGAATTTTGGATAGTGGCTTCTCCTACCACATGTGCCCAAGAGAAGATTGGTTTGCCACATACCAGAAATTTGATGGTGGTAAGGTGCTTATGGAAAACGATGCTTCTTGCAGGGTTGTAGGAATTGGCTCAGTTTGTATCAGGATGCATGATGGGATAGTAAGGACCCTAACAGATGTGCGTCATGTTCCAGATCTGAAGAAAAATCTGATATTGCTAGGTACTCTGGACAAGAATGGCTGTGAATACAGAGCTCGAGATGGAGTTCTGCGGGTTTCCAAAGGTGCACTGCCTATCATGAAGGGAGAAAAGCGGAACGGCCTTTACATATTGCAGAGAAACACGGTTTCTGGTACTGCAGCGGTTCTTCATCAGTCAATGATACTACGAGACTCTGGCATATGCGGCTTGGGCATATGAGTGAGAGGGGGATGTCAGAACTGAGCGAACGAGGTTTGCTTTGCGGAGAGAAGACTGGAGAACTGGATTTCTGCGAGCAGTATGTGATGGGCAAGCAACATAGGGTGAAATTCGGTACTGTAGTTCATAGGACCAAAGGTACCTTGGATTACATTTACTCAGATCTTTGGGGGCCTTCTCAGGTTTCTTCAAAGGGAGGTGCAAGGTACATGCTGACATTCATAGATGATTTCTCACGGAGAGTATGGGTGTACATGCTGAAGCATAAGAATGAGGTATTTGTCAACTTCAATCAATGGAAGACCTTAATTGAGAAGCAGATAGGAAAGGAGATCAAGCGCTTGAGGACTGACAACGGATTGGAGTTCTACAACAAGGAATTTCAGGAATTCTGTGAGAATGAAGGAATTGTGAGGCATCGCATAGTTGTACATACACCACAGCAGAATGGAGTTGCATAATGGATGAATATGACTATCTTGGAAAAAGCTAGATGCATGCTCTATAACGCCAGATTGTCCAAGGATTTTTGGGCAGAAGCAATTAACACTGCTTGTTATTTGGTGAATAGGTCACCATCAACCGCTTTGGACTACAAGACACCAATAAAAGTTTGGTCTGGGTCTCCTGCTGATTACTCAAATCTGAGAGTATTTGGTTGTCCAGCCTATGCTTATGTCTAAGATGATGAAAAAGTAGAGCATCAGGAAACCGGTCAACAAGGCGTTAAGGAGAAGATGGAGATTCATATTGATCCCCCACAAGTTTCAAAGGGGAAACATAAGGTGGTAGATGAAGCTAGTGAGAGCACAGTACTACCTAATCAACAATAGAAAAATGAACCACTACAAAATTATCGCTTGGCTCGCGATAGGGAGAGGAGGCAGATCAAACCACCATAATGGTATGCTTACTCAGATCTGGTAGCTTATGCTTTGAGTTCAGCTGAGGAGTTTGTAGGAGATGATCCAGTCTTATACAAAGAGGCAATTTCTAAGCCAGATTCTGATAAATGGGTTGCAGCTATGAGTGAAGAGATGGAGTCTCTACACAAGAATAGCATATGGGAATTGGTTGATATAACCAAAGGACAGAAAATTATAGGTTGCAAATGGATCTACAAGAAGAAAGAAGGAATTCCTGGTGTTGAAGATGCTAGCTACAATGCGCGATTGGTTGCTAAGGATTTTACTCAGAGAGAGGGAATTGACTTTCATGAAGTATTCTCCCCAGTTGTAAAACATATTTCCATTCGTGTTTTACTTGCCATGGTTGCTCTGTTTGATATGGAACTGGAGCAGATGGATGTGAAAACAGCGTTTTGCATGGTGAGTTGGAGGAACAAATCTACATGAGTCAACCAAAAGGATTCGTTGTTCTCGGGAAACAAAATCAAGCATGTCTTTTGAAGAGGTCATTGTATGGCCTGAAGCAGTCTCCCAGGTAGTGGTATAAAAGGTTTGATGCTTTTATTACAAAGATAGGATATACTAGAAGCAAATTTGATTGTTGTGTATATTACAAAATTTGTAGTGATAGCCTTCTCGTATATTTGCTGTTGTACATTGATGATATGTTGATTGCCTCTAGAAACATATCTGAGATCAACCAATTAAAAGCTCAGTTAAGTGAAGAATTTGAGATGAAGGATTTGGGCGGTGCAAAGAAGATTTTGGGCATAGAGATCATCTGGGATAGACACGCAGGATTGTTGTACTTGTCTCAACAGCATTACATTGAGAAAGCACTTGAGCGATTTGAGATGAATAAGTCCAATTCAGTTAGTACGCCACTTGCAGCTCATTTCAGGCTCTCATCAGATCTATCACCGAGTACTGAGGAGGAGGTGGAGCACATGTCAAATGTGCCATATGCTAGTGCAGTGGGTAGCTGATGTGCGCCATGGTGTGCACTAGGCCAGACATTTCACATGCAGTCAGTGTTGTGAGCAGGTATATGCACAAGCCAGGAAAGACTTATTGGCTGGCTGTGAAATGGATTATGAGGTATCTGAGAGGCTCTATAGGCAGATATTTGAGGTATAGTCAATCGAATTCTACTACACGAATTATTGGCTATATGGATGCAGACTATGCAGGAGATTTGGACAGCAGAAGGTCCATGACGGGCTATGTGTTTTGTGTATCAAGTTGTACGGTTAGCTGGAAGGCGACTTTGCAGTCATCAGTTGCATTGTCCACAACAGAAGCTGAGTACATGGCTTTGGCTGAAGGAGTTAAAGAAGGCATTTGGCTAAAGGGGTTGATCGATGATATAGGTATGACTTCTGAGATCACTAAGGTATTTTGTGACAGTCAGAGTGCCATACATTTGTCAAAGAATCAAGCATTTCATGAGAGAACAAAGCATATAGATGTGAGGTATCACTTTGTTCGGGATATGATGTCCCAAGGAGTCATGTTGGTTGACAAAGTTGGGACTAAGGATAATTCGGCAGACATGCTGACTAAGGCTGTTCCAGGAATCAAATTCGAGCATTACTTGGATTTGATTAATATTTGCAGACTCAGATAACAGGCCCTATTGGGGGTAGGGACAAAGAATATGAATGGGAATTTCAAGTCAAGGTGGAGAATTGTTGATTTTGCCTTGAAATTGAGGTATATTTGACAAAGAGCGGAAGAATGGGCCCACGACGCAATCCTATTGGCCTTAGGCTTCAGTTTTTCGACTATAAATATTAGTTTTTTCTTTCGAAAAAAATTATCACGAACATAACACAAGGACTTCTTTACTGCTTTTGAGTAATTCTCTCAAGACGGAGTTTAGAACGAGGGTGTTAGGTGTTTTCGTGAGATTTGTGGGATTCAAGTTTGTACTTGCACTTTAATTTGAGATCAATAAAATTCCTTTTCTTTATCGGGTGGATTAGGCACATCGCCGAATCACGTTAAATCTTGTTGTCACTTTACATTGAATTACTTTATTATTATTTCATTGTTTCCGCAATAGATCCTCCTGGGTTTCAACAGAAATTAATACTGAGTAACTTATTCTGTATATAACAGTGGGTTTATGGAACCCTACATAACAATATTATTCTATTATAAAGAAAGAAATTCTTTCAGTAGTATTGTGTGTCACTAAATTTGAAAGTGACTTATTAAACAAAAAGTTCTTAATTAGAACATATTATAAACATGCTAAAAATGTTCTTGAAAAAGATGATAAAACAAGCGTCTAAGCAAATCTTTGCTAAATGGCAAGCATCATCATCATCACGCATTAAATTTGAAATTAAGTATATCAATGGTACCAAAAGTTGTATTATTGATTTCCTCTCAAGAGAATTCTTGCAAAGACAAAAGAATGCCGAAGAAATTATTAGGGATAAAGAAACAAAGTAGCCTAAAAGGGATAAAACTTTTGCTAATATAGTGAAAGAAATGGTTAAAGCAGTTGAGCCTTATAAGGAGAATGAATTTGAAAAAGATGATAATACCTATTCAGCAAAAGCTAATGAGCTGGAAACCCCTCTGAAGGATATGAAAGGAAGAAAATTTCCATTCTTGCCATATTCTTAGATTAATCTTTATCCAGTTTATTCGATCTTTAAAGGTATGCATCTAGAATATACTACTGATATATACCTTGATAAAATTTTCCCACAAATCACAAGGACAAAAATGTTTATTATTACCAAGCCATCTTAATAGAAATAGGTTCAGTTTTTTTTTTGAGTTCGTAGGATGCAGTAAAGACTCAACTTCGCTTATTAATCATACTTATAGCAAACTCATCATCAAAAAGATGATGAAAATAATAGAATGGGGTATCTGCCCAAAAGAAGTTAGGTACTTAAAGTATCAATATCACTCTACAGGTCTGAAGATGTTCAATTATTTTGACGACATAAAGGCTATGGAAGGAGCACTTTTATATAAGAATAGCCAGAAAGAAGTATAGTTGGCTTTTAATGTTTCAACTGGACAACCCTTATCAGGCTTTTCCAATTTGGTTTAAAACTTGATTTTTCACCTAGGGCATGAGCCGTATCATTTTACCAAAAAGTGTAAAGAGAATATTTTCTCAATTTCTAGAAGCTAATAAGCAAGTAGAAGATGATGTGGAAATACTGCTCAGATTTGTAGACCTCTACAAAGTTCCATGGATCCTCAGGTGGACATATACAATTGGATCACAATTAGAAGATAAGTTTGGGATCCTTTACAAAGAAAATTTCTTATTCAGAAGAGTTTATTCATTGGTGGAACAAATTTGAGTTCTTCAATGAAGAAAGCATTTATTTAAGAAAGAAGATTATTTATGTCACTCCATTAAGAATTCAAAGAAACTATGCCCAAGATCTCAGGGAGGATGCATTAAAGCTCTTTGAAGAGCTTTTTGGCAAAGAAAAGGGGAAGGGGAAAGCTGAAGTAACAATGACGATGACTTGTTTGGTGGACCCATGTCACAAGATCTGTATGAGGATGGTTTTGATGAAGTCAGAGATGATCTCACTATTTAGGATAAAGCTCTCAAAGAGGAACCCTCTTGCTGCTTTTGCGGGGAATCTGTGTCCTTAAAGGAAAAAATAATTGTATCTTAAAGGGGTTATATTATTGTATTTTTATTCAAATTTCTAGGATACTTTATTTGGATGTAATTTATTTGAATTTCGCTTGGAGTCCTCTCTCTATATAAGGGATTGTTGTTTAGGTTAGAAATAGAGTTGGTTTTATAATTAATTTTAAATTTTTCTTTAGTACCAGAAATTTGTAAATTGCAATCAAATGATGGACAGATTGTTCTGATTTGCGTCTAGAAGATCTAATGGATTAGATCGAGAAAAATCTTCCAGAGCTAATAGCTATAGATCTCCTTGAATTTGCTTTAGAAAATTGCTAGAGTCCTTTAAAGTTTCTCTCACTTATGTTAATCATCTACGAAAAAGGCAAAGCTTGAAGTACTTGAGAATTTTTTCTTTTCTTTCATTTTTTTACATACGTCATGGTAAGAACATCTTCCAAACGTTCCTTGAGCTATACTGACTTCAAGAACCATAATCACTTTATGGGATCTTCAAACCTTCCGAATTGCCAATATCTTGAGACTTTTATGATGAAGCCCTACCTTCTGTCTATGTACCAAATAAAAGGATCAAGTCATAACATTATCATTGACAATTTAGATAGTTTATGTTGATATCTAAGAGCATTATTGATAGTTTAGATAGTTTACACTCTTACGAAGGATTACATGGGAAGACTTTAACTTAAAGATTTTGGATAGTTTATACTCATATCTAAGAGCATTATTGACAGTTTAAGCTCTTATCAAGGAGTACACCGGAGACTTTAACTTGAGAGTTTTAGATAGTTTATGCTCGTATCTAAAAACATTGTTTATAGTTTAGACTCTTACCAATGAGCATTTGGAATTTGAAGACTTGAGTTTTAGACTTGAAGACTTGAAGATTTGAGTCTTTGATTTGGAAGCATAAAGACTAAGTCTTGGATTTGGAGATCTGGAGACAAGTCTTATTTGAAGACTTGAATCGTGGATTTAGAGATTTGGAGACTTGATTTTTAAGTTTGAAGACTTCAAAACTTGAGCTAGGTTTATGTTCTAGCTATGGTGAATATTAAGACTTAATCAAATTAGCATACAAGTGAAGTTTTGTGAATGATCGCCCTCGCACTTAGAGCAACAATGAAGCTTCATGAGCATAATTTAAAGTAAGCAAAGATGATTATTTTTATTGATTAAGAAATATGTCAAAGCTTTGTAATAAACATATTTATTGTTGAATGCGTGAACTATTAGAAGACATTTTAGAGAGTGACTACTCAGTGTATAGGTCAACTACGTGGACATACGAATGGCTTAGATTCATATGATGTTGAGATCTTGATATGCACAATTGAGAAAGGACTTCATCATTAGAAATATTCATACAACATATGATTTAATACAACTTTATATGAGAAGTGATTGATGGATCTCTACTAAGTTGCTATGTGAATGCATATCAATTCTTGTGTCCTTCGAGATTTTGGACTATGTAAACTTGACAGCAATACTTTACCATTTTATCAAATGACCGTCGAAAATTCGATATGCCAAAGCATGTTCAGTAAAATTGTCAAGACGAAGCTGAGTCATGAGAAACTAAAGAAGAACTAAGTAGGTAGCACACTTATACGCTATAGTTTATAGCTTGTACAACCATGCCAAATTGTGTTTAAGTAGTCATCAATACAGATACCTATTTGGGAGAGTCAAGCTTGTTTTATTAATTTTTGGATGAAGGATTTAGAGATGCTTGATTGCGTACGATCACATGGTCCAAGGTACATAGTGAGTTAATGAGTTATTGGAGTTATGTTGGTTTGGCGAAGAATTGATACAACTCTAATTATTATTCCTTTCAAGCTTCATCATATGCTTCATCCCCCATATGGAAAGAAGTTTTTAAATTAAGAAATTACATGAAGATAAAATTCAAGGAAATAAAATCAAATATGATAAGTGATAGAGTTCCAAAAATAGGTTAGATTTCTAACTTGCAACTGAATTAACACTCACATTTGGGTGAATTTAATTTCAACTAAGATAGAATTACCTTTATTTTAGAATTTTTAGATTATTCTTTATGTAGGAAGAGACATATACCTATATATTAAATCCTTTTTCTAGTTCAACAAGGCAATTAATATGTACTTATACCTATATATTAAATCCTTTTTCTAGCTTAACAAAAAAAAAAAAAACTTTCAATAATATAGAAAAAAATAAATTTCAATTCCTACTTATTTTTAAATATGTTCTCTAAAAAAATATTATTTCACAATTTGTCGACTATAAATAAGTAAGAAAATAATATTTTACACTAATTTAAGTAATCACTCATTTCATGATTCAAATCAAACTAAACATAATTTTATCTACACTAAGTATTCAACACAATCTAAGATAGATTAAAAAAAATAAAACAATGTATTATATATAAGCATCCACATATAACAATTACTTCATTAAATTTTAAGGAAATAATTTCATGTTTCAAAAAACTATGTGTCCAAAATCTTTAGTCAACATTCTCAACTTACAAATCCTTTTTTTTTTTTACATTTTTTTAAATTAATTTTAAAATTTTTAAAAAGTAGAAAAATAAGTGAATCGATGGTCAATTGGTTGAACCACCACTGGTTGAACTTGTTTTTGACTAGTTTTGACTAGTTCAAAAAGCAATCGGCTTTTAAGTTTCAGCGAATTGGATTGGCCTCTTGTCACTTGTCCAATCAGCTAGTCTCGTCCGATTTTCAAAGCACTGGTTTTCACACTTACTACGAATAATGCTTTCTTATTGTGTTTGGTGTAGTCTTTGAACTTTAAACATTTATCCAACTCAATGCATTAATTTTTTGCTTCAATTCCTCTCTAGATATAACTAGCTATTTACACAAATGTATACCATATAAAAAGAAATGGGCCTTCACACACATAAAATGGCAGTTTTCACACTGCAACGCCAAATTGTATTATACTCTTAAACATATTATTGGTTGGAAAACAAATTTTAAAGTCCCAAATGTAGCTTTACTTCTTAGTAGAAAACTACTAATTTTTTCATATTCTTATTTTCTTTTCCTTACCTTTTTTCCCCCTTCTCCTACACAATTTCTGTTCCTAAATTAATCCCACAATCGATCCCATCAATTTGTCTTTGTTGTAGTATTAGTATTGCCATTATTTATCAATATTATTAATATCACTGTTATAGTTTATGCATGCCAGGTTCGCGTGCCATGATGGTTAATACAAAATAAGTGAAAATATTTTTCAATCCACTTTCTCTAAGTTGTTACAAAGTATCAAAGGCCACTGGACTATTTTTCCCTCACAACCTACCATACACTTGGATTTTGTGCTAAACAAACAAGTTTTGCCATACTAAAATGTAGCTTAAATTGTTGTATTCTCAAATAGGAAGATGCGACAAACAATATTGTAGGCAATCTTATCCCCACAAAAGGATATTTGTAGGGCTATTAATGAATATTTGAAAATTTGAATACTATTTGCAAGCATATATAATTATACGAAATATTATCGCATGCAATTAAAGAAAAATATTGTTCGTATTCGCTTAGTGGATATTTGTCTATAAATGAGTATAAATATTGTAATTGTATATTCGGTCCATTTAACATATGCTCCAAGTACATGTTTGTTGGATATATTCATTTAGATATATGATTGTTTGTAATTTAATTATATCCGTTATTCGAATCCAGTAAATAATATTTAAATATTATTAATATAAAATGTGTTCTAATCTTTTCCATTACTTTAAATATAATATTTGAATTTAATATCACAATCACAAGACAAAAAGTGTGAAGCATTGATGAAACATTTAATTTTTTGTAGATGAAGGAACATGCCAAACTTAGTCAAATGTATAGGGCTTAATTTAATAAGCAATTAAGATATTATAAATTAAACTATCTAAATAGAGTTCTAAAATGATGAAAAGACATCCAAAAAGATGCTTTTATCCATAAATCCAAAAGTTCATAAAATAGTAATCGAGGGAAAAAATCGCACTTTGGTCCCATAGCTTATAATCAGTTTCAATTGAGTTCCATTCATTTTAGAATTATTACATTGAGTCCCATAATTTAAAATTTTTCTCACATTTGGTCCCACCTTCCCCCTTCCACCAAATACTTAATGGAAACACACATGCCATACGCGTGGTTGTTAATAGGTGGATTTTGGGGGAAAAATTGACGAGGCCTAGGTTATGGGTCTAAAAGTGAAATTTTCTCGGGCACTATGCATATTTATATTTTAAATATTTTTCAATGCTTATTTCCATCCAAATTAAAATTTAAAATTTTACTAAAAATATAATTTTAAATTATATTTTATTAAACAAGATATTTTAAATTATTATTATACTTAGAAATAATAAAATTAAAAATAGTTTATAGTTTAAATTTTGAAATTAGAAATAATTTTTAATTTAAATTTTAATTGGAATTAATTTTTTATCTATGTAAAATGATATTAATTAATATAGTTGATAAAATTATCATAAAATTTTTTCAATAATTTTCATAAATTTAAATTTATAATATTCTAACTTACATGAAATAATATTCAATTTGTTAAACATTTACATTGAATAATTTATTGTGTAAAATTTTTTAGAAATATTCAAAATTTTTAAAAAAAATAAATTAAATATTTCTTTTCCAAACCTGATAAAAATTATAATTTATATTTCATAATTTTTCTTCCTTGGAAATTTATTTAGTTATTTACTTGTTAAAATTTTTGTTATTTTTAAAAATTAGTTAATTTGAAAACAAATTTCAAAAATTTATAATTTGAAATTTTTAATTTTCCATTATAAATTAATGTTTAAATTCATAAATTTTCATTATTGTAATAGTTTTCATTGTACTAACAAAAAATTAATCATTTGAAAATTTTAAATTTTAAAATTTCCAAACAAGATAAATTATTAAATATAAATTACAACTTTTATCATGTTTGGAAAAGAAATATTTAATTTATTTTTGTAGCACCCCATTCAGGATAACCCCTAAGTCGAGATTCACTCCAGTTTAAATTTAATTCTTAACCCATAAATGAGCAATAGGCCCATAAGAATAACTTCAACTCTTTAAAGACAACATCAAACTTTAACTTAAACAGACCTTGACAAAAATACAAATTCCATGCCATTGTTAATTCCTCAACATTTAACAAAACGTATACTTGCCTCAGGTCATCAATATTAGTCTTGACATTAATGTTTCTAAGTTCAAGCTTAACTTTCAAGTGACCCCGTATATATATATATATATATATATATAAATACCTGTCCTATTACAAGATATTTTCATCAGTCCAAGCTTGAGGTCCATGTTCATTCTTTGTTCCTATTTGAGAAAATCAAAATAATGAGAAAAGGACATCCTAATAGATTATAAATTAACCGTTAGAACATGAACAATTAAGATACAGGCAATAATAAATTTAGCAAATAGGAATCTCCCTTGCTTTATTACTCCATCAATAGATGACAAATAGTTAGGATACAATTACACTCAAGCAAACCCGAGTAACATATGCATTCCAACATATCAAAACATGACATGCAAATCAGATTCACCTTATCCCAGTTTGTTAATCAAATTTACCAAAGCGTGATAGCTTGGTACATGGTAGATGCCCATACGGACCGTATGGTGTACTGCGATGCCTAATGGGAAATCCCTAGCACATCACTGATACTCAGGGGGAAATCCTTGGCATATCACAGACACCTAAGTGGACTGCTTAGCGTATTGCTGATACCCAAGAGGACTACTTGGCGTGCCCCACATATCCAAACATCTGCTAGGATTAGCACTTAGCCCAACAAATCTCTGTACATATAACTAGTATCAATTAATAGTTTACCGACAAGGTGAAACAATAACGGTAAACAGATTTGAATAAGCCAATATGACCACATAACAATGTACGGATAACGAGTGTGCTGGCAAGTAACTGATGACAATTCAAAATGGTAACAAGTAACAGAACGGGAACAAATACAGTAATAGGTAATAGTATAAAATTTTGGCCACCAGAACAGATATGACACTTTTATCAAAGCAAAATCAAGAAATAACCCTCACAGGGGTATACCTACCAATTAACAAACAATGAACAAGATCTCAAGAAATTTACATATTTAAATAACTAAGAGTAGGTACAGTACATAAAAATGTGTAACCTTCTCAGGAGATTTTCCACAAGAACAGATAGGAGTAAACAATGCTAGATTAGTCGACCCTCACTGCCGTAGTATCAAAAAATGCAGTCACAGTCAGTAGCTTATTAGTCCTCAGGACCTAATTCTTCATTACCTAATCAAAAGAGTAAATGACCGTCAAAGTCCACACTCAACCCTAATAATTGCAATTATACTACTAATAGTCTAAAACCACTAGTTACTTGACTAATATAGTAAATTTTAAGGTTATATCGGTATAACCATTACAGAATCACTAACTACATCATTATTACGAAAATATTAATGGGGTTCGTATCGATTCCAGTAAAGAACTACAATCAGGTCCTAAACTACATATTCAACCTCGCAATATTACACCAAAAATCAATATTAATAGTCCAATCATGTTAAATAACCCAATTATTACCATTTAGGTTTCAGTTCCACAAAATCCACAAAATTAGGGTTTTAATCCTTTAATTAACTCAATCAACCCAAATTATCATATAATAATTCAAATCCGAGTCCACTAAGCTATATTCGAATCTATGCATGGGAAATATATATACAAATCATATATCAATTTCTTCATTTCTTAACATAATACAAGCTTTGGTATGAAATATCAGTATAAAGCTTAAATCTAAACTCCCAGTCATTTACCCAAAAGTCCTTATCAGAACTTCAAAACCACAAACTAATTACACTGCCATGATCATTGTGATGAGCTAAAGAGACTGTCTCAACTCCACTGGCCTGCCATTGTCGGAGACAGCCAACAACACTATCGAAACGTGCGCCTATGCTCAAACAACACATTGCCCACTTTAATTTTTCCTTTCGTCACCAAATTGGCCTTCAATTTCTATTCTAAAGCATCAGCGCCATCGCTGGCCACCGCGTTGTTTTTCTTCAATTCCATCATTCTTCAGACCAAACACACCAATGTGCTCCCCGAGCTGAGCCCCATGAGAAACACAACCCAGAATTTAGTTTTCATCGTCAGTGAAGTCACGCCACCACATTCATCATGACTATGATTTTAGACTTAAATTTTAGCTACTACACCAGTAGATTTTGCAAGAACAAGGTATGACTGTGTTCACTGTGAAGAGAGGAAGAGAATGGTACCAAATTTGCCAAGGTTTAGTTACTGGAGAGAGATTGCCGGTGAGAGGAAGAGCTCAGTTGCATGGCCGGGAGGGAGGGTGAAGAAATTTTGGGCTGAATTTGCTATACATAAATATACTTTCAAAAATTAGATTTTAACCCCCAAAACTTCCCTCCGACCTATAATTAAGTCCTCTAAAATCCTTCTACCCCTCAATTCGGTCCCTCCACTAAATGAGTGCCTAACAATTGCCCCTTTAACCTAGAATATTCTTATTTTGGCCCACCAAGCTTTTAACATGTTGTACAATCAAGTTTCTTCAAATTATGAATTAGCCCAACAACTTTAAAAAAATAAATAATAATTTAAAATTCATAAAACAAAATAATGGTAAATAAATTCCACCAATCATTGAATTTTTAGGGGTGTTACAAACTCCTCATCGTAAAAGAATCTGGTCCCTAGACTCATACTTGAATACTGGATGAGTTTAAGATATTATTGCGCATGAGATCTTCTCTCTCTCATCTTGTTTCTTCCACATTATGGTTGCGCCACAACACCTTTACTTGAGGAATCCTCCAATTTCTAAGCTCTCGAAACTATCAGTCCAGGATGCGAATCGATTATACTTCTTCGTCAGATCACCTTTCGCTTGTATATGCTCATATGATATGACATGAGAAGGATCGAGATAGTACTCTCTGTTCTTCTTGTTGAATAGGTTCTGCCAGAGGTTCCATAGCTGGTTAGTCACTTGGAGGAGCTTGTGAAACATCCTCATCTGATATAGGTTGTTGATAGGAAGATACTTCCCACCTAGGAGCTCGAGGTACATGAGCTCGACAATCAGGTGGTCTTCCCCTCTGACCTACTCTTGTTGGTACAAAAATATTGGCATTTTTGTGGGTTGCCATCTTACACGAGAGATTTCTTAAGTGATTTCAATCCTGATATCATAAGTTGTAAAACATTGCCTCAACTATCAATATTCTCCTAAACTTCTCGAGCTTTCAAAAATAAAGACGAGAAAGTAAGTTTAACAAACTTTTAATAACCCAAAATAGTAAAGGAAAAGAATTCTGCTAACTAAATGTCTGAAGATGTAATTCGTTAATATATTGGGTTAGCATTAGTAGTTACATCAGTTTATATGCAAGTTAAAATTTCCAAAATTGGCTATGCTAATTATATGCCTAGTTGTAAAAAAAATGACAAGGCTAATATAAGGGAATTACTCACTACATCTAAGAGACCTTAGCTAACATACCCTAACCTAGTTGTTAAAAACTATGCTATTCTATATACACAGTTGCAAGGTATCTTACATCAACATGCCACCTAATCCAAATCCTCCACATCCATGATGATGGGCTCTGTATCCTCATCATCCTCGACTATCTCCATATCTATGTCATCATCGGGTGGTACATCTATCAAAAACTCCTACACAGGGTCCATCTCAAGCTCATCCTCAGTTGGATCCTCCTTTGGGTCCTTATCTGCATCATCTTCAGTCGGGCCCTCCTTTGGATTCATATCCGTATCGTTCTAAACTAGGTTCTCTGCGGGTACTGCTATTAGATTTATAGCACGTACCTTTATAATATGAATGTCTTGCCCGTGTGCCCACATAAGAAAAGGGTGAAACCCATATGGTCTAGCTCCAGCGTCGATCCCAATGCTAACTCCAATCACTTAGTCTATAGCCCTGCTGTAGTAAGCCATCATCCTACTAATCTTCTCCATAACAGGATATGGCATATCCACAGATCTCCTACAGTTAGCTTCTAATGTAAAAAATGTTTCTTCCATATGAGAACGTATAGTATGAAGTCTTTGTACTTGAGTTTCTGCGATATTAACCTATATGCCCTCTTGCTTGACATCTCCCATGAGTCTGGTCTATTAGGTAATCCCTAGCTCCCAACATTGACTTTAGTTTGTATGTCTCTGCCCAGCCTTGCAATAGTATCTCATGCTAGTCATATAATCTTTCTTCAATTGACCGACATAACTTTAGTAACTTTGCTTTCTCCAGCTCTAAGTTCTGAACTCTATCCTCGAGTCTTGGGCACAATATCAGAAGGCATTCTTTTTCTTCCTTCAAAACCTTAAGCTCATTCCTCAAATCTCTCAAATCTTCTATTCTATCATCGTCTTCTGATTCCTTTTCTTTTCTATGGTTTTCCACCATCCCGCAATACAAAATCACAAAAATCTATTTTATTAGTACCAAGTAATTAAATTCATTCTCATTTTCCTTTGGATCAAAGGAAAAAAATTCTAGTATGCCTATCATACCCAATGTTTATATTCTAACTAACTTAAACAAAAGATAGCTATGAATTTTAATAATATTCAACATCGAGGTCATCAATAACCTAGGCTCTGATCCCACATGTGGCACCTCATTCAGGATAACCCCTAAGTCAATATATCACTCCAGTTCAAACTTAATTCTTAACCTATAAACAAGCAATATGCCCATAAGAATAACTTGAACTCTTTAAAGACAACATCAAACTTTGACGTAAATAGACCTTGACAAAAACACTAACTCCATGCCATCGTCAATTCCTTAACCTTTAACAAAAAGTATACATGCCTTAGGTCATTAATATCAGTCATGACATATCACAACATTTCTAGGTCCAAGGTTAACTTTCAAGTGATCCCATATATATACATATAAACGTATGTCTTATTACAATACATTTTCATTGGTCCAAGCCTGAGGTCCGTGTTCATCACTTATTCCTATATGAGAAAATCAAAATAATACAGGAGGGTAAGTCTAAAGGACTTAGTGAGGGATAATATTAGCAATAAGTAGTAAGGACCTATCAAGGAAGGGACATCTCAATAGATCATAAATTAACCGTCAGGACATAAAGAATCAAGAGGTAGGTAATAACAAATTTAGCAAATAGGAATCTCTCCTGCCTTGTAGCTCCATGAACCTATTACAATAGTCAGGATACAATTATAGTCAAGCAAACCTGAATAACATATGCATTCTAATAGATCAAAACATGACATGTATATCAAATTCACTTTATTCTAATCAGTTAATCAATTTTACCAAAGCATGGCAGCTTAGTACATAGTAGATGCCCATACGGACCATATGGCACACTGTGTGCCTAGGGGGAAATCCCTAGCACATCATTGATACCAAGGAGAAAATTCCTGGCATATCATGGACATCTAAATGGACTGCTTAGCGTATCATTGACACCTAAGCGGACTACTAGGTGTGCCCCATATATACAAACATCCCACCAAGATTGGCACTTGGCCCAACAAATCTCCGTACATATAGCCAGTATCAATTAATAGTTTGCCGACAAGGTGAAACAATAACAATTAATAGATACAAACAAGTCAACATGACCACATAACGATGCATGGATAAATGAGTGTGCCGGAAAAGTAAGTAATAACAATTCAAAATGGTAATAGGCGACATGACGTGAACAAATCCAGTAATAGATAGCAGTAAGAAGTTTTGGGTGCTAGAACAGACATGACACTCTTATCAAAGTAAAGTTAAGAAATAACTATCAATGAATAGATAATGAACAAGATCTCAAGAAATTTACATATTTCAATGACCAAGAGTAGGTACAGTATAGAAACATGTTTAACCCTCTTAGGGGTTTTTCCATAAGAACAAATAGGAGTAAATAATGCCAGATTAGCAAACCCTCACCTCCGTAGTATCAGAAAATACAGTCACAGTCAGTAGCTTACTGGTCCTCGGGACCTGATTCTTAGTCACCTAACCAAAAGAATAAATGATAGTCGAAATCCACATTCAACCCCAATAATTATAATGATACTACTGTAGTCTAAAACCAATAGTTACTAGACTAATACGGTAAATTCTAGGGTTATATCGGTACCATCGTTGTGGAATTGCTAATTACATCGTTATTAGAAAAATATTAATGGGGTTCGCATTGGTTCTAGTAAAGAACTACAATCGGGTCCTAAATTACATATTCAACTTTGCAGTGTTATGCCAAAAATCAATATTAATAGTCCAATCATCTTAAATAACCCAATTATTTCCACATAGGTTTCAATTCCATAAAATCCACAAAATTAGGTTTTAATCCTTTAGTTAACTCAATCAACCCAAATTATCATATAATAATTCGAATTCGGGTCCACTAAGCTATATTCTAATCCATGTATGGGGAATATGTACACAAAGCTATATCTTGAACAAAGTGTTTGAACAACCTGTTGTCATAGGAAAGCTTTATATCTTGAATTTAATTCATCAAGTTGATGATAAAATCAATGGACATTCCAGTGGATATAATGGTACAAAGCTTAAATCCAAACTCCCAGTCATTTACCTAAAAGCCCTTATCAAAACTTCAAAACCACGAACTAATTACACCGCTATGATCTTCACTACAAGTTGAAGAGACTATCTCAGCTCCGCCACTGCCCTACCACCACCGTCCATCGAAGACAGTCAATAATACCACCAAAGGGTATGCCTCTGCTCAAACAACACAATACCTACTTTAATTTTTCCTTTTGCCACTGAATTGACTTTTAATGCTAGTTTCGAAGCAACAACGCCACTACCTACTGTTGTATTGATTTTCTTGAATTCCATCGTCCATAGTGGCCATTCTTCAAACCAAACACACTAATGTGTTCCCTTAGCTGAGCCCTATAAGAAACTCCACCTAGAATTTAGCTTCTATTGCTGGTGAAGTTGCACCACCACCTCTATCGTGACCATGATTTCAGACTCAAATTTCAGTCGTTACACCGATGGGTTTTGCAAGAACAAGGTATAACTGTGTTCACTAAGAAGAGAGGAATAGAATGGTACCAAATTTTCCAAGTTTCAATCACCCAAAAAAGATTGCCGGTGAGATGAAGAGCTCAGTTGCATGGGGGGGACAAAAAAATTCAAGGCTGAATTTGCTATCTATAAATATACATTCAAAAATTAGATTTTGACCCCCAAACTTCCATTCAACTTGCAATTAAGTCCTCCAAAATCCTCCTATCCCTCAATTCAGTCCATCCACTAAATAAGTGCCTAACATTAGCCCCTTGGACCTAGAATATTGTTGTTTAGCCCTCCAAGCTTTAACATGTTGTACAATCAAGTTTCTTCAAATTACTAATTGAACCCAAAACTTTTAAAAAATAAATAATAGATTAAAATTCTTAGAACAAAATAATGGCAAATGAATTCCACCAATCATTAAATTTGTTGGGGTGTTACAATTTTTTAAAAACTTTTGAATATTTTTGAAATTTTTTACGTGATAAAAATGAAATATTTAATTTATAATAATTAAAATAATGGATACTTATCTCATGTCATATGAATAATTTTAACTCTATTTTTATAAAAAATATTAAAAAAATTTATAATAATTTTTCCTTTTTTCTTTTTCCCCTTTTCTCATTTTTTTTTTTCTCTTTATAGTTGATTTTCCCTCCAAAATGAAGAGTGAATAGTACCAAACTAATTTTTCTCCAAAACCCAACTATTAGCAATGCACATGCTTTGCATATGCCTTTTCTAATAATTATTCAACAGGAGGAGGGAGGTAGGACTTAATGTGAGAAAAATTTTAAATTACGAAACTTAATTGAAAATGAAACTAAGTTATGGAAAAAAAAAATGTGACTTTCCCTAATCAAGGTAATCCATGATTAATTAACATGGACCAAAATTAGGAAGATTATATTTTTGGTGCTTAAGGATGGCTACTTATTCATTTTTCATCCACAAACAATCTCAAGCTACATTTTCGATCCTCCAACAGTCATTTTTTTAATGATTTTTGTCCTTGTCATTACGTTAGCTGTTAAAAATGATTGAATTTGGTACCACTCTTGGAGGGAAAATAGGCATTGTTTTCATTTCATTTTTCATTCTCAGTCAAAATCAACCAAAATCCTAAGTTTCCCCCATATTGCAAATTTAACCTATCCACCCAGGGTGCCAATGTTCAACTCGGTTCTTTGTATAACAACTTCCCAAAAATTTCTCTCTCCCTTGTCTCTTCAAATTTACCAGGAAGAAGCCACTTTTCAGAGCTAAAAGTGAGAGGTGATTTGCATTAGGTGAACAATTAGGTTGAGCAGCTTGTTAAGTCCTACAACCATAGCTCCAAAGCACGTTCCTTCTCTCATGGTTATAACTCTAGTTCAAGTTAATTTTATTCTACTAGAATGAAGCAATCTTCCATCCTTGCTAATAATGGCTCCAACAATGAAGATGTTTTTATTAGCAGATCACGAAGTGAAGCATAATTGCATATATAGCACCAAAAGGATAGAAAGCCTTTTATTCAATCGTATGACCATAAGATTTTAAGTGATCAAGCTCTATTGAATTGAGCTCCAATCATGCTAAAGAAACGCAAGCATATTTTGCAAAAAAAAAAAGATCTAATTGAGTTGGCAACTGCGCTATGACTTTAAAGGTTTATAACAAGAGGTCTTGAGGTGTTTTGACGTAGACCAATGGCAATAGCATCAATTTAAAGTATCTGGATGATGATGCAGAATGGATAAATTTAACTTGTAATGTTGATCTTGATGAATATATAGGTATACAAAGGTCATCCAAGAGCTAAAGAATTAAACTTTACATTGATCAATCGTACTATCCAAACTTCCATTAGACAAAGATCATCTTGCAGTAGGTTTTTTCAGTACATCCAAAGGTTGAAAACCTATTAGCATTATCGTATTTTCATGTCATTTTCGTAAACACTTGCAACAATAAAATGAGGTGATTGTGTCTTTATATTTTTTATGTTTTTTGATTTTACACTTGTTATTTAACACTTGCTAATATGCCTATGTAATATGCATGAAGAGTTCTTTAAAACTCTGAGCATATTATATCACATTTTAGTCTACTACACAATAATTACTGCATGTGTGCAGTATATATATAATTGCGGTCTTCTACTAGTTCAGATAAATGATGGACATATTATGGCACCTATGAACCCATAATCAAAATGTAAATCTCCTAAAATTTGGTATATTAGAAAATAAGAATTTAAAAATTAAGATATTAATTTGATCGAATTTTAGGGCTCGAAAAAGAAATGAAAAGGACTTGATTGCAAATATCTTAAAAGTTTTATGGTTAATTTCCAATTTTCAAAAACTCAATTGGATGACATTCTGTAACTTTTGGGGTTGCATGGTAAATAATTTTAGGTTAAAGGGGTCAACTTATGCATCAATTATTTCTTAGGGCTGAATTAAAGTTTGTGGAAATTCTGGAGGACCTAATTGAAGAATGAGGTAAAATTTTGGGGCTGACTTGTAGCTTTGAAAAAAAATCACATTTTAAAAAGTTGGTCAACTCTTTTCTTCACCATTCTTCCTCTATTTTTCTCCCCCATGCACTGATTCTTTCTTGATTTTTCAACGAACAACTTCAGCCACCAAAACTAATCATATTTGGTACCGAACTGTTCCTCTCTGAATAAGGAACACATCCTTATATACCACTTTCATCCAAAACCTACCGATGTAGCGGCTGAAATTTGAACTCAAAAATTTGATCTTGATAGAGGTTGATGGGTTTCCCATTCCAGCAATGGAAGCTGAGTTTGAATGGTGGGTTTTGTAGCTCTCAGCTCAAGGAGCAAGCTAATAGCTTCACCAGAGGCGACGAAATTTGGAGAAAATTGATGCGGTGGTAAGTAGTGGTTTAGGTGATCAAAGTTCAAATTGAGCTTCAATTTGATGGAATTTGGTAAAATTGATTAAGGGGTTTGGTTAACTAAGCTGAAAGGTTTCTTTTGATGGTGGTTTGGGTTATTTCCGTTGGTGGTGCACAGCAGCGGACGATGGAAGCGACGCAGCGGCGATTAGAGGAAAGTTTCTTGCTCTCGTCGTGAGGATTGTGACGGTGGTCTTAGTTTGTGAATCCAAGGTCTGATTGATCAGATTGGGGGTATACAAGTTGGTTGATGTTTATATATATGTATATATTGTATTATATTTCTTAACCTTGTATTATGAGGATTTGAAATATGATTTTATATATATGTTCATGACATGGCGTAGTGGACCCGCATTAGGTATTATTAGATGATAAGTTTGGATTAATTATGTTAATTAAGAAAATAAACTATGATTTTATGAAATTGGCTTGAGAATTGATAAGTGACTAAGACTCAGTATATGAATGTGTTAGTATGAGTTTAGTCAATTTAGACTATATAATTTTATGAAATATAGGAAATCGAGTTAATTAGAAGGGAAAATCCTAACTTTATGGATTTGGAATTCAAGTGGCAAGAAATGAGTTAATTAAGATAATTGGACTAATATTTAATTGCGGATAACATTATGAGATTTGATACGTAAATAGGGATTGGGATTTTTTTGGCCATAACGACTATATTGGCCATTTTTGGGTCAATAGTACCGTTTAAACTTTGAAGTACATATTAATCGATAAATTAGTGATTTTGGATAATTAATGGTATAATTGTGATTAATAGGATTAAGTATGGATTTTGATTATAAATATTACTTCTTGGTTAGGTAATGACGAAGTAGGTCCCACGGACCAATAGGCTACCGACTGTGGTAGCACTTTTGAGACTACAGAGGTGAGGGTCTGCCAACTTGACACTCCTTTCAATTATCTATTATTGGAATAAACTCCTGTGTGGGTTTTCTGTTTCTGTACCGTACTCATATATATTATTGAAATATGTTAATTGTTCAGAATTTGTTTGTTATCTAGCAATTAACTTGTATACCCCAATGAGGGTTATCCTTTAATTGATAACTATTATCTATTGATCTGATATCCGACTGTCTATTATATGTTATCGAGCCGATACGTTGTTCCCAGCTGTGAAGCAGACAAGTCGTTAAGCAACTGATATGATCTGTTAGATTTATTCGATTGATCTGACCTGTTTATTGATTGATTTTGATTGTTCTTGACTCCTTATTGCCTGACTGTCTGACTAACTGATTGATTGCCTGACTGTCTGTCTGCCTACCTGGCTGTCTGACCATATTTTGATTTGTTCTGCTTGGCTGTTGATTTACAGCCTGTTGAGTTGATTCTTCCTCAACAGATTCTTTCTATTATGCTTACAGTTATCCCTCACTAAGTCTTTTGAACTTACTCCCCCCCCCCCCACATTTATTTTGATTCTCTCAGACAGGTACTAAGGGAAGGATTTGGACTTAAGGATAGATATGAGTATATTTTGTAATAGATCAGGTGATGAATATATATATATATATAGCATCATCTGACTGCTAAGTATGGACTTGAGATGTCGTGATATGTTATGTTGATGTGGATGATTTAAGGATTGTAAATAGTTTGTAATGTAAGAATGTGAATCATGGCATTTACTCTTGTCATTTATTGAGTTTGTTAAGTTTGAAATTCTGCTGCTTTTGATAAGTCTTCTGATAAGTTGAATTTGAGATTTTGTGGCATGTATTTAGTTTATGTGTTGTATATTACAGGATTGTTACAGGTTTGTTTAAGTTGGAATTTCTACTCTTTCTTATAAGCTTGAAAGTTTAGTCATGGGCTATTGCTTATATTTTGGGTTTAGAATTATTGATTGGAATGTTTTGATATCTCAGTTTTGGGTTACCCGGAGTGGGGTGTCACACAAAATCTCTTTAATACAAGCTAATAATAAGCTTCACATCAAGCACATTTCAATGTACCACTGACATATCTATTTCTATTCTAGTGACAATTCTTCCCAATTCTTTTAAATCTATGAACTACTGTAGCTAAATTAACTCATTACATCCTAAAGAACTTTACATGCCATAAAATGTCTAGGAAAGACTACTTGTTTGCGAAAAAATTATTTGGTTGAGAATCATGTGCATGGTGGAAATAGGTAGATTTACTTCTTTCCTCAGTGAAGTAGAGAATGATAAGGCACATATTGCTGGCCACATCTATTATTTGCCTGTAACTAGAATGTAAAGTAGGCTCTCTTCCCCTCTAAGAAACCATTATTTACTTATTAAAGTTCTTCATTACTTTTGATTTGTGTATAGAAAATTATTTATTTTGTTGTTTAGAATTTATAAATTTCAAACTTTGTTTGAATCATAATTTACGTTGCACCTGACAATAACCATTGGCATATTTATATACCTTGTTGCCACATAAACAAATATCCAAATATAAAGCACACAAATAATCTTTTGTTTACATAGAAACATTGAAAGTTTATTATAAAAAATAGTAAAGTACAAATTCAACAACCAAACACATTTCTGAATTTTAAATTTATGTAAAATGAAATAATAAATCTATGATTATTGACATTTTGGACTTTTATGATGAAATATGCATATTTAAAATTATCCATTAGATTACTTTATGATAAGTTAAACATTTGTGTTTTAATCATAACAGATAACTTAATTCTATTAAAAGTAAAACTAAAAAATGAATTAGCGATGAATAAAATTATTTTAATTTAATTATAAATTTAAAATTTTAAAAATTTTAGAATGTGAACAAAATTCTATATTTATGGTCACACACCATCCTACTATATATAATAGTATATATATATCATAGTATGGTATGATACGATTTGAGGTGGGGGTTGTTGGACTAACAGATCTTAATATAGGGATTTTTTTATTTTTTTAAATAAAGATTTGGTTTCCACTGATTATTGGCTGGCAGTTATTTCTTGCCTAATTTTATATGTGGCAGTTAGCATCATCTTGGGATTTTGAAAAAGAAGAAAAAAAAATGTAAATGGTGGTCTACTGATTTATTGCTGAACGACTTTGTGCACATAAAATTGTGGTCATCATATAAAAGTGCCGAAAAAATCTTGAAAGAAAAAGAAATCATATTTAATGCGATTTGCTTAGCACAAAATGCCAAACTTTGGTTAGGTTGAGAATTGATACTTGAGAGGGATAATTTGGGTAATTTTCATGCTCGTCTACTTCTTGGCAATAACAAATTACTATTCCTAGTCAATGTGAAAGCTTAGTTTTGTTTGATTCTCAGAGCTCATTTTCATATTTTTTACTATTTTAAAAGTAAAACATATCAATTTTTATACAATTTCACCCAACGTCATTTTCATTTTTATTTTTAAAGCACATTCTCTAATTACTTATATATCTTCTCTCTTTATTCTATTATTTCTATCTTTCTCCACATACAATTTATTAAAACCAATATAATCGTTACTTTTTCAATAATTTATGCAAATATAAATTTATTTTCAACTCATTTGCATTAACCAACTATTTAAATTAATTAAACTTACAAAAAAATACAATAAATCATTCTAACTTACCGTGAAAAATTTATGCACTTTAGTTATAAGGTATTTTATGAATTTTTAATTATATTTTATTGAAAAATTCAAAAGAGCTCACTAAATTATAATTTGCAAAATAATAATTTTAAAGAAATTGTGTTTCTACTTTTTTGCGTAAACATATATGACTTGCTGATAACATACAAAACACATATATGTGCTGATGTAATTCGAATAACATTAAAAGCAATAAATTGCATAATTGTAGGCTTTCTAAAAATATATCTACAGTAATATATAAAAAAAAATATTTTACTAATAAGTACTTTTAATTTAATAATTTTTTACAAAAGGGTGATTTGGTCATTTAAAAAATTTGTTCCATTCCAACTGATAATTCCTATTTACCAATCATTAGAATGGAATTAAAGAGGGAATGATGATTCCATTCATTTCTCATTCATTGTGCATGCCAATTATTAGGATACCAATATCATTCAATTCCTAAAGTCATTCCATTCCCATCCAATGCCATTCATGCATACTAATCACCACCTTAAATATATTATTGGTTGGAAAAAAAATTTTAAAGTCCCAAATGGTACTTTACTTCTTAGTAGAAAACTACTAATTTTTTCATATTCTTATTTTCTTTTCCTTACTTTTTTTTTTTTTCCTTCTCCTACACAATTTCTCATCCTATATTAATCCCACAATCGATCCCATCAAATTTTCTGTTTTGTAGTATTAAGATTTTCATTATTTATCAATATTAGTGATGTCACTATTATAGTTTATGCATGCCGGGTTGGCGTGCCATGATGGCTAGTACAAAAAAAGTGAAAATGATTTTCAATCCGTTTTATCTAAGTCGTTACAAAGTATCAAAGGCCACTTGACTATTTTTCCATACAACCTACCATACATTTGGATTTTGTGCTAACCAAACAAGCTTTGCCATACTAAAATGTAGCTTTAAATTTTTGTATTCTCAAAACAGGAAGTGATGCGACGAACAATATTGTAGGCGATCTTACCCCCACAAAAGGATATTTGTAGGGCTATTAATGATTATTTGAAAATTTAAATACTATTCACAAGCGTATATAATTATACGAAATATTATTTGCATGTATTTAAAGAAAAATATTGTTCGTATTCAATTAGTGGATATTTGACTATAAATGAGTATAAATATTGTAATTATATGTTCAATCCATTTAACATATGCTCCAAGTACATGTTTGTTGAATATATTCATTTAGATATATGATCATTTGTAACTTAATTATATCCGTTGTTTGTATCCAATAAATAATATTTAAAAATTATTAATATAAAATGTGTTCTAATCTTTTTCATGTACTTTAAATATAATATTTGGATTTAATATCACAATCACAAGACAAAAAATGTGAAGTATTGATGAAACATTTAATTTTTTGTAGATGAAGGAACATGCCAAACTTAGTCAAATGTATAGGGCTTAATTTAATAAGCAATTAAGATATTATAAATTAAACTATCTAAATAGAGTTCTAAAATGATGGAAAGACATCCACCAAGATGCTTTTATCCATAAATCCAAAAGTTCATAAAATAGTAATCAAGGAAAAATTTGCAGTTTTGGCCCCATAAATTAGAGTCAGTTTCAATTGAGTTCCATTCATTTTAGAATTATTGCACTGAGTCACATATTTTAAAATTTTTCTCACATTTGGTCCCACTTCCCCCCTTTCACGAAATAGTTAATGGAAAACACACATGCCATGCCCGTGGTTGTTAATAAGTGGGTTTTGGGGAAAAAATTAACGAGGCCTTAGTTATGGGTCCAAAAGTGCAATTTTCTAGGGCACTGTTCATATTTATATTTTAAATAATTTTTAGTGCTTATTTCCATCCACATTAAAATTTAAAATTTATCTGAGAATATAATTTTAAATTATATTTTATTAAACAAGATATTTTAAATTATTATTATACTTAGATATAATAAAATTAAAAATAGTTCATAGTTTAAATTTTGGAATTAAAAATAATTATTAATTTAAATTTTAATTGGAATTAATTTTTTATTTATGTAAACGATATTAATTAATATAGTTGATAAAATTATCATAAATTTTTTTCAATAATTTTCATAAATTTAAAATTTTAATATTCTAACTTACATGAAATAAATATTCAATTTTTTCAAACATTACACATTGAAGAATTTATTGTGTAAAATTTTTTAGAAATATTCAAAAGTTTTTAAAAAATAAATTAAATATTTCTTTTCCAAACATGATAAAAATTATAATTTATATTCCATAATTTTTCTTACTTGGAAATTTATTTAGTTATTAACTTGTTAAATTTTTTGTTATTTTTAAAAAATTAGTTAATTTGAAATAAATTTCAAAAATTTATAATTTTTCATTATAAATTAATATTTAAATTTATAATTTTTGTTATTGTTATATTTTTCATTGTACTAACAAAAAATTAACTATTTGGAAAATTTAAATTTTAAATTTTCCAAACAAGATAAATTATTAAATATAAATTATAACTTTTGTCATGTTTGGAAAAGAAATATTTAGTTCATTTTTGTAGCACTCTGTTTAGGATAACCCCTAAGTCGAGATGTCACTCCAGTTTAAATTTAATTCTTAACCCATAAACGAGCAATAGGCCCATAAAAATAACTTCAACTATCTAAAGACAACATGAAACTTTAACTTAAACAGACCTTGACAAAAACAGTAATTACATGCCATCGTTAATTCTTGAACATTTAAAAAAACGTATACATGCCTCAAGTCATCAATATCAATCTTGACATATCACTACGTTTCTAAGTCCAAGCTTAACTTTCAAGTGATCCCATATATATACATATAAACACTTGTCCTATTACAAGACATTTTCATCAGTCCAAGCCTGAGGTCCGTGTTTATTGTCTATTCCTGTCTGAAAAAATCAAAATAATATAGGAGAGTAAGTCCAAAAGACTTCGCAAGCGATAATATTAACAATATGCAGTAAGGACCTGTCGAGAAAGGGACGTCTCAACATATCATAAATCAACCGTCAGAACATGAACAATGAAGATACATGCAATAACAAATTTAGCAAACAGGAATCTCGCTTGCTTTATTACTCCATGATAGATTACAAATAGTCAGGATACAATTACAGTCAAGTAAACCAGAATAACATATGCATTCCATTAGATCAAAACATGACATGTATATTGGATTTACCTTATTCCAGGCAGTCAATCAATTTTACCAAAGTGTGATAGCTTTGTACGTGGCAGATGCCCATACGGACCGTATGGTGTACTTCGATGCCCAAAGAGAAATCCCTAGCACATCGCATATGCCAAGGGGGAAATCCCTGGCATATCATGGACATCTAAGCTGATCGCTTAGCGTATCGCTGACACCTAAGCAGACTACTAGGCGTGCGCCATATATCCAAACATTCCACCAGGATTAGCACTTGGCCCAATAAATCTTTATACATATAACCAGTATCTATTAATAGTTTGCCGACAAGGTGAAACAATAACAGTTAACATATTTGAATTAGCTAACATGACCACATAATGATGTATGGATAAACGAGTGTGCCGGCAAAGTAACTGATAATAATTCAGAATGGTAACAGGCAACAGAATGGGAACAAATATAGTAACAGATAATAGTAGAAAGTTTTGGGTGCCAAAACAGACAGGAAATAAACCTCATAGGGGTATACCTACCAATTAACAGACAATGAACAAGATCTCAAGAAATTTACATATTTTAATAACTAAGAGTAGGTACAGCACAGAAACATGTTTAACCCTCTCAAGGGTTTTTCCAAAAGAACAGATGGGAGTAAACAATACCAAATTGGTAGACCCTCACCTTCATAGTATTAGAAAATGTAGTCACAATCAGTAGCTTACTAGGCCCTGGGACCTAATTCTTCATCACCTAACCAAAGGAGTAAATGACTGTGAAAATCCACACTCAACCCTAACAATTGCAATTATACTACTGACAGTCCAAAACCACTAGTTACTTGACTAATACAGTAAATTTTAAGGTTATATTGGTACAATCACTATATAATCGTTAACTACATCATTATTATAAAAATATTAACGAGGTTCATATTGGTTCCAGTAAAGAACTACAATCAGGTCCTAAATTACATATTCAATCTCGTAATATTATGCCAAAAATCAATATTAAAAGTCTAATAATCTTAAATAACCCAATTATTGCCATTTAGGTTTCAATTCCATAAAATCCACAAAATTAGGGTGTTAATCCTTTAATTAATTCAATGAACCCACATTATCATATAATAGTTCAAATTCGGGTCCACTAAGCTGTATTCTAACCTATGCATGGGAATATACATACAAATCATATATCAATTTCTTCCTATCTTAACATAATACAAGGTTTGGGATGAAATAATAGTACAAAGCTTAAATCCAAACTCCCAATCATTTACCAAAAAGTCTTTATCAGAACTTCAAAACCACAAACCAATTACACTGCCACGATCATTGTGACAAGCTGAAGAGATTGTCTCAGCTCTGTCAGTCTGCTGCTGCCGGAGGCAACCAACAATACCACCCAAAGGTGCGCTTCTGCTTAAATAACACAATGCCCACTTCAATTTTTCCTTTCGTCACCGAATTTAACTTCAATTTCAGCTTTGAAGCATCAGCGCCATCGTTGGCTGCTGCATTATTTTTCTTCAATTCCATCATCCACAGTAGCCTATTCTTCAAACCAAACACACCAATGTGTTCCCCGAGCTGAGCCCCATCAGAAACGCCACCCAGAATTTAGTTTTCTTCATCAGTGAAGTCGCGCCACCACCTTTATCATGACTGTGATTTTAGACTCAAATTTTGGCTACTACATCGGTGGATTTTTCAAGAACAAGGTATGGTTCACTGTGAAGAGAGAAAGATAATGGTACCAAATTTGCCGAGGTTTAGTCGTTGGAGAGAGATCACTGGTGAGAGAAAGAGCTCGATTGCATGGCTGGGGAGAAGGGGTGAAGAACGTTAGAGCTAAATTTGCTATATATAAGTGTACTTTCAAAAATTAGATTTTGACCCCCAAAGTTGTGGCACATGAAAGACATCATGTATTCCCGCCTGGCCCTTGGGTACCATGAGATGGTAAGCTGTTAGTTCAATTCTTTCACATATTACATAAGGCCCAACATATCTCAGACTAAGCTTTCCACCTTTACCAATTATTCTGACCCTTTTCCTTGGAGATACCACCAACTTCAAATGCCAAATCTTTCCTTGGTTTATCTGTATAACTCTTTTGTTTATCTTGGACAACTTTCATCCATTGTTTAATCACATGTACCTTTTCAACAGTCTCTTGAATCAATTTAGGCCTTATAGTCCTTGGAGACTTATCAGTGCTACTTCTACGCTATTCCATATCCCAATGTAATCGTAACTGACATTTTTTGCCATAAAGTGCTTCGTATAGTGCCATTTAAATAGTGGACTGATAACTATTGTTATAGGAAAATTCAATTAGAAAAAGATGTTGGGTCCAACTTCTACTAAAATCCAAGATACAAGCCCGTAGCATGTCTTCTAAGATTCGGATAACCCTTTCTGACTATCTATCTGATTGTAGGTGAGTTGTAGAACTAAACCAGAATTTTGTCCCCTAATGTTTATGTAGACCCTTCCACAATCTTAAAGTGAACTTTAGGTCTCAGTCTAATACAATGTTGGTTTGAACCCCACATAGCCGGACTATTTTCTTTATATATAACTCTGCTAGCTTCTCAACATTGTACTATCTTTCAACTGGAAGAAAGTGTTCAGACTTGGTCAATTGATCTACTATTATCCAAATGCTATCATAAATTCCTCGGGCCATTGGTAGACTAGTTACAAAAACCTATGGTGACCTGCTCCTATTTCCAATTAGGGATAGGAAGTGGTTGTAGCAACCCTGACGGTTGCTAATGCTTTGCTTTCAATCAGATACTTTTGCAAATAATTAGCATAATTAATTCTATCTAGTGTCTCAATAGTCTCTTGCATTCATGGCCTTTTATTTTGCTTCATTTTAAGAGATGCTTGCTTCTTGTTGCCATTTTGCTGATTATCCCATGAACTCAACAAAACCAAGTCCCTTGCTTCTTATTTTTCATAATTAAGGGATTTGGTAATGGGGGGTTTCACTTCTATTCCACTTGCGTATAATATATTACACTTATTTGGAATCTGGGTAGAAGATTTCACGGAAAAAAGGATTTTATGCCTGACAGAGTTGAGGAAAACTTTGGATTTAGGTTAGTTTTGTTTGAAAATGGAAAATGAAATGAAAACAAAGCCAAAGCTTATGCGCCCCTCTCTCCCCACAAGGAGTGGTCATGCGCATATGACAAGACCAAATTCTATCAGTTTTGAAGCCTAAAGTAATGGTAGGGACAAAAATTGTTTAGCGACATTTTTTGTCACTTTTGACGCCTGAAGTAATAGTAAGGACAAAAATTGTTTAAAAATTTATTGTTCGAAGATCAAAAGTGTAACTCTTAATTGTTTAGGGGCAAAAAACGAATTAGTTACATGTTTGAGGACCAAAAACATAATTTTTCTCATATTTTATAATGTATTCAAATATAAATAATTTTCAAATGAAATACCCATTTTTTATTTTCAACAATAAGCTAACTTTCTTAAAATGATGAAATGATATTATTTGTCTTTTCATCACATGAATTAGAATAAATATTATCATAAAATAAAATATCTCAATGAAAATATTTTTAGCGAATCGCACTGTGAGAGCAGGTGGTTGTTCATTTACATATAATTTTTCATTAGCACTAGATCAGTTACTTATGTGGGCAACACTTATTTGTTTGTAGAAAGAGTTCTAATATTTTTATACTCTAGATAAATTACTGACAATCAGACCAACACTTTTTTATCTACCTGAAAAAGTTCATATATACCATTCAAAGAATAATTGAAACGAGTGAGCAAGAAAAATTGTCATTCATATGCATGAACAATAGGCATCTCTAGTCCAAACTAATATCTCAATAATGAAAATTGCAATGAAATTAAATTAATGTAATTAAATTTCTATACTTATGTTGAATTAAAATAACAAAAAATCATAGATATAAATTGAAAATGATAGAATTCTATAACCCATCTTATAGGTTACTTGTTTCTCACTCACCTAGCCATGAAAATGCATGGAATTGGAAATTAACCCTAGATAAACTTAAAAGGCTAATTCTACAATCATTAAACTTTTATGAAACCTAGTTAATTTAATTATAATATGTTTTCTAATCTAATAGAGGTGTAGTTTATCTAAGACTAGTGGAGTAATATTAATATTATTGTCATATACTATTATCTTGATATGTATCAAAGAGGCAATTAATAAGAGATTACTTATATTTCAAGAGCGCACAAACCCCAAATACATACACACAAGGAAAAATTATAATTTTTGTCCTTAAAATTAGCCGCTTATTTGGTTTTAGTCCCTAAATTGTTTGTAGTTACAAAATTGGGTTCCTAAGCATCTGTTTTTTTTAACACATTGCATCCTTGCCATTAAGATTCCAATTAAGTTTGATGGAAAGAGTTACATGACCACTAATGGAGGGAAAAACGCTAGATTGATGCCCATTTTCCCACCAAACAAGTTTTGTTGGATATTTTATACTTTTTTTTCTCAATTTTGGCTCCATTCCACACACAATACAAGTATAGTACAGCAAGAGAAATTGATCATTTGTGTCAAAAAAATCAAAGGAAAAACTAAAAAAGGGAAAATAAGTTCAAGTAACTCCTTCAACAACCATTAAAGCAACTAGTTTGATCCGAAGTCTCGATTAGTTTCCTATTGTCGATATAAGCTACCATTGTTAATATCATGTAGCTCATATAACCCAGTCGGGATATAACGTGTTTGCCCAAATTGCATGTTTCTTCATGGTTCCTTTATTTTCCTTCATTTTGATGTTGAGAACATACATTTAACTTGGAGTTGTGTTGTTGAACATTTTACAGAAGAGAGGATATTGTGGTGTATTCAAGTGGTGGGATCTTGAAGTCTGCAGTAAATGAAAGGTTATCATTCCTGGACTGCTCAGAAGAATAAATAGGTTGGATGAAGAAGTAGCTTGGCATAAGAAATTAGAAGAGAAATTGGAAGAAGAAAAAGAGGCCAACAAAAAAAGAAAGAAGAAATTGGAAAATCTAATTTTAATGAATAACAAAAGGATGAAATTGGTGCATGTTTTTGTTGCTATTATTTTGTTCTTCATTGCAATTGCGGTGATAAATAAATGAAGCTATCAATAGTTGAAGCTATAGTTGCATTATTGCAACACAAAGGCTAGGTAATTTTACTTGGTTAAGTTATAGTAGCGAAATTATGTTGTGGAAGGTAGAATATAATTGATAATGTAGTAATGCAAAGTTTTGTAAATGGTAAAGTTATGTTATGGCCAAGTTTTGGTTTCCAAAATTTCCTGCCCACTTAGAAGCTCCAAGACATTTGCTCAATGTTCATCCAACACATTAGTTTTAGTGTATTGTTCAAGTCTAGCCTATTAAATTGGCGTCCATTTGGTCAAAAGTCTACTTAGATTCCAATTCCAACAAAATTTCAAATTTTATTTCAAACAAATATGCACCTTATTGATCTGGAAATTCAATAGTCATTAGTTATCTTGGATACAAAACATTGAACTTCATCAAGAGTAGTATCAATGCAACATCAATCTAATATCAAATATTCTTCAAATCAATCTAACATTTACATCAATTCAACATCAAAACAACAATTAGTTCATTGCAATACATTTCAAACTAAACAACACACTTCAACTGAAAGTAATATGAAAAATGAAGTTCATCATATCTTTTTTAGGAAAAATAAGCATCAATGTATATTTAAATGTCCCATTGGTTAGATCAAGGAGATAATCATATACCATTTATGTGGCCACTAACTTAATTGCACATTTAATGGCAAATTTTCAAACACAAAACAATATTCTGGCTAACATTTCCATGGGCAAACCAATATTGACATCCTGAATGCTACTCTTGACTTAGAAATGCTGATTATCCTAACAACCTAGTATCTTCCTCATTCTAGTCAACAGCTTGATGCATACTCAACAGGCATGTAATTGCTCTTAGACTGGTATCTTATTTAACAGTTTGGATTACATAAAACTAGAAACCATAAAATTTTTCACTTGCAAGTAGCTCCTCATTTGCCTCTTTGCCGGTACATTCTTCCTATTTTATACACTTATTCTCTTAAATTCTCAGTGAACTCTTTTGTATCCACTTGAGCTAGGCATCAGAGGATTTTTATTATGATCATTTCTAACACCCCTTTTAACTTTGTATTTTAGGTTTAGATCAAAGGTTGCTTACAGTTCAAAGAGGTTTTTCCTTGATTTCTCTAGCCTTACAAGTGAAGTCATTCAAACCAGCACCTAGATACATTATAGTTTACATACTTTAATTTGTTTATGTTTAGCATTAATCCATAGTGTATATACAACTATTACCATCCTTATTATATTTACGTCCAACTCATCATCCTTGTTATCATCCTTAGTACATGAACCACATCTTCTATGATACTAGTAAAATGTGATCCTTAATGTATGTACTATTTTACAAATACTTAGTAAATATATCTATTGAATCATGTTGACTACCTATTTCTTTCCATGATATTGCAACTTTGTATTATACGAGCTCAAAATTAGTTTTGAAATTTTGTTAATCTCAGTTATTGTGGTTTCTCAATTTTCCGCCAAATTTTGAGGTTTAAGGTACATAAAAATATTAGTTATGTATAAGTTATTACATTATTATTCTGGACTATTAATTTCTTTGCATGTTACACATACTTAAGGTACTTGATGGGCTCTTGGAGTTACCTATTTTTTAATTTTTCAAATACGCAGAGAATTAATAATATTAAAAGAATCAAGAAACCATTATTTACTTAATAAACTTCCTCATTACTATGATTTGTGTATAGAAAATTATTTATTTTGTTGTTTAGAATTTATAAATTTCAAACTTTGTTTGAATCATAATTTACGTTGCACCTGACAATAACCAAGGGCATATTTATATACCTCGTTGCGACGTAAGCAAACTTCCAAATATAAAGCACACAAATAATCTTTTGTTTATATAGAAACATTGAAAGTTTATTATAAAAAATAGTAAAGTACAAATTCAACAACCAAACACATTTCTGAATTTTAAATTTATGTAAAATGAAATAATAAATCTATGATTATTGACATTTTGGACTTTTATGATGAAATATGCATTTTAAAGTTATCCATTAGATAACTTTATGCGGCAATTCTGGATAAGTTAAACATTTGTGTTCTAATCATAACAGATAACTTTAATTCTATTAAAAATAAAATTAAAAAATGAATTAGCAATGAATAAAATTATATTAATTTAATTAAAAATTCAAAAATTTAAAAATTTTAGAATGTGAACCAAATTATATATTTATGGTCACACACCATCATACTATATATAATACTATATACATCATAGTGTGGTATGATATGATTTGAGGTGGGGGTTGCTGGAGTAACAGATCTTAATATAGGGATTTTTTTTTATTTAAATAAAGATTTGGTTTCCACTGATTATTAGCTAGCAGTTATTTCTTGCCTAATTTTGTATGCAGCAGTTACTTCTTCAAAAAAGTAGGTATTTTTAGAACACATATAAGCATCATCTTGTGATTTTGAAAAGAAAAAAAAAAAAATTAAAATGGTGGTCTACTGATTTATTGCTGAACGACTTTGTGCACATAAAATTGTGGTAATCATATAAAAGTGCCGAAAAAATCTTGAAAGAAAAGGAAATCATATTTAAAGAGATTTGCTTAGCACAAAATGCCAAACTTTGGTTAGGTCGAGAATTGAGACTTGAGAGGGACAATTTGAGTCTCGTTTCCATTTCGGTAATTTTTATGCTGGTCTACTTCTTGGCAATAACAAATTACTATGTCTAGTCAATGTGAAAGCTTAGTTTTGTTTCATTTTCAAAGCTCATTATCACGTTTTTTTAATTATTTTAAAAATAAAATACATCAATTTTTTAACAATTTCATCCAACATCATTTTTATTTTCATTTTAAAGCACATTCTATAATTACTTATATATCTTCTCTCTTTATTATATTATTTCTGTCTCTCTCCACCTACAATCTATTAAAACCAACATAATCATTACTTTTTCAATAATTTATGCAAATATAAATTCATTTTCAACTCATTTCCATTAATTAACTATTTAAATTAATTAAACTTACAAAAAAATAAAATGAATCATTCTAACTTATCGCGAAAAAGTTATGCACTTTAGTTATAAGGTATTTTATAAAATTTTAATTATATTTTATTGAAAAATTCAAAAGAACTTACTAAATTATAATTTGAAAATAATAATTTTTAAGAAATTATGCTTCTATTTTTTTGCGTAAACATATATGACTGGCTGATAACATATAAAATACATATACTTACTGATGTAATTTGAATAACATTAAAAGCAATAAATTGCATAATTATAGGGTTTCTTAAAAAATATCTACAGTAATATATAAAAAATATTTTACTAATAAATACTTTTATTTTAATAATTTTTTACAAAAGGATAATTTGATCATTTAAAAAATTTGTTCCATTCCAACTGGTCATTCCTATTTACTAATCATTAGAATGAAATTAAAGAGGGAATGGTGATTCAATTCCTTTCTCACTCATTGCACATACCAATTATAGGATGCCAATATTATTTCATTCCCAACTTCTTATCATTCCTAAAGTCATTTCATTCCCATCTAATGCCATTCCTGCATACCAATCACCACCTTAAATATATTATTGGTTGAAAAAGAAATTTTAAAGTCCCAAATGGAACTTTACTTCTTAGTAGAAAACTACTAATTTTTTCATGTTCTTATTTTCTTTTCCTTACCTCTTTTTTTTTCTTCTCCTGCACAACTTCTCTTCCTAAATTAATCCCACAATCGATCCCATCAATATTTCTCTTTTGTAGTATTAAGATTTTCATTATTTATCAATATTATTAATATCACTATTATAGTTTATCCATGCCGGATTGGCGTGCCACGATGGCTAATACAAAAATAGTAAGAATAATTTTCAATCCATTTTCTCTAAGTCGTTACAAAGTATCAAAGGCCACTCGACTATTTTTCCATACAACCTACCATACACTTGGATTTTGTGCTAACCAAACAAGCTTTGCCATACTAAAATGTAGCTTTAAATTTTTGTATTCTCAAAACAGGAAGTGATGCGACGAACAATATTGTAGGCGATCTTACCCCCACAAAAGGATATTTGTAGGGCTATTAATGATTATTTGAAAATTTAAATACTATTCACAAGCGTATATAATTATACGAAATATTATTTGCATGTATTTAAAGAAAAATATTGTTCGTATTCAATTAGTGGATATTTGACTATAAATGAGTATAAATATTGTAATTATATGTTCAATCCATTTAACATATGCTCCAAGTACATGTTTGTTGAATATATTCATTTAGATATATGATCATTTGTAACTTAATTATATCCGTTGTTTGTATCCAATAAATAATATTTAAAAATTATTAATATAAAATGTGTTCTAATCTTTTTCATGTACTTTAAATATAATATTTGGATTTAATATCACAATCACAAGACAAAAAATGTGAAGTATTGATGAAACATTTAATTTTTTGTAGATGAAGGAACATGCCATAAATTAGAGTTAGTTTCAATTGAGCTCCATTCATTTTAGAATTATTACAATGAGTCCCATATTTTAAAAAATTTCTCACATTTGATCCCACTTGCCCCCTTGGACCAAATAGTTAATGGAAAACACACATGCCATAAGTGTGGTTGTAATAGGTGGGTTTTGGGGGGAAATTGACGAAGCCTAAGTTATGGGTCCAAAAGTGCAATTTTCTTGGGCATTGTTCATATTTATATTTTAAACATTTTTCAATGCTTATTTCCATCCACATTACAATTTAAAATTAAATTTATCTAGAAATATAATTAAATATTTTTTTAAACAATATATTTTAAATTACTATTATACTTAGAAATAATAAAATTAAAAATATAGTATAGTTTAAATTTTGAAATTAAAAATAATTTTTAATTTTAATTTTAATAGGAATTAATTTTTTGTTTATGTAAAATGATATTAATTAATATAGTTGATAAATTATCATAAAAAAATTTCAATAATTATCTTAAATTAAAATTTTTAATATTCTAACTTACATGAAATAAATATTCAATTTTTTGAAACATTATACATTGAAGAATTTATTGTGTAAAATTTTTTAGAAATATTCAAATGTTTTTAAAAAATAAATTAAATATTTCTTTTCCAAACATGATAAAAATTATAATTTATATTCCATAATTTTTCTTACTTGGAAATTTATTTAGTTATTAACTTGTTAAATTTTTTGTTATTTTTAAAAAAATTAGTTAATTTGAAATAAATTTCAAAAATTTATAATTTTTCATTATAAATTAATATTTAAATTTATAATTTTTTGTTATTGTTATAGTTTTCATTGTACTAACAAAAAATTAACTATTTGGAAATTTTAAATTTTAAATTTTCCAAACAAGATAAATTATTAAATATAAATTATAACTTTTGTCATGTTTGGAAAAGAAATATTTAGTTCATTTTTGTAGCACTCTGTTTAGGATAACCCCTAAGTCGAGATGTCACTCCAGTTTAAATTTAATTCTTAACCCATAAACGAGCAATAGGCCCATAAAAATAACTTCAACTATCTAAAGACAACATGAAACTTTAACTTAAATAGACCTTGACAAAAACAGTAATTACATGCCATCGTTAATTCTTGAACATTTAAAAAAACATATACATGCCTCAAGTCATCAATATCAATCTTGACATATCACTACGTTTCTAAGTCCAAGCTTAACTTTCAAGTGATCCCATATATATACATATAAACACTTGTCCTATTACAAGACATTTTCATCAGTCCAAGCCTGAGGTCCGTGTTTATTGTCTATTCCTATCTGAAAAAATCAAAATAATATAGGAGAGTAAGTCCAAAAGACTTAGCAAGCGATAATATTAACAATATGCAGTAAGGACCTGTCGAGAAAGGGACGTCTTAACATATCATAAATCAACCGTCAGAACATGAACAATGAAGATACATGCAATAACAAATTTAGCAAACAGGAATCTCGCTTGCTTTATTACTCCATGATAGATTACAAATAGTCAGGATACAATTACAGTCAAGTAAACCAGAATAACATATGCATTCCATTAGATCAAAACATGACATGTATATTGGATTTACCTTATTCCAGTCAGTCAATCAATTTTACCAAAGCGTGATAGCTTAGTACATGGCAGATGCCCATATGGACCGTATGGTACACTGCGATGACCAAAGGGAAATCCCTAGCACATCGCATATGCCAAGGGGGAAATCTATGCCGTATCATGGACATCTAAGCTAACCACTTAGCGTATCACTGACACCTAAGTGGACTACTAGGCATGGCCCATATATCTAAAAATTCCACCAGGATTAGCACTTGGCCCAATAAATCTTTATACATATAACCAGTATCAATTAACAGTTTGCCGACAAGGTGAAACAATAACGGTTAACATATTTGAATCAGCTAACTGACCACATAATGATGCACAGATAAACAAGTGTGTCGGCAAAATAACTGATAACAATTCAGAATGTTAACAGGTAACAGAACGGGAACAAATATAGTAACAGATAATAGTAGGAAGTTATGGGTGCTAGAACAGACAAAACACTTATATCCTAGCAAAATTAAGAAATAACCCTCACAGGGGTTTACCTGCCAATTAACAGACAATGAACAAGATCTCAAGAAATTCACATATTTCAATAACTAAGAGTAGGTATAGTATAGAAACATGTTTAACTATCTTAGGAGTTTTTCCATAAGAACAGATAGGAGTAAACAATGCCAGATTGGTAGACCTTCACCTCCACAGTATCAGAAAATGCAGTCACGGCTAGTAGTTTACTGGGCCTCGGGACCTAATTCTTCATCACCTAACTAAAGGAGTAAATGACTGTCAAAATCCACACTCAACCCTAACAATTGCAATTATACTACTAAAATTCTAAAACCACTAGTTACTTGACTAATACAGTAAATTTTAATGTTATATCGGTACAATCATTATAGAATCGTTAACTATGTCATTATTACAAAAATATTAATGAGGTTCGTATCGGTTCTAGTAAAGAACTACAATCAAGTCCTAAATTACATATTCAACCTTGTAATATTATGCCAAAAATCAATATTAGAAGTCCAATTTTCTTAAATAACCCAATTATTGCCATTTTGGTTTCAATTCCATAAAATCCACAAAATTAGGGTTTTAATCCTTTAATTAACTCAATGAACCCACATTATCATATAATAGTTCAAATTCGGGTCCACTAAGCTATATTCTAACCCATATATGGGAATATACATACAAATCATATATCAATTTCTTCCTCTCTTAACATAATACAAGGTTTGGTATGAAATAATAGTACAAAGCTTAAATCCAAACTCCTAGTCATTTACCCAAAAGTCCTTATCAAAACTTCAAAACCACGAACCAATTACACTGCCATGATCGTCATGACAAGCTGAAGATATTGTCTCAGCATTTTTGGCTTGTTGCCACCAGAGACAACCAACAACACCACCGAAAGGTGCACCTCTGCTCAAACACAATGCCTACTTCAATTTTTCCTTTCGTCACCGAATTGACCTTCAACTTTAGTTCTGAAGCATCAATGCCATGGTTGGCCGCATTATTTTTCTTCAATTCCATCATCTACAGTGGCCCATTCTTCAAACCAAACATACTAATGTGCTTCCTGAGCTGAGCCCCACGAAAAACACCACCCAGAATTCAGTTTTCATCATCAGTGAAGTCATGCCACCGCCTCCATCATGACTATGATTTTAGACTCAAATTTTGACTACTACATCGATGAAGTTTTCAAGAACAAGGTATGGTTGAGTTCACTGTGAAGAGAGGAATATAATGGTACAAATTTTTCAAGGTTTAGTCGCTGGAGAGAGATTGCTCGTGAGAGGAAGAGCTCTGTTGCATGGCCAGGGGGTGAAGAAATTTAGGGCTAAATTTGCTATATATAAATGTACTTTCAAAAATTAGATTTTGACCCCCAAAGTTGTGACACATGAAAGACATAATGTATTCCCGCCAGGCCCTTGGGTAGCACGAGACAGTAAGCTATTAGTTCAATTCTTTCACATATTACATAAGGCCCAACATATCTCAGACTAAGCTTTCCACCTTTACCAATTATTTTGACTCTTTTCTTTAGAGATACCTTGAGAAATACTATATCACCAACTTCAAATTCCAAATCCTTCCTTCATTTATCTACATAGCTCTTTTGTTTATCCTGGGCAGCTTTTATCCATTGTTTAATCACATGTATCTTTTCAACAATCTATTGAATCAATTTAGGCCTTATAGTCCTTGGAGACTTATTAGTGCTACTTCTGGGTAAATTATATTTTTGGTCCCACAACTTAGGTCATTTTTTATTTTGTTCCCATTCTTTTGTAATTTCTCACATTGCATCCCATAAGTCCATTTTTTTCTCAATTGAGGGCCTAAAGGGGGTTCCATCCAATAATTAACGGAGAAGTCATGTGCCACTCACGTGGCTGTTCAAATTGTTGCTTTCTTGATCCCATAAGTTAGGCCCGTTTGCATTTTTGGTCCCAACGATAGCTTCAATAAATTTTTGCAGAAGAAAAAAGAAAAATAGCTGCAAGTGAAGGTGCCATTTATTTTTGTGGCACACTGTCTTTATTGAAAACCTCATGGACAAATGAAAATCCAAATAGGGGGTTTCACGGTTGTGCTTCCATGAATAATAGATGTGGTTTCTTTATTTGGAAAGACCCTCAAATGTGTGAAAGAACAAGACAAGTTACACTTGTGTTGTTTGGGATGTTGAATGTAATGAGGTGCCATTTATTTTTGTGGCACACTATCTTCATTGAAAACCTCATGGCCAAATGAAAATCCAAATAGGAGTGTAAGCACAAATTTCTTTGTCTAAAAAATAAAATTACAAGACAAGAAAAATCATACAAATAAAATAAAATTGCAATTTATCAAATGTGAATTCAATCTCTAACTATTCCTCTTATTCTTCCCTTTCAAATATAGTCTTGACTATAATGAGCTCTACAAAAAATGCCTTGAAGGCCGTGAATCTCCTTAAATTTGATTTGAAGAAAAATAACGACAATCCGAGGGCTTTGCACTTTAATCTCAAATCAAACGTCAAAATATATGAGCTCCATTAAGAACGCCTTGAACGTCATGGATCCTCTTAAATTTGATTTGAAGAAAAATAAAGTCAATCTGAGGGCTTCGAATTGCTTCGCACCTTAATTTCAAATCAAACGCCAAAATATATGAGCTCTATTAAGAATGCCTTGAACGTCATGGATCCCTTTAAATTTGATTTGAAGAAAAATAACGCCAATTCGAGAGCTTCACACTTTAATCTTGAATCAAATCCTAAAATATATGAGCTCCGCGAAGAATGTCTTGAACGTCATGGATCTCCTTAAATTTAATTGAGAGAATTACTTGACTCTTTCAAAGTTTCTCCCACTTGTTGGAATTTGTGTTGTGTGTTGAATGAGCTTTGGTCACTCCCTTTATATAGATGCTTGATGGAAGACTTCTAGATGGATTGAACTTCTTTGATGATCATCTCTTTGGTAAGATAATATCAGATTATCAAGATCAAATATCAAGAGATAATACTAGATATGAAGAAATAATATCAAATATCAAGATATAGTATCAAATATCTTTGATCTGATTAGTCCATAGGCATAGACAATTTATCTTTGATACTTATCAATATTTGATTTGAGCATAAAATAAATATTACAGTATTAATTAAAATTAACTATTTATCTTTTAGAATTAAATTTAATAAATTTCAAGATAAATAGAAAATTTTGAATTAATAACAAGGAAATTATGTTATACGTGTCACTCTCCAATTGGACAAAATTAATATGTCTACAAAGAGGTTTCATGATTGTGCTTCCCTAAATAATAGATGTGGTTTCCTTGCTTGGAAAGACCCTCAAATGTGTGAAAGAACAAGACAAGTGATACTTGGGTTGTATGATGTTGAATGTAATGAAGAAAAATTGTTAAAACTTCAAAAAAAATTACTGGAGCTATCGTTGGGACCAAAAAATGCAAATGAACCTAACTTATGGGATCAAAAAAGCAACAATTTTAATGGCCACATGAGTGACATGTGACTTCTTCATTAATTATTGGATGGAACCTCCTTTTAGGCCTTAAATTGAGAAAAAAATGAAATTATGGGATGCAATGTGAGAAAGTGCAAAAGAATGGGACCAAAATTGAAAATGGCCTAAGTTGTGGGACCAAAAATGCAGTTTACCTTGCTACTTCTACACTCTTCCAGATCCCAATGTAATCGTGACTTGCATTTTTTGCCATACAATGCTTCGTATGGTGCTATTTAAATAGTGGACTGATAACTATTATTATAGGAAAATTCAATTAGAAAAGATATTAGGTTCAACTTGTACTAAAATCCAAGACATAAGCCCGTAGCATGTCTTCTAAGATTTGAATAACCCTTTCTGACTGTCCATCTATTTGTAGGTGAGCTGTAGAACTAAACCACAATTTTTTCCCTTAATATTTATGTAGACCCTTCCATAGTCTCAAAGTAAACTTCGGGTCTCAGTTTGATACAGTGCTGGTTTGAACCCCACGTAGCTGGACTATTTCCTTTATATACTACTCTGCTAGCTTCTCAACATTGTACTATCTTCCGACTGGTAGAAAGTGTGCAGACTTGGCAATTGATCTACTATTACCCAAATGCTATCATAACTTCCTCGGGCAGTTGGTAGCCTAGTTACAAAACCCATGGTGACCTACTCCCATTCCCAATTAGGGATAGTATGTGGTTTTAGCAACCCTGACGGTCGCTGATGCTCTACTTTCACTAGTCGGCAGGTCAGATACTTTCGCGCATAATCTGCAACATCTCTTTTCATTTTGTTCTGCTAGAATTGTTCCTTCAAATCTCAATACATCTTCGTGCGTCCTAGATGTATATTGAATCTCATTATGTGTGCCTCATCTAACAATTTTTCTTTAATTCTTTCTATCTTTTTATGGAACAGTAGGATACCTTGGCTATCGATACTGAATTCAGACTCTTCAGAACTTTCAATCATTCTCTTCTATTTTAATTCTTTGTATAGTTCAGGTTGTGCTTTTATTTTTGCAATCTAAGCTCATTGTTTTAATCTCAGTATAGTACCTATCCTCAGGCTATCTAATGCTTCTACCCTCTGTAGATGAGCCATTCCTACCTTCCTGCTTAAAGCATCGGCCACTACATTTTTTTAGCTTTTCCTAGATGATAAGTGATGGAGAAATCATAGTCTTCTAGAAACTCCATCTATCTCCACTGGCTCATGTTCAAATCCTTCTGCAAATATAGATACTTGAGGCTTTTGTGATCTGTATACAATTGTTGCTCTGTAGAGATAATGTCTCCATATTGATAATGCAAAAATAAGTGTAGCTTGCTCCGGATCATGAGTTGGATAGCTTTCCTAATAAAGTTTAAATTTTCTGGATACATAAGCAATAACATGTCCTTAATGCATTAGCACATATCCTAGCCCATTACTAGAGGCATTAGTATACACCACAAAATCTTCTACTTCGTCCGAAAGGGCTAAAACTGGAGCAACATTTAATTAGTTCTTCAATTCTTGGAAACTTCTCTCTTTTTCTAAACCAATTGATCTCATACCAAAAGCATCTCCTGCCGTAAGCGCTTAGAGGGAATTTAATTGCAATCTTCATTCCAATTAAATAGTTGATCTTTCTGGGTTAACTTGGTTACTGGCCCAGCTATCTTGGAGAAATCCTAAACAAACCTTCAATAGTAGCTGGCCAGCCCCAGAAAACTTTGGACTTCAATAATATTCTAGGACTTTTCCAGTTGACTATCATTCCTATTTTAGAAGATCCACTTTTATCCTATTTTGAGTGATAATATGACCCAGAGAGCTACGTTCTCTATCCGGAACTCGCACTTGCTAGATTCAGTATACAACTAATGTTCCTTTAGTGTTATGAGAACTATGTACAAATGTGTATCATGCTCATCTCTGGATTTAGAGAACACTAGAATGTCATCAATAAAGATGACCACAAACTGGTCTAGATAGGGTCTCAAAATTCGGTACATTAAATCCATAAATGCTGTTAGGGCATTGGTTAGACCAAATGGCATTACTATGAATTCAAAATAACTGTATTGAGAATTGAAGGTTGTATTTGAAATATCTTCTTCTATGATCTTCAACTAGTCGTACCATATCTCAAATCTAGCTTCAAGAAGATTCTTGATCCCGTAAAAGGTCAAATGAAACTTCTACATGTGCCAACGAATACTTATTCTTGATTGTGACCTTATTCAATTATGTGTAGTTGATGCACATTCTTAGAGACCCATTCTTCTTCTTGATAAATAGTATTGTGGCTCCCCAAGGAGAAGTACATAGCCTTATAAACTTCTTCTCTAATAACTCCTGAAGTTGGCTTTTTAGCTCATTAAGCTTAGCAAGTGCAATCCAGTAGGGACTTTTAGAGAAAGGTGTGGTCCCTAGAAGAGTGTGAATAGTAAACTCTATTTCTCTATTAGAAAGTAGTGAGTTCAACTCTTCAGGAAACACTTCAAGGTATTTAGCTACCACTCACACTTCCTCGATTTTAACTATATCTTGAGGTTTATTAATAAGGTATGCAAAGAATCCTTATGCACCTTCTTTCAAAATCTGTCTGGCCTCTAGCGCCGATATAATTGATATTAGGGAACTATTATCCGTGGAATGGCATATAGATATCGATGACTTTTCTCCAAATGTAATGCACTTAGTGTAGTAGTTCACTTGTGCCTGATGGGTATACAGTCAATCTATTTCAAGTGTCAAACCATACCCTTAGATGGACATATGTATGAGATTCGCTAGACATATTCAGTCCCCGATCATAACTGGGCAATCCCAATATATGGTATCTGTTATTAACCCTACTTCTAAGGATGTTTGAACTTCAACTTGATAGGCCATGGTCTTGGGTTGCAAATTTAGTTTTGAGAAAAATGTAAAAGATATAAAGGAATGTGAAGCACCAGGATCATATAAATGTTTTTCCACAAGTCTCAAAGATAAAAACCTTACATTCCACCACCTCGTTGGGTTCTGCCGTATCTTTGCCCATTAGAGCATAAGTATGGGCCCATACTTTCTGCCTCCCGCCAACTCCTACTACCTACATTCCTTTTCCTGAAGGCGTTGGGCCTTTCATTTTGTGACAGTCTTTCATGAAGTATTAGTCGCTCACACAGTGTAGGCACTTGCCCTATTTTTTCCAACATTCTATTTCCTCATGGCCTAATGCCCTACAGAATCAACATCGAATTGGTGCCTTATCCTGAGCCAGAATTGTTGTCCTATTAGTTTGAGGAGCTCATTGGGAAATGCTTCCAGTTTGTAGCCTTGGATGCTTTTTACCAATACTAATTTGTCTTCCAAGATGTGATCTTCCCTTCCAACCCCAGTCCTCAATTTTTTGAATCTCTTGCAACTCTAATTCTAACTGTAATGCCTTGCTCACTGCCAAGTTGAAATTCTATAAATCCAAAGTAGCTTAACCCTATCTGAGTTCTGGTTAAGGCCCTAGTACGAATAGTCAATTCTATCGGTTCTCATCCTACAGCATACAGGGAGCATACTGTATGAGTCGGCTGAATGTAGCCTCATATTAACTGATTGGCTGATTTCCTTAAATTAAATCCATGAAATCCCGCTCTCTTGCCAATTTAACCACTAGGGGTATATATTTTTCCATAAATTCCTTGATGAAGTTCTCATATATCTGGTGGGTCCCCCTAGCCGTCCATCTATGATCAATCATTCTCTATCAATTCTTTGCAAATCATGCCCAGAGGATGTGGTAAATCACAATTTTTGTTCATCTGGGTAGCATAAGGTCTCAAATATGATTTCTGGGTTCTCTAGCCATCTGGTTCGCCAAAGAACTTCGAGGGCTAAAAATGTAGAAATCGCTCCAGGGCTTAATCATCTACAACTACATTTGCTACCCCTGCTCTACTAGACGGTTGGTGTTCATGCCACCTATATCTCTGTTCTTCTTGTTGAGTAGGTTCTGCCAGAGGTTCCATAGCTAGTTGGTTACCTGGAAAAGCTTATGAAACATCCTTATCTGCTAGAGGATGTTGATAGATAGGAACTTCCCATCTAGGAGCTTGGGATACATGAGCTCAACGATCAGGTGGTCTTCTTCTCTGACCTACTCTTGTCAGTGCGGGAATATTGGCATTTTCATGGGTTTCCATATTACACTAGAGATTTCTTAAGAGCTTTCAATCCTAATATCATAAGTTGTAAAACATTACCTCAATCATCAATATTCTCTTGAACTTCTTGAACTTCCAAAAATAAACATGAAAAAGTAGTTTAACAAAATTTTAATAACATAGAATAGTAAAGGAAAAGAATTCTGCTAACCAAATGTTTGAAGATAAAATTCATTAATATATCGAGCTAGCATTAGCGGTTACATTAGTTTATATAAAAGTCAAAATTTCCCAAAATTAGCTATGCTAATTATATGCCTAGTTGTAAAAAAAATGACAAGGCTAGTACAAGGGAATCACTCGCTGCACTAAGGGACCTTAGCCTAGAAGCCTAACCTAGTAAAGCTATGCTATTCTATATACACAGTCGTATGGTATCTTACATCAACATGCCACCTAATCCATAACCTCCACATCTATGATAACGGATTCTGTATCCTCATCATCCTTGACTATCTCCATATCTATGTCATCATTGGGTGGTACATCTACTAGAAACTCCTACACAAGGTCCATCTCAAACTCCTTCTCAGTTGGATCCTGCTTTGGGTCCTCATCTGCATCATCCTCAATCAAGTTCAATCATGCAATAATAAATGGCCAATAGAGAGGGCACAAAGAATATGAATAGCAAAGGACGGATCAATTTCCCATAATAGAAGAGTTAGACCCTTACCTTAGTCACAGTAGGTATTGTCGACGTCCTATGCTCAAGGAGGCCAAAATCTTCGTCGCCCATTTCAATAAATACACATAAATTATTACACTTACATAGCATTTTCCTAATAATAATCAAACTATTAGTATGTCTTCATATCAATTTTTTCCCATAATAATGAGGCATATCTACTATACTAAAGTTCTCATCTCATCTCAAATATAGGTAACTAAGATTAGAATATTCTAATTATTTAAATTATTCTAACAATTCATCATACTTCCCATTAATAACTTATTTAGAGGTTTAGTTCTAAAATATCATAAGGCTAACACACTAATAATGCTATTGTTGCCATAACATTAACAAGGGATATATTTGTTCTGGGTCACTAAACATTCTTAGCATTACTATATTTAGAATTAAAAGAATAATTCCATAATTAACAATTTAATCAGAATGCAAGAACTTACTCAATTTACAATTAATACTTGGTTCTTGTGACATTACACAAAATTAGGGTTTTAAATCATGTCATTTACTTAATTAAACTTAGTTAAACATAATTTAATAATTTCGAGCCCACCTAGCACTAGGTATAATTTCATATACATCCAATTTCTCAATTCAAAGTTACAATCTTTCCCAGTTATGGCAAAATATAGGAAATTATAAGGTAACAAGAACAACTAAGCTCAAAGTGGTGACAAATCTATTTTGAATCGAATTTTACCCAATTGCTTAATTCTGGAGTCGAACCACAATACAAACCATTGATGCAACCTTTGCGAAGAGCTTAAGTTTCTATCCCCAAGTCTACCGTACACTGTCCCAGCCAGAATGGTGCGCAGCCACCACTAACCGGTGCACCTCAATATGGGGTAGCAAAACCCCTAAATCAATTTTTCATTCTACCATCGAATTACCAACCAATTGGTTGAAAAATAGAACTAGCCACCTCAATGCCACCACACATCACCCCTCTAATTTCTCCTCTGCCGATCATCGGTTTGCAAAATTGAAGCCACCAACTTGTTCACTGAGCTAAACCCATCAAAACCCACCCGTGGTCTACCTCCAAAAGTTGCCAGAAATGCTGCGCCCGCCATCCTCCATCGTGTTGTATTTTCTTACTCAAATTTCAGTCGTTCTGCTGGTTGCCCCTGTGATATGTTAGTACCGACTTGTTCCTTGAGCTGAGATGGGTTCAATAGTGTATAAAGTATCAAGCTTCGCCAGCATTAGGAATTTGCGGAGAGGGAAGAGATGGTGCGCATATGTGAATTTAAAGAAATAAGGCAGCGAGGTTTGGCTATTTATATAAGTAGTTTTTAGAATTACAAAATGACCCCATGATTTTCCTCAGCTTCAAATTAAGTCCCTCAATTATTTAGTGCCCTAAATTCACCCAGTTGACCAAATTTAATTCTATTTTGACCTCCAAAATTTTCAAAGTCCTTATAATCAAGTCCTTTACTATTTATGTTTTAAACCCCAAATTATTTTTTTTTTCAAATAAAATTATGATTTTTCTAATTAGAATTTAAAAAAGGTGTTACAGCATCTTTTTGGCACCGTTTATGAAAACTCTAAAGTACGAAGAAGGAACACTAAGAATACAGACAAGATCCAAACCTTGTGTCCCTAACAACCATTGGACATAAAGACCAAAGAACAAAATCCAACCCAAACTTAATAGTCATACTAAAGAAATTGTTGGCATTGCTTAGAAATTGTCATTATGAAAAAATTTAAAATGATGGGATTAAACTAATGTTTAATTTTTAATTTTAAACATCAAGCAGTTGGAAAAAGCTGATAATTATGTTATTAAAGTAAAGTAATTCTCTCTCTCTCTATGTATATATATATATATAAAATATTATGTTCAAGACCCTATCAGTTCCACATCACTTCCACTTCTTGCAAGATTTGCAAGAAACTAATAGTAGCAAAACATTAATTGAGGTCATATATCATAGAAAATGGTAGAGAAGATTGGCCATAGCAAAGAAGATCTTCTGACAGGCTATATTGTGCAGCAAGAGGATGACCGGATGTGGGTCATGGATTAGCTCCTAAGCGAAATACCGCAACTTTAAGTTGTCCTATTCGTGGGAATGCTAGGGATGGGCAAGACTACTCTTGCTAAAAGAATATGTTAAGATCCACTAATAGAGTATTGCTTCCATGCTCGTGCTTGGGTAACTGTATCTCCAGAGTACCCATTGGACATATCTTCTTAAAGCTCCTAAGTTCAATAGGCCAGAATATTAATATTTCATGGTTCATGAACACTGAGCAATTAGCTACTCATCTATATTGAAGTTTATTCAATACCCAATATCTCATCGTGATAGATAATATGTGGAATACATGAATTTCAGAAAAAGTAAAGAAATTTTTTCCAAGTAATAAGAATGGAAGTCCGATTCTTGTGACTACTAGAAATGGTGAGATTGTCGACTATGTTAAAAGGTAATGAATATTAATGATTGCATTATCATGAATAGAATAGGATTTGTTGGGATTTGACTCAATTATCTGGAGATAAAGTTTTTGATTCAGTTATTTGGAGAGAAATTTTGAATAGAATTAGAACTCCATCTTGTATTAGTTTTACTAATTTTAGGTGAAGCAGTCAAGTAATTAATTTTCTATGATAAATAGAAGTATTTATTTGATTACTTAAGAGAATACTTATGGAACTCATAGTACTCATGGGGTAGTTATTGTGAGTTATGAGTGGGGCATTACAAAGGGGTGGAGTGAGTATTTATTAGTAGTTTGAGAGTAGTTGTACAAGGGGGTTTTTTGTCTTGAGTTTGAGTATGTCAAGTTCAAGGGATTATCTTGTGCTGTTGAAATTCTCTTGTAGTGGAAGGAAGAAAAATCCTGTGGAGGTGGGCAAAAATTTGTCAAACCACCTAAATCTGGTTCTGTTTTATTTTTCTATCTGTCGGGTATTATTATTTGTCATCGAATTTGAGAGTGTGAGATATGAATTCCTAATAAAATAAATCTCGTGTCTAAATTGCTTTCATTGTACTCCAACAAATTAGTATTAGAGCTTTTAGTTGGGGTTGCAAGTTGAGATTTTATTTTTTAAGGATGGGCAATATCTTTATAGAATTACTTCACAATTCAAAAACTTGATGACAAAGGCAATTTCACTCTTTTGCAAGGAAGGGTGGAGGATCTCCTAATTCAACAAGGCCTAACAGTAGCATTGAATGGAAGGTAGGAGAAGCCGACAGATACGAAGGATTAATAGAAGGAAGATTTGACATTGTATTGTGGACAACATTATCAATAATGTTGTGGAAATGGTAGATGCGTAATGCATGTTTGCTCCATGTAAGATTATTGTGATTCACTTCAACCATGGAAGATAGGTAATTTGTCTTTGTGTGATGATTCTACGTGGGGTGTCACGAGTATTGGAGTGTTGAAAATCAAAATAGTTGTTAGAGTGGTTCATGCTTTGGGTGGTGTGACCAATATCCTAAAGACATGAAAGAATCTAATTTTCTTAAGCTAGTTGGACTCCAAGAGCTGTGAATATTCACTAGAGGTCGAGTCCTAAAAGTCACACATTAGGATGTATATGTGCATTGATCGGGATGAGTTAGTTGGTGCCAAGATTTTACTAATTCGGCATGTGCAGTGGTATCTTTGAAGGCCAATAGAATTTAGTTCGCGATGGAGTTATGAACAATTGTTGAGATGAGAAACCTCTTCAAGGTGGAGATTTTTGAGATTTGACTCGGTTATCTGAAGACCAAGTTTGACTAGAATTAGAACTCTTTCTTGTACTAGGTTTCCTAGTTCTAAGTGAAGTAGTCAAGTAGTTTTTTATTATAAATGGAGGTGTTTATTTGATTACTTAAAAGAATACTCGTGGAATTCATAATACTCATATGGTAGTTATTGTGAGTTACGAGTGGGGCTATATAAAGAGGTGGAGTGAGTATTTCTTTTGTAGTATGAGAGTGATTGTACAAAGGGGCTTTTGTCTTGAGTTTAACTATGTCAAGTTCAATTGGTTATCTTTTACTGGTGAAAATCTCTCGTAGTGGGATAAAGAAAATGCCCATGAAGGAAGATGGAATTTGCTAAACTATGTAAATTTGTGTCTATTTTATTTTTCTATCTATTAGGTATTATTTTTTGTCATCAAATTTTAACCAATTAAAAAATCTTACAATGCCACCCCTGAGGGTATTTTTGTCCACTAAAAAAGGTCAAACGGAGCCAAAAATAGAGACAGTGAACCTAAGGGTATTTTCAAAATTTCACCAAATTTTTTTTTCAGTTGGGCAAATCTCTAAAGGCAACGAACGGTTAGGGTGAAATATTGGATGGCGAGAAAGTTCAAGGGAGTAAATGTAATTTTCAAAACAATGAGGGGCTTTTAGTAATTATGCTAAACCTTAGGGGAGATGGATGTAATTGACCCTTTCTTTAGACCAAATTTAAAGTGCAATTGCAAAATTTCAAAACTTTTATCCCAAAAGTTTCCCCAGGAGGTGTGAGCATATATAGTTTATTCTACTTGTACGTGGGCACGCTTTTAAGACAAAATAGGATAATGAATCAATTTGAGATTTGTTAATTCATAATAACAGGATGGATATTCTATTTTTAATTATTTATTCCAACTAATATTTTGTTGTCTAATCTATTACATATACATGTCAATTATATATAAGTCACAATCGATTTTTTAAAATAAATATTTCTTTTAGTTTATATATACTTATAATTAAGACTGTCCATGGATACTCAAAAATTCAATTACTGTTTGCGTCCATATTCAGTTATACAAAATATTATTCACATCTATTTAAAGCAAATATTCCGTGTTTGATCAATAGATATTCGACTATAAATTGTTACGAGTCTAGTAATTACATCTCTGATTTGTTTAATATACACTTCGAATGCATATTCATTGGATATCTATATATATATATTTAAAACTTCAATTGGCCATAACCTAAACATAAGTGTAATTTGTATTCGTTAAATAATATTTGATAAATATTATATATATATATATATATTCTAATTTTCCATGGATTTTAAAAATCATATACAAATATTATTTAAAATTATTATATACATAATATATTATTTATATTTTCTCAATATTAAATATCATAATGTATATATTCATAATTGAAGAATTTGTAAGAAACAAGTGATAAATTTGAGAGACTATAAAATATTAAGGAAAAATCGAAGAGTCAGTGTATGAAAGACTAGCTAATTAATATTGGTTGACATTATAGTTTATGTGCTTAGTTGTCAATATTATTAATATCAATTAGGGTTAAAATATAAATTATTTTATTGAATTAGAAACTTATTTGAATTAAATTATTTAGGGCCAGTTCTTATTTTCCTAAGGAGTTGTAGGGATGCTTTATAGGTTGTTCTTATTTGGCTCATTAGAAACTTAAATTTATAGATTGGTTTATGCTTTAGAGGTTATTTCCTCAAGATTTTATTGTGCTATTTGATTGATTGCTTCCCTTTTAATGAAATTGTATTCTTCTATTGGAAAAAATATGCATATTGTTATAGCTTAAAGGATTTGAATATTCGGATATCCATTTCAAATAATTACAATCGAATAGGATAACCAAAAAGTAATATTCAAATAATTATAATTAAATACAAATATTACGAATCTGTTTAATATTTGTCGAATATGAATTTCAAATGTCATTGTCTAAATATCCAATGGATACAAATGCAGACATTATAAAAGTTAGAGTGAATTACATCTACTTCCCTTGATGTTTCACAAATTATGAAAAGGTCCTTGTTTCTTTTTAAAAATTACAATAACCACCCTTGAACTATGTCGTCATCTAACAATTTACTTCAGCCGTTAGATGCTGTTAGGGTTCTTCCACTTTGTCATTAAAAATAGTAGGTGAAATTTGAAAATTATCCTTCCGATTAATGACCTATTGCATGAAAGTACAAAAATGCCCTAAACCATCAATAAAAAATATATATTCAAATATATATATGATATGGGATAGCTCAAAAAATCCAACCCAACAATGCTCGATCAGATCGAAGATATGATGTAGAACTGCCCAGTTAACCATCGGGCCTAGCCCATTGGCAATCGACCAGATAGTTGTCCTAACTTAAGGCCAATGGGCCCTTTTGTCCTGCGCGGATATCAATAGCTCACCTAGTCAACTGGAGCATGGTTGATCTTATCGAGGATACTTATTCAATGCCTAAATCTGGGAGATGCTTAAATCCAACAAGTTTCCACCATATCGACAAGAATCTACATAATTGATTCACTAGTGAATGCTCTCTTTGACCTTGAGGTCGAACAAATGCGACTACCTGCCTGCCGTATTGAATACTCTAACAGGAGACATGCCTCCACATTAATGATGCGTGCTACAACCAATACCACCTATTCTATCGTGCCTAGCTAATACATGGCTCCAGTGAGCCACCTTATCCTAAGGAACTGAAGATGGCACCACCTGGAATAGTACACAATCTAGAGAAGACTTAAAGGTCCTCAAACAAAGACAAAGGCTCTTTCCACATGATAAAGGCATCATAAACATATCAACCTCACCAAGAAGGCTATAAATACCCTATTGTCAGCCTTCAACAAGGTATGCTTAATATCACTCAAAGCCCTTGCTCCGTTGCTCTATCTCTTAGTCGATTATATACTAACGTGAGCATCAGATTGCCTTAGCTGAGGGTACCTCGACTAGTCTAACATGTGTTATGTAGGACTCAACTCAATTATCTCAACGAACATCTATATAGACCTCACACTTGGTCGACCAAATTGTACCTTAGTTTAATTTACCCAAATACATTCCAAACCCTTATCGTTTAACGCCATTTGTGAGAAGCTTGAGTTCACAACTAAGAAAAATTATTAACACTAGGCAAGCCATTTTAGAAAAGAAGGAGAATAGGAGATCCCCAACCCCTTCTTCTCGACCCCAATAAGAACCAGATATGGTGAGACCTAGCACCCAACCAAAACAACTGGTCTCTCTGACTATGCCCTAGCTCATGCGGCAGATAAGTGAGCAGATATCTACCTAAATTTCTACTCAACTTATTAGCTGCCCCTCAACAAACACAACAATTAGCTTGGTCTGGCTACTAGAGCCATTCACCAACCTTCACTATGTGAGGAGAGGCTCCCAAGAGAAGAAAGGGGCCGACAAAAAGCCAGACGTCCCTCTACCCAATGAAAAGATAGACTGGGGCAAATTCTAAGGGAAAAACCTCGACCCAATCCTCGAGAAGAAATGGCTAACTCAATAGATCACCTTGCTCGACCCATTCAAGCCTCGCATCGTGATAGGGTCGAGTGCCCAAGACCTATGACAAATAAGAATTTATCCCAGGTTGATTGAGTAGAATGGGAAAAAGTATATCACTAAGTGCAGTACTTGAACAAGCATCTAGAAGAGATTTCGAGGAAGAAATCTAAGAGGAACCCTCATTATAATGGCGCTCCCCGACTTCATCGAGAGCGAGAGTCGCTATTCGTGCAAGAAATAATCAATGAGCACATTACTGTCGATGCCAAGGTTTTTATTGGTTTGCTTAGGTACGATGGATCGACGGACCCGACCCGAATGTGCACCTTCTATAGTTCAAGCACATGAGATAGCTTCAAAGGCATAATGAATTCATCCACACCAAGATGTTAGTCACCACTTTTCAAGGAATTGCGCTTGACTAGTTTGTCAAATTAGAGCCAGCATCGATCTACTCATTTACTACTTGTGTGATAAGTTCTTGCACTAGTTTGCTGGTCGGAGAAAGGCAAAGCTCCCCCATACCTATTTGCACACTATTAAACAAAATGAGAAAAAGCCTATTCCTAATTTTTCACCAGATTCAACACAGAAGTTTTGAAGATTGACGGTCCTCAGATTGAGTTTCTGATGGATGTGCTCTTCTTGGGCCTTTGCCATAAGGAATGTGCCAACACCTTGGTCAGGGAGCGACCTAAGATGATGGAGGATTTGCTCGATCTCACGGAGAAGTACATGATACAAGAAGATATGAACAAGCTCAAATATGGAAACCCAAACAACGATAAGAAAAAGGGAAAAAAGAAAGATGACAGACAGCACAAAGATGGTCATTGATCTCCGTTCAAGCATTTTCATAATTACACTCTGCTCAACACTTCCAAAAATGAGGTGCTGTTCACCATTCAGCATGACAACCTCTACAAAAAGTTTAGGAAGTTGACCGAGACAGAAGCAACAAAATGATACAAAAAGTACTATCACTTCCATAGGTGGAAAGGTCATAACACAAAGGATTATTTGAATCTTCATGACAAGACTAAAGGCTCATTCGATATGGGAATTTGAAAAAATTTGTCAATGAAAAGGACAGATAAGAAATAAGCATAATCTACTAAGTACCTTGTAGCGAAAAGTTGGTTAACCCGAAGAAGAAAGATAAAGGAAAAAAACCTACCCATGATCCCTAGCCATCTATCAAAGAAGTAATTGACACCATTACTTGAGGCTTAATTGGAGGGGACTCCAAATCAACACGAAGGCAAAACTAAAAGAGGCTAGAATCGACCAAATCTACCTCGATCAAAACAGTCTTTTAGCTCTCGATCAATGCAGAATCAATCTCTTTCTCTTATGCTAACCTCTCTCACATTGAAAATCAAGGGACTGACAAAAAGCTGGATTGCCCCTAGGTAGTATCTGTTGAAATAGCAAACTTCAAGGTTAAAAAAGTGTTGGTTAGTAATGGCAGCTTTGCAAACATCAATTTCTTGTCGACCTTGAAAAGAATGAACATGAGAAAGTTGAAATTTGAGTCTATATACACCTAATTGGTTGGATTCAGGGGATCGAAGATCACTCCATAAACTTATCCACTTTATTTGGAGATGCTCATCGGCAAAGAACGCTTATGGTTAACTTTCTGGTGTTCAATGCACCCTTTGCTTACAATGGTATCATTGGGCGACCAGTTCTGAATGGTTTTCAAGCTATAGTCTTGACCTATCATATGAAGGTCTAGTTTCCGACAGCAGTTGGAACCGGCGAACTTTTCTACAATATAAATGAAGCTTGGTGCTGCTACATAATATCAGTCGAGGCAAATGAACAGAAGGCTTAACCAAAATTGAAACCCTTGGGGGATGTCCCAGTAACGAAATCGAATGAGAGATAGCAAAACAATAAGGGAAAATTAAAGAAAACCAAGTTAAGTATGTTGTAGTTCAAGACCATTGAGCCGGGGCCAATGAATCCCAACAAGACTACTAGAGTACCTAATAGTCAAGTACCTCAAGAAGAATGTAGATATTTTTGCTTGGAAGGCTTCTTACCTACAAAGAATTAACCCCAATATCATTATCCACCACTTGAACATAGACCCCTTATTCAAACCAGTCAAGCAAAAGGCTAAGACCTCCAATGTTGAAAGATGCTAGATCATTGAAGAGGAGGTCAGTAAACTTTTTGAGGCAAGATACATTATAGAGATTTAGTATCCTAGTTGGCTTTGTAATGAAGCCTTTGTCCATAAGAATAAGAAAAAGTGGCTAACGAGCAATAGTTTTACCAATTTGAATAAAGTTTGCCCTAAAGATCCTTACCTACTACCTCGTACAAATTTATTAGTAGATTCTACTACTGGTTGTGATCTTCTGAGTATGATTGATTTATTTCATGGTTATTATCAAATTTTCATGGCCCTCGAAAACAGAGATAAGACCTCTTTTGTCTTCCCTAATAAGGTATTCTTTTTTCTGTTCATGCCTTTTGGACTCAAAAATACAAGTGCAACCTACTAGAGACTTGTGAATTTTATGCTAAAAAATGAAATCAGTAAAACCATGGATGTCCATATCGATGACATGATCGTTAAAATAGAAAAAGAATAAAATCACTTGGCCAACATTCGCCACACATATTTGATATTGTGAGCATTTGGCATGAAACTCAACCCTAACAAATGCACGTTCGAGGTGAAATGAGGTAAGTTTTTAGGCTACATGGTCAATCAAAGAGGCATCAAAGCAAACCCCCAAAAGATCTAGGCCATTTTGGACACATGTCTCCTCGAACAGTCAGACACATTTAACACTTGGTCAACACAATTATAGCTCTAGGGCGGTTCATTACTCGATTGGCTGAAAAAGCCTACTGTTTTTCAAAATCCTTAGAAATGCGAGGAAGTTCCAGTAGATGGAGTAGTGTGACCAGGCTCTAGTCAAACTAAAGTAATTCCTATCAATGGTACCAATGCTCATGATGCTTGAGGTCGGAGAGGGTTTGCATATACATTTGGCAGTCTCCTCGGTAGCAATCAACTCTATTCTAGTCTCGACAAAATAGGGCACCCATCTCCCTGTGTACTACTATAGTAAAGCCTTATAGGGCCCTAAACACAACTATCTAGAGCTAAAAAAAATTTCACTTGTTGCCCAAAAGTTGAGACTCTACTTCCAATCTCACTCCATTGTTGTCTTGACAAACCAACCATTGAAATAAGTGCTGTCAAAACCAGATATGTTGCGAAGGTTGATGAAGTAGGCCATCGAATTAAGAGAGTTGACATCACTTTTCAACCCCAAATGGCTGTAAAGGCCTAAGTGCTAGCAGACTTTGTTGTAGAGAGACTTGACCTACCCGACCAACTTGATTAGGACTCCCTTATGTGGACTTTGTATATTGATGGTTCGACAACTTCCTCAAGAGGAAGAATTAGCGTTTCCCTATGCTCTCTGTGAGCCAATGAGTATAACTTTGCTATTAAACTCAAATACCTTTTACAAGCAATGAAGTAAAGTGTGAAGCCCTCCTTGCTGGTATGAAAATGGTCATCGATAAGAGAGTCGACTAGCTGGCAACAATCATTAATTCCCAACTGGTCTCAAAATAGTTCGAAGGAAACTTCAAGGCTAAGGAATCTACTATAAGTAAATATTTGACCGAGGTAAAAAGATGTAGCAACTGGCCAAGAAATTCACCCTCAGTCAAGTTCCCCAATTAGAAAACAAAAGGGCATATGCACTATTGAAATTTGTCAGCTCAACAAAAGGAACCAAGGACAAAACCATCACATTCCTAGTTGCTAAAAACCTACTATAGGTGTCTCGAACAAAACTTGGTGTGGCAGATCCAAGAGGCACCTCCCTCTTGCCAAGATAAATTAAAAGCTTACTTAAGGAAAGGAAAAGTCCCCAAGGATAAGGCTTAAGCACGCAAGCTTAGAGGTCGAGCAACCAAATTCGCCCTCAACAAGCACGATCAACTTTATAGGAGATTAATTTCTGGAGCACCATTGAGGTGTTTGATGCCGGAATAGGCTCACAAAATCTTATGGGAAGTCCATTCTAGGATATACGGCAATCATTTAGGAAAATGATCTTTGGCCCACAAATTCATCAGATATAGGTATTTCTAGATGCTGTCGATTTTGCTAGAAAATGCATATCTTGTTAAGCCCACTCCAACATACCTCACCGACCTGCTTCAATGCTGGTGCCCATTTAGATCACATAGTCTTTTAACCAATAGGGCATAGATATAGTCAATTCTTTTCCAAAAACCATAGGTCAGAGAAAATTCATAATCATCGCAGTCGAATAATTCACAATATGAGTCAAAGTTGAGGCAGTCCCGAAGATAACCGATACAGCTATTAAAAGTTTCATTTGAAAAAATATTATCTACCATTTTGATTTACCCAAAGTATTGGCATTAGATAACGAGATACAGTTCTAGAGCAAAAGTACAAGGGAACTTGCGTGAAAGCCTAAGGGTTTGACAATAGTTCACTTCAGTCAAGAACTCCAAGCCAACGAATAAACAAAAGTCCCCAATTGAATTGTTCTAGACTATCTCAAAGCTCGACTTGAAGGTTACAATGTGAGTTAGGCAGACACCCTCCTTAGGGTGCTTTGGTCATATAGGACCACCCCAAGGACTGCCATAGGTCACAACCCCTACAGTCTAGTTTATGGGTCAAAAGCAGTCATTCCAACTAAATTGATACAACACATTGCTCGAGTAATCCAATATAACCCGATCAGAAATAACTTAGAAAGAGAATTCAACCTTCAAACGATCGATGAGCTACGTTAGCAAGCATATACGATAGTGTAAAGATACAGGTTGAAAATGGCCGACCATTACACAAAGAAGTTTAATTCAGAAGCTTCAAAACAGGGGAGCTCAACCTAAAAAAGATTGAATCTCAATGAATGTGGGTAAACTCAATCCGAAATAGGAAGGCCCATACTCGGTAGTTAAAATAACGAAGCACAATTCCTATTAACTAGTGGATATAAATGGCGAGGAGCTTCCTAGACCATGGAATACCATGAACTTGAAAAAATTCTATTTGTAAAAAGACCAAGGTCTCCACCTCATTGTACCAAAACATGATTCCAAATCGATAAAAACTACTTATATTTCTGCAACTACTTACTCATACCACTAACTAAGGCTTCTTGCCCCAAACTGAAACAACTCGATCGTTTAACGTCGACCCTGCAGCCAACCTTACATTGGTTTCAAACCGTAAACTAAGGCTTCTAGCACCAAACCAATAAATGAGTTGATCGTTTATAGTAGACCCTTCAATCAACCTCGTGTCGGTTTCAAAACATACACTAAGGCCTTGCATGCCAAGTTAATAAACAAATTGATTGTTTAGGTCGACCTCATGTTGGTTGCAAACCGTACACCAAATTAATGAACAAGCTGATCATTTAGGCACCACTATACCAAACAAAATCAAAAATCCACCTCATTGTCGGAAACCAAGTCGCCTAAATGATATACACATAGCATTAACAATGTTGAGCATAAAGTTGGAGTTAATTTAACAAATTTGGGCACCAAGCCTATTCAAGTCAGCAAGTAGTCAATAAAAAATAATATTTCAACACCTATTTTAAAATGTGTTAACTCGATGAGAATGTAGTTGGATTAATGCTATTATTCTTATGCATGTTGATTTTGAAATTGTCTAGCCACTTGGCCTGAAATCAATTAAATGTTACCAAGTTTCTCTATCAAAAGGTTGCGTCATTCGACCAACTACTTGAATTTGAAACAATTATTCTGTTAACGTGCCTAATCGATAGCAGTCAATGTAATAAAAAAGAAATAAGCTGGCAGGATGAAGACAAATGGATTGTTATATTTGATTGATTAAAAATCCAAAGCACATCATTACAAAAGTCGTTCTCAAAAACTAAAGCCACAAAAATACATCATTACAGCGCCTCATAGGGCGAACAGACTAAATCTACAAAAATAGCACAGATAGCTAGCACTTTAGCTCAACCCGGCACCTTCACCTTCAGCTCGTGTAGCTCGGGCACCTTCATTGATCGTTTGGTAGAGCTCATCACTTAAGAGCACAGGCACAACATTAAAAGGGCATTTAACCTTCTACTCAGGCAGTACAGCTAGCGCAAGTTGACCTTTTAGGGCTAGTCAAGAAGGCCCCACTTCTTCAACGAGAAATGTGCACCTAATTGGAGGAAAAAAGATAGCTACATCAACCTTGCCTTATCTAATATCGAACATAAAGTCATTTTGCAAAAGCAAATTTTTTGGTCATGTCAGAAAGCTTCGCTTGAAGATCAGCAGCAACCCTGACTACAAGCACAAAGGTAGGCCCCTCTGCAAGAGCATTCTCTTTGAGATAAATATTTTATTTAGGCTGAGGGAGGTTGGGATAATCCACAAACTGCTCAATCAGCATTGGGTTCAAACATGCCCAGTCCTCGGGCCAGATTTGGTAGCCCAGCTACTCTTAAATGTTTTTTGGCCTTCTTAAAGGCCTCACTCGCATCATTAATGGAGAAGAAGACACTGGCATCTTGGAATGCCAAGCATAACATAAATTTTTGCACAGCTTCTCATCAGATGAGTGGCAATGTCCTGAAGAACTTGATCTGCATATAATTCATTGCAATGTTGTGTGTGTGCGACTAACCACAATCATAGCTGGCCTAATTATCCAACCTCTCCTTTAGCAACAACTTCTCTACTTTGCTTCTCACGGCCACCACAGCCTTGAGCTAGACATCTTTCTCCTTGAGCTACTTGGTCAACTACTCGATTCTCAACTGCGCAGAGTCGAGGTGAGTTTTTAACACCTCAGTTTTTACCATGCTCTTTATGGAGCTCCTCCCGATTATCCAGGGTAGCTTGAAACTGCGATAAAAGTGATAACCCAGTCGGCTGACCTGCAGCAAAAGGAACCTTAGTTCATGTATATATAAATATAAAAATAGAAGCAAGCAATAAATTCTCGAAGAACGAATAAAACTCGACTAAAATACTTACCATGGTAGAATGACATGCCAAAGCTTTCAATGCCCCCGCCTGAGATATTTTCATCATCTTCATCTGGTTGAGCCCGACCATCATTACTTTTTGGGGCACTGACCCGGTCGACCTCGCAGGTAACATTAACTAGGAGTTGTGAATTGCTAGTTACATTCCAAACTAAGGCGAAGACAGGTTTTCCATGGAAATAGCTCCTTGTTAGGTCGATGCCTGAAGAGATCAACGACAGTGGGTTGACTTAACGACCTAGCTGGCCCCTTCCCCTTGTCGGCGATAGCCCTCTTCTGAATAGGTCCAGGCTGCTCGACTGCCAATTTTTTTTGTTGAGCTGAAAGCTGCTGATCCCAATAAGAGCCAGTTATGAGAGTTAAGCAATAGGAGTAAGCAATGCTACCTGTGGAGGTAAAGCATCCTCTCATCGAGAGGACCCCTGGCGGTGCTTCTACACCTTTTGTACCCTTGCTATGGCTTATTGTTGAGTTTGGCTCATTTATCTCTTCATGTTCTGGAGAAAAATAAGAAAAAAAATGCATCAATATCGATCAGAAAGTTGCACAACTCTACTAAAAGACTAGAAAAGACATCTACCTCATCGAGCATCAACAAGTAAGTCTAGCTGAGCAAGTAATAAACCTACTAGCACCAAGTTCCTCTCTTCGACATACCTCGAGGCCTCCATCTTTCCAAACTCAACTAAATCATGAATAAAGGTATTGGACCAAGTTGGAGTTTCATTCCCAGGCATCTCAACGTGACCCCTCATCCAACCCCTGGGTATATTTAATCTGACCCCACCAGGAGATCGAATAAAGAAATAACTTGTTTTCCAATTTTGACGAAATGATGAAGAGGGGGTTAGTAAAAAATTTCACTAAGGACGAGACATGAAGTAGTAAAAGCCCGACTTCTCAATGCTCTTTGACTTTTGAGACATTAGAAGATGAAAGAGATTACTAAAATTTGCAAAAGCCTGGGGTTGGTTGTGAATATGCATGAGAACTACAAAGCTATTTAGGGTTATGAGGTAGTTTGGTAGTAATTGAGTAATACAAACTTGAAGGCTTGTAAGGAGGTAGATTATCGGTTGGGCTATTAGGAACCTAAGCTTGCACCTCAGGGCATTTTCAAAGACTGTGATTCAATCGATGGGAGTTTGTTGCATCCTATCATCAAGCCCAAGGACAATTAACTCGAACTCCAAAGGGATATGATACAGCTGCATAATAAGCTCAAGATCTTCGTCCATTACCTTTGAAATAATCTCACTATAATAGTTGGGGGTGAATAACCGACCATGGGAAACAAGAGGTACTCAGCTTAGCCTCGCCCTTAGTAGCAACATGACTATCACTGGAACTACTAGAGATTGAGCTATCATTAGAAGATTGATTGGACTCGCTAGTCGAGTCACCCCCTGGTGTCTGATCGAGTTACCTCACAATCACTTCCCTGACTACTATTATCACCAAATGCACTGAACAGGTTTGAAAATATTATATGATTGAAATGCAACAAAGTAAAACTCACTCTAGTTTGGGAAGACTTACACAATTTGGGAGTTTAAAGCATAACGCAGCAGGCAGTAAGTACAGTAATATGGATTGATTTGACCTGAAGGAAAGCTGTAAAAGTGAAAATAAGGGTTTTCACTGTGGCTATTTATAGGCCTCAATGCGCGGTAACCCAAACGACTGCAATTATTATACAGCCATTGCCTGACGCTTCACGTGACCTAATGTAACAACTATATTAAATATACTGAAACCTGGTCGAATTTTGAAATCAGATCGTTACCAAATATCTCATCAAATGTATCTAATTTCTATAAAATCAACTAATCCCCACTTCTTCTCGTCAATAATCTTGATCAAGACTCGAGAGTATGGGGGACTAATGATATGGGATAGCCTAAAAGGCTCAACCTAACAACGCTCAACCATGCCGAAGATACGATGTAGGATAGCTTAATTAACCATCGAGCCTAGCCAACTAGCAATCGATTATATAGTCGACCTAACTCAAGCCCATTATGCCTATTCATTCGTGCGGATATCAACATCTCACCTAGTCAATCAAAGCATGGTCAACCCTGTTGAGGATACTTATTTAGGGCTCAATGTGGGATTTGCTTGAATCTAATAGGTTTCCATCGTATTGACTAGAATTTGCACAAGTGAATTACTGGTGAGTGCTCTCTTCAACCTTGGAGGTCAAATAGATGCGACCACCTCCCTGCCGCATTAAATGCTCTGACAGACGGCATGTCTCTACATTAATGGCGCCTAGCTAGTTCGTAGCTCTAGTGTACCACCTTGTCCTAAAGAGCTGGAGATGGCGCCATCTGGAATATTACACAGCCTAAAAAATACTTAAACGTCCTCAAGCAAGGACAAAGGCCCTTTCTGCATGATAAGGGCATCATGGACATATCAACCTCACTAGGAATGCTATAAATAAAACATTACTAGCCTTCAGCAATGTATGCTTATTATCACTCAATATGGGTGTCAAAATCAAACCTAATCCGATGACTCGACAATGATCCACCTAAAAAATATCAATTTTGGGTTTGACATTTTCAAGTTTGGGTCAAGTTGGGTCAAACCCAAAACTGGCCTGAGATAAAAATAAAAATAAAAAAAAAGTTGGGTCAGTTTTGGGTCAACCCATTAAACTTGAAAGCGACAAGCAGGTGACCCAATGACCTAATTAATCTGACCCAACCCGAAAATAATTAGCTAATTAAAAATAAAATCTAAATTTTAAAAATTTATATCCAATAATCTAAACCAAGAAAAATTTTATATCCAAAATTTCCAAAATTTTAAAATTTCTAATACACATCAAAAGAAGATTTCTTTGTGAAGTTTGGGCTATGAATTAATGGAGGAAACTAGCTATTGGTGCAAAGAAATTTGATGATTGTCATCAAATTTGATGTTTTTGTCTTTGGACTTTAATTTTTACTATTTAGTAGTTAATTTTGCATTGATGGTTGTCATCAAATTGTTTTTTGAACAATAATTTATTACTTTTTCACATTTGGAGTAATTATGGTCATGATAAGTTTTAAAGTTATTATGTTTCTTACTTTCTTAGACCTTAATGATTATGTAGAATTATAGATTTTATTGGTAGATCAAGCTTCTACTCAATTACGAAATTGAAATTTATAAATATAAAAAATAAAATATAGAGATCAGGTTGGTTTAGGTTGGGTTGGATTAGATTTATTAGGTTGTTGGGTGACCTGATAGAAAATCAGGTCAACCTGAACTTGACTCGATTTTTTGTGGGTCATGTTAAGGTTGAGCCTTTTGGGTATAGCATCAGGTTGGGTTGGGTTGGATTGGGATTGGGTTTACTATTTTTATATTATACCCTTATCTTAACCCAATCAGAACCACCCAACCCACCCAAATTGACACCCTTATGACATGCAAAGTCCATACTCCATTGCTCTGTCTCTTAGTCGATTATATACTGACTTGAACATTGGAGTGCCTTAGCCATGCCCTCGACTAACTTGACGTGTGCTATTAATTGTAGGACTTAACGCAATTATCTCAGCAAGCATCTCTATCGACCTCACACTTGGTCGAACATATTGGATCTTAGCCCAATTTACCCAAATATAGTCAGCACCTCATCACTATATATATTTACACATCATATATAATATCATATATATAATATTATAAATATAAGATATGCATACATATATATATATATACACACGCACCCCACCACCCACACCCAACTATATATCCAAGTTTGGCCACTGGCCGCCATGGGCAATTACTACCCGCTTGCTGCCCATGGTAGCTGTAAGGGATATTTTTAGAAAATTTACATTTTTTTAATTAATATATAATTTAGTTTGTATATATATTTTTAAGTTTTATTGCTTATTTATTAATTAATATAGTCTTTAATTTTTTATTTATTGCATTTTTAAATAATACTAAATTAAGCTAAATTTAATTAATTATTTTAGATATATTTTTTATTTGAGTAAATAAGTTAATGACCTTAAATATATTTATTTTAGATATGAAAATTATTTTAATAAATAATTTAATTAATTTTTTGTATGTGTATTACTTTAAATTTATTTATTATGTAGCGTATTTAATAAATATATTTATTAAATAAATTTAATTATGTAAATAAATTATTTTATATATGTATATTATTTAATATTATTCGAAATTTTAAAATGAGATTGCACATACTGGGGCAAATTAGGACATTAACCATATCATTAATTTTCACAAATTTTTTATTTTTTTAATTATTGTGCTATTAGAGCATTTTAGACTTTTCTCAAATTTCATCTATATTTCAACTAGATTTGTCATTTCAAAAGGTTATTGCAATTTTTGAAAAAGTAAGGACATTTTCATAATTTCACCAAACCTTTGCGGTAGTAGGCGTATTCATTCTAAAAGTTAATTAGATTCGAATAAGGGTACAATATATCCATTTTGTTTTGTATACATTTATATCCCTACTTGTAACCTCAAATTGAAAATGCAACATCAATTGAAATGGAACATATGACTGCCTTAAGAGGGTGTTTGACTAAACTTATTTAAAATGCCTTATATACATGAATATCTTATGAAATATTTTTGGAGGTTATAAGATGCTAATATTTTTTCTTTTAGAATAAGTTCTTAAAGTGTTTGGATAAAATAAGATCTTGAAGCTTATAAAATGTTAATAATAGAAATTTTGTAATTATTGTGATTAAAATTAAGAGAATTTATTAGAATCTTAAAAATAAGTTAACAATTTCTTATTTTTTAAAAAGAGCTTGTAAGCTCGTAACCTCTTATTTTAAAAAGTTTATAGGTTTTTTAAAAAACAAAAAATTTACCAAATATTTTTTTGACATTTTATAAGATATTTTGATAAGCTCAAAAATTTACTCAAACACCCTCTAAATCATCTTGTACTGAGGGTCAAATATAAATTAATGGATCATGGCAATTAAGAGCCAGTCCAACCACTGACTAGCAATATTATTAGTTTCGCGCACTAAGGTTGTGCTCATGAAATTTAAAAATGCGACGATCAGTGTGAATGTTTACAAGTCGAACTGAAGTGAACACTACACAAAATTAGCAATTTGCGACTTGTTATTCATATTAATGTGCTGGTATTGCCTAATAGAAATCAACTCAGGACAGACAAATAAATAAAAGATAATATCGTAATGATTTTGTTAGGCTGCTTTTTACAATTAAGGAATTACAAGTTTCTATTTAATACTAAGGCTTGACATTAGTGGTTCCACATTACCACAAATATTTAAATACAACAAGCCCATCACTAGCAGCTATCAGATTAAGGAAAATTCCAATTTGCTATGTTTTCACCAATGCTTTCAAGATTGGATCGGGCGAAAAATAGGTAACGTAATTGGTTATTAGTTTGATTGATTTGGCCAGTAGTTCAACCGGTATGACGTCACAATGATATAATAATTATATTTAATTTTTATTAATACATATAATATTTTAATATTAACAAAAAAATAAAACTTCCAATAATATAGAAAAAAAATTTCAATTCTTACCCATTTTTAAATATTTGCTTTAAAAAATATTGTTTCACAATTTATCAACTATAAATAAATAAATAAATAAATAATGTTTAACATTAATTTAAGCAATCACTCGTTTTATTATTCAAATTCAAGTAAAAACATATTTTTCTACACTAAATATTCAACACAATTTAAGAGAGATTAAATAAAATAAAATATATTAAACATAAGCATCCACATATAACTACTATTTCATTAAATTTTAAGCAAATAAATTCATGTTTCAAAACTATATGTCCAAAATCTTTAGTCATCATCTTCAACTTATAACTCTTATCTTTTTATATTTTTCATTTTTTCAAAAAACAAATATTTTTTAAATTTTTGAAAAATAGAAAAATAAGTGAACTGATGATCAATTGGTCGAACCACCACCGATTGAACCTATTTTTGACCAGCTTTGACTGATTCAAAAGGCCACCGATTTTTGAGTTTTATCAAATAGGGTTGGCCTTCTATCAATGATACAATCAATCAGTTTGGCTCGATTTTCAAAACACTGGTTTTCACACCTTTTACGAGTAATGCTTTTTTATTGTGTTTGGTGTACTTTTTGAACTTTAAACATTTATCCAAACTCAATGCATTAATTTTATGCTTCAATTCCTCTCTATATATAACTACCTATTTACGCAAATATATACCATATAAAAAGAAAAGAGCTTTTACACATATATATAAAATGGCAGTTTTCACATTGCAACACCAAATTGTATTACACACTTAAATATTTTATTGGTTGGAAAAGAAATTTTAAAGTCCCAAATGGAACTTTACTTCTTAGTAGAAACTAATTTTTCATATTCTTTTTTTTTTTTTTTCCTTTACCTTCTTTTCTTCTCCTACAAAATTCACAAATAAACAGTATTTTCTTCCTAAATTAATCCCACAACTGATCCCATCAATTTTTCTTAATTGTAATATTAAGGTTTTCATTATTTATCAATATTATTAATATCACTACTATAGTTTATGCATGCTGGGTTGGCATGCAACCATGGTTGGTACAAAAAAAGTGAAAATTATTTTCAACCTATTTTCTCTAAGTGATTACGAAATATCACAGGCCACTTGACTATTTTTCCCTCACAACTTACCATCCACTTGGATTTTGTGCTAAACAAACAAGTTTTTGTCGCACTAAAATGTAGCTTAAATTGTTGTATTCTGGAAACAGGAAGTGATACGATAAACAATGTTGTAGGCAATTTTAACCCCACAAAAGGATATGTGCAGGGCTATTAATGAATATTTGAAAATTCAAGTATTATTCAGATTCGCATATGATTATATGAAATATTATTAGCATTCATTTAAAGTAAACATTATTCGTAATCGATTAATAGATATTTGACTGTAAATGAGTATAAATATTGTAATTGCATATTCGATCCATTTATTATATGCTCTGAGTACATATTTTCGTTGAATATATTCATTTAGATATATGATCGTTGGTAACTTAATTATATTCATTATTCGTATCCAATAAATAATATTTAAAAACTATTAATATAAAATATAATCTTATCTTTTTCATGTACTTTGAATGTAATGTTTGGATTTAATATCACGAGCAAGACAAAAAGTGTGAAGTGTTGATGAAATATTTAATCTTTTGTAGACGAGAGGAACATGCCAAACTTAGTCAAATGTATAGTGCTTAATTTAATAAGCAACTAGGATATTATAAATTAAATTATCTAAATAGAGTTTCAAAATGATGGGAAGACCTTCAAAAAGATGCTTGTATCCATAAATCCAAAAGTTCATAAAATAATAACAGAGAGGGAAATCGCACTTTCGGTCCCATAACTTAGAGTCAGTTTCAATTGAGTCCCATTCATCTTACAATTATACATTGAGTCCCACAATTTAAAATTTTTTTCACATTTGGTCCCACCTCCCCCGTTCCACCAAATATTGAATGGAAAACACACATGCCATAATCGTGGCTGTCAATAGGTGGGTTTTGAGGGGAAAATTGACGAGGCCTAACTTATGGGACTAAAAGTCTAATTTTCTCTTGCACTATTCATATTTATATTTTAAACACTTTTTAAAGCTTATTTCCAATTTAAAATTTAACAGAAAATATAATTTTAAATTATATTTTATTACACAAGTTAGTTGTAAATTTAAATTATATTCAAAATTTAAATTAGAATTTAAATTCTAATAATTTTAAATTATACTTAGAAATAATTGTAACCCCCCTAGAAATTATATGATTGGTGGGAATTTTCTTAATAGTTATTTATTTATTTTGGAAAGTTTTGGGGTCGAATTGCAATTAGAGGAAAACTTGATTGACCAACATTTGGAAGCTTTGAGGGTCCAAGTGGGATTATTTATGGTCAAATTGGTTGATGTTAGGCACTCATTTGGTTGAGGGATTGAATTGAATAGTTGGCAGACTTTGGAGGGCTTAATTGCAGGATGGAGGAAAGTATTGGGGGTCAAAACCTAATTTTGAAAGTACATTTATATATATATATATATATATATAGCAAATTCAACCCTTGATTTCTTGATTTTCTTCCCTATGCAATTGAGCCTTCCCTCTCACCAGCAATCTCTCTTCAGTGAATAAATCTTAGCAAATTTGGTATCAATCTCTTCCTCTCTGAACAAGGGACATAGCCATAACTTTTTCTTGCAAAACTCACCGGTATAGTGGCCAAATTTTGAGTTCGAAGCCATGGTCATGGCGGAGGTGGTGGTGTGACTTCACCGGTGATGGAAGCTAAGTTTTAGGTAGAGGGTTTGGTAGTGTTCAACTCAACGAACAACCCAATAGCTTTTAATTGAATTTTGGCTTGGTGCCTACAATGAAATTGGAAGAAAATCATGTGGTGCCAAGTGGTGGCATAGTGGGGTTCGAGGTTGTAATTGAACTTCAATTTGGCGGAAATTGGTAAAATTGAGTTAGGGATCTAGTTAGTTGCGTTGGAAGGCATTTTTTTATGGTGGTGCTGGCCATTTTCGGTAGTGGTGTATAGCGGCGGACGACGGCTGGCTGTGGCAGCGAGACAGATTCTTCACCTCAACACAACAATCGTAGGGTTGAAGTTGGTTTGTGTTTTGATGTCTTGATAAGAAGTTTTGGGTAATGACTTGGAAATTTGGGTTTAAGTTTTGCACCGTTAAATTCTTATGACTTTTGTATTTTAGATGAATTGTTAAGAAATGTGTATGGAATGATGGAAATAGACATGTATTGACTTTATATAAGTTGGTGGACCTAGATTTATTATATTATATGTTAAGTTTTGGTTAATTGAGATAATTCCGTGAATAAACCCTAATTTTGTGGATTTGAGACCTAAGTGGAAAAATTGAGTTATTAAGGATAATTGGAATGTTATTGTTGACTTGGTATACCATTGTGAGGTTAATTATGAAATTAAGAACCTGATTATATCCCATTATCAAGACCAGCGTATTTAGCATCTTCTTTATCGAGAATATTGATCGAACTCTTTAACTATCGATTTAACTGATTAAGTATCAATTTTAGACCATTAATTGTATAATTGTAATTATTAAGATTGAACCAGAATTTTGACTATGGACCTATTCTATTGGTTAGGTGACGAGAAGCTAGGTCTTGCAAACCAGTAGGCTATAACTGTATTTTTTGAGGCTACGAATGTAAAGGTCTGCCACTCTGGCGCTTGATTATACTTGTCTGTCATTGTGGCAAAGTCTAACCCTTGATAGGGTTACACTAGTTTCTATACTGTATCTGCGTCTTGTTTATTGAAATATATGATTTGCCTGAGATTTCAATTATTATCCGTAAATTGATATGTATACCTCTGTGAGGGTTGCTCTGTTATATGTGCCTCTAATAAGATCTTTATATGTATGTTCTGGCATCTCGAACTCTCTTCTGTTATTTGTTATCATTTTATTATCTAACTATTTTATTATCGATTACAATTCTATAATCTAACCATTTTATTATCTTCTATTGTTGTGTTATCTAACCATTCTGTTATTGTTATCTGATCATTCTGTTATTGGTTACTATTCTGTTATCTTATTGTTCTGTTATCTAATCATTCTGTTATTAGTTACTATTTAATTATTTGTTTATCTAACGGCATGTTGCCCTATACCTAGCCATCATGCTTGGGTAAGTTAAGTACCAAGCTGTCATGCTTGGGTAATTTGTACCAAGCCATCATGCTTGGGTAAGTTTGTTCCAGGCTATCACGCTTGGGTAAGTTCGGTTTGACTGGAGTAAGAAACATCTGGTATACATGTCCTACTCTAATCTGTTTGTTGTGTTTGTTAATCAGGTTTGTTCTACTTTGACTGTATCCTATAAGTTGTACCAAATCGTCATGCTTGGGTAAGTTTGTACTAGGCTGTCACGCTTGGGTAAGTTCAATTTAACTGGAACAAAAAGTGTCTAGTTCACAAGTTCTGTTATGATATGTTGAATTGCATCAGTTAATTGGGTCTATTTTACCTGGCTGTATCCTGACTGCCTATAATCTGATATGTTTGTAATCTGATCCTGACTACCTGTAATCTGATCCTAACTGTAATCTTTTGATATATTTTTGTTCTGACTGTTAATTTATGATATGTTGAGTTGTTCTTCCTCGACGAATCCCCACTGCTTGCTATTAAAATTATCCCTTACTAAGTTCTTTGGACTTACCTCCTGTATTATTTATGTTTTTCCCAGATAGGGATTAGGTGATGAGCTTGGACTCTATGTTGGATCGAGGAATACATTTTGTAATAAAATAGACGTCTGTATCTGCTTATGGGTACACTTGGGTAGTTTGTTATAACTTAGAGATGTTGTGATATGTTAGGTTTGAATTAAATATCTACAGTGTGTATATATTATGTTGAAAGTTATGGGATCAATTATGGCATGTATATAGTACTTTCTTGAGGTCTGCTTAAGTCGAAGTATGTTGTTGTTTCTGATAAGTTTTGAAATTCTTCTGATAGACCTATTGGTTGTTTATAGGTTAGATTTAAGACTAAACTAATGACATCTCAGCTTAGGGGTTATTTTGAGTGGGGTGCCACAATAATAAAATTAAAAATAATTTATAGTTTAAAATTTGAAATTAAAAATAATTTTTAATTTTAATTTTAATTAATTTTTGATCTATTTAAAATTATCTTAATTAATATAGTTGGTAAAATTATCATAAAAATTTTGAATAATTTTCGTAAATTTAAATTTAAAATATTCTAAATTATATGATATAAATATTCAATTTTTTTAGACATTATACATTAAATAATTTATTGTATAAAACTTTTTGGAAATATTCAAAAATTTTAAAAAAATAAAATTAAATATTTCTTTTGCAAACATGATAAAAATTATAATTTATATTTCATAATGTTTCTTACTCGAAAATTTATTTAGTTATTAACTTGTCAATTTTTTTGTTATTTTTAAAAATTAGTTAATTTGAAAATAAATTTCCAAAATTTATAATTTATAATTTTTCATTATAAAATAATATTCAAATTTTTAATTTTTCTTTATTTTTAAAGTTTTCATTGTAATAACAAAAATTAACTATTTGAAAATTTTAAATTTTAAATTTCCATGCTTGTTTCCAAGTTAATATTTAGATATAATTTTAAATTGTAACACCCTAGTTTTGGTTTGTTAAAGTTAAAGCTGTTGTGTAAGGAAAAATAATAAGAATTCATTAAATTAGGTTAGATTAATTCCGATTTAAGATTTAATCAAGGCTTATTGGTAATTATTAATTGTTCAAGGATTCAATTGGGAATAAGAGAATGACTGATTGTCTAAAATTATAAATTTAGAGGTCAATGTGGGAAAGTTGAAAAGTTTAAGGACTGTAAAATAATTAAATTTGGACCCAGTCGCCTAGAAATGGAAATGTATGTGGTCAATGTGCAACAAATAAAACTTTTAGGGACTAAACTAAAGTTTTGGGGCCAAATTGCAAGATGGCCGAAACTTTGGGATAGAATTTAGGTTGGTCAAAAATTGTGTTAACAAAGGACAGATGCCGACTAATCGACTCAACCTATTCAGATACCACGATGCAAACATCATAGCTGGAGATGTACGCAAAAGGATAGATAGTGACGCCAACTCTCTCACGTCAACCGCATGAATAGATTCTTAAGCAAGATGGCATAGGATAGAATTTTGGTCGCAGTAGAATGATGCCTTTTTGGTTTTGTTAATGAATGAGGTTAGGGAGTAACCTTAAAAGTATTTGGAAAAGACGTTATATCACTAATAAAGATGTGTGGGATAATGATAGAAATAGAATGGGCTTCTTTGAATATAGGATCTAGATACCTAATGATAACTAATGTAAAGATAAGGCAAGTCTAAGTCGGATTAAGGAAACTTTAGCAACGAGCGTATAAAAGAATATGCCCAGATTGATATATCACATAAGCGCCAGTGATATTTAAGTTCTTTTGAATATCATATGACAATCTGGGGACCAAATTGTTTTAAGGGGGAGAGAGTTGTAACACCCTGACTTTTGGATTATAAATTATAAATAATTATGTTAACAGAATCGAATAAATTATATTTGGTAATTAGCCAAAATTAAATTCATTGAAGTTTGGGTATAAATATTGGAAATTGAGGGATTAATCGCAAATGGAAAAAGGACTTGGTTGCCTAAAATTATAAAATTTAGGGGTATTTGTGAGCAATTTAAAAGTTGAAGGACTTCAAAATAATTAAATTTAGACTTAATTGCCGAAAAATAGAAATGTTAGGGATCAATGTGTAAGAAATAGAAGTTAATAAACTTAATTGGGACTCATGGACTTAATTGAGATGCAGTTAAAAGTTCTAGGGTCAAGTGAAATCAGCCAAAAAGTGTGGGGTCAAATTGAAAAAGTCCAAAAATACTTCTATATATAAAATGAAGGACAAAATTGTATCAAATTTTCATAAACAGACCAAGCTCCTTCCAAACTCGGTTCTCCTCCATTTTAGCTCTGAAACAAAAAAAAAACACTGGGGTTAGTCTCCTCTCAAGTCAACGAATACAATGGTACCAAAAACTCCCAAAAAATTGGTAAATTAATGAAACTTATGACGGCGACAAACTAAGGCGGCATAGGTGGCGGGTTGTTGACTTCTGGTGGCAAAAATAGGGAATCCTTGGATAGATTTTGATGGGCTCGATTGGAGGAACACTTTGGTATGTTCAATTTCTAGTTTCAACAACTGATGGTGGAGTAGTTGGGGCAGAAAGGTGGCAACAGTGCTAGGGCTTTGGTGGAGGTTTTCGTCCAATTCACTAGCAAGGAGGTGGCGGATGGTGAAATTGATTGAGGGGTTTTGATGAGCTCGGCAAGGTGCACCTATTGGTCTAGTTGGTTCACACCTCAATGGCGATCAATGGCGACGGACAGCAGTGGCTCCGAAATTTAATTATGGTTGTGGTAGGGCTAATTCTGGGTTGTGATTTGAATTCAAACCCAATATAATTTGGTAAGTTTTGATTTATCAGATTAGTTAGCTCTTATTTGATACAATTGAGTTATATTATGATGAAATTTGATGCATAAATTAAGATTAAGCAACACAGACAGTAAATTAAGACCTTGTTACGAATTTAAATACTAGTCTTAGGATGATACAACTTTCTTTAGAAATTATTAAGTTGGATTGATATAGTTAGGGAAACTGAAGATAATAGTATTGATATCCTATTTTCCAACTCAATGAATTTAGAATTCTAAACTAAAGTGTCCTTAGGTGTTTTGGTATGGAAACAAGATTAGAAGTTACCACAAAATGAAATGAGTTAAAGACTAAATCTTAACAAAGACGCTTATGATTTAAAGAGTTATATAATAATGCAGGTTATCTTAGGATGCAACCTTGCATTTGCTAGGAAACAAGGACTTGAGCACTATTGCAGTCAGGAGTCCTTTGCATTGACTAGGTGACATTTATATTAGCTTTGTTTGCTGGGGAAAGGACATATATATTTGTTACTATGCCATTGCTGCTTGATTTTGTTTATGTTGAGATTCAATTGTTGTTTGTTTGTTCTTTGTTTTCCTGCGGTTCTTATGTTAATCTATATTAGCATATCTGAACTGTTCTACTTTGTCTGTAATTCTTGAGCTATTATTATTCAAAACATGTCTATCTAGCAACATGATGTTATTTTGTGTTCTTGATTATCTGCTCGAATTCTATATATCAATTCATATCGTTACATTTTTTATACGTTGTTTCCACAACTCTCTCATTTGAACCTGATAACTTGGTTAAACACCTTGTATCATGCTATTCTCAAGAAATTTATTATCGTGCTATTTCACTTTCAATGTTTTTGTCTCTGAATTCCTGTACTGAGATTGAAATTCTGGTGAAATATTCTGCATGACTCTTTCTTCTAGGTGTGGTTCTTAAACAATATTTTGAAAGGTATTTTTTGAATAATATGTCCTGTTGAAATAATCTCAAAAAGTATTATTTGAATTTGGAACTTTCTATTAATCACATCAGAATTGAATATTGTTGATTTGTACTCCCTGAGAGAAGGTTTGTTGTGAGGCAGTCTTGCTGACTAGCTATTACTCCCTATGAAAAGGTTACTCCCTACGAGTAGGGATAGTAATAGGTCTAGGTAAACTAGGGACCCATCTTGGACCCGCCTCTAATGGGGTGAGTCTAGGGTGAATTAAACGAGTTTTGTGGAAGGTACTGGGTTTTTATTTTAGGGACCCGATCGAATTTGGTTAATTTACTTTTATGAAAATTTGATATATAGACTAATGAATTTATGAATTTTGCATGTTTATATTATATTGTGAGTTGCCAAATTTATACAGAACATTGGCAGTTGAAATTTATAAAATTTGTACATCAAGCTATGAGAAGGAAAAATAAGGGGGGCTTAGGCAGTTGGACCCACCGAGTTCGGGTTCAAATAGGAGTGGATCCAGTTAGGGTGTGCCCAAATAGGAGGCGAGGCAGGGCAGGGTGAGTTTCAAGTCCCAATAAGCCCACGTGGTCGGGTTTTGGGTCTTGCCAAATCTGCCCCAAGCCTGCCCCATTGCAATCCTTACCTATAGGAGGTTACTCCATATGAAAAGGTTATGGACATATGTACCGCTACGAGCATGGCATATTATTACTATGTATTTACACATTTACACTGCTTCAAGCATGGCATATTATTATTGTGGATACACGGGCCTATTTATACCTAGATGTTAGAGGTAGCCATATTGGTTGACCTAATTTGCAATCTTTATTTTGGAGTAATCAGGAGTTGACAATGACCTAAAGCTTGATCAGTGAGGATTGATCTTACTGATTCGTTCTGTATTAGTTATTTGGCGAGTTGGCCATTTGTTGAGGCGATATAAGAGGGAAGGTCATTTCACGATTGGATTGTTTATAGAGAACATTGGGGGATGTAAGAGGTAAGGTCATTTTACAGCCTGATCGTTTATATAGTATACTAGGAGACATAAGAGGAAAGACTGTTACATGGTCGGACTTGTAAAACATGCATGTACTATTGGTTTTGTGAAATGTTCTTGTCCAACCTATTTTATAACACTAAATGAAACCTTGGATTTTAAATATGAGCTTTTTAAACCTAAAATGCTCATGTACATGCGATTCTTTAAAATGAATCCAACTCCTAAGTTTTGAAACATGAGATTTGCCATGAAATATTATAAAAAACTTGGGATGCCTCTTCGTTGGTATGGGACAACATGGTGTCAGCTTATGATTTGTAAAAGCCAACATATTGCCACTCCAATCAATTTCTTGATTCAGTGAAATCTGGTTATTACTTAACAATCCGCTTCCTTGATATTTACCTATCTTTGTTGTACATTAGTCCAACGTTATTCTATACTGTATATTTATTGTTATTATTGTTCATGTATCCTGATCATTATCTTACTAAGTCATTCAGACTTATCCTCCTTGCACTATTGCTTTCTATTCTTTACCCCCAAATTGAGGATTAGAAGTTACATGAGCTTGGGCCATTGTGCATAGTGCAAATAGTATTATCAAGGCATCTATAAATGGTAAAGATGTGATATACATGTGTCGTGTAAACAACGTGTCTGTCAACAGGCAACATCCTTATCTTTTAATAAGTGTAAGTTATTGAGCTTGAGATGTTTGGCGTGAGCTTTTGAGTGATTGTAAAGTATAGAAACTTAGGTTTGACTTGGAGTTCTATAAAATGACTAGTTGACATAGATGTTATCAACTAGCCACCTCCCTCCTAGGGGGAAATATTTCTTTCAACCTTGACCAATGCCAAGAAGAATTTGTGAATTTTGTGGTGACAACCATCATAGTGAATCCACTTGTTGGAAAAATCACGGATAATGCATGCGAAGTGGTAGCAACTAACATTTTGGTAGGGATTGTCCTAGGAGTAGAAAACACACCTCTCATGTTCAAGAAGACAAAGGAAAACCATTTGTGGAATCTAGTCAAAAGTAGTAGAAATACTCAATTTACACTTATACCCTTGCTAAGAAGTATGCAGCAGAATCAAGTGATGTTACTTAAAGTATGATTTACAATATAATATTTCGAAGAAGTTATATATGGTTATGATGCTGTGAATTCTTTTAGCTCTACACACCTTACCTTTAAGTTAAGTTGGAATTTGAACACACATTATCTAACCTTCCTAGATATAGGATTGCTAACTAGCGACACGAATAAAACGTGCCCAATTCGGATTAATGAAGCTTTAGCAACAACTCTTTAAAAAAAATACTCAGCCTAATATTTCACATAAGTGTTAGTTATGTTCTAAGTTTTCTCAAATGTCAGATTTGGATGGGGGAGTTGTAACACCCTAACTTTTGATTTATATATTATAATTAATTGAATTAACAAATACTTGCTGAATCAAGTAAATTATATTTGGAAGTTGCCCAAAATTAAATTAATTAAAGTTTAGGCATGAACATTGGAAATTGAGGGATTTAATTGCAAATGAGAAAAGGGCTTGAATGCTCAAAATTATAAAATTTAGGGGTTAATGTTAGAAGATTAAAAGTTTAAGGACTTTAAAATAAATCAATTTTGGACATAATTGCTTAAAACTAAAAATGTTAGGGGCCAATGTGTATAAAAATAAAACTTTAAGGACCAAATTTAAATTTAGAAGGTGAACTGAAAGCAAGTTGAAACTCTAGGGACTCAATTGAAGGCTGCTAGAAACCCTTGGGGTAAAATTGAAAAGGCTAAAAAGATTCTCCTATATATAATTGAGGACAAAAATTGTTCTAATTCTCAAAACACAACCCAACTCTACCCAACTTTTGGACCATCGAAAAACGACCAAAAAACTTGAGATTGACTTAATAGAAAGCTTCCCCTTAGCTCAAGGAGTAAAACCATACCAAGAACTCCCCAAAACAACTAGTGAATTGTTGAAATTTCTGAAGGTGGCGAAGTTAGGTAGCGAAAGTGACAGGTCCGACAATCCCAGCAATCAAATCCTGCAATTGACAGAGGGTCTTTGACAAGCTTATTGAGATGAGCATTTTGGTTCCCTTGGATTTAATTTTTGACCATCGGAGATAGAGTAATTGGCTTGGAAAGAAGGCAGCAGCGCTTGGCTTTTAGCATCTATTTTAGTGTAATTTGTTGGTGAAGAGGCAGTGAAAGGCAAAATTAGTTGAGGGTTTTTGACAGGCTCGACGTAGTGCACATTTTGGTCCAGCTGGTTCACACCCATGCGGCAATCGGATGGTGGCGGAAGCTGGACGATTTGCATGAAATTTAACTCTAGACGCGGTGGCACTAATTCTGGGCTATGATTTGGACTTGGACCTAGTCTAATTTGGTATGTTTCATTTCTATCTAATCAATTAGCCCTAATTTGATACGATTGAGTTACATTATGATGTAATTAGATGCATAAATTAATATTAAGTGACACAAATAGTAAATTAAGACCTTGTTATGAATTTAAATACTAGCCTTGGATGATCAAAGTTTCGTTGGGAATTATTAAGTTGAATTGATATAGTTAAGGAAGTTGAAGATCAAAGTATTGATAACCTGTTCTACAACTCGACGAATTGAGAATCTAAACTAAAGTGTCCTTTGGCATTTGGCATGGAAACAAGATTAGAAGTTACAACAGGATGAAATAAGTCAAAGGTTAAATCTTAACAAAGACGCTAGGTATAAACATGCTTATGATTTAAAGAGTTGTATAATAATTATTTAGGTTATCTTACAATACAACATTGAATTGATTAGGAAGCGAAAGCTTGAGTGTTGTTGCAGTCAGGAATCCTTTGCATTTACTAGACGAGGTATATGCTAGCTTTCATTGTTGGGGAAAGAACATATATATTTGTTAATATACCCTAGTTGCTTGATTCTGTTTATGTTGAGATTCAAATAGTTGTTTGTTTGTTTGTTATATACTATCCTGCAATTCTTATGTTGAACTTTGATAGTTTATTTAAACCTGACAATTGGTTAAATACCTCATATCATGTTGCACTTGACAAATCCTTCGCCATCTATACTGTTTTACCTTTAGTATACTTCTTGTTGAATTTCTGCACTGAAATTGAAATATTGGTCAAATATTATGCATAGCTCCTTTCTATAGAAGTGGCCTTTGAATAATATTTGAAAAATGTATTTCTAAATAATAAATTCTTTTGGAAATAATCTCGAAAAGTATCATTTGAATTTGGAATCTTCTGTTAATCTCACATGAACTAGATTTTGAATTGTAATTAAACTATAGAACTTTCAAAAGTTTGAAACTATGATTGAATAATCCATTCTTGACCCAATTGTCGTATCTTGTGATACTATTGTGAGGCAATCTTGCTGACTAGCTGTCATTAGTTAACTAATTCATTTGTTGAAATTATTCTATTTCATATGGCGATTGCGGGATAAAAGAAATTGTGTTGACTGTTGGGACTCTTGTGCTTATACATGTGGTTACTAATACCCTTGGGACACTTTTAGAGACATTTTAGGCCCATAGAACTAGTTGGTAAGACAATCAAGATGGCATTGGGCCGTTAGTGGCTAGTATACTTGCTAGGATCTGGTTTGCGATCTTAACTTTAGGACAATCGAAGGTTAGTTGTCGCTTAAAGCTTGATCGGCGAGGATTGGTCTTACTAATTCATGCTGCATAGGTTTGGCGAGTTGGCCACTTGTCAAGGTGATGTAAGGGAGTATGCCATTTCACAGTCGAATTGTTTATGCAGAATACTGGAGTCATAAGAAGGAAGGCCGCTCCACAGTATGATCTTTAAAAATGTCCTTTGTACAGCCTGTTTTATAAAACTGAACAAAATCCTAGATTTTGAATCTGAGCTTTTTATAAATTAAAATGAGCCCACATACTCGCTTCTTTGAAATTGATCTAGCTCTTGAGTTTTTGAAATATGAAATTTGCCATAAATTAATGAAAACTTGAGATGTCTCTTTGCTAGTATAGGACGATTTGGAGTCAGCTCATGCTGTGTAAAACCTAACATGTTGTTCCTTAAATCTATTTCTTAATCCCGTGAAATTTGGTTATTTCCTAATCATCTATTCCCTTGACGTTTCCTTGTAGTTAGTCGTATGTAAAATTGATGTTGTTCTATATTGTATATTTATTATTATTATTATTACTATTCATGTATCTTGATCATTACCTCACTAAGTCATTTGGACTTACCCTCATTGCACTGTTCTTTTTGTTCTTTACCCTAGTTTGAAGGAATAAAAGATACATGAGCTTGGGCTTTTGTATATAGTGCAAATAGTATTATCAAGGCATCTACAATAGGTAAAGATGCAGTATACATGTGTAGTGTAAGTAATCTATCTATCAACAAGCAACATCCTTATCTTTTAATAAGTGTAAGTTATTAGAGCCTAAGATATCTGGCGTGAGCTTCTGAGTGATTGTAAATTATAGAAACTCATGTTTGACTTGAAGTTCTATAGCATGACTAGTTGACATAGATGTTATTCATTGATTATGATCTTGTTTATCACTTACATTACTTTGGAACCATATGAGTCGAGAATGTTTGGAAAAAAAAATTATTCATAAGCCGATCGAAGTAGCACTCATGATGGTACAGTAACATAGAGTAAAATATTCAAAAAGTGGAATAGGTAACTTAAGGATTGAGTTGGCCTCAGCATAAAAAGCTAGTAAGATGGTTAGAACCTTAAGATATTAAAAATAGGAATGACTAGGCTCAAGTAAGTAAAGTCTCGTAAGATGAGGATATCATGTATTTGAAGGATTAAGGTCATTTGAGATGAGATATAATTGAATTTAAGTGTTATAGCAACAAATACCTATTAAATATTGGAATCCCAAATGAGACCACAATGATGTAGATCGTATTAGTAACCCATTTATCAACTGATTAGTTAAAGGTTACCACATTTAATTGTCTTAAGCATTTAGATATGAAATAGAAATTAATAGAATTGTATCAGAATAACCTTGAGTTTGGTAAAGACATCAAATATATTTCTACTTAAGATTTAGAGGATTACTATGGTGGTGACTTAGGTTATTTTATGATAGTTCTCGGTTTGACTAGGAAACCCGGACCTGAGCGTCCATACAACTAAGGATTCATCTGCATTTGCCAGGTGAGTTTGTACCATATTTCTTTCCTGGGGAAATAATGTATGTATTTGTTGATATATCCTGTTCCTTGATCTTGTTTGTGTTGAGATTCAATGATTGTTATTTTGTTTGTTCTATGCTTTCTTTGACTATTATATTGAATTTGACAATCTGCCTGAACCACTATTCCTTGCTAGCAGTTCTTGGGCTGCTATTATCTAAATTCCCAATCTCGCCCTGATGTGAACTTTTATCCTACATATTTATATTAGTAAATATATCATTATTATTCAATGCAAGTTTGACCCAATTTGAGTAAATTTGATATTGAATTTAATTCAATTGACTCTTATAATTCTAATTAAATGTTTGTAAATTGAGGTTATTCAAATATAATTTGACTCAAGATGATAATTAGTTTGTAAAACATTGAACAAAATTGATTATAAATCTAAGCTTAGTAAGAAATAGATGGTATTAGAGTTTGCGTTTGAAAACTGTGGCTATGCTGGGATATGATCCTCGGAATGTGAAAGCTTTGGTTAGTGGAGATTAATTGTGACTCTAAAATTTGACTAAGACATGAATTCTTAGGACTATGTTTGGTCCAAAGTATGTGAAAGATTATGATTGGGCAATTGACTAATGTATAATTTGTAGCTCCTAAGGTATCAAGCATGTGATTTCTTATATTTAGGAGGAGTAATATTCTTGGGGACTTACTACAGGTACAAATATGTTTGAGAGCACTCTAATTGGTACATTAGTCAATAATCATTTTAGATAGAACTGAATTTGATGAGTAGAAAATCTTTTAGGTCGATACTTTGGACATAAGAATGCCTTGTGACGCAAATAATAGGGCTATTTGGGAAAACAGTATGTTGATAACCCGAATCTTCGTAGAATCTAGAATATTGAGATTAACAGAGGCTGAGGTTAATATGAAAATTGGGCTATGATGTGAACTTTTGGGGTATGGCTTAATATCAAAGGAATAAAGAATTAGTGTTGGAGTAGCCAACCAATATCTAGTCCATTACTCTTGAGATGTCAAGCAAATGACTTCATTACCATCTAGTGGAATAATACTTTTAGTAGTACATTGTTGTGCAGGTATATTTATGATAATAGACTTGAGAAGTAAAAATCATGTTGGGATAATTAGTACTTTGGTTAATAGATATGGTTGACATCCATACGATATTGTTATCTCACAAGAATTGATATTTAGCAATAGGATTTATCAATGTAACTACATTATGGTATTTGAAAGGGAAACAAGGAATATTTCCCATAAGAAAATCTTTACGATAAAGATGATTGATATATATGTGTGGGTATGATTTGAACATCTAGGAAAATTAGTTCATTGATAATAGAAAAGCTCAATGATATAATTACATGGTGACAGCAAACAAAATGAGAGAAATGTTGTCTATAAGAATGAAGTTGTTTAGGAATAAAGAATGCATCTATAGTAAGTATTGGAATCTTCAAGGAAAATATCAAGTAGGTGTATAGAAATCCATAAGGAAGAATATGGAGGAATTAAGGGAAATGTTGGGATAAAAGAGTTATTGATGGAATCTTAATCCAAAAGTATTTGATGAAGAAGGAGAGTTATTTTTTTTATGAGACCTAATTGATTATTGAAGTCTAAAGATATAAGACATGCAAATGAAAAATAAAGATCCACATCTAGAAATGAGAAACCTTGAGCAAACCTTGAAAATGGAAGGCTAGGATCTTGAGTTATGGAGATTGAAATAATACCTAAAGCTTGAATGAGTATATCCATAAGAGCAACTCATTATAGTATGACTATGTATTAGGCATGATTAACTAAATGGTTTTATTGGTGATATATTGGATTTAGCTGAAAATACAATAATCTATTAGGATAACTAGAAAAATTTTGGTACTATTGAAAACGAGATTCATCTACACACACCGATAAAACTATAGGTAAGGCTTGTGTATCAAAGAAATTGGATATATCAAATGAACTCCACAAAGTTTTCCACCATATTCTAATGTCTCGTACCTTCAGGAATGAAATAGCGAATCTAGCGCTAATATGGTGATCAACAAGTTTAAAAAGAAAATTCTAGTATCCTTAAGAACTAGATAAATATATATATATATATATATATGTGTGTGTGTGTGTGTATTTATAAAAGCTACATACAAACATCATTGTGTGGACCAATTTGAATTTTAGAAAATCTTATCTCATATTCAAGTATTCTACATTCCATGATAATATGTCAACTTCAACATTGTTTGAAAATGTTTTAGGTTTAATGTTGTAGGCTAAATTGGTCTAGGATTATTTCTCAAGCTGAAATTTTAACCCGCCGACAACCAATGCTAACTAAAGTTACCAATTGGGTCCACAATCATAGGCCAACCACATCACAGTAGACAATTAACAATTAACCAAACTAATAGATTTTAACACTATGTAGAGAATACTCTAGCTGGAAATGTATAGGAGAAGATAGACGATGATGCTAACTCCTTATGCCAATCTCATGAATAGATTATGAAGTAAGGAAGTAGAGCATAGAATTTAAATGTGGTGACATGATGCTGTTGTGGTTTATTGATAAATGCAGCTAGGCAGTAGAATCGGGATAGAATTAGGGAGGCATCTGGATAGAATCTAACTTAAGTGAAATGATATTTTTGCATATTAGTGATAAACACAACTAAATCAGTAATTTTGAAAATATCATGAAAGACCTTATGGAAAATACTTCAGGTAATTTCTTAGATTTCATTTGCCAAAGTTTATGAATGGATTAGCAAGCAGAACATAAGGACGTTGATTGAAAATGCAAGGAAGTTTTCAGAACATCGAGAAACGACCATATGTTATTGATAAGGATCTGTGGGATAATCGTAGGAACTAAATGGATTTCTTTGAACATTGGATCTAGATTCTTTACCTCGCATAAACTACATAGCCTATTGTAAAGGTTTATAATTACTTTAATGTTGAGCCAATGTATGGGAGGAGTGGATATATTAAGAATTACCTCTTGCTTATGAAATGGATACTATGAACTGAAGAAGGGACATTTGAATAAATCAATGTTCTTACAGCATTTGCATGGTGACATAAAAGGCATTCCAACTTATTAAATTAGCTTCTAATGATTTTGTTAAGGATAACTGATATATTCGAAAAAGACTCTACTACAAATACGCTTGAAGTTGTGGAATGCTTGTAGGAATGCAAACTATGTGTTAGCTTGATCATTTGAGTATGAGTTGAGGAAGAGATATAGTTTTAGGGTGTATAACACCAAAAGTGAAAAACAGAGTAATCTTGTTGAGGTCAAGGTTATAGTCAATTGAAAATAGTTAGGGAATATGTCAGGTACGCAAAAACCTTTAGGTTTTACCAAGTTAATGCTAAGGGTGTAATCAAGGTTTTTTTATGGTAATAGGTTCGTGGACCTATCCAGCTTAGCAGAATGGTGATCTTATTAGATGGATAAGAATATGAGAGAGTTTTGTGACCTAAGGAAAAGAATTAGCTTGTGTTAGTTACCATTCTCCTTACAAAATGTAAGAGATAGTGCTTTGTGTCCCTACCCATCAAGCGAGTTAGATATGGGAAGTTGATTGCATGTGTCTTAAGGAATTTAAGCCATGGAAGTAGGATTGTTTTGTTCGGGATATAGAATCAATACCTTGGGTTGCCTTGTTATACTAGGGTCATTTTTGTTAACCAATGGAACTTCTTGGAAAAATATAGCCATAATATATCCAGTTAAAGTACCATCATTCGAACCAAAAGGACAGAAAGATTAGAAGCATTGCAAGGAATCTAAACTATGGGTTTTAGGGCAAATTGACTCTTCCAAGATACATAATGAGATACAAAGCACATGATTCTTTAAGAGGAAATCAAAATTTGATTATACCAAAGTTAGGGCCACAATAAGCCGAAAAAATCGAAAAATATATTGGGAACAAAGGTTTCTTAGACTTTGACAATTCCTATCAAATATAGCCTTCCGAAGGTCGTAGTTCCATTGATTGAAATACATGAAAAAGGGGCTAATCTTTGAATAAATAAAGATATGTAGAGAATTTAGAGAATTAAAGAGATGGATTAATCTTGATACTAGCTTTACCCTTCTTTGGGAGACTTAAAGAAAATATCAAATATATCTATGCCCTAAAATGAATATGGGGTCATGAGGGAATGATCTCACATACATTGGAGAGACTCGAGACATAGGAATAGATGATCTTGTTGGACATGGGATATGGAAGGCAACCCCAAACGCATGATGAAATATGAAATGCTCAAGTAGTGTGACTAGATGAAGAAACTCACAATAGTAATTCCTAATAAGAAGGATTTCCACTTTTCTACAATAAGTAAGAACCCTTAGGGATATGAGAAAAGAATATGTAGAGCCCAATTGGATTAAAAGAAATAGGAATCCACAACAAAATTATAGTTAGGAATAGTAATATGGTAAGTGATAACACTACAAGATCTTTCGTATTTTAGATGAAAATTTAGGACCAGATTCTCTTAAGGGGAGGAGAGTTGTAACACCCATGATTTTGGGTTGTTAAATTTAAAGTTACTGTGTCAGCATAAATAATAAGAATTCACTAAATTGGATTAGATTAATTCCAATGTAGAATTTAATTGAGGCTTATGGGTAATTATTAATTGTTAAGGGATTCAATTAAGAATAAGAAAAGGACTTGATTGTCTAAAATTACAAATTTATATGTCAATTTGGGAAAGTTAAAAAGTTTAAGGATTGTAAAATAATTAAAATTGGAACCAATTGGCTAGAAACAAAAATATTTGAGGTCAATATGTAAGAAATAAAAACTTTTAGGGACTAAACTAAAGTTTTGGGGCCAAATTGCAAGATGGTCGAAACTTTGGGGTAGAATTTAAGTCAGTCAAAAATCCTTGGGGCCAAAATAAAGAAGCTGAAAAATACTTTATATATATATAAGATGAAAGACGAAAATTATTCAAATTCTCAAAAATGAACGCAAACCTTACCCCAATAGTGAATTACCAAAAACGACCATAAAACTTGAAACTAACACTATAGATACCTTCCTCTAGCTGAGAGCAGCACAACCATACCAATATTGACCAAAAACACCAAAGAAATTGCCGGGAAATTGAGAGTGACGGTGGATGCGTGGCCGTGGTGGCAGTTCTGCATTCGAAAATAAGGTGGTTCTTGTGGGGTTGTGATCGAAATCTCATGATTTGTAAGGGTTAGTGTTAATTTTAGGATTGAATCAATGGTGGTGGAGAATTAGATGTGGTGGGTTGAAGGGTTAAGGTTTGTAGGCGGCTTTGGACAGCTAATTGATTAGCGTACAGGTGTAAGAAGCTGAAATTGATTTGGGGGTTTTGTTTGTCTCAATGAGGTGCCCCTATGGTGGCGGTGCATACGATGGCTATTGCACTGTCAACATAGAATTAAATTTTGGACTCATCTGGGCTACAATCAGCTTGAGATTAGATCTAATTTGAGCAAATTTCATAATTAAATTTTAATTCAATTAATTTATCGAATGTAATTGAAATTTTAGATCCAAACCCAATCATTATATGAACTAAGACTGTTAAACTATGGTTAGCCTAGGTTATGGATTAATTTCATAAACAATTATAGTATGGAACCCAATTGACTCAAAGGGATGCCATTAGAGCCTTAAGTAAGATTTTAACAACTTACTTACCGACTCATTGAGTTAAGAACAGTGATATATGACTATCTCAAACATCTGCGTGTAACATGAAACTTGAGAAAATTATGACTAAATAAATAAATTAACTAAGGAACTTGGTAAGGACATTTAGTATTAAGAGTTATGATTCAGAAATCAACACGACGTTGATTTAGGTTATCTTATTCCGAACTCTGAATTGATTGGGAAATAAGGACATGGACTCTCCAAGTAACTAAAGATTACTATATTTAATCATTTTAAGCATTTAAGTATGAAGTAGAAGTTGAGAGAACATGCCAGCCGTACAGTTCAATGAAAAGCTAATTGTACTCATATACACAATTTAGAAAGAATTAGTCCGTTTATAGCTCAGAATATCTTATATAAGTCCTTTGATTGGCCAGGAAGCAAGGTTGTGAGCAATCTAAACAACTAAAGAATTCTTGTTGCGGTTATCATGTAAGTTGTATTAGTTTTCTTTGCTGGGAAAAGAATATATATATATATATATATTTGTTATTATGCCATTGCTATTTGATTCTATTTGTATTGTGATTCAATGGTTGTTACTTTTCATTCTATGTTGTTCTTTAGCTCTTATGTTGTATCTGACAGTCACTCTTAACTATTCCTACTACCTATAATTTTGAAGCCACTATTATTTAAAGTCCAAGTCTGCCCTACTACGAATTCTTATATCATGTTTATATTAGTAAATATATCATTAATGTTTGATTCTTTCCTTGTTAAAGATTGTTGTTCGTCTATGCTAGTTTGATCTTCGATTCTTTTGTTAATCTTGACAGTTGATTTGTGGTCCGTTCTTCTTTACCACGTGATTCTTGAGCCATTCTTATTCGAATTCCCCTATCCACCTTGAAGTATTGAATTCATGGCTCGAATAATTCGATCCATTCATGTCTTCACAAGTTTTTGGAAAGTGAACTATTTGTGAAATTCACTACACATCGCCCTTACTCTAATCATGGTCCTTTTGAACTTCTCTTCTTCTTTACCCGTGATTTTTAAACTATTGTTATTTGAATTCTTGACTGTCTCGAGCTGTAGAATTCCAAAACGAAATATCTCATTCATACAAGTTTTGAAAAAGGTAAAGTGTTTGCAAAATTTATCACACATGGCCTTTATGATTTACGATTTATATTATTTAATTTGAGAATGGGTGATTGTTTGTGAAAACTGAAAAAAATAGATTTTGAAATATATCTCCCATTGTTGCATGATTGTCACCTTGAAACGAGTTTAACGTTGGTCAATTGTTTACTGTTTATTATGGCTAATTGATTTGGTTTGAAAATTTGTTAGATGCTTACATTATACTGATTACTGAATATCCTTGGGGATGGGCCCTGGGATTGGCTATAGGAGATGGACTAGGCGGAACAAACCGACAATGAGCGATCTCCAGCTAATACCCTTCTGAGTACATCTAGCTTTATAGTCAATTGGAGGTAGCTAGCTATGAAGGGATGAGGCATGCAGCTAGCCATAGCTACTGTTTGGTTAACTGTCCAAGCCGATCACTCAAAAATAGAGGGATAAGGATTTCTATTTTTTTCCTGAAAATAGCGGAATAAGTTAGGAAAACCACCAGCAGCAAGTTTTGTTAAATGTTATCGATTTATCATCAATTATAGTGTTTTATTCTCCATTAATTCAGTGCCATGGAATTGTTACCATTTTGTGTATTAGCTCTACTCCGTCTTCAATAACTCACTAAGTCATTCGAACTTACATTATCTGTATTGTTTCCTTCTGTTCTTTACCCCAGATAGGAAGGGGTGACAAAGATAGACTAAACCACAAGACACATAAGGTAATAAACCCAATGGATTTATGGGTATACGGATTTTAGCCTATGGAGTTACAGATGTGGATATAACATGTAGATTTTGGAAATATTAAGTGTGATCTATGATACTTATTGACAAGTTAAATTGTAGATGGATGTTACTTATGGGAATTAAATATTTTGATTTGGAAAGATTTATTTTCTCTTATACAGAGAGCTTGAGGTATGCTACAGATTTGGGTAGCGCCTCAGATGGGAGTAGGCGGCTCCCGACCGGGGCACTACATAAATTATATTTTATTGAACAAGTTTTTTTCGAAATCTAAATCATATTTTAAATTCTATTAATTTTAAGTTATATTTCATTCCAAATTTTAAATATAATTTAAATTTTAAAATTTATTTCCAAATTAACTACTTTTTAAAAATAACAAAAATTTAACAAGTTAATAACTAAATAAATTTCCAAACAAGATAAATTATAAAATATAAATTATAACTTTTTTCATGTTTGGAAAAGAAATATTTAAATTATTTTTTTAAAACTTTTGAATATTTTTGAAAATTTTTACACAATAAAAATAAATTATTTAATTTATAATAATTAAAAAATTGGATATTTATTTTGTGTAATTTAGGTTATTTTATATTTAATTTTATAAAAATTATTTAAAAAATTTTATAATAGTTTTCCCTTTTTTCCCCCTTTATCTCATTTTTTTCTCTTGTATAGTTGATTTTCCCTCCAAAATGAAGAGCGAACACTACCAGGCCAATTTCCCTCCAAAACGCAGCTACTTGCAATGCAAATGCTCAGCACGTGCTTTTTTCGTTAACTATTTAATGGAAGGAGGAGGGCAAGACTAAATGTGAGAATAATTTTAAATTATGGGACTCAATGTGATAATTTCGAAATGAATAGAACTCAATAGAAAATGACCCTAAGTTGTAGGACTACAAATGCAATTTTCCCTAATCGAGGTAATCTTTTATTAATTGACATGGACCTAAATTGGGAAAATTTTATTTTTGGTCCTTAAACATGATCACTTATTCATTTTTCGTCCTCAAACAATCTCGAGTTACACTTTCGATCATCAAACGGTCACTTTTTTAGCTATTTTTGTCCCCGCCGTTACCTCAGCCATTAAAACTAACAGAAAGTGGTCATGTGACATGCACATGACCACTCTTAGAGGGAAAATAGGCATCGCTTTCATTTCATTTTTCATTTTCAGTCAAAATCAACCAAAATCCTAGGTTTCCCCCAAATTGCAAATTTAACCTCTTCGCCCAGGGTGCCAATATTCAACTCGGTTATATATAACAACTTCCCAAAACTTCTCTCTGCCTTTTCTCTCCAAATTTACCAAGAAGAAGCCACTTGTCAAAGCCAAAATCGAGAGGTGATTTGCACCAGGTGAAACAATTAGGTTGAGGCACCTTGTTAAGGTCCTACAACCACGGCTTCAAAGCACCTTCCTTCTCTCGTAGTTATAACTCTAGTTCAAAATCTCTTCAATACAAACTAATAATAACCTTCATATCCATTTCAATGTACCACTAACATATATATTTCTATTCCAATGACAATTCTTCCCAATTCTTTTAACTCTACGAACTACTACAGCTAAATTAACTCATTGTATCCTGAAGAACTTTACAAGCCACAAAAAATGTTTGGGACAGACTTGCCGTCTGCAAAAATTTTTTTGGATGAGAACCATGTGCATGGTGGAAATAGACAGGCTCGATTTAATTGCCTCGGTGAAGTGGAGAATGATAAGGCACATATTGGTGGCCACATCTATTATTTGCCTATAACTAGAATGCAAAGTAGGCTCTCTTCTCCACTAATTAGCATAATTACTTCTCTCTAGTGTCTCAATAGTTTCTTGCATTCATGGCCTTTCTTTTGCTTTATTTTAAGAGATGGTAGCTTCTTGTTGCCATTTTGTTGATCATCCCACGAACTCAACAAAACCAAGCCCCTTGCTTCTTATTTTTCGTAATTAACGGCAGAGGCGGAGCCGGGGGGGGGGGGGTGGGGGGGTGCTGGCAGGGGCAGCCATCCCCCACTCAAAATATTAAAATTTTATTTTTTGTATTAAAATTTCTATAATATTATACTTTTGCCCCCCTCAAAATATTAAAATTTTATTTTTTATATTAAATTTTTTAAAATATTACACTTTTGTCATACTTAAATTATAAATTTGCCCCTCATCCTATTGAAAATATGCATTTTACCGCATTGTACTTCTTTGTATATATATATATATATATAATAAAAAAATTATATTTTTGATAATTCAAAATTTCGCCCCCGATAAATCAAAATCCTGACTCCGCTCCTAATTAAGGGGTTTTGTTAATGGGGGATTTCACTTCTATTCCACTTGCGCATAATATTAGAATAAATATTATTATAAAATAAAATATCTCCAATGAAAGTATTTTTAGTGCATCGCACCATGCGAACACATGCATGCTATATCATTTAGATATAATTTTTCATCGGCACTAGGTTAGTACTCACTTGTGTGGCCAACACTTCTTTGTTTGTAGAAATTCTTTGTTTGTAGAAAGAGCTCTCATATTTTTTAACCCTAGATAAATTATTGACAATCGGTCCAATTATTTTTTCATCTACCCGAAAATTGTTCCTATATGCCGTGCGAAAAATAATTGAAACGAGTGAGCATAAAACAATGTCATTCATATGCATGAACAATAGGCATTTTTGGTCCAAACTGATATCTCAATAATGACAATTGCAATGAAAATTAAATTAATTTAATTAAACTTCTATACTTATGTGAATTAAAATAATAAAAAATCATAGATATAAATCGAAAATGATTGAATTCTATGACCCATCTTATAGGTTAGTTGTTTCTCATATGCCTAGCCACAAAAGTGCATGGAATTGGAAATTAACCCTAGACAAACTTCAAAGGCTCAAATTAAATGAATTCAAATACATGTACCAAATTCGACAATCATTAAACTTTTATGAAATCCAGTTAATTTAATTATAATTAATCATGTAATCAGACAGAGTATAGGTTATCTAAGACTAGTGAAGTAATATTAATTTTATCATTATATACTATTATCTCTATAAGTATCAATGAGGTAGTTAGATAAGAGATTACTTATATTTCAAGAGTGCACAAACCTGCCAAATACATACATACATGGGAAAATTTCTAATTTTTATCCTCAAACTTAGCTAAATACTACTCGGGCCTAAAAATACTGATTATCCTAACAACCTAGTATCTATCCTCATTCGAATCAACAGCCTAGCCCATACTCAATAGGCACGTAATCGCTCTTGGATTAGTATCTTATTTAACGGTTTGGACTGCATAAACCTAGAAATCATAAAATTTCTCACCTATAAGCAGCTCCTCATTTGCCTCTTTGCAGACACATTCTTCAAATTTTATACACTTATTCTTATAAATTCTCAGTGAACTCTTTTGTACCACTTAACTTAAGTATCAGAGGATTTCTGCTGTGATCATTTCAAACATCCCTAACAAGTTTGTGTTTTTAGTTTTAGATTGAAGGTTGCTTATAGTTCGAAGAGATTTTTCCTTGATTTTTCTGGTTTTATAGGTGAAGTCATTCAGATCCTCACCTATACGTACTATAGTTTATGTACCTTAATTTGTTTTTGTTTAACGTTAATCTTTAGTACATATACAACTATTATCATCCTTATTATATGTACGTCCAACTATTATCATCCTTGTTATCATCCTTAGTACATGAACCATATCTCATATGATACTAGTAAAATCTGATCCTTATTGTATGTACTATTTTACAAATACTTAATAAATATATCTATTGAATCATGTTGACTACTTATTTCTTTACATGATATTGAAAGTTTGTATTATACGAGCTTGAAATTAGTTTTGAAATTTTGTTAACCTTTGTTATTGTGATTTCTCGACTTTCCACCAATTTTTGTGGCGTTAGGTACATAAAAATATTAGTTATATATAAGTTATTACATTGTTATTCTGGATTATTATTTGCTTTGCATGTTAGACATACTTAATGTACTTGCTGGGCTATCGGAGTTATCTATTTTTTTATTTTTCAGATACAGAGAGATTTAACAATATTAGAAGAATCAAGAAACCATTATTTAGTTGTTAAAGTTTTTCGTTACTTTCAATTTGTGTATAGAAAATTATTTATTTTGTTGTTTAGAATTTATAAAGTTCAAACTCTGTTTGAATCATAATTTACGTTGCACCTGACAATAATCAAGGGCATATTTATATACTTTGTTGCGACATAAGCAAATATCCAAATATAAAGCACACATAAACAAGGACGGATCCAGAACTAATACTTTGGGGGGGCAAAAATTAGAAAACATAGAAGTTAAAATATAAGTTTTATAATTTATGAATTCAATTGTATATAAAATCTTTGAACTTTTTCCCGTTGATCAGCATTATATTGTCAAATTGATAAGCGCTTTCTCAAATCTTTTTCTAATAAAGAAACATCAACATTTTTTTTCCACTCTTGTAATTTTAGATTGATGTTGTTTTTCATTGCTGGATTGAATTGTTGATGACGGAGTAGAAGTTAATTCACTAACTCTTATATTATCACTAGTTTTTCTCTTTAAAATGAATCGATGGTATTAAACTTGCCCATGATTATTTTGTCTCTTCGTCTCAATCTCGTTGCAATCAAAAGGGAGAGATTTTAATTATTTTGTGAGTTAATATAAAGTTGTAAGGGTTTTTTTTGGCTAGATCTCTATAAATATGTTCTCAAACAAATAAAATAGAAATGCCCTAATGGACCTAATCTAATTGTAAATTATTTAATTAAACATATGGGCCTAAAAAGTTGTTTTAAACATTCCAAAACTAAAATAAGTATTAATAATAAATAATTAAATATATACAAACTAAAACTTATTACAAAAGTTGATATATATGTAAATATATATTCATATATATATATATACAAACTAACTTATTCAATTATATACATATATATATATATAAATGTGGCAGTGGGGGGAAGACAAGAACCACCAAAATGTTGGGGGAGCCACTGCGCCCCCCCCCCCCCCCCCTTGCCCCCATGTGGATCCGGCACACAAATAATCCTTTGTTTACATAGAGGCATTGAAAAAGTTATTATAAAAAAAATAGTCGAGTACAAATTCAACAACCAAACACATTTTGAATTTTAAATTTATGTAAAATGAAATAATAAATCTATAATTGTTGATATTTTGAACTTTTGTGATGTGTGCATGTTTAAAATTATCCATTCGATAAAGATTAATGCTGTAATTTTGGATAAGTTCAACATTTGAGTTTTAGTTATGACAAATAACTTAATTCTATTAAAAAAAACTTTAAAATAAATTAGCAATGAATAAAAAAATTTAATTTAATCAAAGATTCAAATTTTCAAAAATTTTAGAATGTGATCAAAATTATATATTCACGGTCACACACCATCATATTATATCTAATAGTATATATATCATAGTATGGTATGATACGATTTGAGGAGGGGTTGTTGGAGTAACAAATCTTATAGGGAATATTTTGTTTTTTTTTAAATTCAGATTTGGTTTGCACTGATTATTGGCTAGCAGTTATTTCTTGCCTAATTTTATCTGCGGCAGTTACTTCTTCAGAAAATAGGTGTTTTTACATTACATATAACTCATATAAGCATCATCTTGTGATTTTGAAAAGGAAAAAAAAAAAAAAAAGGTGAAAGGTGATATATTAATTTCCTCAATAATCTTTTGATTTTTTTCACAATTCAAGTCTACTGATTTATTGCTGAACAACTTTGCGAACACAATATGGTGGTCATCATATAAAAGTGCAGAAAAAATCTTGAAAGAAAAGGAATCATATTCAAAGAGATTTGCTTAGCACAAAATGCCAAACTTTGGTTAGGTTGAGAATTGAGATTTGAGAGGGACAATTTGAGCGTCGTTTCCACGACTTTCGGTAATTTTTATGCTGGGGGCCATCTCATGTCTACTCCTTGGCAATAATAAAGTACTATTCCTAGTCAATGTGAAAGCTTAGTTTGGTTTCATTTTCAAAGCTAATTCTCATGTTTTTTATTATTTTAGAAATAAAATACATTAATTTTTACATATTTTCATTCCACATAACTTTTATTTTTATTTTTAAAACACATTCTTCAATAACCTATATATCTTCTCTCTATTTCATTATTTATCTATCTCTCTACCTACAATCTATTAAAAATAACATAATCATTATTTTTCCAACAATCTATACAAATATAAACTCATTTTTAACTTATTTCTATTAACTAACTATTTAAAATTTAGAAAGGATGAAAATGAAAGTAAAACCAAATGGGCCATGTTTAGGAATGTGGAACCAAGGTGGTTCTGTCATTATTAGAGGCATGATGCATGTTTTTTCTCTTTTATACTTTAGACCTTAAAACATATATAAGACCTACATTTGTATTATAATTTAGGCTTTTAATTTAGAAGCCCCAAATATATAATCTTTTAGAGAAAAATATGCCCAAGAAATAGTATAAGATCAAAGTTGTAATAATTAATTGATTGATTATAATTAATCAAAAAATTTAATTTTAATTTTCTTACTTCTGACAATTCCTAAATCTCCTTCTATCTTAGAAATTCTTAGTATTTTCCTCATCAAAATCCTAGCTACGTCCTTATTTTTTAATACAAATCCCTTAATATCTTTTGTAGCACCCCCACTTGGGATATAACCCAAATACCAAAATACCACTCAAATCAATCCTATAGTATGCAATAACATATCCGATAGGCCCATAAATTTTTTTTTTTTCAAACATCCTCAACAAACCTTGATACTCAGCAATTCATAGTATGCTTCAACTTAATACAATAAAATCAGAGTGCGGATGTAACGTCCTGACCGAGAAGCGCCTGCTTCCGACCGAGGTGCTGCTCAAACAATACCACACGTCCTCTTTACAACAGAAAATATATTTCTCAAAAATCCCAAAAATAATTAATTTCTACAACAAACCTTCATCTGATGTTCTAGTCTAAATCGAAATATACACTTCTATCACCCTCATTGTCTCATGTGTCGTCTGGGATAGTCTATGTTCGCCACTCGATTCTATCAGGGTAAAGAACGAAGGAAACAACAAGACAATATAAATTCGAATGACTTAGTGAGATAGTATAGCAATAACAACAAAATGACAATTTCACAATTATGGCATAAGAGACAAATAGAAACACAAATATTTTCAGAAGTTGTGATAGAAGGTTTTAGTCAAAGTTTTAAGGTGATCCATATCATCATCATCACATACCAGTGATGAGACTTCACAAAATTTCCTATCTATCACAGAAGTTTAAACCTCAACTATCATTAAAAATGGGGTCGATATGTCAATTGAACATTCACTAGATTTTGGTCAAATGATTGGGATTCAAAGTATAAGTGTCAGGCATACCGAATAAACTAAGCATAATTTAATAAAACATTTTCACTGTTAAGCTGTTGGTGGTTCTCCTATCTTGTCACTCCACTTTCAAAAATAATCCTTATTCCTCCAAAGTACCGAGTCATCAACTCGGATACTTAATCACTCACTAGGCATGGCTAGCCGCATGCCTAATCCTGCTCATAGGCAACTACATCCAACTGGCCTACTAAGTAAGGATTATGTGTGTATCGTGCACGGGTATCAGTCGAAAGATCTGTTACCGCCGATCCGTTTCTCCCGATCGTTTTTCATAACCCATCCCAGGGCCCACCCCCTAGGGTATTATGTATAATCACTGATATCACTGAATATGTCCAACAGCATTTCACTTATTATGTCACTTCCCCATGCTAAACAAATACTCACCTAATCAACACTAAGCTTATTTCAAGATAGACATGGCGAGCATTTCAATCAACAATTTGGTTTGCCACGACAATCAAGAAATCACGTAATTAATACTGAGTTCACTTCCAAATAATAGTCATGGCAACAATAGAACATGTATTTCAAAATCACTTTCACTTTTCCAACACAATCTACAATTTTAGGTAAAGCAATATAAATCAAAATCAATAGGAACAATATGTATAAAGTGGCGATGTGCGAAAATTTTTATAACACGTGTACTGAGAGGAATCAAGCAACCATGATATATATCAATTATATATGTTCTTTCCCCAGTAAGGAAGTCCCATACTTTTAACTATAAACTCACCTGAAAAATGCAGAGGAATTCTTAATTGTATAGTCACTTAGGTTCTAGTTTCTTAGTCAAACCGAGCATGTTCCTAAGATAACTCGGGTTGCCATTTTGTCAATCCTCTGTACCTTAAGGATAAATATCACTTCTTTATTAAACTTAAGGATATTCTGATACAGCCCTGATAATCCTTAAATGTTTGGAAAGTCCATGACCTGCCCCCCCCCCCCTTATTCAATTCAAAGTTCAAAATAAATAATTTAAGTCAACATTTTGGGTTAAGCTTATCTTTCTTTTGGGAAGTGAATGTTCACTGATTGTTTGAATCTTTTTTTCTTATTTATTGAAATTGATTATTCTTGTTCTAATGCCCAAAACTCTTATTATCCTATATGTTATTTGCCCCATATGCAATATAGCCTTGTCAGTCCCCCTTATTACATTAATTTTAAGTTTTGCCAACCAAATTGTGTTTTATGCTCTTAATTGAATCGTTCTGCATATCGTTTATTTAGCATTATCAGTAATTGTTTATTGAATTAAATCATGTTTTCTCTCTTAATTGAATCATTGTGCATATCATTTTATTAGCCTCATCGACAATTGTTTATTGATAGTATCAATATATAAGGATAATAGATCGTATAGAGCTATCATGTTCAAGATAATGGATCATACTGAGCTATCATGCTCGAGATAATGGATCAAATCGAGCTGTCATACTTGGATTAACGGAGGAATAATGAAAATATGTTATGAATGTATTACTTTGGGATGATGTTTAATTCTGTTTGTACTCTAGTCTAGGAGTAATAAGGACGGAGATGGTTATATTTACTGAATTTGATATCATATATGCTCTGATATGATCTTGTTTCTAATTGTAAAATTTTGTTGATCATAAACCTATTGAATTGCTGCTTCTTCTATAGTTTTTCTTTGACTGTTTGTCATATTTTCCTCATTAAGTCTTTAGGACCTATCCTTTTTTTGTTATCTTATATTCTCTTCCCAGACAGGTTTGAATGAAGGTTGAGGGCTCGAGGCATGCCGATGAGAAGTTATGTTTTATAATAGATTAGGTGCTAAGCTTGTATATATAGATTACACCTAATCTAGACGTCTAAACTTGAGAACGCATGTAAATGCTGAAGTTTAAATTGGTGGCACTTTTGATGATTATCTTTTTAATTATATACTAAGTTTGAAATGGTGATTTTGTGTGTATGGCTCTGTTACAGATGATAGTTGAAGATTTAATGATGCAAACTGTATGATGGTTTTGTACTTCCTTGAGGAATGTTAAACAGTGCTTTAAATTGGGATAAATTATTTTGGTTGCTATGAAGCTATTTAAATTAAATTTTGGAGGTGCCTACTTTGGGACAAGGAACCATTCTAGTCTTATGCACAGTAATTTAAACACTTTATGAGGGGATAAATTTTATTTTGGCTATTTTCTTTATATTTAATTGACGGGTAATATCTTTTTAAATGCTAAAAGGCCGCTACAGTGAAGAAAATTTGTATTTTCAGCGCTTGGTCACACATCCAGCAATAAGGACCTAATTTGGTCAATTTTTAAAAATAGAGAGAGTCCTCTGCCAATTAAAAAAAATATAGGGGGATTTCAATCAATTCTATGCTTTACAAGGGGGTATAATTGCCAAATTTGCCTTGTAACTAGAAGTCATTAACCTTGTCAGAAATTTAATTTATCAAGATAACAATTTAGAGTCTAACTAAAAATTTCATCAAACAAAATAATCACTACAAAAATCTACGGCATTAGCTACGTCCAATCTATAGTTGATGTTAAAAAGTTCTAGTTTTAACTACGAAATTAATCTAATCAAATGCAAAATACATGCTCTCACAATTAACCCTTAGTTCAAGCAATTCATAACTAATGTTTGTGTGTGTGTATATATATATATATATTATTAATTTTTCTGCAAATAACGTGTGTAGCTAATATATTGCATTTTCAGTAAACAAGGCTGCAAATTCATCATTAATATTTTTTATTGATTGTTATTTAAGAAAATTATAGTTACTACAAAAACTTATAGCTATACTTACAAAGTTAATTTACAAAATTAAATTCATACCTAATTTTCTCGCAGTGAATGGTCTCCGAAAAATCCTTTTGATAGGTGTATCCAGGTGTTGGTCCAAACAACTAGTAGTATTCATCTTGCATATATGTATTCATCTAGTATTCCTATTATTATACATCCATACATATATATGTATTATATTCTTAAAAGTCTTTCATAGACTCCAACAACTCAAGAGAATTTAAAGGAGGCATCTGTCTTCCAAAAGTTCCACACACACACACCCCAACCCCCGTCTCTCTCTCTCATACAGAAGCAAATTACATAGTCAATCTATCTATCCATCCATTCAAACTCGATGGCCGATGCAGCAGTAACATTCCTGCTGGAAAACGTCACACAGCTGCTGAGATCTTATGTCGATCTCGTCTCTGGTGCCAAAAATGAGCTGGAACAGCTGAAAAATGAACTTGATTTATTTAAGGCCTTTCTTGAGGAGGCGGCCAAGAAGCCGAAGGAGGAGGAATCCTTGAGAGAATGGGAAAGGCAGATCAGGGAAGTTGTTTATGATGCCGAAGACACCATCGACACTTGTTTGACCCAGGTCGCAGCAGACAAGCGCAGCCGTGGCAGGCGTATCTTCCTAAGGCGGGTCAGCCTGGCGATGCAAGTTAAGTCCGTCCGAGTAGATAAGGTGAAACCCGCGTTCGATAAGGCCAAGATGGACTTCGCCAGTATGGGCGAAGGATCTACCAAAAGAGTGCAAGATTCTTCGACCGAAGATAAAAAGGTAGAACATATATACATTATCACTTCGTATTGATCTTACCATTATTTATATAAGCTAATATTCAATTAGATCGATTGGTTAATTGGTTTCTCCAAAATGTTATATCCTATAATGAAACTTATGCTTCTGTTAAAGTATGATTTGGTGGATTTCTAATATTTTGACAATCTATAATTATCCTCTATCTTTTCTTCATACTATTATAAAGGAAAGTCCTTTTGTCTTTGGAATAAAAGTTAGGAAAATTTGCATTTTTAATTTCATAATTTAACCGTGTGTGCAGTATTACTACCGAACTTATGACATTATGGTCCAAATTTCATAATTTTTTAAACATTTTCGGTTCTCCTTTTAATTTTTTGTTAAAATTTGAACAAAAATAGTTATTTATCTGTGAAAAGCCCCATGAAGTTTTATATATTTAAGAAAAAATGCACAAAATATATTGCGTCACTTTCACTAAAAAAATAAAAATTAAAAATTAAAAATTAAAAATTAAAAAATAAAAAAAAATTAAAATCAAAAACAACAAAAATTCTCTAAAAAATATTTAAGATAATATTTACATATAGAAATATATATATATATACAAATCCATGTTATATATATACACAAAAACTCTCTAAATACATGCAGATATATATATATAGATATATAACTACATGCACATATATTTTATAAACCCCACCTCCACCCCTAACTCCCTACCTGAATTCCGCCTGTCAGCAATGCCTGGCTGTGGTCCACGATGTTAGGAAATTTATTTATGATACGATGTATGCTTGTGCTTTGTGTAAATATATAATTAAAATATGTACACATATAAAATTATTTATTAAGTAAAGAAAATGAACAGAAAACATACTTGAATGCAAGACAAAAATTATATCGGTCGAGGCCGTTGCTCCAACAATTTCCTTAAGATAATATTGCTCCTCACACAGTGATAGAAGGCTCCTGCCCATTAACCTCCCAAGATACAACAATTCTCCTCCGATTTAAGGTAGCACTCTAATAAAACGGAACTAACAAACTTTACTAACTTAAAACTCTTCTGTTAAATAAATAGTTATGTGAAAATGCTTAATGTAATGCTTAAACAAATGCTAGTATGTATTATTCTCTTTTTTTAATGATTTGGTTGGTTCTAGGCATTCCTATTTATAGCTGTGCAATGCAATTTGTTGACGTCACATGACTCTTCTCTAGAATCATAATTCTTTCTTTTCAGGACATAATTATAGGATAAAATCCCATAACATACTTTTTTAATAAAGAGCTACAACTTAACTAAAGAATTATGAGCTCAAGTCATAACTCTAATTTTTGAGCTAACTTTTTTATAGAAGTATGTCCATCGGAACACATTAAAAACAAACTTTAACTATTTTGTCAACATACCCACACCCTTTCTCCAATGTGGATAGACTCGTTCTACCTACTAAAATATCTTTAAATTATTCTTCAATTTAAATTCAATTTTCTTATTCAATCATTTAATTTTGACATATAAATATAGTGAATGTTACACACGACTGGCCTGGCGTCGGCCAGGGCCGCTGGCCGCCGAGCCGAGCCATGGCCAACCCACAGATGGGCTGGCGGGGGGTTGGGGGATGGGAGGCGGGGAGCGGGTGCAGGGGTGGGGGTGGGGGTGGGGGTGGGAGGGTACAACGAAGGGGATGGGGGGACCTCACCAGGCCACGGCCAGCCGACTGTGGACTGGCAGGGTTGACGGGGAGGGGGCAACGGGGAATTGGGTAGCGGCTGGTGGGGTCGGTGGGGGTGGGAGGAAAAGATAATTTTTTTTTTAATTTTTTTATTAAATTTTTATTTATTTATTTTAACTAATTTATTATGTGTTAATTTATGTATTATCATTAAGTATTAATTTAACATTATTCAAGATAATTAATTTTTACTTATTTTATTTATTTTAAATTTGTCAATTATTTTGTCAAAAATAATTTAAATTATATTAAAATAATTGAAGTGATCAAATTATGTATTTAAAATGATTAATATTATTATTTTTAGTTTTAATTAATTATAATATTTTGAATATATTTATTATTTTAATATATATTATGAAGTATACAATTTAAAGATGAAAGATTATATCTGTTAACAGAGTATTCAAATTTTATTTTTATTTTTTTTTCGTTCAACTTGATTTAAAAATTATTTAATATTTAAAAAAAATTATTCATAATAAAATATATTTAAATTTATTATGAATAATTTAAATAATGTTAAAATTACACTTCAAAGATATGAAAAATATTACAAATAGGTCCAATTTTATCTCAAAAATAATAAGAATAATTATCGAATGACACTTTTGAATTTTCACATAAACTTTTAAATGATGACGATGTCAACAAATCTATTAATGAAGGCTAATGATTCTTTAAAATTTTAGATGGGATGAAATTGGTGAGTCATTACAATTTTTTTGGGTTTATTTGGAATTAAGTCAAACCTTAAAGGTTTCTATGTAATTAATCAAAATAAAATTATTAAAATATTAATATTTTAACAGAATTGTGGTATTTTCCATCAATTTTAACAGTGGGACCAAAAGTATTAAAAAAGTTATGAAATTAGGACTAAAAGTGTTCAATACGATAAGCATGAGACTAAAAATGCACACATTGAGCTATGGGACCAAAGGTACAAATTTCTCTAATAGTTATGATACCAAATTTTGGATATGCCGAATTTGATCCTTTTATTTATTGTGTGTGTATCTATATATTCAAGAATATTTTCATGTCCAAATTAATAACCACTATTTATTCACAAAACCTGTCTTATATAACATAATGTAAGCTCAATATTTAATTTGAGGACTTTTGAGTTTTTTTTTTCTTTATTCTAGTAATAAATATAAAATTTTTACTTTAAATGACTGTTATCTTTCTAATTATACAAATTATAAATATATATTTTACATATATGCTTGTCAATTTTTAGTATAATTAATAAATGTGAGAATATATAAAAATAAGGTCAAATTACAAAATTCGTCCTGTAACTTTACCTCATTTGATTTTTCGTCATATAAATTGCATAATATCAATTTTAGTCCTATAAGTATTAAAAATTTGACATTTTTCATCCTTTTTTCGCCGGAGCCAGTGAAACTTGCCAGAAAAATGTGATGTAGCACACCGGGCGTGTTGACATTTTTAGTTTATACCTCGTTAGACGGTCTAGTATGCATTTTTTGTCTTTTTCTTTCTTAGTTGGAAACATACACGTCTTTTCTTTTTCTTTTCTTTTTTTTGCTTAAATTTCAAATATATTATATAATTTATATATACACACACATATATATACACATCTATTTATATATATTTATATATTACATATCATCATTTTTCCTCCAAAACATAATTTTTTTCCTTGAATATCCTTCATTATTCCCAAACCTTCCCATTTTTTAATATATACATACATATATTATATATACATCATATATTATTATTATAACAATAAAAAAATCACTTACTTTCATTTTCACCCCAAAAATCTAATAAAAAAGCATTAATTTAATTCTTACAATTAAAAAAATGCCGCTCCCAAAACATAAATAAACATACCAAAATTTTTCAGAATCAATTTTTAACTATTTTTCAAAATATAACCAAAATTTAATTACATTCCCCAAGACAATTTTCACATTCTCCAATAATTTATTTTTCCAAAATATGTAATAAAATCACACAAAAAATATAACCAAACATTCCCCTAATTTGCCATTAATAATATTATTTTAATTCACATATTTAAAATAATATAATTAAATTTAAATATAAATTAAAATTTCTAACCCCCACCCCACTCCTTGTCCCCCCTCCTCCACCCACCCACCCACCCACCCACCATGACGGGTTGGCCATGGCTGGCTCGTGTAGGAGGCCACCATGGCCACGGGCGAGCTCACTATGGCCAACTCGTGGCCATGGTAGCTGGGCCAACCACCATGGCTGCCACCTGGCCAAATTTGGCCAAGCAGCGGCCATGGCTGAAGGTGACCTCGCCTGGCCAGATTTGGCCAGGCGAGGTGCTACACCATGGCCACGGGCTGGCAATGGTGGCTAGCCGCGTGACCTCACCTGGCCAGATCTGGCCAGGCGAGGTGTTGGCCTCCATGGCCATCGGCTGGCCATGGTGAGCTCGACCAGGCCCCCACTGGGTGCTTGGGGGAGAGGGGTGGTGGGGGAATATATATATGTGTATATATGTATATATATTTAGATATATATGTGTGTACATATAAATATATATCATATGTATATATTATTGTATATCTAGTTGGCATTTTTTATTTTTTATTTTTAATTTATCAAGGCATGCCAGCTGTCAACAAGGCCCAAACAAGAAATTTCCACACGCCCGGTGTGCCACGTCACATTTTCTAGCGAGTTTCGTCGCCTCCGGCGAAAAAAAGTCTGAAAAATGACAATTTTTTAATACTTATAGGACTAAAATTGATATTATGCAATTTATAGGATGAAAAACCAAATGAGGTTAAGTTACATGATGAATTTTGTAATATTGCCTAAAAATAATATGACTAATTAAAAATATTTTATGTGTGTAAAACCTACATACAAACTATTACTAGTGAATAAAGATCATTAGATCGAGGATAACATATTTGACTACCATTAAAAATAGTTAAAAACCATACTTATCAATGCTTAGAATATATATGAAGTTACTCGATCTTCCCGTGATAGCAAGGCATTGTAAGTACAATAAATATAATAGTATTTTTGGAACTCGTATTCAGACTAATTCTTCATAAAATTTTCAATAACTTTTTACCATTTTATTATGATCGTTAATTTAAATAATTATACCTTGTACTCAGCATAAAATTGTTTATACTTAATTATATTATTATTTAGGCCCTAAATTTTTAATAGTTTTAATGCTTTAAAATACTTAATTTTATTGTTTGTGTTGATAGATTTCCTTTTTTATTTTGTTCCCTTCATTTTTTTCAAAAATTTGTTCGATTAAATGTGTAACTCATTCGATGATTTTAAAGAAATCTCATATCTTATTAGGCATATGTGAAATGAATCAAATGATAAATAGTTGGATATTTTATTCAGAAAATGACTAGAGTTCTGTTAAAATGGACGCTTAAAATTGAATTTATGAAAAGCATTGATATTAATTTAATTTCAAAAAATAAAACATTTTTTACATGGAACATGCGTACCTTTTACAAGATACAGCAAATGTACTCGGTTGAATTTGAAAATATTACTCCACGTAATTTCCAAGTCAAATAATTAAGCGAGGAAGAAGAAATAGATAATATAAGTCTATATTTGATAGATCAAGTCTGTCTTCCTTGCATTTTGTTCTCCTGTTATTGTCATTAGTTTGTACTAATCAATATTGGTGAATTGTTTATAATCTTCTCATTTGTGACCAATTTTGCCATAGGTTCAGTCATTCAGGCGAGATAAAGTAGTAGGTTTCGAAGGTGAAGAAGAGATTATAATTAACTATCTCAAGGAAGAAAGAGATGAACTTGATGTTATCTCCATCATTGGCATGCCTGGCCAGGGGAAGACAACACTGGCATGGAAGATTTATCAAAATCAGGATATCCAATATGCATTTCCCATTCGGATTTGGATTTATGTTTCTCAAGATTTCAAACCGAGGGATGTCTTTTTAAGCATTCTGGAAAGTTTCACTAGTCAAGACATACCTAGCACGACCGATCAGGATTTAATCCTGACAGTTCGTGTGCTCCTGGGAAAGGGAAATTTCTTGTTAGTCCTGGATGATTTATGGAGCGTTGATGCCTGGAATCAAATAAAAGAAGTGTTGCCAATGAGCAATAGCAGGGGTAAAGTCCTCATAACCAGTCGTCATATAGAAGTTGGCGCGGATGCTAATGTTACTAGACAATCCCACGAGCTGCGTTTCCTAACCAAAGAGGAAAGTTGGGAACTCCTCCAGTTAGAAGCATTTCAGAAGATGGATGGCTGCCCTGAAGAGTTGATAGGGATCGGGAAAAGTATAGCCGAGCAATGTAATGGACTGCCACTTGCACTAGTGGTGATAGGATGCATTCTTGCGGCCAAAGGTCCGATTAAAAGCCAGTGGGAAAAGGTGTCTGAAAACTTGAATGTGCACGTTAGAAATGATAAGACATATCGCCTATCAGATGTCTTTTCACTGAGTTACAATGATTTGTCTGGCACCTTGAGAGATTGCTTACTTTACATGGTGGTGTTTCCGGAAGACTATGAGATCCGAGCTTGGACATTGACCCGCTTGTGGATTGCTGAAGGATTCGTACAACATAACGAGGGAGTAAGCTTGGAGGAAACAGCGGAGGAGATTTTGAATGAGCTTGTCAACAGGAATTTTGTCATGGCTGAGAAAGTAAGTCCTAATGGCCAAATTAAAACATGCCGTGTCCGTGATGTGGTACGTGAATTCTGCAAATCTAGAGCTGCAATTGAATACCAAAATATGCACCAAGAGATAAAGAAATCCGAAGAAGGAGTTTTTGAGCCTCCACTTTCCGGCGTACAAGAGTACCGTCGTCTTTCTATCCATTCCCATCTCCCTGATTTCCTCTCTGAATTCCTTCGTGGAAAACTAAAAGGCCCACGCGTCCCACGCGTCCGTTCTTTTTTATCTTTCAACAAGGGATATCACTCCATTGAGTTGTATCCGAAATACATATCAACTATCCCTGATACATTCATTTTGCTCAGGGTTCTTGATTCCAAGTCTTTCAAATTCAATGAATTCCCCATGAAGGTTACAAAACTAATTCATTTGAGGTACCTCACTTTGTCTTGCGACAATCTCAGTGTTCTCCCTGAAACCATCTCTGAGCTGTGGAACCTGCAAACCCTTGTGGTGGACACCAAGTTGCGTATCCTGGAAATCGAAGCAAGTATATGGAAGATGATTCAGCTGAGGCATCTAAAGACGAAAGCAGCGATTATTCTGGCCATACAAGAGGAAAGTGAAGCCGGTAAAAACCTTCAAACACTTAGTAGACTATCACCTGAATGTTGCACTCCAGATGTGTTAAAAAGGGTCCGTAGCCTAAAGCAATTGGGGATCCGTGGGAACTTAGCCATTCTTTCGGATGGCAAGTTCCTGGGACCATTGGACCATCTTGAAACCTTGAAGATGAATCATGATTTATCTTCTGGATCGCCATCTGAAAACCCGCTGCCTTGCCTTCCTCCTCCCAACTGTTTCCCCACAAGTATCAAGAATCTGACCTTATCAGCTACATATTTGGATTGGAAGCATATGTCTGCATTGGGAATGATTGGTACTCTAGAGATGCTCAAGTTGAAAGACAATGCATTCAGGGGAAAGTCATGGAAGGCTGTTGGTGATGGATTTCCTTGTCTCCAATTCTTGGTTATTGAAGAAACAGATTTAGTTTTCTGGGAAGCCTCAAACGAACATTTTCCTATTCTCGGTTGTCTTGTGCTTAGGAACTGTGAAAAACTCAGTCAGATTCCATTGAGCTTGGCGAAAAGCCTTCGGACATTGGACATTGACAAGTGCAAATACGCCATTGAGTCTGCCAGGGAAATTGAAAAGGAAAAGAAACTGATACCGGAACAAGAAAGGCGGGGTGGATTCAAGCTCAAAATTGGCCGTGGAATTTAATAACCATCTGCTGCAGGTAATTTATCAGGTAAGAACTTTTGTTTTGTCCTTGTGATGTCATAATACTATGTTTGCTTCCTCACATTTTCGTTCACATAGGATTTAATTTTGGTTCCAAATTGATCATTCGTGCAGGCATATAACACAAATGTCACTGCGAATGAAGTCTCCTTCGTGCGTCTGTCTGTCTGTCTGTCTGCCTGTCGGCCCATCTGATTGGTTGCTCGAATAACTGCAGTATTTCTTTTCTTTCGGGATGTGTAACTTCAAAATGTTTTCATTTTTCTCGTATATGTATTCCCTGGTGGACCTGTGAGGTTTTATCATGGTATTGAAGAATTAAACTACTGTTCGAATTAATGACAGTTTTCGATGCTCCTGCTATATTATAGTCATTGCCGAACTTTTCTTACAACTTGGAAAATCCCATTGATGCAAAGTCATCATATCCTTTATGTTTTATTTTCCAACAATGTTAGAATTAGTTTTGTGGCAATTGCTGCATGCATATGTAGTTGATTGATTGGAATTCTGCCTATCTGATGGCTTAGTTTCGGATTAAAGAGATCAAAATTACAACATTATATTTCTAAAGCAATCTTGTACATGGATTAAATTTTTTAATTTTCACAATTAGGAACAACCAAATTCCAAAAAATTTATAAATTGATATATGTGGATGCAATCCATATGAAAATTTTGAATAATTGTGTAAAATATTTCTCTCTTGAAGCGTGAAAAAAACAGGAACAGACTATATGCAATTGCAGTTATATCTATATTATATATATATATATGTCGCTATAAGTACTAGTGGTCAAAAATCATGACTAAGAAGTTCGTAGGATTCCATGTATACTAATCAATCTTAGCTGGACAGAGAATTAAGAGCCCTTGTGCCAAATATTTCGACAGATGAAATTCAAGAAGGATGTCTATATATATAATGCGACACCATGTAAGTTTCTGTTCAAATTAATTTATGGACTGGGCCTTCTTAATTTGTGAAGAAGCATGGCAATCTAAAAATGTGTTGGTTTTTCAAAATGTGAAAGGGAAACAGTCCGACAATTCTATGTCTAAATGCACTACTAATACACTATTAAAAAAAATTAAGTGACAATTAAATATATATTATCATTAATTATATGTGTTAAATACTAATTATATAAATCAAGTAACAAAAGACTTCTGTTTCTAGTTTCCCCACCCAAACTTAAAAATCAAAAAAATATATTAGTATCTCAACTATTACCTATCTTTATTTCAATCTATTTTATTGGAAAATTAGCACATTTGATTCATTATTCATTAATTCTTCGTACATTAGTTCAATTTTTCACACATTTAAGCCTTCAGGCTGAAAATTCTCAATCAATCCCTCACTCACAATGTCCAAACAACTTTAATTGGGCTTAAAATTTGAGGGTTTCTTGCCATTTGTCAGGTTGGGCCGTGTCATCTGCAGCATGTGTTGCCAAATCACCTAAAATGGGAACCAAAAGTACTGATGCAATAAAACCTAAAATACTTATATAAGATTTAAAACAAAAAAAAAAAAAAAATTGTTGCTACATTTTAAGAAAATTATATTTCAAAATTACAAAACAAAAACATAATACACACACACACACACACACACACACATAAAAAATGAAACCACCCCCGCCCACCCCTTCCATTACCCGCCACCAGATCTGGTGGCTGCCAAGGCAGCCGCATCAGCTCATGGCAGCAGCCATGGCTACGGGCGATTGGGGGTCGGAGGAAGAGGGGACGTGTGGGCCGGCGGATGAGGTAGGGTCATGACAGCCGCAGTAGGGAGGTGGGGCGGGGGATGAGGCAGGGGGCCATGGCAGTCTCAGCGGCTGCCCATTTGCCAGCGAGAATAGGAAGGTTTTAGTGTATTTTTCCACATCATATATTAATATTATTACGTTGAATTATTTAAATAATTATCTAGTATATAATATATTATTAACAATATATTATTTTAAATAATTTTTATCTTTTAATATAATTGAATGCAAATTATTTTAATTTTTTCTACTTATAAATTGTTTATTTATTTTATTTTTTATTAGTGAACAATGCAGTTAAATTTAATTAAATTATTGAGATATATTTATTATTTTAAAATTATTAATTGTATAACTTAACTAATAAATATATTTAGTACTTAACATTTTAAATAAATTTAATTACTTAAATAAATTATTTTAGATATGTAATAGTATATATTAAATAGAATATTTTAAAAATGTAACATTGCTGAATAGATAACATGATTTTAAACTTTTATTATTCTTAATCAATTATTTATTTTGATTATTAATTAAATTTTACTTAATTATTAATACGTGTATATATTATTTGTTTATATGTCTATTATGATATTATTTATGTGCGTACGTATACAAAAATATCTAATTTTAAGTAATCTTTGTTGTTAATATTGTAGAATGCAATATTATTTTAACTTTATATTTTTAAATTATTTATTTATTTATTTTGATTAGTAAATGATTTAATTATATTTAATTAAATTATTGAGATATATTTATTATTTTAAAATCATTAAATGTAATTTAATTAATAAATTTATTAAGTATTTAACATTATTGAATAAATTTAATTACTTAGACAAATTATTTTAGATATGTAATATTATATATTAAATAGAATATTTTAAATATGTAACATTATTTTAGATTTTTATTATTCTTAGTTAATTATTTATTTTATTTATTAATTAAATTTTATTTATTCATTTTCATATGTATATATAATATGTTTGTATATATCTATATATCTAATATTTTACATGTACGTGTATATTTTAATTATTTTTTTAAATAATAGGCTTTAGTGTATTTTTTATTGATGGGTTAAAATGATTTGGCAACACATATTGACATGTAACATGAATCAGCATAATAAGTGATGAGAAACCTCCAAATTATAACCCTAATTGAAGCTGATTGGACATTACAATTGAAAATCTTTCAGCATGAATAACTAAATATGTGAAAAATTAATGAGCAATGGACCAAAAATGCTAAGTGCCAACAAAATAAACTGAGATCAAGATAGGCTTAAAGTTTTATCATTAAAAACTGTGGGATTACTGATCATAGTTTTTCATTTTAAAATATCAAGCTGTTGGAAAAAGTTGATAACTATATATGTCAATGAAATACAAGTAATTTTGTCATTCTATATGTATATATATTCAGTATATATTGTGTTCAAGACCAGATCAGTTCCGCATCACTTAAATTTCTTGCAAGACTTGCAGGAAATTAATAGCAACAAAACAGTAATTGAGCCCATATATCATAGAAAATGGCAGAAAAGGCGGCCATAGCAAATAAAATCCGCTCACAGCCAATATAGTGGGGCAGGAGGACGACCGGGCGCGGGTCACGGATCAGCCCTTGAGTGAAGTATCCCAACGCTGAGTTATCCCAATCATGGGAATGCTAGGAATTGGCAAGAGTACTTGTAACACCCCACTCGGTATATCACTCAAATGCCAGAATGCCACTCAAATCAATCATATAGCATGCAATAACATATTTGATATACCCATAAAAAAATTTCAAAATTCTCCAATAAACCACAATGATCACAACTCACAGCATGCTATAAACATAATGCAATAATATCAGAGCGCGGAAGTCATACTAATAATCTATCTTAATTCAAAACATATACAAAACATATATCAACATATGCAATATTACACATACAATCCGAAAGTCTCATGTTCTCCCTAACATATCACAACATTTCTAAGATTTATACATATTGTAGGGTGAATTCATATATGGACATACATTCACCCACTTACTACAAAATGTCATGCTACAACTCTCAGTCCAAGCCTCCAATCTCATACCTATCTGTGAAGAAGTAAATGGTACAAATGTGAGTCATAAGGACTTAGTTAGGAATAAGGCAAGCAGTAGATGACTGTCTAGAGTCAATGATAACAATATGGTTCAATAACACTACAGTAATGAAACTCCAACAAGTCAGAATAAGAATACGGAACATTTTTCAATCAATCAAAATTATCAGGTCGGGATCTGTAACCATCAGCTCAAAAGGCCTAGAATCATCTCGATCAAGGCTGTTCAGGAGGTATAGATCATCTCAATCGATCACAGTTGGGAGGGAATACAGATGGCTCAATTGGCTTGGCTTCAGCCCGATCCAGACTGGAAACTAACTCCAGCCTTATTACTCCATGAGCTAAAACAATTTAAGATTGCAAGCCCAACAAACTATGCATATTAAATAAAATAATTATGCATATCAGATTATTCTTATGCCTCCATAACAATACAGTCGACCAATCAATAACAATTCAGTGGCACGAGCATGACAACTCGACACTAGTAGTAGCACAAGCATGACAGTTTGGCAACAACAGTGGCACAAACACGACGGCTTGGCAAAACAATAGCACAAACATAACAGCTTGGCAAGGCTCTCGGCCCAACAATTCTCTCGTATCAATTTCAATCAATATTTTGAACGATAAATTGCCAACAGGGTAGAACAATTGAATAATGATGCCAACACGGCAGATCCACAATACACTAATCAACCAAGAAATTCAATACGATATTTGACACCTAAAAACCAATTTAACAGCCATGATACAATAACACTGGAAAGTTCATGGAGCCAGAATAGTAAATCAGTGCATTCAGAATGATTTTAGAGAAAACACAGACCACTCGGCTGCACAGTTTAGTTTTCAGAAAAAGAAATCAATTGTCACAAAGCTTCACAGAAGTCGATCTGGATAGTCATTTTCAATAAGACGGATCAAATATCAATCAATTTCAACACAAGATAACCTCATAGGGTTCAAGAATCAATAACAAATCACGACAAATATCAAATCAGCAAAACCTAACGGGTTCAACGAAAAACTATAGAATCAGCTCAACAATTCAAAAATCAATCAGTAAAACCCTCATAGGGGTAACAACAATCATGAAAGTATGATAATCAATGCAACAATAACCCTCACAGGGGTTTATCACATAATCAAAAGGTACAAAGGTTGCCATATTGGTGGATCCTCACAGTGCATATAAGAAAATACCCGAGAGGTTAGATCCTCACCTCGTCAACCTCAGTAATAGTCAGAAGCCTACTGGTCTCTGGGCCCCAAGTCTTCGCCACCTAATAAAATAACATTTATAAATCAAACTCTCGTCCAATCCCAAATATCACAATCAATCATACTTAATTACAATCCCATTCAATATTCCCCGAATAATGTAATATTTAAGGCATTGCTTAAACATTATTGCCACAAAACCTATTGTAGTTACTCATTATAAGAGATATTTATGGATTCCAATCTATACTAGCAAAATATTACGATTGAGTTCCTAACTTACCCATTTAACCCTTATAACACTTGCTAATCAAAAATAACAATCCAACTTTTTATAACATCCCAATTTTGCTACCTAAGTCACAATAACACAATTTAGGGTTTTCCATACACAATAAGCCCTCCAACTTATAGTTTACATAATAATACCATATAGGATACAAAAGAACTTAATTATTATGCATGAACGTTCAAATCTTTTGAATGGTTGTTCTGATCGATCATTTCCCTCATTATCCTACTAAATACAAGGTTTGAATAAGAATACATGTATACAATTACATGCAAAAATGCTAAATTTCATTTTCAGACAATTACCCAAATTTTGAACTAACGAAAAGGGGGAACGATGATCAGCTTGCATGCATGTCTTATTCTCGATGAGACGAACATTCTATCCAGTCACCGTTGTCATCCGCCACCACCGAAAAATTATGAAACTGCCACCAAAAGCTGCTCCTCAACTCCAGGAATTCAATGCTCCAATCGGTTCTCAAATCCAACATCGGAAAGACCCTCAAATCACCAAAAAATAGAAGCTCTACTACCAACACCGCCGCGTTGTTTTTGAGGAGTTTCTTCCCTTATGGTGGTCCGCTCAACTATCCAAAGGTACCGGTACAATCCTTAAGCTTAACCCGACAAAACAGTACTAGTTTTGGCCATCAAAAATTGTCGGAACTAAGACCTATATTTTCTCCTCCATCTTCATCAATTTTGCTTGAGCTCATCGATTCTCGCCGGAAATAGCTGAAGTAGGTGGTTTTCGGGGTCAGGGTGTTTGGGTGATGATAAGTGTTGGTCAAAATGGGGTTGGTTCATGGAGAGGATTAGTAGCCAGTGGTGAGGATGGGTACACGATGGTGAAGATGGTGAGTGAAGGAGAAAGAAAAAGAAAAGAAGGAAAACTATTTTTTATTATAAAAAATTTTCCAATTCTCAGTTGGGCCCCAAAATTTGCTGCTGACTATACTTAAGACCCTCAATTCAAAACTCACTTCAATTGGGTCCTAAAATTTTAATGATAATTCATACTGAATCCAAATTTAATAAAGTTCCACACATTAACCCCAAAAAAAATAAAAATGATGAAATTAATCCTCTAACTCTATATTAAACCCACAGATTAACAAATATACATATATATACATATATTATGAGTTTAGAAATTATCAATTTTGGAAAAATAGTATATATAAAATGAAATTCTAGGGATGTTATAGTACTCTTGCTAGAAAAATATATGAAGATCTATTAATAAAGCTTCACTTTCATGCTCGTGCTTGGGTAACAGTATCTCCAGGCTATCTTCTTAGCAGGCCAAAATATTAATGTCTTAGGGTCCATGAACAATGAACGGTTAGCTATTCGTCTATGTCAAAGTCTATTCAATATGTGGGATATAGGAATTTGAAATGAAGTAAAGAGAACTTCTCCAGATAATAAGAATGGAAATCAGATTCTTGTGACTACTCGCAATGGTTAGTTTGCCTACTATGTTAAAAATTAGGAAATATTAGTGATTGCATTATCATGAATAGAATGGGTACATGCAGTAACAGACTGCTATCTGAATTTGGTCGTTTCTTAATTTTCTTGGTATTTTTACTGTACAATTCAATTTGATGTTTTCTTAGTTAGCGACATTTACATTATCCCTTTGTTGATCAGGAGTGTATCAATTTATCCTTTTGAGTGTTTTCTTGTTATAATAAAAAATCAAGGGTTTCCTAGAATTCTCATATATCTTTAAATTTGATGGGGTTAGATGGCTACATGCATATATTGCTTGAATTTCAAGAGTAAGATTAATAAAATTATGGTGTTTTGTTTTAGATCTTTGCCTAGCTAGTCTTGGTTGTAAACTAAGTAATTGAGTTAGTTAACTATAGTACATACATAAGTTGGTCATCTCCACCACCACCACCTCACTCAATACCAATTTCCTATTTGCAAAATAAAAATTAAGACAAGAAAAATGGTATTGTTGTAATCTAGAAGTCCAAATAATAATAATTGGAAATACTCGTAATTCATAGTAATTCAATTAAAAGAACACAATATTTACGTGATTCGACAATGTGCCTAATCCACCCGACAAATATATGAATTTATTGATTCCAAATCAAGTACCAAGTACAAATTTAAGTCCTACAAATCTCACGAGAACACCCAACACCCTCGTTCCAACCTCCATTCTAAAGAGATATCTATAAAATAGCCTAGAATCACTTTTCTAGGGTTTGTTCTATCTGTTCTTGAAGAAAATAAGGTTTAAATACCCCAAACATCACAAAATAGGTTTGGGCCTCGAGCGCAAGCCCAAATTTGGGTAGAATAAGTTGTGCCAGGGCTCAAAAAATTTGCACCCTGGCATAAGATTCCAGAATGACTTGCGCCAGAGCTCAGAAAATTTTTGCCAGGACCATCTTGCATTTGGCGAAAGTTATAGCTCATTTTACCTAAAACTTGCATCTGGTCCTGACTCTCTTGCTCCCTAGCATAGAGTGTTCTGCCTATGTGCATCGAGGCTCACTTCATCATGATGTCTCGACATTATCTAGCCCAATTTCGCACCATCCCTTCACTGTTTTCACCTTTTCTCGCCATTGGCAACTTAAATTTCAAGGCCACAATAACTCTCCACCTTGACTTGAAATTCTCCATCCATCATTTTTGGCTTCCCCCTTAAAAGGGCTATCATCTGAGTTTACAAATGTTTATCAAATTCAAGCAATACTAGAATTTGCTTCATGGAACAGTCTTAGTTAACATATCAGTTAGATTATCCTTAGTTCTAATCTTGTCAATCAAGATGAAACCTTGAGACACAATATCTTAGATGAAGTGATACCTCATATCAACGTGCTTCGTTCTCTGCTTCATTCTTCAACAAATGTATAACACTTTAACTATCCAAAAATATTGTAATAATATCAGAACTCATACTCATATCATCAATCAACCTCCTCAACCAAATACCTCCTTCATGCCTTCAGCTAAAGCTATGTATTCAGCTTTTGTAGTGGAAAATGCAACTGATAACTCCAAACTCGACTTCCAACTAATAGTACAACTCGAAATACAAAACACATAACCTGCTATAGATCTTCTACTGTCCAAATCTCCAGCATAATCCACATTTATATAGCCAATAAGTCTAGCAACAGAATTCAGTTGATATACATCAAACATCTTTCCGCAGAGCATCTCAGATAACTCATAATCTATTTTACAGCCTGCCAATATGTCTTTCCCGACTTATGTATGTACCTGCTCACAACACTGACTGCACGTAAAATATTTAGCTTAGTGCACACCATGGCATATATCAAACTATTAACTAGACTAGCATATGGCACATTAGACATGTGTACCACCTGCTTCTCAATACTCGGTGATAGATTTAATAAGAGCATGAAATGAGCTGCAAGTGATATACTAACTGGCTTGGACTTATTCATTCCAAAACGCTCCAGTACTTTCTTAATATATTTTTGCTGAGACAAGTACAACAACCTAGAGTATCTATCTCGGACAATCTCCATGCCTAATATCCTCTTTGCACTACCCAAATTCTTCATCTCAAATTCTCCACTTAACTGAGTCTTTAAGAGCCTTTAAAACATTGATATCAGGTATGTTTGTAGAGGCAATCAACATGTCATCAACATAAAGCAACAAACAAACGAGAAAACCATCACTACACTTCTCATGGTATACACAATAGTCATAAATACGTCTAGTGTATCCAATCTTAGTAATAAATGCATCAAACATCTTATACAGCTACCTGGGAGACTATTTCAAGCCATGCAAAGACCTCTTCAAAAGGCATGCTTAATTTTCTTTTCCAAAAATAATGCATTCCGCTAGTTGACTCATGTAAATTTGTTCCTCCAACTCACCATGCAGAAATGCCATTTTCACATCTATCTGCTCGAGCTCCATATCAAATAAAGCTACCATAATGGAAGTATGCTTTACAACTGAGGAAAACACCTTATGAAAGTTAACTTCTTCTCTCTGTGTAAAGCCCTTGGCAACCAATCACGCCATATAGCAAGCATCCTCAACCCCATGAATCCCTTCTTTTCTCTTGTAGATCCATTTGCATCCAACAATTTTCTACCTTTTAGATACGTCAACCAAATCCCATGTGTTATTCTTATGTAGAGACTTCATCTCTTCACCTATAGCAACTATCTATTTATCAGAATCTGGATGAGAAATAGCATCTTTATGTGTGACTAGATTATTTCCCATAAACTACTCGACTCAACTGAAAGCATAAGCGACGAAATATGAATATGCAAATTGCTGCAGTAGGTTGATCTGTCTCCTCCCTCTATCGTGAGCTAAATGATAATTCTGTAGTGAATTAGTTTCGTGTTACTAATTATGTGACAATGAGCTCTCACCAACTTTATCCACCACTTTCTATTTTCCTTTTAAAACTTGTGGAGTGTCAATCTCTAACCTATATTTTTCTTAATGCCATCTTGACTACTTTCACCCTGCTCTACCTTCTTCAACATAGCAGAGTCATCGAATATCACATCTCTACTAATAATCACCTTGGAGCCCCTTATCATTAATGCACCATAAACAATAACCCTTAACTCCATCTACATAGCCAAGGAATGTGCACTTCTTTGCCCTTGACTCAAGCTTTTCATCGCGAACATGAGCATAGGCCAGACACCCAAATATCCTCAAATTTAAGTAACCAACGGGAGATTCTGACCAAACTTACATTGGTATCTTGCAATCCAAAGTAATTGATGGTGACCTATTCACCAAATAGCAAGCAATATTAACAACTTCAGTCCAAAAATCCTTGGACAATCTGGCGTTAAAGAGCATGCATCTAGCTCTTCAAAAATAGACCTATTCATCCATTCTACAACTCCGTTCCACTATGAAGTATGTACAATTATGTGATGCCTTACAATCCCCTCCTTATCCAGAATTCCTGAGATTCTTGTTGCAAAACTCCAAGTAATTATCAGTCCTCAAGCATTTGACACCATTTCCTATTTTCTTTTCAATCAAACTCTTCCTCTGCTTGAAGTTGACAAATATCTCATTCTTATGCTTCAACATGTACACCCTTACAGTTTGTGAGAAGTCATCAGTGTATGTCAACATGTACCTTTCCTTTGAGAGAGCTTGAGAAAGCCCCTAAAGATATGAGTAAATGTAATCCAAGATGCCCTTGGTCTTATAAACTGCAGTGCTAAAATTTACCCTGTGCTGCTTGCCAAGAACACAAACCCTCACAAAAATCCAGCTCCTCCGTTTTTTCTCCATAATGCAAACCCCATTTACTCAGCTCTAACATTCCCCTCTTACTTATATTCCCAAGTCACATATGCTACAACCTCATAGTATAACTGAGTAATGAAGAAGTTGTTGCAGTACCAGAAACTATACTACCATGCAACATGTAAAGACCATTCCTCTCATCCCCCTTCATAATTAGCACAGCGCCCTTGGAAACCCGCAAACCTACATCTCAAGCTCTATATTCACAACTATTCTTATCTATAATATCGATCGAAATTAAAATTTTCTTCAAATGAGGAACATAATGCACATCTATTAACATCCTCACAATTCTGTCGTGCATTCTAATACTCACTGTGTCAATCCTAACAACTCTACAAGATTCATCATTTCCCATGAGCACTTTACTACCATTGTATTTCTTATAAGTGATGAACTAATCCTCTCGTGGGCACATATAGTAGGAATAGCCTCTATCCAAAATCCACTCAAAACTCAAATGACTCTTAGTAACATTAAGAACAAACGTTCCATCTGACTCATCCTTAATAATTCCAGTAACATTATCCCGTTTCTGATTAGAAGATTCACTCGAATGCTTTGCCTTTCCACTTCTGGGCAATTTTATTTTTAGTGCCCCTTTTATCCACACTTAAAGCATTTATCATTTAATTTAGGCTTACCTCAAGACTTCGATCGGACTCTATTCCTTTCTCTTTCTTTCGGTCTCCCCTTGCAATCAATCATTTCCCACTTTTACTATCATTACTACATAGGATATTCTTTATCAATTCATTTGAATTCAATGAGGCCTTTATATCCTCCATTAATATTGTATCTCTCTCATATAATAAAATAGTAACCAAGTGCTCAAAGGATTTAGATAGAGAAAACAAAAGAATCAATGCTTGATATTTATCCTCAATTTGCACATATATACTAGCAAGATCTAATATCACCTTATTGAAATAATTAATATGTTGAGTAATAAATATACCTTCCTTCATCCTAAGGGTTTACAACTATTGTTTCAAATACAATCGATTTGTAAGGGACTTTGTCATATACAAATCTTATTGGTGTACTTTTTGCAACGACCTCTCTTAGTACGTTATCTGCTACCGATAACACCAAAATACCAAAAGCCTGCACCATAAATTCATCCTTATCTTCATCTGAAAGCATCTCTGTCAGGAAATCTCTACCCTTTAACATTCTCTGTAAATCTTGTTGACACAAGAGGGCATGCACCTTTATCTTCCACAACCTAAAATAATTCTTTCCATTGAATTTCTCTATCTCGTACTTCATGGTAGATATTTGGTCAATTTGGCTCTTGATACCACTTTGTTGTAACCCAGAAAGATCAAATAATAATGATTGAAAATACTCGTAAAATAATTCAATGAAAAGAACACAAGATTTACATGATTCGGCAATGTGCCTAATTCATCCGACAAATATATGAATTTATTGATTCCAAATCAAGTGTCAAGTACAAATTTAAGTCCCACAAATCACATAAGAACATCCAACACCCTCGTTCTAACCTCCGTTCTAAATAGAATATCTCTAAAGCAATTTAAGATCACTTTTCTAAGGTTTGTTCTATCTGTCCTTGAAGAAAATAAGGCTTAGATACCCAAAACATCACAAAATGGGCTTGGGCCTTGTGCGTCGCATCATGGTGCACAAAATTTGTGCCTCAACATGCAAGCCTAAATTTGGGCAGAATAAAGTGCGCCAGCGCTCAAAAAATTTACGCCCTTTCTCGAATGACTTGCACCAAGGCTCAAAAAATTTGCACCTTAGCACAAAGTTCCAAAACACCTTGCGCTGGGGAGCGATCAGCTTGCATCCTAGTGCAATTTGTGACTCCTTTTGCCAAAATTTGCGCTGGGGCTCGCCTCGTCTAATCATGCTGTCTTGACGTTGCCTCACCCAATTTCACATTGTTCCTTCACCGTTTTCACCATTTCTCGCCATTTGAAACTTAAATTTCAAGGCATACGCAAAAAGTACAAAGTGAAACTTATTGGATTGATCAATATCCCTATTTCAATTCTCTATCTAGCTCGATGTCAAAGTAGAATTTGACACTTTGATCTCATTGAGAATTGATTTGTCCTTCAATAATTCTTGAGATCTTTATTTACACTATAATCTCAAATAAACCAATATTGCAATTTGGAGGGTGTTTTAGTGAGCTTGTAAGTTTATAAGATATTAAGAGCTTATAAGATATCAAAAAGTGTTCGGTAATTTTTTTTGAAAAAGAGCTTATAAGCTTTTAAAATAAGATATTAGCATCTTATAAGCTCTTTTTAAAAAAAAAAAAAAAGAAGTTCCCAACTAATTATTAAGATATTAACAAGTTCTCTTGATTTTAATCATATTAATTACAAAGTGCCATTATTAACATTTTATAAACTCTAAAATCTTATTTTATACAAATACTTAATTTGAAAAAAAAATCCAAAATCTTATAGGCTCTAAAAATATTTTATAAGATGTAAGAGCTTATCAAATTATTTAAAAAAATTTAGCCATACACCCTGCTAATGAGTTCTTTAATGAATATTTTGATATACATCTTGAATGTTTTGTTTGGTGTAGTCCTTGAACATTTCTCAAACTCAGCGCATTAATCATGTTCTTTACCTTTTCTAGCCAATTATGACTATTTATGCATAGGGCAAATGTCACAAATTGTCTCTAATGTTTTAATTTAGAATCACTTTAGTCCTCAAATTTTAAAACTTTATTTTTTTAGTCCCTAATGTTTGGATTTAGTTTCAATTTAGTCCCTAAGTCAACTTTCCGGCAACTTTTCCCCAAAAAATTGACCAATTTCAACACTTTTAAGGGCAAAATTATCAATTTATAGTTTTATGTTTCACTTTAGTCCCTATATAAGTTTTATGTTCCGCTTTAGTCCCCATATAAGGTTTTATATTCCACTTTAGTCCCTATGTTACTTTTTTTCTTTTCACAAATGTATGTACATTTGTGTATATATAATTGATACTAATATATTATTATTAACATTAAATAATATATTATTGATATATTAATATCATTTGTGATACTATTATAATTAATAATATTAATTGTATGATTGGTGATATATCAATAATAATAAAGATTATATTATAATAATTTTAATTTAATTATATTCATAATATATAGAATTAATAATATTATAAATATTATTAATACAATATTTTTTTTTATTATAATATTACTAATAATGATGATGATGATGATGACGACGACGACGACGACGACGATGATGATGATAGGTCAGATTACAAGTAGAAAGATTCGATATCGTCTGAACATGAACATATCAGGATACAGGCGTTAACAAGTTTAGCAATCAGGCAATATCAAATTCAAGGTTATAGTAGGAACTAGCTCGAGAGTTGTGACCGTTGGCTTGAATGGCACGAGATCATCTCAACCGAATCAGTTCGAGAGAAAATGCAGTCAGGTTGTTCAACAAACGGCCCAAAATCTTCTCAACCAAATTAGTTTGGGAAGAAATATAGCCGGCTAGTCCAGCCCGGACAATAGCTCGATCTAGCCAAGAAACCACACCGTCCTTGTTGCTCTATGAATAGAATACAAACAGATTACAGGCAGTTAGGATACAAATTACGAACAAATCAGAGTACAGGCAATCAGGATACAGTTAGGTAGAACATTCTCGATTAATAGATGCAGTTCAAAATATCATAATAGGACATGTGTACCAGACACTCCTTATTCCAATTAGTCAGTCTTACCTAAGTGTGACAAGTTAGTACATGGCAATTGCCCATGCAAACTGCATAGCGCATCGTTAATGTCTAGGGGATGCCCCTAGCACATCTTTGATACCTAAGCGGACTACTTAGCGTATCACTGATACCAAAATGAATTACTTGGCGTATCGTTGACACCCAAACAGATTGCTTGGCGTGTCCTATATATCCAAACATCTCACTAGGATTGGCACTCAGCCCCTATAGTCTCCAGCCATGTATCAAGGATTAATAAACAGATTGCCGATGAGGCAAAACATTGATAGATAAATAGATAACTAAAGAGTAACCAATATAGAATAGTAACAGATAACAAAACGGTTGAATAACAGAACAATTAGGTAATAGAACGGTCAAATAACTGAACAGTCAAGTAACAAAATGGTCGAATAACATAACAGTCAAGTAACAAAAAAGAGTTCTAGGAGCCAGAGCAGGCAAGCGAAGCTCCTATCAGAAGCACAGTCAATAGAACAACCCTCACAGGGGTATACACATCAATTTACAGACAAGAATCGAAATCTCAAGCAATTCTCATATTTCAATAATTAAGATACGATACAGTACAAAAACCAGTCTAACCCTCTCAGGGATTTACCACAATAACATATAAGTATAATTAGTGTCAAATTGGCAGACCCTCATAGGGCATATAAAATAAATACCCAAGAGGTCAGACCCTCACCTCGCAGCCTTAGAAAGCTCCTTGTCACCTAACTAAAAGAATAGGTCCATAGTTAAATCCTCATTCAACCCTAACAATTAGAATCATACAATTAACAATCTAAAATCGATACTTAATCGGCTAAATCAATAATTAAGGGGTTCCATCGACAGTCTTGACAAGAAGTATGCTAAATATGTAGGTCTCGCTAAAGGGATATAATCAGCTTTTTAATTTCATAACTAACCTCGCAACGCTATACTAAGTCAATATTAACATTCCAATTATCCTTAATAACCCAATTTTACCACTTAGGTCTCAAATCCAAAAAATTAAGGTTTATTCACTTAATTATCTCAATTTACCAAAACTTAACATATAATATAATAAATTTGGGTCCATTAACTCATATAAAGTCCATGCATGTCTATTTCCATCATTCCATACATATTTCTTAACAATTCTTCAAAAATACAAGAATTACAAGAATTTAATGGTACAAAACTTAAACCCAAATTTCCCTGTCATTAACTTCTTATCAAGATGTTGAAACCACAACCCAACTTCATCCCACAATCATCAAGTCAAGGTGAAGAATCTATATAGTCGTCGTTGCCGTCGTGCGCCTTTGCCGAAAATGGCCAACACCACCACCACCACCACCAATTGAAGCCTCTCAACAAGAGTAGTCTAATGCCTTAAGTAATTTCACATTTCGCCACCAGGAAGGTCCTCAATTCCAGCTCCGATCATCCAATGCCATACTTGCCGCCTACATGATCCTTTAGCTGAGCCCAACAAAACCCACCATTGGTCAGCACTAAATACTGTCAAAAAAGTGAGACCTACCACCCTCCGCCGTGAGCTCAATTCAGGCTTTGGTTTCTAGCATTCCACCAGTTAATCTTGGTAGTTCTACGTACCAGCGTGTTCACTGTGAAGAGAAGAAAAGATTGGTTGGTTTATTTCAAAGTTTCACCATCCGTTGAGAGGTGTATGCTAGAGGGATATTTTTTCAACTTCACATATTGACCCCAAATTTTTGCCTAGCTTTCAATTAAATCCTCCTAAGTTTTGAGCATCTTCACTTCAGCCCCTGGACTAACTAGTGCCTCGCATTACCCCATTTGACCAATAATATTCTCAGTTTGACCCGCAAAACTTCCAAGTGTTTGTCAATCAAGCTTTTTTTCAATTGCAATTCGACCCTAAAACTTTCAATTGCCATGCAATTAAGTCCTTTTTTTTTTTTCAAGCCCTAAAATTTGACCAACCAAGATCTTGATTTCCAAATCCTTACTTTCTAAAATACCAAATTTTAGGGGTGTTATAATCTTTTATTTAAAAAAATTGCCAACAATAGAATACAATACTAGCTATTAAAAATATTCATAATTATCTATTTTCAAAATTTTTAATAAACTTAATAAGACAAAAGTAATTAATATATTAATTTCGAATATAATCTTATAGTAACATGTTTTAAAAACTTACCACTTTATTTTCAACTTCAATGAGAGGAGACGAACCATAAGTGGGCCGTTGAGAATAAATTTTATGGACCATTATTCAGCGCCTTACTATCTCAAAACGAATTGGGTCGAATTGGCTTTAATATGTTGGGGCATAACATTGGCGAGGGCAATTTGGATGTCAACATTGTTGATTGGTCTCACGAGATGGGCAACTTGAAATATTTCAAAGTGGGCATAAATTATTAATTCTTATATCGTAGTACTCAACTCGAATTACAAGTAACTCGATCAAAGACATACATATTGAGGAAAAATAAAAATTTCAGTTTCTTCAAACCTCAGACATTATAAAATACGAGTGATAATGTACATGCATGCAATCATGATCATTTCAGATATGGACCTCAAAGTTGCATCTTATTAATTATGCCTGCGCGATATTCTTGAAGTTGTATTTTTCATGAGCCGTTGCCAGCCAATTTAGGCACAATTGACAATTAATAAATGTCAATAGCCAATTTTTAAGTTCATTAAATAATAACAACCATATTATTTATAACATATCTGTATCAAATAATAACAAAGAAATTATTATTAAATATATCAAATTAATTAACATTGTACTGATGAAATTAATCTGGACCTAAAATCTTTTGGCATGCAAGATACACTTTTATAAAACACTACGTGTGCCATAGATTTTATATTCAAAAGTATATTAGAAAATTTTATACCAATAAATGGGTACAATTTTTTCTTTTTGAGTTGTTTAAAGCTCAATCTACATATAATAAAGGACATTAATAATTCCATGAAAAATACATATTCAAAATATGTCACATTGACCTTCCCTGAAGTTTGAAGTAAATTACCAAAAAAAGAAAGAAAAAAAAGAATTATGCGGTTTGCAAAATTACAATTACCCCCTAACTGTAATACTCCAATCCATGAATATGAATTTCTAAAGAATTTAATATTTATTAAATTCAAGTCTAGCATTCAGACTAGGTAAACAAAATACGAATAATAGCAATAATAAAATCAAAACAGGCCCTGAGAAGATCGTACTTAAATTAATGAGGGTCTTAATGGGATGTTAAGAAATTGAAAGAACTGAAAAATTAATAAATCAGGGCATGATTGTAAAAATTATAGACAGGGCCAATGTGTGAAAGAAAACAGTTGGAGGGACCAATATCAGGCATTCGAAAGTTGAAAGGCCAAACCTATTTGGGCTGAATTGCAATTTTGAAAACTTAAGTAATACAAAAGAACCTCACCTTTATTTCTCCTAACTTAGTTAAGAGACTGGGTTCACTCCTCCACACGACACACCCTCTTCGTGGCTAGAAAACTCAGAATTAAACTAACTAATATGTACCTCTCACTGCGATGAACATTTTGATATCTGAGACATCCTAAAACTCCCGGTGGAATGCCGAAGATTGGGACCGAATAGAGATGCGTGGGCGGTGGTCGTATGTTCCCTGGTTTTGGGAACCGGAACTTTTTCAAATTTTTCCATGCCATTTTTCTGGACTCATTTCTTCTTGAACCAATCCTTCTTTATCTAATTAAAATAACTTTAATGAAATATATTTGAAGGAAATAAAAAAAAAAAAAAGAAATAATGTATTTGACAAAAAGCATAATATGTGGGATGAGAGAGAAGAAAAACAAAAACTTTCTTTTTATATATTTTTATTTAAATAAGATCAAGTTAGTCTTAGAGTCCGTTTGGTTTTATTTTTTATTTCGATCATTTTCAAAATATTGAAAGTAGTTAGTGGAAATGAGTTGACAATGATTTTGTATATGGATAAATTATTGAAAAAATAATTACTATATTAGTTTTACTAGGTTGTAGGTGAAGAGAGATTGAAATAATGAAATAAAAAGAGTATATATATATATATATATATATAAGTTATTAGGAGTAGGATTGTAAATAAATATTCAAAAATTCATTTACCGTTCACATTCGTATCTGTTTATACAAAATTTATCCACATTCATTTAATTTGGGAGAAGATATATTGAAAATAAAAATGAAAATGATATTCGACAAAAATGTGTAAATAGATATATGTTTTATTTTTAGAATAGTAAAAAATGTAAAAATGAGTTTTGAAAATAAAATCAAACAGCTCCTAAATTAAAATTACACTATGCAGTTTTGCACTCTCACACTCTATAATTTATAAATAGTCTCAACTTAATTAAAAATGATAAATTCTCGTACAATTTTCGTATAATGTATCCAACTTAATGAGCTATACTGCAAAATGTCTCAAAACAATAATCGAGCGGGTTCTTAACTTAAACAAATGCTATTTTTTAGGACAATCAAAGTCACATATAGATCTATCATTTTAAGATATTTTTTTTAGGTGACAATTAATACATGTTAATAGTTAAATTTAAAATTTATTAAATACACAGTATTTATAACATAAAAATATCAAATAATAACCCAAGAAATTGTTGTTAAATATATTAATTAATACCGCACTAATGAAATTAATTTGAACAAAAATCTTTTAGCATTCAAGATACCCTTTCAAGATGGAAAAAAAAAAAAAAAAAGCAACGTGTGCTATTGACTTTGTATTTAAAAGTAATTAAAACAATCTTATCCTAATGAATGGGCAAAAAAATTTCTCTTTTGGAAATTTTTAAAGCCCAAAACCCAAATAGCAAAATACATTAATAATTGTATGAAAATCTGTATTTGACACGTAATAATTTACATTACAAAAAGAATATTAGGATATGCTATATAATTGAAATTTTAATAAAAACCAAATGGAAATTTCAGGTTTGTGAAGCAGATGAAAATTTTTACTAGGTTTTACATATACACTGTTGAATATATATTTTATTCATAATAATCTTTTATTTGAAAAATTGCCAACATAGAACATAATACTGACTACTTTCAGTATGCTTTTGAATACAACACAAACGTAGATATATTATACCAAAAGGAAAAAAATGAAGGAAAAAAAGAAAAGAAAAGAAAAAGTAACAGTCGTAAGTTAACTAAAACTAACAACATAAATAATTAATTTCTACAGTTCGACTCCGTAGAGTCCTATAAAATGAAATTTTGAAATACAAAATAGTATATTTTTTTAGCGATCGATCCGGCAGAACAACTCAAAAGATAAAAAAAGAAATTCTTCAAGTTCTAGCAGATGGTACAAAACTACTTTTCAAAAATAATCTTTTTTTGATAATATTAAAACATGAATAAAATTTCATATTTTTGCAAAATGTTTAATAAATTTAATTAGAAAAAGAATAATTAATATATTTAATTTCGACTATGATGTTATAATAACATGTTTTAGAAACTTGCCAATTACCACGTTATTTTTAATGAGATGCGATCAGCCATAAGTGGGCCATTGTAATTGCTTGAATGCTTGCACATTTGGCATTGGTTTGAAGTTAGTTTAGTTGCTTGCCTGCTGTTTATTTTGCTCTAAGGGGAAGTGGTGCTTGCCGGTTCCTAAGGTAATAAAGGTGTAGGTAACTAAGCCCTCTACCTCTTCATCTTCCTCTACTCTCACTCTTAGTACTAGTTTCCGACAATCTAATGCTTCTAAGATAGATTCCCTCTATGAAATCACTAATCTCTCTGATAATGAGAAAGTCCCACTCACCAACTTGCCCCTCATAAATCCTTACCATGCCTTTACTAAACCTAAATCCTCTTTTACTAAAACTGTAAAGAGCCTTATTACTCCTTCTAAAGTTCAGGTCAAAGAATATGTCCAAGCATCTCTGCCTTTGACCAACACTTTCTTCCTGCTACAGAAAAAGAGCAAATGATTTCCATTGAGTTACCTTCTCATTTACCAAAGTTATGGCTTTCAGAAGGATATACCCATATTCATTTTGGAGCCATAAGGTTTGCTCTTACACTTCATGGACGAAAAGGTCTTCCTACTACTTCCAGAATTGCTCTCATGGATACTCGGTTTCCAGAATACCAACATGCATGTATTGGCACTGTTCAAACAACGCTGAATGCTGGAACAGTTCTTGTTACTATGTTCCCTAATTTCAACATGCCAATATCAGATCCATGTTTACAATCGGCACTCAAGCTTCAGATCCAGATTTGTGGAGCTGTTCCTACTGCTACAACTTATTCTGCAACACTCCATTACCAGATGGTGTACAGGATTCAAAATCATTCAATTGAGTTTGCCTTTCCTCAGGAGACAGACGAAACCTTGTTAATCTCTGTGGACACCAATCACATACCCAGTTGCACTTATGTTCCTAAACAGTTACCAAGAGAAGAGTTGCAGAAATTGATTCCTGATTCTTGGATTACTGCCTATGAACAAACACACCAGGCGTCTAAGGAATCAAAGCCAATTCAGTCTACTGAACCATCTTTCCACAAAAATCAAGATGGAACGGTAGAAATTCAGTTTAAAAAGCAGAAGGAAAAGACCGGGGTTCCCAGCTGTTTCAGTTCCAACTCCCTTTATTCTATTGAACCCACTATACCAATTTGTGGATTTGATGGAAATGGAAGTCCCATCTTTGCACCTCCAAAAATCCCTACACAGCGACCATCAAGGATTTCTAGGGATGATCCATTTGTTGATACTCTGGGACAACCATCCGAGAAGTTTGACTATCTGGTCAAACATACTCCACCGCCTCCAACACCGTGGCCAACAACTCATACTGGATGGGGAGTTCAAGAGGGATATGAAGACAGTGATGATGAGGATTACTACAACGACAATGATGATGACTATCCCTCATACAACCAGATGGATACTGAACCCATCCCAAATCAGATCATGATGTTTTGACCTTCTTCTTCCTCCTTACAACAATTGAATTTTCCTCCAAAGGAAATTCAGACTGCTGAGTTTGATCACTCTTGGAAGATAAAGAATCCAACATCTCGGAAGTCAGACGATTCAACGGTGAATATTACTGCTGCAGAAGCAACTCTCAACTGGCAGTCCGAAAATGCAGTAGTTCAAAATCATATGCTGCAAAAGATTGTTAAAAGCCAGGAGAGAATTGAAGCCAAGATGGAGAGTCAAATCGCAGTGTTAATTCAATCTTTGAAAGAAAGGATTGATGATGTTCACAACGAAATCATGAGACTTCTCCATAGTTCTCATCCGTTCAGTCACAAAGAGCAGGAGATCAAGACACTTAAAACCCAATTAAGGTCTCTCGAAGAACAATACCAAAGAGACTCTATTTGGAGTAAGCCAGAATCTTCAGTATCTCCATATCCTGTTGTGTCACAACCCCTACATGGTCTGGACAACTTCAAAAAGATGTTTGGTGACTCTTCTTCATTCTTCTCTCCCGAAGAATATAAAAAGAAGAATAAGTCCCAAGCTACTGTTTCAAGCACAAATACCGGACCAGTAGTTTCAAAGGCCGGGGATTCACAACAGGTCATGATGCATAGCTCATCCTCTTCAAATCCGTTCACTGATTTTCTTAAAAAGGCAGCTGACCATGAAAATGACAAGCCAAACCGACCATGGCCAGTGTTTACTACAGAAGATATCAGTGATACAGAGGAAATTTCAGATGATGTTCCATTACTCTTTATGAATCAACCTCCAGAAACTCCTCAAGAGCCTGTTGTAGATGATGAACCAGAAACCAGTCAGCAGGGTCAACAGCGAAATCCCCATCAGCCTGAAGAAACATTTTCCAGTAATTCAAGGCATCTTTTCACCTTTGATGGTGTTCCTCCTTCTATCTGGAAAGATAGAATTCATGAGATGATGTCTTGGTGTGTTACTGAACTTCAAAAACCAGGCGCTACATTGACAGTGGTTATTAATGGTTTTACTGAAAGAATGACTGGTACACTAAAAGAATGGTGGTATGCTCTTGGAGAATATCAGCAGATCCAGGCTAGAAACTCACCAAACATAGATACTTTCATGAATTATGTTTACGTTGAGTTTCTAGGTCAACATCATAACAATTTGGATTCTGCTAGGGAGGAGTTCTTTAAAATGAAGTATTGTTCCTTCAAGAGAAAAGATTTAGAGATGCACTTCCAACGGATGTCTCAGAAATTCTACATTCTTGGTGGGATGGACAATCCAAATCTGAAACAAGCCTATCTTAACTCCATTCCTAAATCCCTTGGTCAAAAGCCTTAAGACTAATTGAGCTCAGAGGGAGAACTCTTGATAATGTTTCCCTTGGAGAGATTTATCAGTTTGTCTTCAAGGCCTTGGAAAAATTATGTAACAATTGGAAGTTTTTCAAGGAGTTCCAGGAAACAGTGAAAAAGTTTTCAAAGAAATGTGACAGGAAAGATCTTCAGATCAAATGCAAGTCAGAGAAGTGTCACTGCCCGGAGAAATCCCACAGGAACTTTAGGAAGTTCAAAAGACATAATCATCAGCATCACCAACAACGGAGACCAAGAAGGAGAAGGAGATTTTTTAGGAGAAAGTTCTCAAAGAACAAGGGAGACAGGTGTCATATTTGTCATAAGCGAGGACACTGGGCTAAGAACTGTCCTAACAGAAGAAGGGACAAGATTCTTAAGCAAATCTTTCAACTGACCCACTGTGATATTGAGAATGAGGATCTGGAATCACTCTTTTCTGAAGAAGACGAACCTCAGAACAGACGTTGTTCGCTTTGGAGGACGTTTCAGAAGATGATTCTTCTTCTGAGGATGAAATGAAAGAAGACCAGCTACCTATTTTTGGAATTCAATTTATTGGTCTTGCTCTTGCTGTGCCGTTCGTCCAGGTACAAATTATTCCTCAGAAATTTGATAATCTTATCAATGTGGTTGCTTTGATTGATACAGGAGCATCCAGTTCTATTCTCAATCCCAGAATTTTACCCGCCTCATTCTGGAAAAAACATCATGTAGTGTTCCAGGTTGCTAATAGTGAAAGTTTGACAATTGAGTTAATTAGCAAGCCTGTCAAGATACAATTCTTCCTAGAACTGTCAATTACTCATAAATTTCTTGGTTCTTCTTTACCTGGGGAGGATGTTGTTATTGGGTTTGATATCATAAAACAACTTTGGGAAAAGAAAGTAGTTCCTAAACCAGAAGGTCTTAGGTTTAAGTCTTACTTTCTTCTTTATATCAAGCCACAATATCACTTCTCTGTTCAAACTGATTCCATTTCAGATATTAGTATAAAACTCATAAGAGATTGTTGTGCAAAATCTCATTCTGATTTCCTTCATAAATGCACAAATCCCCTTTGGAAAAATACAGAGTTTTTTGTACAGCTACCCTTTAAGAAAGATGTAAATATAAACCCTACTAAAGCAAGTCACCCAGGAATGCCGCCTGATCAGCTTGAGTTGGCAACCAAGGAATTAGCCCAGCTACGAGATGAAGGTCTCATTGAAGCTACAAATTCTTCGTGGGCTAGTCAAGCCTTTTATGTTAATAAAAGGTCAGAGCAAGTTAGGGGAAAAATGAGACTGGTGATCAATTACAAGCCCCTAAACTATTTTCTTGTTGATGAGAAGTTTCCTCTTCAGAATAGGAATTGCCTATTCTCCAATCTTACAAAAGCTATTGTTTTCTCCAAGTTTGATCTCAAAGCAGGATTTTGGCAAATTGGCATCCATCCTGATGATCGCTACAAAATAGCGTTCTGCATTCCAAATGCTCATTTCCAGTGGACCGTTATCCCTTTTGGTCTAAAAACAGCACCATCATTGTTCCAGAAAGCTATGGTCCAGATCTTTAAGCCACGGCTCCCTAATGCATTGATTTATATTGATGACATTCTTTTGTTTTCTGAAGATATGCAGACTCATTCACATCTTCTGCATCATTTTGGGGAGTTGGTTCGACAGTATGGAATTATGCTTTCAGAAAAGAAGATGACCATTGCGCAAAATGAGATTGAGTTCTTAGGAATGTTTATTAAGGATGGACAGTATTCTCTACAGCCACATATTGCCACTGAGCTTCTCAAATTTCCTGATGATTTGGAATCTAAGCAGCAGATTCAGCAGTTTCTGGGAGCAGATTTTATACCAAGGTTGGCATCTATCATAAGACCGCTACAGGACATGTTAAAACAGAATACCCCACAATGGTCTTATGCACAGAGGAAAGCTGTTGTTGCTATGAAAACCGCTATCCAGAAGCTTCCTCATCTACAAATTCCTTCAGATGGAAGAAGGATACTCCAGACAGATGCTAGTGAAACTTTCTGGGCTGCAGTTCTAATTGAAGAAAAAGATGAAAAAAGAAATATGTGTGGATTTAAGAGTGGTTCTTTCAAGCCTTCAGAACAACACTACCACTCTACTTACAAGGAGATTTTGGCTGTTAAGAAAGGTATTGAAAAGTTTCAATTTCATCTTATTGGCCATCATTTCTTTGTGGAAATGGATATGAATGCCTTTCCTAAAATGCTGAGTTTCAAACCTCATATCGTCCCTCCTCAGCAGTTACTTAGATGGGCAGAATGGTTTTCCCAATATTCCTTCACTGTAAATCATATCAAAGGGAAAAACAATATCCTTGCAGATCTTCTTTCCAGACCCAAACTCCCTGAGATTCCCAGAAACCATATTCCTATTATCTGTATGTTCTCTCCAGCACCTTGTACAAATATTCCTGCCTTTAAAGATTTTTCTTTAGAAACCCTTCCTCCTGAACTTTTTGACCTTATCAAAACCAAAACTCTTAAGTCCAGAGCTAAGGAGCTAATGTTGAAATATCAATCCTTTACTGTAAGAAAGACTGGGCTTCACACTTTTGGAGGATTAGGTTTTCATCCAGATTATCCATTCTTTACAGTGTTCAGTATTTCTAATCCTTTCCATCTCATGTTTTCCAAAGAACTACTTTGTATGCTTTGGTACATGCTTGAACAATAGAAGATTGCTATGGAATTCCCAATTGAACAATCTATCAAGTGGATTGCTAAACTACACAGTGGATGGTTTGACGATTTTGATGATAATCCCTGTGCTAGAGCTTTTCTTGAATGGTTCTATCCTTTATCTACTTGGATGAGATTGTTTAAGGTAATTCAGATCAAACAGACCGGTAAAACTGATCAGGAGTCTCTGTCATTTTTATCCTTTCAAGACAATGTTCTCCTCATATCCATAATCTACCATATTTCTACTCAATTCAAGAATATGGTATTTTTCCTTATCTTCTTAATAAGGACTTCTATGATCATAGAGTTGAGATCAAAGAACTTCAGATAAAAATGGCAGAGCAGAATTTTGTTATTCCACCACAGATTTGGCCCAGGTTTGAAGATGACGCACCGTGGGAACAAATGCCTATTGACTATGCAATTCAAGTTCAGAATGATGCTAGGGCATACTTTGAGCAGTTCCATACGGAGTTCAACAGGACCACTCCAGCGTTCATGTGGGGAATTTCCAAGACTTATTTTAATTCAAATTGGAATTCATTATCTCATAATAAGTCTTCCCAAGGTGTTGCTGCTGCTGTTCCATCTTCGTTTCCAGTCGTTCCTTCGCTCCCTGTTGCTGCTTCTCCATCAAACAAAGGAAAAGAAAAAGTTGATAAAGACATCATGATGGACTCGTAGGACCCTTATGAGCTGGAAAGTCATTGGTTGGAAAAAGTTGGGATTACTATTAATTTAGATAATCCTCTGAGTCAGACTCCACCCCAGAATTCATCAAACGTGGTCTTTGGCCCATTTCCTGCTGGCTTTTTGACTTAGTGTAAAAGTTTGTTTGTCCGTTTTGCTTTTACTGTTTGAATTATTATCCTTGCTTTTTCTTTTGTCTAAAGGTGTGTTTAATTATTGTACTAGCTGTCTGATAGGAACTATTACAAGTTTGTCGTTTGTCCAGCTTTGTTTTTCCTGTATCAATTCTCCCTCTATATAAGGGATGAATTTTGTTCAGTTTGTATCAAGAAGTTGGGAGTGAAATAATAATGCTACTTTCTTTCCTAGAAGCATTCCTTCTTATTTTCCTTATTATCTCTGTACTCATACTGTTTCTTTCTTTAAAAATTGTCATATATATCCACTATTTTACTATTCCGCCACCATCTCCAACTTATTAAAAATTAAGTATGCTCTGCAGTTGCCTTAATAAGGATCCTCTGCATCATAAAGGTTTTTAATTTTCCTTCTCTAAGTTTAGTTTTCTAGTCTTGTTTGGTTTTCTAGCCTGTCTTTGATCCTACCCGAAGCATGTGTCTTAGCATAAAAGGACACGCCCTTATTGTTGCCCAGAGTTGAGGCCTTTTCGGCGGACGTCATACCTTGCTAAGATACCGGCTTCAAGTTTTCCTGTATGTAATGTTCTAAATTTGAACAAGATAGAACTTTAAAAATAAATAATATTTTTTAAACATTTATTTTTTTAGTTTACTTAGTTATTTAATTAAACGATTCAATTAATTAATTATATGTTTTTTTAATTTTTATACAGACACATCAAGAATTTTTCGAGCTCGAATTCCTAAACTTCCACTTTATGTAGAAGACTTATGTTACTGAATCACATGTCACTCGACCAATTAATTAATTACTTGATAAATTTAGTTAATTAAATTAAAAATTAAATACTAATTTATATTTACAATCTCAAAATTAAGTATTATTTTAATTTATTACATTAATGCCCTATTATGTTTATTCTATTACAATTATCACGCACACATACGTGGCGCACGCAAAAATAGTACATGGGTATTTTGGTCTAACAAAAAAGTCAAAATCCTGGTATAGTCAACTAAAGGGTAAGTTTGAATTTTTACAAAATTTCAACAATGGCATCAATAAAATCCTTCAGTTTAACTAACAATAGACCTAGACAACAACAAACCACAAGGGAGGTAATTGTAAATTTTCAAACCACAGGAAATTTTTTCGTAATTACCGCAAATCTTAGAGGCAGTTATTGTAATTATCCCTAAATACTAAATGAAAATTCTCAGGTTTATACAGTAAATGAAATCTTTTTCTTAGAAAATATACCATACACTCATGACTATAAATTGTATTTTGATGCTACATAGAAATGGAATAAAGTCCATTATGGTAGATAGCAGAATATTGATTCGTTTTCACTAAAATGTGTACAAAGAGATTTGCTCTTGAAAGTTCTTGAAATTTACAATTATTTTGCCAATGTTTTTTTGAGATTAATGGACTTAGGCCCATTAATGTTTTTCTATCCTCCTTCATGGGTTTAAATTGTCATTGGACCCTCTACCTATTTACTTAATTAGTCAATTTAATTTATTGGATCGTCTTTAATTAATTTATCAAATTACCTTTATAATCAAAATTATCCACATCATATTTATACTCAATTTTTCTTAAGAATTTACCATATAATAGGTGAAGCTTTACTGAAGTTTACGTCATATACTCTTGAATGTATATTGTTTGTAATAATTTTTTATTAAACAATGTCAATAATAGAATACAATACTGACTACTTTAGTATAGTTTTGAATACAAATATATATATACACACACATGTTATACCAAAAGACCTAATTGTCGTGTGTTAGTCAAAACTACGTAAATATTTATGTTTTAATAATATCAAAACCTGAATCAAATTTCATCTATTTTCAAAATATGCTTTAAATTTAATAAAAAAGAATAGTTTATATATGTTTTAGAAACTTGCGACTTCATTTTTAATGGGATGAGATGACTGATGACTTATAAGTGGGCCGTTGAGAGTGGATTTTTATGGACCATTTTCAGCCCTCTTATTATTAGATAGAAATTGAGCCGAATTGGCTTTAATATGTTGGGTACAAAATAGGCGAACAATAATTTGAAAACAACAGGGTTAGTTTGGTCTCATGAGATGAGTTGTCTTTATTAATTATTATACATAGATACAGATTGAATATACAGTATACTCCAACTGGCCTTAAATTGGTAATTTTTATATTGCATTCAACTTAAATCGCAAGTGACTCATTTTTGGACATGCTGAATTAGGACTGTCAACGGATCGAATTTGGATCGGACTTGCTATATTCGAATTCGAATTCGATTAATAAAATTCATATTCTAATCCGATCCAAAATTCGATAGTATCTTTGTTAATAAGTACCATATCCGAATTTGATAAATATACGAAACCCGATTTAAAAATCCGACCCGATTTCATTTTTTTTCCTCTTTCTTTTTTCTTTCTTTTTTCCTTTTAAATTTTATAAAAGTATTATATTTATAAAATAAATATATGTCATGTTTGAATTTTTAATAATTTTTTATTATATATTAGTCAAAAAGTTAAATATTTGAATACTAAACTCCTTTTTCACATTACATTAATGTATAGATAAACTATTATATGTTCTTATATTTGATATTTTATCAATATCCCTCTTATTTTATATTTTATCAATATGTTATCAATATCCCTATTATATGTTATTATATTTGATATTTTATCAATATCCCTCTTATTTTTTAGGTTAAAAACTCAATATTAATAGTATAATATAGACGTTAATATAGATATTAAGTCAATATAATACATAGATTTTATTTTAAAATATTTATTAATATTATATATAAGAGTATTAATTTAATAAAAAATATTAAGGTTCGGATTCGAATCTTTAACGGATCGAATTGCTTAACTCCATATCCGATCCACTTATTTCAGATTTTGAATATTTATAATCGGATCTGATTCATCAAATATTTTAATTGAATAAAAATTATAAAATTCAAATCGGATTCAGACTAAAATCCAATCCATTGACAGCCGTATGCTCTATTATAAGTGTGGGTGTTCATTTGGGCAAGAATTTATGGGCCCAACTCAATCCACAACATTTCATAAATGAGTTTGAATGGGTTAAGCTTTAGATGGGTGGTATCAAATTTGGGTTTAAAATGAGTTCTTTCAAAAAATTTAAGTAATATTAATAAATTCAATAAAATTAATTTTGAATTAATTATAAAAAATCTTATTATTTTCAATTTTTTTAATTTTATCAAAGTCTAGTATTTGTTTATTATTAGTAAATTCATAATTAAAATATACATCTTGAGATTTATACAATATTAATAAATTAATTATTTAAAATTAGGTGCATATAATTTGAAGTCTTAATTTGGATTGAAGATTTTGAAATGAAATGAAGTGTCAAGCATGTGCACAACATTTTGTAAAACTTATCTAAAATATTATTCCTCTGAATGTCATATCATCTTGTCAACTAGCTTAAATTTCTAATTTGAAGCATGACATAGCTTCAGAAATTTACAACATATAACAATTGAAAATAACATCCACCCCCATAAGAATAATTCATGATTAATTTTGTCATGAAAGAAATACTACTCATAATTAATTTTTATTGCGATTGAATATTATAATATGAAGTAATAAAATAAATATATAATTTAATAAATTATCTCATTATGTTGTAAAATTGTATATTAAATAGAGTGTAAAAAGTATATTAATATTATTATGGTATTTTAAATTAATTTTTTTAAAATAAATAAATAAAATTAAATTTTTATTGAAACCATGTTAAACCCAATCTAACCCACGAATCAACCCATTTTGTACCAAACCCACCTCCAATCCACCTATATCAATCCGTTCAAAACCCAACCCACATTAATCCAAACCAAACTCAATTTAACCCAACCCACCCATTTACCACCCATATCTATGAGTAAAAATATCAACTGAAATTTTTTCATATTTTAGGCACAGTCACTTTAGATTTGACCCTTCTTGTTAGGCCTTATCAATCATGACTAAGAGGGTGTTTGACTAAATTTATTTTAAACATCTTATAAACTCCTGCATCTTATAAGATATTTTTGGAGCTTATAAAATATTAGATCTTATTTTTAAAATAAGTTGTTGAAGTGTTTTGATAAAATAAGATATTGGAGCTTATCAAATGTTAATAATGGTAATTTTGTAATTCAAATGGTTAAAAATAAAATAGCTTGTTAAGATCTTAAAAATAAGTTATGGTCTCTTTAGTTTTTTTTAGAAGTGTTTATAAGCTCCTAACATCTTATTTTAGAATCTTATAAGCTCTTTTTTAAAAAAAATTACCAAACACTTTTTATCAACTTATAAGTTTTTAAACATTTTATAAGATATTTTGAGAAGCTTATAAACTCACCCAAACACCCTCTAAATTGAGAAACATTAACTAGATCTTTCTTATCTGTATCTCATTTTGCCTTTTATTAATCGTAGTGTTGGTGGTGAGAGTAAAATAGAGAATCGTGCAGGAAAAAAAAAAGTTACTCATATAGGTGTCAATTTGGACGCGAACCCATAGATTCAACCCAATTTATATGATTTTGGGTTGGGTTGAACTCAACATTTTGAAAATGAGTTTTAAGTGGAGTGTATCAAATTTAGTTTAAAATGGATTTAAGTGGATTTAAAATGGGTCCATTAAAAAAATTTAAGTAAAACTTAATAAATTCAATAAAATTAATTTTGAATTAATAATAAAAAAATCTCATTATTTTTATTTTTTATTTTTGTCAAAGTCTCGTATTTGGGGATTATTAGTAATTTCAAAATTAAAATATACATATTGGTCTTTGTACATATTAATAAATAAATTATCTAAAATTAAGTGCATATAATTTGAAGTTTTGATCGAATTGAATTATCTTGAAATGTGTCAAGCGTTAAACTTGTGTGCACGACATTTTGCAAAAATTAAATCAAAATATTATTCCTCTTAATGCTATATCTTTTTGTCAACTAGCTTATTTTTCTAATTTTGAAACATAACATGACTTCACAAATTGCATTATTCGTAGTACACAACATATAACAATTGAAAATAGCATCAATCCACATGTGAATAATTTTTAATTAATTTTGAATGTCATTGAATATTATAATATGATCACTAAAATAATTATATAATTTAATAAATCATCTTGTTATGTTGTAAAATTATATATTTAGTGTAGAATGTATATTAATATTATTATAATCTTTTGAATTAATTTTTTGAAATAAATAAATTAAATTAAATTTTTTTATTTTCTATTAGAATTATTTCAAACCCAATTCAACTCACAACTTTACCCATTCTGAACCCAACACGTTTTTAACCCATCTATCTCAATCCATGTAGAACCTAATATATGTTTAACCCAAGTCACATAAGTCCAAATCAAACCCAACCCACCTCACCCATAGTTACTCAAATCAAACTAATCGAATTGAGTTTCCATAATACGTGACTAATTTCAACTTTAAAATTAATATTTTCAAAAAAGGTAAAAGAAAAGGATGCATGGTTGCATCTTGTTTTAATTGTCATTTAGAAAATGTTTCTCAATGGAAAGATTACAAATTCAATAAATAAGGAAAAACAACCATTTAATGCTATAAAAATTCAGTTTAAATTTTTTATTTCATTTCTTATTTCATCTCCTATTCCAAAACTATATACAAATAATTAAGCATACCATCCTGATCTGTATATGAGCGGATAAAAAATTATTTCTCTTTAAACTATTTCTTATTTTCTCATATTTTAAACGACAGAACAGAATCTCTCTAAAATTAGCTATACTTTTCAAAGATGGCTGCTTGGTCGGTGGTCTCAAATTGGTGTCTTTTAACATGGTTTGCAAACTAGCATCTTCGTTGCAAATTAATATGTAATTTCCGTCCTTTAATTATTATTATTTTTTAAATGATATATTTTTTTATTAAAGCTTGTGTATTTAGCTCATTATCTTAATTTTTTTTATCACATTTAGCATATTTATTTACAAATTTAGTCATTCGAGCCACTTAATTTGGAATCAAACCCAAGATATGTCCAATTACTTAATTTTGGATAAATTTAGAATTTTTTCGTCATGTGCACTCAAATTTTATATCCTTTGCCACATCATCCCAAAATTTAATTAAATCTTGAATTTGAAGACATAATTTAGGAAACAATTGCAATACTTATTTTTTTTTAATCTAAAAGAAGCAAAAGTTAAGAAGATATTAAGAAAGATCGTTACACATATATAAAAAGTTAAAAACTTATTATAAAAATGAATATTTATAGGCCAAAAATGTGGAAGGCTTTTTAAATTTTGATATTTTAATTTGCATTTCAAAATGTATTTACTGTCAAAAGTATAATATTAAATCAATAACTAAATTAATTGAGTTTTATTATAAACTGCTGAAATTAGTTCAAATCAAATATGCCCTTGGTAACTAAATATGTATTATATTGAAAGGCCGTATTAAGCATATTCCAAGCTATTACTTTCGATTTCAAATTATTTATCTTTTATAAAATATTTACCCTTTTTTTTTCTTTCAGTTTCTTACATCAACACATTTACTATATAATTGGAACTACTTTTCTTTTGTACGTTGAAAATTTTTGTTTTCGCACTGAAAACTTGCAAGCCATTTAATAATAATAATAATAATAATATGCAATTATGATATTCTTTTACTCACATATGTTATTGTTCCATTATTCGAAAAGTAATGAACTAGTTTAACTCAGTATAAGAGTTGAAAATTTATTAAAGTATAACTATTTACTACTAAAAAGTTTGCTCTTTATATATAGTGGCCGAAGCACTATGTCACTCGTTATATTTTATATTTTATTTACTTTTAGATGAAGCTGTACTTTTTTAATTTTTTCTAATTTAAAAAAGAAAAAATAAGTGCAGCAATTGTTTCTTAAAGCACATTTTCAAATTTAACATCTAGCTAAATTTGAAGATGATGTGGTAAAATATATGGTACTTGAGTGCATATGAGCAAAAAATACTAAATTTTGGCACAATAAAAAGTGATTGGGCATATTTTTGGGGCTCAACTTCAAATTAAGCAACTTGAAGGACTAAATTTGCAAATAAATGAACTGATTATGATGACAAATTTAAGATAATATACTAAATACACAAATCTAAAAATTAATAATAGATAAAGGATCAAAATTGTATTTTTCCGAACAACATTGCCAACAAGGCTTGAATGCTCGTGACGATGCATTCTAGGCCTTTCATTCTTTGTTGGTTTGAACTATGCTTAAGCATTATGTTTCCTTAAAAAATAAAAAAATAATAAAAAAAACCCTTGGCTCCAGTTGAGAACATCCTATCTTTTCAATGTAGTTATTATAATTTGTAGATTTTTATCAATCTTGTGGATCTGCTTATTTCTATTTTTGCAAGTGCCGTAATCAACTTACGCATGGATGATAATGATTTCACTTTGCGGATATTGTTTCTCATCAGACGGATATCTTATAAAAGACATGTTTAGTGGGGCAAAAATAAGCATAAAAGGAATTGGAAATTTGGAAAGGTAATAGAAACAAGAATCTAAAGTGAAGCCCATGCACTAATAATATTGTATTTATATAATTATAAGATGACTAAATTAACCGACTTTGGTGTTATTCCTTTAAATCGTCGGCATGCTAAAGGGTTGCCTCTCGTCATATATTTGGAGTGATTATATCATTAGAAGGAAGCTTGCAGATAATCTCTTGTAGTTTGCAAGCATTCTTCAATATGTAACATAAAAATTTGAATTCAGATCGAGTCCTTCAATATTCAAAAATTGTGATCATTACGAGATCATAATGTGGTTGTTTCACAATAAAAAATTTCTACTTATTTAGTGATGTCTTCTCTATCTGTGCAAACTCTAAGTCAGACTCAAGTCTAGAAAGCTGTCCAATAATAAAAAAGAACATAATAAGGAATAAGTTGGAATGGAGGGAAAAATGCCTTAGCTACTTACTTTATACAATTAGGTAATGTAATGCTACCTAATTACGTTGGTTGGCGTACCTTCATGTGTAATTCCTTCAGAAGAGCAGATGCAACAATTGGACAAGTGAGTTCATCAATAGGCCAGTTCCAACACATGTCGACTTCCAAAACTAGATGTTTTAGATTTGTTATTGCGGGAAGCACATTAGATCTTGAGGGAGATCTACGGAGCTACAACAAATAATTAAAATAAGATTGATAACATATCTATATATATATATATATATATATAAAATAAAACATAACAAACAATATATAAAATTCTTATAGCCATTGTGAAGGGGAGTACCTCCAATGTAACCTTCACAAGTTAGTGAATGCAGCATGAAAATTCTGAAAAAGTTGAAAACATGTGTTGTGCCACAAATACAATCATTCGTATCTATTTCAATCAATTTGGGAACATCCTTCACGTTCAAATTAATCTTAGGTCCTCAATATCTAAATAAAATAAGATCTCAAATCTCAAAAGATTCAATGGCACGGCTCTCTCTATATCTAACTGTCTCAATTTATCTTGACCAACCAATGATAAATTCTCTAAAGTGCATGACGATTTAATGGATAAACTTTCAAGACCATCACAATTGGAAAGCAAAAGATCAACTCCCATGTCATCCACATCAACTGCACATAAAGATAATGCTCTGAGGGTTTTGAGGCCCACTAAACCACACTTGTGGATCAAAGTTTCAACTAAAAAAGCATGACCAAAACGAGTATAATAGCAGTCTATGTCGAGAATTTCAACTCCCCTTGAGAATGCAAACTCAAACCATTTGTGAATGCTGATGCCTGAGACATTGGGAGTTTTCATTCTGAATTCTATAATACGACCACCCTTGTACATATCCAAGAAACGATTCAACCGCTCAATGCACAAGGGGATATTCCTTCTTGCAACTCTATCATGGTTTCATATGTTAATTTTGCCCCATAAAAGTTGAGATTAGTAATGTAGTTGCAAAGGTGCCTCCATCATGTGTTCATCATAGCTTCTCGTACTGTTAATCGAGAGACTATTGCTATCAGGATATCATCTGGTAATCCACTAATCCTGTCCTCCTCCTCCTCCTGCTGTTATTAAGATTAAATAACTTAATTTGAACACACATAATTCAACACATATAATATATACAAAATCGAAAAAAATTAAAATCCAGATTAAAATAAAAGACTAAGTACCTATTAGAATAAATGATTGCACCCAAGATTACTCACATCATAAATTAGGACCACAAAATTAGCAACAAAATAAACAACATGCATGAACATAAACATAAACATAAATCTGGCTGACAGGCAAATATCATCTTGCTCCAAATCATGTTCCTTTGCTGGACGAGATGCTGCTTCACTATTTCTCCTCCAATTATATTAAAAAAGCAGAGCATCTGTACAGATTATCAATAATATTGAACAAAATTTGCTGCCAAGAAAATGCAGCTCTTTAATCAATGATTAACCAAATGATGTATGTATGTACGTGTGTGTATATATATATATATTTATACACACACCAGGAGTCCGTTATGGTTTGAACTCATGAGTGGGAAACTTATACTCCTGGGTCATAGGCCACTCAACAATGATATATGTGTGTGTGTGTGTGTGTGTGTAGGGCTTTATACAAATTACCCCCTTATAAAGTGTCTAATTGGTGGAAAATTCCCTTTTTTTTTTTTTTTAAATTGGCAACCTACTCATACATATTTTTAAAAAAATTGTTAATTAACACCCTTCTTGAATGGGGTCTTCTGCACGCGTCAAACCTATGAAATTTTTTGGTGTTTGGACAACTTTATATTAATGAAATGACAAAGTTAGCCTTGTATCCTTGTACAAAACTAAACCCATCTTCATTTCATTCCTACACCAATTTCAGACATTTTACTCCATTTTCTCCTCTGAAGAAACTGAAATGAAGTCTAGAATGTCTTCTTCAAACAACACCAACTTCAGGAGAGCTTCAAGAAGTGCTTTAGATATCAAGTACCCGTCCACTCCTCTTTGTGAATGCAATAAAAAGGCTGCAATAAGGGTTGTTGAACATGATAGAAAGCCCTCAAAAGGCAAGCTCTGCTATTGTTGTAATTTTCATGGATGTGAATACTTTCGATGGGTAAAGATTGAAAAGGCAAGTTGGTCTCCTGAAGGAATTCTGGTTACATATTCATCTAGCACGACAATAGTTTGTGAAGATGACTCTAAAATTGGAGAGTGTAGTGAAGGTGCTGAGGTAATTTCAAGGGTTTCAAGGGCTCAACCAAATGAGGGAAATTACATTCACATCTCTTGGTTTATTGTTGTAATTTTTTTTATGATGATTGTTATGTTATTGTTTAAGAATTAGTGCAGATGGAAGCTGGGTCGTTGTGGTTTTTTTCTTTTTTCTTTTTTTTTTTTCCTTCTCTCCAGTTATTGAAATAGAACTTTTATTCATGAGAGTTCGTGAATTTATTTTACATATGTGAAAATGGACTTATTAGTAAGTAATCTTGAGTAATAAATTTAGAAAGAATGAATAAATGAGGGTTGGTTAATTGGATGCTCAATATTGAGCCAAACAAAAAAATAAAAAAGAAGAAGATAAGTCTCCAAAGCAAAGCCTTAATATAAGTACAAAGCTGGAAAAAGTAAGCAATAGATTTCGAAGGCCAAACCAATACAAAAAGAAGAATAGGAAATGCATCAAAGGCCCACATTTCATCTATACCCAACTGCAGAAATATACAAAAGATGTGAAAGTAGAGAATACAAGAAAACCAATGAAGCTGTTAAAAAAATGAATTCCCTAACAGAAAATAGGTAAGTTGCCAAGCATTACTTTTAACCACCAAAAATATTAACTTTTATACCAAAACAATACAAAAAGCCAGAATTTGCAATTGTATATTGTTTTCTAATTTACCAATTAAACATGATAACCAAATGGCCAAAAGGTATAACCCAAATGCACCAAAATAACCTACCCCATATGCACCAAAACAACCTGCCCCAAAAGTCATATTAAAACCCACAAAAGTGACATCACAACACACATACCAACACCAACAATTCATTTTTTCTTATTCTTTTCTTGAAGCCTTCTTAATCTCTTTCTAATATTCTGCAAAACCTCAGAGAGCTGAGGTTTTTTCATCCTTAGAGTTCTTGTAGCTTAAGCAGCTCATATGTTCACCTCCCTCTCATGCGAAGTTGAAGCCTTTCTTGTGCCTAATAAAGCCTCATTTCTTGGTCCTTCATACAATCTTCCTTGACTTTTTTTTCCCCAGATTGAGCGTCCTGCTTACACAAACAATAGAAACTAGCATCTTAGTGATTTAGATCTTGAGATCTAATAGTAGTGACTGAGATCAATGAAGCAACCACATGAATAAGCAACTAAAGCAACTAGTGATTAGAATCTATCAGTAAAGGTACTAATTTGCCCTTATTTGATTAGTCACAACAACAGAGCTTGAAACTTAGGTTTGTTGTGTTGTAGCTTGGTTTGGTTGAGATGTTTGAACTTGGCATGATTGTGTTGAAGCTCCAATTGGTTCTTTGACCTGCTACAAGGCAATAATTTTATGCAAAAAGTTAATTATAAGGATATATACAACAAAGTACATAAGTAAAAATTGTATAACTTAATTTAATGACTTAGTTACTCTTTGAATTCTTGGTTCTCTTGCACCACTCACTCTTCTTCTTACTTTTTTAATTCTAGCCTACAGAATAATATACATAATTAGATATGTTTATTTATGAAATATTTTGTCACACAATAGAAATAAAGTATACTTTAATTGCAAGATTCCTTTTTGCAACTACAATATTGGAATTAAGTTGTCTTGCAACACTTGGTTGTCCAGATCCAAAGTTATTTCCTTGCATTTAAGATGTTCATTAATTATAAAGTTTAGGTAAGGGATGAAAAATTAGATACTTAAATTAACTTGCAACCTTATGTAATGTTGAGTTTGGATGTATTGGATTTTTACATGTTCCCCTATTGTGCCCTGGTTGCAAACATTTCTTGCAAAAATGTGAAAGACCTTTTCTTGTTGATATTGCGGTTTGCAATTCATCTGCAGTCTTCCTTCTCACGTTTCTAGGCCTGCCCCTCTTTCTTATGTAATCTGGTGCACTCAAGGGTTCATAGTTTGTCTTTATATAATCACCACTCCCACGACAGCATGTATCATGTTTGAGTACACCCGCATATATGTCTCTTTCTTAAAGCATTTAGCTTCATAATCATCAATTTTATGCCTTCTCTCATATATGGCAGCATAAGCATGGCAATAGGGGAAACCGTTAAATAGAAACAATCCATAAGTGCAGGTGTTCTTGTTCAAATCAACTGCATACCTTTTACAAATTCTAAACTCTACTTCAAATTCATCTCTCCTGCAGTACCTAGGAACACAAAATCTGGACTGCCTGTGGGCTTTGTTCAACTTTCTCATAATGGTAGGATATATTATCCCATCATACTTCTCCATGCCCTCCCTCTTCAACTGTATTCTTGACGCAATCTTCCCCTAATCTATTCAAACACAAAGATAATTGGCTTATCTCTAGCATAAAGTATGTAGCTGTTGAAAGATTTGCACAAGTTGTTGACCAAGATATCATACCAACACATGCTCTTGAAGTGAGATCTAGCCCAATGATGTGCTGGTATCTTCCTAAGCCACTCTGCAACTGTCTCATAACTATCATCAAATTTAGGATCAAGATCTTCTATTTTCTTCATCCATCTTGCAAACTCGTTTTTGTTTACAGTGCATATAGCTTTCCAAAATGAATCCTTTAGCTCCAAACTGCTATATTTTGCTCTAAAATTGGCATATTAATGCCTCAAGCAAAACTTATGTTCACATCCAGGGGCAAGTTCTTCAAGTGCAACAATGAGCCCCTTTTGTCTGTCTGAAATAAAGGTCCATCTCTCATCATCAGCTCCACCAATATCTAAGAACAACTCACCCAAAAACCAGCTCCAAGTTTCTCTATTTTCAACCCTTACCATAGCCATTGCTATTGGCCACACATTGTCATTTCCATCCCTTCCAACTGTAGCTAGAAGTTATCCTCTATAACATGTCTTTAAGAAGCAACCATCAAGCCATATGATGGGCCTGCAACCATCTAAAAACCCTCTCTTCATAGCTTCCAAGCTGAAATACATTTTGTCAAAAATGGGGGGTTCTTTATCTTCCTATCTCCTCAAAATTAATTTACTGCCTGGATTTGTAGCCCTCACAGTCTCACAATAATCCCATAGAACTCTATATTCCAAGCAGTCATTCCCTTTGATCTTTTATGTTGTTGTTTTCTTTGCCCTCAAAACTAGACTTTCTATAGATCTTATTCTGCAAATTCTCAATGCTAATATCAGGGTTGTCCTTAATTATTTTTTCCATCCTCTTTGTAATGAACTTGTAATTAGCCAATCTATTGTCAAACTGTCTTGCACAATGGTGTTGACCTCTCAAAGTTTTAATCTGAAATATAGGCCCTTTCAGGATTATGATGCATAGATCCTCCAATCACATGCCTTATCTTGGCAAACCGTTGTGATTCTATGCCCTTCATTCTTCAAGAAAAGAAGCTTGTACCCATGCCTCACACTCCAATCCCTTGGCACTTCTCTAAACTGCTTACCATCTTGAAACTTATCCCCAACTTTCAGCTCATAGCTCTTCATATCAATGCACCTTAGCTTATAGGAAGGAAACTTGGGGACATCCTCATCTGATCCATCTAAAACTAACAATTCATCTTTTTCACCACCTAAACTATACCACTCTTCATCTTGCATATTGTCTTTCAAAGCTGATCTTGTGCCCTTTTTCGTAGTCATCATAACCTTCTTCTTCATATTCTTTAGTTTTTCCATAAATTCAGTCTTGCTTGGCACTCTTTTAGCAAAGACGTCTTCATCACTTGAATTTTCCAAGTCCTCTAACATTTCTGAGGGTGCATTTAAGCTTTGATGTTCCTCATCCTCCCCCTCATTATCTTCCTCAGATGGTAAATAATCTGAGTCATTAGACCCAGATTCTTAATGATTGTTAGTTTTTTTCTTCACAAATGCTTTTACCCTTGTCTTTAACAATTGGCTCATTTGACCCCTCCATGTTAACATCACTTATACTAACATCCCCACATTGTGAATCAAGAGTAAATTCTAAAGTATCATCCCCCAGAGTTCGCTAAGTCTGAATGTTATATTATTATGATCCCCCTCTCCACCTAAATCATCAACACCTGTGTTCACATCAACCCTTCCATATTGTTTATTTATGTTAGGAGCTGCTTGATCATCTAAGTTTTTTTCATCTAAGTTATGTTCATCCAAAAAAGTGGCATCCACATCATCAATTGTCCCCTCAACATCATTTCTCTCTTCAGAACCTAGACTCACAACTGCACCCTCATCATCATTTCCCCTCTCAGAACCCAAATCCACATCATTATCACCCTCACCCTCATCCTCATCTTTTGCATCACCCACAAACTCTTCATTCATTTCACTATTCAAATTATGTTGACTTTGAACAATATGACCCCGAGTGTCTATAACTAAAATTGGTGTGGCTATTTCTTCAGTATAAACAGTTATAACAGGAGAATTCTTTAAAGCAGTCTTCATTTCATTAAGACTACCATCATCATATATTAATCTACATCCATTTTCAAGAGACCGCCCAGGTATTGTGTAGTAAAAGCATATATCCATTCTTTTGCCCCCCATATATTTCATACAACTGGTAAAACTCTTTCTTGTTCTTCATGGTGCTCAATTTAAAATTACAGAATACATGTTTCTTACCTCCTTCATACATGACAACAGGGTTACTCACAAATCTTCCACCCACCCAAATTTCAAGAAGATGATCCTCCATTTCTCTACTACTTCAAAAAGAGATATATTGTGAGACTAATATGTTATCACTACAGGTTTATAACTGCAATATATATTCTATTATATATATGTCACATGCCATGTCATATTGTTATAATTATCATTACAACATATCTGGTTCAAAAACTAATTTTGTAGCATTTACAACTATTACAGCAATTTCAGACATAGAGCAACATCAATTTAATATAAAAAGTGAAGCATCAGAAATTTAGGCCAAAGATCAAAGCAGAGCATCAATTCTACAATAGCTAAGCAACATGAATTTGAGCGTCCAAAAGGTTAACAGTCAACAATTTCAAACTTCAAAACACATAAACTCAACACAGTTCGAAAAACATGGCCATGTGTTCAACAAACCATGCTATACATAAACCAAACCCTAATGGGATCAGTTCTAGACTATCAAACTTAAATCAAACTACTTTTCATCACAATAGATAGATAACATGAATAACAGTAAAAATTTTGAAAAGCCCTAAACTTGCGGAACAAAAAAATTAAAATAAAATAAAATAAAATGTGCTTCCATTGCTTACCTTAAATGCTCCTTCACTAGCCCTTCTTAAAAGCTTCAAAACCAGGCCCAATGTATGTGCACATTGTCATCGTTGCAAAATGGACAATCCAAAATGTATTCACATGTTTTATTCAATCACAAACGGGCCACTCCTTCAAAATTGTCCCGATTAAACCACAAAACAAAAATTAGAATGTGATATTATCAAACAGACAGGCATAAAAAACAAGAGGAAATGAGAATTTTTGGAATGCAAATAGGATTCTAGGGTTTACGCATTATACAGAGAGAGTGCTGATGAAGAGATTCTTTTACTTCTGAATATGCCTAAATTCTTTACATTAGCAATATTTAACTGAGGGCAATTTAGACATTTGATTATTCAAAAAACTACAATTTTAAATTGGGGCAAATGAGTATTATTAATGCAAATACAGGGGGTAATGAGAAAATTAATTATTCACAAGGATTTTTTAGCCAGTTGAGCACTTTACAGGGGGGTATATTGTATATAGCCATATATATATATATTGAATATAATCCCAGTTTGAGTAGCCCAAGAATCTTGCGTTAGTTTTCAATTCATTAGAGTCCTAGTTTTAGTTGGCCAAGAATTCCAGTGTTAGCTGCCCATGATTTTTGTAACTCCTTTCATCCCAAAATTATTTTCAGGTTTGAAAAAATTACAGACCTAGTTACTGACGAGATAAAACAATCTTAATGGGCCCAAAAATCTATGCTCAAGCTTTCTTATTGATATATCTCCAACTCAATATCCATTATCCAATAGAATTTGTATATTTTATATTAGCAATTCGTGCACGCGGTTCCCACGCACATAATTTTATATATAAAATATTTTTTCAAGACAAATATCTACAAATTGTAGTCCATTTTTAAGTCATAAAATTGTAAATTGATTTGAAAAGGAAAATTGGTGAAAATCAGAGAATTCAATAGAAAAGTTTGTAAATTGTACTAGTCAAATATTATCGTGTTAAAATAATATCAATTAATTAAAAATAAAAAATAGATTACTAAATCTACATGCAAATAAACTTCTAATAATTATTTTTCAATTTTAGTTAAATGATGAGCATAAATATATTGCTTGCAAATAGCTATAATATTACCTAAAAAGGTATCAAAAATATATATTTTTTTTTACGAGCATTAGAAATATGGTATAAATGTGGTAATGCAAAAATAAGTTTTTGATAAAAAAAAATTTAGTAATGCTTTTATATTTTACAGTTAAGATCATAATGGATAGTGTCTTCAAATGTGGTTGCAAGGCTAAATTTGGAATACCAAAATTTGATATCACAACTACCAAATATCTATAATTTTTCAATTTTATCCTTTTATGTCTCATTGTTTTTTAAAACTTTAGAAAGGACAACTCAATATCATTACTTCCACATTAAACACAAAAGTGCTTTCCTTTTTATAATAATATAGATTTGAATCTCTCTTTCTCTCAAAAAAATAAAATAAAAATAGAAGTACAGATTCGAATCCAAGGTACATGTAAAATCCAACAAAAATTATGATCATACAAACCTGTGAAGCAGAAGACTCGAATGTTCAACGCTGAAAGAAGACAAATCATCAAAGATGAAGTCAACAAGCTGTTGGAAGCAGGATACATTGTGGAAATTCGAAACCCTAGTTGGCTTTTTAATGCAATCTTGGTCCCCGAAAATGAGGAAAAATGGTGCATGTGTAACGATTTCACTGATCTCAATAAAGCTTGTCCTAAAGATCCTTACACCCTACCTCACATAGACTTACTAGTCGATTCTACTACTGGTTGTAAACTATTAAGTATGATGTACGCCTTCCATGGGAATTACCAAACACTCATGGCATCTAAGGACAGAGACAAGATGTCTTTTGTCGTGCCCAATGGGGTTTACTGTTTCCTAGCAATGCCTTTTGGGCTTAAAAACGCAGGTGCAACCTATCAAAGACTAGTGAACTTCATGTTCAAAAATAAAATCAGCTAATCAATGAAGGTGTATGTCAACGACATGTTGTTAAAACATAAAAAGCAGAAAAATATCTGGTCGATCTCAACCACACCTTCTCCACACTTCATGCATTTGGCATGAAACTTAACCCCAACAAGTGTACTTTTGGAATTTGAGGAGTCAAATTTTTAGCGTACATGTCAGCTAAAGAAGCATCGAGGCGAACCCTCAAAAAATTCAAGCAATCTTGGACATCAAACCCCCTCGAACGATTGAAGATGTATAGCGGCTGGTCGGACAAATCGTTGCCTTGGGAAGGTCATTGCGCATTTAGCCAATAAGAGCTTCCCATTCTTCAAAATTCTCAAAAAAGTCAGGATTCCAATGGTTGGGGGAGTGCAACCAGGCCCTGGTTGAGTTGAAGTAATATCTATCCTCGCCACCTATGTTGGCTAAACCTAACTTGAGATAACTAAATTCGCCAGCTCAACTAAAGGAACTAGAGATAAAACAATTACGTTTCTGGTCGTGCACAAGCCGTCCATAAGTTGCTCCGACTAGGACTTGGTGGAGAGTGTCGAAAAAGCAAATCCATCTTAGCAAGACGAAATTAAACTCTACCTCAGACAAGGAATATTGCCAGAGGACAAGGGCCAGAAGCATCGACTCAGAAGCCTAGCAGCTAAATTTACCCTAGACAAGCATGGGTTGCTATATAGGAGATCAATCTCAAGCCCACCATTGAGATGCTTGGATCCTAGCCAGACCCGAGACGTTCTACATGAGGTCCATGAGGGCATATACAAAAATCACTCCAGCAGCCGCATCCTAGCCCACAAAATCATACTATAATAATGATATAGGTACTTTTGGCTCACTTTGCTCAAGGATGCCATCGATTTCACCAAGCAGTGCCCATCTTTCCAAGTTCATTCGAACATATCTCATCAACTCACGGCAACAATAGTAAATGTCCACATCACGTGGCCATTCAACTAATAGGGAATTAACATCGTCGGTTCTCTCATAAAAATGATAGGCCAAAGAAAGTTCATCATCGTGGTGGTCGAATACTTCACCAAGTAGGTCGAAGCGGAAGCAGTCCCTAAGATAACCGACGCGACCATCAAAAGCTTCACATGAAAAAATATAATTTGTTGCTTCAGTCTCCCTAAAGTCCTTATATCGGACAATGGGACCCAATTCCAAAGTAGATGCACAAGGAGTTGGTGCAAAAACTTGAGAATTCGCCAACACTTTACTTCAGCAAGAAATCCCCAAGCTAACAACCAAATCAAAGTGACATACCAAATAGTGCTCGACCACTTTAAGGCCAGGATAATATGAACCAGAGCAACCTTGGCAGACAACCTACAAGGTTATTGTGGGTGTACCAAACAACCACGCGAACAGCGACAGGACACAGCCCTTATAGCCTGATATAAGAATCAAAGGCAGTAATTTTGATCGAACTAATACAACATACAACTCGAGTGATACACTTTAACCCAATCACGAACTCCTTAGAAAGGGAACTCAACCTCGAAACCATCGACGAGTTGTGCCAATAGGCTCACACCACAATACAGAGATATCGATCAAAGATGGCCGATTACTACAATAAAAGGGTTCAGCCGAAGAACTTCAAAGTTGGAGACCTCGTCCTCAAAAAAGTTGAGGTCTCCAGGAATGTGGGCAAGCTCAACCCAAAATGGGAAGGGCCATATGTAGTTACTAAAGCGACGAAGAATAATGCTTATCGACTAACTGGCATGAGCAGCAACGAGCTCCTGTGCCCTTGGAATGTTGTTAACTTAAGGAAATTTTATATATGAGACTCGTTCCACAGTTCTCTTTTAATAAAGTTCCCAAATATTTTGTTCAACAACGCATTCATATGATATAACTGATAGGATGATGACATTGAGTTGCATCGTGATGTCTCCCCAACCCAAATCGTTAGTCTGATCTTTTGTAATTGACCCCGTAATCGACCACTTAGCGGCTTTAAGCTGCCAACCCTAGGCTTCCCAGCCCAAGTCCTTAAATAGGTAGACCACTTAAGGTCAACCACTTAGTAGCTTCTAGCTTCCAAATAAGGGTTTTTCAGCCCCAATCAAACGGCATGACCATACGATCGGCCCCATAGTCAACCATCTAATAGGCTCCAAACTTTTGCCACCAAAGCGACTTCAAGCCATGAGATTATAAATCACGCGGTTCATCAAGCAAACCTACCAGATAGAGCTGATCAACTCAGCCCAAGCGATAGCAAAACCATAAGCAAACCACACTTACAATATTAACAACAAGTAAAGACTTGATATTTTTAAAATCTTGCGAGTTTTTTAAGTCGATCAGGTAGAATATCAATTCAAGTAAATTTTTAAGTTGTGCAAATTTAAATCAACCATACATAATCATTAACACTGAGCCACAAAAATCGTTAAGCATGATTTAATACATTGATATTTGATCGACCAAAAATAATGGGAATTAAATCTTGATACACATTTATGAGCTAAACGAGAGATCCCATTAACGTTCAACAATCCTAATTACAACAGGCACTTCCAAATTACAAAAAAAAAAAAAAAAAGGCTCCAAGTATCATCTAGCAAAGGCCACTCGACCTCAGACTTTGTTGGACCCTTCTCCTTCATCTCGAGGGGCCTCCTCTTCGTCTCGTCCCGGAGGTCGTGATAGGTCCCCTTCATCTACCAGAAAAGGGTATTTGCTGGGTAGAAAGCACTGGGTTGCGTTCACCTTGCCACCCCTTATGTCGAACGAAATCATTGGCAAAGTCGAACTCCATAGTCACCATCTTGACACGAGCCTGGTGCTTAGGGATAGCGGGATGAGGAGTTGGTGCAAGACCAGAGGCAAATTTAGCTCAAGCGATGGCCTCATCGATAGCAACCCCCTTTTATATAGGGGCCCCTCCCTTTAGGATATATCTGAAGCTGCTTGTCGAGCGTGTAATTCAAGTACTTTTCATCCTCCGCGCTGATGTTGTACCCCAAAAACTCCAGTTGCCTAATGGCCTTATCAAATGCGTCTTTAGCATCGTCGAGGGAAAAGACGACACCACCATCCATAAAGGCCGACGTTAGCATAAATTATTGCACCACCTCCCATTGAACTCTTGGCAGCATCTGCTTAAACTCCCAACGAGCAAATTGTAAAGCAACCTCGTACCCATGCTCTCGGCCGTTATCATAGTAGGACTGCACCTTCTTCAGAAGCTTGTCGGCCCCGCTCCTAGCAGTCACCTTAGCTATCAACTCGTCATCTTTTGTCAAAAGCTGCGAGTTCACATCTTCCAGCTACTTCGTTAGCCGCTCAACTTCTATTTGGGCAGACTCAAGCGCTGTCTTTGTAGTATCCATCTCCTTATATTCTGCTCGCAATTGATCAGCTTAATCGAGGGCAAGTTTCGATCGGCGGGACATATGATACCCTAGCTGCCGGACCTACGAAAGCAATACTAGTATTAGTACAATGGATATACTTATAGCAAATGAAGGAGCGGTTTGACCAAAAACTTACCATGTTAGTGTGATATACCAAGGCTTTCATCGCAGCACCTTGGCATTTTTCCATCATCTTATGCTACTCTAAAGCGAACGAACCAGCCATTAAAACCTTCATTGGCTGGGCAACAAACTCCCCCACCTTCATTATCGACTTCAAATTATGGACCTTAAGCTCGGTCCCAAAGTGAGGAGAAGGTAGATCTATCAAATGAAATAAAGCCCTGTCGTCATTGGGCCCAAACAGATCGAACCTATCGCAGCTCAAGCCTTGCCCTTGCCCTAATCCGTCCTCTTTAGTGTGGCCCACTCTGCATGGCAACAGGCCTCTCACCTTAACCAGCTGAACTACGATTGGGAAACGGCGCAGCAGCGATGACAAAAATGGTTGCTATCAATAGTGGAGCAGCCAGGCTCTCAACGAGCCTCTTGTCAGGCACTTACATTCGCACGCCGCTCGTAGTTCTGCCTGTTCTTTTTGGCACGAACAATAGCTTGTTGGCGTGTTCAATTCATGATGTCTTCTCGCTTCGCGAAGGACAAAGTGAACAGTGCATAAGATACAACCATAATGATGCATGCATAACAATAAACAAAGCTCACACAAATATCTACCTAAGCGAACATCCGTGGGCAAGCGGCAAGCCAGCCAGCACGAGATTTCTCTCGTCGATAAAGCTAGATGCCTTTATCTGGCCAAACTCAACTAGATCCCTCATAAAAGTATTTAGCTAGGTCGGAGTTAGGTTCCCTGGCATCTTGACGTGCCTCCTCATCCAACCTTGGGGGATATTTAAGCTCACCCCTCGTGGTGATGGGACATAAAAAAAACATATTCTTCCACTTTTGACCAAATGAAGAAGCAGGGATCACAAAGAACTTTCGATGAGGATGGGCCGTTAAATAATAGAACCCAGACTCCTCGCTACTACCCAAATTGCAGGACATGGGGAAATGGAAGGGGTTGCCAGAGTTGGCAAAGGTAGGGGGCTGGTTATTGATGTGCATCAAGACAACAAAACTATACAAAGTGGAGAAGCAATTGGGAAGTAGCTAAGTAATGCATACCTACAAACCTCGTAACAAGTTAACTATGGCATCAACTAAAGGAAACCTAAGACCACACCTAAGATTATCTTCGAACATGGTGATGCACCCTTCGGGAGATTGGTCCATTCTACCCAAGGGCCCCTAGGCGATCAAATAATAGCTACTGGGGACATGATACAATTCCCTAAGGATGGCCAAGTCAGCTTTCCCCACGGTCAACCTAATCTCACTGTAGTGGCCAGGGGTGAATAATTGACCACGAGAAGTGGGAAGCTCGCTCAACCCAACCCCAACAGTAGCTTACTCACTGCTTGAAGTTGAGCTACTACTCGACGAACTACTAGAACCACTATTTGACTTCTCTTCACTGCTGATCGAAAACCTATCCTACCTCATTGCCTAACTATCGCCCCAATGGCTCCCCTCATCACCCTCGAAAACTCTCAACATATTTTAAAGCAAAAAGACTCTGAAAGTAGGATATAGTAAAGGTGCTCTGAGGAACGAAAATGCTTAATTGATAGAGTAATCAAAGATGTAATACAAAGCTCAGTAAATGCTTGACTCGACCTCATGCAATGCTACAAAAGTAAAAATATGAATTCTTACCGTGCTTATTTATAGAGCACGATGCACAGGACCCTAAGCGGTGGCAATAATGGCATAGCCATCGCTTGACGTTTCGCCTGACAATCAAGTAACTGCTGCATTTAATGCACCAAACCCCGATTGAATCCCCCAGTCTCTCATCGACTCTTCTAGCCTCTCGTCGATTGACCTAACTATTCTTGTTCAATGAAACTACTCCCGACTCTCGCTTGTCGATATTCTCGATCTGAACTTGGGAGTTGGGGAGAGTTATAAAATGGGGTAGCCCAATAAGCCCAGCTCATAGGCTTCTGACCCAAGAGTACTTTACTAAACCTATCTCCTCGTTGAGGCCCACCCGCGCGGTTGACCTTCCACATTAATTTCACCAAAGCAAGTCGATCATATCGATGATCCCTGTCGGAGGCAGCGCCTACTTGTCCACCGCACCTCCGAAGTCAGCTCGATAGTCGACTTCTCATGTCGGTAGGGTCTCAAGTCGACCAGGTTGGTCGAGTAAGTATAGAACCTTTACCCTATTGCATTTAAAACCCTGACAAGTGACAGGCCACCGCATTAATGGCGCATGCCACATCAGTACTGCCGCGCTAGGGAAAGGGCATGCCACTGATGTACCTCTTTGTCCCTACAAGAGGGAGATGAAGCCACCTGGAATAGTACCAACATGTGAGATGACTTAAAGGTCCCCATGCAAGGGATGGAGCTTGTCATGCATAACAAGGGCATCACAGACATATTGATCACGTGGAGAAGGGCTATAAATATGCCATGGCTAGGTTCTCACAAGGTATGCTATTATTATCCCTTGAGCCCTCACTCTTCTGCATAAGTCTCTTGTTCGATCAGAACACTAACTTAACCATCGGATGGCCATCACTAAGGGCTCTCTCGGCTAGCCTGACATTCCGTTGTGGTTGAAGGATTTGCCCTTTAACTCTCAATCATAGCAAGGTCGACTGGATCTAGTGAAGTGGACCAGATTCCTTCCAAATCAACCGAGAGGATATTCCGAACCCTCATCAATATGTATATAAATATACTTTTTTATATATTTTTTAGAGATTAACCTGAACCATTCATTTTCAAGAATCAAACAGCTAGGGAGAAATTAATAAAAATTTAAAGGAAAAAGAAAAATAAGAATAATAGATAAAATAAAATAAAAAGTAATTTAATTTTAATTTTAATTGAGGGTAATTTTGTTTTTTCAATAGTAAATAGAGAGCAAACACAGAAAAGGAAAAAGTGTGTATGATTTATAAAATAACGTGTAGGTTTTTTAATTTTTTTTCCCCCAACAAAGAGATGTTTTAAATATTTCATATTTCACATTAGGGTAAATTATTATTAGCTCAGTTTTAGTAAAGTGTCACCAAAATATGCTCCACCTTTTGTGCTAACAATTGAACTAATTGATCTGATTTTTATGTACCCAATGTTAAAAGTTTCTTCTGTTCTCCACTGGATTTTTGCTATTAGAAAAGAATATTGGGAAAATTTTAATGCTCAGCTTGGAATTGTAATAAAACAAAAGGAGGACTGAAGAACACCTTAAAATATCCTGGGTAATAGCTATGACGGAAATTATTTGAAAAGAGAGTTATGGATTATGAGTGAGAGAATGAGTGAAGAAAGAGTTATGATGATGGGGAGTTGGAGAAGGAGTGGGGAGTTATGCATTTTTTTTTAAAATATATATATATATATATATATATGTGGATACATTTAGGACTTTTTTAGGTAAATCATAATTTGGAGTAATGATAGAATCGAATATTTTGCACTTTGTGAGTGTAAGATGACTTCTTTTTTTATATAGTATAGATACATTCATTTACTTATAAATTAATATGTAAAGTAAAAGAAGTATTTATAATCTAAATATATAATTTTTAGGTCAATATATGATAAGAAATTGTAAAAAGTTTAAAAATTCAGTGCAAATTATTTTCTGAGGATTATATATTATATACAATGAAAAATAATCACTTCAATCGTATTTTTTCTGTTGGATTTTACATATACATTAGATTCGAATATAAAATTATAAAATACAAATTCTATTTGATATTGGGTGGGAGATTTATGAATGAGAAAGCTAAAAGCTAGGGCTGTCAACGGGTCAAATTTAGATTGGATCTATCATATCAGAATTCGAATCCGATTAACAAAATTTATATCCGAATTCGACCCGAAATTCGATAAGATATTTGTTAATCAGTACAGTATCCGAATCCGATGGATATCCGAAATTTAGTTAAAAAATCCAATCCGATTTCATTTTTTTTTCTTTCTTTTTTTTTCCTTTTAAATTTTATAAAAATATTGTATTTATAAAGTAAAGATATGTCATATTTGAATTTTTAACAACTTTTTATTATATATTAGTCAAAAAGTTAAATATTTGAATATTAAACTCCTTTTTCACATTATATTAATGTATAGATAAACTATTATATGTTATTATATTTGATATTTTATCAATATCCTTCTTATTTTTTAGGTTAAAAAACCCAATATTAATAGTATAATATAAATGTTAATATAGATATTAGGTCAATATAATATATAGATTTTATTTTAAAATATTTATTAATATTATATACAAGAGTATTAATTTAATAAAAAAATTAAAGTTCGAATTCGAATCTTTAACGGATCAGATTGCTTAATTCCATATTCGATCCACTTATTTCGAGTTTTGAATATTTGTAATCGAATCTGATCCATCGAATATTTTAATCGAATAAAAATCCTAAAATTCAGATCAAATTCGGACTAAAATCCAATCCATTGACATCCCTACTAAAAGCCATATTGAGAACAGATTTTCTGGCCCATTAATACTGTTTTATCTTGTCAGTAATTGGGCCTGTAATTTTTTAAAATCTAAAATAATTTTGGGATGAAAGGAGTTACAAAAATTGCGGGCGGCTAACGCTAGAATTCTTTGACCAACTAAAATTGGGACTCCAATTAATGGGGAACCAACACCGGGATTCTTGGGCGGCTAAAACTGGGATTAATATATATATCTATATATACATACATAATTGTTATGTGGTCTAACGATATAAGTCTATCATATAATATGAAAAATTAGGAGTTTAAATTCTAACGGACTCCTTTTGTGTGTATAAATATATATATATACACACACACATACATCATTGGGTTAATCATTGATTAAAGAGCTGCATTTTCTTGGCTGCAAATTTTGTTCAGCATTATTGATCATCTGTACCGATGCCCTGCTTTTTTAATATAATTAGAGGAAAAATAGCAGAGCAGCATCTCGTCCAGCAAAGGAACATGATTTGGAGCAAGGTGATATTTGCCCGTCAGCCAGATTTATGTTTACGTTCATGCATGTTTTTTATTTTGTTGCTAATTTCGAGGTTCTAATTTATGATATGAGTAGGCTTGGGTGAAATCATTTATTCTAATTGGTAATTAGTCTTTTATTTTAATCTGAATTTTAATTTTTTTCGGTTTTTGTATATATTATATGTGTTGAATTATGTGTGTTCAAATTAAGTCATTTAATCTTAATAACAGGAGGAGGAGGGTGAGGACAGGATTAGTGGATTGCCAGATGATATCCTGATAGCAATAATCTCTCGATTAACAGTACGAGAAGCTATGATGACCAGCATCCTCTCGACTCGGTGGAGGCACCTTTGCAACTACATTACTGGTCTCAACTTTTATGCCGTGAAATCAGCAGATGAAACCATGAAAGAGTTGCAAGAAGGAATATCCCCTCTGTGCATTGAGTGGATGGATCGTTTCTTGGATAAGTACAAGGGTGGTCGTATTATAGAATTCAGAATGAGAACTTCCAATTTCTCAGGGATCAATATTGACAAATGGTTTGAGTTTGCTTTGTCCAGGGGAGTTAAAATTCTCGATATAGATCTACATTACTACTGTTCTTATACTTCTCTTGGTTATACTTTTTCAGTTGAAACTTTGATCCGCAAGTGTGGTTTAGTGGGCCTTAAAACCCTCAAAACATTATCTTTATCTGCAGTTGATGTGGACGACACGGGAGTTGATCTTTTGCTTTCCAATTGTGATGCCCTTGAAAGTTTATCCATTAAATCATCATACACTTTGAACAATTTATCATTGGTTGGTCGGGATAAGTTGAAACAGTTAGATATAGAGGTTCGTTTCACTAAATCTATTGAGATTCGAGACATGATCAATCTTGTTTCATTTAGGTATCGAGGACCTGAAATTAATTTGAATGTGGAGAATGTTCCCAAATTAGTTGAAATAGATACGGATCATTGTATTTGCAATACATACTTTCAACTTTTTCACAAACTTTCATGTTGCATTCACCAACTTTTGAAGTTCACACTGGTGATACCCTGCTTCAAATTGGATGTAAGAATTTTATATATTGTTTGTTATGTTTTATCATATATATATATATATATATTCATATGTAATATGTTATCAATCTTATTTTAATTATTTGTTGTAGCTCCGTGGATCTCCCTCAAGATCTAATGTGCTTCCGGCAATGATACATCTAAAACATCTAGTATTGGAAGTCAACATGTATGGCAACCAGCCTATTGATGAACTCACTTATCTAATTGTTGCATCTCCTCTTCTGAAGGAATTACACATGAAGGTACGCCAACCAACGTAATTAGGTAGCATTATATTAACTAATTGTATAAAGTAGCAAATGCATTTTTCCCACCATTCCAACTTATTTCTTATTGCATTCTTTTTTATTATTGGACAGCTTTCTAGATATGACTCTGACTTAGAGTTCGCATGGATAAAGAAGGGGCCAATAAACAAATTGGAAAAATTTATTGTGAAACAGCCACATTATAATCTGGCAGTGGTCAAGATTTTCGGATATTGGGGGATTCGATCTGAATTCCAATTTTCGTGGTACATATTGAAGAATGCTTGCAAACTACAAGAGTTTATCATCGAGCTTCCTTTTAATAATAAAATCACTCCAACTATACGGCGAAAGGCAATTGCTCTAGCACGCCAACAATTTAGAGGAATAACACCAAAGTCGGTTAATTTGGTCATCTTATAATATTATATAAATACCATATTATTTGTGCATGGGCTTCACTTTGGATTCTTCTTGTTAATACTTTTTCAATTTTCCAGTTACTTTTATGCTATTTTACTAATAAAGATGTTAATTTACAGATAGAGATGCAAATAGATATTCAATTATTTGTTTATTGTTCGTATCCTAATTCATTTATAGGCATATTATCCGTATCCGTTTAAAGTAAATATTATTCATATTCAATTAGTAGATATCTGACTGTACACCGATACGAATACGATAATTGCTTATCCAATCCATTTAATATTTGCTCCAAATACATATCCGTTAGATATATCTATTTATATATTCGATTATCGATAATTTAATTAAATCTATTATTCATATCTAATAAATAATATTTAAAAAAATATTATATGCAATATATTATTACACATATTAAATTATGTTTATTTTTTCAGTATGAAATCTCATAATTGATATATAAATTAATATAATTATAAATTAATAATTCAAGAATTAATAATTAGTAGTTAAGGAATATAAAGAATTGATACATGGTAGGAATGATAATTAAACACTAAATCAAGAAAAAAAATTAAAAAAAATAAATATATGAACAATAAAATTGATCAATATAAAATTATTGTTGCTTGACTCTCTGATTAATTTATATTAGTCATTTTATTAATATTAATTAATCATAAAGTTAATTACTAATTTAAAAAATTAACTAAATCAAGAATAATTAATTTTTTAATTCTAAGATAAAGTCGTAAACTTTTTTTTAAATGAAATTTATTAGAAAAAAAAATGATTTTATTACAAGTTAATGGATTTGAATGTTCGGATATTTGTAAATGAATATTTGGACATTTATAAACGAATGTATCCTAATAATTATAATCGGATGTGGATATATCCAAATTCAATTAATATCCGTCGGATATGAATTTGGATATTATTAAAAAAATATCCATCGAATACGGATATTATAAAACTTTAAAGGATACGGATATGGATACATCATATTTGTAATAGTTAATATTCGTTTATAAGCCTATTTATAGACCATGTTGAAAAACATCAATTTGAGATCAAGCCACTATCTTAGATTGCATTTTTAATCCCACAATACAATTATGTGCATAAGACAATCCCAAAATTGAGTAACTACTTTTAGTACAAATTTTATTTTTTAAACACTATTTGTTCCTCCGCCGTTAAATGTTGACAGCTACTGTTAAAATAAAAATGACTTATTGAGAGTTGCTTAAATTAATTTGCTGGAATTTTTGTTTGTCAAACATTCATTTTGAGGTTTTTTTATGGAACTGATGAACTATACACTGATGTAAAGGCTCAACATGAAGATGAAATTGATATATTGTACCATAGTTGACTTTTTTTGCCCAGAATTGGTAAAGTTGACCTTTGATGGAGAGACCCCACACTAGTTGCTGGAGAATGTATGAGTCTTATACATTCATAAACATTGGTTAAAACCAATAACCGTGTAAACACCATATGGTCCATGTCATCAAACAATTTCTTTTCCTTATTTATTGATTATGTAATCTTTCCATTTGAAAATGTCTCTAAATGATAGATAACCAAAATGAATTTGAGACTAAAATTGGACGCCAAAACTCAATTCAGCTAGTCTACTAAAACCTATTTTTTTCCTACACAATTCCAATTTCACTACCATCAAAGTTCGAACCACCACTGACCAGGAATTGCTACGGCCAGGACCTGCAATGGCCCTCGCAACTATTTCTCATCCAATCGCAAAACATCCCACTTAATTATTTTAGTAATGAAACTGTGACCCAAAAATCCTTCTTTAAGAAGAGGGTAAATTGCAAAAATATGCCTATCGAAATGTGCATTAAACAAAAGAGGATTGAAATTATTTAAGGTATTAAAGTAGGACCGTAACTAATAAAAAATCGAAAAAGGGACTATGGTATCTAGAAAATTGTGCTATCACTGGATTTTGCTTCCATGGCTTTTCTCAACATTTAGCTGGCACATTTTTTACCATTTTTATCCTATGTCATCTTATGTCTTTTGGCATGTCAGCGACATCACGATAAAAATGCCAAATCAACTCACTAAAATGACACATAAGCAAAATGGAGGGGGGGGGGGGGGGGGGAATTATTCTAATTAAGAACAAGGTAAATCCTATATCCTAAGAGGGTGTTTAGGTGAGCTTATAAGCTCCTCAAAACATCTAATAAGATGTTTAAGAACTTACAAGTTGATAAAAAGTATTTGGTAAATTTTTTAAAAAATAATTTATAAGATCCTAAAATAAAATGTTATGAGCTTATAAGCTCTTTTATAAAAAGTAAGAAGACCATAACTTATTTTTAAGATATTAACAAGCTCCTTTATTTTTAACCATTTTAATTACAAAATTGCCGTTATTAATATCTTATAAGCTCCAACACTTTATTTTGTCTAAACACTTCAAAATCTTAACAAGCTCCTTCATTTTTAACCATTTTAATTACAAAATTGACATTATTAACATCTTATAAACTGCAACATCTTATTTTGTCCAACACTTCAACAACTTATTTTAAAATAAGATCTAACATCTTATGTATAAGATATTTTTGGAGCTTATAAGATATTTAAAATAAGTTTAGCCAAACACCCTCTAAATCACCATCCCTAATTTTCTTCCCCCAATCTCTTCTGATTTCTATAGATTAATTACTCCAATTTCAATACCCATTGGTACCACTACATGAACTCCAGATGAGGAGAATAAATTAATTAATAAATACGTGAATCTCCAAACTCATCACCACTTGCAAAAACTGTTCACAACATGCAAAAATTCTCTTGTGAGATTAATATTGCAATCAGATTGGAAAAGGGATAGAAAAATGAAACAGAAAGATGAAAGGAAAAATCATATCAAGGTAGGTGAAGGAAGGCCTAAAAATTGTTACAGGAACAGCAAGAAAAAATTCAGATCTGAAGATTTGAATCATGAGAGGTCCACTTACTTCATTTCTAGCCATCTACATTAATTTTCATGAAGAAGTGCAGGAAATGAGAGGTTCGACAACCCAACCATCTGCATTAATTTTTAGCAAAAAAACCAGACTTTTAACCTTGCACCGCCGCCGCCGCCACCAATCATGCGCTCCACAGCAAGTGGTCCTGCCGTGTTGACTACACGGTTTCCTCTTCCTTCAAACCCATCATGGACGTATCAAAATTCCGCCTATGATGTTTAGATGATGCTAAGCCCCTCTCACTTGCCACCGCGCACAGGAAATGGTTCGCGTGTAAGAGCCGCTTTAATTGGGGCAGCTGCTCCGTTGGCATGGCAGTGATTGGAACTTGCTCTGATTTTCTTTGGGTAGGGGCACAAATTTAAGTGGGGAGCTATTGAAGTCTGAAGATGAAAATTGGGCGTCTGCAAGTGGAAGGAATCCAGAGGGGAGAACCCCATTGTTGAATTTTTGTTTTTGTTTTTTCTTTTGATTTTTATTTTATGATCTAGCGTTTTATTTGAGGTGGCGTCGATACGGCAAAAAATCAAAGCTGATGTAGGACAAAGAATGGTGAGAAATGTGCCAACTCAACAATGAGAAAAGCCATATAAGCAAAATTCGACGATGACACAAGTTTTAGGCAATCGTAGTCATTTTTTTTTCATTGATTATGGTCCTACTTTAATAATTCAAACAATTTCACTCATCTTTTGCCAAATGTCAATTTCAAATGCCCTATTTTTACACTTTGTTCACAAAAAGATTGTCATTATTGTAAATTTTTAGACATTGAAAAGACATTTCCTCACAAACCCAAAAGGATAGACCCAAAACAACAAAAAAAAAAAAAAGAAGGTGAATAACTATGCTCGGTATCACAATTTAAGGAATGTACATTAGCAAAAGTTTAAATTAGTGAAGTTAACAATGAACACTGACTATCACTCACTGAAAGAATATGCAATTAGCAAAAGCTTGGATACGAGCAGGGATATAAACAAATATTAAACGAATTGAATATATTATTTTAGTATTCGAATTCATTTAACTTTTTGAATATTTGGATACGAATACGAATTTAATGGATATTTAAAAATGATATCCAAATTCGTATTCATCGGATATTGATCGGATTCGGATATATTCGTATTCGATTATAATTATTCAGATACATTCATATTTTATTAAATTTATCCATATTCGAATTATTATTTTATATTCATATTCGATCATAATTATTTAGATATCATTTACAAATATTCAAATACGTGAATCTATAAATTTATAACAAAATATATTTTAATTCATAGAAAGAAATATATAATTTCATTAAAATGAAAGCAATCAAACAAATAGCATAATTTTTAATTAATAATTTAATTTATAATTGATTATTAGTGCTTAATAATAATAATAATAATAATAATAATAATAATAATAATAATAATAATAATAGCATTTAAGTATATTAATTATAAAGTCAACCAACAATTATTATATTGATTAACTTTATTCTTCAATTTTTTTCTATATTACAAAATTTTTTAAATTTTATTTTTTTCTTCCCAATTATTCAATTATACATGTACAGACTATGAGATTTTTGTTGAAAAATATAAATAATATATTACTTCATAAATATATATTCAAATCGAATATTAAATGAATTGGATATGTATTTACCATATTCGTATCAATTTATAATCAAATATCTACTAATTGAATACAGATAATATCTGTTTTAAATGGAACGGGATAAATTTTGTATAAACGGATACGAATGCGAACAGTAAATAAATTTTCAAATATCTATTTACAGCTCTATATACGATTACTCTAAAAGATAGAGCTACACAAATCCGAATGTTTGCAAACAATAAAAGTGACACAGAATAGAAGTATTTGTTATCATAAATTATTATGTGTCGCATGAAAACTCTGTAAGTTCATAATTTTCAAGGAGCAAACTGGCTCATATTTTAAAACCAAAAAACCACCAAGAGCAACATGTTAATATGTTGCAAATAGCAACTGTAAGACCAACAAAAAGAGAAAATAAGACCCTTTGTGCATATAGGTTAATTTGTCCTTAGACGTGCTAGTAAAAAGTATTGTCTCTCTACACATACAGATCACTATACTACTTCTTATGATATAATTCCAAACTGATGCTCAAGAGGTAAGCCATGTCCTTTTTTTCAAGGTTCAATACATAAAATCGCCAGCAAACACAATGCCTGATCCATGTTCATCCTTGCATTTTGAATGTGGAAAAATTGAAATATTTACTAAATCAGACAAAAAAGTGATAAAGTTCCACATATCTCTAGTGACTTTCACTTTGAATGTATATTCAATGTGTTGTATTTTTGTGTTCTTTTTACGTTTGGTCAGTAGTTAGGCCATTTGATTAGCCACTAAAGTAGAAGACCTTTGTTAATAAATGCACAATGCAAGGCAATCTAAAGATCGAGAGTGTTAGAGAGGTGAATGTGAAGTCAGGACTTCCAGCTATGACTAGCACCGAGAGGTCGGAATTGCTTGATGCTTAGGAGCATATTCTTATGGTCAAATTTGTTGGTGGTGATCACAAGCTAAAAGTAATATTTTTGTGCTCTTTTGCTTCATATATGAAGTAGTATTCTTCTTTTCAACTATTTCGTATCGTTCTAGTGATATTTGGATGGTTGGTCGGAACAAGACAGGACTAGGATAAAGAAAGGCAACATTTTGAATTGGTTGTCCATCCAAGTTCAATTAGTGAAAATTGTGCTACTTGTCACGGACATGTCGCTTACGATCTCACATGCAGCAGTTTACTCCTCGTTCACCTCATGCGACACTAGCTAAGCCAGTGCCCCCACCCCCCCTTCCTTTTTTATCCCAAGTGATGTATGTGTGAAGTGAGTGGCTAAGTTTTTAGGGATAGAGATTTTAGAGAGAGAAATCTCAAAGACTTGTATTCCTTGAATTGGATGCTTTATAAATGAAGTCTATACCTATTTTTATATCCACCTCTTAATGGATGATGGAGATCAATTTAATCCAATGGAGAATGTTCCCAAATTAGTTGAAATAGATACAAATGATTGTATTTGTAATCCATATTTTCAACTTTTTCACGAACTTTCATGTTGCATTCACCAACTTGTGAAGGTCACACTGGTGATACCCTCCTTCAACTTGACTTAAAGAATTTTATATATTGTTTGTTATATTTTATTATATATATAGATATGTTATAAATTTTATTTTAATTATTTGTTGCAGCTCCGTGGATCTCCCTCAAGGTCTAATGTGCTTCCCGCAATAACACATCTAAAACATCTAGTATTGGAAGTCAACATGTATTGCCACCGGCCTATTGATGAACTCAGTTGTCTGATTGTTGCATCTCCTCTTCTGAAGGAATTACACATGAAGGTACACCAACTAACATAATTACGTAGCATTATATTAACCAATTGTATAAAGTAGCTAAGGCATTTTCCCCTCCATTCCAACTTATTCCTTATTTTGTTCTTTTTTATTATTGGATAGCTTTATAAATTTGACTGTGACTTAAAGTTTGCGCAGATAGCAAAGGCCAATGTTTGAGAAACCGGACCGGTAATCGAACCGGTGACCTTATTGGTTACTGGTTCGACCGATTTAACCACTGGTTCAACCGGTGTGACGTCATAATTATATTTAATATTATATAAATATATTAAAAATATAAAAAATATAAATATATATATATGTAAAGAGAAAAAAATAAAAATTACCTAATATCATAAAACTTTTTCCACTTTACTCCATAATAATATTCATACATCAATTTAAAATATCAATACATCAATTTAAAATATCAATACATCAATTTAAAATATCAATTCATAAAATAAGACTTGCTAAAAACTATCGTTATAGAATCTATTACAACTTACAAAAAAATAAACACTAATTCAAACATCTTAAAAGTTTCTAATATAAATAAAAAATACTTATTTAATTAATTTTAAATTTTTATTTAAAAAAAAACTAAAAACCAATTTTCTTGAAAAATCGGTTCACCGGTTTTTCAACCAACTGGTTTTATGTATCAAACCGGACCGGAACCTTGGCCGGTTCCCAGTCGAACCGGCCGGTCCGGTCCGATTTTTTAATCATTGGCAAAGGCCCAATAAATGAATTGGGAAATTTTATTGTGAGACAGCAACTGTAACACCCCTACTGTCCCGAGGTGAGGCCTCGAGGCAAAGGCTGCTACTCTAGCCATTGCTCAAACCAATACATCAGTATAAAGGCTGCAAATATACTAAAAAGAGAAAGAACTCATGCATATATATATGCACTAACCATCAGCAGTTCACACATGTACAGCATATACAACAAAAGGGGTGCCCTCAAAGCACTCTATAATACAAGAGGGTCCTAACAGTTCACACCACCAGCTCACAGGATCAAAAGTATATATAATATGTACGGTCAATCCTGATTCTATCAGGTCCTCACATCCTTATCTAAAGAAAGAACAAGATAAGCAGTACAATTTTATAAGTCCAAATAACTTAGTAAGATCAACATTATAGGAATAGCACAAGCATACAACATGATAAATATTAAATACTGGGACTGTATGACTGGCCCAACGGGGTACAATTAATTATTGTCTTAAATTTAGGCATTCAGCGGGAAGATAAAATACAATAAAGGCACATTTTTAGAATTTAGTTGTTGGTGATTCTCCAACCTTGTCACTCTACTTTCAAAAACACAAAATTTTTATTCCTCCAAAGTACCGAGTGATTGACTCGAACACTTAATCACTCACTGGGCATGGCTAGCTACATGTCTGATCCCACTCATAGTTGACTATCTCCAGTCCTCTATGAGTAGGGATTATATGTACAATTTGTACGGGGTATCAGCCGAAAGACCTGTCACTGTGGACCATTCCGCCCAGCCGTCTTTCGTAACCGATCCTAGGGCCCACCCCTAAGGGTATTAAGTATATAATCACTGGAAATGTTTAACACATCCAGCAGCATATAATTCAATACACCACTTGCCACGATTATTAATCAACACTGAATAAATACAAGACACATTCTCAAAGAACATGGCGATATATTTCGAAAATTACTTTTTGCTTCTTCAACACAATCGCCAGTTACATAAATCATCATCAATAAATATCAGTAGGAGTGTTTAGTGAAAAAGGGCGATGTGAAGTACTATTTTCGCAAACTATTAATTTTTATTAAAAATTGGGTAGCGGTGAATTGTGGCATACGGGGCCCAATCAGATGAAATGGGTTCGGGGGACTCATGTGCGAATAGTCTAAGAATTTTCGATAGGAGTGAGAGGGGTCCAAATAAGAACAGTATGAATACAAAATTAATAAATCAATATCGCATATATAAATGGTATTGCTGGTCAAAAGTTTCAACAATGCAAGTACCGACATAAGGTACAAGATAAGAACTTATATCAAGTAAAATTTGAAGTTTTGGGGATAACAATTTAAAATTTTCATGAAGTAGGGGTAATTCAAACAATTTGACTCAATCTTGAGAATCAAGAATAGCATGGAACAAGCACTCATCAGTTATCGAATCCTAACACATTTAGAACAAATGACGGGATAGAATCATAGGTACTTATGTTGTTTCCTCAATAAGGAAGCTAATATAAACTCACCCGATAATCTCTGTCAAGTGGCGTTTTCCTGCTCGCTAGTGATATCTGCACTCTCTCCGCCCAATTCATTAAACACGATATCAGAGTCGGATTCTAATAGTATTACCCTATGTATAAAATCATGACATATTGATTCTTAGGGAGGTCCTTATATTTCTTATTTAGGGACAATAGAGTTTAGGAACGAGATTACCTCTATATGATTAGAATAATATTACTATAGCCCATGATCTTGACCTAATTAATCCCCTAAACCCTATAGTTAGACTCCAAAGGTTGATATTTTAACCTTGATTTCTCACTAATAGTCATTCAATCTAATTGGATTACTTCAATTTGTCCCAACGAAATTCATACTTAAATCCATAATCACAAGTCCAAGAATCGTAAATCACATTCATATGTTGGTCAACTCAAGGTCCGAGTTCATGTCCAAATCGATTTAAGTTCAAATCAAATTAACTTAAAATAATTTAATCCAATAACATCAAAATTTACCCAATTGAACTAGTTATAGTTTAATTCACAACTCAATTTTTGTCCAGACACGTCTAGAATAATGAGCCGAATTTTCTATTTTTCAGTCGCCGAAGCGCCGCCACTGACAGCTGAACTAGCACCACCCTAAGGTGCGTCCATAGGTGCTCAGCCCAACCCCCAAGTTAATTTCAGCAAACTCTTCCTCCCTGTCGGTGAATTTCGCTGCAAATCGAGGCCGCGCCCCCGTCCGCCGCCGTGACTAATTTTTCCCAAATTTTCCCTCCTCCGGCCACGAAAATTCAATCCCAAGCTACCGGCGTGATCCCCAGGATGAACCTCACACAACCCAGCAGCTATTTCAAGCTTCAACGCGAAAGTGTGCACCACCAACCACAACCCTGAACCTCCTCCCACAGGCCAATCGTTCACATGTTTTCCATGGCTGTTTTTCTTAAATTTTGGTATGGTTGTGCTCGGCGTGAGGTAAGGAACAAGAAGATCGAATTAGAATTGAGTTTCGAGGTAGAAGAGAGCTAAACCGAGCATGGCTAATTTGGGGTCGCGTTTGAGAATTTGAGAAACTTTAGTCCTCAATATATATATATATATATATATATAACCCAACTTTTATTATTATCACCGACCACCCCTAACTTTTAAACCGCCTTACAAAAAGCCCCCAGGTTTTCATTCCAGTCCCCAAGCTTTGATATCTTACACTTTTGCCCCCATAGTTTTGAATTTTGGTCAGTTAGGTCCTACTGAATTACTTCCTAGCCCTCAAAATTTTCCTAAATTCTACTAAAGCCCACAAAAATTCAGATTTTATTTATTTAAGGCCAAATTTCTAAATATTTATTATTGAAACTCTTAATTACTAATATTTTTATAATCTAGGGTGTTAGAACAACATTATAATCTCGCGATGGTCAAGATTTTTGGATGTTTGGGGACTCGATCTGAATTCAAATTTCCATGATACATATTAAAAAATGCTTGCAAACTACAACACTTTATCCTCAAACTTTCTTTTAATGATATAATCACTCCAACTATAAGACGAGAGGCAATTGCTCTAGCATGCCAACGATTTAAAGGCATAACACCAAAGACGGTTAATTTGGTCATCTTATAATTATATAAATACCATATTATTAGTGCATGGGCTTCACTTTAGATTATTGTTTTTAATACTTTTTCAATTTTCCAATTCCTTTTATGCTACTCTTTTTTTGTCCCACTAAACATGTATTTTTTAAGATATCCGTCTCATGAGAAACAATGTCCTCAAGGTGAAATCATTATCACCCATGCGTAAGTTCATTACGACACTTGCAAAAATAGAAATTGAGCTTAAATAAAATTTACATTCAAGAGTGTGTATAAAACCTAGTAAAAATTTTCATCTGTTTATCAACCTGAAAATTTCCCTTTAGTTTTTATTAATATTTCATTTACATATCATATTCTAATATATTCTTTTTGTAATGTGAATTAATATGTATCAAATATAGATTTTTCATACAATTATTAATGTATTTTATTATTTGGGACTTGGGCTTTAAAAATTTCCGAAAGAGAAAAAAACTGTACCCATTCATTACGATAAGATTTTTTAAATTACTTCTGAATATAAAATCAATAGCATACATTTTGTTTTTTTCTGCAAGTGTATTTTGAATGCTAAAAGACTTTTGTTCAAACTAATTTCATTAGTATGGTGTTATATATTTAAAACAATTTCTTGGGTTATCATTCGATATTTTTATGTTATTGATGTCGTATTTAATAGATTTAAGATTCACATGTATTAATTGTTACATAAAAAAAATATGTCTTGAAATGATAGATCTGTACTTGATTTTGATTGTCCTCAAAAAATAGCATGTCTTCAAGTTAAGAACTTCCTACATTATTGTTTTGAGACATTTGGCACTATAGCTTATTAAGTTGGTTAGTGGCTACATTATAAGAAAATCGAATGAGAATTTAACACATTTAATTAAGTTGAGACTATCTATAAATTATAAAGTGTGAGAGTGCAAAACTACATATAGTTTAATTTTAATTTATTGACTAACTTAATCTTATTTAAATATATATATATATATATATATAAAGAAAGCCTTTGTTTTTCTTCTCTCTCATCCCACGTGTTGCGCTTTTGGCCAACTATATTATTTCTTCTTTTTTCATTTCTTTCAAATATATTTCATTAAAGTTATTTTAATTATTAGATAAAGGAGGATTGGTTCATGAAAAAATGAGTCTAGAAAAATGGCATGGAAAAAAATGGAGAAAGTGTTGTTAAGGAACGCAGTATAAAAGTTTTGGAATGAGAAAATGGAATTTTATATGTAAAAAATTAAAAAAAATATATCAATAAAAATAAATTAAAATAATTACATCATTTACGATTAAAGAATATGGAGCATGAAGTGTCAAAATCAGCACTGAATGCCTATAAGTTTAAACATGTAACATAAATGATGTCTATTAACTATTAAGGGCAATTTAATGCAATGCACACTCAAATAGGTTTAAATCATCTATTTATTTCTCTATTCAATCTTCTATTGCATTTCATAATTATATTATATCTGTATTAAATATTTTCTATAAAATTAATTGATTAAAAATTAGATACACTTAATATAAATACAACAAATATAAATATGAAGTAAAATAAAGGATCCAAAGTATGTGCATTCAAAATGCTTATACCAACAATCTTTCATGAAAAGACCAGGGGAGAGAGGGAGAAGATTTATCTTGACTATATAGCTTGCTCAGTTATGTAGTTTCTGATAAGTTAGTTATATTAATGAAGAAAATAAATGAGGAGAAAGAAGAAACTAACCATCAAAACTTGGCTACCATCATATTATATATAGATAGAGAGAGGGCGGCTGGGGTATGATTCACTATGTTAAGTTGCATAATATATGTATATCAATATTTAATATATTTTCATGCATATTGTATTATTATTATTATTCCATGATTAGTTTAAGTATATGCTTTATTCATAAATTGACTAACGGTCATCGCGCACGGTTCTTACATACATAAAGTATTTTTATTTTTATAAAATTCTCATTTAGTGTAATAAAAGTTAATTAATAGATTATATATAATCATTCTTTTATAAACACGATGCAATTAAAAAAATATAAAACAAACTATGTAGGAAAGACATTATTAAATAAAAATACTTTGCTTAATAAGATCTTATTTACCCAAAGAACAAAAAAAAAAAAAAAAAGGAAAAGATTCTCTCATAGGTGTCCTTTTTTTTTTTTTTTTTTTTTCAACTTCATCTCTGCATTTATGAATTTAAAATTATTCAACCCAAGTTTCATCAATCCGAAAACTAATTATAATATTCATTTCGTCCTTGTTGGAAAAGTTTTTTATTTGAGTCTGTCATATGAGTCTATTGTAGATTGGTTGGTTGCATGCTTTACTACCAGAGCATGAGCATGTAAAGGGACAAACCTAGAAATATAAGAAAAGCAAGTCAAGGTCGCTGGGATAAACTCCTTTGAAAACTTCCAATGTCTAAATTAGCAAGGATGTACAATTCATACAATTCTTAATAAAAAGATAACTATAAACCAAATGGAATATTGAATAAATATTACAAAATGTGAGTGGTTGTACCCCCTAAATTAAAAAGAAAAAAAGCAAGAAAACAAAATACATTTAAAAGACAGAAATCTAGACTCTAGTTATGAAATCTTTGAAAAGAAATTGGCCCAAGAAAGATGATGGACAATTGTGAGTTATGAAGCAAGGACCAGCTTAAATCCTAGCTAGTTGGCCTGCATGCAGTGAAGCTGATTCCATGTGTCAAAAAATCTAAAAATACCTACACAAATAGGAGCACTCTAAAGTAATTTGATATAACATACGAAAGAAAATTATGTAAAAAGTTGTACCTGTCACAAAATAACTCATGGATAAAATGAACTTGAGTACCTTTTCCTTCTTCTTCTTCTTCCTATTGTTTCCACTGTCTACTTATCTTATACTTCGTAAATTATCAATATCAAATTTCATTGCCCAAAATTTCCCACCAAGGCCATGGCCATGGCATGGAAAACTACATTTTGGCTATTTAACTAATACCAACTTTTTAAATGGTCTATTTTCTATTACAACTTATATATTTAGCTTATTATCTTAAATTTGCCATCACATTTTGTCCATTTATTTGCAAATTTAATCCTTCAGCCATTTAATTTGATTTGAAATCAAGCTCGAAACATTTTCAATAACTTTTGTAGGCCAAAATTTGGGATTTTTTGGCCACGTGTACTCAGGTGTCACATCAACTTAAAATTTAACTAAATCTTGAATTTGAAAACGTGATTCATGAAACAATTGCTGCACTTATTTTTTTAATTTGAAAGAAACAAAAGTTAAAAAAGATATTAAGAAAGATAGTCATGTAAAATATAATTTAGGAAGTACCTATATATAAAACTCCGAAAATAATTATTATAAAAATGAATATTTATATGTGAAAAATGTGGCAGGCTTTTTTAATCTAAAAATAAGTACAGCAATTATTTTCTAAATCACGTATTCAAATTTAATATTTAGCTAAATTTTAAGCTGATATGACACATGAGTACACATGGCAAGAAAATCTCAAACTTTCTACTAATGAAAGGTGATTTGACATGTTTCGAATTCAATTTCAAATTAAGCGGCCCAAACAACTAAATTTACAAATAAATATACTAAATATGATGATAAATTTAAAATAATGGACTAAAAACACCAAAATGCAATAGAAAATGAACTTTTTAAAAAGTTGGCATTAGTTAAAAGACAAAAATTGCATTTTTCTGCCGTGGCCTTTTGACGTCATTAAGGTTAGGAAGTCGGGTAGTATTCCTGTGCTCTTCCCCCGATGCGGCAAGGGAAATTCTTAAACCTCATCATCGCGAGATCTCGGCCCACTGCATGCCAAAGGCAACTCCGATCAAAGATTCTGGCCTCACGAAATTTTCCCTTTTGTGGGCTACTGACTGCAGCCCGCATTGAAAATCCATAAGGCTTTAGATTCTCAAGCTTGCATGAGAGCGAGAAAATTTCTGGAGTGTGCTACAACTCCGCTGATTTCTTTCCTGTTCTTGATGGGCTTGGGCTGGATTTTTATTTTCCACAGTAAAAGAAGATGCAAAATGCATGAAGAAAATGTATGTAAAAAGGGCTCTAATTTTGCTCCCGGATTCCTCAATCAAAGAATGTTAGTGATAGATTTTTAACAAAAAAGTTGGGATGAACAAATAGGAAATAACTTGTCAATCTATTTTTTTATATTTCCTATCTAATATTATTGTCTGGTTATGTTGCATAGTGTGTGCATACAATAATAACTTTTCTTTCCTCACCTTTCACTTATCTTCAAACAAGGGCTAAATCATCTTGTTTCATACAGACCTCATAAAAAGTGCCTATAGACATCCCCATGCTCCATCAAGATGTTCTCATAATCCTAACTTATGCTTTATGCTTGAATTTGATCTCAATTTGGTAGGTTTTAGTAGGGAAAAAATTATTGTACCCCCTATGAAAAGTGAAATAGGCAAAAGACCCCCCGATGAAAAAAAAAGTTCCAAAAACCCCCTCGTTATTTTTAAAACCATGCAACAAGACTCCTTCCGTGCCTCACTCGTGTATTTGTGTGAGTTTTTGAAGAAAATAACTTTTCTACCCTTATAATATCAACATTGGATGCTTTTGAGAAAAATCAACGGTTCTTATTAAATCTTACAAAATATATATAGAGAGAAGTAATATTATCATATATAAATATTATTTGTATATATATTTAATAAATATATATTATACCCATGGCAAAATGGGTGGCCATGGCAACCTATTTCACAATGGCTGGCCCATGAAAAATGGCGACCATGGCCGCTCCGAAACTGACGACGGTCATGGCCGCCGATAAATATATATATATATATGTATGTATATAAATTAAAATATATATGGATATATATATATATATATGGAAGCCATTGGCCGCCAAGGCCAGCTGCGAGCAACCATGGTGGCTGGTAGCCAGATCTAGCCAAGTGGCAAATGTTCGGCTGCCATAGCAGCTATAACCGTGGCTGCCATGAAATTTTATGGTGGGCAAGGTGGGAATGGTGGGGTTGGGGTGGGGGTAATATAATGTGTGTGTGTGTGTGTGTGTATTATATGTGTATAATATTTATATTATATTTATTAGGGGTGTTCACGATTCGATTTGAATATGTTAGATTTTTATTGTAAATTCAATCCAATTAAATCCATTTTAAATCAATTTGGATTAGATTGATTAATTCAATTTTTTAATTTAAATTTTTAGTTAAGATATTAGATACGGTACAATGGATAATTAAACTAATTTAATCAATTAATTTGTATAAGAACACACAACTATAAAATTATAGGTCCACAATAATTATTCACATGTATTTTATTTTTGCAAGAGAAAAAAAATAATTGGTTTAGTTTATTTTAATTTATTTGTGTATTTTACAATTAAGATATATATTTTTTATATAATTAGTATAAAAATTTTGATTTGGTTTGAATTTGATCGATTTTTTATATTAAAACCAAAAACTAATCCAAACCGATTGGTTTTTAAAAAAAATAAATCCAATTCAATTCAAAAAAATTTGATTTTGATCGATTTTTAGTTTTTTGAACTGGCTCATCTTTTTTTTTTTTTTTGTTGGGGGGGATTGGATATAAATGTACTTTTTTATATATTTTTTAGAGATTAACCTAAACTATTCATTTTTAAGAATCAAACGGCTATGGAGAAATTAACAAAAATTTAAAAAAAGAAAAAGAAAAATAAGAATAATAGATAAAATAAAAATAAAAAGTAATTTAATTTTAATTTTAGTTGAGGGCAATTTTATTTTTTCAATAGTAAATAAAGAGCAAACACAGAAAAGGAAGAAGTGTGCATGATTTAAAAAATAACATGTGGGTTTTTTGAATTTTTTTTTTTTCCACAATGAGATGTTCTAAACATTTCATATTTCATAGGAAGGTAAATTGTTATTAGCCCGATTTTAGTACAGTGTCACCAAAATATGCTCAACCTTTTCTGCTAACAATTGAACTAATTGTTCTGATTTTTATGTACCCAATGTTAAAAATTTCTTCTGCTTTCCACTGGATTTTTGCTATTAGAAATGAATATTGGAAAAACTTTAATGCTCAGCTTGGAATTGTAATAAAACAAAAGGACGGAAGGACACCTTAAAATATCCTAGCTAATAGCTATGACGGAAATTATTTGAAAAGAGAGTTATGGATTCTGAGGAGTTGGAGAATGAGTGGGGAGTTATACACTTTTGAAAATATATATATATATATATATAGATACATGTAGAGTTATTTTAGGTAGATCATAATTTGGAGTAATGATAGAACAGAATATTTTCCACTTTGTGTGTGTAAGATGGCTTCTTTTTATATAGTATAGATATATTGATTTATTTATAAATTAATATGTAAAGTAAAAGAAGTATTTATTATCTAAATATTTAATTTTTAAATCAGTATTGTAAGAAATTGCAAAAAAGTTCAAAAAAAAGTGCAAATTATTTTCTGAAGGTTGCATATTATATACAATGAAAAATAATCAATTCGATCATATTTTTTCTGTTGGATTGTACATATACGTTAGATTCGAATAGGAAATTATAAAATACAAATTCTATTTGATATTGGGTGGGAGATTTATGAATGAGAAAGCTGAAAGCCATTGAGAACAGATTTTGTGGCCCATTAATACTGCTTTATCTCGTCTATAATTGAGCCCGTAATTTTTTAAAACCTAAAATAATTTTGGAACGAAAGGAGTTACAAAAATTGTGGGCAGCTAACGCTGGAAATCTTGACCAACTAAAACGGGGACTCTAATTAATGGGGAACTAACACCGGGATTCTTGGGCAGCTAAAACTGGGATTATAATCACTGTGTATATATGTACACATAAATCATTGGCATGTGGCCTAGCTGCATATATATGCCATATAATATGGAAAATTATGAGTTTAAATCCTAACAAACTCCTAATATATATATAAATATATATATATATACACACACACGTACATCATTGGGTTAATCATTGATTAAAGAGCTGCATTTTCTTGGCAGGAAATTTTGTTCAATATTATTGATCATCTGTACCGATGCCCTGCTTTTTTAATATAATTAGAGGAAAAATAGCAAAGCGGCATCTCGTCCAGCAAAGGAAAATGATTTGGAACAAGGTGATATTTGCCCGTCAGCCAGATTTATGTTTATGTTCATGCATGTTGCTTATTTTGTTGCTAATTTTGAGGTCCTAATTTATGATATGAGTAGTCTTGGGTGAAATCATCTATTTAATCTTAATAACAGGAGGAGGAGAAAGAGGAGGAGGAGGAGGGAGAGGACAGGATTAGTGGATTGCCAGATGATATCCTCATAGCAATAATCTCTCGATTAACAGTACGAGAAGCTATGATGACCAGCATCCTATCGACTCGGTGGAGGCACCTTTGCAACTACATTACTAGTCTCAACTTTTATGCCGTGAAATCAGAACAGGAAACTGTGAAAGAGTTGGAAGAAGGAATATCACCTTGGCGCATTGAGTTGATGAATCGTTTCTTGGACACGTACAAGGGTGGCCGTATTATAGAATTCAGAATGAGAACTTCCAATTTCTCCGGCATCAATATTCACAAATGGTTTGAATTTGCATTCTCAAGAAGAGTTGAAAGTCTCGATATAGACCTACATCACTGCTGTTATTATACTTCTCTTCGTCATACTTTTTCAGTTGAAACTTTGATCCAGAAATGTGGTTTAGTGGGCTTCAAAACCCTCAAAACATTATCTTTATCTGCAGTTGATGTGGACGACACGGGAGTTGATCTTTTGCTTTCCAATTGTGATGCCCTTGAAAGTTTATCCATTAAATCATCATACACCCTGAAGAATTTTTCATTGGTTGGTCAGGATAAGTTGAAACAAGTAGATATAGAGGTTCGTTTCATTAAATCTATTGAGATTCGAGACATGATCAACCTTGTTTCATTTAGGTATCGAGGACCTAAAATTAATTTGAACGTGGAGAATGTTCCCAAATTAGTTGAAATCAATACGGATCATTGTATTTGCAATACATATTTTCAACTTTTTCACAAACTTTCATGTTGCACTCCCCAACTTGTGAAGCTCACACTGGCGGTACCCGGCTTCAAATTGCCTGTAAGAATTTTATATATTGTTTGTTATGTTTTATTATATATATATGTATATATATGTAATATGTTATCAATCTTATTTTAATTATTTGTTGTAGCTCCGTAGATCTCCGTCAAGATCTAATGTGCTTCCCGCAATAACACATCTAAAACATCTAGTATTGGAAGTCAGCATGTATTGCCACCGGCCTATTGATGAACTCATTTGTCTAATGGTTGCATCTCCTCTTCTGAAGGAATTACATGTCAAGGTACGCCAACCAGCGTAATTAGGTGGCATTATATTAACCACTTGTATAAAGTAGCTAAGGCATTTTTCCCATCATTCTAACTTTTTTCGTTCTTTTTTTATTATTGGACAGCTTTCTACATTTAACTCTGAATTAGAGCTTGCAAGGATCGAGAAGGGGCCAATAAATAAATTGGAAAAATTTATTGCGAAACAGCCACATTATAATCTCACAATGGTCAAGATTTTTGGATATTGGGGGACTCGATTTGAATTCGAATTTTCATGGTATATATTGAAGAATGCTTGCAAACTACAAAAGTTTATCATCGAGCTTCCTTTTAATGATATAATCACTCCAACTATACGACGAAAGGCAATTGCTCTAGCATGCAAACAATTTAAAAGAATAACACCAAAGTCAGTTAATTTGGTCATCTTATAGTTATATAAATACCATATTATTAGTGCATGGCTTCACTTTGGATTCTTCTTGTTAATACTTTTTCAATTTCCTAGTTACTTTTATGCTATTTTACCAATAAAGATGTTAATTTATAGATAGGACTTTAAATGAATATTCAATTATTCATTTACTATTCATATTCGAATTCATTTATAGGCATATTATCTGTATCCATTTGAAATAGATACTATCCGTATTTAATTAATAGATATGTGACTATAAACAAATATGAGTGTGGTAATTGCATGTCCGATCCGCTTAATATCTGCTCGGAATACATATTCATTAGATATATCCAATTATATATTCAATTATCCTAATTTAATTAAATCTGTTATTCATATCTAATAAATAATATTTAGAAAAATTATTATATATTATATATTATTACACATAATAAATTATTTTTATTTTTTCAATATGAAATTTCATAATTTATATATAAATGAATATAATTACAAAAGTAATTAGAGAATTAATAAGAAAAAATTACTAGTTAAGGAAGATAAAGAATTGATACATGGTAGTAATGATAATTAAACACTAAATCAAGAAAAAAAAATCAATATATGAACAATAAAATTGATCAATATAAAATTATTGTTGCTTGACTCTTTAATTAATTTGTACTAGTGTCATTTTATTAATATTAATTAATCATAAAACTAATGACCAATTTAAAAAAAAATTAACCAAATCAAGAATCATTAATTTTTTAATTCTAAGATAAAGCAGTAAACTTTTTTTAAACGAAATTTATGAGAAAAAAATGATTTTATTACAAGTTAACGAATTTGGATATTTGTAAATGGATATTTGGTTATTTATAAATGATTGTATCCTAATAATTATAATCGGATACGGATATATTCGAATTCAATTAATATCCGTTGGATATAAATTTGGATATTATTAAAAAATCTATCGGATACGGATATTATAAAACTTTAAAAGATATGAATATGGATACGAATATGTATACAGCATATTCGTACCGTTTAATATCCGTTTATTGCCCTATTTATAGTTCATATTAAAAAACATCAATTTTAGATCAAGCCACTATCTTAGTTTTTAATCCCACAATACAATTGTGTGCGATAGACAATCGCAAAATTGAGTAACTACTTTTAGTACAAATTTTATCTTTTAAACACTTGTTGTTCCTCTGCCGTTAAATGTTGACAGCTACTATTAAAATAAAAATGACTTATTGAGAGTTGCTCAAATTAATTTGCTGGAATATTTGTTTGGCAAACATTCATTTGGAGGTTTTTTGATGGAACTGATGGACTATAAACTGATGTAAAGACTCAACATGAAGATGAAATTGATAAATTGTATCATGGTTGACTTTTTTTGCCCAGAATTGATATAGTTGATCTTTGATAGAGAGACCCCCATACTGGTTGCTGGAGAATGTACGAGTCTTATACATTCATAGACATTGGTTAAAACCAATAACCATGTATAACACCATATCATGAAACAATTTCTTTTCCTTATTTATTGATTATGTAATCTTTCCATTTGAAAATGTCTCTAAATGGTAGACAACCAAAACGAATTTGAGACTAAAATTGGGTGCCAAAACTTAATTCAGCCAGTCTGACTAGAACCTGTTTTTTTCCTACACAATTCCCATTTGCAGCACTTTACTCCTCGTTCACCTCATGCAACCCTAGCTAAACAAGCCCCCCTCCCCCTCCTTTTTTTCTTCCAAATGATGCCTGTGTGAAGTGAGTGGCTAAGTTTTTAGGGACAAAGATTTTAGAGAGAGAGATTCTAAAGGACTTGTATTCCTTGAATTGGATGCTTTATAAATGAAGTCTATACCTATTTATACTATCCACCTCTTGATGGATGGTGGAGATCAATTTCATCCAATGGTGAAGATTACAGCTCCAAAACATTCCATAGACTAGAATATTATAGAACTTTACTTTAGAAAATTCTATACAACTATGTATAATGTTTTACAACTATGTATAATGTTTTGGAACTCTCCAAGACATTCCTTAACCTCTGGCAATTTTTTGCTTCGTGACATTTTTTGTCAAAGCATGGCATACTGCTTTACTGCTTGAAATAAAATATTATTTAATTATTATAATTTTTTGAATTTCTATCTAGTTCATAAATGAACTCTTTGGCGTTGCTTTAGTTTTGAATTTTGGGTAAATTATAAAAATAGGAACATAACTATGGTCAATTTGCAATGTAGGACCAAAATTTAGAGTAATACTAAAGTAGGATCAAAATTCATTAAAAAAAAAAAAAAAAAAAGACAGCAGCCATCGAAAAACACATTCAACACCGATGATTGCTTGTGTGGTGCCTGCACCGGTGTTTTACGCATACAATCACCGGCATTGACTGTATCGTCCAACAATTGTTGTCCTTTTTTTTTTTATGAGTTTTGATCCTATTTTAATATCACATCAAATTTCAGTCATAAAACGCAAAATGACCTTAACGGCAATCCTAGTTGTGCAATTTTCTCTTTGAATTTTTATTTGAATGGTGGCATGGAAAGTGTGTGATTATTCGAATGTTGTTGGTACTGTTGTGGATTGCTCGTTATTGAGCATGCAATGGCGATTTCCGTCCAGACTGTTGGATTGCCACAGAGATTAGTAGAGAAAATGCGTTCACTTTCGGAAGATTTAAAGGCACAATTAGATTATTTTATTATAGCTACAGCACACTAATTGCTTTCAAGATTTGGCCTTCAGATGAAACCAGACTTGATCATTTTTCCATATTATATATAGTATATGTCATCATTATCTACAAGAGAGCTGGTAGTCACGCATCAGTGGAAAACAGCACGAGGAGCCAAGACAATGTAAGTTAAGTAATGTCACAGTATAAAAACTTCTAAAGTAGAGTTCTATTCTAGAAAAATCTAGTTTTAATATATAAATATATAGATATATATTAGATTTGAAAAATAATCATTGAGAATTTGTTTTCAGGTATAGACTAAGTAATTTTCTTTTTATTTGTTTGATTAATTAATATTATAATGACATTAATATTTTGACAATACAATTTAAAAATTCTATTTTAGAAATCTTGGTTGTCATCATTCGGTTTCTAGTCAAGTTATATTTTATGATTTGATAATAAATTACAATTTATATATGGGTTAAATATACATAATCCTCTGTGAAATTCAAAATTGCCACGAAATTCCTTGTAAAAAAATAAGAGTATGATTAGTACCTGCATTTCTTTAAAATTGACTCACCGGCGCCATCTGCATTGTTTTGTCAAAAAGGAAAAAAAAAAAAAAAAAGGCGCTACAATGCCCTTATGAGTGATGAAGAGGATTTTAGGCACTACTGCAAGTTTTCCTTCATTGCTATGTCATACATTTGGATGAAACACACACACACACTAACACTAACACTAAAAAACCAACAAATTCTAAAAAAAAAAAAAAAACCCTCTTTCAACTCTCAGGATCAAAAAAAAAAAAAGAAGGAAACTTTTACCCACCACAAGTCAAGTCGTGTTTTAGCATTTTATCATGAATAAATCATCTTTGATCGAAGACATTTGTGACTCAAGAAGAATTTTCCTAATATCATCCATTCCAAGTATGTTTGTTTTCATTTTTTTTCTTGTATTTTTCGAACTAGCATATGTTGGGTGTTTGTGGATTTTTCTTATTTTTTTTTGAAATCTCCATAACTGAAAGAATGTAAAAGTTTAATACTACAATAAAACTTAGGAATCAATTATATATAAGACTGCAAATGGCAAGAAATTTGCAAATCAAGTTGTTGCCTGCCAAAACCTCTATCTTTGCATCTTCTCCCTTACTCTCTCAGCTGGTTGAGTGTAACATAAAGGTTGGGGGGGAGGGGGGGGGGGCTTTTCATTTTATGTAGGGCGGTTACATGATCCTTTTTATTTATATGGGGGATTGACTCAACCCATCACAAAATTGGTTGGTTGTTTCATTTTTATCATCTTCCCCATTCGTCCCCGATGGTAGTAACAACGGCAAAAGCAAACCACCACCATGAAAATCAAGGTGACTTTCATTATTTTCTCTCCATTTCTTCATACTTTGCCATAGAAAACAATTGGAATCAAAAATTCATTTTAAAACCCTTCTTCCTTTCACCACTTGAAATACGAGCGTTTGAGAATAGGTTCAATGATTGTGGGATTTGCTATTCATTACTCTTACAAGTTTATTAAGGCCTCTAATTGAATGCACTTTTCTGGGTGACTCATGAAGAAACTAGTCATAGAATTTAAATTATTTTGATGTTAGTTCAAAAATGATTGATGTTGACTTTATTTTGTATAACACATGGGGTTTGTCTGCATCCTTTTTTTTTTTTTTTTTTTTTTTGGGGGGGGGGGGGGGGGGGTACTATATTCTGACGTGGGGGTATCATGGACTATAAATATAATATGATTGTTAGTGAATTAGCATGAGGGTAATAAGGCCCAATATTATTGTTTAAAACTACAGGGGGTATTAAAACCCATTGTTATTATATGATATATTAGTATACAAATGTCAGAATGTCATGAGGGTAATATAGCCCTTTTTGTTCCAAGTCATTATTTTGCTTACTGCAGTGACTAATAGCAGAATTTGATTTTATGAATTGCAGGGTCTATGGATTATCCATGGATTGCTTTGAAATTTGCTTGAGGACATTCATGGTGTTTAGGATGTTACAGTTGAAGATGTAGAGAATGATCCATCTATTGTTGATGGCCAAGTTATTGAAGCAAGGAATCTTGAGTGTGTTGCAGATCATGATGCAAAGAACAAAGCACCTACTGGTGATGGCCAAGCTTTTGAGGATAAAATTTATAATGTTGTGGCTGCAGATGTTGTTGGGAGTGTGGTTGTAGATTGATGCCTTTTATTTACGCAAAGGCATTCATTGATGCTCATTATTTATGTATATAAATACACCATATTATCAAATGAAGGAAGAGTTATATATTAAGCTTGTAAAGTAGTCCAAGTTACATCTCCAATATCTCATTTTCCTCTTTTGTTCTTTAGAAGGGATAATGTACAGTAATATTTGTATACTATGAATATATTTTATAATATCTACCTTACATTTGTATGGTGCTTGCATAGGAACTAAAATTACAAAATACGTTTATGCACAGTATGGTATCATGGCCCTCTTTTAAATTTAAATTTATGTTAAAAGGGGTTCCATGGCCCTTTTTTTTAATATGGGATTGTTTTGGTTTTTTTTTTTAATGAAAAAATTTAGCATTGTCAGAGAGAGAGAGAGAGAAGAAAGAAATTTTTTCGAAAAGAAATAAGAAAAGATAAAATTACAATGAGAGTTTTTAAACTTCAAATTAAAAAAGGGGCCAATTAGACCTTCAAAGGGCATTATGTACAATTCATAGACAAAATTGTTATTCCTGCCTGTGCACTCAGAGCGTGACCCTCATCTTGGGATATGCTGGCAATTTTAACAAAACACATAATATTAATTAGGCTCCATTTTTTACATAAGAGTTTTTGAGACAATTTTGATTTTCACATGGGGTAGGCTGCATTTTCCCCATTTATATATCCTTAAACTATTAATTCTTTCGTTATATGGAAAATTATGCATACGAGTATGATGTGTGTGTAGGCTTCTAGTAATAGGAAAATAACAAGATACGCTATCGTCCCTGTGGAATATGACCACGCAATGAGGAGAACAAATGCATGCAGAAAAACACGTATAGCGACTTAATTCATTGTCATGGTAAATAACTACATCCCCCACCATTCATCTCCATGAGTAGCTGCTAGTTCTTTTTGTTATCGACGGATCATAAAATAGCAGCTGACCTTAATATTTTATAGTTTTGTGGAAATAAATAGATAAATAAATAAATAAATAAATAATAATAATAATAATAATAGAATTTGTTTATTTAAATATATAATCACAATAATTTATTTAATAATTTATGATGAATGATTTTGGTGGTAATTTTTTATTACATGTAAATAAATCGATCAAGATAAGAATCACATAAAAATTAATTTGGCAACTAGCATTAACCATCTTTTTGGAAAATAAATAAATAAATGTTAAAAAAAGGGTAGAAAGAGCTAAGTTTTAAGTCAAATAGCTGCCAAGTGGTCAATAAGCGGAATGGCATTGCCCTCATGCTCTATGTAAAGTTCAAAATTCGAATTTGATAAATATTTTATAAATTCATTTTATTCTGATACGCATTATAATATTCATATGAGACATTCCTATATTTTATTTATTTCAATAATTAAATTATATTTCAATAAAAAATTTATTAGTTTTTGAATTAAATATTTTGTAATATATTTGTAATACTTATAAAAAAAATATTAATTCATAAACTATAGGGAAAACTAAATAAAATAAGTTTTTAAATTTAAAATTATTCTTTGGTGCAATGCACAGATAATTATTTTGTGGATGCAAGGCATGAAGGCACCAATAAGGTTCTGATATGAACTCATGCTTGAATTTGGGCCAAGACAATGGAGGTTCAAGAATGTCGCAGAGAAATTTAGAATATTTTATATAATTGTAGAAATGTATAAAAATTCATATAGTAGAGTTTTATAAAAAAACAATTTAAGAAATTTTCTATAAATTTAATTTTAATCATAGAATCAAATCAATCTATGCCGTCTATTTAAGAGGTGGATAGTATAAATAAAATTTAAATTAGCCACCAAAACTCAATTCAGCCAATCTAACTCAAATAACCCATCTTTTTCCTACACGATTCAACCATCAAAGTCCAAACCACCACTCACCAAGAACTGCTACGCTAAAGAGCTGCAATGGCCTTAGCAACTATTTCTCTTCCTCATCGGCTCGCAGCACACCCCACTTAATTATTTTAGCAATGAAATTGCAACCCAATAATCCTTCTTTAAAAAGCTGTTATTATTGTAAACTTTTAGACATTGAAAAACATTTCATCAGATATCCAAAAGGACAAACAAAAAGAAACAGTAAATGAAATTGCTAAATATCATAATTTAAGGAATACGCATTAGCAAAATCTTAAATCAATGAAGCAACAATGAACACTGGCTATCACCAAGTGAAAGAATATCCATTAGTGAAAACTTGGATACAATTACACTAAAAGAGAGAACTACACAAATCCTCATGTTTGAAGACAATAAAAATGACACAGACACAAGTATTTGTTGTCATCAATTATTATGTGCTGCATGAGAAGTCTATAAGTTCACAATTTTCAAGGGGCAAACTGGCTCGTATTTTAAAACCAAAAAAACCACCAAGAGCAACAGGTTAATTTGTTGCAACTATCAAGTGTAAGGCCAACAAAAAGTGCAATTGAATAAGCTCTGGCATCCTGAAGAATATTACATAAACCATCATTTTCTCACAAGATCTTATTCTGGCAACAAAATTTCCAACTATTATATTTAGTGATGGTCATCCCCATCATCCCCATGTCCATCAGGAGGTCCGCCTGGGCCAACCACTTCCAACTATCAACCAAGAAAAAGTAATGAGCATTTTGATAGCAATAACCAATGTGCATTCTTGATGCATGCAAACATAAACTCAATAACAGCAATTTTGCTTGTCTCCTATCACCTAATTGCAGACAAAAGCCCTCCCATTAAATTTCAACACAATATATGTTCCCAAACGTACATGGTTTCGAAGGCTTAACTAGATTTTTCCTTCCTGCATGACAGAGGGTGAACTACATGCTATGTCTTTGGTGTTTCTCCTTGTTTACCCCGTAACAAAAAGCTGAAAGAAACACATCTTTCCCATGATTTTCAAAATATTCTAATTCAGCCCCAGCAAAATAAATTTAATAGGATATAAACCTTTCCAGCCTCCCTCCCCTACCCAGGTTCCAAATGCATGTCGTCAGGTGATGAAGCAGGGAAAATTCAAAACGGTGGTGATCAAGAGGTTGAGAGCTAAATTGCTGCTTGTGAGACATTGAAATTAAAGAAACCAAAAGAAGAGGAAGGAAAAGGAATAAAGAAAAGACAAAAGGAAAATAAATTGATAACTTTTATATATATAATTATGGCAATTTTATATGCACTCATTTTTGTCATGTAAAGTTGGTAGGCAAATTGGCTATTAAGGAATCATTGTTGTATTGTATCAAATATTCTAAAGTCAACCGTTACCAATACTATAAAAATGAGCATCAAGAGTAATTAGAAGACTTGTTTGCAATTGACTTTTAACACTATCCTAAGGAGAAAATATTGGACTCGTAATTAATGACTTGTTTGCAATTGACTTCAACATTCCCACAGGAGAAACCACTATACTGAACAGCACTTCAAACAGCACTTCAAACATTTACATCGTAAAATATGATTTCAGCTACTTTTCCGACTAAATTTACAAAAGCATATTGTTCCAACTAATTTTTACTCTAAGCTATTTAAGCAAACACCCAAAATTTTGCAATTCAGCACTTTTCTGCTTTCTTTAAAATTTACAGATTCTTGAAAAACACAAACTTTCTTTTAGCATACTCTCATATGCAGGCCAGTGCACCTCAAGTGTCAATATGGTATAGAAGAGTGAAATCTGACAAGGATGAATCACAAGGACTAAAGACCTAGTAGTTGACTAATTGGTTTCTCATGCAATGACTACGCATGAATATGACTCTCATGCATATCACAGCACATTCAATATGTAATTCCATTGTCAATGAATACTAAATCCAGTGCTTCCTGCACTTACCACAAAGTACTGCGAGCATACTGGGCATTCATGTGGCTTGCCCTTCTCTAGCCAAAACCAAACAACATCATGCTCATCCTCTGTTGAATTGTGGGGGTGCCTACCATGTAGTCAGAAGCCAGTAGGGAAGAAGTAAAAGAATTAATATCTACAATCTTAAGCAGATGAAGACTTACCGCCTTCAACTCCAGGGCATCCTACAATTCTTTTGTCATAATAAGACTTGATCACAGCAGGTGCTTCCTGCAGGAAAACAAGAAGAGACGTAAACTGAGCATCCGATAAGAAAGACAAGCTTTATTACTTGTCATCCATTTTTTGTTTTAATTTTTGGTGATGGTGGTGGGGTGTTGAACATACATACTCTCTCATGAATGTACTTTCCAAGGAAAACAGAAAGCAGAGTGAAGATTTAACAAGTGAAACAGTGTCAAAGAAGTGGAAGTACAACATCAAAAACAGTGATCAATATTGGGTGAGGTAGCAACGGCCTGTTTGGTTTCATTTTCTGGAGCCATTTTCATTTTCTAGTGAAAATGTATAGTGAAAAGTTAGTTAAAAAAAGTGTTTTTGAAAATGAGTTGTGTTTAGATGTGTTGTTTAAAATTATAGGTTTATATAGTCGTGAAAATGAAATATAATTGGATGTTGGGTTTTTTTGTATTAAAAGGAAAAAAGTTTTTAAATTTGAATTGATGATGTGATGTGTAATTGTTTGAAAAAATAATATTATAATTTGAATTTGAATTTGATTTTGAATTTATAATATTTTTGTAGTGAATGTTGTTTGAAAAGTATTGGGAATGTAAAAAATAGATATAGGTAATAATAGGGGTTGAAAAAGGTATGAAAATGGAGAGAGAGTGTAAAATGTAATGTTTTAAGAATGAAAATGTATGAGAAAATAGTGTAAAAGTTAATAGTTTTCTATTTTCATTTTGAGGAGAAAATGAAAATGAGGTTTGAAAATGAAAACAAACTGGCCGTAAGTCGAACAAGTTATAACCACTATCAGTTGATTTAAATGGGAAAATTTCTTATTTCCTTCTTGTGATTGTCCCAACATATGCCACACATGAATACGGATGCAGCAAAAAGGCACTATAACTCTTTAAAATTTTAGAACATGACAAAACATGGAAACAACTATAAATATGAATTTTATATCCAGAAAATATAAACATACATATATATATATATATATGAGAGAGAAATTTATAAGACATAAGTACAAGTATAATGGGAAAGACATTCATATTAGTTATAGTGTTGAACATTGGTTAACGTACTCTGGTGATTATATGATGCTGCAAGGAAAAAAATAACCTTAAAAGGAATATTTTAAAAGGATAGAAACTGAATTTAGACAACAATACATGATAATATTTTTTTTCCCTAATTGTAAAAGGTTCTATTTTTTCCTAAATTTTATAGCTCCAAAACTTTATCAAATATGAAGAGAGAAAGAAACACCATGTCATCAAATGTAGGAACTTTTCTTTTTTGTTTAGATTCTAGGCGCAAATGGACATATGTCACACGTGTTGGTTACATATCCGTCTCTGTTTCCAGCATTTGTCCCACCCATCAAACGATGATTTGTCAAAGTGTCGGTGTATCATACCCCAAGATGGAACTTTGAATTTAATAATAACTGGACACTGGTATAATTCTTTTTCATTTTACGGTCGAAATAGGCAGTACATTTCTACTGGAATTACCATACAAAAAAGTCTACAGCCTTCAAACACACCCAAACTGCCTCTTAAGATATGCACACAGAGAAACTCATAGCAGGGAACCTCTCTCTCTCTCTCTCTCTCTCTCTCTGGCAGAGAGGTGTTTATCTGCTGGAAGGATGAGAATAATAACATCCATCAGACTAAAAGCTTCCAAAGGGGACTAGCATGCTCATTTCTGAAAGTAATCCATAAATGGCTTGTGAAAAAGGACCTACACGACCTCAATATGATCTTTCCTTCATAAGAAGTATACAAATTTTAAGATAGTGCACGCCACAGAATCTTTATAGACAATTAGACAACATCGTGTGGAAACATCAGATACAAGAAAAAATAGCTTTAAGAATGCTAGAGAAACAAGTATTCTCAAAACCCCAACAGAAATAAGCATCACCATTAGCTAGTCCGATGCTTATGGGGCAAGTGCCTTTTATTTGCAATTTCAACTTTACAACCTTGAAATGATCTCATTTAGTTGTAGACTATACTGTCTGCTATACTGTCAATATTTCTAATTGTCCTAGTCCCATAAAAGGTAGCATTCTCTATAATTTGGGGCTGCCATGCATTTTTCTGCAACTCAGAGTGCTATTCAACGATATTTATATTTATTACAATGCAACAAAAAATTATCATTAGCCATTGTAACTTAATAAAATGTCAAAACACATAAAATGAGCAACACAGAAATTGAGCATAACCAAAAGAATTTACACACTGACCTTTGTTCCAAATGGACCGGATGGGTAATTAATTTCCAGGACGTCCTTTCCCTAATAAAACAAATCAACGAAAATTGGTTAAAAAAATCAACAAAACAACGAAAAATTTTAACTCGACAGTACAAAAAACAACTAGATAACACAACAACGACAATAAAACACCCACTTGAAGCTCAGCTTCGAGCTCTTCGCGCTCATGACCAGTAGCAATCGGCATTACATCCTCCACCTTTTTAGTCACATTCCCTATAAAACACATTTCATTAACCAAAACACTTGACCTAAGAAAAAGAAAGAATGCCCACAAAATAACCTCAAATGACATACTCATTTAACCAAATAATATTTACAAAGATCTCGGAAAGCAAAAAAGATTAGTGTTCAGGAACACACCAGATTCAGTAGTGAATTGGCGAGATAAGATGGTCAAAGAACAGGCAACATTCTCCGGAGCTGTGGAAGATCCAACAGCGAATCGGGTAGCCCTGGGAGCGGATCGGCCCTGGGTGATTGATCGAAGCTGGATAGCAAGCCTTCTAAACATTGTTCGGATCCGATTATGGTGTCGGATATGATCTCAGGTCACCCCTTCCGATCAACAATAATCTCTTTTCTTCTCTAGAAATTTTGTTGCTGAAAATATATTTTGAGACGAAAAAATGGAAAGGAAATGAGACTGAGGAGGCGTTGGAAAGACTAGGGAAAGACAGAATGGCTGCATTTGGCTCGCACGTGTGATGGATGAGCTTCAGGCGAGTTTTTTCTTTGTTTTCACTGTTTTACCCTTGTGGAAGTTTGTTTCTATTTCCATGAAATGGTTTCATCCCTTCAAAATAAATCAAATATTTTTTCCGAGGTATTCTTCATATAAAACTTTGATATGACATTACCGATCCAAACAAAATCTTAAATTCTACAGTAAAAATATTTTTGTATTATTAAAATTAAAATACATATCTTTTTTATAATATATTTTTCCTGTACGCTTCCTTAAAAACATTTCTTCAAAATGCATTAGAATAAAATTAAATTATTCATTCGTTATTCTTGTCACATATAGAATTTCTAATGTTACCATAATACATTACGATTAATAAATAATAATGATGTTGTCATAAAATTATTAACATTATTGCTTTATATTTAATAGAAATAATATTATTATTAATTTCTCATTATTACAAATAAAAGTTAATTAATAAAATATAAAAACTTTGAAGCCAATCCGCCAACTTTTAAACATTTATATTTAAATTTCAACTTGACTTAAAAAACTTGAGTCAAATCATACATAAATCGACTTGCTAGCTCACGAACTAATTTGAATCAATTTTTTACACCTATTAAATCAAATCATACATAAACCGACTTGCTAGCTCGTGAACCAATTCGAATCAATTTTTTACCCCTATTAAATATATTTTTGCAAAATACTTTTTCCAACACACTTTTAAAGTAAATACAAGCATTGCATGATACGGTTGATGCAATCCAAATATACCGTCATTTAGTTGTACAGTTTCGATTTAGATTAAGCTGCATCTACAAAGAGTTCAACTTCCTCACCTTACAAGGCTAAAATAAGATTAAACTAGATAATATTCAGGAAATATTCCCATATTCAGCTGCTATGTTTCAGAGGCGAGTCTGTTTTAGCCTCTTGGATTTGGATTCCTGCCTCTTATCTTCCTCCAGTTTTCTTCTCAAACTTCTCAGGTCTTCTTCACTCACCATCCCATTTAACTTTTTGTTCAACTCGTATGCTTCATGTAATATCTGCTTGCATTCTTTACTTGCAAGATCATGGGCCACCACTGAACAGAACAGAAAACATCCAAGTATTCTGAATGATTGGTAGGAAATGTATGCAAGGGAAAAAAAGAAGCAGAAATGCCAACTGATAACATAACTTCTGAAATATAAGAAATAAGCTTGTACTCTTTCAATTCAATGACATAGAACAAAGTAACGGTCCTATCATAACTATAAATATATCGTCTGGATAGGATCAAACAGGATTAAGACCAAGAAATCCAAATTACAGAAGAAAATTGTGGAATGGCACAACTTTTATTATTACATGCATTTGAATGGCAGTTTCCAGGAAAGACGAACTTCTTTAGCATTCTCTATTGCATAGTTTAGTGATGGGGAAATCAATTCGCTAGGAAGCAAACACACAAGTAAATGGAAAATGCATGGCAAAACTGGTCACAATAAAGCAGCTAATTAGGATCAGAAACCCATCCTTGAGGAAATTTATTTCCAAACTTAGTAGGATTAAAGCTAATCTTTTTTCCAAGTGGGCTTCATTTAATAAAAGACTAAGGAACTATGCCATATTGTTGTAGCAACCATCACTAGTTGCAAACTTAACATCATACTGGCAAAAGCCTTTCAGTACAAGGTGAATCTGCAATTCCTAACTGAACCACATTTATAGATGCCAAGAAAAAAGAGCACTGGCAAGCAAGAGAGTTAAGGCAATTAACCTGGCTTTGGGTAATCTTTTCCAATAATGCATTTTGCTTTAACTTGTATGCTTGGAGGAGCTGTCCATGGCTCATAAATATACTCCTTAGGCATGTCTGCAACATTGATGTCACCTTAGAGACAACAAGCGAATGAATCATAAAGTAACAAATGAACATACCTTTTAGTATTGGGAGAAAATGCCTTATATAATTGCCATTAGGATCATATTTCTTTCCGAATGAGATTGGAGAATAGATGCGGTTATACTGGAAAAACAAACAAGCAAGATATTCAGAAGTTCTGTCAGGACTCAGGAATTCAGGACAAAACCAGTGGAACTAAGGCAATCTACTGAAGTATTTCAAATAAAAATCAAAGATCCAGCTGCTTTAAGTTCATGGCATTGCGAATTTTTGTAAATTGCAAATCCTAAAACAGCTCAGAAGTGTACCGCTATAAGCTAAAAACTTAGCTGATTTCTTCATGAAAATTACCATGGGCATGATTGAGTAATGAGAGATTTTCAAACCTGGTAAAAGAATGATGAGCATGATAGCCACAACCAATTACCATTATTGATTGACCAATCCGAATCAATAAGAAGTCTCTCGAAAACATCACGTCCTTTTTCCCAATGTACAAACTGTCAGCATTGCAACCATTATCAATGAGAGAAGATAGGACAAATATTTGGATATGCATACACTCTTGAATTCCATTACCAGATCTCCACGAGTTAAAAAACAAGCAACACAGTGCCGAGCAAGATGGTGCATCCAGCCCCACTTTTGAAGCTGTTCTATCAAAATAAGATTTAGATATAAAGGTTGTCCATGACAACAAAGCATGGCCAAAACTAGCAGACTACATCAAACAGTGAGTCTTTTGGTCCAAATTGTAAAACTGACCTGCATCATTATGGCATCAATCCATGGAAATCCTGTCCTAGCATCTCTCCAAGCACCCAGCAATTCTTCATCATTTTTCCACGGTATCTATATAAAATAAGTTAAAAACTCACTTAAAATGACTAATAAATGAATTCTTCAGTATTATGCCAGATATCATGACATATGGCATTTGATATACCCTGGTGTTTGTTAATGTGGTTGCTAATTTTTAAAGTATTCTTCTATGCATGTCTCTCAAAAAATAATATTAAACTGTAATGCAGAAGTTCTTGAATGATTTTTTAATAACATTCTTATTACAAAACCATGAAAACATAAGATGGTACTAAAGAGAACCACAGGTTAGCCTGTCACTTGGATGTTGCTGATTAATTGAACTAGTTAGAGTTGAAGTCTGATAATTTCATCATAATAAATTATTACACAAATTGCAGTCTGCACACAAGAAATGAATCATTACTCTTTGATCAAAAACCAAAAAGAAGAAAGATAATTCATGGATAAATCCGTATGGCTTTCACATTCTAAATATTCGCGAGACAAGCAATGGTTTTCAAATTCCTATCAGTGCAAACAACACTGTGTTGGCAAACTTCTGAAACATGAAACGTTCACTATATCATCAAATATGATCATCATACCATAATGCCAAATAATTAATGGATATAAGTAAAAGATTTAATCTAGAATAAATAATCAATAAGTATGTAAAGAGAAAGTAGAATTGGGCACAGTTCGCCAATCAATCTGAGAATATTTTCAAATACCTGCTTGCAAATTCTATTGTCCTTCATTTGATCGAAATTAGGGGTGCCAAAAGCAACCGCGTAGAAGAAATCTCGCCATAACAACTACAAGAATTCAGATTATCAGTATGGAATTCCTTGATATTTACTTTTACATAAACACTAAACTAACCTGACCAAGAAGTGAAACTGGAGGAGAGGTGTGCCTTTTTACATTTCTCTGAACCTCTTGAATGCATTGGTAGAAGTACCTGGAAGATAGACAGCCGAACTTCCAACAATTTGGATAAAGAGAGAAGATTAGAAGGGTTCAGGAAATAAAGAAATACAGGCATTATGAGTGACCTACTTTTAGGTAAGGTGATAAAACAGTAGTTGCTGGTTTTAGAAATGAAGACGGATCTCCCTTGGGTTTCTCAAAGTTAGCTACCCACTCCTGGAAAAAAGAAAATTAGGAATTTCAATTATCCAGAAACCAGAACAAAACAAGCAGAATTTCATAACTATGCACCAGAAGAATTTGAGCAATTGGGTAGCTGTAATGTCTTTGTAACATCACCATGAATATAATAAACAAGTTGTTTTTCTGAAAAGGAATTAACAGAGCATTGCAAGAATTCTGAAGATCTTTCACTGTGTACTACATCTGTGTTTCCTATCATAATACAGCCAACTCTACTTTGACTATAAGAAAATGAGGACAGTAAAAGTTACTGTTGCCATGATCATATATTGCACAAAGCATATACCAGAAGTTCTTCAAGGGATGCAATATGGACACAAAGGCTTTCAACCATTGTGACACAAAGGGAGTTCAGTAGATTTTAAATTTTCCAGGGCCTGAACTTATCCTGAAAAATTAAGCAATTCTAAAATTATTGCCTAAAATCCTTACTATACTCCAAAACATGTGATCATCTGAGACTTAGTTCTTAATTCAGAAGGACTACACTGTAATTGAGAGCTCAATTGTCTCAAGCAGAAAGAGAAGCAGGCATCCTCAACAAATTTCCCTTCTCCCATTTGATGACGTAAATAAATTTCTTAAGTCAACTTCAGTTACAAAATTATGTTCAAAGTTCAAGTTTCTGACTCTGTGAAACAAATTTCAGTGCAAAGGAACATGGTTTCTGCTAATAACTTCAACATTTACTCCATCCAGAATATTAGACAGTTTCTTAAGGATGCTTCTGGTTTCACTGTAAGAAAAATTGATGAATATCATTTGCAGTTCACCCGAAATTCTCAAGATAGAAATCTTCTACGTTGTCAATTGCATTCATCTTCTTTTCTTTTTCACGGTAATGTTCCAATTAGTTATCTACTTATTAAATCTGTAAAATCCTTTTATGGTTTTGTGAGTATAAAGTGTTCTCAAACTACAGAATATAACCTGGCAGTTTTTTGAAGTAATCAAGCACAGATAGAAGCACTAGGGTCACAGCCAAAGAGGAGCCATCAATGAAGGATTGGCACTGGCAATATTGTAACAACTTATACACCAAAAAATGAGCATCTTGCAGCACTTTCAGGAGAATGGGTAATGTTCTCCTGCATACCTTATTCGAAATTGATTCTCTCAACCTTCGCAATGCTTCTGATTCACCACCTATGAAGGGAGTCCTCTCATCCTGTCATCAATGTTTGTTACACAGAGCTTGAACTAGAAGGAATTTGAAATATATTAGTAACTCCATACCTCTTGTGTATCCTCATAGCCAAGTTCTTTGATTGATGGGACTTCTGAGATTGGGCAGTTCCCAACACTTCCAAGAGGAGGAAGCCAAGTAATAGTAACCTCAGTTGAAATGGGGGATGAGGCCCAAGACGGCTCCCCGGCAAGTTTGACAAAAGATTGATAACTCAAAGGTGGTCTTCCACCATTCTAGTACCAGATGAACAAATAGAGTCAATCAAAAGAAGATGTTCCAGAGGATTATCATAAGTTATCTCATCATTTTGTTTCTGTGAACAGTAGGAAAATCGTTTTTTTTTTTTTTTTTTTTTTTTTTTTTTTTGCATAAACAAATACATACCTTCCGTATAATATCTGCAGGATTGAAGAGCGTATGACTCACAGGAGAGAAAATTTCAATACCAGCAGCGGTAGCATATTTCTGTATGATGAAATATTAACCCTTTTCTTCTAAATAAGCACTAGTATACAGATGAAAATTCATGAAACAGTATGCCTTCACATATTCAAATAAATTAAGAACCTACTATTATTTTCCAGCTACATTGCGACCCAAAGATGCATTAAGACTTCCACAAAAACTTACTTTGACTCTATCATCCAAAGCTTGATAATATGGCTCCGTGTCAAACTCAAAGCATAGCTTCTTTATGCTCCACTGGAAGTTCAAAAGAAAAACAATGATTTCAGCAGATAAACATAGAAATTATAAAAGTATACTAGGACTATATACACACATCATGTTCATTATCGCAGTTGTGCACTGGTCAGTAACTTATGCTTTACCACTTGGATTTACCATTTGCTGATTACCAGTTTAAATTACTTATGAAAAGTCAGATATCACACACAAACACCGGGTGCTGAATTCATCATAAACAGTGACAATGTTATTTTTCATCACATGGAAAGTGATATTCATCACAGTCAAGGAGATTCACACACCAATTGCACATTCATCCACTGGTCAGTTGGCAGGCTCTAATTAGTTGTAGCACTTGGCAGCATGGAGAACAAAATATAAATATGTTACCAAGGAACAAATTAGTTGATCTCAACAAAAAATGACACATTTGTTTTCTGAGAACTGACACACAAAAATATTAGCATTCACAGGTTCATAAGGAACAGAAGGTGTTCCAGCAATGAAACTTTTATCAATATAGTCCAGTAATTAAATACCAAAAGGATTAAGATCATCTCTACAGTCTAAAGATGTACACTTCACTTTATTATTAATTGAAAGATCAAAAATCTCAACTATCACAAGTAAACTTCCGTAGAAAGTCTTTCTCAAATCACTGTGCTCTAAATGCTTACTCTCAAACTAATAATGCACCTTATTTAACTCAACTAAAAGCCATGCATCATAAGCAAATCCTTAACTTCAACAGCTGTGGATTTTTTTTATACTCAGAGCCACCGCTTGAATTCCCATTGTGAGGGTGTCAATAAATCTAGCCAAGTTTCTCTCTCTCTCTCTCCCTCTCTCTCTCTTTCTCTCTCTCTCTCTGCTTTTTCTTTAAACAGAGACCACGCAAAACATAAGCCCCCTCTGCCACAAATAATGAAGCAGACTCAACCACTTGGCCGACCTTAAGCGGACACCCCTCTCAAGTGGGATAAAATTCACCAACCTGGGCCTTCTTGATCACCCACTGACCCCATCCAGGTAGGTATAATAAATCTAGCCACGTTAAACCATGCATTTTTCAAGCTTAGTTTAGACTCTTGATCAAGCTAAAAATAATGTTTAAGAGTAATTTGATAAATTAAAGAAGCAAATTGGAAATGTCACTAACTGAGTCAATTACGGACAAGGCCAAGTAGTTAGATAAGCTTATACTCCATAAACAATTGTTCTTTTAGCTCAATAAGTTTATTAAACTTAGTTCGAGTGAGCTTAAAAAGTTAAAATTAAGCGCTTAAACTAAGATCAGCAAATTAGTAAACAAGTTCAACGAGCTCCCAACAATGGATTTCGAGTCAATTCCAAGTCTGGTTTAAATATTTTTACAAAGGTCCTTAAATAATAGGCAAAAAACAGAGAGAGAAATTACCTCTTTCAAGCAGTGAAACAAGACCTCGCCAGGCTCACCCTTGAGCACCAGCAAACGCGACCCCAATTTTTTGAGTTTCAAATCAAGATCCACCAGACTCTCGAGCAGAAATCTGATCCGATTCAACCCGGCACGTTTTGAGCCGGGGGAGAATGCGTTTGGATCGGGCTCCATATAGTGCGGGTCGATCACAAACACTGGGTACAAAAAATCCGCCCCCCTGGCTGCGTATTCTAGCGCAGGGTTGTCGTGGATTCGGAGCCCCTTTCGGAACCACATCAGAGAATTTGATCCGTATGCCATTGTCGGATTCAAAGGGGAAGCGAGTGAGAAAGCTGGGAATCGCCTTGAATAGAAGGAACTTAGAAGGGGGCGGTTTTTAAACGGTTTACGTGTTTCCCGCCTCCAATTGGAAGGAGGGTGTTTTACTAATGTGCGCTGGGGGGAAAGAGTGAGGTGGTTAGTTAGTAGCCGTTAAAAGAGTAATTGTCGTGAGCGGTACGCACTGGGCGCAGGCTAGTGGAGTTGGAAAGAGAAAGAGCTGGATTGGCTGAGAAAATGCCACGTCAATGCTGTGTAAAGTTCTAGTGGCTGCTTTAATGCGTCATAAGTTTTTGTACGAACTCAATTAAGCGCAAGTAATTGCTTCTCGTTTTCTCTTTTCTTTTTCTTTTTTCTTTTCTTTTTCTTTTTAATTCAATAGAACAAACTACAATGATGATCAACGCAATTAGTTGTATGATTGAGATTAATTTATTAAATAATTATTACACACAATTAAATTGATCAAATGATATCATTCTTACATTTTATGTGAAATTTAAAATTAAAAATCTAATAATTATTTGTACAAATGTATGTCTAATAAAATATCTCTATACAGATTTGGGCACTTATGAACATCCCACATGCCACACTTTACCATATGGAGAAAGATATAGAAAGTTGTTTTCGTTTGGCTTACCAAAACCTTGAGGCTCCTCTCCTTGATCTTCTGATTGTATGTTGTTGGTCTGTTTGTTATCATTAGAATTATATCTTCTTTGGTAAGAATTGTAGGTCTACTCAGCTACATTTCAATTTTCTGCACAATATTTGGCTAAGTATCTAGCCGCCCAATCTAGATTATGAGTTGTCTTGAATGTTATTGTATTTATTTCATCATCTTATTGCTACTTGGTGTTACATTGTAACCATACATTCTATGGACTTCACAAAAATTTACCCTTTTCGTTTAAAAAAAAAAGTTGAATTTTGATGGTGGAGTTCGATTAAAACATCATAAATCCTAAATGGAATATCTCATTTAAGGATAAGACTATTTTCTTGAGAACATAATTGGATTACCGTCCTGTAAAATATGTGGATTATTAAATCGGGTATATCAATAAATCCAAACCAATAACCCAAATTTTGGAAGGGAAAAAAAAAAATTCCCAGGTGTAAAAATACAAATATTTGAGGAAGACAATTAAAACCATGGCAATAAAATATATATCCAGCCAGTAATACGGATTAGTAGTTCTCATCATTTGTGTTTTCACACTCCATACATTATCTGTGTAAATAAAGTATGAAACCAAAATAGCTAAGGTAATGTTTGGATATGAATGATGTGTTTAAGGAGAATGAATTTTGAGAGTGAAGTTGGAGAATGTAAAATTTATGTTAGGGAATGTGATGTATGTTTGTTTATATTTTGAAAATAGTAAGAAAATTATTTTGAGAAAATTAAAATTTTGGTATGTTTGTTTATGTCTTGGAGGAGACAAATTTTACTGTAGCAGTCAAATCAATACTTTTTTATTGAATTTTTGGGGTGAAAATGGGTGATTTTTTTATTATTAGAATAATAATAAAATATGTATGACGTATATATAAATGGGAAAGTTTTGAAAATAATGAAAGATAGAAGAGAGAATTTTAGAAAATTTAATTTGGCATTTTGGAGGGAAACTTTTTGTATGTTTGGTTACATTTTGGGAAAACAAAATTATTTTCCCAAACTGTAACCAAACATAGCCTAAGGTATTTGGGAAAAGTGCAATATTTTATCTAAATTTATTACTATTCTTTTTTTTTTTAGTATTTTAAAATATTGTTTATTTATTAAAATGGATTAATCTTTTTCAAATTACTCTCCCACTTCATGTATATTGTGCATAATTAACTTTCAAACAACTGCTTCATAGGACAATAGCCTAAAGACAAACAAAACTTGTTCATTTTTATTTTTTAATTATCATACGAATTATGTATGAGGTAAAAATTGGAGCCATAATAATATAAAAAAAATGAATGGAGTATTTTTCGTTCTTTATTTTATCCTATGAGAAAGACAGAGGGAAATTTTTCTGATGAAATATTTGAGTTGGTTACTTTTATGAAAAAAAGATTACGATGTTGCGTTGTTGATTAATCAATAATATTGTCCTTATATTTATGTATATAAAGTTTGGTTTAGAACATTAATAATTTCTTCATGAATATATACACATGTGTAAATAAATAAATAACTATATTGCGCGTAGATGAAAGATCTAAATAAATCAAAAATTTCAAAGGATAAAGACGTCTTTCTATTTCCAATGCGTTTTTTAAGTGAAATGTAATTGTTAAATTTTTCATTTCGAAAAAAATTTCAAAATTGATATAAGATCTTAAATTTTGAAAAAATAGAAATTAATAATTAGATTGGAAGCCCATTACAAGTTCAGTAAGACATCTTTACAAGAAGAGTGAAATAAAGGAAATTGATAAGTCAATTTAAGAATTTTTATTGAAAAAATTTAATGCTTATAATTTAAGTATCGAAAGATTTTTATTAGAAAATTTTGGATGCTCCCAACCCGTTGATTGTATAGAATTAGAAAATTGAAAAAAAAAAAGGAAAAAGAAAAAAGAAATGAGGAAATTCTTATTGATGCTAAATTCACATACACATTGTCATTTATTGATTAAGTGTAATTTACCAAAATGTTCATTTTTCTTTGCAACTCCAAACATAGGAAATAAATAATTCCTTCCCCAAAAGGAATCTGAATCCAATCCTTTCATTCCAAATGCACACTTTAAAAAAATATATTATTTCAGAATATAATAGCCCCAAGTACAGTTGAATTTAATTAATTGGAGTCAACTATCCATGTTTTTCACTCAATTAATATTTCATTATTAATGATTGATAAGTTGTGCCATGTTATTCATCAATTATTGCTTCATTCATACTCCCATATTTTTTTGCTTACTTACACACTAATTATATACTTTATCTTCTTTTTTTTTTTTTTGGCTTCAGACAGGTCAGCTTTCTAGTGTGTATTCATTTTTAGGACACTTAGGGCTAGTTTGATTGAAATTTTAAATTATCTTATGATTATTTATCATGTGATAATTTGTGTGATTTTTTATCATTGTGGTATAGCTTGACTGACATAATAAATAAACCCATGGGATGGTATGTTAATTTATCACGAAAATTGCACATATAAATAAGATCTTTTGATATTCATGTGGGTTTGGATATTTATTGTCACTCTAATCAAACTAATAATAAGAGAAGATAAAAATATTGTATCATACCTTATCATCCCAACCAAACTAGCCTTTAAAACAATGATTGCATATAAAATATAAAAATCAGAGTAAACTATATTGTTTCTTCTTAATTATTGAGAATGATGAAATTCATTGATAATTTTACTTTAAGGATGATGAGATTTGTCCATATATGGGAAGGGAAAAAAATAAAAAAACTTGAGCTGCCCCTCAGTCATTTTTTTATTTTATTGACTTCTTTATTCTATTATTGCATGTTGGTATATGAAATGACAACAATAAATCTAATCCAATTTAAAAATGGATGAGCCAACAAATGTCATAATGACTGTTAAGACCACATTTATATTGCAAAATACCCAATTTAGTCTTATAATTTTACGACTTTATATAGGATATAAGACTTTATATTATATCTTTCAATTTTCTTGGTCATTGTTTAATTAAGAGATTATTTTGGTGAGTTTATAAGTTTTTCAAAATATTTTATATGATGTTTATTATAAAGTTATGACTAATTTTTTTATAAAAAAAATATTTTATAAATTCTCAAAATAAGGTATTGAGATCTTATAAGTATTTTAAAAAAAAAGGATAAAGAGTTTCTTTCTTTGTAATTATTGCATGTTGGTATATGAAATGACAACAATAAATCTAATCCAATTTAAAATTGGAAGAGCCAACAAATGTCATAATGACTATTAAACCCACATTTATATTGCAAAATACCCAATTTAGTCTTGAACTTTTGCAACTTTATATAGGATAAAAGACTTTATATATTTTTCAATTTTCTTAGTCATTGTGTAATTAAGAGATTGTTTTGGTGAATTTATGAGTTTTTCAAAATATTTTATATGATGTTATTATAAAGTGCCTGTTAATCTTTTTTTTTTTTTTTAAATATCTTAAAACTCTCAAAATAAGGTATTGAGATCTTATAAGCAGTTTTAAAAGAGTTTCTTTGTCTGTAATTATAATAATGTTAATTATAAAATTATCATTAGTAATTTATCTTATTTTATCTAAACACATTAAGAAATTATTTTTAAAATAAAATTTTATATTTTACAAGCTCTAAAAATATTATATACGATATATAAATCTATAAAATATATTAAATAAACTTATCCAAACACCCTGCAACTCACAATCTGGTTGAAACTGTTTTTTCCTTTTCTTTTAAAACCTCAAAATCTCTTACATTGCTTCTTCATTTATATATAATTTTTTATTTATTGGCCACAATTTTTATTTTAAAAAAGAAAGAAAAAGAAAAAGTAATTTTGCTTTTCCGATGGTCCCATATTACACTAGAAACTAAAAGCAAGGGGTAATTGTTTTTTGTTTTATTTTATTTTATTGTCTAATAGACTATGCCAATTAGCATTGAAGCCCTTATTATTTAAAAATAAATAAATAAATAAAGAATAAAAAAGTGTATTTGTTCATTTATTGTCCTCAAACTGCTAACACGGTTTGCCAGTGATGCATTGTTCCATCAATAATAATTTAGAATTGAAAGTTCTACACACATCTATATATGTTATTTATTAAATATAATATATTTATTTCAAGCATTAATATATATAATATTTTTTGACCCAATAACATTAATATCATACTTAAAGTGTGAAATTAAAAATTCGAATATAATAAATTCCTAACGTGCATGTATATAAATAAATAAATAAATAAAATAGTTATTTCAATTATTACATTAAAATAAAATTTAAAATCATACAAAAAATCATAATTCAATACCGTTAAGAATTCCTGACTGTTATATGGGTACAACTCATCTTCAAGGTATTTTTTCTTTTTATTTATTTATTTATTTATTTTCTCTAATTGGAACTCTTCCCTAACTTGAAGAAAAATTTAGATAAATTTCAAGGGAAGTACGAATATTATAGTACGTACGTAGTACAAGGAGACACTTACAAGGGGTACATCAATTTTTTGCTATCATTCTACGTTATATTTAGCCTTTCAGCTGTATTCGTATTCTTTATTCTTGCTCTAATATGGACAACATAGGCAGATCCAAGAATTTGATTTCTAGACTTCCAAGTAATAAGTCTTGACAGCCAGGATACTTTTTAGGCAATCTAGATGGTGTCAGGTGAGCTAATAAAATTTTAAAGATCTTTTCTTGGAATATTGAAAATGTATAAGATATTATAAAATATTTAATAATTTTTTTTTAGAAAAAAATTTATACCTTCCTAAAATCAAGTGTTAACAGTTTATAAGTTCTTTTAATGAAAGTGAAGTCTCTTATTTTTAAATTTTAAAAAAGACTTTTAACCTAATTATTTGAATTATAAAATTAACATATTATAAATATCAAAAATCTTATTTTATTCATATACTTCAAGAGTTTATTTTTAAAATAACATATAATATCTTACAAGTTTGAAAAAAGTAATATTTTATATGTTATAGAAGTTTATAAATTTTTTTTAAATAAACTTAAACCATTAGCTTCTCAATGCAAAAAATAAAAATAAAAAATGGAAAATACCATAAAAATATATATATATATGTGATGAAATATAATTACTTAGATCAAGAAAAACAAGTGTCTCAATGCCAATACAATTACCAAAACCATGATGTATACAAGCATAAATCAAGAATTTACATATTTGAACACAAAAGATAGGAGGGCATACAATTTTTTCTTCATCTCCTCACCAACAAGTGGTGGAGAGACTTAAAATCAGACCAAATTTGGACTCGGTTGGGGTCGAAACTTTTATCCCCTAGAATTTGTGGGTAGGGCAAACTAGAGGAAATGCTCAGAGAAAATAAACTAACACATAACGGGTTAGACAAAATCCTATGAAACATCCGTTGACCTAAGTTAGAAAAAACACGACCAGGTTAGAATTCTAGAACTCCTAGGTCAGAAAATAAGAACAAGAAAATTTTATGTTACTTAGACACGAACCAAAGAAAGGGCATACTTTTACAACTTCCCTAATATACCACCACCAAATTTTCACTTCTCCAATCCTATAATTTCCTGAACACAATGGGTGCACCATGTTGTGGGTGTAGAAGCATTAGAACCGACGGCGCGTGCTGATAGCTCGGGGCGAGCTCAAAGGAGAAGCGCTGGAGAATCATGGCGACGGCTAATTTGGCTTGCAGAACGGCTAGATTTTGGCCGATGCACCGGCGTGCACCCAAGCCGAAGGGCATAAATGCCATTGGGTGTTTGGCGGCGTGAGCCACCCCTTTGGCGAATCTAGCTGGATTAAATTCATGGACGTCGTGGCACCATAGAGCTGGATCATGATGGACGGCCAGGATGGGGATAAGTAGTTCAGTTCCACGCAGAATGTGGAGCCCACCCAACTGCATATCCGTCTTGGCCCGTCTGATTATTGCCACTGCTGGTGGGTACAGTCTCAGTGATTCGTTCAGAATCATTCCCAGCTGCATATGGGTTGGACAAAAAATTAAAAAAATAAAAAATTAGTTTGTTAAAACAATAAAATAATTCAATGGAATTCAGACTCTTGTATTTTAGTGTTTTGGTATAAGTTGACCTCAAATTAATAATCACTTGCTATGTTTTATTTTTTCAGTTCAATAATTGCTCTTTTTTTTTTAACCATTTTATTAATTATCATTTTCGAGCTACCTGCTGAATATATTTTAAATCTTGTTTTCTTAATAAATTTAATTAAAAAATCTTCATAAACGAGTCGAATAGATGTAATTTCACAAGCTCAATCATAAAATTTTTAAAAATAAAATAAAATGAAATCTATTGTTAGACATTCTAAGATTGATATTTTTGAGGAGATATATCGTTTAATTATATGACCAAGAAACTCTATCCAGAAGATAAGACCCCTTTTTTTGCGCATCTAACACATGCTAAAGTTTTGCTTTTGTAATATTTAATTTATTGGAACAATTATCAAGGCAGATATTTCTTTTTTTTTTTTTTTTTTTAAGTTATATGTTTTTATTTTTGAGAGGGGAAAGGGGGACCATAGAATGAAACAAATAGTAAACAAATTAGAAACACTAGAGCACTTTAGCTTTTTCCTCATACCGTTTTGAGCTTTGCAAGATCATCTTTAGTTGGGGTGTCACGTGCTCCACACACCCTCAGGACCTCCTCACGTGCCTGTTCCTGCCATTGGGGATGCATGGCCAGAAGCACGGTCGTCCACGTCAGCAGATTCGAGGTGGTGTGTTTGCCGGCGAAGAAGATGGTCTTGCACTCCTCGACGACGTCGTTGGCCGTTATGGCGAGTGGCGATGAGTGGGGTGAGTGCGACGATTCATCGGCGCTCTCTTTTAGACTGGCTTTGATCATGAGTTCCAATAAATCGTTAGGACATTCGTCTGACACCCCCTGACAACCCGAATTTTTCCGCCTTCGATCGATGAGCTTCAGCAACGATTTCCGAATTTCTTTTTCCAATCTCCAAGATATTCTATTCTTTTTAGTCGGCAAGAACCTATAACCAAATTTCCTAATTATTACCAAAATTAATTATATAATTTTCATTTTCCTAATTTCAAGATTCTTTTCTTAAGCATGCCTAGACAAAAACATCATTCCATAATTCACTCCTTTTCATTTTCCCCCCTTTCAACTATTAAGTAAGAAAAAGAAAAGAAAAAAAAATTCCCACTTCATAAAAGCAAATGCAAAATTCTACTGCTACAAATTCTTATACTCAGAAGTCTAATCACAAATTTTACCTCAATATTAAAATAAATAAATAAATTTGTTCGTCAGACATGAGAAAAATAAGCTCATGAAATAATCAGAACGAGATTCACTTGGTCGAACGATTTGTCCAATGTTGTGATAACATCGTAATCATTAATCCGATGATTGATAACTTGGAGGGCAAAATTTTGTTGCAAAATTTGAAGTATATACATAAATTGACAACATACCTATAGCCAGGGATGAAGACTTTCTGATAAGCTTCAGTGGCATGGACAATTTGCTGAGATTGCAGTTCAAAAATGGCTCTTCCATCTTCATAGCTGCTGCCAAAAGTGGCTCTTGTGATGACATCTTCCACCAAATTTTGGAACCAATCTGATACTTCAATTTCCACCTTGCCAGCATTTGACATTTTTTCAGACCATTTCATGAGTGCCTCTTCCATGCTTTTTGCCATCATGGGTATCATCAACTGTATTGACCAAACAAGTCCCAAAAAATAAATAAATAAATAAATATCAATATGTATGATCACATGGAGAGATTGTACTCTTGAGTTGTGCCACTTGGCTAGTTGAGTCTTTTTCGTTTGGATTACTTGATATTGCATATAAAGAACGCTGAACTAAAGTAATTTAAATAATTAAAAAATGAAAAAGAGTTTTACGTGCGTGCCCATGTTAGTTTAATTAAATTTTTTTCGTGTATGAAGTGAGCTTAGCTCGGATCACATGATTATATGACTTGAATTTTATTAATTTTCCTTACTATATGATGTGATTGCAAATAAAAAGAGAAAAATAAAGGTGAAAATTTGGATCTTGGTATATTTTTACCTTGAGATTTTCAGTATGGAAAGTTGGTTGAATAATCTTTCTGTGGTGAGCCCATTTTTCTCCTTTGAGACTCAACAAGCCATCGCCTTCAATTTTCCTCACTAATGCGGGTGACTCATTTTTCTCAAAGAGGTCTGATTTTAGGACAAAAATTTCCCTGATGAGGGCTGGATCAGAAATTGTGAGACGAGGTGTTGGCCCAAACCATACAAGAAACATTGAACCTGTAATAAAACCAATCAAGTATTTATGTACAAAATCATATAAAAAAGGAAAAATATTTTACTTTATGAAGCTCTAATAACAACAAAAATTGCATGTACAAAGCTTTTGAGGGTTTATATCCACTAATTTAAAAATTAAACATAATGTTTACCAAAAGAGGAAGCAGGAAATAAAGAAGAAAAAGAAAAAAAGTGAGAGTTTTTATCATATTGTTCCAAGGCAATGGATAGTGTAGACCCTACTAAAACATATACAATGATCCTCACAGCTCACACCAACTTTCTTGGCTGAGTAATGTGTATATATTTGAAAAGCTATAGAAGAGTACAAATTGGTAGCTTTTTAAACATAGAGAAGACAAGCCCAGAAAATTGAGAAAAAAAAACCTTTTTCCAGAAAAATGAGGGGGAAAAATCCAACTGAAAATTAAGGCATAAAATGATGTTGGGGGGGGGGGGGGGGAGGGAAGAAGAAAAAGATTTAAGTACCATATATTTTCTTCCAGTGATGGTAGAAGGAGAGAACTCTGGGCAGTATATTGTGGGAGAGAGGCATAGATTGAGCTGAAGCTCTCAAATTTAAGCTGGCAAGCTCCTTTAAGTTGCCCAAGAAAAGCTCATACTTAGGCCCTTTAATCCCTTGCTTCATGAAATGATTCTCAATTCTTCTTGGTGTCCACCATAGGTGAAGTACAATTTTCACCACAAAAACAATTAGAATATATGAGATCACAAGGAACCAAAGAAAATGGAAGTAATCTTCCATGCTTAATTTTGAGTTCTTGATTTGGAGGGGTGGGTGGGGTGGTGGGGGGGAACTGGGAAGAAGTTGAGAATATTATTTTGGCTGGCTGGCTGGCTGGATTGTGTTTGTTTTTATACAGAGAAGAGAAAGTAGAGGTTTCTTGTCTGTTGTGTAGGACAATAGGATGAAGATGGGCTTAAACAAGCAGAGGGAAGAAGGCACCTTGTAAATTTTAAGGTCAACTAGTTGAGCAAAAGAAATTTCAAAAAGATGAGGTGTCCTAATGTATATATTTTCAAGACAAGACTACCCCTGTTCAGCTTCCTTATATATATATATATATATATATTTATTTATTTTAATTTTCTGCAGATGGAAAATAAAAACCCAGAAAAAAATAAAAAGGAAAATAAAAGAAGAAGAAGAAATTTCAACAATCATCATAAATGAGAATTTCATTTATGAGACACACATTAATATAGGTTGTGGCCATTGCTCTGATCATGTCATGTGTCCAGAAACAACACTTTGGCCAACCTGAAAGGCTCTTAATTGCTGCCAAATAGATACCCCTGCCTTACTATGTATATACTATACTATAATTAGTTGGAAAATGAAATTCCATTCTTAAATTTTTAATTTTTTCCCCCCTCAGATATGGTGAAACTTTTTCTGCCACTGTTTCCATCAACTCTCTCAAAAATAGCCCTGTTCTTAACTTTTATTCATCATATGCAGAACTCAACTTTCTCAATCATAAAACGAGAAGAAATTAATGGAGCAGATAAGCTATTTACGTCATGACAATTAGGTACGATTATTTTAATTTATAGAAATAATATTATATTTTTTGTGCAATATGAGCGCATACTCTATTATTTTACAGGGCCTCTGCTCATATAATCTTCTTAAAGAAGAAGCATAAAAGATCATATAATCTTTTTAGATATATGTTGTGATGCAATGTATGATTGTGGGGAAATAATAGTAGGCACATGCATGTTTGACCCTAGTTTTTATTAGGGGTCTCTCCCCGCGACGTTTGAGGAAATGACAGAAATTTTAATCTGATTTATAACTATAATTATTGATCCAAAAACAACCATTCCCTTTCAATTGATTGATATATTCCCAGTCTTTTTCAGCAATGTCATTCACAAATTATGATTTCAAACCTAATTTTGCCCCCACTAACTTCAGCAGACTATCCTGTTTTCATGCTTTGCTGACTTCATAGAATTAACAAGAATAGTAAAAGAATTCGCATGATTACTTATTTTATTTTGCATAATTATTGGTGTAACTTGATGTGAGTAAATAAATCTTTTTATTTTCACTTTGAATTCAATTCTTGAGCCGGGCAACATAATAAGCTCTAGTTTTGAAAATCACAGGAAAATTTTTTGATGTATAAATCAAATATCAAATTAAAAGGTAAAAAAAAAAAAAAAAAATTACAATAACTAAAACAACCTTCCGATATCTAAGTCAATTATTAGAATAAAGAGGGTAAAAGAATAATTATAAAAAGATGGTGGAATTCTAAACATTACGCCCTACTTGCTAAATGTAGTAAATGGAGGTATTTATAACATTTTCTAATAATAATTTTGCATATGTGTCTACATCCCTGAATCTCCTGATCGATCTTTTTAGTATAATTTTAAAATACTCAAGATTTAAATCAAATTTTAAATGACTAACAAATTGCCTGTAATATCTAAATCCCGTGCATAGAAGGTTATTTTTGTAATACCAGATCATAACTAAATTTTTCTTTCAATTATTACATACCTCCACTACCACATCAATTAATGCCCAAGATTCTAAACACTAGCAAGCTCTACAAACATAATTCGTGAAATACAATGATAACATTTATAAATATGTTGGGTCGCAATCAAAATTCAAACTCTAAACATCATTGTAGTTTTCAAATTAGGAAAGGTCGACATGTTATAATCAATTTTTTTTCTTCTTTTAAATCAAATTATAAATCAAAATTCCCAATTTATCCGATGAAATAACGCTCCCACAGTATAATTTCTTGATCACCAACAGGCCGAGGGGCCCGGAGGAGCCAAAACAGAGGCCGGTCCGGTGGCCAAATATGTCCGGGCTGGCCGAGCTGAGGGAAGAGCGAAGTTTCGAGGTGGCGCCTATAGTGGCTCCCCCTTCCCGGCCCCTTTTTGCCTGCAAAGAAAATGATGAATATTTTCTAAGGGAGGCACCGGAGGAGTTGTATTTTGGAAGTTTGCTCTTAAATTGATGCACATGGGAACAAGGCTGTCTATTTTATTGCTCCTTTTTGCTGTGTTAGCGGGGGGATGTGCCTTGGTTGTCCCAAACCATGGGTGCCCCATGCTAGGGCACTTCCCTTAATCTTGTCTTAATACTACCAAAACATCATGGGGCCATTTGCACCCCACCCCCCTTCCTCTTATATTTTTTTTCCAAACTTTTGGTGCCTCCTTTCCGAGAAGATAGAGCAGTGTTAGAAGAAAAAAAATAAACTGGAGATCAGATGTTTTTGCCCTTTTTTGTGAAAAAATATAATAATCTGTCTGATGTCTCAGCTGCATTGTGCGTATTTATAAAGGTTAATGTTAAGTAGGTAAACCGTTTTGCAAATTTGATTCACGCAGAAATCCTTTGTTAGGTTCATCGCTTTGTTATTTGTCATTTATGTAACATATGTAACACACCACCTTGTGTATAGCCACTACTTTCCATATAGTAGCTGCCAAACGACATTTACTGCAGACCAACCTTGTTCTCAATCATATGTACAAAGGAACTATTTTAGAGCCCGCAAATTGAATCTAACATAATGATTTTGTCACCTAAATAAAGTCCCAAATCTATTTTTTTTTATTATTTTTATAAATTGATTCCGTATTTTGAAATCCTTTAGTAGATATTTGAAATATAGACATTTTAAATAATCCCAATACAGAAAAAATTTGTGAATGTATACTATTATTATGATTATTATTATTATAAGTTCGAAATTCTTAATTTTCAAGATTCAGTAAACAACTTTGTTTTCAATTATACGAAACAACTTTTAAGCCCAAGGATTTGAATTTAAGATCAGGATAATCTCACCTCCCAAATAAATTTATAAGTTAATTTCAAAAAAAAACAAAAGCATTTCACTAGCTAGATATATATTTGAAATATAGATATTATTTCAAACAGAAATTAGAAATATTATTATAAAGTTAAAATCTTTAATACAATTCAGACACGATACGAACATAAACAAAACCAATCGACCACCAAATGACTAGTGTCGTGAACTCACCACACAATATTCGATCTTCGACGAGTTGAATTAATTGAGGAGGTGAAATATAAACATTATATATCATGAAATTAATGAGTTAAGAATAGATATAGGGGAAACACAATAGCATAGGAGGAACAGGGGAGGGCCTGCCTCCCCAGACCATTATAATGACGAGTCTGGGCTGAGTGATCCCTATCCTTAGCTCCATTTGTACTCAAATTTCACCATTCAGAACACTATCTCCATGCAACAATAAGTACACTCATCTAAAGACTTTGTCTGCTAAGGGACCCTTTGGATGTGTCTATGCCATGTGCTTTTTATAAAGGAAGAAAGCACGGAATTGCTTGATTGTCCTCTTTGCCAGGCCACAACCACTGTTGGTTGTGCAATAAAACTGACCAATCCGTTACATTTGTCTATTTTCCTTTATTTTTTTCCATTTTTTTGGAAATAAGAAATAAAAAATAAAAAATAAAAATTGGGCCTTCCTGCTGAAGAGTTAGCCACTTGTACACCAAGTTAATTTTTTTTTTTTTTTAATTACTATAAGTCAACTCTTGGGTTGAAAAAATTAATTATTTTTTTAAAAACAATTTGGTCTGATATATACAGAGTGGGGCCTATTATTATTTTAAGTGGAAATTGTATAATATTTGTCACACGTTAATTCCATTGGACTTTTATTACATTATTAGTTCATACATGAGATGGCTCCAATCTTAAAGATATTAGGAAAGTCTCTGGACTAGTAGAGGGACAACCCGCTCCAGAGGCGGAGGGTGTTTGAGAGAATTTATAAATTTGTTAATAAATATTTTATAAAATATTTGATTACATTTTTTAAAAATAAACTTATAAATTCTTAAAATTAGATATTATGATCTTAAGAGCTCTAAGTAAAAGAAAAGAAATAAAGAGTTTCTATCTTATTTTTAAGTTCTTTGATTTTAGCAATGTTAATTATAAAAATATCAAAAAATATTTTAAAAGTTGTAGAAAGTTAAAAAATACTTTAAATTAGTTCAAAGGGATAAGGTGCTAGGCTAAATTTATTTAAAAAATCCTGTTATAAACACATACATCTTATAAGATATTTTTTGAGCTTATAAGTTCAAAAATAAGTTTTTGAGTTGTTTAGATAAAATAAGATTTTGAAAATTTTCTAAAAATATCAATATCGATAATTTCATAATCAATATAATTAAAATTAAAGAAGTTCATTAAATTTTTGAAAATAAGTTAGAAACTCCTTACTCTTTTTTTTTTTTTTTGAAAAAAAAAAAACTTATAAGATTCTAACATCTTATTTTGGAAGTCCACAAGCTCATTTCTAAAAAAATTATCAACACTTTACAACATCCTATAAATTCTCAAATATTTTATCAGAGACTTAGCATAATTATTCAAATTTCTCTATTAAATCAATACAATAATTGTTAAACGCATCCATCTTTCTATTCAACTCCACAGACTCAGTTGACATATTCTACATAGAAACTGTATTTTTTCCCTCCCGTGACGTTGTTTACAAACTCAATTTGTTGAATTTATATACTTACATCCCCCACATCACTTCAAAATTCAAATAATCTTGATATTCACGAGATGTACATAAAAATAAGATGTTGATGCGTCACGTACTGTTGATACATATGCACAAAAACAAAACTTTGCAGTTATGTCCCCTGTTTTTACGATAAGGATTTGGCATTGAGTTTCTTGTTAGTGTATGAATGTTTGTATATCAATTTTCCCAATTATGTCATTGCCTATCTTTGTGTGGTGGCCACGTCATGCCATCGTTCTTGACAACATCATCGTTTAATTTTTTTTTTACAACCCAATTTGAGTGTGTGTGTGTGTGTGTATAAATTATAAATTTGCATAAATAATTTATAATTATTTTATTTTATAACATTGGTGATGTGCTGAATTCGTCACTGCATATGAAAACTCTTGATGGAGAATTTTGTTTTGATGAGAAGGCAGTCAGACGAGTAATTAAGAAAGTGGAGCAACTTATAATAAACTACATTAAGATTTTTGATTTTTTTAATGTAAGATAAAATTTAATATTATTAAATATGATTACATTTCTGTCCAGTGATTCATGTCTCGCCAAAATGTGTATTCAAATGAATGAAACGGAATTTTTTCTGATATAAAGTTAAAACATAATGGCCCGTTTTCTGTTTGAAGATTTTATTTAAAAAAAATTAATTATCAATATTTTTATTATATTTTCATCTAACAATTCACAACTACCTCGAATGTATACTCAAATTAGTGACATAAAATTTTTCCTTCTATTATGTCGAAAAATGCCATGACCCATTTTTTTCGATGATTTTATTAAAAAAAAAAAAAGAGAGATCAATAATCATTATCTTCATTATGTTCTATTAAAATAATCGCTGAATACATACTCAATACTCAAATATATACTCCAATGAGTGATAAAATATTTCTTTATATGAAGTGATCAAAAAATTGTAACAGCCATCTCTTTTTCTTCAATTTTTCAAAGATTTTATTTTAAAAAAAAAAAGAAGAATCAATTATCAATATCTCTGTTATATTTTATTCAATAGTTTATGATTCACTTGAATATATATATAATACACACAGGCGAATGGCATTAAATTTTTCTTATGTAAAGTCAGAAAATTAAATGGTCCGTCCCTTTTTCCAATTTTTTTGAAAGTTTTATTTCAAAAAGGAGGATCAATTATGATTATCTTTTTGCAGTGCAATCATCAGCATATTGCCAAGCTGCAACTGAAAATCAGTTCATTTCCCAACATTAAAGAATCTAACGACATTTTTCAATATTCTTCTTCACACACACACAAAAAAATAAAAATAAAATAAAAATAAAAAGTAATTTCAGAAAAGTGAACTCTGTGGATTCTTATCATCATCTTCTGCTATCTGCAAACATCCAATCATGTAAATTTGGCCTCTTCCTTCCACATATCTCTATATATATAAGGCTGAAAACTGTTTCAGGTCTCCTCCAAGGTGTACGTAGTCGCTTCCAGCTTTACCCATCCCTCATGCTCTCAACAGTCATTGCTTTAGCTTAGAATATAACCATCTTCCTCAGGGGCAATTTGGTCAATCTACTTGTTATTGAACCTGATTTGGAACAGAATAAAAGTTTGACAGATTTATGATTTTGAACAAATGTGATTCCTACAATTCCTTTTTATCATAAAATGTTACTACCAAAAAATTATGCTATACGAAAAAATGCTATGAAAATAATTTCATAACTATAGCTACAAATTATAGTTACAAACTTTTATAGCAAATGTATTTCTTTAATTATAATCAAATAAAAGTTATCAATTATCAATTTATAGCATTGAACGTTCGAAGCATAATAGAATAGGTGTATTATTTATAGGAAGATTAATACATATAAAAAAAAGAATTATCATCAACTACGGATTGATCGTAGCGAGAGTTAACCATGAAAGCATCAATTTCAAACTTGACTAGAACAATTTTATAGTTAAAACTATGAATTTTTAATAGTAACTACGAGTTGGTCGTAATTAATGTCCTAATTTTTTTAGTGTGTAAAATGATCATCTTGCCCTTCCAATGATTCCCATGTTGGCTATTTTCTAGGGATTATGGAGACAATTCATTGTGAGGATTGTCACTTTTGTTTCTATTTGTTTCCTCGTTTTCTTCATGTTTAAAATTATGTTGGTTGAAATTCCATAATGTACTTAGTGCATGAAGCTAATGTTTTGCATCAAATGCCTTTGTCATTATCTCATGTTATCACCACCTTACCTTTTAGATGATTAATTTCCATAATTGGAAATTGCTATGCATGATCATTCATTTTGGAAAGACTAAATTATCCTTCAGTAGTCTCTTTTACGAGTGTTACCTTATTTTTTTTCTTAAGGATTAGTACATCTCATTCACACATCACTAGAGATGAATTTTAGAAATTTGACACTATATTTTATTTAGTGAACATTTCCCATCCCAGAGAATAGCATTAATCTAACAGTTCAAATAAATTGAAAGCAACGTCCAAGAATTAATCTTATTTTTGCGGGACGAACATTAACTTAACATTTTGAATGGATTGCAAAAAATATTCTAAAGATCCTGATGTTACAGATTGAAAGAGGTTCTGCTGTTAAGGAATGAACATGAATTAAACATTTCTAACAATTGAGAGAAATATTTAAGAAATCCTAGTCTTACAGAGCGAATATTAACATAACATCTCGAACAGATTCGGTGAATGAAGCACGCGTCATTCTCACATCAAAGAATAGGCAAGGCGACAAGTTATTATTTTCAATTGCTAAAATTATGTCAACAACAAAGTGAATGTCCATAGCAAAAAAGTAACTAAAACAAACTCAATGAGTTAAAATATGCCTAAATTATTGACATGATAGCACTAAATCCATAGAGGGCCTAACTTTTTTGTGACCAATTATGCAAAGTATATAAAAAAAGTTCTCAATCATAATCACCTTCCTAAGTTTTCTAACATTAATTCCTTGATGTTGTCCTTGCAAAATGGTGTGAATGATAGACATTGATGAGTTTCCCACAAAAGGAAATGTGCATTTGCCAATTCTGCAACACACCAACAACTATTCAATCTCACACTCAGTAGTACTTTTTGCTGCAAAAATCATGATGAACCCCATTGACAAAACACATTTTTCTCACCACAACATAAATGACCTTCCACAAAAAATTTTATACCCCACCCCATCTTGTCCTAACCTTAGCTGCAAGAAAACTGATCACTTCCATGGTACACACTTTTGATTTTTATTAATTGTCTTTTCAGCCCAAAAAGAGATTTAAAAAGAAAAATTATAAGGGTTTTTTGTTTGTCAACGACATAGATATTTTTCTCAGAATTATGTTCTCTTCTTCCCTTATTAAGATGACTGGCCATGTGCTATCAATTTGGCTACTCTTCCCCCATTATTGAGTGAAATGACTTGCAGGGCTTGGACTTAAGCTAAAAGTTGTTAGAATTGCATATCAGTATTTTGTTTGTTCTTCTGCAGATGACTCAGAGAAGAACTTTGAACAGTAGTTTTAGCTTAAAAAATAGTGGTGGCTATGCATTTTTCTTTCTTTTTTTGTTTTCAAGATTTTGTGGTTTTCTAACCACCATTCAATAATTTTTTGTATTTGTCTTAAGATAATTAAGTGTACTGCATAGCTGCATTACTGTTTATATCTTTTTTTGGGGTAATTAACGAGGTCAATTATATAAACTATCATAGTTGTACACTCGATTTATGTGCATTTAATAGTACAATCGATGTATATATATGAATACAATATATATTTAAAATTAAGAACAATAATAAATGATTGTGTACATATAAAGCAGTAGAAGTGATTTGATAGTTATCTATACAATTATGAGATTAAAAATAAAATTTAACATATTTTTAAAAAAATAAATGAAAACACACCCAAAAAAAAAAAAAAGAAACTTGATTATTAATAGTATAGATATATCAGATTAATCACTATTTTCATTTTAACGAATATAAACAAGACCCCAACCAAATTTTAGATCGATTTATACATTGATTGAAGCACGAACTATCCAACATCATGCCACATTTATCACTAATTATTAATTAATAATTCATAAATATCAACTTTCAGCAATTAAAAGTGAAAGAAATACCACCATTTGATAAGATTTAGACATAAAACTCCAAAACTTAGGAATCTCAACTATAGAATTTCAATTGATTAAGTCCATTTGACATCTCTACCTTGTTTCTTGCAAGTGGATAGAAACTTAATTCTCAAATTAACCATCTTATCTACTTATTTAAACCTTAATAATTCCTATTGTCCTTTTCCTTCTTTATAAGGGCATTTATGGTTTAATCATATCTGCAAAAGTACTATTCTTAAAATTATGTACATAGGTCTCACCTATAAATTAAATTGGCTGAAATATGACCATTCTTCAATTATGGCAAAGAGGTCTTAAAATTTGAATTCAATTGTTCTAAATCCCCAATTCCCAAGCATTATATCACAATAACTTAATATATATATATATATATATAAATATATAGCTTATATAATTCATTAAATCATCGAATCCTAGTCCATTAAAAGAGTATTGAGCAATTATAGTATAAGTTTTACTTTAAAAAAATATTAATTTTAAGAGTAATTAGTCTCTTATGCATAACAATGATTGTCTAACAGGGTACTTGGGTAAGTTTATAAGTTATTTAAAATATTTTATAAGATGTTTGAGAATTTATAAATATTATAAAGTATTTAGTAAATTTTTTTAAAAAAAGATCTCATAAATTTCTAAAATGAGATATTAGCATCTTATAAGCTCTTTTTAAAAGAAAATAAGAAATTCCTGACATATTTTTAAGATTTTAACAAACTCATTTAATTTTTATTATGTTAATTATAAATTTATCATTACCAAAAATTTTATAAGTTCCAAAATTTTATTTTATCAAACACATCAAGAACTTATTTTTAAAATATAATCTAATATTTTATAAAATGTATGAGCTCGTAATATTTTTGAATAAATTTAGCCGAACCTTCTAAACCAATCGTGCAATTTAAAATTAATTAAAATTCATTAAACAACTCAAAAATGAATATACAAATATATCTCGAGCCCTAAAAAATTATGTTCCTTTATTAATTAGTTATCATTATCTCTGATTGGAGAAAGGCAAAAATTAATCTTGACAAAGTAACAAAGCAGCCCCCAAATGTTTCGTATGAACCAACAACAAGATAACACCGAAAAGCCAAAACGCAGGCTATTATTTTCGGACAAAGAAAAGAAAGTTTTCAAAAAAATCTAAAAGAAAAATAAAATAAAAAGTTGGGGCAACATTGGATTTGTCTGTTACTACCGACCAGTGAGAAGCGGTAACCACTTTTGCGGCATGTTGTCACAGGTAAATTTTATTTTATTTTTTTAATGTATTGAAAAAATTAAAATAAATAAAAATAAATAAATGGTTTTATTAAATTATTTTATGGCCAGAAAAGATGTGAAAGGAAAAATTAAATAAATTGGGGATAACCCCTGAACTAAAACAATGTTTTGTCTCTTTAAAACCATGCTTCGCTTTTCACTTCTCTGCTTTTCAGGCAATGTCGTTTTCTATTTTGATATTATATTTTATTTCCTTATTTCTCGGTTTTGTTCATTATCTTGCAAGAATGTCTCAAGTTATTTCAAATTTATAATGTGATTTGGACACAACTGGATTGTCTTGGGATGGAAGGGTTAGATATTTGACTTCAAATTTATAATGAAAATTTTATTGCATTTTGTTTAAATTAATTTGAGTAACAACTAATCTTAAATCGTTAGACAGTTATTCTAAGTTGTTTTGTTTTTTTTTAAATATATTTTAATGAGTTTTTATATGAATTTAATTTTTAATTTCAAATTATTTAATTCAAAGCAACTTAAACTATTTGGCATGATGAGGATGAGTATTGACTTCAAATTTATAACAAAAAATTTATTTTATTTATTTAAATTAATTTGAGTAACAAACTAACCTAAAATGGTTTGACAATTATTTTGAATTTTATTTTTTTATATTTTGATGGGTTTAAATATTTCAATCTAATGCATCCTTAAACAATTTGTGGATAATGAGAAAGAATATTGACTTTTAAGTTTACACCCAAATTTTATTGCATTTATAAAAATTAATTTGAATAACAACTAATCTCCAATCGTTTGACAATCATATTGAGTTGTTTTTTGCTTTTTATTTATATGGCTTTTCGAATCAATTTAATTTTTAATGTTAAATACTTCAATTCAAGGCAATCCTAAATAATTTCTTGATAATGTAACTTCAAATTTATAACGAAAATTTTGTTGCATTTATTTAAATTAATTTGAGTAACAATAATTTCAAATCATATATTATTTTAAGTTTTCCTTCTTTTTCTTTTTTAATTAATAATTAATTAATTTCAATGGGTTTACAAATGAATTTAATTCTTAATTTTAAGTACTTCAATCCATGGCAACCACGAACAGTTGTGGACAGCAAGAATGAGTATTGAGTTCAAAGTTGTAATGAAAATTTTATTGCATTTATTCAGATTAATTTGAGTAACAACTAATCTCAAATTGTCATTGCTTGACAAGAAATTAGAGGGGTTTTATTTAATTTTGCTGGATTTTCAAATGAATTTAATTCTTAATTGGAAGTATTTTAATGAAGCCAACCTTAGACAATTTGTGGAGAATGTCAATAAGTATTGACTTCAAATTTTTATTGAGAATCTTATTGCATTTATTTAATTAATTCAATTAGCACTAAACTCAAATTGGTTGATCATTGAGCTGTACTTTTTCTTTTCTTTTTATGAATTTTTAAAGAAATTTAATTTTTAATTTTAAATCCTTCAATCCAACGCATCCTTAAACTGTGGACAATAAGAATTAAAGTTGGAAGTCAAATCAAACTACTCAATACTCGACACAGAATTAATCGCTAAAAAACTTTTTAAAACTCAACTCAAACAATTGAAAAACTCATAAAATATGTGTAAAAATTCAATTGTTTGAGCTCGAACTCGATTAAAATATATATTATATTAATAATAAAATTAAACTCAAATATAATTTTTAAAATGCAATAAAAATAAAGATAATTCCAAACAATAACATATCCAGCTCGACTTAATTCATTTATACAAACAACAAATAACTTTAAAAAATGAAAAGATAATATGCCTTTAGAAACGCCTCACCATATTTGTTTCCATATGTGTTGGCAAAATTAAATATTTGAAGTACAAAAATGTTACGTCCAGTGACTTGTAGCTCAAGTGGCATTAATCTCTCCTATTAAGTGAGAGGTCTCGTGTTCAATCCGAATGGACATTGTTTCTCTAAATACAAAAAGGTTGCCTATTAAAAAAAAAAAGGAGTACACAACTTCACATTTTTGGAGTCAAAAAAACTTTTGACATTTTTTTCATCCAATTTGTCTTTTGCCTTTTCCAATCTGTTAATTAGTGGGCTTTTGACTGTATCAAAATCAAAGCTACCCTCTCCACTTTATTTGAAGGCCCACATGCTATTCATACAAATTCCAATCATCGAAATATTTAATTTTATCCTCTTTTTTTTTTTTAACACTTTTGGGCCAGCCAACTTGGAGGGGTTTGACATTATCAATCACCCATACTGTTGAAAGTGCCAACTCTTTCTTGGCCTGAATATTCCCACAACATAACATTGTGTATGCTTGGGACAAGATTAGGGGAAAGAATTTCCGAAGGATCTTCAATGTCTCCTTTTTTCTTTTTTCCTTTTTCTTTTTTTTCTTTTTACCATAATAAAAAATGAATATCAATTTATTGCAATGTTAGTTGAACAAAAACCATAGGATAAGTTCTTTGTTTATGTTCAATGTATTTGGGGTTTGATGTTGGAGATCTTTCTCTTTATCACTTCATTCGTTCTAGTATTTATGACTTTATGAGTGTTCTCACATCAATCATTGTGGGATATGCTACTTTTAGGAAATATGTATTAGATGAATTTCCCTTTTTCATTTTGATTTGCTTAATTTATATATTTTTACGTGTGCTTTTAGGAGAAATTTGATCTTTTTCAATTTCATAATACCATTATGTCACACAGGTGTCATGATATGTTCAACTAGAGTGTTCAATAGCGTGTTAATAGTTATATTTATTACTGTTAATAATTAGAAAAATATGTATAGTTACATTAGATTTATAGATTATTAATGAAAAATCAGTTATCTTTTGATGTGTTTTTGAGTGGTATCCATAAAATATCCTTAGTTTTATCATTTAAAATCCCATCCATTATGCATCCCATTGTCATCATCTTATCCTAACTTTTTAATCTATATATGTGAGAAACCATGTATAGAAACTATTAAAAGAATTAATATTAAATAATTTTATGTATTTTATTTTATAAAAATTTAATCATGCACATAGAGCGTGCAAAAATCACAAATACTAATAATAATTCGACAATACCACAATTGATATCATATAGTTGATGTGATAATTTTGTTTGAGACAATACGTCTGTTAATAATCATCAACAACAACATACACACATTTGATATTATTAATCTTTAACAACGTAAATTAGTACATAACTTTTATTATAATTATATTCATACACACGCATATTAGAAGTTCGATAAATTCAAACACATAACTTTATATTATATGTGTAAGTCTTATATCAATGAGTTAAATGATCGCCAACAGTTTGATATTATCTGTTTATTAGAATACTATTTATCCAGTGATGGCTGACTTTACTTTTTTTGGTTTTCCAACAACAAATTCACACCCCCTAATCCTATTAAAGTCATAGTCTTTTCAACATCAATCCAAATACCTTCGATCCGAAAAAAGATTTTCTCTCATTCTGTCGATGCTGTCTCAATTCGAACTCATTGTAAAACACTATCCCGCTAATATTGAAAAGTTTGAATTACCCGAATTCATTAATTAATGAAAATGGCCTGTACATGCACCAAAACTGATTTTGCTTATTCATATGTTTTTCAATGAATGGACAAAATTGAAATTATTTTAAAATATAATGATAGTTTTTGTTTCTTTTTTATTTTTTTCTCTCTTCAATTTTATATTTTTTTCGTTTTATTGAATTATTTCATTTTTTGGTAATTTTTTGTTTTTCTTAAAAGTTTAAGATTATTAAAGATTAATATATTATTGAGGAAAAATAAGTAAATGTTTGTATTTAATTTATCTATACTATATAAAAAATAAAGGGCTTTATACTCACATAACATATATTTTCATATTAATATATTAAATTTACTTGCCAAAAATATCCCCATAAGTAGTCCACAAATCTCAATAGTATACAAAAATTAACTTCATATTTTCTGCTATACCAAAGATAATTAATTATATTATATTTTTTCTATTATTTGTAACTCCATTCTCCTGCCAACGAACCCACAATTCACTATTTATAACTCATTTCTCTGTGCTCATGCTCTAAAAATTAACTGACACCACTACTTTATACATGTAAGGATAAAATGTCACTAACAATTGATAATATAAAAAAAAAAATAATGTTACCCGCAGTGCGCCTAAATTGCTAATTTTAATTATTTTTCATTTGCCCTATTTCCGTTGGCCTTTGCCAAATTCACCTCATATCTCGTGTTAATCAATAGGCACGATTTTGGGTTTTTGACTATCAAATTGTGGTTAGAGGAGATATGGCATCGGATCCATTGGGTGGACCCGAGTTGGATTCAATGGATTATGAGCTCTATAGCTTGATGCCTTGATCCATATTTTAAAAAGGCCCAAATCATGTCCAATTAAACATTTAAATTTTAAACCATATTAAAATTCAAAATTGCTTTTTCACATTTAATGTTTGGTTTAAATTTATGTTAATTAACACATTTAAAATAACATAAATAATCATTCAGTTCCTTGTAGTTCAGTGGCATCACTCTCCTCTATTATGTGAAAGTCTTGTGTTTGACCCAAAATGGGTGCATTGTGCACCTTAGTATATTTTATACTTTAATTATAAAAAATCGTCATTTGTAATGCTCTATTTCTCAAAAAAAAAAAAAAAAAAAAATCTCATAAGGTGAGTGCTACAAATTTTTGGAGGGTGTGTAGCTAAGTTTATTTAAAATATTTTATAAGTTCCTACATCTTATGAGATATTTTTGTAACTCATAAGATGTTAAGTCTTAGTTTAAACATGACTATTGATCAATGATTAAAAAATCAGATCGGACCGGCTGATTCGACTGGGAATCGGCCAAGGTTACGGCCCGAGTTGATATATAAAACCAATTCAATCGATGAACTGATTTTTCAAGAAAATTGGTTTTTAATTTTTTTAAATAAAAACTTAAAATTAATTAAATAAATATTTTTTATTTATATTTGAAATTTTTGTGTTATTTGAATTGGTGTTTATTATTTTTGTAAGCTGTAATAGATTATGTAAGAATAGTTTATAGCAAGTCTTATTTCATGAGTTGATACTTTAAATTGATGTATTGATATTTTAAATTAATGTATGAATATTATTATGGAGTAGAGTTTGAAGACAATTTTATAATATTAGGCAATTTTTATTGTTTTTTTCTCTTTATATATACATACATATATATATTTATTTATTTTTATATTCTAATATATTTATATAATATTAAATATAATTATGACATCACACCAGTTGAACCAGTCGAACCAGTAACCGGTAAGGCCACCGATTTGATCACTGGTCCGGTTTCTCAAACATTGCTATTGATGTATTTGGATAAAATAAAATTTTATAATTTATGAAATGTTAACAATGATAATTTTATAATTAACACGTTTAAAGTGTAAGATATTATTTATTAAAACTTCTTAAAATATCTTATAAGTTCACCAAACATAATTTATAATTTATCACCAAACATAATTTATAATTTACTCATTGTTTAGACTGTTTAAAATTTAATAAGTTGTCAATGAAAACTAATTCAAAGTTCAAACGGCATGTTTTTTATTTATACCTTCATACTCAATAAAGATTTATTAAGGTTGAAACCCAACGTTACACTTATAGCTAAATCAACGAACTAAAGACCTTGAGTTTAAATACTAGCAGACTGCGAATTTCATTCTACTTTTATAAATATTTTTGTGTTAGTTAATAACTATTATAATTGTTGATAATGAGTAATTACTAGTAACACAATAATTAATTAGAACAAAAAATGCAAAAATAAATACAATTATTTATTTCATTAGTTAAATTATTTGCTACCAATCCATATAAAATCTACATTTAATTAAGATTCACCATTATTTGTTAGTTAACAACTGTTATAATTGTTGACAATGAGTCATTACTATTAATATAATCATTGTCCAATGGCTTTGTAGGCCAATAACATCAAGTTTCCCCTATTATGTGGAGGTATTGTATTCGAACTCGAATGTGTTATTTTGTGCACTAAATGAATTCTATAGACTTATTGTAAGAATATTCTTTGTTACGTGTAGTATTTTCTAATATATATATATATATATATAATCATTAATAAGCAAAAAAAAAAAAAAAGCAAAAAAAAGTACACAATTATTCCATTTGTTAGCTAAATTATGTGCAACTGGTCCACGTAAAAATCTACGTCTAATTAATACTCGCCAAAGAGGTCTGTGACTTCCACAGTCTCAGCAACCCGGTTTAGTGACTTCATCGATTCTGAACCGCACATTCGCTCGGTCGTCTTCTTTACACGCTCCTCTCTCTCTCTCGCTCGCTCGTTCTGTCTGATTACTCAGTCAATTCTTTCATTCTGCTAACAGTATCCTTTCCCGTGTAGTCTGAAAGACGATTAAAATGAGTAAGCTCTCTATTTCTTTACCTTGATCTCCGGATTTTTTAATACTGTGATATAATTTCAATTAGATTAGCATTTCCGGCGTGTTTTTGTCCGATTAACAGTAAAAATTGATGGTTGTATTCTACCAATCACTATTGAGATGCTAATCATTGCTTTTCAATTCTATTCGTGTTGGCTTTTTCTATTTAAAATCAGGATTTGGAAAAATCAACAGATTCATCGCGCAATTCACTCGCCAAAGTGTTGTGAAAGAGCCTTCGCTTGCAGCCTCTGGTTTCAAGGTAGTAATTCAACTTTAGCTGAATTAATTTCATTATTCGCCTGACAGATTGCAACCATAAGTGCGATTGTATTTTATTGCTGTTGTTCATGTGTAATTTAGATATCTCAAGTTAATTTTAACTTGAAAATTAGGGGCAATTGCTATAAATACATGCAATAATTAAAGTAGTAATATATACACCGCGTTATATACATAATGAAAAAAATAGGATTTCAATAGATATTGAAGTATACTTATCAGTACATACCCCAGCTTGTATACATAAATGAAGAATAAGATGTACAATAAATGTTAAAGCATACCTCTTCACTGACTGGTAATTTATGCATCTCATGACTTCTTTGATTCTCCAGCTACCAAAAATCTCTCAGCATGCAAGAGATATTTTTCTTTAGATGATTAACACATAAGAATTCAAAATGAAAGAAATGTGATAAAGATTTGACAAAAAGAACTTACATTCTGAATGGTAGGTTACTGATGTGAAGAAAAAGCTTACCAATGAAAAGATTTTTCCGCTTATATCCTTCTAAAGGTATTTACTATTATATATGGACAACTATATTAATCTGCCATTTATTCATTGTTGGAATCAGATGTACTACTAATGTGGGGATAAGAGAACAAATTTTCGGGTGTGTATAAGTGGTTAACTAAGAAGAAGTTAGATGTGAAGAAGAAACTTGTTTGAGGAGGGGAATGTGATGTTTGAAGGTGGAGGTTGGGAGTTTAAGACCTATTGGGGCAATGTTTGAAGGGTGAGAAGCTAGGATCTTTAAAACCAAACAATCAGACAAATTAGGGTAATGTTTGGTTACACATTATTTGTTTTCGGAGAACGAGTTTTGGGAGTGGGGTTGGGGAATGTGATGGATGTTTGTTTATATTTTGGGGAATAGTTAGAAAATTATTTTGGGGTTTTTTTGATATGTTTGTTTATATTTTAAAGGAGACAATTTTTACTGTAGTGGTCAAATTAATGCTTTTTTGTTGGGTTTTTGGGTGAAAATGGAATTAAGTAATTTTTTTATAGTAAGAATAATAATAAAATATATATTATATGTATATGATATATATATATATATTATATAGAAAATGGGGAAGTTTTGGGGATAATGAAGGATAGAAGAGAGTATTTTGGAAAAACTTAATTGAGTATTTTGGAGAGAAGAAGGATGTATGTTTGGTTACATTTTGGCAAAACAAAATTGTCCTGCTTATTCTTCAAATACAAAGTTCTTTGTCCTGCTTTGCTTGGTAAACAGTTATTGCTCTTTTTTTATCAGTAAATTTCTTATGCAACATTTGTGCCATTTTGAAGTGCGACTTTTATGGAGATGCCCCTTCTTGATTAATGACATTTTTTTCAGCATAATTTCCAGGCTGTGCCAACACTTCTTCCAAATCATGGTCAAGGTGGACCTGGTTCTGCTGGTTCAAAGTTCTTCAAAACATTTGCACTTTTTGGTGCAGGTTCTGCAGGACTTCTGAGTTGTGCAACAGTTGCTTATGCTTCTGATGAGGCTGAGCATGGATTGGAGTGTCCTAGCTATCCATGGCCTCACAAAGGCATCCTTAGTTCATATGACCATGCTTCGTAAGTGAATGCATCATTTTCCTGGTTATTGAAATTATTGGGGAAACTGTAGTTTTATCTGTTTGGGATAGTAAATTTGTTGTAACTTTCTGCTAGTCTGCCAATTTGCTAGAGAAAAGAATATCACTGTGCATTCAAATTTTAGAACTTTGTTTTCCTAAACTAGCTTTAAATTGAATAGGCTAAAGATCAATAACAGTTTCATTAGATGAAATTCTACTTGAGGTCAAATACTTTTTATGAAATGGAGGATGTGGTAATTTTATTATTGCCTGATCTCTGCTAGTATGTATCTCTCTCTTTTTAAACCTAATTTGTGTGAGCAGGATTCGTCGGGGTCACCAGGTTTATCAGCAAGTTTGTGCATCATGCCATTCAATGTCACTTATTTCTTATCGTGATCTTGTTGGTGTGGCTTACACTGAGGAAGAGACTAAAGCTATGGCAGCAGAGATTGAAGTGGTTGATGGCCCAAATGATGAGGGCGAGATGTTTACTCGCCCAGGGAAGCTGAGTGACCGTTTTCCTCAGCCTTATGCTAATGAGCAAGCTGCAAGATTTGCAAATGGAGGAGCCTATCCCCCCGATTTAAGTCTTATCACCAAGGTAATCTCTCATTATCTTCAAATATTCATGAAATAAATTTATAAACTATAAATATATACATTAATTGCTGATTGCTTTCCATCTCAGGCCCGCCATAATGGTCAGAACTATGTTTTTGCTCTTCTGACGGGGTACCATGATCCTCCTGCTGGTGTCATGGTAATTTTCTGCTTTTTTTAGCCTCTGTTTGTTGTGTGGACTGTTAAGAATCATTTAAAACTTTAGTAGATTCTTTTTCCAACATGCTAAGATATTAGCTAATCTAGATAGATATGCATAATTCATAAAGGCTATTTGCCATTATGCCTAAGATGAAAGGATCAGTTTGCCATACTCTTGTTTAAAGGGTGCAAGATGAGTCAAGTCGGCTTGTGAGTCTAGCAAACCAACTCTAGTAAATCCCAATTCAGCTCAGTGACAATCTTGATCTCAAATATGTGTTCAGAAGCTCACTAGTCAGCTTGCAAGCTTCTTTTATTTTAAATATATAATTTTATAATTACTAATACTGTTGTTTTTGTTAACTATAAAGTGAGATTTATAGATTATTAATTAAAAAATGTATGTTGAAATAAAATAGCAAAAGTATTATTTTACAACTAATAATAATTATTTGTTATGCTAAAATAATAGTGCAAAATTATATTTAGGTTTAATTGATAAGTTATCATAATAATAATAATAGAATAATAATAATATTTGAAATAATAAAAAGAATGCACACTAATTTAAGTATCATAATTTTCTTAGTTTTCTGAATTGAGCTCAAGCTTGAGCTTAATTATACAAGCTTGTTGACTTGTTTGCAACCCTATTATTGTCAGATTTGAGGTGGTGACATGGTGTTTGAACCTTGAAATGTGAGCTGTGCAATTTAGTTTTTATATACAATTCTTTTTCAATTTTCTCACCCGTGTTTTTTCTCTTGCAATCCCACTGTCCTGTTGTTTATTTGATGCTATAACGTAAATCAATTATTAGTCTATTCATTGTATTGAAGTTCATTGTTAACTTGCACCGTTGAATATTATCATAGATTCGTGATGGGCTACACTATAATCCTTACTTCCCTGGTGGAGCTATTGCCATGCCTAAAATGCTTAATGATGGTGCTGTTGAATATGAAGATGGTACCCCTGCAACTGAAGCCCAGGTGACTTGGTCTCTGAGTTTTGTGTTTGCTAATCTTATCCTATTGAAGGCATATATGACTTTATTTCCTTGTGCAGATGGGAAAAGATGTTGTAACCTTTTTGTCATGGGCTGCTGAACCAGAAATGGAAGAGCGAAAGCTGGTATTCCGTCCCTTAACCCCATCACTTTTACATTTGATTTCCATTGAGTATCTTAAAAGGTCATTTGAGATCTACAATCATTAAACTAACCTTGTTTAGCTTTAAAGCCTCCATTATTTGGGGCCTTAATCTGCAGTCTGGATTTATCTCTGCATTATTGTTGATTTGAACTTGAGTATTATTAAATATCCCCCATATAGGCACAACAATTCTCCATCTCCACAACTACTGGCAAATAGATTACTGTGTTCCATTAATCTTTTTGGTTTTCTTCTTTGCTTATACGAGATTAATCCTTGGCCTGCTTGTCTAACCTTGTTCCCTTTGCAAAACTCACAGATGGGTTTCAAATGGATTCTTGTATTTTCACTTGCACTTCTCCAAGCAGGGTATCAGAGACGCTTGAAGTGGTCTATTTTCAAATCCCGGAAGTTGGTCCTTGATGTTGTCAACTGAAACCCTGGAGTTGTCTTGGAAGGAGTTGATACGAGAGAGTGATCAGTGAGCATTAGGGGTTTTTGTGTATGGGCAACACTCAATGTGAATTTATAGCCTTAAATCTTATAAGGAGTTTTAGAATCTCTTATAAGGAAAAATAAGTGGTCGTTGTGCAAGTTATTTATTTTGCACCTGTGCTTTATTAAGTAAGGATTAGTTTTGCACGTAAACTTGCTGTGCTGTTGTCTGATACCATTAGATAAAGTCGAACCGAGAATTTTTAGAATTATGATCTACTAACCCGATTTTGAAGATTGATTTTTATGGTCATTGTCTTTAGTCGAATGGTGAAATTAGCTTTGCTTCGGGCCCTTCTGTAAGCAGTGGAGGGAATACTGGCTTTGGCTGTATGGAGAAGGTTGCAGTGGATATTGACACCACGTTTGCAGTAGTTCATCTCTCCACTTCAAGGCTTAGGAATGTCATTTACTTTTGTCGCTGGATTATCACTGATGTTTTCGTAATTATACTTCCACGCTTTCATGTATACGTATGGTCTCCAGGGGCAAGCAATATCCAAAACTGACTTTACCGTTGTAATCATTAAACATGAAATAAATTTTACAGAATTCTCTAGCGGGCAGAGAAATTAGTGTACTATACTATTGCTTGGAGATCATTTACCTAAAGATACAAGCATCAACTACATAATATTAAAGCACGAGTCTCAAATTCCGGGTCATTTACCTACATCGAGCTAAATTCTGCACAATGACATCTGATGACTTTCCAACCACTAAATAAGAAACTCATTTTACTAAAATCGAAGGAAGAACACCTCATAACCCATCAACTTAATTCATGCTGTAAAGTCCTCCTCATCATCAGGAAGAGGCTGGTTCAGTGCGTTGTTTAGTTCCTCTTCATGCCTGCAACGAGATGTCAGTAATACACTTAGAATGACAATCATTACATATCAAATCGTATGATACATTCCCTACTATGTTTGTGAGATGCATGCAATGGAATAAAATTCCAGAAAGTCCAAAATCATCCCAGACTTTATTTTGGATTTTTGTAATGCGGGTGCAAAATAAAGTAGAATGTTCCACAGGCTTTTTCTTGAGAAGAACTAAAGTATCTTACTTTAATTGTGAAACCAAATCGAATTGGACTTCCGGTGGAGCAAGTGCAGGCGACTCAACAAAGTATAAGTCAGGGGCCCTGCAGCAAGGGACAATGATTGTCATGAACAGATCCCTAAGAAATAGTTGCCAAAGAAGAATACATCAAAATGGAAAACAGAAAGAGTGTCATCAACATTACCCAGCAAGTTTTCTAGCAAGATAGAGAAAAGGCTTCTCGAAGTTATAGTTGCTCTTTGCTGAGATCTCATAGTACTGCAGATTCTTCTTTCTATGGAAAGTGACCTGCTTGGCTTTCACTTGCCTGTTCTTTACATCAACCTTATTCCCACATAGTACAATTGGTATATTCTCACATACCCTAACATGGACAAAAGAATCTTATTCAGTTTTGGATTCCCTGGACAGAAAGGTTAATATTTAAGCAATACTGAAAATTCCTAAAAAGAACCTGCAGAGATCCCGATGCCATGTTGGAACATTCTTGTAGGTCAAGCGTGCTGTTACATCAAACATTATGATAGCACAATTCCCATGAATACTGTATGAATGAAAGAAGAATTGGATTGAATTAGTTTGGGAATCATCATACAATGCGTTGAGAGCATAAACATAAAAATAAATTTCCAACAGCAAGCATTTTATGGTTCATTGTTCAATTAGCTTTTAGCTAGCTGATCATGCTCCTGGACATGTTCAACTACCCCTATGTTTTCTTCTTACGAAATTTTATTGAAAACTAAGTTTCAAGAGTAGAATTTTACAGACTACCATCCATGAACTAAAAAACAATGTGTCTCCTCATTCCACAAGCGTTCAGAAGATATATTAGCTTAAGTCAAATTGCAATCGATCTTGGGAAAATATGAGTTGAACTTAAATTGCAGCTCCTTTTGTTCAAGGGGCTATTCAATAGAATGAATAAATTTACACAGAGCTTTCCTTTAGCTAAATAATACATTCATAATGCATGCAGATGCAAGAGCCCAATAAAACCATGGGGATAAAATGTAAGAGATTAATACATAAAAGACTCATCGTTTGAATAACCACAACTGAGAAGGTCTACTAGATTAACCAGTTTACTTCGTATAATTTTGGTTTACGTTGCCTAACTTTCTTAAGATATGGGATCAGGGTATAGCCAACAGAATACAAGCATCTCACACTCAATTTGTAAAGGCAGAAATTGCGACAACATAAGAATTATGAGAGAACTTACTAGTAACCATCTCGGAGTCCTCCAAACTTCTCTTGACCAGCAGTATCCCAACAATAAAACCTTATCTTCCCAAAGTTTGTAAAGAAGTCAAGTGGATGCACTTCTACACCAATGGTTGCTGCAAACAGAAACACACGCATAAATTCTCTTTTCAATTACTAGATTCAATTTATAGTCTCATAAACACATCATTACACCAGAGCTGTACAATAAATATAACTTGATAGATGTGCATGCAAAATCAAGCAAGCACAAGCATATGTATGTGTGTGTGTGTGTGTGCGTGTGTATGACAATTTGCATAAAAAGATGAAATGCATAATTCTGACCAAAATTTGACCTCCATACACAATTTTGAGTAAGTATATCAACAAATTTATACATCAATATATACATACATACATATATATATATTTTCATTTATATAACAATTGTTCATCACAATCAAAAGTCCAATAATAGAGAAGCAGACACTTACGCTCATATTTCTTCTCAAACTCTCCAGTAAGATGTCGCTTAACAAACGTGGTTTTTCCTACATCACCCAATTAATGCAATCATCAACAAAATATGCAGGTCACTTGTCAATGAATCGAAAAATCAAAACAAAAAGCAAATCACTTCTAAAAAACAATATATTAGAAAAAAAATAGGGGGGGGGGGGGGAATGTAAAAGAATTACACAAATGCGACATGAAAAAATTGAGTGAGGTTACCTGTACCGCCATCGCCAACCAGCACAAGCTTGAAGCTTGGGTAATCTACAGTTGGTTGATTTGGAAGAGCCTGCACTCAATTGATCATATGAGCATATACAAAGATAGAATTACATGCCTATAACTTTTCTCGCTGGAATTTACTCTAATTGAGGGAGAAGAGTGAGAATTACCATAGAATTTGAGAGAGAGAACTTGAATGGAGGGAGATGTTTGGGACGGCAAGTAATATATAGCGTGGGTTCGGAAAGCTTTCCGCTTAGATGCAACGCGAATGATATAGCCGTTGGATTAGGGGTTGGCTTAAATTTGCCGCCTGATTTCTGACCGTTGGATCTTTTTCCGGTCGCCTTTCATTATTAAAGCTGAGTTTGACTAGATTTTAAAATTTTAATTTTATAAGATTAACTTTGGTAAAAATGCCTTTTTTTTTGTGTTTGAAAAATAATAATTTTCTCCAAATTGTATTTTATAGCTTTTCGCGCAATGCTAATTAATACAATTATACTTATTTAACTCTGTTCTCTCTGACTATTGATTTCTTGCATCTCTAATTTTATCATATTCAATATTTTTTCTTCTGATGTTTTATTTTATATTAGTAATTCAATCACATATATTTAAATAATTAAAAATAGATATTTATATAAAACTTAAATAAATAGTTTAATTAATTATATATATATATATATTAAAATTTTAAGATTCAGTCCGTGATAAACACTAATTTACATAATGCAAACTCCAAAAGCAATTTTGAATGTCGAGCCAAACTCCTATGGGTGTGATTGCTTGTGTCCTTATTTCTTACTTTTTGGAGAAAATAGTGAGATTTTTTTGTTTATGAAATTGAGAATTTTTTTATGAGAGAGTGATTATTTATAAGGTAAAAGTATAATGATTACAATTAATGTGACAAGTGAGAGTTTTGAAATGGTGATTGTTTGTGAGAAAAAATTATAAGTATTTGACTATGAGATTTTTTATGAGAAAATTTTAAGAGATGGTAATTGGTTATGAGTTTTTTTTTTTTTTTTTTATGTAAGGAATATTATATATTTATATATACATTGTTGTAGAATAAATTAATATTAATTTAATATTATCTAAAATATTCCGTAATATATAATGAAATTTAATATTGAATTAATTGAATAATTTATTTTGTTAACGTTTTAAATAATTTAAAGTGTAAATAACATTACACCTTTATATAATGAAATATTGAGAAATCAAATTATATTGAAAATATTAAAGTACATCTTTACCTAATTATATTGTAAAATCTTTGAACATTAAAATATAATTGTGACTAATTATAATACGAAAAAAAATTCATTTAAATATTAAAAATAATGTGGACATATAATTATAAAATATGAAAATAATTTTCTATAAACAATGTAACATATAATACTTTAATTTTATTATGTAGATGATCATTTTTAATAGTAAAATACATATTAATACGAGCATATATAATATATTTATAATTTTACTGTTGAGTAAATTTATATAAATATTATATAATATTGTTTACATATATATATATATATATTCTTTAGAATAAATTAACATTAATGAAATATAATCTTAAATATCCTGGATTGTATCATAATAAAATTTAATATAATAAATTATTTTATTAACATTTGAAAAAAATAAAGTGTAAATAAAATTACACACTTTTATACAATTAAATAAGAAATTGAATTAATTTTTAATTATTAAATTATATTTATAAATAATTATATTGTGGAACGATTTATATTTGAATATTAAATTATTAAGTGCAACTAATTATAATATGAAAATAATTCTATGCAAACAATCTATATACATATACTTTAATTTTATTATGCACATAATAATTATTAACATTAAAATATATATATTAATACACCTATTTATTATTTACTATTAAGTAATTATATATGAACAAATACATTGCACTTAAATTTATCTATATACTTATCTATATTATTAAATATATATAATGTATGTTTATGTAATTTGACAACACAAAGGACAACCTTCAAGATTTTTCTCAAATATTATCTCAAATTTTTAGGAAATTTGAAGAAGAAATCTCGCATAGAAAATCGCAATTTTTCATGTGAAAAATAAAGATGGGAAAGAGCTGGGTGATGAGGAGAAAACATGGCCCAAATTTTTTTTTTTAAAGTAAACCTATGAGATGAAAAAAAATCTCATAGGCAACCACACATTTTCAAAAAAAAGGTACTTCGGAGGGTGACTTGTGAGAGAAAATCTCACAAGCAAGCACACACCCATTTTGCAAAAATATTGTCTTCTAACTTCGGTGGGATGGGGGAAAAATAGGGCTTTTGATTTCGAAGGAAGTGTCAATTTCTTTTTTTCTTTTTTTTTAATTTTTTGGCGTGTGTGCGTTTAGTCTGGAGGATTTTTTTTTTTTTTTTAAAGAATTGACAACAGGAATAGATATAAAAAAAAAAAATTAAAGTGTGTGTGTTTGGAATATAAAAAAACTAAATTTATTATATTTATACTTAAATAAAAAAGTAATTTTTTTTGGAGAATATTACAAATAATAAAAAGTATCATTTCAACAATTCAATAGTATCATAATATCAAATCCAATAATCAAATCAAGTAAACTGAATTACAAATACACATAAGGTGCACAAAAAAAACTTATTTGGCTCGAATTCGAGACATGTCACATAATAAAGGAGATGGATGCCAGTGGGTTACAAGTCACTGAACAGATACTATCGGAAATAAGCTTTAAAATTTCGATTTCCAACATTTTATTTTATTCATTGTGCCTCTTTTTAGTTTTTATTTATTTATTTAAGGTCTATGGCCCATTTATTATATCAACTTTATTGTGGTTTTATGATATTTGACCATTTTATTTTATATATTCATGTGGCCCATTTATTATTGTGTTTATTATGATTTTATTAATTTTTATGAGGCCACTAAATTATTCATAATTGTCAAATTCTCTTAATCTATTTAAAGGGTCATTATCTTCTCATTTGAAAGAGAGATTTGATGAGCTTGTTAGAGGTTTTTTCACTTTGTACTTCCACAAGATTTGTGTTTTTTGGTAACGAGACTATGGATTGGTTCTTAGTCTCCTCGTGGTCGTGTATATGGGATGAAAATAGGGATGTAAGATGAGTCGAGACAGCTCGATTATAGCTTGACTCAAACTTGAGCTTTTCGAGCTCAAGCTTTAACATGAGTCAAGATCGATCTTTACTTTAGTTATTCAAAAACTCATGAGCCAGCTAATGAGCTTTTTTCTATTTTTAAATATATTTTATATAATAATTAATATATATTGATAATTTACTTTTTTAATTTTAAATATTTATTATATATGATTAAATAATTATAATATATTAATAATTTAATACTTTATCAATATTATAATATATATTATAATTAAAGCATTATAGTAATTAATATATTTTATATTATAATTTAATATATATTTTATTTATATTTATAATTTAAATTATTTTATTAATTATTATTAAATAATTATGATATATTAATAGTTTAATATTTTTATTTAATTTAAAAAAATTTGGTGCGCCGAGCTCAAGCTCGAGCCATGAAAAACAGGCTCATCGAACTTGAGCTTGAGCTCAGAATACTGGGCTCGAGCTCACAATTTTTGCCGAGCTTGACTCATTTACACCCCTAGATGAAACATTGTTGTGAGTTAATAGGTTTTATTTTGAAGTTATGATCAACTGTTAATACTTGCACGAAAGAGGACAATCATTGTTTTAGGACAGCAACAAGTATCGTGACTTTCCATTAATCCAACTCTATTTTTCTTGAATCTTTTGTACGGTTTGATCTACTTTTTTATGCATTATATTTTATGTAATTATATTTTTATGATACTAACATAAATTATACAATTATTCACATAAGATACAACATTAAAGTATTTTGATAGAACATAAAAGATATTTCTTACGACCCCAAAATTACAAAACTAAAACTGAAATTTTTGTCAAATCATTGGACCAACACAACTGAAGATCAACGCATAATTGGAATAGCCTGTTGTGGAATCACATATGGCCGTTTATGTTGCCTTGAAACAAATTATTACATCTTTTCAATTGTCCCAATGTGTTGGGGAATTTCCAAATAAATCAAGGTTACAAAGAATTTATTGAACTCACTTTTATTCATTTAGACTAGCAATATATAGTTACACTTAAATAACATTGTAAAGTAACTTAAAAGCCTCTTCTTTATGTCACAAGGAAAAAAGAAAGAAAAAGAAAAGAAGCACCCAATATTAGACATTAACTTCATAATCTATGTGCTTTACCATGTCCTACTTTAAATTATATGTGCTTTGAATTACGAACACTAACTAACCTCACATCATCAATCACCGGACCGCATAATGCTCCTGAATTGTCACTCTTCATATGATAAAATGTACTCAAAAACCTGATCCTAGTACGGGGTAAGGGTGCCTTGAACCTAAGCTTAGCGCGCTTGAATCCTCCAACACCCTTTGATTCATAAGGAACTTGAAGAATGTCTTTGCCTGCTGTTACCTCAACCATCATTGATCCTTCACAAGAATTTTTAGCATCACCCACCGAGAATGTGAGATCGTAAACTTTTTCAGGCACAGTTCTCACAATTTGCGCTAACGCACTTTCTCTTCCTGCCACCAACTCAACTGCTCGTTTCCCCTCAGGTACCCCAAAGTGGTCAGAATCCACATACTTTACCGCTTTAAGGGATTCAACCATCCATCCAGGTAGCGGAGAGTGATCATCCTTGATATTAGGGGGAATCAAGACACCCCAAAACGTGTTAGGAAAGATATATGGACCCTCTTCAAAGTCACCATTTTTCAACATATTACCTGCAATAATTAGAAATAAATATATAGTTGCATTTCCCATTATTCATTGTTTTTAAGCATAGAATTATATTTAGCGAAGAAAATTCACCTTTTTGCCTTGTTGGAGAGCGCAAAGCCTTGAGTGCAACCGAATCAATAAGTGGGCCACAGGCCGAATCCTTCTCCTGTCCCGGGTTATGGATCGTAATCTCAATCTCATTGGATTGGGCCAAGAATCCCCAAGAATAAGAATCCCAACCATCACTGCTATAAACAGTTTGTATAGGCAAAATGCCCCAGTCCATGGGCTCCTTATTTGGCGAAATGGACACGTTTATTTTCTCTTCTTGTGCACAAGTCCTGCCAGCACTAAAAGAAATGGAATAGAACATTCCATTTGTTACATTAACTTTGGTCTTGATGGATGCTTCGTCGCCGAGGCGCACGGCGGAGGCTCCCTCGGGCACCACCAGCAGCATGTCGCCTTGTTTGTGGCCGGATTTTATGTACTCGACGAACCCGAAGAGTTCCCAGAAGGGGATGGCGTGGGGATCCGTCACCTTGGTTCCTTTCATTTGTGATGGCTTGGGGCCATGCTCAAAGTTGCCATTAGGCAATAGTCCTGAGAATTTTCAAGAATTAGTTGTAAGGAACTTGTAGAAATGGAGATTGGATCTTACCTGCAAATTGTACATATATGGTACATCTATGACTTTGAAAAGTGCAATATGCAAAACTCATTATACATGCTAGCCAATTTTTGGGTAAATTAACAAGTTACATAATTAAGTTGAGACGAATGCTAAATTTGAAAATTCTTGAATCTATCTAATTAGATTGTGTTTTATTACATACATGCAGGCCAAAAGTTCACTAAATTTGAACGTTTGATCTCACCCTTTATGTGTGAAAATTAATATCATTGCGTCAAAGGTCGCTCAACCAACTAAATTGGTTGTACCTAATTCATTATTGGACAAAATTGCTTTAGCGAGAATAGATATATTGTTTTGTCTCACTTTTTTTTGAGTAATGGGAAAGAAGATGGGGACATTTAGTGAAAGACTTTATTGAGATAAAAAGGGGAATGGAAAATAAAAAATATAGAGGAGGTAGGATGTAGTTGGTCGTCAAATCGATCTAGTATGAATCATAGTATTATAAATAGGAACCGACAGTTCTCCCAAAATTCCCAAAAAAATAATAAATTGACTGTCTCGAACAGTCAATCAATTATGCGAGACCACTAAGATTAGACAAAAAAAAGAAAAAAAGATGAAAGTAAATTATAAAAAAGAAAAACCTAAGTAACAAAAATAACCATCAATATATTTTCATAATTAGATAAGATAATAATTACTTCCGTAGTAAGTATATCCAATTCCCCCATCATGACATGGTCCAAGTGTAAAGTGATATTGATCCAATCTATGTTTCAATTTCAATTTAATTAATTCAAGTGTAACGTGACAATGTGCGGTTCCAACTGTAGCCACCATTGATATCACATGTTATGTCTAGCAATTTTATTACAAGGGAGGCATGATTTTGAGATTTCACTAAACTAATGCAACATGGCTTACGTACTAGACTTTAACATGATTTTGAGATTTCACTAAACTAATGCAACATGGCTTACGTACTAGACTTTAACATGATTTTGAGATTTCACTAAACTAATGCAACATGGCTTACGTACTAGACTTTAACACAAGTTTTAAATTGGAACCACCGCCAATGCTATTAATGATCCGTTGCTACTGATCTTCCGAAAGTATTTCATGTTGTACTTTTGCTATAATTGAAAGGGAGACTGTAGCTCACTGGATGTGCAGATTAGTTACATTATAAAATTAAATATTAATATTACTATTTTTTTTTAATTTACGAACATATATATGAAGAAGTTGTTTGAGTTCAAATTTCGAATCCAAACTTCGCACTTAAATGTCAAGGCAATATCATTGTAATATAAAAAGTTAGAGCATCAGTTACAACAAATTCGTAGTTGATACAAAAAATTTATAGCCTAAACTATGAAATTAATCTAGCCAAATCTAAAGCGGGTGCTCTTGTAGTTAACTTTCACTTACAACAAATCCGTAGCTAATAATTATTGTTTTTTTATACATATAAATCTTTTTATGAATAATTTGGAATTAATTTATTGTGCTTGTAACGAACATGACTAGTGGTTGATGATTAATACTTTTTTGTTGCTCGTTATTTCAAGAAATTACATTTCCTACAGAAAATTTGTCACTACAATTTATAATTATAGTTACGAAATTCATTTCGTAGCATTATTTTCGTAGAGAATGCCTAGTTTTTTTTATAATGTCAGCTCAACTGACCAATCGATAAAAATGTTAATATTACTATAAGTCGTATCAAACTACATTTATATATTTAAAATGATGTATATTCCCTTGTTAAGTGAAGCACCAATAAAATTGAACATAAAATAAAATGAAACAAAATTACTTTTAATGATGCATATATAAAACCTTGAGGTATATAGTATAAAGAAGTGCATCCATTCAAATATAACATAGATAATACACATACTAAATTTGGTATAATTTTTACTATCTGAATAGTCTGAATTTGAAAAAATGATTCGATATTATGAATTCTCAATAGTATCTATTCAGTGAGAATTTCAAATCCATCAATATAATTGAAAAAGTAGCTCGAATAAAAATTCATGACATTTAAAAATAGATATATCTAAATGAACATTACAAATTTAGTATTATAAATTTAGAATAGTTCCACTTCTTATCTTTCAAGAATTAGAAGGGGTGCAAAGACATGTAAAGAGTTGAAGAGAGGTTGAAATCTTACCATCAGTTAAGCAAAATACAATGCTGAAACTGGCAAAGAGTAGCACTATGAATATGTTCACTTTCTTCATGTTGTCTCTGTGTGTTTTGTGTGTTTTTGAGTGGGGGAAAATGGAGGAGGATTGGAAGGGTTTTTATGTGTTTTTGTAAACGAGAATGCCACCCAATTTAGAGAAAATAACAATGATTGCCACCATAATTTTCTAAGTTATTTTCTTGAGACCTAAGGTGAAAAAGTTTGGCTTTGGACTGCAGTTGAAGGTTCCTTGTTATGTGAGGCAACCGACACAAGTGATAAATTTATAATTTTATATATTATTTATTTATTTATATACGTACAACAAGAGTTCATTAGATTCAAATTTATAGATTCCCACTTTATATGTAAACTTAATGTTATGGAAGGAAATAATCATTCAATTAATTTATTATTAATATATATTATCATTATATTTATTTATTGATAAGTTATTAATACATGCATAGATTAAATTTGAATTTCATACATATGAAAAGGTGTAAGTTTATCTAGTATTACCCAAATATCATTCCTTTCTTTTAAATAAAGCATTTAGGTGAAGTATGGCATAACCATAATCTAACTTATCAATTTACTTCATAAACATAACAACATGTTTCCAACAGGTAAAAAGATTGATAAGGGATGATTAACATATAGCAATTTTTTTTTAAGTATGATCATATTAAAAGTTCCTCGTCATTTATTTGAATCATAATTATTATTTAAATAAAATAAAAAACTCTTTTTTATCGAAAAAATATAGAAGATAGCAACTCCTTTCAGGAGTGACTATGAAATTTTTTTACCATTGTGAAGTATTCAATTTGAGTCATAATTGCTCTTCAAATAGTAAACTTATATCGATGGAAAGTCCCACCAAAATACCAATCAAATTTAAAATCCTTTATCATAAAAATGATTGATTCACAAATTAGTGAAATTATTACTTTAAATAAATTCAAACACTTAATGTTCTTATACAATTATGGGTCAAACCCACAGAACAATCACCTCAGTGCCAAAAGAAGTAAATGATCCACCCACAAATGAATGCAAACCCTAATTTTTTTCTTTCTTTTTTTTGCATAATTATATCCCAAATCCATTGAAATATCATCTTGGTGCTAAAAGAAGTAATGGATGCAAAGATTATTTTTATTTATATATATGTAATTTAAAATTTTAATAAATTCAAATTTCCAATTTTAAATTATATATATATATATATATAATTAATATCATTCGATCAAACGCCACTTAATAAGTTTCTAAGCCAAGAATATGGTTATTGAGATGACTTTTAGCCAAACAAATTCATCAAACCCCACGTGCAATTCTAGCAAAAGTCTAGGCAAAAGAAAAGGAGTAGAAATTTTTTTGATGACCTCTCCTTATACTCCGGGCTAATCAATCCTCATTATTCTAGAAATGGAAGGAATATTTTGACTTGGGTGTATTTAATTTATTTTAAAAAATAATAACTAAATTATTATTATGATGATGATGATGGGTACGTGTTGAACTCATTTCAAGCAACATTAATATCATCAAATTCCATAGTTTAATTTTAATATTTGAAATTATGATACGGCTTTATCTGGGGCAGGTTGAAACATACCCATCCCACAACACATGGTCTTTCCGACAACCTGTTCCTTTGTCTGCCCAGGGGCATTCTTGTCATTTACTTAGCCCATTTAATTTGTTTTTCCAATTTTTCTTCATGATTCATTTGGGTGTCACATGCCCAACTGGCAACTGCCTTGGGTTCCTCTGTCATGCATTATTAGGATATAATCATTTTGGCCAAAAAAAAAAAGATTTTGGAATATCATATATGGACTTTAAAAGAAAGAAGAAAAAATCATAAAGATCTAATTTTGATTTTAATATAGAAATCCCACAAATTAGTGCTAGATATATGTACTCTTCAATAAATAATAAATTTATGTCATTATGATATCAATCAATAAATAATTTAATCATATATACTTATTTATAGTAGGACTCGAACCTAATACCTGATTACTGAAAATTTGATTTATCTAATAATAGAAATTTTAAAATATAGTCCCAACCCGTGTCCCAATGATAAAATGGGGGTGGCCCATAACTAGAAATTATGGTTTAAGTCTCACTAATGTGGCGTCGATCTACTTGTATGATAACTTTTTTTTTTTTTTTTGTGTGTGTGTGTGTTTGATATCTTTGTTATGAATAATGTAATTCATAATTTTGAAATATAAGTACTTGGATTAATAGGAATTTCATAGAAATGGCTTAGAAAATGTAGATGAATTTACCAAAATGCCCCTCTAAGTTTCATCTTGTGCCTACTTCTATATATTAATTATGAATGATGTAATTGTTTGTACTTCATAAATGTGAAATATAAATATTTGGATTCATAGGAATTTCATAAACATGGTTCAGAAAAAAGAGATGAAATTACCAAGATGACCCTCTAAGATTCATCTTGTGCCTTCTGCTACATCGTAATTATGAATGATGTGTAATTGTTTGTACTTCATAAATGTGAAATATAAATATTTGGATCCAAAGGAATTTCATAAACATGGTTCAGAAAATAAAGATGAAATTACCAAAATGGCCCTCAAAGATTTATCTTGTCCCTGCTGCTGCACATGCATGTAATATAATAATGTGATGCTTGGTTTCCAGGAAGGTGATATTAGTCCAAGATTTGCTCAGCATCATAACTTTTGTACGTGGGTATAATTTATTCCAACAAAATAATTTCTAATAAACAAAATACTTTTGTTAATATCTGAGGGGATGTGTCAGAAGAACAAACAGCAGAATTATCAAAATTGGGGGGAAAAAAAAAAAAGAAAAAGGAAAGATTCCAGATAATTCAAGATCTGGTATGCCTTGCATTCCATGTGCAGATAAATTGTATTGATTTCAGGAAATTAACAATTAAAATTATTCTGAAAGTCAGTGATTTTCTTATTTCAGTTGTGTGGTTTTGTTCCTTTTTGGTCGGCAATAATTGTGTATAGATTTAATCCAGTAACATGGGCAATGAGTGAGTTGTTTATTAATTATGTATGATATGGTAGTTAGTTAATAAATTTCATTGTTACTCTTTTTTAAAATGTTATCTAGTTGTAAATATATAAAATGAGAGATCTCCAGGAGGGTTTTTAATTCATTTTTATTTGTATGTTTTATTTATGTCAGAAAATAAGGCCCCAAGAGGAGATGAGTTAAAATTGAGGTAAAAATTATATTCGTACAGCAGAAGCCTGGAAGTTTCAGAGAAAACTGGAAGTTCCAAAAAGAATAAAAAGGTAGTAAATAATAAAAGAAGCACACACATATTTATAGTGGTTCGACAAGCCTAGTCCACTACCTAACTTTCACTTAGGATTTTAATCTGCAAATTTCACTAATAATTTCAAAAAGAATTAGTCCAAATGAGTTCAATAAATATGAACAAACAATTCAAACCAACTGACACTATATTAAACAAACCGATACATAAGAAAGGAAGGAATATTCCGAAGTCTCTTAACACAAAAGACTGCAAGGCTGACGGTAGTTCCACCTGGAAGTAAACAGTGCACTGCTTTCTTTTCTCCAATAAGGAATTTCAAGAAAGCTGATAATAAGAACTTAATATATCTATAAGCAAATGTTTTTTCTTCTGAACACATCTCTTCGGATTAAATAATGAGTATTGTTCTTGCAGGAAGTTCCAACAGTAACTTTCCATAGATAAACTATAACAGTAACTTACCATGTTGGTATGACATTCTTCTATGCAAGGAGATTATTCAGCCTTCATTAATGGCTCCACAATATAGTTACCATGTGAGAGAATCCAATAATATCTTGTCAAAGTAATATACTAGAGTTAATATGGAAATAAATCATGATTTTCTTTAAACAAGGAAACAAATATTTCATGCTATGTGTCATCCATCAAAACATATAATTGAAGAATCCTAACAATCTCATCCTTTTTGATGATGACAATTATTTTGATTAAGAACTCCCCTTGATTTATGTACTAGATGCAAAGAAAGAAAATCAAACTCCAAATAGACAGTAGACAGTCAATGTAAACAATAATCAAAACCTAATTAAGCTCCCCCTAAATATGTGAACATCAATCAAGTATTCTTTGCAATATTCGATTAAGTTTAGAAAATATTTAAGCCTTATACCAGAGTCCATGATTCATTCTCCCCCTTCATCATCAAAACAATAGGCTGGTAAAGAATACTGCAGTTCCAAAGAATAGTTCCAAGTATGTTTCTCGAAAAAATGAAATCTTTCTGATGATGAAAATATTAATAAATTTGATGCAAAAAGAGAAAGCAAAACAAGGTTAGAGTCAATCATATTAAATTATTTTACCCATCATAACATAGCAATTTTGGCTTGGGGAATTCAACAATTGTTGGAAGATGCATTGACTTGTTTATCTAATATCTCTGGATGTTTCTTTGTTTCTAATGGTTTTTCATTCTAAACAACTTGAACGATATGATCCATACCTGCAGAACTAACACCTACAGATTCTAGATGTCACCAATAGAAGTTCCAATTCCCTTGCGAATTATCCTTTCGCCGACCACTTTGCCTTTGGTATTGTCAGCAAAGAGAACACTCCCTTCATTCTGAATTACTGCATTTTTTAAAAATGCTGATTTGTCTCCCATCATGCATTTGGAACATCCGTGGTCATATACTACTTCTTTTTGAGAAGTATTTTCTTGGCTGCATCCTGCAAAACAAGGTTTGGTGATCTTTGGTACCCATACTTTGTTGGGTCCTTCTCGATTAGCTTTTGGAATCTAAATAAATTTAGTTCCAATGTCTCTTTTTAAAGGACATCTATATGATATGTGTCCAACTCTATAACAAGTATGACATGTTTTCCCAAAATGTTTATTTTTGACAAATGATTTTGTTTTTTGGTGTACTTGAGAGTTGATCACTTTACTCTTTCCTTTGAGAGATTCTTTTAAATTGTAGTTTTCTTCCAAAAGGGTAGTGTTTTTCTTTTCTAACTCATGATTTTTCTCAACTAATCTATTCCTATCATCAATACCCCTTTTATGATATTGTTATAGCTTTCAATAAGTTCATTCTTTTCATTAAAAGTTATATGAAGTTGATCTTTAAGAAAACTAATCTCTCTATGTAATGCAAGAATTTCATTATGATATTTTTCATGTAAACTTGATGAATTAGGACTTTCATATTCATATTCAAAATCACTAGAATGAATTTTGGAGTGAAAGGATAGCTGATCTGCCATAAGGCAATTGTCTTCATTATTGAATTGCTCAGAGTCCAAGTCATCCCAGGTCATTGTCATTGCCTTTTGCTTTGTTCCTCTTTCTGTTTTGACACTCCTTTTCAGCTTTGGACAATCAGGCCTTTTATGCCCAATTTCTTGGCACTCGTGGCAGATAATCTGTTCTGACCTTTGTTGCTTGAAATTATTTTGTCTGGTACTTCCTCCGGAACCACGTCTGGAATGATTTTTTGCTTGTGTGAGTTGTTTTAGCCGTCTAGTGATCTTTGCAATTTCATCATTTATGGATTTCTCACTGAGGCCTTCATGATCTTCAGAAGGTTCCATATGATTGGAAGAGAAGGCAATCTCCTTCTTTCCTTTGTTACCCGAGCTTCCCTCCATTATTGAAAAGGTCAATTCATGGGAAATAAGGGAGTTGATCAGCTCTCCCATGGCAAGAGTTTCCAAATCTTTTGCTTCCTAAATTGTGGTCACTTTGGGCATCCATTCTTTAGGTAGTGAGCGCAGGATCTTCCGTACTTGCTCACTTTCTAATATTCTCTTTCCAAGTGTAATCATTGAGTTGATGATTTACATGAATCGAGCATACATTTGGCTTATGGATTCTCATATTTTCATGGAAAATAATTCATATTAATGGGTTCACAATGCAATTCTTTCTTGTTTTAGCTGTGATGTTCCTTCATGAGTAATTTGAAGCATGGTCCATATTTTTTTCGCTAAGGAACATATGCTAACGCGATTGTACTCTTCCTTAACCAAGGCACACAAGAGGATAATTTTTGCCTTGGTGTTCATAGATAGTATTTTCTTATCTGCCATGGTAAACTCTTTTCGCTCTTTTGGAGTCATGTTTTCATTCATAGGAATTTGTGGCTCATCAATCACAATGCTCCAGAGATCGTAATCTAGTGCGATGAAAAACTCTTCAATTCTATTTTTCCAAGTTGTGTAGTTCATTCCATTAAATAATGGTGGACGAGTGTGAGATTGTCTTTCTACATAAATATCAAAACTCAAAGAAGCTATCAGGATCTTTAAACTCAAGTTGGTTAGAACCTATAAATGAGAACCTGGCTCTGGTACCACTTGTTAGAAAATAAAGCCCCAAGAGAAGATGAGTCGAAATTCAGGTAAAAATTATATTCGTACAGCAGAAGCCTGGAAGTTGCAGAGAAAACTGGAAGTTCCAAAAAGAATAAAAAGGTAGTAAATAATAAAAGAAGCACAAACGAATTTATAGTAGTTCGGCAAACCTAGTCCACTACCTAAGCTTTCACTTAGGATTTTAATATGCAAATTTCACCAATAATTCCAAAGAAAATTAGTACAGATGATGTAACGCCCCTGACTGGGAGGAACCTGCTTCCGGCCGAGGTACTACTCACACAATGACACACGTCATCCTTGCAACAGAAAATCATTTTTAAAATTTCCGAAATAATTAGATCATACAACCATCTCCATTAGATACTTACTTCTGAACCGAAACATTTCGAATAACATTTGGCACTTCTATCACCCTCATTGCCTCATGTGTGGCTGGGGCTAGTCTATCTTCATCACTTGTTCTTATCTGGGGTAAAGAACGGATAACAATAATAAAACAATATAAATCCGAATGACTTAGTGAGATAGTTTAGCAATAATAACCAAGTAACAATTTCACAATTATTATGTAAGAGACAAATAGAGGTATATTTATTCCCAAGAGTTGTGAGAGAATGTTTTAATCAAAATTTAGAGTGATCCATCTCACCACCGTCCCATACCAGTGATGAGACTTCACAAATTCACTATCTCTCACAAGGGGATTTTAAGTCACGATTACGACCGCAAGGGGTCGACATGTCACTTGAACAATCACTCAGTTTATGTTAAATATTCGAGTTTCAAAATGTAAAATAAAATTAATAATCACTTTCACACTTTTTCTGTTGGTGGTTCTCGTACCTTATCACTCCATTTTCGAAAACATGAAAATCCTTGTCCCTCCAAAGTACCGAGTGATCGACTCGTACACTTAATCACTCACTAGGCATGGCTGGCTACATGCCTGATCCCGTTCATAGCCGACTACCTCCAGCCCTCTATGAGTAGGGATTATATGTACAATTTTGTATGGGTATCAGCTGAAAGATCTGTCGCTGCGGACCATTCCGCCCAGCCATCTTTCATAACTAATCCCAGGGCCCACCCCCAAGAGTATCAAGTATAATCACTGATATCACTGAATGCATCCAACAGCATACACTTAATGCATCACTTCGCCATGTTAAGCATATAATCACTGATTCAACCCCAGCTGGTTTCAAGATAAACATGGAGATAAAACATTTATTTCAAAATCACTTTTTAGCTTCCTCAACACAATCGCCAACTTTAGATAAAGCAATATTAATTAATATCAATAAAAATGCTCAGTGAAAAAGGGCGATGTGGAGTACTATTTTCATAAATAGTTAACTTCATTAAAACTTGGTTGGAAGTGAATTGCGGGGTGTGGAATCAATCATGTAAGATGGGTGAGGGGGCTCAGGTACGAATAGTCCAAGAATTATAGATAAGGATAAGAGAGGTCCAATTAACAACTGAAAGAGTTCAAGAGCAGCAAGTTAATGTTACATAGGTAAATTATAATTTTTTAGTATAAGGGAGGCCAAACGGAGCTGGTATACATGTATCAATGTAAATGTACAAGATAAGAAATTATATCCATCAAAATTGAGAGTTTAGATAGTAATAATTTGAGAATTTCGAGCAGAAGGGACAGCTCAAACAGACTAACCAAGTGAACATGAGAACCAAGGAATAGCATAGAGCAAGCACGTATCAATCATCAAATCTTAGCACAAATAGAACCAAGCGGCAAGACATAATAACAAGTACGTATGTTCTTTCACCAGTAAGAAAGCTAATGTAAACTCACCTGGAAAATGCAGAGGAATTCTTAATCATATAGTCACTCAGGTTCTGGCTTCTTAGTCAAATCGAAAGCACTGTCATAAAATAACTCGAGTTATCATTTCGTCAATCTTCTGAGTCTTCACTATAAGTAAAAGAATGTCATTATCAAACTTAAAGGTATTCTGACATAGTCCTGATAATTTTTAGATATTTAAACAGTCCATAACTTTGTTTCCTAATTGACTTAAGGTTCGATGCACATAATCTAAATCCAATATTGATTATGATCTCTCAATCATAATTCTCAATTCCATGTTACATTCAACTATGCAAGGTAATTACTTATCATAGTTCTTAACTCGACAAGCTGATAAATTGGTTGTTAATACACCATTAAAGTCTCAACGACAATCTGATAATTCATCTGAGTTGAATAAATTTAATACCATACGAATTACAAGATTAATCTATAACTTTAGACTAAATCATAGCTTAACAATCTTAATTCTGATCATAGTCAACTTCATCCGAAAATCTAAATACATTCAATAGTTCAATCGAATCAAAATTCAATTATTGAAATTTACCCAAATTGGGTCGAACCGGGACCCAGTCTCATGCCAGAACTAGCCCAGATGAGTCTAAAATCAAATTCTATACAAGCTGCCTTATCAGAACCGCCCCGCGCCGCCGCCAGAGATAGGAACCACCAACACCACCTGGTGCGTCTCAACCTCAGGAATCAAATGCACCAATCAATTTCTGGTTTGGATGCTATTAGGTCGGCCAATTTGGCCCAAAATCATCACGAAGCCCTAGCCTGCCACCATCGCGCCACCGCGGAAATTCCTCCATCGTCTGCCGGTGAAACCTCAAATTGAGGGCACCAATGCGATGCCCATGAGCTCGCGATCAAAGCCCAGCCTGCCACCATACCGCGGAAATTCCTCCATCGTCAAACCTCAAATTGAGGGCACCAATGCGATGCCCATGAGCTCGCGATCAAAGCCCATCCTACCCCCATCCATTTTCGCCGCCGTATGCCGAAGAACGGCCAACCCACCACGAGCTCGCCGTTGGGCTTAATTTTTCGGCCATTTCGATGGTTGTTTTAGGTCAACATTGGTATGGTTGTGCTCCTCTCAGCTAGAGAAAGCCAACCACAGTTTTAGTTTTAGGTTTCATGGCCATTTTCTAGTAGTTTGCACGGCGGGTAGAGGTGGGGTAGATTATGAGAATTTAATAAAATTTTGGCCTTCAACTATATATATAAAAGTATTTTCCAGACCTTTCAATCCGACCCTAAAACTTTTGGCCGACTTCAATATTGTCCCAAAACTTTCAAACCACCTTCAATTTAGTCCTCCAACTTCTGTTTCTTGCACTTTGACCCCCAGAATTTCTATTTCTGAACAATCAAGTCCAAACAAATTTATTTTGAGGTCCTCAAACTTTTATTTCTCTCACATTGTCCCCAAAACTTCTAAAATTTTTGCAATCAAGCCCTTTTTATTTATTTTTTCGAGCTTTAAAATTCAATTAATCGATATCTTAATTTCTAAATTCTTATTTTTCCAAAATACCGAATTTTAGGGGTGCTATAGATGAGTTCAATAAATATCAACAAGCAATTCAAACCAACTGAAACTATATTAAACAAACCGATATAGAAGAAGGAAAGGAATATTCCAAAGTCTCTTAACACAAAAAACTGCACGGCTGACGATAGTTCGAGCTGGAAGTAAGCAACGCACTGCTTTCTTTTCTCCAATAAAGTATTTCAAGAAAGCTGATAATAAGAACTTAACATATCTATAAGCAAATGCTTGTTCTTCTGAATACATCTCTTCGGATTAAATAATGAGTCTTGTTCTTGCAGCAAGTTCCAACGGTAACTTTCTATAGATAAACTATAACAGCAACTTACCATGTTGGAATGACATTTTCTATGCAAGAAGATTATTCAGCCTTCATTAATGGCTCCACAATACACTTACCATGTGAGAGAATCCAATAATATCTTGCCAAAGTAATATACTGGAGTTAATATGGAAATAAATCATGATTTTATTTAAACAAGGAAACAAATATTTCATGCTATGTGTCATCCATCAAAACATATAATTGAAGAATCCTAACAATTTATACACATGTACATTGGGAATTTGTTAAATTCGATTCTTTGAACTCAAATTATGGGACTTATGCCATTCAGTGTTAAACTCATTTTTATGAAACATGAGTTTTTCTTTTTCTAATTTTAAATCAAAAATAAATCATCCTCAAATTATTAACTCTTTTAAGAAGGCTAGCAATCATTTGTATATAGTTTCCACACACATAAAAATATTTTTGAGCAATCATATTATTTATACATATTCTCACATTCATTTTACTAAAAATCTGACATGCATCCACAATATGTATTCGTAATTGCATAATTATGAAGACAACAGTAACAAAGAGTAAAAGTTTCATAGTCTATCATCAAATTAAAGGAAAAAAAAAGTCAAAAGTCATTAAAGTATTGATTTTACCTTGTGATAAAATAAGTTTTTTGAATGAATGATGGCTATTCATACTTGTAAATTTATTAAATATATAAAACAAGTAAAAGAATAAATCTAATATATTTAAAATTTGATGTCATACCTTTTATTTAAAGATAAAAAGGACTTTCTTTTGTAATATATGAATAATTAATACAAAAAAGTTCTTCAATTGAAACTGAAATTAGTCCCTAAACTAATCAAATATTCAAATTGGTGGAGTAGGTCAGTAGGCTAAATGATAGATCGAGTGTGAAAACAGCCCAACCCAGATTGATAGGCTTGGGTTCATGGAGCTCATCGGAATTGGACTGGTGGGTCTACATTTACAAGGCTATTGTATGAAATGGGTCCATTATTGGGCTTCAGGAGAAATATGCAGATCCAATTGAATTCTTTGTAATTTGTAACCTTACAACTATACTTCTATTAGGGATGCAGTCAGAAACTTTAATTCATGAGAGGCAAGATTATTTTTTCACAAAAATGAAAAAAATAATTTTATTTATCTTAGATAGATAAAATTTAAAATTGAAATAAAATATAAAGTTTATATAGATTTGAGAAGACAATTGTCCAAACAGTTCCTATAGATTGGACGATATTTTGGAACATATATTTTAATATATGGTTTATTTCATTTCACTTCACATATATATATTAAGTGTATTTAATCTACAAATAAATATTTCTACAAGTAAACAATACTTATTTATACTATAAAATAAGAAGTGAAGCACTTGTTACAGATGATCTGAATTGGTTATATTATGTATTTTGGAAGAATGAGTTTTGGGAGTGGAGTTGGGAAATGTGAAATTGTATTGGGGAATATGATGAATGTTTGTTTATATTTTGAGAAATAGTTAGAAAATTATTTTGGAGAGTTTTGATATGTCTGTTTATGTTTTGGGGCAGACATTTTTTACTGTAGCTATCAAATCAATACTTTTTTATTGAATTTTTGAGGTGAAAATAGAATTAAATAATTCTGTTATAATAAGAATAATAATAATAAAATATATATGATACGTATATAATATATATTGAAAAATGAAAAAAAATTGGGAATAATGGAAGATAGAATAGGGTATTTTGGAAAACCTAATTTGACATTTTAAAGAAAAAAATGATGTATATTTGATTATATTTTGACAAAACAAAATTATTTGGACAAAATGTAACAATATTGTGTAAGACCCTACCCAAGCCCATAAAAACAATATATTACCCATCCCCATACCCAACAAATTTGTGCTAAGCCCAGTCCTAGGTCCAGACCCTATAAAGAAAAAGAAATGGGTCTAAGTAGGGCCCATACCCACAAAATATTCATCGACCCTAAACTTTTAAGACCGTTGAATTTTATCAAATATTGATTCTCACATAAAACTTAAAACATATGAGATTCTCATATTCTCCTATCACCCGCCTACTCTTGCAGCAGAGCTCAGCAACATTCACCAACCACCGCGTGGCCACACCCACCACCTCCATCGCTCCTCCAATATTTGCTAAATCCATGGAAGCGTAGATTCATTGATCTCTTTGTACAATATTGGAGCTCATTTTGGTCCTAGAGTCAAAGGGTCGTCGATCATCACCATCTTGCTGAAACCGGTGGCAAAGGAATTAGTGGTGGCTGCTTCAGCGAGACGGACGGCGATGGGTTACGTCCACTGACTATGTTGTGGAAGTATAAGTGGGGGTGGCTGAGCTTTTCTCTATTGAGGTCCATTTCTTTTTTGGATTGTTTTCTTTGAGAATTTTTGAGATTTTGTAGGGGACAAAAGTTATTGACAAGAAGAAAATGATGAAAATGGCGGATCTGAGCTTTAGGGTTGAAATGGCCTTAGTGGAAAGGGCTTGAGGGCTTTGAGGAATTTTCTGTTAAGAAATAAGTAGGAAAAATTGCAGGAACTTATTTGACTTGATAATTATTTTGTCCATTTGTTTAATTTAATAATATTGATTTGTAAAATTTGATTTTTTTTATATTTTATTCTGTAAAAATTGAAATTAGTTAATAAAACAATGGTTTGTAAAATTTGATTTCTTTGTAAGAATCAGAATTAGTTAATTTATAAAAGAAAGGGAAAAAAAATAAAAATAAAAATAAAAATTGGGTCTGGCCTAGATCCGACCCACAAGAAGCGGGTCTGAAAAAGAGGCCCAATCAACAGACTCTATGAGTATTGAGTAAAGTTGGATAGGGTATATTATTGAGCCTCAAATTCGGGTTTTTTTTTTTTTTGTATGGGTCTGGGTAGAAAATTCTACCCATTGACAGCCTAAATCCAGCACAATCCCAAGTGTGACAAAGGGATAATGACACAAATATGGATATTTTCTCCATCATTCATGGAATCTCATTTAGGATGCTCAGAAAACATAGTGGTTTGCTATATGTTTCCTATGTGCCCTAATATTTAGTTTATAGCATTATTTAATAATTAAGGATTTGCATTAGGGATTAGGGAATTGATAAAGATAATAATATCCATTAAAACAAATCTAGGATAATCAAAGCAGTCCAAATTACATTTTACTAAACGACTTCAATTACATCCAAACATAGCGCTATTTATTTATACAAATTCCGAAAACCAAAACAGAAATTAAAAAAAGAAAAAAGAAGAGAAACGGAAACCAAATTCATAGTCGACGGATTGATTATTTACTGTCATTATCGACTATGACCATCACACCGGAAAGTGAAAGTCAACGATCTTAATGACCCGACACGTCGGACGCGAGCCTGGAAGCGATCGCCGAGTGGTACATAATATCGTGAAAAGTCGAGGTCTCTATCGTCTTTTTACGCAGCTCCCTCGCCTTCTCCTCCGTGAAGCAACCCCGCAATAAGTTCTTCTCGGGCGCGACCCGGCCCGATTCGTTCTCGGGCTGTCCAAAAGCCACTTGGCCTGCTTCGATCTTGACACCACTGTTAATGTAGTCGGGCTCCGAGGACCATCCGAAGAGCGGGGCCCACCAGTTGTTGGATTGGGCGGCCGGATTTTTGGAGTGGCGGGGGTTCGGCGTCGCGGCGGAGGAGAGGATGGGAGTGCGGAAAGAGGAGAATGTGGTCGCCATCGATGAATTCCTGTTGATGTTAGTGAGAGGAACAAGAAAATAAGAGAGGGTTTTCTTGGGTGAAGAAGAAAGTGAAGGAAATGGATAAGATTGTATAGGTGGGAACAATTATGCTAAACTGTATTCCTTCACAGGAGGCAGTACTCTATTGCGCTTTTTCTTTGTGCGCCCACCGTCTGACTAGCGCACCGAAAACGACGTCAGATTAGATGGCAATGAAAGGGGTATGTTTATCTGGGCTGCTTACAGAAATTTTATCCGATTTGTATTAGAGATATTTGTGGTAGATATATTTATTCGATTAACTCAAAAGTTAGGCTTTGTTTACGAGCATTTTGGGAAAAATTTTCCCAATTCTCAAAACAATCTCAAAAAATATACATATTTTTTAATTATTTTTTCAAAATACAAAAAATTTATATCCAAAAAATCCTCAGAATTTATTATCAAAAAGACCCTATCCTCAAGTATATATATATATATACACATTACATAAAAAAAATAACTTCTTCCTATAAATCCAACAAGAAAGTAATTGATTTGACATTTACAGTAAAATTTGTCCCCACCAAAACATTAACAAACAAACAACTTATTCTCAATCCATTTTTTCTATTTTTCCAAAACATAAATAAACATTTGACATTTTTTCCAAATTTTCTCCCAAAAACTCATTCTCCGAAATTTTTTTCTAGAAAATGGCCAAAATGTTAGTGAACAAGCCCTTAGATTGAGAAAATGTTCTGGCGGAGTTAGCGGCTTAGCGCAATTAGAACTGATAATGGACTCAATTTCCTACTTTATTTGTACTTAATCTTCAATTATGAATTTGATATTGAATTAATCACTCACTCTATTTCCAAGCTCAAGAGTTGAAGTTAATAGAGTGGCTAGTCAATGATCCGTTTGGAGGTTGAATTCAAACTATTTTTTCCGTTTTTTAAGAATCGAATCAATCTATTTGTTAGGTTCCACCGTTCCTTAATATCTTAGGTCGGAATTCGAACTAGTAAAGTTCGTAATTGGAATTGAGCTATGTGGAACTCAAACTAGTCAAGTTCATAGCTGGGATTGAGCTTAGGCTGGAAAGTCCCAGGATAAGAAATCAGATTCAAGTAGCTTGTATATCTCTATCTATTTAGGGTGAAAAGATCGAATGTAACATTTCGAATCAATTTAAATGCCAAGTTCCTTTATTTTTAAATATATTGACATATTTACAGAGTTTTCTTATGTTGATTCTATATGAAGATGCCACGTTATAGGGATAGGAATGAGCCACGTGTTCTCATTCAACAGTTGCAATTGCATGACATCTAGATATTGAATCGAAATCCGATTTGACCTGCATAATCATACTTCACATGCTATTTTGATATTTCTTTCTATTAAGCCTTAACATTATGTTTGGTTTAATGATTTTGATGAGGAAAGAAAAAATGTTAGAAAAAAGAAAAATGAAATCAAGAAAATATAAAATTTCAAATTTATTTGATTATTAAAGAAAATAATAAAAAAGAATTGGAAGAAGAATGGTGATTAATGTCTTAGACAAGAGGAGAGAGGTTAAATAGGATTTTCTCTCATTTTTCTTACTATTTTGTAAGGAAAATTCATTTTCCTCTAATACCTTATATTTTCCCTAAATTTTCTTTTCTTTAGCATTTTCTTTATCAACCAAACAATTAAAAAAAAATCTCCTTTGCATTTTCTTTTCTTTTACTCATCAAAATCCTTGAAGCAAATCTCTGTTTCTACTAATATGTCATGCCTTCTCATGAAGCTACATTTAGCATTGCTTCCACATACCATAAGAGTAACTTCCGAGTGGCGGATTGTTGAGAGGGGGGGGGGGGGGGACCAAAAGAAACGAAGGACCTACTTGGTTTCATTTTCAAAGATCATTTTTACATTTTTTACTATTTCAAAAATAAAACACATCACTTTTTATATATTTTCACACAACATTATTTTCATTTTCATTTTCAAAACACATTTGCTAATAACATATATATCCTCTCTCTCTCTCTCTCTCTCTCTCTCTACAACCAACTAAAACCAACATAACAATTACTTTCCAACAATCTATTTAAATACAAACTCATTTTCATAAACTACTTTTTCAAATTTTAGAAATAAAAGAAATAAAAAATGAAAATAAAATAAAACCAAATAAGCCCTAAGGCTATATTTGGTTATTGGTTACATTTTGGCATTTTGTCAAAATGTAACCAAACATATATCATTTTTTCCCTCCAAAATGCCAAATTAAAATTTCCAAAATACCATTTTATATCCTCCATTATCCCAAAAACTTCCCATTTTTTAATATATATATACACATATATATTTTATTATTATTCTTACTATAAACAAATTATTTAATTCTATTTTCATCATCAAAAACTTAATAAAAAATCATTGATTTAACCGCTATAGTAAAAATTGTCTCCTGCCAAAATATAAACAAACATATCAAAACTTCCCCTAATAATTTTATAATTATTTTCCAAAACATAAGCAAGCATTCATCACATTCCCCAATCCATCTCCCAAAACACATAATTCAAAACATACAATTTATAACCAAACATTCCCTAAACAATTGAAAAATATTACAAATTAAAACCTCAATCACAGAAGTCATCAACAAACCATTAACCGTTGAATTTTTAGAAGTGTTATTACAACCTTTAATTTGAAGAACCTTTCAAGCGTCCTCTTCAGAATCAAGTCAGACTATACATCTATGATAAAAAATTTGACAGCTTGTTCGCAAATTGAATTTTTATCGCATAAAAGAAATTAATGCTGAAAGTTTGTTTCACATTCAACTTATAGCACATAAATACACAAGTACATCAACCATCCTTCTACATCTGCCTCTCCTGAAGCTCCGAATAAATACAAACTGGACACAGATTAGGACCATTCACTTTGTGAGCTGCAAATATTTGAAGTTCACAACCTCTTTCCGTAGAGGGTCAAAAAGAACACAAGGCATGAATTCATGAAAACATATATGAGCAAAAGTGGGTCCACTCACATTCAACCATTCACTTCGGTACATCGTTGATTATCTCAATCCCAGATCAAAAACAAAGTACATAACCTACTTCCAAAGCTTCCTCAAAGACATATTTTTCTCTGTTTCTTTCTTCATGACCTTGGCAACAGCCATCTCAAAGTCCTCCTGAGTGACATGAACTCTCCTTTCTCTCAGAGCAAACATTCCTGCTTCAGTGCAAACGGCCTGCAAAAACAAAAGAATAACTTAAATATTTCTTTCATTAAAATAGCTTCTAATTATTTTGTTTAGAAGATGTGATGAGAAGACAATTCAGTTCTTTATAATGTCGAGTTAGGATGAAATCGAAGAACTACGCAACCAGCAATAGCATTAAACTAAGCCACATGGCAGGACCGGTGCTTGGTCATAATACTAGAGAACATTTTTCAGAGATTTTGTCCACACCAGAAGGAAAAGATTGACCAAGTCTACTTGATCTAAACTAAGGGGATTGTTATTACACCATGATGTAGACTAGATCTAAAACAGATCTCCTAGAAAGTAACTAGTGCATCTGGGGAGGGGGCAAAAAAAGGGACCATCTGAATGCATTCAAATACATGACCTGCAAGGTAACCATTGACCTAAGAATTGTATGTTGCAGGAAGTAATTGATGCATAAAGGTGAATTAATAGCAAATAACATAATCATTTAACTGGGTTAAGGAAGCTGAAAAGCCACACACACCTTGAGTTCAGCACCAGATGCTCCATTCATTTTCTCAGCAATCTTCTTCAGGTCAATCCCCCGCATCAAATTCATTTTCCTGGAGTGGATCTTCAAGATGTCGAATCGAGACTGAAATAATTTTGCACACAATTAGACATTTGGAAAGTGGGATTGGTGTTGCTATCCAAAAGGCAAAACAAACTATTCACAAAATGAGAATATAGAAAAAGAGTAAGGGCCTGTTTGGTTTCATTTTCAACACCCATTTTCATTTTCTCCTCAAAATGAAAAATGAAAATTATCACTATCTACACCATTTTCTCAACCATTTTCATTTTCAAAACATTATTTTATATATTCTCTCTCCATTTTCACCTTATTTCAACCCCTATTACTACCTATATCTACCTTTTCATCTTCCCAATACTTCTCAACCATCATTCACCACAAAAATATTATTTTATATTATTTTTCAAATAAATACATATAAAATCATTAATTTAAATTCAAATTCTTTCTTCCTTTTTAATACAAAAAATCCAACATCCAAATACAATTCATTTTCACACCTATATAAACCTATAATTTTAAACACCTCATCCAAATACAACTCATTTTTAAAAACATTTTTCATAACCAACTTTCTACTATGCATTTTCACTAGAAAATGAAACCAAACAGGCCCTAAAGGTTATAAAGATTATGGGTGAGCAATTACTACTAATAATTACTTCATAGTACAAAGAAAGATGTAGCAAATGGAGTACAAAGAAGATTCACTAAGCAAATTGCTCTGAACACAAGTGGCATACCTCTTCATTGGGATTTGGGAACTCAATTTTCCTATCAATTCTTCCTGGCCTAAGAAGAGCATGGTCCAGAATGTCAATCCTATTGGTAGCCATCAATACCTGTACAGGCCAGTCATGCATAAAACTTCTCTATTTTCAATTTCCAGACAGCTATTTTCACAGAAGAATCAAATGAAAGAATGAGGCTACATGCATACTTTTATCTTATTAGATGCTTCAAAACCATCAAGCTGATTGAGAAGCTCCAGCATAGTTCGCTGAACTTCACTATCCCCGTTGCCACTTCCAGATTCCATACGAGCAGACCCTATGCTATCAATTTCATCCATGAAGATGATCGATGGAGCATGCTCTCTGTCAAGGTACCACCACTAAGCACTTGCCAAAGAAAAAAGAAAAGAACAGAAAGGAGACTTGCATCTATTTGCCAACCATGGATGCTAATGGAAAGAATATAGAAAATGCTTCAATCTCAGAAGATACCAAAGAAAAAGTTGAACATACTCAAATAAATTATACTGAAATGATACTTGATGTCAAATGCAACTAACCTGGCCATCACAAAAAGTTCTCTCACCATCCTAGAGCCTTCTCCAATGTACTTCTGAACTAATTCAGAGCCCGAGACTCGGATAAAAGTGCAGTCGGTATGGTGAGCCACAGCCCTAGCAAGCAGTGTTTTACCTGTGCCGGGAGGCCCATATAGCAAGACTCCCTTCAATAATTCAAGGATATAAAAAGATTAGAAATACTTCCGGATTTAAAAAATTAACTGTAACAAATTGATGGAATTACCTTAGGTTGAGCTATTCCAAGACTCTCAAACAATTCAGGATGTTTGATTGGAAGTTCAATGACCTATAAAACACAAGACAAGAAATGAAAATGATAGTATTCTAGGAGATGAAACAGCATTTAGAGTATTATGCTGGCAAAAGTTAAAGCTAGCAATTCCAGAAGTTAGTACGTCTTGACTGAATACCTAGTTTTGTTAGGTATATTTTAATATAATTTGACACAATAATTTTTGGATATACTGCTTCCAACAATAATTTTCCTTAAAAATATAAAATCACTCAACAAAAAAATATGTTAGGAGGGTCCTGCCTCCTTTCACTTAATAAATTAATTTACTCATAAAACCTTATCACCCAAGATACAGGGTATCCAATATAGAGCATAGTTCTTGTACACTTAATATAATATTTAATCATTGTACTTCAGCCCTCACTTCCAACCGATAGATTTTTATTACCTAGCGAAAATTCCTAGGTCATTGTCAATCCACTTCTTCCTATGTTGTATGTATGAAAGCTAAATATGAAACATCATACAAAATTTCGTGACAAAGAAAGCTAATAGAAATAGCAGATAACAAAAAGCCAGGCAACAGTAAACAGGAGAGAAAACAAGATACAAGGCACACACAACAGAGAAAATGAAGGAACGGATAGAATAACCTATCTCCTATATAGTTCCCTGATATTGAAAAACTAAAACAAAATCCATGAATGCATTCCTCAATCAGAACTTAGTATGGGCATAAAAGACCACAAAAAGCACGAAGATGTACAATTTTTCAATTATACTAAAAAATTGAATATACATTAATAAAAATCTTCAAGACTAAGCAACAAGAAAGAAAGAATTCCAAGATATGCACCTCCTTTATCTCTTTAATTTGCTGGTCAAGACCACCAATCATGTCATAAGTAGAGTCTGGAACTTTTTCTACTTTCATGAGATTCACTAATGGATCAACTTTACTCGGCAGAATCAAGTGGAGCACATAACTATCATTACGTAAAGCAACCCTTGTTGAAGGAGTAATCTTGGTGATGTCAATGCTCTTATCAATGTCGACAACATACTTCCCTTCAGGATGTACCTAAGCAAAAGATAGCACAAAAACAACAATACTAAATGTCAACCTGGCTGAGAATGTAAAACACAATTTCTAGCAAGATTCCAATATCAGCACGAACAAAGGACAGACCTATCAAAACCTAATGTGGAAAAGAATTCAATGAGCACAAATAGCTCAGTCCTTCTTCAAACATGTCACAACGCATAACAAAAATGGTCTACCTCCTTCAGATTCATTAATAACAGTATTTTTAATATCCATTGAGAATCAATAGTTAAAATGCAACCCTCACCCAAATGAAAAAACGGAATAGAACATACAGAAGAGCGACAGAGGAAGCTGCCTGAGATGTGTGTGTGTGTGTGTGTGTGTGTGTGTGTGTGTGTGCATGTGAGGAGATTCTCACATGGAATGAATTAGAGTCTTTTCCAGGGACCAATAAAGTAGAACATAACGCCAAAAAGCAAAGCAGAGTAGAAGTTGGTAACTAATAAGAATATAAGAGTTGGTGAAAGCAGGAAACAACAAAGTAAAAAAGGAAACCATATTCAACCATGAAAGGTAAAGGAATGTGGTAAAAGCAGAAATGACCACTTACCTTGACAAGGACCTTCGATTTTCCCATAACTTTGACAACTTCGCCAACATAAGATCCAGGCTCCTGAAGGAGCTGCAACTCTTCCTTCAATGATCTCACTGAACATCACAGAACAAAATCTTCTTATATTTAAAGAATATTTACTCATAGTAAGTCCACCGCAACTCTCTTGAGCCTATATCATCTGTCTTTCCCGTAAGTTCAAATGTCCATTTATTTCATACTAATCATATATTTCGCATTCCAACCATAAATTAGAACATGAAGAGGGCATCCACATATCAAAAAAAATGTAAAAGACACAGGAATAATGCATGAGCTGGCCACAGAAAGTATGTACGTATATAGGCTGAAATGAAATTGAATAAAGCTTCTCGCCTTCTCTGCATGGACATTGGACCTCAAAATTTTAGTTCAGTATGTCTTCCTATACAATAATGATTTATACATCAGTACGCCCAACTCTCCCGTCCATTCCCCCGTATACAAGGGTAAATAGTCTGAGCCAAATTAAAAGCACTTACTTAATGAATCGATAGTACTGATGAAATAATAACCAAAAAACAAATGAAAAGAAAAGCAGAAAAGGGAGTAAAATTCCTTCAATTAACAATGATTAACCCCACCCCACAAACCCCACAAAAAAAGAAAAGATTGGGGGCAAACTTCCTCCAAATTAACACCCAACCACCACCACAAAGAAAAATTAAAATATCAGTAGTGAAGGAAGAGGGACCTCAAATTCCACTCTCAAACTGACTTCCTCTTTAACCAGTCTTAAATCATTATTTATTCATACGTCCCTTCTGATCCCCATCAAATATATATTGTATACATTCTCTCGGCAGCTAACTTAAATTCGTAACATACTTTAGAAAATAGAGGAAAGTAGCCCACAAATAAAACTAAAATTAAAATGGATGAAGTCCAAGCGAAACCCTAAAATCTGAATACTGAACCATAATTTCAACAATCGACCAGCATACATAAAATATACACACACAAAGGTGCTTCTGATTCCGATAGCTTGACGAAAATAAATAAAATATAAAATACACATCGTCAGCCAAATTCAAAAGAAAAGCTAGGAAAGTAAAATATAGAAAGAGAAAAGACCTCGGCCATTGAGGTCGTTGCGCTGGGCTTCAAGGCGCTGCAGATCATGAACTTTTTGTCGGACAAGCAGTTGCATATCCTGTATGCGTTGCTGATAATACTGCCGGAGCCCTTCCCCACCACCAACGCCGCCGCCGCCGCCGCCTTGCTGATGCTGCGGCTTCGAATCCTCCGTCTGCCGAGGCTCTATCGCCGCAGTCGCCATTATTTGCTATAAGTGACCGATTCTTATCTATATCAATCGGGAAAAAAGTGGATTTTCGTCTTTCTCCAGTTCTCTCTGAGATTTCTCCTCCTAGTACTCTCTTTATATACCCTGAGCTTCACCGCCTATTTTGTTGGATTTTCGTTTTCGTTTTATATCTTGTAAAATTAAGGGAACCGCAATATTTTGGCTTTTATATTATCAATATGCCCCTATTTCATAAATATTGTCTTGTTGCCCCAAGGAAATAAGTATTTTTAAGGATCAAATACCCTACTCCATGTTTTGTATTAATCAAGATCTTTTGATTGCATTATCTCAAGTGTCACGACAACAAGCCACATAGTAATTTTTTATTTTAAAAATAGAGCATATTTTTTATGATATACTTTTTGGTGTGGTGATGTAGGGGGAAGATTGGGTGAAGTCGAGTAAAATTGAATGTTTTCTTCTCGATCAAGTAGATCGAGCTCGAGTTGAATTTTACAATAAGATGAAAGTAAGTTAGGCTTGTCGATGTAACCTTCGACTAACATTTTCCGATACTTAAGTTAGGTTGAACAAAGAGAGGCTAAAACTTTAAGTGAAAGGCAAAGAGTACATGTGTACGTACCTATAGCACTCATGAGAAAAATGTATTTATAATGGGGAGCCAAACCTAAAATAAGTGACTTTTGCCCCATATTAGTGATATAATTTTATCAAATTTTAGGACTATTATAGTTCTTTTGGAAGGTAGCAATCAATATGTTTTGGTTGACTTGAGAGTTAAAGTGACAAGTAGGTTGCATTTATAATGGAGGAGATCGGCTGATGGTGCATTTAATGCAAATGGGATGAGTGGACAACAACATTAAAATATGAAAAGGACGACTAATGAAAAAGCCTAATGCTCATCGTATTATGAGTTATTGACCTCGTAGAGTCGATCTATTGACAATTTATCATGCTGAAAAGTCTTGTGCATTTCCTTTTTGTTATCAATATTATTACCTCAATTATAATTATATATGTATCTTTAATTTTTTTTTTAGTATAAATACATTGGTATAAAAATGTATAATAATAATTACTATATTGGTACAAAAACATATAATAAAAATAATAGTAAAAGAATAAATAAATAAAAGAAAATGGTGGCAGAAACCAAAAAAGAAAAGAGAAAAAGAAAGAAGAATGGCTGATCTTGTTTCTCAAATTTTAATCAAATGGAGAGGACAATATTGTAATTTAGTATGCCCAGAAGGAGGACATAATTGTAATTTTACAACATCATCCAACCACCATGCAGCTGTGGGATTTTTCATCCCACCCAAATGGAGTGATGCCATATCCAACAATTAGTATCTATAATGGTGGGCTCACCTTCGACTGCCATAGATAATATGGGATGTGAGCTTTGATCCACCCCCATCCCATTAAGTAAACCAGCCCTAAGGCCCTGTTTACTTGGTGATATGGGATGTAAAGTGATGGAATGAAATTAGGGGTGAAAAATAAGATTAGGATAATTTTATATTTTTAAAATTATATTTACTTTGTAGGATGATAGGAATGATAAAAGTGGATAATTGCATTGAATGTTTACTTTGATGGATGATATTATTGAGATAAATTTAAAAAAACTAAAATACCCTCAATTAAAAATTTTATTTATTTTTCTAGCTAACATAAAGAAATTAATTTTCTTCCATTCATGCACAACATCCTTACATATGAAAATAAAAATCTTGAAATTCAAAGAATTCATGGTACAATTTTTTTATTATCAACATAATTACTTCAATTATAACTATATATATAATATCTTTCAATTATTTTTAAGATAAATACATTTTGTTTAATTAGTATATTGGTGTAATGATAATAATAATAAAAATAAAATTTTAATATGATAATATTATTCAAACAACAAATTGTATAAAAATATCTCTATAATAAACTTTATTTTTCTAAAAAGATAATACCAAATATATATATATATCTTTTTGACAATATATTCTCCAGCCCAATTACTTAAATTCATTATTCTAAAATATTATTCCAAAACAACAAAAGATAATTATGAACAATTTCAAACAAAGGAGAAAGACATGGTAGGAGTAAATGGTCATTTCATTTTCATATATATATATATATATATATTTTTTTTTTTTTCTAGACTAACATATATATATATATTATGTATATGTCCTCTTGTAATTGTAATTTACAAACATCACTCTACCAAAGCATCCAATTGAAATTTTAATCACAGTTTTGGACCAGAAATGCCTCATCCTGCATTTTATGTTAATAGTTGCGGGCAAATATTTTCTACCGAACCATCATTAGTTAAAGAAAATAAAAGATGAAAAAGAATGTGGGTTGGCCCAGTATAAGAAGTAACCAGGCCCAAGAGTATACAATAATTACCATAATATTCAATCATGTTGTACGCAATTAAGTATTTCCGCTGGATCACTTACACAATTTGTTCAAAGACGAGGGTACTATCAATAGATCGGATTTTAATTCAAATTCAATTCGAATTTTATAATTTTTATTATATTAAAATATTCGATGAATTAGATCCGATTATAAATATTCGAAATCCGAAATAAGTTGATCGGATATGGAATTAAGTAATTCGATCCGTTAAAGATCCGAATTCAAATCTTAATATTTTTGATTAAATTAATACTCTTATATATAATGTTAATTAAGATTTTAAAATAAAATCTGTATATTATATTGACTTAATATCTATATTAACGTTTATATTATACTATTAATATTGAGTTTTTAACCTAAAAATAAGAAGGATATTGATAAAATATCAAATATTATAATATATATTAGTTCATCTATACATTAATATAATGTGAAAAATGATTTTAGTATTAAAATATTTAACCTTTGAACTAATATATAATAAAAAGTTGTTAAAAATTCAAATATGACATATATTGACTTTATAAATACAATATTTTTATAAAATTTAAAGAAAAAAAAAGAAAGAAAAAATAAATCGGGTCAGATTTTTTAGTCAGATTTTGGATATTCATCGGATTCGAATTGAACTGATTAATAAAGATCCTATAGGATTTTGGATCGGATTGAGATATTAATTTTGTTAATCGAATTCGAATATGATAAATGCGATCCAAATCTGACCCGTTTACAACTCTAGACGGGGGCATTTGCTTGCCAAACAACGTCACACAAAAATTACTCAAAAAAAAAAAAAAAAGCTAAAAATACGGATATCGAAAATTTCTCCCTATAAATGAACCAGGGCTTGTCCAAACTTCCTGCGTCTTGCCCTATAGTCCCCAGTTTTGTGACTATGGAGTTTTTATTTTTTCTTGAAGAGATATTTTTCTCTACTAATTTTACCAAAATTAACCATTAAATTTGATCTATCTAGGGTTAGGAGGTGTGGATCGGCGCAGAATTTTAACCGATCATAATTTTCCGGAGATTAGGGTTTCGGTGTTCATTGCCGCCGCTCCTATACATACACCCATAGTTACTACTTTTATTTTACACATATTTCTGATCCGTAGAAACTTTCTTGTTTCTACATTGTAAATCTCATTTTATGAGAACATTTTCTGTTTGATATCAGCAATTACCTTTTTTTCTTGGCAATTGGGCGTAATTTTTTTTGGTGTCAATTGTCAAAATTTAAGATTGAATTTTGGTCCTTGAATTCTGGAATTGGGATGCGGACTAGGGTTCTTTTGCTGTTGATTTGAACAGTTTCTTGTATATTTAGAGAAAGTTTTTTGTTGGGGTAATATCTAGGGCATTTGAAGAATGGATAAGAAGAAGGTTGTAGCGCCACTGGTTTGCCATGGGCATTCACGTCCGGTTGTCGATTTGTTCTACAGCCCAGTAACGCCTGATGGTTTCTTCCTTGTTAGCGCAAGCAAGGGTAATTATATATCTCTAGATGAAATGTGTTGTTTCCATGCTAATGCTGCTTTTACTTTTTTATATTTATGCCTCTTGATGAAATGTGTTGTCTCGATGCTGATGCTTCTATTATTGATTCGATTGAACTGATGAACTATCGGTGAATGTTATTTTCTTTTTTGGCGTTGTGATTGCCTTTTTGGTTTGCTTCAAATATTCATGAATGCAAATATTTTGATCATTATTGATCTTAGTGGGATTCCTTTTTAGAGAATGCTGTACTTAAACCTAGTTTGTTAAGTTTTTTTATTTGATTTATTAGTGATTTGGTGGGGAGCTATGATTCACTATCACTAGCACTATACAAGAACCTTCACTTTCATTACTCTACAGACTTGATATGACATGGCTGCTAATGTTTTATGTATGTATATTACCACGTACATACACACATATACACATCCATATATGTATGTATTTGATTTTTTGGCATCAGTGTGAGTGCAAAGGGAAAGATGTTCATTTTGACGATGGTTGTGGATGTCTGTTAGCGCTTTGTGGACTATGATGTTGCGAAGAAAACTAAATTGACTTTAAAAAAGAAACATATAAGAAGATATTGAGAGCGAATTTAGATTTGAGCACTCTGTTCTTTTTTTAGTTTAAGGATTATTTGGATATATGTTGATTTTTATACAGCCCCTAAGCCTTTTCAAATATGAGAGTAAGATCTCCACTGTATCTAAAATGTGTTGGGACACTCATTAGTTGTGTGCATGCGGTGTTGCAATTTGTTTCATTTATTTGTGAACATGCCAAAGGCCACATTAGACACGGGTTGGAGCCATGAGAGCATGTCTGATGTACTATGACACTGAACAACACAATTTCGGAGTGCATTGGTGGGGAGGATTTCTCCAGCTTGGCAGCGGCTGATAAACTTGAAAATCTGATGGGTCCATGTATTGATGTCCTTGTTGTTCTTCACCTATTTAAGACCTGTAATGCATGAATCGTAACTGTATTAATGACATTGTTGAATACACAATCAACTATTGTAAAAATGACCTGGATGGTCACTTGCATTTTGTGCAGTGATATCTTGTATTTTCTGTTTCTACCTGAATATTGAGGTGGTGCATAACTTGACTATGTGGAAGATATTTTGACACTTAGGGGAATTGTATTTTAATTTATTATCATGCATTGCCTGGAGAAATTGTATATTCTTTAGATCAGACATCATCCATCTCTGTTATATAACTTTTTGTGCTGTGTTCATGTATATATAAATGTGTGTGTGTGTGTGTGTGTGTGTGTGTGTGATCGTGTTAGGGCAAATAATCAAGGTTCAGAAATTGTGTTGGTAGATGTAATATACCACTGCTATTTTCATATCATTTCCATGTTCCCATGAATGAACTAGTTTGTTATCTAACCCAAGTCCCTATTATGGAATCCATGCAACTTACGTAATTGATAATACGTGCAAAAAACATGATTCTTCAAAGTTGAGGTGAATCTCCACATGCTTCATGAATTGAAATTTTATCAGGAAGATGACGCTTTCATTAAATATTTATGGGCATGCACATTTCTTTTTAGACTCGACACCCATGTTGAGAAATGGAGAGACCGGAGATTGGATTGGAACCTTTCAAGGGCATAAAGGTGCAGTGTGGAGTTGTTGCCTGGATAAACATGCTCTGCGTGCTGCCTCCGCATCTGCTGACTTTTCTGCGTATGTGGTCCGGTTCTATATGTTTCTTCTTTTCTAATATCCAACAATTACAATTCAGATTAAGTGCTAATATTTGGGACTCAAATCGCAACAATGAGCAAGTAGAGATTTGTTCCCAAGTTATGAACTTTGTTGACCACATTGGTTAGCTTTGTGTCTTGATTGTGTTGATTGGCTGCAGGAAATTATGGGATGCACTAACTGGGGATGAATTGCATTCATTTGAGCACAAGCACATAGTTCGGGCTTGTGCCTTCTCAGAGGTACTCTTTTGCCTATCTACTCACTTCAAATGCCTAATGGATTTTCTGTTCTATTTTTAGTCATATTTTCTGGAATTTTGGTTCCAATCTTTTCACCTGGCTATCCATACAATTGATTGTTAATAATATTGGATCAATTTCTTCTGTTGTTTCTCTATGGATTTGCAAATCACTCTGGTTGGTTTGCATATAGAATCTGAATAGGCTTATAGTTCTCTCTGATTAAGAAGATCGAATTCCATTGGTTCATTTATACTCAAATATGAGGTGCTGAAACCTTTTTTGTATAAAGTGAGAGCGGGTGTGTCTTTTATAATTTTTGCTATTTGGACTTTGTTGGTTTAAGGCATTGATGCAGACAGGTTGCTGACTCCAGCTCTACTATAGTACTTATAATTTTTGTATTTTTGTACTTAGCCTGCAACTCTGCAGTGGGGCACATTATTACTTTTACCTGTTGATGAAGTACCTTTATGCAAATGTCATGTGTCCAGGTCGAGGCAGTGGTTCTTGGATCGGTGATATGAATACAAGTCTTTCTCATTTGAAGTGATTTATAAATAGCTCTTGATTTTTGTATTTTCCCCCCGGATATTCAAATCTAAGATGCTAATACCTTTATCTTCCTCATTTGAACTGATATATGAACAATCGCTGTAAATGAAGGATCAAAAGCCTATAACTTTCCTTTGTAATAAGTTTGAATTGCTGTACTTGGCCTTGTTAAAGTTGTCCATTTAATATATGGTTGAAAGAGTTGCCATGATATGGTACTTATGTCTATTTACTGTTTCCACACACTGATGATTGAAGTTGTTTAATCAATTTTCAGGATACCCACCTTCTGCTAACTGGAGGGATGGAGAAAGTCCTTCGCATATTTGATTTAAATCAGCCTGATGCACCTCCCAGGGAAATTGAAAAGTCTCCTGGTTCTGTGAGAACTATTGCTTGGCTTCACAGTGATCAAACAATCTTAGGTTCCTGCACTGATATGGGTGGAGTGAGGTATGTGGGACACAATGAGATTTTTAAATGATTACTCCACTTGGGATTTAATTACTAATTGCCCGCATTATGGTTAAGCTGAACCCTTTTGCTTGTTTGTGAGAGTCTAGAAGTGACGGATGGGGGCTAAAGTGCCTTCAACTATAAGCCGAAGTGAAATTTCATATTTTTGCTTTAAACTTCAATGCTTGCTACAGCTCTCGTTCAGCGATAGTATACATAGAAGCGTCACCTTCACATCAATCCCTCCTCATTTTGTCATGTTGTACGGGAGTGTGTGTAGATCCGTAGTCAGCATGATTATTCTATTTCATTTGTATCATATGCTAATCAAGACGATGTTGTATTAATTAGCTAAACTTATGAGTGATAATATCAGCTTTAATAGTACATTTACATTTTGAATTTTCTCCATTGTTAAAATGTTGACTGATCTGTTTTAGCTAAAATTTAGCATTATGTATATACGAGAAATATAACATCACAATTACCTAATTATTTGGTCAAATATATACCTTTTGAAATCAGCTAATTCTTTAAAATAATTAGTTCCTGCACTTATTATATATGCCAATTAGCCAATAGGACTGAAGATATAGTTAAGAACATTGCCTAAATTTTTCATTAGTACCTACACCCCTACCGGATTTCTAATTCTAGATCTGTACCTGGAGTGTAATATCTAAATATAGTCTCTTTGTCCTATCTGGTGGTGATACTTTAGGCTTAGCATGTTTTTTGAGATGCTGCAGCTGGACAAAATTTGTCTGCTGATTTTTTATTTTTTATTTTTTTTAAATTGAATTTCTTTCCCGTTCTGTTTGAATTTGTTCAAAGAAAAATATTGAATCAAAGTGCATCCTGTTAGAGGTGGTTAATTCCATTAAATTATCTGATGTAACCTACATTTTGTAGGTTATTATATGTTCTATATTTTCCTGTAGGTTATTTTATGCTGTTTGTTTCCCCTGCATGTATGCATAGTCACACTTGCCCAGGTGTGGAATCATGAGTTGTGACACAAACAGTGGCTCATTCATTGTGTTATGTAAAATCCTAGGCTCAAATATGACATCTTCAGGAAATAAATCAATTTTCATCCTTCCTCTTTTCTCATTATGTACCATTTGTCTAGGTGTCTCACAATAGCCATTTTTTTTATTCCTGCTGGTTGTGATTCGAGCAATTTTTCTGTTTATGTGCATTGACATTTTCATGTATCTGTTTAATCTAATATATGAACTGATGACCTTAGGTTATGGGATGTGAGAACTGGCACAATTGTTCGGACACTTGAGACGAAGTCATCTGTAACCAGTGCTGAAGTAAGTCAGGATGGCCGCTATATAACAACAGCCGATGGGTCAACTGTTAAGTTTTGGGATGCAAATCAGTATGTCTATCTATCTACCTGTCTCTGCGATAAGATGCTCAAACAATGTTATTTTGATTGGTTTGGCATGTGTACTGATGTCTGAGCACTTAAACAGCTTTGGATTGGTAAAGAGTTATGACATGCCCTGCATTGTGGAATCAGCTTCATTAGAGCCAAAGTATGGTAATAAGTTCATTGCTGGTGGAGAAGACATGTGGATTCATGTATTTGATTTTCACACAGGAGCAGAAGTTGGTGAGTTCCTCAATTGCCAACAAAAGAGTTTTATATATTTCTGGGATTCTGCATTTTTGTTTTTCATAGTTTATGGATATCCGATATCCCATGCTCCATGCTCCTCCTCCTTCTTCTTCTTCTTCTTTCTGTTGTTGTTGCGTGTGTGTGATTTTCCTCTCTTCCCCTTTTCTTTATCCCTGGCCTGCCCTCTTTCTATCCCTTTCCTTTTTTCTTCTGTGGAGATCTATGTTTTTGTACGTAACATGGTGCAATAAGAAATTCTTTATTGGTTTCTTATGCTGTTGTACAACATGCATGAATGTTGCTGCATCAGTGTCACGAGACATTGAATCCAGATTTTGGGACAGCTTGGCTGGCATGCTTCCTGGTAGAACTTACTGTAGATGCAATCAGCATTTTCATACTGCGTATCTCTGTCTTCTTTGGATACTGATTGCTCATGAGATTGCTTAAACTGCCATCATTCTCACTGATATGTACATGGTACTTACTGGTATTTGCATGTAATATCTGATTTTGTTAGCTCTATGGGGCATGAAATTCATTTGCTCCAATGTCCTTGTTGCTTTGTTTGCTGCTCTAATATCCAACAATGGCGGTAAACTAGTAGACTTGTTTCTGTTTACTGTGAACTGCTATTGTTTCACAAGTTCTGGCTTTGGATCTTTGACTTTCCATTTTGTCATGTACAAGGTTGTAACAAGGGACATCATGGTCCAGTACATTGTGTGCGCTTCTCACCTGGAGGTGAATCTTATGCCTCTGGATCTGAAGATGGGACTATTAGAATATGGCAGACTGGTCCTTTGAACAATGCCGACCTAGAGACTTCTGGTGCCACCAATGTACCTAATCAGAATGTTAAAGATGTAGCAGGTGAGGTCACTCACCAGATTGAGAATGTGCATATTGCCGAAGTAGATAAAACTGACGGGAGTGATTAGCCAATCGAAGGGGCAATATAGGCAGACTAGATTATATTTGTGTGTTTGTGTGTTTGTTATAGTTTTTGCCTGACTCAGCAGGTTGTAAGGATGGCTTAAAATTTCAGTAATTTATCGTTTGAAATAAAGATAAGCTTGATCCTTTTTATCTTGGTCATCCTCTTCCTTGACCTGCAAGAGTTAAATGACTTTGAATGCGCATCTTTTTAATGCCTGCATTTTCCTTTTGGGTCAGCATCAATTGCTTTACACGATCACCTCAGAGCGTTGATACAGGATACATCTCTATGAATCTGGATTGTTATTGTCTGTTCTGGTGAAGTGGTTTGTTTGTTAAAAGGGGAAGAGGCTAATTTTTTGTTTGATGTGATAGCACTTGTGTCAAAAACGAAACGCCTCCATTTTCGTTCTACCCCAGCATATTTACTAAAATTCGTTTTAATCTAGAGAATCTCCATGTCAGAGGAAAATGGTTTACTTGATCGAGAACTTGTAGGAAAATTCTCCCTAGTATTGATGAAATTTGAATTTTTGTCAAATTTTTATGATTCCACCTTCATGTTGAAAATATAAAAATAAGAAATTAATTGGTCCTGGTGGTAGGTATGTGTTAATCTGTGCAACATCTGTCATTCTCATTTATAGTTTTAAATCTGAGGCAAAATCGTTAAACAGGTAATAGAAATGTACTTAAAAAAATTGTGTGTAGATTTGGGGGTTGGGGGTGGAGATCACTATATAAAGTCGAGCATAAATGATAAATTTCCACTAGAAACAGAAGCCAGGAAATTTGAGCTAACGCATCAAAAACACACCCAAAAGAAGAGATGAACTTGGTCTCTCCTTTTGAGATAATTTACAAGGAAAAAGGGGCAAATAAAGGAAAAAGACCAAAAGGGGGAGGCCATTTAACAACAGCTAACTATACTAAAGATGACAAAGAACCCTACTGGCTTTGCAAATCTGATTTTAACAAAATCCTAGTAATGAAAGGTGATATAGCTGCAAGCAATGCCTTCGGACATTCCTCGTGTGGGAGATGGCCACAACCAGATATTGCAACCAGTCTCTGCAGGGCATAAGATAATGAAAATTAGAGGATAAATTAAAGAATAATTAATTAACCTATTGTGTTAATATGTTTATATAACACGAACTTCCATTTCAAAAGTTGTGAAACCAAGAACATGTGGTATACCGTTTCATACCACCAGATTCGTATCAACAAGAAAATTGCCAGTGGTTTTCTAACTCTATGCTCAATAAAATGTTATTTAGTTCGAACAGCCACTATATATCTCTTTGCCAACTTGAGAGAATTCTATGTGGCATATAGACATAAGTCCACAGATCACACTAAAGAGAACTGCTGCTGAACAGTGCATCTAAAAACATAAGCAAAAGGAAAGGCAAACAAGCATGCATAAAAAATGAGAGTGAAAAACATAGAACTTACAGAATTTACAAGTTTAGAAGCCATGGTTTGAACAGACTTTAGGGGGACAAGGACATCTTCAGCCCCAGCAACAACTAAAACTGGCAACATTTCTATAGCTTTCAGTAACAATGCCGCATCATGTGGCGATAAGAACGTCTCATATGATAGTTTTCCAATTTCATGAAGCGCCTCATCCCAACCTTCCACATGCAATGGGGCCTGACACAGTTCACAGCAGCAAAACAATAAATTAAACAAAAGAATACACATAGCATATATCAAATTTGATAAAAAAATCACTATGCGTCTTTAACTTTTAATATGTCGTCTAGACTCGAGAGAAGTAATTTTGAACCTACTAATCTTTTTACATTCATAAAGACCAAGAAGTAAACACCACAATGAACAAACTATATTCCCTATTCCATACAAATTGTTACCGGTTCAATTGATATAACTGCAGAAATAGATTAATGAAATTTCAGGATATTGTCTGTTTAAATGCCGCCGCATGTGTTGATGGGGGAAAATACGTAAAAAACTGGTTAGATACATATGCGTTGGTTTTGTATGATGTTCATCTGAAGCAGCTGCTGAACACGTAAGAACAATATTTCACCAAATATATATATATATATACACACGCACACCATAAACACGAAATGGATATATCAAACACAAAGGTTATTAAAAAATTCTAATTGGGAGTGGCCGAAAATTGTATCTTGAATAGAGGTAGAATACCTTATATAGGCTTAATACTTCAGTGGTTAGTTTGGTTCCATCATACCAAGAACGCCGATTCACCACTTGAGTAATTTCTGTACGAAGGAGAGGACGCACCAAGTGCTTTTTTCCAAGTGAAGTGCGTAACAGTATTCTTGCAAAGGCAGGAACCAATTCTCTTGACAAGCTTACATTCAATAGTATGACCCCCTTTATTTCAAGCTGAGAAACATGCCACATGGAATACACTTTTAGTTAGCAACCAATTCTCAGTCTTCTGGACTAAAGAAGCATATATTCTCCATATCAGTATCTTAAATAGGTAAAATTCGACCTATGTTATTTCAAACTAAGAAACATGGATAAACAAACTTCAATCAGCTCTGGTTTATGTCACTTCGATGGTGAAGAATAAACAGAGCCAAAGATGAAACCAAATCTCAGTGTCTCATACAAGCAGATCCATGCCTGGTTTCATCAGTATAGATCAGCTTTTAGATTTTATTTCAATAATGCAATGAAGCATATTTCAATTTCTATATCTTGACACTGATGCCTCACCTGATCAAAACTTTCTCCTCTTTTTATGATCTCATTAGAATAGTTTAACATTTATAATGATGCACAAAATGTCTTTTTATTAACTTAACAAATTAGATTGCATAATCAGAGCCTATAAGATCCTCTCAGTTCTTAAACAGTACCTTGGTTATATGAAATACCAATTTAGGTGTGCATATATTAAATTTGAAAAGATATTTAATCAAGTTTACGCTGCAGCCAACTCACATTCAAGGAATTTGCTGATAGCTGCACTTTTTGTGCAGCCTTCAGAGCAAGCAGTCCTCCATCATCATGCCCAACAAGCACAACTGAGGAAAACCCCATTTCCAAGCAAAAAGAAAGAAGCAGGTCCACCTGAAAACCAGAAACAACTTTTGAAATAAAGGCTCCATACAACATACGTATATATATATAAACTACGTCGACAAGGTAATGTTACAAAGTGTAAATCATGTATACAGCCTAAGGACAAGCAGATCCTAAGAGTTTTACAATAACCTGGCTTGGTTAATCGTAATTGCCAACATGTATGGAATTGATCCAACTATGTTGGGAAAATCATATCCATGTCATTAATGCCATAAGATATCATGATAAGGAAATGCGTCATCATTCTTGAATGAATGCTTTAATCTGGTTAACATTTTTAAATCATAATCACTTGAGATATTATTAAAATACTTCATGCATTTTTAGAATAAACTTTCACAATTTGCTCATAGTATTAGGTCTAAGTGTATGCATAATAGACAAGAAAGAGATCATCAAAACCAAAATTTATGTAAAAAGAAAGCATTACTAATTGATCTCGAGTATTTATTAGTATTTGCTGGCATATCAATTTTTTATTTCTAATGAAAATAAAATATTTATTTAATTAAAATTGAGAAACATATGTTAACATATTCCAGTTACCTGTTGCAGACATCATGATCTGCTCTTAAATAGCCAGTGCATTAAAGGAGGCATATAACCAGTTTAGAGTAGATACATACTTATAAGCGTTGAGGTGAATACAGACGTTAGTGTGTATATATAAGAACAATCACCTGATTGTCAATCTTGTACGGGTTACGCAATTGATTTTCCTCCCAATCCTTCTGCCGCGGCCTTGATGTCAAACCCCATCCAGGCCTGTCAAAAGCAGCTATGGTACAACCAATTTCCCTGGCCAGAACGCCCATTACCTTTCTCCATGAGAAGACTCCCCCACCAAAGCCATGGACTAAAACAATCCCGAATTGTTCATTTGACTCTATATCTCGTTCCATTGGTGGAGAACAAAATTTGTTTTGTTCTTCATCCTCAGAATTTTTATTTAAGCTCAAAATAGGCACATCCTCAGATATTGGGGAAGTTGGAGAGCTCGCCAGGAGAGGTGCATAGAGAGGGGAGGTGCTGCTATGGAATTGGTTACTGATGCTCCTGTGAATATTATATTGTGTTTTCAGTGGTAAACTTAGTGATGGCTGGTCAAGAAAGGTAGTGGAGGACAAGGTACGGGAAGGTGATCCTGGCAAGCTGAGCTTGTAGTGAACTGTCAACCCTTGACAAGAAATGAATAAGCTGTCTATATCAGCAAGTAAACTAACTGGAAGTTCTGCATCACCATTGACCAACCCTGGTGCTTTTCTCCTTGCTTCACCACCACTTCTAAAAGATTTCCCAGCAAATGGAGTAGGTGATCGCGGAACCTTCTGATAACTGGAGAAAACCATTTTGCATGAAAGAACCTGATAGGTAATGGGATTAGCTAAAACTCCGATGAACGAAACATGAGTATACAACTAATGGAGGCAGAGTAATTTATGAACACCAGTGTAGACACCTGATTTAGACTGTATGTTAACTATTTGTGTTCAAGTCAACTTTATAAAAGCATGAGCTTGAACTTCCATTGTACTACTATCCAGATTGACCCGACTAATTCTCCTAGATGAAATATCTATAACTGAAGAAAAGCACAAAAAAGGTGAGGAAGCAAGAAATTTCAGGAACTTACTGCTTCTGGATCAACACGATGAAACATAAGTTTCCTCCTAGCTTTGCAACTTGTTCGATAGGCCACAACAATGTGTCCCAGAGCAAAGACTACAGATGAGAGAAACAAGACAGGCATTCCCCAAGACTTCTTCAGATGGAGCCTCTTCCTTGAAAGAGAAATTGAAGCTTCATCCTCAAATTGAGAATTGACACTGAAAACACAAGCCTTGATGGAAAGTAGTATGATTGAAATGAAGGAGCAGAATGTTACAGTTCCTAGATATGGCCCATGTGACAGCGCTTGTCCATCGCAAATTGAATATATACCTGTTTTCATTCAAGACGTCCATATTATTGTTCACAAGTTCAAGAGTCTTCAAAACTGTAAATTCATAGTTTCTGATCCTGCCAAAAGTAATAATTACATATACATAACTATATGATATTTGTAATAGAAAAATCGTTTCAAATCTATTAATTATATATTGTATAAGGATGCAATTTTTTTTTAAAAAAACGGGCTTTAACCCAAGAGCATAGGAGTACTGGAAAAAAGAAACATCTCTTTTATATAATAAAAGAAAGATTTGCTAAGCAAACAAAAGACAAGCGTAAGAATTCAAACTTCTTAAGAAACTTTCAGACTAAAATCTCCAGTAAAATACTATCCTAACATTAAGAATATCATAATTCACATTTCTTGTATTTAGTAATAGAGTAGAAAAGCATTCAAATCTAGAATTGCCATGCTACCAGCCTACCATTAGCCTTTTCAGTCAGTAGTTCTCAAAATAAAAAAAAAGAAAAAAAAAAGAAAAAATGATGAAGGAAAAACAGAAGCCCAATGGCAAAGCAAAAGCAACCTTGAACGGAGCAAAATGCAAAACATAGCCCTTCTGCATTTATTAAGCATCACTGTATACTCTCACTCGCCCAATAACCTAAAAATTAATCTGGCCAAAGAAGAAAAGAAAAGAAATTTCAAAAGAGCGAAAAACATACAGGTGATGATGAGAGATCTGATGATGGAAACAAGAGGAATATCCATAAGCGAGCTCTTGAACGCGTATCTCCACAAATGCTCCCTAAAACTATGACATTTTACGCACGTGAAACTCGGAATTAACAAACAAGGCAAAACGGCATCGCTTATCGCCACCACCACCGGCAATGAAACCACCACGAGCGACGCCACCATTACCACCATAAAATACACCGTCCGCACACCTCTCCGCACCTTCTCCCACCACCAACCGCCCTTCATCACCATATCCTTTTCCCTTTTTTTCCAACAGACCACCTCAAAAATAAACAAAAATTTGAAAATCTTCAAGTAGGACCGCGGGCAATTCGATAACGGAAGAAAATAAAAACCCTATCTGAAGATGGAGAAAAAATGATTGCTCGATGAGACACGGTCCTAATGGCCATCTCCCGGCGTCGAATCGACGGCCGGCGATTCCCCGTTAGCGCCACAAACCACGCGCGGCGCTACTCAAATTTTCCTCTCCACGATCCTCTCTTTTCCCAGAGTTCGATAAACCAAAAGTAAACAGAGAATCAATCTTCCCTAATTTTTGTTATTAATTTTCTAAGCTATTTTTTCTTTTTCTTGTCGCAGTTCTTAATTTTCTTGTATTTTTGTCTCTCTTCTGATTTTTGTGCGTTAGAGAGAAAGTGAGAATCAGTGTATTTTGCGTGTACTTAAAAGTTAAGGTTGTTTTCATCGATTTCTTGTTGATAAATATTTTTAAATGAAGAAAAAAATGCGTATTGACATTTGTTTGGAAACCAAATAATATCCCAAAGATTATATTAAAAGCATAATTAATTAGTGCATAAAAATATAAATTAATTTGACTTCTCGACACCATCTATCTCATAAATAAATATTAAATATTTATACGTATTTTTGTAAATTAAATAGTCACTGATCAAATAGTTGAGTATTACCATCTTTACATTTATACACGTGAGATTGGTAAATAAAGAAAATTATAAATTAGTGGTATGTTTGATTTAAGGACAATAAGGTAAAATATCAGAAAAAAAAGGGAAAATAAAATAAAATATATATATGAAAGCTCAAGTTTCTAGGATATTTTAAAAATTAATAAGGCGAAATACAAGGAAATAGATATTACAAATGTGTTAAAGAAACACAGATGTCAAATAATTTTTTTTCTTATTTTTCTCGTAAATGTTGTGAGATAAATGAATATTCTTTAATTACATTAGATCAAATTTTTCATCAAGTTATTTTTCTCTCTTTAATATTTTTATGTTGATTAAACAGTCAAAATTATTTTTTTAATATTTTTTTCTTTTCTTACTAAAATCCTTGTAACAAACATAGTATGAATGTAAATCAAATGCATTACAAATAATGAAACCAATGATAGAATATTGGTTAAAATAGAGAATTTAAAATTATAGATTTTATACTCAAAATTTATGTAACGTACATTATGCATATTTTTCAATCTTTTTTTTTTTTAATAAATCATTCTCGTTTGCCAACAAGTTTGATTTATGATTTCTAATTTATTTATTTTTCACATTTACAAAAGTTCGAATGTCACAGGATGTTATTAGACCAATTTGACTGTGTAATATTTTTAACTTAATTTAATTATTGAATTTATACAACATTGAAAAGTTAACATTCAAAATGCACATTTATAGTGCATGCACCAAAAATATAGTTGAGGAAATATATCTTGAAATTTCGTTTGCGAATATATGAACAATAAAAATATAGTTAATCGTATTTAACGATTTCATGAGTAATAATTAAAAATAGATATTTACACTTAAATGCATAATAAAGTATATAAATATATTCTTTTTATTATGTAATGATTTAATAATAATAGTTCTAAAATATGTATATCTAATTATATTTTTCAAAAAAATTCCAAATAATTGCAAATATATCCTAGTGATTTTTGAATTATAAAGATATAAAAATGCATAATTTGAATACATAAATCAGGCACTCCTAATCAATGGAGAAGATTTTATTCCCTCGCCCAAAGCTGATCTTTTGTGTGGGTGTCAGCTTTACAGTTTGGACGCATTTGCCCCTCTCTTTATTCTCTTTTGTGCATCCCCAAGATGAAAAAGAAGTTACCCTAGACGTTGACTACTCGCCCTATACGTTTGTAATGACCAAAATGCCCCTCAATGGGAGTTTTTTGGCCAAGTCAAAATTGTAGGGGTAGGCAAAAAAAATGCAAAAAAAATGCAAAAAAACGAACCGTCAAATGAACCAGAAAAAACTGAACGTTCCAAACTGGTTCCTTAAGAATGCACTTCTTTTAGTGAAATCGATTCAGTTAGTTACTTACTATATACAATTCGATTAACCAAAATTAACTGAATCGAACAATTTTTATTTAAAAATAAAATTTAATAGATAATTGATTATCCAACTTCTGATTTAAGGAATGTATATTTCTTTGGTGGAAGCTTATATTTTTATGTTAATTATTAGTGAGATTTGGATAAATATTAATTTGATTGAAAGTACTTTACTTTTGGACTTAACTTGATTTATGTTTTTATCTTGATTGTTTGATATATTCTTAATTTTGAAATTATATTGTACATAATAATTCAGTATATGATAAGAGATAGAGATGTTGTTTACTCGATGTATTTTTAATTTTGAAGTTAAGTTGATGTGAGATGGGAATATTATATATTATATTATTAATTTTGGAGCCATATTTGCATGTCGTGTTGTAGATTTTGTGATGAAAAATTATCAAATTAATGGGGATTCGTCCACTACGATTGAACTTTTTAAATGTTTTGGTTCAACAAAATTGAATCGAACCAAATTAAGTTAAAATTAATATTTTTATTGATTAAATTTTAATTATTTTAGAAAATGGTTAACCAATAAATTAAATTGTAGTAGTCGATTTCAAATGGTGCGTTTTTTTTTTCTCCTTAAGTGGTTACAATTTGACTTTATACCCACCCGAACTGCATTGAACCAAATTTTCGATTTAGTTTAGTTCGACACAATTTTCTGAATCGAACTGAATCACGCCCACCTCTAGTTAAATGCTAGCGAGGGTTGGCCCAAATGAAAGATTTGATGCTCCCCAAAAAAAAAATTACAAAAATGAGGTATTGAGCTTATAAACCTTCATGTATTATAGGTATTACTACGTGTATTGTATTATTGATTAATATTTTGATATAATCATATTTTAATAACTAATTGTTTTACCAACAACAAATAAGAAAAAAAAAATAGTGATAAAATGATAAGTAGTGATATAAAATTGCTCACTAATTATATATATTAAGTAACAATTTTCTATTTTTGTCGATAAGAATAATGTTAAATTATCACAGTTGATAATTAGTAATATACCTATATAGAAAACCTAGTAACGATGAAAATTTTGTCAATATAAAACATAGGTGTATTACTAATTTTTAATGATGATAATTTTAAACATTAATTCTCATCGCTAATTAATTATATTGTGATAAAACAAAGACTATTATTACTTAATGACAAAATAAGAGTTATTGTTACATAATATATATTGTAATGATAATTTTTACATTTTAACTTATTCTTTTATTGCTAATATTATATTTTCTTATAGTGTGAGCATAGGAATAAATGAGAGCTCAAAAATACAACTGCTAAAAAGATCGAGGTGATGAGTGTTTAACGAGAACACTTAGAAATAATTCTGAAATTAGTGATATACTCCCTATGTCCCATAAAAATAGTTCTAATTAAACCAACATAAACTATATGACTGCATCTTAAAATTTTTAATGGAGAAAACGTCAAGAAAAAATATTTTCCCAGCTTTAAAAGATATAATTGTGCACTTTAATTTTTATAATTTCGCATTTTTCCCTATTTTTAATTCAAAAGTAGCAAAAATTTCAAATAAAAGTTAATAAAATGAAAATTTTGTATATTTTACGTTATTACCCTTAAAATAGTGATTAAGAATCACTAACGTCACGCCCACTATTTATTATATGATTTTCTATGTATAAAGTTATACATGAATGATGATAATATGCCAAGATATTATATAAGAATACATTTATCTGGAAAAACAAAAAGAACATGAGGGCAATTAAGGAACTTTAGAAGGGAAAAAAAAATTAGGGTTCGAAATGAACCCGGGCGGCGGGAGGGTAAAAATTCAAAGGTAGCGCCGCCCGAGAACCGTGACCGTTAGTAACAGAATGGGTAGATCCGGGACCAGATTTTCACAACTCATGGGTCACGTCTCTATGTGGGCCCACTTCTGTCCCTAGGCCTGCCCTCTTCCATTTGTCGCCACGTGGCGTTCCGTTAAAGCCTGTCTTGCGGCGCCGGTTAAAAATTACTCCGCCACATGCTGATGACGGCACTCCATTTGAAGCTTGACTCTAACGGTTACATTTTATTTTTTTTTAAATGTTTTTGTTATTCATTGGGGTTTTTAATTTAATTTGTTGCATGTTCTTTTATGCATGCAATTCTCTTTTTTTACTATTATTTATTGGTTGAAATGGGCCCTCTTCTTAAAGTTTTGGATTTCAAATTCAATTGCCCTCATTCTTCATTTCATTTGAATTTTTATAAAAAAAGAAAAAAGAATTCTTTATATGAAAAATCGTCTATATTTTTTTTTTTTTTTTTGGAGAGGGTATTACAAATGACAAAATGATATCATTTCAACAAAGCAATATATTCATATTCTCACACCAAATAAATCTCTATTTTTAAATTAAATAATCAAAGTATAAATTAAACACAAAGCACATAAAGTGCACAATGATCCAATTACGGGTCGAATAAATAAGTTAGATTTTAAATTTTAGAACATGAAAAGTCTTCAATTTACAACATATTATTTATAATTAAAAAGAAGAGTAAGTAAGCATTATTAAATAAAAATAATTATATTTAACAAAAAATTATAAAACCTACAAAATGAAAATAAGAGCACTCAATTTGAAAAAGAAATTTAGAAAACATATGATGTGTTAGTATTTTATTATTCCTACTTTTAGCAGCCCTTCATTAATTTGTCGTGTTACAACTTTGTCAATAATTCCTCTAACAATAAATTGGAGAAAGTCCAAAGATAACGAGAAATTTTTCAAATTTTGAATAGTCATTATCATTATTAAACGACTTTTTGTGGGTCTCAATGTGTAAATTGTGGTCTAATGACAGCCAATTTGATCCATTAGAAGAAAATAATCAACTTTCAATGGTCCACTTATAAGATTTCGATACTTCTCAACAAACAATGACATTAACGTTTGTAAACTTTTATATCACGCTTCAATTTTTCTTTTCTTTCTTTTTTTGAATATTTCTACATTTCCATTGCTCTTTAGCACCCACCTAGTGATTTAAAAATCGGATCGGACTGATCAATGGTCCGATTGGTTAAATTATCAACGTTCTATTGTTCGGCCTATTGGCCCACTTGATCGCTTGCGATTAGGGGTGGGAATAGGCTAGGGCCGCTTTGCTTTAAATGGACCAGACCTGTTGCATAAATTGTAAGTCTAAGTCTAGCCTATTACTTGACGTATGTTTTTTTTTAAGGCCTGGCCTGCAAAAATCTATTTTAGTTAAGATTTTAATTAGTCTTAAATTTTATATAGGTTCAAGTTTTTAATAGGCTTAGACCTTAATAGGCCTAAGAGTTCTATAATTTATATTAAACAAAAATAATTTGCGATTATAATACATTTATCTAAATAAAAAGAAAAGCATAACCAAATATTATTATAAGTTAGACAAAAAAATTGAAATAAAATGATTATCTGTTAATTAAGAACACAATATATAACCATATAAAATTAATTAATATAAAATATAAAAGCAATTATATAAGTAGTATAAATATTTAAATATATAATATAATTAAATTATATAGGCAGGTTTGATAGGCTTTATAAGTTTTTTTTTAAAAGCCTAAATCTGATCTATTTTTTAAATAAGCTAATTAAGTAGGGCTATGCCTCAAATAGGTTAGAGGCCATAGGCCCCTAACCGGCGATCCAACCTATTCCCATCCCTAATTGCAATTCCTTAGTATTAGAGCTGTCCATTTCTTTCTTGTTCACTCTCTTTAATTCTTGTATAAAAATTTGTTTTATCTTTTTTTGCCTAGAATCCAAACTACGAGCAGTAAAATATAATTTACAAACTCTAAATTCAAAAATACCAAAATAGAAATCTCAAAATTGAAGTCTTGTTCCACACGTACACTATAAAAAGTCGAAGTTAATAGTTTTGGCTCTTTATATTCCACTCTTTTAAAAATAATTGGAAATTTTTGCCCTTTTAAGTTGTACAGTTAAATCGGTTCCAATTTTTAAATGTTGGTTCCAATTACTAAATTAAATAATTTGTTGTAATATGGGCTTTGTTACCAGATTATTCATCATATTATATGAATATATTTTTGTAGATAATTGCATCAAAAAAATTGCTATTAATGCAATTCCATTTGCAAAAAAAGAAAGAGTTTAGAAATATAATTGTCACGTATTACTCAATTTTATATTTCATTTCAGAATAATATTCCAATGATGAAAAACAAGGTAAAATTGGTTCAAGTGACACAGCCCAAATTGGAATCCAAAGCCCTATATTCCGCCAGCCACGTTTGAAGATTTTACCAACTACCTCAAAATTTCATTTCTTGATGTGATTAAATTCTAAGTCAAACAAACTTATGTCAGCAGCCAGCCTAAATCTGCCAGTCATAGAATTTTTTATCTTGGATTATGTGGTATATGAAATTATCATTTTATTATTATTATTTTTTTAAAGTGAGTTATTTGAGTTAAATTTTGGATCTTAACTTTGCTGTTTGAGACAAATACAATGACTTTACTACAATAATAATTATGCATATGATAAGGAAGAATTTCTAAAAGACAAAAATGCCTTTAATTTTATCCAATTCCCAAAAATAACCCCCAGATTTGCGTCTTTTTGCTAAATGGGTTGACTCGACTACCCGATCCGTATCCGCGATCAGAGATGATCCCAATCGTGACTATATCCACGTGGGCGTCTAGGATGGAAGCCACGTGGACCCATCAGTACTAATCCAGCTGAATTGCCTACTATAAATACTCCCAATTTATTGTGAAAAATACATACTAATAACATCGGATACAAATTAATAATATCCATATTCCTACCTCACGACCACCAGGACCTCCAGGATTTGAATTGCCTACTATAAATATTCCCCATTTATTGTGAAAAACACATACTAATAACATCGGATACAAATTAATAATACCCATATTCCTACCTCACGACCACCAGGACCTCCAAGATTCGTAGTAGGCTCCACCACTCAGCCTAAAAAAGCACTCGTCCGAGCTCCATATTTAATCGACCTCTCGACCATTGATAAATATACTGTTTGTTTATTCTTGCAACAATAACATATATGAGTCTATGTTTCTTAGAAAACTTCATGTTATTAAATGCCACTAGTTCAGTGACTAATATCTTAAATTAATAGTTCTTTGGTGTTGTCAAATTCAGCACAAATAATATTGTCCACGAATTAGTAAACTGGGTTAAATTTTATGAAATTAGACATGTATTTCATTAGTTGAAAATAATAAACAATGTAACTTTATAATATAACATGTTGAGCAATTAATTTGGGGTCGAGAAACTATAGGGTGATTATTGGTGTCTATAAATGGACCTTTGGAGTTTGGGCTTAAGGCCTCTGAGAAAATTCATTTTCTATGTTGAGAAGATGAATTGATTCTAAATTAATTCAACCCACTAACTTTCAACTTTGAAGCAAACAACTAAAAAAAATATATATATATTTAAAAAAAAATTCAACAACAACAACATATATATATATATATATATATTTCATTTCGAGATTAAATCACATATTACAATCCATGGGCTTCTTTCTTAATGGGTCACAAAAATAAATGGAGGGCCAATGGGCAATGACCTTATGAGAAAACTTGGGTTCTCGCTCCCCAAAGCTCTTAAGTCTTAACTAACATGGTCTTAAAATAAAGTAGTACGTATATAGAAAATGTGATGTTCTTGATGTGGATAATTTCGAAAAACATCTTTAAAAAGTTGAATATTACTTTAATATTTACATCTTTTTTTGATTGAGATCGAATGATCTGATCTAGTTCGAATATTAACTCGAAAAATCTCATTCTATGAATAATCTAAATTAAATTAACTTTTCTAAGTAGCTATGTCCAAGCACCTATAAATAATACAACCTAAACGAGATGAGTGAAACCTACCAAACTCAATTTTGTAAATAAACAAACAAAATGAGGTGGACATATAAAAGTTGACTTGATTTAAAAAAATAAATAAATAAATAAATAATTCTTTTTTTTTTTTTTAAGAAAAACAGATAGGCATATTAATATGGATGGCAATGGGGGCAGGTATAGGGTGGGTTTGGTAGGACCCAAAACCAGCCTGCCTACTTCTATTTGGACCCGAGATCCGTCTCACCCTGCTTTAGACTCCTAATCCGTCGGGTCCAACCCGTCAAACCCCCTTTTTTTTTAATTTAAATATATAATTTTGCAATTCATATGTTTTTAAAATTGATTAAGATAAACATACACAATATATATATATGTATAGAAAATTATAATCTAATATACAATAAGTTTCTAATACTATTTTTTAAAATTTAAAATAAAATATTAATATTAATTGATTTTAGTATATTTTTTTATTATTTTTATGATGATTGAATGAGTACAACATTATTATTTATTTGGTGAAATATATATATGCTATCATAATCCTAATTTTTTTATATTTTATGTACATATATGATATATAATCTATATAATATATTATATATATTTATTATATAGGATGGGTTCAGAACAAGTTTATTTAAATCTATAATCCACCTCCAATCCAATCGAATACATAAAAGTAGGACCCCGAAATCCATTTATTTGACTCCTAACCAGTGTTCGAAAAATCGGACCATTTATTGAACCGAAAAACTTACCGATTCACGGTTCACTGGTTCAACCGTTGGTCGGACCGTAATTGAATCGCAATTGAACCGTAAAGTCATAATTACAAAATATATATCTAACATTACAACCCAAATTTCACAATTTGTATTATAAATTATCACAACAATTTAAATATCTCAAGTTTAACGTTTAAAATTGAGAGTATGTGAGTTAATTCTAAAGTTTAAACTCTATTTGATAGCTTATAAAGTGTACCTTAGTCTTTAAACTTTGTACTTAAATGAAAAAATTAAAAAAATTAATAATTTCATAAAAAAAATTTAATAAAAAAACCGCTCTGGTTCAATTGAATCGGAGCGATTCACCGGTCCGACCAACCGATTTTAAACAATTTTAACAAAATTTATCATTTTTTTAAAGTTTTTTGATTGTTTAAAAAAAATCGGATCGATTCGACAGTCGATGAACGGTCCGATTTTTTAAACTATGCCCCTAACTCGCCCATTAAGAACGGATCCGAGGCGGGGACCAGTCCATCCAGATCAATTGTCATGCCTGTTTATTAAAGTTGATGCCTTAGAAATGACTCCATGATCTCTCTCTCTCTCTCTCTCTCTCTCTCTCTCTCTAAAGAAAAAAATAACAAAAAAAATCCACTATGATTATATGTGGACCCCACGAAAGTTGGTCTACCAACTCCCATCCATCTAAAGCCCTCTCCCCTTTTACTTTACCCGCCAACCACCGGACAATCCACTATATAAAATCTCCCATCTTCTCCAAATTCCCCAACCCCACTAAGAACCACCACGAAATGCCGCCGGAACAACCCGCCGCCCCACCCTCACCACCGCCGAATTTCTGGGGCGACACGCCGGAAGAAGAATACTACACCTCCCAAGGCGTCCGCAACACCAAATCCTACTTCCAAACCCCCCATGGCAAAATCTTCACCCAATCCTTCCTCCCCATCGACCCCACCCAACCGGTAAAAGGAACCGTTTACATGAGCCACGGGTACGGCTCCGACACCGGTTGGATGTTCCAGAAAATTTGCATCAGATACGCCAACTGGGGATACGCCGTCTTCGCGCCCGACCTCCTCGGCCACGGTCGCTCCGATGGGCTCCGGTGCTACCTCGGAGACCTCGACAAGGTGGCTGCCGCTTCTCTGTGTTTCTATAAGAGTGTCAGGACAAGTGATGAGTATAAGGATTTGCCGGCTTTTCTGTTTGGCGAATCTATGGGCGGGCTTGTTACCCTGTTGATGTATTTTCAGTCGGAGAAGGATCTGTGGACGGGGGTGATTTTCTCGGCGCCGTTGCTTGTTGTTCCTGAGCCCCTCAAGCCCGCTAAGGTAATTTTCTAGCTGACCAAGATTGTTGAATTTTCTTCATGTTACATCACTAAAGAAAAAATATTGCTATAAAAAAATTGCTACCCGAATTAATTTCGTGATTACAGTTATAAATTTTACAGCAAATGTAATTATTATGAATTATAAACAAAAAGAATTATTAACTATTACAATGTATTTTCGTGTCGTTTGAAGTGTAATAAATTAACTATACATCATTTGTTAAAAATTTATTTTCAATACGATACATTCAACGCATGTCCTAAAATTTTTATAGTATCTTTTCGTATAATATAATAATAACAATATTGATATATTTTTTGCGTAATTTAAATTTGTTTTAATTATTTTAATATATTTATTTTCATTTTTCAATAAATAAAAATTAAAAAAAATATGATAAATACTTGTAGGCATAAAATATATGATTCATAAATAACAGTTATTATATAACTTCTAGTTATTAGGATTGAAAAAAGACAAAAAAGTGGAGAACATTTTAGGCAATCGTTCAAAAATACACTAAAAAGGAATAGTGTTTTTATTAATAGTATAGATATGTTTATATATTTTTTTATAAGTAAAAATTAAGAAGTTATGATAAATTAGTACCTGTAGGCATAAAATATATTATTTATAAATAGTAGTTATTATGTAACTTCTAGTTATTAGAATAAAAAAAAAGTGAGGGCATTTTAAGTAAATAATTCAAAAACACACCAAAAGAAAGTAGGTATTTTATTAATAGTGTGTATATATATATAAAGAATAATAAATTATGAATTAATCATATCGAGTGTTAGCTACAAGACCATTTATTTTGAGTTTGATTAGATTAATTTAATAATTAAAATTAACAATTTTTAATATTAGCTATGAATTGTTACGTAGTCCTAATTTTTTGTAATATATTAATATAGATTACTATGATTGTGTTTTCGAAGGTACAAATGTTCATGTATGGACTGCTATTTGGATTAGCTGACACATGGGCTGCAATTCCAGAGAGCAAAATGTTCGTCAATGCAATTAGAGACCGTGAGAAAATGAAGATCATCGGAAGCAACCCGAGGAGGTACACCGGCAACCGTAGAGTGGGAACGATGAGGGAGATAATGAGGCAGTGCGAGTACGTGCAGAACAATTTCGACAAGGTGACGGTGCCCTTCCTGACTGTCCATGGGACGGCGGATGGGTTGGCGTGCCCGTCGGGCTCGAAGATGTTGTACGAGAAAGCCAGGAGCGAGGACAAGAGTCTGAAGCTGTATGAGGGAATGTATCACTCGTTGATACAGGGTGAGCCTGATGAGAGTGCTGAAATTGTGTTGGCTGATATGAGGGCTTGGATTGATGATAGAGTTGAGAGATATGGACCAAGCATGAAGGGCAATGAGTGATTATATTTGGTTGGGTGTTGTTGAGGTTATGAAAACATGTGGAGCATCATAATCTATTTGAATTATATATGATATGGAAATGTAATTTTTGATTATTTGTTATGTGAAATGCATCCACCATCTTTCTTAGTGGAATAGTTGGTTAGTAGAACCTCTCCCCCCCCCCTCCCCCACCCAAAAAGAATTGAAAATAGAAGTAATTTATTAATTATTTCAAAATTTTTGATTCTTTTGTCCTAAAAGGGCTCGTTTGGATTTTATGATTTTGTTCGATAGACAATTTTATCAAGACATATAAAATAATTGGTATCATTGACTTAAACCCATGATTGATTAGAGACCTAGTATTCAATCATAGAATTAATTGATAATTTATCCAAGGTTAAGAGGTGAGATTGTATAATCCAAATTGAGAGTAGGAATAAAAAATTAGTCAATTGACAATTATACCCATGAATGAAAATATTAGAATTTGAATTTGTTTTATTATAATAGTAAATTGAACAACCCAATTATTTAATCCTTATATCCGAGTAAGGGATTGATAAAATAAATACATATTCAAAATATATAATTCTAATCACCAAATACAGTATTATATTATTTTCAACAGTATAATCCCACTATATCATTATAAATTTATCAATCCAATCAATATATGCAAACGTGCCCAAAGAGAATAGCATTATCATACTTTCTATCGAGGAACCTAAAAAGAGGCACATTGGGCTCAATATTTATTTTAAAACATTAGGCTCAAAATCCACCTCTACATCACTAATAATAATTATCAAATTCATCACCACACAATGAAACTCAGCTATGTTGTGGTTTTACATGTATTGATGGAAAACTTTCCTATTTTGTTGAAAAAACATGCATAGAATAATTTATAAATTATTTTAAAATTTGGACTTAATTGACGTAAACAAGAACAATTATTGATGTTCATGTTCGAAATGGGGGTTGGTGTACCTAATGGAAGGTGGGCCAAGTGTCTTGTCACCTTGATTGATGCCAATGGTCTCAACAACTAGAACATGGATAACATGAATTCCAGTTTTAGCAATCTATTGCAAACATCCAACCACCACAAGTGAAGTTGTAATCAACCAGTTTACCAAAAACTTCATGCCTTTTGGAAGCTACCCAAAAGGCCTAATCATCTCCAACCAATCCACCCGGCTAGAGAAAAATATACTCTGATAATATTGACTAAGATGTGATCTATACTTCTTAAGATTAGAAAATAATGCTAACAACCTCCTAGAAACATAACAGTGCAGTTTATCCATGGAGAGCAAGTAATCAGGGAACTCAAATGGGCAAAATTTATTAATCGGAAGCAAATTACATACAGAACCCAAGTGTTATGTGATTGGTGTTTTGGTTCCTTGTTTTCCCACCAAGTTTCATCACCTCTAGGTTGCAAACAGCAACAAAAAATTTAAAAAAACATACAAAAAGCCAAACTACAAGAAAAGAGAAAAATACAAAGCATTACAAAACACTCGAAAGTGATAACATAGAGTTCAGAGTAAGCAGTCACACCTTGGATGGCCAAGTTGCTTGAGCAGACATAATAATGCCTACAATGACACCAAACAGTCCAAGTGCACTGCCAAATATCTCTATAACAAGGATCTTAACAAAAAGGGAGGAGTTTTGTGCATCTGACAAAGCGCAGCTGCTTCCTATTATTCCCACGCATAGCCTTTGTGAAAGCAATAAAGGGTCAACAGAAATAATATCAGTGGACAGAAAAAAGGGCTTTAAATCCAAGATCATCCCATAAACTATCTATAGGCAGTGAGAGAAATTAAAACTCACCCACAGACAAGGTTTGCAAAGCCCACAATAATTCCAGACGCAAATATAGCATATCCTGCTCTGAGCGACTCTGGGTCATAAATCTTAGAAGAAGGTACACTCTCCAGCTTTGTCTGAAGAATTATAGCCACAATGACTCCATATATGGCGACAGCCTCACAGAAAATCACACTGAGAGAAGTATCAAGTTGAAGAGAGTTAGCAGTGACACCACAAGTCATAACTAATAAAAAGAACTAATGTCTATTTCCAGCTTAAGTGCTCAACTATGTTAGTAGTGGCAGAAACAAGTCGATGATATCCACAAGAATAAATATAGACCATTGCTTTCAAGATGATGTTTGAAGCTTAATTATGCTCATCAATCATCTGGACAACCAGCCAGGCAGATATGTGACTTGGTGATTCTGATATAGTAAAACAACTAGCATATTATTTTTATACAGATCCTTGATTCACTGTGCGCAAAGGTACCATAAAACAAGTTGGATATATTGAACACTATTAACCATTCAAAACAAAATCGGCTTGAAAGTGCCCTAGGATTTTAACAACCCAAACTGAAAGGAAAACATTTTTCCTTGTATGGATTTGAAGGGAACACAATGGAAATGCCTGTACATGTAAATTTTGAGAAATATTAGTCCATTAATACATCCGCTCCATATTTCTTTTGATATTATATTCAAGGAGTTTCCAAAATTGATACTTAATTTTTGCCCCCAAACGATTAGATGAAATTCAGTTTTCCTAATCCTAGATCCAAATGGAGATTAAAAATCTAAAATGATCACAAAAGGCCTAATAGATATCTTAAAATGTTTAACTACATGTTCTGAAAGATTCACACTCTCCTTTATTATTGGCACATACTAGGGAGTTTGGGCATAGTCATGTACAGCTAATCTTTACTGAAGTTCTACTCTGATAGCACAATTAATTTTCAATACAGAGAATTTCCTATTGATTTCCTACATAAAAACTTCTATTGATCTGTTACCTAGAAAGATAAAAGTTGTTCTCCTAATGATTCATTTTATTGGTTTAATCTACCACACTTAAGGAGATTGAACACTGTCTCATAACTAAGAAATGAAAGAATAATAATAAAAAAGAAAAAAGAAGAAAAAAAAAAAAAAAGAAGCAGGTGGAGAAGATAATGATGAGTGCATCAAGTCCATCACTTTCTAGACCCAAGTTTACAAGCATAACGGTTGAATATATCATCCTACATATGCTGACCAGATAATTAAAGTTGAATATGACAACCCAAGCAGGGACTGCCAGAAAAATAAAGGGGAAAGGCCAATTGGATGCTCAAACAGCTGGCACATTTTAAACAGGTAGGGGCTCTCTGTTTGCTTGCAACGCTATGGTACACATGTTAGTTATATGTTCAAGTAAAGGAGCTTTCTAATGACATTCAAGGAAAATATTCAACTGATATTTTATCCTAAAATCTACTAACATAAAGTGGTCTTGAAAGAATCCAACTCGTGTGACAGAGAACTCAATCAAAAATGAAGATTTTCTTTGGGCTTGATCACAAATATTGCTTTCACCTCATAATTTCAGCAAGTTATCCTACGTTCTTCATATAGAATTCTAAAACATATTACTAAAAGTTACACTCATGACCTATTTTAAACTGCTTTTCCGGTTACAAAGGCAAGCAATAAAAGTTTCACCAGGAACATCCTCAAAAGTGCATACCACTAGGCAAGTCTAACTCAATATTAATTTCTTGACATTAATAAGGATTAGATCTTATGCAATCTAAACACAAATGTCAGAAACGAAACTTGGCACCTGTTTGGGGACAGTTTAAACATAACTAGTTAGAACTTAGAAGAAAAGACTGTGAATAATCAATGTAGGGCAACAACTATGAAATAAATACAAGATAATGAAGAAGAAAAAAGGCAGAGCCTAGTAAAATAAAGCACATAGGGTCACTCCCCCCCCCCCCCGCCTTCATTTTTCACTACACAATATTTCTTAAAACTACTTTATTGGCCTTCATTTTCCACTCTTTGATATTTATGGAAACTACCGTTAATGAGATCCGTGCATTTTCTCCCCCACTCACAGACACATTCTCTTAGAGGCGTCGCTTTGTTGGAAATCCATATCTCTACAATCAGATTCTTGAATGTTTGATTAAATAATGTAGGATTTCAGAAGATAATTCTCGCACCATTTAATTTTGCTAAGCTTGTGCCAAAGTGCCTCTCAGCAAGCAATAAATTTCCAAGCAACAAAATCAAACAACAAACATCAAATTTTTACTAAGCTCCTGCCAAAGTGTCTCTCAGAAAACAATAAATTAACAAACAACAAAACCAAACGAGCACCAAAACAATAACTAAGAAACAATTCCTTTAATTAAAGTCGCTCTTGCTTAAAATAGTACAGCATTTACAGAGCTAATCGAAAATGTAAATCAACTCAGATTTGAAAAATACCTGATTAGGTTTTTGGAAGTAATACGAGGAGCTTTGATGGCAGCGCCTATTAAACTACTTCCGGTTATATATATTCCCCTGCAAATTCCAATAATTCAAACAAAATCAGGCAAAAAAAAAAAAAGGCAAAATCTTTTAGCAGAAGTAGATTTAAACAAGTTACGAAAAAATACCAGGCGGCGCCGAGGACGGAAACGCCGATAGAAATGGCGATTCCGATGGCGGAGAAGGTGTACGGAGAGATCTGAACCAAAGCTTGCGACCATGAGCTCGATGACGTCACCATCGTGATACACACTTCCTTCCTTTCACTATCTTTCTTCCTAACACATCGGAAAAAATTCAATAAGTTTTTTTCTGTTTTAAAACAAAACAAAACATTATGATAAGATCTGTATCTGGGCTGACTATTGGTCTCTAAACTCTACTTGGACCGAGCATTATGTATTGGGCTAACATTAAAGCCCATTAGATAGTCTACTTTTTTCACAATATATTAACTTAATATTAATGGGCTATACTCAAAGATAGCCTCGGCCCATCATTTTGATAATTTAAATGCTACGGTAATGTTTGGTTACAAATTATATGTTTTGTATTATGTGTTTTGGAAATGAGATTGGAGAATGTGATTAACATTTATTTATATTTTGGAGAATAGTTAAAAAAATTATTTCGTGGAGTTTTGATATATTTGTTTATGTTGTGGGAGAAGATAATTTTTACTGTAGCGGTCAAATTAATATTTTTTTGTTGGGTTTTTTGGGTGAAAATAGAATTGAGTAATTTTTTAATAGTAAAAATAATAATAAAATATATATTATAAGTATATGATATATATGTATATATATTAATAAAAGGGGAAGCTTTGGGGATAATGAAAGATAGAAGAGTGTATTTTGGAAAAACTTAATTTAGTATTTTGAGGGAAAAATTATGTATGTTCAGTCGTATTTTGTGTTTTACCAAAATATAACCAAACATAAGCCTAAAATTCTCTCTGTATCTATCTATACTATATAAAAAGAGAAGGGTCTCACGCTAACAAACATTAATTTGATTGCTACACCAAATTATTCTTTGCCAATAGTATCCCTATAAGTATTTTATAAAGTTTAATTGAATGTAGAAGCTAAAATTTATGGTGGAGGAAATAATGATTTACTATATTGTTAAACAATCAATAGAAATTTATTTGCATAATAGAAAAATAAATAAATAAAAATTATCACATTAAAAATTGAGTAAAAGTTAGTCAAGCACCCTCTTTAAAATTACTTGTAATAGAAATTCGAAATTTTGGATCTTGAAATTATTACTTAATTATGAATTTAAGTGCAAATGGAAAGTAAGATTGATGATGAATAGATGAGGATTTACTATAATGTAATATTAGTTAATAAGAATTTTTCTTCGTAATGAAAAATAAATAAATTCAAAACTACTACGTACAATCAAGAAATCAGTAAACTCCCTTTCTTAATTATTAGTATATATAAAAAGAAAAAAAGATCCAGCCAATGAATTAAAAAATTTTATGAAAATTAATTTCTCGATGTTATTACTTTAATTGTGGTTATATACTTCATTTTTGTATTAATATAAATATGGGGGATGAAATGTTATTTGATTCTGCCTGTAATATGAAATGCAGTACGTATACCATTTTTTAAGAAATGTACTTATATTGATTTTTCCTTCGCCCAAAATGAGAATTTTACATTATTTTGGATAATCTATTTAATATTTTTATTTTTTATTTTATTTTAATTTGATGTATATATATAATGTACATAATTTTTAATCAATTATTTTATTATAAAAAATATTTAATATGTATTAATTACAAAATCAAACCCAACCCCGATGACCCAACCATGATCCACTTGGGGAAAAAAAAAAATCAGGTTTGTGTTTGATGTTTTTAGCTTTGGGGCAAATTGGATCAGATGCAAAACTGACAACCCCCCCCCCCCCCCCCCACCAAAAAAAAAAAGAATAAAGTTGGGTTGGTTGTGGGTAATTGACTCATTCCATACTAGAAATAATCTCAGAAAATCCTTTGATAATGCGGATTTTTATTTCTCAATGATACTCCGCAATCAAGACAATTTGTTGAATCATGTGAAACCATTTCATAGAAGTTCATTGATATCTTCCTTTTACAAAGCAAATCAACTTCAATTCTTGAATAATCCACATCACTTTTGCTTCTATTATAACACAATATTCTCCTTTTCTGTGGACAAGGCGCGTATCAATAATTATGATTTTACATATGGACAATACCTTGATATCTTGTTCATTTGCAACAAAATGTTTTCTTTGTGCGTCGGTAAAAAAAAAAAAATGCTTTTGGGGGAAGAGATACTATTTCACCAATCGAAACACAGGTATCTAACAACAAGCGAGTGACCCAATAATGCAATAAACCTAACCCACCCGACCTATCCTGAAAATAATTGGCTAATTAAAAATAAAATCTAAATTTCAAAAATTTATATCCAATAATCTAAACAAAAAGAAAATTTATATCCAAAATTTCAAAATCTTAAAATCTCCAATATACATTTAAAGATGTTATGAATACATTAATTGTGGATGTCCATTTACATTCTCAACTCACATTCATCCCCCTTGAATTCCTTGATCTTCGTAATTCATAAATAAAATTTGTTGAACTATGTGATTCAATTTATGATCATTTATAAATCCCCCATTTTGTAACTCTATAAATTGAGGGTTTTGGAACCTCATTTGGAAGGAAGAAATACAAAAACTTATCAGAAGCTAATCAAAAGGCTTATTGAATTCCTACCTATATCTCTTTGTCTTATTCTCTTTTATTATATTTCATATTTTCATCAGTCAAGTTTAATTATCTTGGCATTATTTTACAACACGTTATCAGCACGACTCTACCTTCGTGAAATATAGTAAAAGTTGAAGACCCTGTTGTTTAAGCAATTCAAGATGATATTAAGGTAAGGCTGTTTATTTCTTTCCTTATGACTAATCTGACTAAATATAAATTTGTACCTCTTGACATTTCTGGAAAGAATTATCTATCATGGGTTGTTGATGTTGAAATGCATCTTAATGCTATGGGTCTCGGAAACACAATTGTGGAGAAAAATGAGGCTACTGTCCAAAACCTTGCAAAAGCAATGATTTTTCTTCGTCATCATCTTGATGAGAGTTTGAAAATTGAATATCTCACAGTTAAAGATCCTGTAGATCTATGGAAAAATTTGAAGGAAAGATATGACCACCTGAAGTTGGTTGTTCTTCCTAAGGCCCGATATGATTGGTTACATTTGCGGCTACAAGATTTCAAATCAATAAGCGAGTATAACTCTGCTATGTTTAAGTGATCCCAATTGAAATTATGTGGGGAAAATATTTTCGATGAAGATATGTTAGAGAAAACTTTCTCTACCTTCCATGCATCGAATTTGCTCCTGCAGCAACAATATCGAGAGAAGGGATTTAAAAAATATTCTGAATTGATCTCATGTCTTCTTGTAGCTGAACAAAATAATGAACTATTGATGAAAAATCATGAGAGCCGACCAACTGGCTCTAGTCCATTCCCTGAAGTGAATGCAACTAATTTTTCTAATTCTGGTCGCACTCATGGTCATAGTTGTGGCCATGGTCGTAGCCGTGGTCGTGGCCGACACAACTATCGAAATTACAACAATGGTAACCGTGGGTCATTTTATCATAAAGGCAATGAAGTCCTCCAGAAGAAGGAAGATTTTCATGAGAAAAAAACTTGAGAAATCCTCGAAGGATTCTGATAATTCTTGTTTTCGGTGCGGTGCTAAAGGACATTGGTCTCGTATTTGTAGAACCCCAAAGCATCTTGTTGAACTATATCAAGCATCATTGAAAAAGAAAAATAAAAGTGTTGAGGTGAATTTCACTAATTCAATTGATGATTTTGATAATGATGCTAATGATATTGATATAACTCATCTTGATGTGGCTGATTTCTTTGAAGACCCAGAAGGAAAAATTGACCATTTGATTGGTAACGTTCAAAATAACTAGATCTCTAGTTAGATTTATTATCTAAAAGTTTGTTTTTCAGTCTCTTATTATATTTGTATTTTCATTTAAGTGATGTACTTTTAATTTTTGGTACTTTTGTTATGAAATACAGTTTTTAATTATCTTTTCATTTATCTTCCTGAAGAAGATATGGAAATTGCCAAATATTTGGAATCGACAAATGGGGAAAAAGATGTATGCCTTATTGATAGTGGTACTACCCATACAATACTAAAAGATATGAATTATTTTTCCCACCTGAAGTTGGGAGAAACAAATGTCAATACCATAAGTGGTAGTGCAAAATTAATTGAAGGCTCCGGTAGAGCAAATATATGGCTCCCTGAAGGAACAAAATTGGTTATAGATAATGCACTATTTTCTTCTAAGTCCCGAAAAATTTTGTTAAGTTTCAAAGATATCCGCAGAAATGGATATCATATTGAGACTATGAATTACTCGAATGTTGAATATTTGTGCATTACTAAGAACCAACATGTGGTAGAAAAATTCCCCTCTCTTTCATCTGGCCTATATTGCACCAAGATTTATGCAATTGAGATGTATCATTTAGTAAACCAGAAGTTTACTGATTCCAAAGATTTTATAATTTGGCATGATCGTCTAGGGTATCCTGGGTCAATAATGATGAGAAGAATAATTGAAAATTCACATGGCCATTCTTTGAAGAATCAAAAGGTATTGAAACCAAATGAATTTACATGTGTTGCTTGTTCTCAAGGAAAATTTATCACGAGATCTTCACCAATTAAAGTGGGGGCTGAATCCCCAAGATTTCTGGAAAGGATCCACGGTGACATATGTGGACCTATTCATCCAACATGTGGACCTTTTAGATATTTTATGGTGTTAATTGATGCATCTACAAGGTGGTCACATGTTTGTTTGTTATCAACTCGCAACCTGGCGTTTGCGAGATTACTTGCTCAAATTATCAAATTAAGAGCACAGTTTCCAGAATATCCAATAAAGAAAACCCGATTAGATAATGCTGGTGAATATTCATCTCGTGCTTTTGATGACTATTGCATGTCAATCGGTATTAGTGTTGAACATCCTGTAGCTTATGTTCACACACAAAATGGTTTAGCTGAATCATTGATCAAACGCTTGCAATTAATTGCTAGACCATTGTTAATGAGAACCAAACTCCCTATATCTGCTTGGGGACATGCTATTTTACATGCAGCAACACTTATTCGATTAAGGCTGACAAATTATCATACCTACTCCCCTCTACAGTTGGCCTTTGGTTTTGAGCCAAATATATCCCATTTGAAAATTTTTGGATGTGCAGTTTATGTCCCTGTAGAGACACCACAACGCACTAAAATGGGACCTCAGAGAAGATTGGGAATATATATTGGGTATGATTCGCCTTCTATCATTCGATATCTTGAACCCTTAACAGGTGATGTATTTACTGCAAAATTTGCAGATTGTCATTTTGATTAGTCTAATTTCCCAACATTAGGGGGAGGAAATGATCAACCGAAAAAGGAAATCACATGGAATAATTCATCACTTGAATTTCTTGATCCTCATGCAAAATCTTGTGAACTTGAAGTTCAGAGAATAATACATTTGCAAAGAATTGCAAATCAATTGCCTGATGCATTTTCCGACTCTAGAAGAGTTACAAAATCACATATTCCTGCAGAAAATGTGCCAATTAAGATAGATGTCCCTGTAGGACAATCTACAAATGCTACTGCAAATGAACTTAAAGCACGCCTGAAGCGTGGAAGACCTCTTGGTTCCAAAGATAAAAATCCGCGTAAGAAGAAAGGATCTATTGATCAAAATGTTCAATTGAAAGAACTGAATAAAGATCTCCATGAGATCCCTGGTGACAAAAGTCAAGTTCCTGGAAAACAAAATCTAGCTCCTGAAGAGCACAAGTTTCAAGATCCTGAAGATCATATAAATGAAACTTCTATAAATTTTGTCAATACCAGGAAATGTTGGAACCGAGTGGAAACGATTATTGATGATATTTTTGCATATAATGTAGCATTTGAAATTATGGAAGAAATTGAGGATCCAGAACCTAAATCGGTTAAGGAATGTCGGCACAGAAGTGATTGGCCAAAATGGAGAGTTGCAATTCAATCTGAATTGGATTCACTCTCTAAACGTAGAGTTTTTGGACCTGTAGTCCAAACTCCTGATGGGATAAAACCCGTAGGATATAAATGGGTTTTTGTGCGAAAACGAAATGAGAAAAATGAAATTGTGCGATATAAAGCACGACTTGTAGCATAAGGGTTTTCGCAAAGGCCAGGTCTTGATTATGATGAAATATATTCACCTGTAGTGGATATGATTACGTTGCGATATCTTGTGACCTTGGCAATGCATGAAAAACTTGAAATGCGTTTGATGGATGTAGTTACTGTTTATCTATACGGAACATTGGACAACGATATATACATGAAAATCCCTGAAGGATTTAAAATGCCTGAAGCATATAGTTCAAATTCTCGAGAAATTTACTCCATCAAATTAGAAAGGTCTTTATATGGCTTAACACAATCTGGACGAATGTGGTATAATCGTCTAAGTGAAAGTTTGATTAAAGAAGGCTATATAAATAGTCCAATATGTCCATGTGTTTTTATCAGGAAAAATGGACAACATTTCGTGATCATTGCAGTTTATGTTGATGATTTGAATCTTATTGGAACTCCAGAAGAGATTTCCAAAGCAGTTGAACTTTTAAAGAAAGAATTTGAAATCAAGGATTTGGGACAAACAAAATTTTGTCTTGGTTTGCAAATTGAACATCTGGAAGATGGGATATTTGTTCATCAATCAAGTTATACTGCTAAAATTTTGAAGCGATTCCATATGGATAAAGCACATCTATTAAGTGCGCCAATGGTTGTCAGATCGCTTGATGTTAACAAAGATCCTTTTCGTCCACGAGAGGAAAATGAAGAATTTCTTGGTCCTGAAGTACCATATCTTAGTGCGATTGGGGCACTAATGTATCTTGCTAATTGTACAAGACCTGATATATCATTTGCTGTGAATGTCTTAGCAAGATTCAGTTCTTCTCCTACTCGACGACATTGGAATGGTGTTAAACATATTCTTCGTTATCTCCAAGGAACAATTGATCTTGGATTATTATATTCTAATAAATCTACTCCAGAGCTGATTGGATATGCTGATGCTGGATATCTTTCTGATCCACACAAAGCACGGTCTCAAACGGGATATTTATTCACTTGGTGGTACTGCTATATCATGGAGGTCTACAAAACAATCTATCACCGCTACTTCTTCAAATCATGCTGAGATTATAGCAATTCATGAAGCAAGCCGAGAATGTGTTTGGTTAAGGTCAATTAATCACTACATCCAGAAAAATTGTGGGTTATCCTCTAAGGAAGACACTCCTACAGTTTTATTTGAAGACAATGCTGCTTGCATAGCTCAATTAAAAGGTGGATACATCAAGGGTGATAGAACCAAACATATTTCACCAAAATTCTTTTTTACACACGATCTTCAAAAGAATGGTGAAATTGATGTGCAACAAATCCGATCAAGTGAAAATCTTGCAGATTTATTTACCAAGGCTCTACCGACCGCAACATTCGAGAAATTGGTAAAAGGAATTGGGATGCGTTGGCTTAAAGATCTCTGTAAGTCTTCTAATCAGGGGGAGTGAGTATTTGATTAAACGCTTTGAATAGTGTACTCTTTTTCCTTCACTAAGTTTTTTTCCCACTGGGTTTTTTCTTAGTAAGGTTTTAACGAGGCATATTCTCTGTGTAATGGACATCCAAGGGGGAGTGTTATGAATATATTAATTGTGGATGTCCATTTACATTCTCAACTCACATTCATCCCCCTTGAATTCCTTGATCTTCGTAATTCATAAATAAAATTTGTTGAACTATGTGATTCAATTTATGATCATTTATGAATCCCCCATTTTGTAACTCTATAAATTAAGGGTTTTGGAACCTCATTTGGAAGGAAGAAATACAAAAACTTATCAGAAGCTAATCAAAAGGCTTATTGAATTCCTACCTATATCTCTTTGTCTTATTCTCTTTTATTATATTTCATATTTTCATCAGTCAAGTTTAATTATCTTGGCATTATTTTACAACAAAAGAAAATTTCTTTGTGGAGTTTTGGGCTATGAATTAATGGAGGAAACTAGATATTGGTGCAAAAGAAGATTTCGGATTTAATGATTGTCATCAAAATTGTCTTTTGACTTTAATTTAATATTTTTTCTTTAGACTTTAATTTTTACTATTTAGTAGTTAATTTGATATTAATGATTGTCATCAAAATTGTTTATTAAATAATGATTTATTATATCTTTGTATTTGGAGTAATTATAGGCACGACAAATTTTAAAGTTATTATATTTTTTACTTTCTTACACCTTAATGATTATGTAGACTATATATTTTATTGGTAGGTCAAACTTCCACTCAATTATAAGTTGAAATTTATAAATATAAAAAATAAAATATATAAATAAGGTTGGGTTTGATCAAATTTATCAGATTGTTGCGTTTCCTGATTAAAAATCAGATCTACTCGAACTTGACCCAATTTTTTATGGGTCATAAAATTAAGTTTTTTGAATTTAGCATCAAATTGAGTTGAATTCGAATTTAATATTTTTATATTATCTATTTATTTTAATCTAATTCGAACCCATTCAATCCATCGAATTGACACACTTGAAAAAAATGTTTGGCCACGAAACTCTAAACACAATCTCAAGATGATCTTTTCAGACGTGTCAAAATCTGTTGAAATGCACCCACAATATCTCATTCTATATATGTTGACAAAATAATTAATTTATTTATCAATTAAAAATGTTTAATGTGGAGAACGTGGGAACATGGCTTAGTCAATGTATTTGAAACTCGGGCGATTCTTGCGGTGGATAAAACCCAATCATCCATACAATAGTTAGAAAATATTGCTAAAATTGAGTTGAAATAGTTGGAAGATTTTTTTTATTTATACACACGCACGTCAAAAGTCTGCTAGGATTCAAACTCAAACTCTCATATAATGCCGTTAAGGCTCGAACTCGAACTCTTGACCTCCCACATAATGTCATTAGAGCTCGAACTCTTGACTTTTCATATTATGTGAGAGACTTATGCCGCTAGACCACAGGTTACTCAGCAAAATGATGCAACAACCATTGTACCACAACAACTTAACTGGAAGATTCTTGTGTCTAAATTGCATGCAAAAAAAGATTTATGTTATGTTAAAGTGATAATTGTTGCTATAATGTATACTACAGGGATTATAATAATTTATCTCTAAAATTTAAATGAAACACCTAATAATCAGCACTTTTAAAATTTTTATTTTAGAAAATGGTCTTTCTATTTCTATATAATACTTTCAAGGGATTGTCTAAAAAAAGTTCAGTTAGTAAAAGTTTAATATTAGATACCCATCTCTATTAATGCCATGTGTATTTGTTTAATTGAAAATATTTTTAATAAATATATAAATTAATATTGTTATAGACAACCTACTCAACAGGTTTCTACATAAATTTATATTATTTATTTTTATATTAATTTTTTAATGAACTAATCTTCATTTTTTTTCTTCAAATGATCTAAACCATTGATTAACACTAATTAATTATTCTCCACTTCTCTTTTTCATATTTGCATATTATTTTTCTCCATTTTTTTTCAATTTCATCCTTAACAATTAATCATATCAATCTCTTTCACCAGTTTTTCCTCCACATAACATCCCTTCTCAAATTCCTTATCTTATTCAGTGGTATCTGTTCTTAATTCTCAAACATCACCCAGAATTGTAATACTTTCTTTGATTGTTGTCCAATGCGTCGGAAAGTTTGAAATTTTGTTTAGATAATAATATAGTCTTTATAATGATATAATTATTAAAAAGAATATAGATAACTTTTCATGTAAAGTCTTTATTTTATTGTTATAGTGATATAATAATTAAAAATATGCATTTTGTTCAATAATTTATGTAATGATTTGATTTGAATGAAAATTAAAATTTTGGAAAAATATTTCAATATATTTCTAGAGAATAAGAATTCTTCCGAAATGAATCTAAACAAAATGTTAATTTTTATATATATTTATATCATCGTACAACCTTATTTGTATTATTAAGAAAAAAAATTATTTAGACGAGCACATATTATGACCCAATTATAGCTCGAACTCTTAAGTCAACTAAAATCTAAACAAGAAAAATATATTTTAATGGATTCTATTTATAGTTGTGGATTATATTCTATTTTAAAATATGGTGTCAAATATTTTTTTAGACATACCTATTTAATAGGAATTTTATGCAAATTGATATTTTTAATTTTTATATTACGTTTTAATTCAAATTTTCATTATTTTCCGCCGATTAATGCTTCCGAATCCTCACCCATTTTCTGCTCCACAATCACTCCCACAATTGGAACCAAGAGTCGTGAACTTGCGCCCATTATTTTCCTTGTTTATCACTATTTTTTAATTTTCATTTATTATTTATTTAGAAAAATATAAAAAACAATTAATAAAAATTTATTATTCTTAATATTATTATATTTCTTATTTATTTAAAATATGAAAATACTTTCTTAAATATAAACAATTAAAATTTTAAAAACCCTATGAATCTGCTTATAAACTTTTGACTATAATATGTGAATTTCAACTATAGTTAAACTAACTTTATTCATCTTAAACCTTATTCTATAGTAAAATTTTATAATACTATTAGCAACTTAGTGTTCAATTTTAGTATTTAATATAATAATATATATGTCATATTTATTAAATCCCATTCAACTGAGCCTATTTTGTGTGATGAAATTGGCCTTATATGTGATTGAATTTTATATTGATGGATAAAATTTACATAATATTTAATTGGGAGTGCTTTAAAAATACTTTACCAATTTTTGTATTTCATAGAGTATATTTGAATTTGTAAAACATTAAATTGTATTTTAACAAAAATTCTCAAGTGGTGATGATAAAATATGACGATGAAGTTAAAATGTGAATAACCATTATTTATAAATCAATTACGAAATATTAATTTTTTTAATTCAAATTTAAGAATGGATTAAAGTAAATTCATATGTTTAAATTCTTTTTCTTAATAGATCTTATTTACTCGAACCTTTTTAAAAGGCTTAATACCCAACAAATAATATATGTTTGGTTCAATGAACCAAATATATACAATTACAAACCATAAATAACCAGTATTAAAGTTGCAGGTAATTACAACCTACTCAACAAGTAACAGGTAATTATAACTTACTTAACAGGTAGCAAGTACTCTTTTAAATAATGTATAAAATTAAACACTTGTTAGAGAGTACCTAATTTTAGACATACCCTAGTTAGTTAATTAAACATTATTTGTTTTATTGAAAATAGACAAAAGATGAAGTCAGTTTAAAGTCATGTCTTGCTTATGAGTGTAAAGAGTGTTGGAAACATGAATGGTGCTAGAAGGATGCTACGAGTTAGGGCTTGTTTGCTTGGACATATATGATTAGGAGAGATTAATATGCTAGTGATACATAAATTAGAAATGATATCCAAAACTGTTTAATCTATTATTTGCTTGGATTTTAAAAATTAGTGATATCCTATGCTTAATACTATCTAATGTTTGGTTGGCAAGATTGTTCAATGTGATTATATTTTGTAATGTTCAAAATATCCTAACTTCTAATAAGGTAAATTTTCAAAATTTGGCAGAAGAAGTTGAGGATAGGATTTTTATGAGGGTAAGAATGTCATTTTCATTCTTTATTAGATCAAATTTGGAAGGATGGAAAATGAATCAAGCCACGATGACTTGATCCATAAATCAACTTGGCCCATGATATCATGTCGGGCAGCAAAGGTATCATGGGCCATAAAAATGTGAAGCAAACAAGAGATAAAACTTGAAAATATATCTATCATGTTTTATCCAATGAAGCAAACAAATCCTTAGTGTATCATTGGGGTACTATATGGATGGTAATGACTTGACAGCAAAGCAGGAGATGACACTCCTGGAATCCCTCACTGGGAAGACTTTGAAGCTCACTTCACTAGATGGCAGGAATATCATGATCCCTTACCCTGTAACAGATATCCTCAAACAAGGACATGAGGTTCAATGAATGCCTATTACAAAGGATCCTAGGAAGAAGGGAACTCTGAGGATATCCAAATTGATGTTAGGTACCCAAACAGGCTAACCGAAGCACAAAAGCATGAATTGAGCAGAGTTTTGTGAGATAGTTCATGATAACGTCTCTTGAATATTAGGTTCCAAAACCTCTTTTTTCAGATGGTTAGCAAATGTTCCTTGGCAAAGAAAGTGGAGAGGATCTTACTAACATGAACTAGGTTCCAAAAGCTTCTTTTTCAGATGGTTATCAAATGCTTCTTGGCAAAGAAAGTGGAGAGAATCTTATTAACATTTGCTGCAGCATCAACAACAGCATAAACTATCACTGTTTACACAATACAAAATCCAAATAAGGCAGCATGAAACAGGTAAAGTTTACAAGAAGCCTGCTCATATGGGAACCAAGAAGTGCACCTTCTAACTCACAAAGAAGCAGATGCTGATCTCCAAAATTCAATTGGCTTCCGGTGCTCAGAGATTGGCATCTTCGATCTAACCGAATGGATAAGTGAAAAATCAATATCTGCCACAGCAATATCCGTTGAACCTCGATCCCGCAACCTGCCCACAACCGTACCCCATGGATCAATAATCAGGGTATCACCATAGCTTTCTCTAGTATCATTATGCTTTCCACCTTGTGCTGCAGCTATAACATAACATTGAGTTTCAATAGCTCTCGCACGAAGCAGAACCTCCCAGTGAGCCTGCCCTGTTACTTCTGTGAAAGTCGCCGGCACCAACAAAACCTCCGCGCCATGGTGGAATCTGAGCTGCTGATAAAGCTCCGGGAATCTCAAATCATAGCAAACGGTGAGGCCCAGTCGTCCAAATGGGCTATCTACTGCGACGATATCTTTTCCTGCTTCGGTAAAACTGCTCTCCCTGTAAACTGCTCCTCCAGACACATCAACATCAAACAAGTGCATCTTCCGGTAAGTGCTTCTAATATTTCCACCATCATCGATCAATACATGGGTGTTGCATATGTGCGAATCATCAGATCCCTTCTCCTGAAACCCTCCGAGCGACAGCCAGATATTTGATTCCCTTGCAAGGGAACAATATTTCTTCATGATCGGTCCGTCTAATGGCTCGGCAATCATAAGACTGTCGCCAGATTTGGCGCCTACGTAGGAGAAATTCTCAGGTAAACAAAGCAATTTTGCACCCGCGGTAACTGCTTTCTTAACGAGGCGAGAGCAGGTGGTGAAGTTGGCGGAGAGATCATTGACGGAGGTCATCTGAGCGGCGGCGACTCGGATGGAGCTGCTGGCCATGGTTGCTGCCCAGTTGACGGATATGGCTGCGAGCTCAGCCGTGGCGGCGGTGTCTGTGTCGAAGAAGTTGAATATTTCTTGGGCCGCAGAGATTTGGCGGTGCAAGGTTCAGATTAGGGCTGTCAGGATCGATTTTAATAGGGCAAAATTCACCCCTATACTATGGGATATATATCAAATACTCCATTATATTATCAAAAAAATTTTAAATATCCCCATCAAAAATTTTCAAATACCCCCATATACTATCAAAAATCTTCAAACATCCTCTTGTACTATAATTTTTTTTCAAATATCCTCCATACTACCAAAACTTTTCAAATATCTCCCTCAAAATCATCTGCAGTTAGTAAAATAATTGATGGTGTTAAAATTTTACAATAAATTACTAATTTAACCTCAAAAAATAACTAAATAATATAAAAATCTAAGATGCGTAGCATTTTTTTATAAAGTAATGATAAATTATATGTGAAATATAACAAAATACTACATATAATTATACATTTTTTATATCCCAAAATGAATGCAAATTTGAAAAATTTTAGACAAATAATTACGAAATAGAAATATGTATAATTGTCCCATGTATTTTTTCCGCACAAGCAGTCTGTGTTTTGTTGGTCCCATGTTTTGTATTAAAATTGAGTTATTTAATGTTTTTTAAAGAAAATGAAATAATTTAATATTTTTGTTGGATTAGGAGTTAGATGATGTTTTAAGTCTTAAAATGAAAGTAACAAAATTGAAGTAAGTAACTTGAGCATTATATAGTAACTCACAAAGGTATTTTGGATATAAAACTTTTCAATGATCATATGCATAAAGGGAATATAATTTTAGTGATACATCAGCCAAATAACCATTCCTTTTCTGACAACAAAAAAGTTTGAGTGGGGTATTTAAAAATTTTGGTAGTACGGGTGCCAAGGATAAATTTATCTACATAGAAAAAAAAAAAAAAAAGCAGCCACATATCATAGGTTTTATGCTATTTAGTTATGTTCTGAGGTTAAATCAATAATTTACTGTAAAATTTTGACACTGTTTGCTATTTTACTAACAATAGATGACTTTAAGGAGGGGTGTTTGAAGATTTTTTGTAGTAAAAGGGGATATTTGAAGATTTTTAGTCGTATAGGGGGGTATTTGACACTTTTGATGGAGGTATTTAAAGGTTTTGATGGTATCGGGAAGTATTTGATACATACCTCATAGTACAGAGGGGTAAAATGAATTTAACCCATTTTAATATGAATTCGATCCGAATTTTAAAATTTTTATTCGATTAAAATATTTGATGAATCAAATTCGTTATAAACATTCGAAATCCGAAATGAGTGAATCAGATATGAAATTAAGCAATCTGATTTGTTAAAAATTCGAATCCAAACTTTAATATTTTTTATTAAATTAATACTTTTATTTATAATATTAATAAAGATATTAAAATAAAATCTATATATTATATTGACTTAGTATCTATATTACCGTCTATATTATACTATTAATATTAAGTTTTTAATCTAAAAAATAAGAAGAATATTAATAAAATGTCAAATATAATAATATATAATAATTCATCTACACATTAATATAATATGAAATAGAAATTTAGCATTTAAATATTTAACTTTTGGACTAATATATAATAAAATTTTGTTAATAATTCAAATATGACATATATTTACTTTATAAATACAATATTTTTATAAAATTCAAAAAGAAAAAAATCAATTGAGTCGGAATTTTTAATTGAATTTTGGATATCCATCGGATTCGGGCATGGTACTAACTAACAAAGATCCTATAGAATTTCGGATCGAATTCGAATATAAAGTTTGAAATTCAAATTCGGATATGACATATCCGATTCAAATCCGACTCGTTGATAGCCCTAGTTGACATGAGGATTTGGAAATGCTTTAGAGCCGAGTTTGGTGTCATTTTGTCAAAATATTTTTACTCTTTACAAAATGAAAATGAAAACAAGTTCGATTCAACTATCAAAAAAAAAAAAACGAGTTTGATTCAATATGTTTTTGAAAAATATTTTCTATAAGTATTTCAAAGAAACTATACTATTTCTTTAAAGGTCAAAAAAAAGATCAAGCAGTAAAAACTTAACATTAGATATCCATTTTTTTAGGTAACAAGTGTATCTATTTAATTAAATACTTGGTTTTAATAAATATATAAATTAACACCGTAAAGATAACCTGTTCATCAGATATTTACAAGGATTTATATTTTCACTTCAACTATTCCATTGATCCCCATCCTTAATTTATTTTTCTCCACGCTCACCGATTTTGCTCCTCTTCTACTCTCTCATTGTTTCTGAACAAAAATTGTAAATCTTAAAATTAATATATGAAAATGGGTTTAAGCAAACTGATCAATCGATCTTAATTAACTCATTTTTCTCCAAATTTTGTCCGTTACTATTTTCAATTTCCCTCACAATTTTTTGTCCAATCACAAAAAGAACGATTTTTCTTTTTAATTTTCAAACATTACTCCGAATTATAGGAGTTTTCATTATTGTTCATGCTTAAACAATAACAGTGTTGAAAGTCGATCTTTTTTACATATTGCTCATTCTTTGGGTATTTACCAAATCCAATAGAATGAGCCTATTTTGTGCGAGAAATTTAGATTTTATATAATTTAATTTTAATTAATAATTAAAGTTTACGTAATGTTTAATTGAATACACTTAAATGTTTTGGCAAGTTTTTGTATTTCATAAGATATATTTAAACTTATAAGATATTAAATTCTATTTTAAAATAAAATTTGAAGCGTTGATGATAAAATTAAGATCATGAATTTATATATAAAAAAATATATTGATTTTATGTATAAATTTAGTAGTAGGCTAAATTTAAAGTAAATTAGCATAAATAAGTATTTTTTGTAAATAAATTTGATTTATTTAGGTCTTTTTAATTGAGTTCGATGATCAATGGATAGGATACTTTTGGTTCAATGATCAAAATCCTAAATTAACCATTCATCTAATTTATAGGTTAAGTATGACTTGATGAGTAAGTAACAGGTTATTATAACCTGATTAACAGGTTGTGGGTAGTAAATTAAAAAATGTACCTAACATTAAACTATTACTACGCGTTCCTAATTTTAGAAAACCCCTACTTTCAACAATGAGAAAGTAAAAACAAGAAAGGGAAAAAAGGGGATAAAAGGAAGAAACCCCATTCAAAAAAAAATTATGACAGATTAAGACAATTGTATCCAGAAAAAATGCGGTTTAAATATTCTATTCTAATATATGTTTCATCTCACATTCCATTGTATGGATGTATCAAACGTGTATTAAATAATTTTTTATAAAAATAATTGATTGAGAATCAAATACACTTGGTGTATATATATATATATTATATTGGAATAGAAAATGAAATAAAGGGTGCAAAGTGAGAAAATGGCATAATTGGGAGCATTTCTGAAAAATGTTTTCATTCTTCAAAAACACAATAAAATATTTTCTTTTTTTTTTTATCAAAATGTTATTAAATTTTTTTAATTTTTTTAAATTATTATATCAATTAAATTATACATGTTTACATTTTTCAATTATTATTTAGCATAATCACTGTAAAGATAATATGTAAATAATATAAAGAATTTGATATGATAATACTAATCAAATAAAAACTTATATGAAAAAACTTATAAAAAATTAATTGTCCAAATTATGTAATTTGTATTGGATTGCTATGGATATGTTTAATTCTTTTTGTAAATCCTATCTAATTGAATTTATTTTAAATTGAATATGTTAATTGATTTTTTTGAGTTATATTTTCAATTAAAATATTTGTCAATTATTGTTAGCAGTTTAATTAATTTAATTAATCGATTTGTAATGTTGATTTGGTAGTTGTAGTTCAGCTTTCTTTGTTGATAATTTAATCAATTTGGTATAAATATTGACTTTATGAAATTAAATTTGTAAGAATATGCCCAAATCGATAAACTATCCATACCTAAAGGATTATATCCATTAATAAGTTGTGAAAAGTTTAACCATAAATAATCTCTTAGCCAGTCCATGTAAACTACAAACTATAAGCCTATATCAATAATGCATACAAGATAAATAACATGAATTATACAAGCCAATGTTCATGATAAAAAATATCAAACGCCCACCAATAATTCATAATTATTCAAACCAACATAATGAATCTATAAAGTTTCAAGAGTCAACTTCCAAATAAGCAATTACAAAGGTTAAAACATTATCTTTAGGTTGTTTTCTCTATGTTGTATTTTATTTCAGTCTATGTATGAAATTTTATATTTAAGATTTTTTTTTTTTGTATTATTAATATAAAAAAGTTTGATTCGATTTGGAGGAACAATTTTTAAGAGTTAAATTGATAAATAATCTACATTGACCGGTTAAATTTTTTTTTTTAATCCAAACTAATTGAAAAAAATGATTTATATTAATTTTTGATTTGCCATGGATTGGATGGTTGATTTTATTTGATTTCGTTGAATTTGAACACGTCTAATTGTAATAGAATTTGCATGTAAATATTAATATATATTTATAATAATCAAGGCATAATACTTAACACTTGGATTTATTAATTTTGAATTATTTTTAATTCATGGATTAATTTAAAATATAATTAATTCAGCTATGGTTCAAATACATTTTTTAATCAAAAACAATATGACTATTATATAAACCAATAAGCTGTTTAACCAACAGTCATAATTGTTGTAAATAGACTGTTGAACTTTATATACAGAGGATTACTCACATAGATTAATTACGTATTAACAAAATAGTAATATTCCTCCAAAATTCTTATACTCTATTAATTATATTTAAACATCAATAGAAATTAATATATTTTACAAGCAATTTTGTGATTTAGAATCACGACATAGAAAAATAAAAAAGAAAAAGAAAAAAAACCTCAAAATGTCAAAATTTGCTATGGTCCAAACAGCCAGTTTTCACGAGAAAATATCTCGAGGCGTCACCCTCGGCACCACTTGCACTTTCTTGCACTTTTTAGTTGGATCCTAATAAGATCCTCTGTTGGTAGCTACCCTTTTTGTCTTTTCCCCTTTTATTTTTCTTCAGCCTCTATTTTATAATTTCTTAATTTCTTTCTAATTCAATATAAATTTATTTAAGTTTAGAAAAAAAGGTACGTAGTACTATTTTTTAAATATATATATACTTATTCTTTTAAAAAATATATTTTTAACTATTTATAAATTTATATGTTAAATTGATTTTTATAAGTGTAAGAAAATTAAATAAGTAATGTAGAGTATGTTAAGAAAAATAATAAAAAATTAAATAAGTAGAATAGATAGAATGTTTAGTATTATAATACGAATCTTTTTATTACTTTAAATGTTTTAACTTCGAATCAAATATTAATAATCTCGGTTAGTGTATATCCTACAAAACAATAGAAATTCAATGAAAATAACCACACATTTTTTATTTAAATTTTTTAACCAATAGTAGGCAGAGTTATATGGAACTTAATTATATTCATTAGTTTATTTGGAGCCATGTAAACAATGGTTGAAATTTATTCAAAAAAAGAAATATGTAAATGCAAACAAATAAATAAAGTATGAGTCGAGAAATTACTTCCCACCAAACTTTGCAATGAAGAGAAAATGAAAAGGGGAAAAGGAAAAAAGAAAAGATACTATCAAATCAAAGATGAACAACCCAAAAGAATATTATATTAATTAAGAATATTTAGGGAATGTTTGATAATGTTTTTTGTGTGATTTTATTATGTGTTTATTATATGTTTTATAAGAATGAATATTGAAAAAATTATTGGAGAATATAAAATTGTGTTGGGGAACGTAAATAGATTTTTGGTTATATTTTTTGGAATAGTTGAAAAATGGGTTTGGAGAGTTTTGGTATGTTTGTTTATGTTTTGGGAGAAATATTTTTTACTGTTGCGATCAAATTAATATTTTTTTGTTGGTGTTTGCGGGTGAAAATGGATTTGAATGATTTTTTTTAATTGTAAGAATAATAGTAAAATATGTATGATATATATGTAGGGAGAGGGAGAGGGAGGGGGAGCACTATGTTTGGGTCAAAGCATAGGGGAACGAAAATGAAGGGGGTATTTGATTATTTTAGTGGCAGGATAGGGACTTTTTAGGTATATTAATTATGAAGAAATTGAAGGAATAAAAGCCACATGTTTGGCCATATTTCCCGAAAATAATTTTATTTCAGAAAATACTCCCAAATATTGCCTTAAAATTTGTTTTTAATCTAAAACAAATAATTGAACTTATTGGGACCACGTGGATGTAATTAATAACTATATGTTTAAGTAATGAATGAAAAAATAAAGTCACGTGGAAGAAATAAAAAAGATGAAAAATGACAGAATGATTCATGCCTGCATTCAAATATTTAATTTTTGTCTTAAGAAGCTTTCAAACCATGCTCAAAATGAGATCAATAAATAATACAACTATTTGAAAATAAATAAATAAATAAAGACCACCAAAAAGAATCTATCAATTATAATTTTTACCAATGGGTATGAGTAAAATTAATATACACATAAAAATGCATAAAAAATAGAGTTTAACAAAATTATAAATTTTAGATGAGTAGAAAATTATAGAAAGAAAATAATAAATACTCTAATAAAGAAATTGAATTACTTTATAAAAAACACTACAACATCAAAGTTAAAAATAAAAATATCCCATTTAGTAAATCACAAAGTGAAATAATAGAAAAAATGAGAAGTAGCAATTAAATAAGAAAACTATGTATATAAAAAATTGTAGATGAATTGAATGATTAATTGGTCCAATATTATCGCTGTATATTCATATTTCAGGATCCAAATTTAAATTCTTAATGTCCGTAAGTAAGTAAATATGAAAAAAATAATAAAAATGAGTTCGTATAAAATTGAAGATATTAAAAAAAATAAAAACCCAAAGATCGGGAGGAAAATGTATTATATAAGGGATTATGTCCATATTCAAATTATTTAATTTTTTTCTTGAATTTCAACTAATTTGGTGAGTTACTCAATATTTAATTAATTAAAATATCTCCTGAATTTGTACAAATTATGTCAATTTTGATTGAAAATATTTATATAATTGTCTTTTTCTTTAACTAACAGCTCTTTTAGATACATTACCTAATTTTGTATCACTTTTTAAAGCTGTGTTTCCAATGTTGGTTAATTCATAACCGTTGAAATTATTTTAAAAATCAAGAAATTAATTGTTTAACACTCAGCATCAATCAGATCACTCTAATCAATTAAATGATTTTTTTTTTGAAATCATAAAAATTCAGTCAAAATTAGACAACTGCACCAGAAAAAGTGAAAACCTCTTTCTATATATAAAACATCCTTTTGTATGCCTTCCTCAAACCCTCTGTAAGCAAAACTATCTTCCATTCCGTCACCCAACCTTATCGCCATTTCTCCATCTCTCTTTCTCTGTTCTGTTCATTTCATAAAGATAAAATCTTGGTGAGTTTCTTGAGGATATTTTGTGTTGAAACAAGAGAAAGAGAGGGAGTGGAGAAATGCAAGGTGTTTTACAATCAAAAGGGCTTCTTTCATTACCATCAAACCCCAGAACCAGAGCTTTTATTCAGCCGCCATCGCAGGGTTTGAGGTATAGATTCGGCCCTATAAAACCCTTATCAAAATCCGGGGTTTTTAATGGATCTTCTTTGTCTCTTAATGGGTTCTCCAAATTCCAAGGATTTGTGTTGAAACCTCAGTTGGTTGACCAAAAGAATAGAAATTATCCCATATGTAGAGCTGAGGTTGCTGCAGCATCGGCTGATGGGCAGCCTTTGTACGGAGAGAAGGAATCGCCCAAGTTTTTGGGTATTGAGGTGGTGACTCTCAAGAAAATTATACCTCTTGGGTTGATGTTTTTCTGTATTCTTTTTAATTACACAATTCTCAGGGATACTAAGGATGTCTTAGTGGTGACAGCCAAAGGTTCTAGCGCTGAAATTATACCTTTCTTGAAAACATGGGTGAATTTACCTATGGCTATTGGGTTCATGCTGTTGTACACCAAATTGGCTAATGTGTTGTCAAAGCAGGCTCTTTTTTATTCTGTTATTCTTCCATTTATAGCCTTTTTTGGGGCGTTCGGATTTGTGTTGTATCCTCTCAGCAATTATTTCCACCCTACAGCTCTTGCTGATAAGCTTCTTAATATCTTGGGTCCGAGGTTTCTTGGGCCTCTTGCAATTTTGAGAATATGGAGTTTCTGCTTGTTCTATGTCATGGCTGAACTTTGGGGAAGTGTGGTTATCTCAGTTCTGTTCTGGGGTTTTGCTAATCAGGTAATAGTCTCTTCTCAGTATTACATTTTTTTTTCTGTGCATGCGTTTTTCAAATAATCCATATATACTTTGCTTTCGGTTGGTAAATCTGGATTCTTTATTTTGATAAGAAAAACATATGATTTGAGCAACTGTTGATAATCTCTTCACTAATTCCTTTGTTGTTGTTGTTGTTGTTGTTGTTGTTTGTCCTGTGTGTGAGATTCCTGTTGATATGTACTTGCTAATGGTCTGTAATGTCTGGATCTGGGTTGAAGTTGACCAAACGGCAAATTAAAAAATGATTGTTTTGGTTATTGTTTGAATTAGCAAAAAGTTTATCATTTTTCCAGAAAATATTTAACATAATTATCTCCAGGGTCTTGACATAATAATATTCTGTGATATCCCTTCTATAGTTGGGGATTTCTGCATGAAAGTAGGTTGCGTCCTCGGTGCCCAGGCTGATCATATATTCACTGATTCATGTCCTGCTGACCAAAGATTATTATAGGATCTCGACAGACGTCTTCTCACAGTTTTGCCCTAAAAATGTGCTCAATTGTTCTCCTCTTTAGTGATGTGTAGTTTTCTTAAGTAATGTAGTTTCTGATGAGATTGCTGTCACTGTGCTTTTCGCCACAGTTAGTATGTCATTCTCCTACGTTTGCCAAGAAAGGAGATCAGACAGAAAAATAGTCTTTACATTATAATTGAATTGGAAGTTTATCGTTCTTTTGTCCGCATGCCTTGTGTCTCTTGAAAATTATTCCTACTTTAGTTTTATGGTGATATTGTAAGGAGATGATGAGAGAGTATAACAATAGTGTAATGCATTGTCTTGCAGATTACAACTGTTGAGGAAGCAAAGAAATTCTATCCTCTGTTTGGACTTGGTGCAAATGTTGCCCTTATTTTCTCTGGTAGAACAGTGAAATTCTTCTCTCAAATGCGGCAAAGCTTGGGTCCCGGGGTTGATGGTTGGGCCATCTCCGTGAAGGCAATGATGAGCATTGTGGTGCTGATGGGGTTCACAATTTGTTTCCTTTATTGGTGGGTGAATAATAATGTTCCTCTTCCCACCCGTAGTCAGAAGAAGAAGGTAATCGACTGCAAGGATGATGCTCTTCTTTTTTTTTTTATTCTTGTGATTTTATGTTTTGGGAGAACTATCAACAACTTCTCCTCATTTTCACAAAAATTCCAACTCATTTTTATCTCAAAACACATTTCTCAATAACCTATATGTTTTCTTTCAATAACTTATATATTTTTCCTCTCCATTTTTCGTCATACAATCATTACTTTTTAGTAGTTATCCAAATACAAACTATTTTCAACCTACTTTCTTTAACTACCTCTTCAAAATTTGAAAATTCTAAAAATAAAAAATGGATATGAAAACATATCCAGACAACCTTGTAGGAGTTACGATTTTGGGTCAGTCTAGTTGTCTGCTTTTAGGATGTCAAGTTTGTTGTTTTCTGTTGTTTGTTAACTGTATTCTTTATCTCTGTCAGGAGAAGCCAAGAATGGGGACAATGGAGAGCATAAAATTTTTGGTATCTTCAAGATATATAAGAGACCTTGCTACTTTGGTGGTGGCATATGGTATTAGCATCAACCTTGTTGAGGTTACATGGAAATCAAAGCTTAAAGCTCAGGTAAAATAAAACTAGGCGTTCGGCGTCTCTACCATCTGCTGGTGTGTGTGTTTGTTTAAATTTATTAATTTTCCCGTGTCTCTCTAAATCACACAGTTCCCAACACCAAATGAATATTCATCGTTTATGGGTGACTTCTCAACTGCTACTGGCGTAGCAACTTTCACTATGATGCTGTTGAGCCAATGGATCTTTAACAAATATGGTTGGGGAGTGGCGGCAAAGATTACTCCAACCGTCTTGCTTCTAACTGGAGTCGGCTTCTTCTCCCTGATTCTGTTTGGTGACCCTCTTGCTCCTTCTCTTGCTAAGTTTGGATTGACTCCACTTTTAGCAGCTGTCTATGTGGGGGCAATGCAGAACATTTTTAGTAAGAGTGCGAAGTACAGCTTATTTGATCCATGCAAGGAAATGGCTTACATTCCTTTGGATGAGGACACCAAGGTTCGGACACTTATAATTCACTATTAACTGTTTTTACAAGTTTCAATTTAGCTGGTGTCCGAGTGTTATAAGCTTTTCAGACATGTTCTTGAGAACTTATGAGAAATCATAAAATGTCTCATAAAATTAAGAGGGAAAAAAAGGCCTTATAAAATTTAAACTACTCTAGTCACCTTTGTCTCAAGTTAGATTAACCTTGGTGTCAGGTTAAAGGGAAGGCAGCAATCGATGTTGTCTGCAATCCTTTGGGGAAGTCTGGAGGTGCCTTAATTCAGCAATTCATGATTTTAACCTTTGGATCCCTTGCAAATTCGACCCCCTATCTTGGGGGCATACTTCTTGTGATCGTTCTTGCTTGGTTGGGAGCCGCCCGGTCCTTGGACGGCCAGTTCACTGCATTGAGGCAAGAAGAAGAGCTCGAGAAGGAGATGGAAAGAGCCGCCGTGAAGATCCCAGTCGTGTCTTCAACCGAAAGCAGTAATGGTTCTCTCACTGGTGAGTCGACTCTATACCCTACAGGAGGCGACTCGTCGAGTGCTTCGTCTGAACCCTCGTCTCCTCGAAGTGTGTGATCTTGTTTTCCCATTACTTGCATAACAGGAGGAATAAGTAGGGATTTTTATAGAAAGATTTACTAGTTTTGGTCATTGGATTAGGATTTTCTATTCAGAAATCCTTAATCTTTTTTTCCTTGTAAGATTTTGGTTTGGCTGCTGAAATGATAGAGCCAGTTTGTTAGGTCATGTTACAGGCTTAAGCCTTTTTATCAATCTCAATCTATATGAGTGGCAAATCGGTGGGTTTGGGTTTTTTTGAACTTATGTGGGTTGAATTTATAATGAGTTGGGTTCGACATGAGTTGAGATAGATAAGTTGAAAGTGAGTTGGATTCAAAATGGATTGAATTGTTGGTAGGTTGAGTTCAAAATGGGCATAAAAGTAATTTAAAAGACTTGTAATATTAATATGATATACTTTTTGCACCATATTTAGTGTATAGTTTTACAATATAATAAGATGATTAATTAAATTATATATTTATTTTATTAATATTTTTTGTATGTTAAATGGTGTTAAAAATTAATTATGAGCAATACTTATTTCATAACAAATTTGATAATTTTAAAAAAATGGCATATATCTGTAACACTAGATGTATATCAAATATTTAATCATGAATGTGTTATTTTTTGATTAACTTTTCAAGAATTACATTGTATGAATTGCATGTCAATTTACTATTAGCAATTTCGTATGCAATATTAGCTAAGTAATCAATTGATATTTTTATTTGAATTAATGGATATAATATTTGTTCGCATAACTTCCAAGATATTATTCATACACTAAAGTTTATATGTTGAAAAATTTTAGACAACTAATTTGTTAATATTTTGAAAGCTCAAGATGTATACTTCAATTTTAAATTATTAATAATAAAAAAATATGATAATTTAACAAAAATAAAAAACCGACAATAATATAAAATTTTAATTATTAATTCAAAATTATTTTTTCAAAACTTTAAATTTTATTTATTTTTTGAATGGATCCATTTAAACCCATTTTAAATCCATTTAAGTGCATTTTCAATCCAAATTTAGCAAAACCCACTTAAATCCAATTTGTCAAAAGCCATTTCTAAAATCTTGAGGCTTAACCCAACCCAAAATCATATGGGTTGGTTGAGCCCATATAGTCCAAATTACCACCCATAATCTCAAGTTTTTGATGGTCTTCTGAAGAATAGAAGACAATTAATGAAGACGAACCCATTGGGCCTAGCAGTAGAAGGTGTGGAAGTTATCAATTCAAAGAAATTGCCGTTGAGAGGAATCAACTCCTCTTGTTTGGGTTGGATGATATTCCAGCAAGAAGTAAATAATTTCTTCTCAGTAGTGAGATTTTCAGAATGTACTTTCATAAAAAGTGCGTCCCTACTTACAAACTTAATAATGTCTTGAAAAATATCTTCATTTGATGAAGTTCGAATGTCGAAGTTCAAGAATTACATATCAAATGTTTGTATATGTATACATACATATATATATATATATGAGTAGTTATATAATAGACACATTTACATATATCGGACAGTCGTATCGGAACTACATCGTCTTTTTAAAATTTTAAAAATTCCGTGTTATTCCAATTTGTATTCGTATCAACATATGTATGTTGGTGTATGTGCATCATATATAAGCTCCAAATTATGCAGTGTTTCGTATTTGAGTTTCAGTTAGTCTTCTCTTCCTAGTGCTTATGCTTCTTCCAACAATGAAACACATAACTTTTTATATATTTTCACTTAATATCATTTTCATTTTAAAAATACATATTTTAATAACCTATATATCTTCTCTCTCTATTTCATTATTTCTATCTCTCTCCAACTACAATATATTAAAACTAACATAATCATTATTTTTCCAACAATCTAATCAAATATAAATTCATTTTCAACTCCTTTCTACTAACTTTTCAAATTTAAAAATAGTAGAAATAAAAATTAAAAATGAAAATAAAACCAAACAGACCCTTAAGGCAAACTGCATCCCTAAGGGGGTGTTTGGTTTTATTTTCAAATCCCATTTTCACAAATTTTACTATTCCAGAAATAACAATCATTAATTTTTAAAAATTTTCATCCAACATAATTTCAATTTTCATTTTCAAAACATATTATCGAACAACCTTATATATCTTTTCCCAATAACCATATATCTTCTCTCTTTATTCCATTATTTCTATCTCTCTCCACCTACAACCTATTAAAATTAACATAATCATTATATTTTCAAACATTTCATCCAAGTACATTTTTATTTTCACATCACATCATATAATTAATTTTCACCATTTTAGAAATGATGAAAATAAAAATTAAAAATGAAAATAAAACCAATAGGGCCCTAAACTTCCAAGTAACAGATTAGATATTTGATTATTTTCACATCCAGATCACCCCATGATTCTTTCTTTTTTCAATGTTATGACTAGAGTAACAAGGAATTTGTCTTGTGAACCCGTGGCTGGGACAGAGTACTCTTGAGAAAATACAGAAGTCTGACATATTTCATTAAATGCTTTAACAAATATAGACAAGTTCAGAAGTCCTTGGTCTGTTTCTGGACAGAGCACCACCATTTCTACACCACACGGTTCTTTTCATCATCCCTTCAGCCAAATCTAACAATGCCCCTTAAAATAACAGTACCATTTTGTTGAGGTCGAAATATGGCACACAAACCAGCATATCCATGAAAATTGAAAACACTTTTACATGTCAGGTGGGATAGGGTAGCTAATCGACTGAAAACCTCTTTTATTTATTTATTTTTATTTTTATTTTTATAATTTACTGACACCAAATCTCTTATACTTATGAAAATATTGCATAAAAAGGATATGTTTGACATGTTAATTTTACATATATGAATTTTTTCTTGTTTTTGGAGCTGTTTAATAGCGTAGAAAAACATATTTATCGTCCTATTACAATTGAAAGGAAATGTCATCCCTTTCCCATCAATTTGACATTTTAGGAGAGAACCGTAGCAGTTCATCTGTATCCTCCAAGAACTCTACGAAGAAGCGAGGGATGCAGGCAATCATGATTTTTTCTTTTTTTGAGAGAAACGGAGCCCATTTGACATTTTAAGAGAGAACTGTAGTGGTTCATTCATATCCTCTAAGAATTTTGTGAAGAAACCAGGGATGCTGGCAACCATGATTTTTTCTTTTTTTTCCCCCCTTTGAGGGACCATTCGGGTAGAATACGAAATCTCCTACATAATAGAGGAGATTAATGTCACTTGAGCTATAAGTCATTGGGCGGCAGCCATGATTTTAATAAATGTTTTATTGATGAAAAGTTAATATTTTCAAACGTGTATACAATATTTTCAAAAATAGAAGGAATTTGGTGTCAATTGAAGAAAATATAGAAGGTTTTCAGCCGATAAACTATTTTATAACAGGGTAAAATATTTTTTGCTCAAATGAAAGTAAAAGCATATATAGTTGCAAATACTTTGGCTTAAATTCAGGCAAGAGCTATCCAAAGTTTTCATAATTAAACAAGTGCGGTTTTCCAACATTCTCACGTCCCATGTGATGTGATATGGTCCATATGGATGCCTCATTTTCAGTTGCTTCTTGTGTTAATTAATTCTGGAGTTTACATCTGCTATAGTCTTGCAAAAAAAAATTTAAAGCCGTTGGAGAGGGACAGATAAACACAAAGACGACAATGAGTTTTAATGCAAAATATTCCATCCAATGACACAGACATGGACTTATTCTCTATCACATCATGAAGAAGAAAATTCATTACAAAACCACATAACAGTGATACTGACCAAGAAAATTCATTACTTTTCACAAGAGGTCACGAGTTTGAATTTGCTTGTAGTAGTAGTTCGTGAACCAGTTACTTCTGTGGTGAAGGGGCCTCGATTGACTAGTTTTTTGGTGGGATTGTGGTGACGGGCTCACCCTTTGAGCAATAGGCATGATTCAAACCGATATTCCAAAATGGTGGGAGACTCCGGGAAGGATTGTTATGCTGGTCGCCTCTCCCCTGTCTTTATACCAATGAAAAAAAAAACTCACAACTTGCAAGGGATGTGCCCCCCCCACCCCCACCCCCACCCCCACCCCCACCCCCAAACTCTTTCTTTACAACCTTATCCTTCTTGTGTCATCACGAATGTTCGCATGCCAAGGCCAAGGAAAAATGTGTCGAAAAAACATTAACCTTAGTTTAAAACCATTTTTTTACCACGTTAGTTTAAAACATTAATTTCTTTTAAGGGCATTCTTGTCAAGTGTAAATACAGTTCCTAGACTTGGCCATGTGGTAATTGGTATATTACATACCTGAGAATTTATCAACACATATGACATGCATACATTTTTTTTTTTATTAAACTTACAAACAAAAAATAAAAATAAAAATTCATCTTAATGTGAATTCGCACACTCATGAGCTAATTACCAAAAAATGGTTAAAAGGAACAATATGTTTCCAAGTCTGCACATTTTTTGGAATGTTACTCGATATGGCCCTCCATATGCATCGATTAATAATTTGCTGATATCATTAATTTGATTTAAGGTCATGTCAACTTAAAACATGTCAAGTGGCACTACATATAAATATTCTTATTATCACATTTTAATGGTACATAATTACATACTTTTTTAATTACTGTCCAATTTGTATTTATCTTTCGACATTTTAAATTTTTGTTAAAAACTCCCAATGATTTTATATAATTTGTGAATATAGGTAAAATCTCACTCAAAGTAACATTCAGTTCATATGACTAGAAGAAAATTCTCAAATTAATCATTTTGAATGCCCTTTTTTATTAATTAATTATGTATTATTATTTTTATTTATACATATATATATATATATATATTAAAAATACATTAAATTCAGAACTCCAACTTCACATTTTACATATGTCACTTAACTAAAAATCACTCGTAATACGCAACTACATATTATTAAGTTATGCAACACATTGACTGCAAAAACCTATTTCACATTACCACTAGAGGAAATCTCTCACCAAGAACTCCTACTCAATCCATTCCACCAAAATGCACAATCCCACATTGCCAGAATCCATCACATTATTCCCCAAGTCACCACCATTTCCAGCTAAATCCTGGTTCGACGAGTACGCCTGCATTTCAGACACCGATAATTTCATCAAATCTCTCAGACGAATCCAGGGGAAAGGAGTACGGCCCGACCTAATCGGCTCAATCATCACACATTACGCTTCCAAATTGCTCCCCGAGCTAGCCGGAGACGCCGGAGCCGCCATTTCCAGCGTCCATGACGATTCCCCGGAAAGAATTGCTGATTCCTCGATGAGGAAGAAGCTCTTCATCGAAACCCTCGTCAGAATTCTCCCTCCGGAGAAGGACTCCATCCCCTGCAACTTTCTCTTAAGGCTTCTACGCGTTGCTAACATGGTCGGCGTGGAGGCCGCCCATCGCGCCGAGCTTGAGAAGCGCGTTTCTTGGCAGCTCGATCAGGCTTCGCTCGCGGAATTGATGATACCATCTTTTAGCCATACTTGTATGACGTTGCTCGATTTTGATCTCGTTTTTCGGCTGGTGGAGAAGTTTGTGAAGTCTGAGGATGTCGCGAGGAGTGGAACTGCCCTAATGAAGGTGGCTAAGCTTGTGGATTGTTATCTTGCTGAAGCAGCTGTTGATACCCATTTGACGTTGCCGGAATTTGTCGCGCTTGCCGGTGCCCTCCCCAGCCATGCCCGCCCGACAGATGACGGGCTTTATCGCGCCATTGATATATACCTCAAGGTAAGTCATTTTCATGCTATCTTTTATTTATTTATTACTTATAAAATTGTGAAGTTTGGACTTCTTACCAAAAAATTCCTTATTTTGAAAAACTACATTGACATTTGATTTTTATTATAAACTCTTTTTCACATAAGCTATACACATAAAAATTATAGCTATAAAATTTATTAGCTATTAATTTGTAATTTTATATGTTCAAAACTTAACAAATTAGTTGTGCATTATTCGTTGAAAATGTAGTGCATATAAAGATAAGAACAATTGTGGCGAGAATTAGCTGTATCTGCTTTGAATTTAATTGGGTCTATTTCATAGCTAAAATTACAATTTTTTAAATTGTTACTGATGTCATAATTTTTTGCATTAATTTTTTGTATGCAAATTTTGGCTCTTGACTGTTAATCCTCATACGAAAAACATATATATCAAGGATTAAGACCCCATCTAGGGAGGCCCTAAATTAGGGATATCCTAATATTTAGTTCTATTGAGTAGAAAGAGCGTAATTTCTACCGTCACGTAGGTGTCATATCTATATGACGGTTTTCAATCGTTGAATTATTTTAATAAAATTCAAACGTTCAAGAGGTACGATTGTGAGACACGAAAAAAGATAAATATATTTTTATACGGAAAGTGATGAACAAATAAGAAATCGTTAGTCAAACTAGTAATTACTTTGTTTTATTCAAAAGAAATCACGAGTCGAACTTGCGATCACTTTGTCTTATTCAAAATTCCATCGTTGCATTTCAACCAAAAACTCCACATTGCTCTTGAATTAAAAATATCTTCTTCTTTTTTTTTTGTTTCACTTCAATTGCTACTCATAGTAGCAACTTTTTGTTTGACTAGTTAAAATTTGATTGAAACAAATGGTACAACAATGTCTAATTTTAAACAAAAAATACACATTAAACTCCATTTAAAAATAATTTTGCCACTTAAATCGCTGCTCACATTAGCGACTCCTTTGTTTTTCCAATACATCCTCTTATTTTTTACAGAAAATCTACATTGTTCTCGAACTAAAAATTATTTTTCCACTTTAGTCGCTACTCATAGTAATGATTTTCTTGTTTGATTTGATTGAAACAAATTTTCTACCACGCAAATATTTGACATATTTCACATTTTTTTAAATGTTACGGTAAATGGTACAACCACAACTTATTTTTGACAGAAAATTTAGATTGATTTTGAGTTTAAAATAATTTTTCCACTTGAATTGCTACTCATAGTAGCGACTTTTTTGTTTGAGTGGCTCAATTTTGCAAATTTGTCAATAGCCTTCCTCACGTGTTGTCAACTTCAACATATGAATTGTACCAAATTTCAACATATGAATTGTCCCAAATTTTGAGTGGCACCTTCTCATTAGCTCAGGTAGGTATGAGGGTACACAAGAGAAGAGATTGCTTTTTGGGAAATCTTATTTTCTTGTCATAACTTGGATAGAGTGGACCCTTGAAGGCCCATAAGTACCAAATGTGGACTGCAGATTTCTTGTACAATCCACAGCACAAGATTCTTCAGCTAAAGAGTTAAGAATATTGATTTTCCCAGGCAATATCATGTGTATGATGCATACCTTTCACCTGGCAAGAAGAAACCAAGGTTTGAAGGTTTTCCTAGGCAGTCTCATGCATATGATAGATGTCTTTCACTCTGACAATGCAAGAAGAAACAAAGATTGCTCGAAATCGCTTTTCTGCCGTCCATTAAATTAATGTATGATATATATATATATATATAATACATTTTGAGTGATAGGAGTTAATATTTAGTCCAGTACCAGTAACCCTCACTTGGATAGTCCATTAGCTAGATTAGATAATCATGATCTAATGATCGAATGATCGGATAGAATACAGGGTCAAAACTTGAAATCATCAACACAAGTTATGGTCGTTGTCCTAACAAAAACCCTTTAAAGTTTAAGTAATAAGGAGGTAGAAAGAAAATAGATAGAGATATAAAAAACAAGTAGAACAATATGTTGCTTCACCATTATCACATTATGTATTACTAGAAGTATTTAGATAGAGTCCGTTATGTCGAACTATTTCTCACTCTTACAAACCAAGTATATTTCATACACAATCTTGCAAAAATATAATTGTAAAGAATCATTTCTGAAGAAGAAAGTATGTTTGGATTACTCTGTATTTATTGTTTGTTATCACTTTTTATTGGTTAGGCACATCCAGGGTTGCCAAAGCAAGAGAGAAAGAGACTTTGTGGTCTAATAGACACCAGAAAGCTTTCAGCTGAGGCATCCCTGCATGCATCTCACAATGAGAGGCTGCCAGTTCGGACCGTGATCCAAGTCCTCCTCTCAGAGCAAACCAAACTCAGCAAGCACATCGATTGGAGCGAATCCTTGAGCAGCACACGCAGCCCTGTGTTCGGGCTCGATGCCCCGGCCCGGTGCCTGTCGAAGCGTGAAATGATCACACAGCAGATGGAAATCAAGAGGTTGAAAGAGGATGTTCTTAGGTTGCAGAGCCAGTGCATGAACATGGAAAGGCAGATTGAGAAGCTGCTGGAGAAAAAGAAGGGGTATAATTATTTCAGCTGGAAGAGGCTTGGAATTCCAGCGTTTAAGGGCAGTAAAGTGGGGGAAATTGAAGGAGAAAGTGAGGCTGCTGTCGGGCTCAAAACACCAAAGGAAATGAAGGCAAGGCTGGTACCAGGTAGCAGTAGAACTTCAAAAAAGTGGAGGGAAATATTGTATTGAGGTTTCAAGAATGACAATTTGGTCATATGTTAGTTGTTTTGTTTGCATAGGAAATAATATTGCCTAGCTAGTCTTGTAGTATGTAATGTTCTTTTTTTATACAATACTAATTACTTCAAGTTCCTATTACATTCCAAACAATCAAAATCTTACAAACTTTGTGATACTATTGCATTGAATAACTTTCTAAGCAAGATGATTGATAAGAGTTGGGGATTTTCTCTTAAATTGGATTGATTCTCATGGTATGGTCAATTCGTTTGATCTAGGCCATATATTAGGTTTGCCTACGAAAACTCTGTAATACATAATTTAGTGACAGTGTGAATATAAAGTAAAAGTGAAAGAAAAAGTACAATAAAAATAATATAATAAAATGTACCATAACTGTAAAAATAATTATATTTATAGTGTATACTCGGTATTTAGGAAGTTCATGTAGCACCATCTCATTTGTACCATTTTCTAACATTTTACAGTTGCCATATATTAGGGTCGGATTTTTCGAAACTTCCTTGAGTAGGATGCCAACCTAAAGGGTAATTCCAGCGTTTAAGGCCAATAAAGTAGGGGAAAGTGAAGCTTCAAACAAGTGGAGGGAATCATCGCGTCGAAGTTTCGAAAATGACAATTGGCCATATGCTAGTTGGTCTACTACTACTACTACTACTACTAATATTATTACTACTACTATGATTATTATTATATGCACGCATGTTAAAAGTTCGTTAAGATTCAAATATCAAACCTCATACATATTATTATTATTATTATATGCGCATGTTAAGAGTTTGTCAAGATTCGAATCTGAAACCTCATATATACAAATATGAGGGCGATGTCACTGAATCAATTGATTACTTGACTAAATTAGTTGATTTATTTTCATAAGAATTAATTTTGTCCAGACAGTCTTGAAATATTTAATGATCTTTATTCTAATTATAGCAATATCTTACAAACTTTGTGATACTATTGAATAAAATTTTTTCTAGGCAAGACCATCTAAATAAAGATTAATTGACCTTAGTTAATACTTTGTGATACGATTGAATCCAAAACTTTCTAGGTAAGACCATCTAGATAAGGATTGACCTCTTTTAAGTCCATATGTTTGCATTATTTGATATGTTGTGATGCAATTGAATCAAAAACTTTCTAGGCAAGATCATCTAGATAAGGATTGATCTCTTTTAAGTCCATATGTTTGCATCAAAGCCTTGATTATTGGCGGAGACTTGACGTATTTACAATTGTTAAAAAGTTTTAAATATCTCCTAAGACTTGTGGACTTCATCCACAAGCCTTCTTTGGCGCCTTTGGCATCACTCAGGTCTGTCAATTACAGTAGGGCTATGGTTCAAGGTGAAGGGAGAGTGGTAAACCACGTAATGCAGAAAAAGAAAGATGAGATGGACACTTACCCCCTACTCACGCCTACTTCTTGACTAAATCAACTTTCCCTTTCCTTAGCCTAGGATTCAAAGTCAACTACAGAGGACGTTCTCTCTCTGTAAGCGCTTTGCTTTTTCCTGATTTATTAATCAATGACAGTTAAAATAGATGGAAAAGGTGAAAAGTCCAAAATAATTTTAATTGAAATTTTTTTTAAAAAAATCAATAAAAAACAGAAAATGAAATAACGACAGAAAACTTTTGTATAAAAATATATTAAAAAATATCTATGTATTATATGCTACAAAAAAATTACAATATCGACTACAATCAATTCGTAACTAATATTAAAACTTGTGGCTTGAATTATGAAATTGACTTAGTTAAACTAAAAACGAATGCTCTCGTAGCTAATCTTTACTATGACCAATCCGTAGCTAATAATTATTCTTATGTAGATATATATATATATATATATTCCTATAGATATTATGGAATTCATTTATTGCGCTTGTAACTAACACAACTAGTTGTTGATAGCTAATCATTTTTGTTGCTTATTTTTTTTTTTTCTCCAATTTTTTACCTATTTTATATGTTAATGTATAAATAGATCTAATCAATATTTTTGAGCATGGAAGTTAAAATTATTAAAATTCTATTGTTAAGATAATAATTTTAGATTTTTATTTTTATTTATATTATTTCTTGATTAATAAATAAATTGAGTTAAATTATTTTAAATATATTTATTATTTTAATATTATTGCATATGTAATTTATAATTATTAAAATCAAGATGATAGATTTAGATTTTTATTTTTTTAATTTTTTTTACTTGTTTTATCTTAATAAATAAATTCAATTAAATTCAAAATTATTAAAATTCAATTATCTTACTATTTTTATTTTTTTCAACTTAAAGTTTGAAATTTTAAATTACCCAATATTAAAGAAAATTTATAAATATTGAAATGTATTTAAATTTATTTAAAATTTTTAAAATTACACCTCTATGTATGAAAAATATTACAAATTGATCCAAAGACATCTCTGTCTCATCACATTTGATGAAAGGTACATCAACGACAAATTCGAATTTCCACTAAAATTTGGAAATGACATCAGCAAAATCTTTAATTACAACAAACGCTCTCTGTAAATTGTAAGAAATTACTGAACCTTAGGGGGTGTATTTTTAACTTCTTAATACTTATGAAATTTTTTCTGTAAATAGGCTAAGCTCAGGGGTTTATTAGAGTAGACTTTAGCTTGAACATAAATCCAGGTGCAAGAGTTATAAGAACTCATCCACCCTGCATCAAACAATACAAGCACACTGGTAGCTAGCTAGCCATAATATCCAGTTCCTGCTGCCAATCTAATCTTGATATTCATGGCGAGTTTAAGTTTGAGCCTCTTATTTTTGTTAGTTGGATTTTCCCTGAGAACCATTGACTCCAGTTCAGACCATCAAAACCTGCATAGTCTTTGCAATGCAACTGAAAAGGCTGCTCTTCTACAATTCATTCAAGGCTTCAAGCCCACCCCACGTTTTGCCTCTTGGACGGTTGAACAAGATTGTTGCAAGTGGAAAGAAGTGGAATGCAACAACAGGACAGGTCGCGTCCATGCCCTCTATCTTCAGAGCCATAATTCGACTGATTACTTGCAAGGTGAGGTGAGAGATTCTTTGCTTAACTTGCCATATTTAACCCACCTTGACCTGAGCCTGAATGATTTTAGGCAAGCACAAGTTCCTGAATTCATCGGCTCTCTAAAGAATTTAGAGTATCTGAACCTATCTAATACCCATCTTAGGGGAAGAATTCCTGATCAACTTGGAAATCTTTCAAAATTACAGTCTCTTGACCTCAGTGGAAATGGTTTATCTTTAAGAGCAAACAGTCTTGATTGGCTTCTTGGGATGTCTGCTTTGCGGGTGCTTGATTTGGGAGAAGTAGATCTCAGTAATGTGGCGAACTGGTTGGATGCAGTTAACAGGCTTTCTTCCTTGAGAACCTTGAACTTATCTGCTTGTAGAGTTAGCTTCTTGCCTGCATCACTGCCTTGTGTAAATTTCACATCACTTGAGATTCTCGACCTCTCACTCAACTACTTCAATTCCCCAATCCCTCATTGGCTATTCAACGTGGGCCGAAATCTTATTCATCTCAATCTTAGAAGGAGCCAGTTAGTCGGTCCCATACCGAATGCATTTGGAAACCTTACATCTCTAAACACAGTTGATCTTGCAGAGAACATCTTAACTGGTGTGTTTCCCACAAGCTTGGGTGAGCTTCAGGGACCATATAATTCCCTGAAAGAGTTGTATCTTTCCAATAACCAACTTGAAGGACCGTTTGCTAGAACTGTTGCACAACTTCCTCAGTTAGTAGTCCTAGATATTTCTTCAAATTTGTTGGAGGATACATTTTCTGAAAATTTTCTGAATTTTAGTGATTTGCGTGTGTTGGATTTGTCGTCCAATAAAAATATTACATTCAACAAGATGAGCTCAACATGGCTGCCTCCTTTCCAACTTGATGTTATACACCTGCAGTCTTGTCTACTAGGCCCTCAATTTCCAAGGTGGCTCCAAACTCAAAAAGGCTTCTCATCCATTGATATCTCCAGTGCTGCAATCAGTGACCGAATACCTGATTGGTTCTGGAATCTATCCGATAATGTGAAGCACATGAACCTTTCTTGCAACTTTTTTGTAGGGACAATTCCTCCTGATTTTTCATCAGAACGCAGTCTCTCAGTACTAGATGTGAGCAGCAATGATTTCAGTGGTTCAATACCTCATTTTTCTCCCAAGTTAACGTCACTGATTTTGGGTACAAATTCTTTTTCCGGACCTATTAAATCCATATGTGAATCACTGGTTGCAAACAACTCCCTTGGTTTCCTAGACTTGAGTCATAATAACTTATCAGGACCACTTCCTGATTGCTGGACATATGGAGAAAATTTAGTTGTCCTGAACGTAGCCAATAACAGCCTATCAGACCATATACCCTCCTCAATTGGACATCTAATTCATTTCAAGGCATTGAGACTTGATATGAATAATTTCTCAGGAGAAGTGCCTCCATCTTTGAAGTACCTAACTAATCTGTTTGTTATTGATCTTGGGAAAAATATGTTCTCTGGAAAAATCCCTCCATGGATTGGAGAAAGCTTTCCGAAACTGATGATTCTTATTTTACGATTTAACAACTTCACTGGAAAAATTCCGCCTCAGTTATGCCAACTCAAGCACATGTTGCTCTTGGATCTTGGGGAAAATTCTCTTTCAGGAACCATACCAAGGTGCATTGACAATTTTCTTACAATGGCCAAGATTGAGGCAGTGCAATCCTATATCTATGATCCCTACACAGCCTACAGAAAAGATTTGCTAGATACATTGATCAAGAAAGTTAACTTCCAGCCTGGAAGGATAATCAAGGGAATTGATCTTTCAGAGAATTAGTTATCAGGAGAGATCCCTGGAGAACTTACAAGCCTTATTGGATTGGTATACTTGAACCTGTCAAACAATGATCTTACAGGTGCAATTCCTTCTGAGATTGGCGCTATTTTTTATTTGGAAGCTCTCGATCTTTCACGGAATAAGCTCTCTTGCTCTATTCCAACCGGGATAACTTATCTTACTTGGCTGGAAGTTCTTAACTTTTCTTATAACAACCTGTCGGGGAAAATTCCATTGGGAAATCAAATTCTAACATTTGATGAATCTTCGTTCAGTAACAACGAAAAACTTTGTGGGATTCCTCTGGAAAGGCTCTGCTCAGAACCCATTGACGATGATCCTCAATGCAGAGACCGGAACCAGCAGGATATTCAGTTCCAAAACAGGGATAATTCTCAACTGCCATCATTCTACATTAGCATGGGAATTGGATTTATTACTGCAGTTTGGTTATATTGGACAGTTCTACTGTTGAATGAGCCTTGGAGGGAAGCCTATTCCCGATTTTTAGACAAAGTTGCTGAACAAATCATTGTCAGTGCGGCAGTCACTGGAGCCAGGTTAAGAAGGAAGCTTGAGAAACTAGTGTCTCAGCAAAAGTGAAAAGAAATAAAGTTAAGAGATGAGGTTGTGGAGTTAAGTGGTTTGTGATTTAATAGTATAAATTTTTCATGTAACGTAGAAGGTCAGTAATTCAAACTTGATGGGCCCCTGATGTGCGTGCATGCATTATAAACAAATTAAAAAAAAAAAAAAAGGACGTGCGATCATGGATGTAGCTTTTTAAAGAGCATCGCTTTTCTTTGTAAGTTTATTTTCCCCCTGTTTTGGGAGTTTGAGGCTCTGGTGTGAAAATCTATCCAATAATTCTTAATTCAACGTTTTGGATTTGGATTTTAGCAGGAGGAAAAGAAAAATGTGATTGTGATGAATCATTTTTAAGAACGAAGCGTGCCATATATTATCTGCAAACCAAACTCAAAATATGTTATATAATTTGTAATTATATATTTAATTATTAAAGTCTTCCACATGAATATACAACGTGTACTAAGTTGGTTGCCCGAAATTAATAATAAGGTCAGCGAAAAATTGAAAGTATACTTCTCATTTTACCCATAATTTTATGACTTCTATAATATATTAACTAAAAGACCCTTGTAAGATTTCGAAACTTAAAGGGTTGCAAATGTATTGTATCTACAGTTAAAAGGAATAAAATATAATAAAATATTGTTACGAGGTTATACTCGTTGAATGGAAAAAACAGTCACTAGAGTGAAAAAAATAGTCGATTGTGGAATATTTTTTGTCATTGTGTTTATATGAGGTAGAATAACAACTATTTTTGTATTTGTTATATGAAAATGTCTTACTTCTACATGTTAATTGGTTTCTTTGAATAGGAATTAATCTTGCCTACCTTGTCTTGCAATATGTAATTAATGTTCTTTTTTATCTAATATTAATTACTTCAAGCTCCCATTACATTCGAAACAATCAAAATCATACAATAAATGACTTTATAATTAACAAGATCATTGATAAAAGTTGCGGATTTTTTCTTAAATTAGATTGATTCTCATGGTTTAATCGATTTCTTTGATCATGATCACACATTAGGATCGCTGCGAAAATTCTATAATATGCAAGTCAATAACTATGTAAATATAGAGTAATAATAAGAGTAAAGATACAGTAAAAACAATCTACCAAAATGTAGTGCACTTATAAAATTTAAAATAATTATATTTTTAATAACATACTAGATATACAAAGAATCCGTGTCATGACCCCATCTAATATATCCCATTTTCTAACATCTTACGGTTCCCAAAATACTAGGATTTGATTGAATTTTTTTAAACTCATTTAGATTGGATGCCGATCTCTATTTCATACTTATATCCTTAAAAAGAGTATTTCAATGTAATTACTAAAGTAGAATTAACTTAACTATAAATCCAGGTGAAAGAATTAAGAACTCATCCACCATCAAACAACATAAGCAATGGTACTTGGCCATCATATCTTTATTGTAGATCATAATCTTGATATTCACAATGTAATTAATTGACTTGCACAACAATAGAATACATTAATATATTACAGTCAAGCTAGAAATTAATTAATGATAAGTATTCAAGCTCCAATTATTACACTGAATTAATAAATATTGTACTTTGGTAATATAATTACAATAATTATTTTAAGTATCACAGATGAAAAATGAGTTCTATGGGAGAAGGCAATTGACAGCAGGCCTTGTGTGAGTGGCTTTTCCATGAGCATTGAAACAGTTAGCAGAAACTTTCTTCCCTGGAGTGGAGGATGTTATATAGACTCTGTCTAGTTTAATATTTCTGCATCCAATAGTTTGGCTGCAGCTCAAACTAATCACATTTTCTGCCACTGATGTCCCGCTTATTGCAGTAAATGATACATCGCTTATAGCAACTGCTGATGTCTGCATCAGATAATCACCCAAGTTACGAAAATAAAAAGAGAAAAATTGTCAAGAAAACAGCTTACTTAGTGTTGTAAATGGACTAGGGATTATAGAAAATTAGAGAATTTAGTCTATTGAGATTGTAATATATTTAGAAATTAAATATGTGGCCGTCCCCTCGGTACCATCGGATTATTAAGGATAACTATCCACTACTTACACCGAAGTATTAACGGTCATTTTCAAATATCACAGAATAGGATGGGGGCTAGCCCAACTCCACGAGGTATGATTTCGCTAGTACATGCAGTGGGTATGTTTGTTTTTATTAAAAAATGCCTCAATGAGCAAGAAAGAGAAAAAAGAGAGAGTACAACTTATAAATTAATTTAAGGATCTCGATTCTTTTAATGTAAGACAAAACTTGATATCATTATAAATCCTAGAACTGAGAAATTTGTAAAAACACATATGATTGCTGCTCTCGTAGACAACACCATCTAATGATACTAAAACCCATCAAAAGATATGAAAAGTTTAATTTCATGAGGTATTTTGTCACTTACAGACATAAAAAGTATTTTAAACTCAAATTCTCGACTTTTTCAATGTAAGATTTGTAAAGTTAAAATATTGCTAAGATAAGATAAATTTCTTTGCATCCACCCTCATCTTTGCTTAGCCAACCTTTATCCCATTTTCTTTTTTTTTTTATTTCCCTCCAATTTTGCCATTTTAATTATTATAATTTATTTTGTACTTACATAGTTTTGGCAATTGACTTTAAGAGGGCAGTAGAATTGTTCTATTTGAATTGGGTTATCCACTCCCACAAACTTTATTCCTTCAAATGTTATATTTCTTGCATATCCTTTTCCTCCCTGCACACCAAACAAAGTACATAATTAGTCAAAGGATTATGAATAAACAATTGATTTAGCAAGATTATTCAAATTATTAATTAAAAAATAAAAAGAATGTTGAATTAATTTGTACCTGCAAAGTCTTAATCCTTACTCCAGTTAGTGTTTCTTTCAATGTACAATTTCGGACACGTACATTTTCTACAACGTCGAAGCCTCCGCTTCCCAAGGATCCAACGCTAAAAAAGCATTAAGGATAATCAATCTTGTTAATTAAGACAAGTTTTTCACAAAAAAATACTTAATTTTAAAAGTAATTATGAAGTTATATATATTTTTCATCTACAATAGGAGGTGTACGTTTCAGTCAAAATTGTATTAAGTACAATATATTGGTTAATTAGTAATGACTCTTAATTATAAATTATGTCCTTAATTACTGAAGAATTACTTATGATATTTGGAAACGCGGTTATTTATTTATCAAGTCAAAATTATTATCAATTAGATTGTAATCTAATTCAACTAAGTCAAACTTGTAATTTGTTTAATTCAAATTAGCTGCTTTATATTATTAAATTCAAATAATAATATATATGCACTATAAAAAAATAGGTATTCGCTACGAAAATAATGATATAAAATGAATTTCATAGCTATAACTATAAATGTAGCCACAAATTTCTGGTAGCAAACGTAAATTTTTTAAAATAATAAGTCACAAAAATTATTAGCTATCAACTCTTAATCATATTCGTTGCCAGCGCAACAAATTAATTCTGCATTATCCATAAAAAAATGTAATGTAGATAATTAATTGTTAGCTATATGATTAATTATAGCGAAAGTTAATTACAAGCACATCCACTTCAGCTAGATCAATTTCATAACTCAAGTTACGAATTTTTAGCGTGAGTTATGAATTGATTATAGCAATCGTAGCTGATACACTAATTCTTTATAATAATAAAATTGAGTATCTCAAATATTTTTTGGAAAATAAATTTTCTTAGACGTTTTTGGGGGCAAAGTGTTGTATACACATAATTAGAGTCAAAGTGAAATTCACCCTATGTCAGAAATTAATGTGATTCTTTACTGAAAATAAAGTTTCGTTATGAATTTTTTTTTAAAAATTTTGTTAAAGAATGGACATTGAGCTTAACTTAACTGCAAAAGCTAGCTCTAGAGGTGAGAATTGCCCAATACTATATATAGAAACCACAACTTATTTATTTCACCGATGTGGGATACTATCAAATTTTATTTGTTCATTAATGCATGTTATTTTTACTTTAAATAACAGATAATTTAAGGAAGTTTTAAAAGAAAAAGAAAAATGGAAAAAGACCTGATTCCATGACCCGGCCCGCATGTTATTCCAGAAATACCAATATTGGAAGATCCGGCGCTAATAGCAATACAGTCATCACCTATAACAGTTCATTTATCTAATTTAGAGAAAATGAGAATAATAATTTAAATAAATTTCAAGAAAAATTCCATCGGAAAAGACTATTAAGTACCTGTTGCAATAACAGAATTACGGATTTGCACCCCCGTGGAGCCAGAAATGTCGATTCCATCAGTATTAGGGCTGTCTCCCGGGGCGACTATACGAAGATTAGAGACTACAGCGTCCTTAGTTGCAATTATTAAGATATGGCTTCCGGGCCCATTAATTTTTGAAAATCCATCTAATCTTAGGCCGTGACATCTCCGGAATATCATCCCCTATAGTTTATTATGGAATTATTTTGTTATTAGAAAAAAATTAAATTATACCAACGAAAAAATAATTTATGCGTGTATCAAATTTTCACTTACAGTTGGTCCCTTGCAGAGTACACCCTGCACGTCAAAAAATTATCATAAATTCCATCATTTTATAATCATCTGTGAAAGATATATAGAGTGAAACAAAAATTATTGTATGTGGACTAAGAGAATTCATTTCAACATAAAAAAGAGATAGCGCAAAGCAAAGACATGATAATGGATTCTATATTGTCAACTAATTCTTGATGCTGGTGAGAAGTTTTCAATATATTTTGAGGTCCCCTGATTGATACTTCTTTTATTGGATGATGGATACAGGTTGAACTCGAAAGGTCAACTATACAAAAAGAGATTATGGACATGGAGCAAATGAAGGATGTAAGTTAAAGGATAACACCAATGAGTAGGTAAGTAGTAGGTGATTAAATAAAGAGGTAGGCTTTGAGTCTCAACTTTGGTCCCTTCTATGTATAATATTTATTCTCCCAACTTAGATATTTATAACTAACAGAAGAGTGTTTATAGTTATTTGGTGTACCAGTCCCATCAATTTTAGGTGGCTTTCTAAGATCTTTTCATGTGTTTACATCCTAGATTATAATTCTGGGTCAAGTGGGGGTGATCGAGTTGGCTCTCGACCCCTGGAAAAAGAAGCGGACACTATAGAGTGTTTGGTTCTTGAGGGTGTTTTTTGGTTCTTTTCTAACTTACTCCATATTAATTTTGTACTTGATTCTCAACTGAAAAATGTTTTCGACCCTTTCTTAATTGGGGCTAAAATTTTGAAAATTAAAATAATAGGAAATAGAAAAATAAAAAGATTTATTCAATTACATTAGCTGGGTCATTGAAGCAAGGTTTAGCAGGCCACCAAGAAGAGCCCTGCCCATCAAGTACTCCTTTCCCCTTCACAATAAGTCCATTGATGCTTAAGAATATGATCCACGCTTGTTTCTGTTTCCCATGCCATGCTGTTTTTACTGGTGCAGCGAGATTCCCGGACACCTGTCAGGTATTATATATTAATGTAATTTGAAATTAGAGACAGATGTTTATTCAAATAATTCGAAATTAACGACAAATAAATCACTAATTAATTAATGTACCATGTGACTAAGTATCGTCTTCATCTTCTTTCTCTGTGTATATATGTACTTATTTTTTTGGAATCTTGAAAACGTTTTCTTATAAACGGAAGCAAATATTTGTCTAACGCATCGAAATTAACATATTTTTTTAAAAAAAATACTCTATTCTTTTTATGCCGATCGTCTTCTGAAATATATAGTTTATTCAGGTGATAGTTGAGTAAAGATTAATTAAATTTTTTTTAAAAAATTTATTTATATATATACATACCAAAAATTTATTAAATATATGCAAAAACATTACCAGCATATAAATACGAGGGGACTTGCATGGGCCATTGAATGTCAAAGGGTTCAGGAAGAAAGTCCGCTTTGGGGGTACATAAACAGCAGGAGTGCTGGACGTTGCCGGGCCCTGGCAGGCTGCTTTCCATGCCTTCAAGAAAGCCTGGAATTTACAACACCATAAACGTTATTCACCTTAATTATTATATTCTTAATTAGGAGAAACAAAATAATCCGATCGTAAGTCACACCATGCATTGGCCAGATTTCCTCTTCACTCCACTTCCTGATAAATTTCGATTTTTTATTTTATTTTCTATTTCATTTAATGAATATTTGATATGTGGATTAAATATTTTTTTTAAAAAATAATTAATTGAGAATCAAATATTATTTGTCACATTGATATTTGTCATTATATTGTTACTAAGGATATACTGATATAGGGAAGAAGCTCTAGTTTCCACCGTGCAAAAATTTGAAAAATTTGTGTTCACCATAAATTTCAATACTTGTGCTCAAGAAGAGGTTTCCTGCTAGCATGTGGGCCTTGTCTAAAAAACTACCCAGCTGGAGTTAGGTTCTATTAATAAGGAAACTTATGTAAAATTTAATTTATCGAGGTGTTCAAGATTGGTTTAAATTTTTTATTCTAATTTATATATATTTCATCATCTATTTCATTATACGGAAATATGATATGTGTATTGAATACTTTCTTAAAAAATAATTGATTGAGAATTAGATAGACTTGACATATATACAAGCTACGTTTGGTTGAATGGATTGGATTGGGTGTGATAAGATTAAGATGGATATATATTCCATCTATCATGTGATACCACTTTAATATTTTGTTTGGTAGCTACTTTTTAGCTATGGATATCCCAAACAAAAAACATTTTTGTTGTTTGGTTGCAAGTATTGATAGGGTGTGATATGCTCTAAATTACTATAATAATCATTTATTATATTGTAATGACTAAAATACCCATAAACATTCTTTTAAATAAAGGAACCATTTCTCTTCTTCACAAACCCACCATACACACACGCATCTCCATACACTTCCCTACAACATTCTTGTGACTTTTACAAAGATGAGTTTTTTGGTTGCATCCTCTAGTATGCATTATTTAAAATACTGTGACAAAAATTTGAAACTTGAAATTTCTTTCTTTATTGAGAAGGTTAAAATAATTTATATTTAAATATTTAATTTTTTTTGTATTGACATTGGTTTTGCTATATGAATTTTTTTTATAATATTGTATGAAAGATACAAATATGAAACTAATGGAATATGTTTGAAATTAGATATGTTTTTTGAAAAGTTAATAATAAGAGTTGATAGCTTTAGTTTTATTTTAGAGAATAGGGCTTTTTTCTTTTCCATTCTAAGGGGGTAAATTAGACTTTTTGTTATTTAAAAAAGCAAAAAATATGAAAATGATAGCTAATATCACCACCTAGGTAGGATATGTAATCCTTTATTTTATGGGATTAAAAACCGGGCCCTAAAATAATATAGGGCCCAACATTTTTGAACCAAACAAGGGATTGGGTTGGATAAACATTACATCCAACCCAATCCATCCAACCAAACGGAGCTACAACATATTGAAATAGAAGATGAAACTCGAAATTAATGGAATAGAGGATCGAAGATGCTTCAATTTTTTATGGTGTTAACATTTTGCAAGTAGAAACAAAAACATTTCCATGATAGTCCAATCATATATTTAGACAAGAGGATGAAAATTACTTGGGAATCATCAGCTTTCCCATTTCCAATTGCTCCATAGTTCATCACATTGAAAATGCTTATTGCTCCCAGTACAGAAGAAGAAGCCATGCACAAAACCAAGAAGAATATTGTAATTCTGTATTCCTGCACAGAGACCATCTCTAATTAATATATATCTGTCTGTGTGTTTTTAGTGTGTGTTGTGTGTGTATGTGTCTATACATACACAACACATATATATACACACACATATGTGAAAGAATGGAACTCACCATTGCAGCTGCAGGCAGCATTATTAGCTTCATGTGATTCCTTTCCTTACATTATCATTGAACTCGAGAACTAATTATATAAAGAGAAAATTTTCAGGCAGAGGCCGTTGGTTTCTTCAAGAAAACCAAGACTTATAATTTACGTTTGATCTTTTGACATTACAGGCATTATTCATATGTTAGTACGTAGTACTTCAGCTCAAATATAATTACATGTTGCTCGTTTCTTGCAAACCAATAAAGGGTTTTCGCATGTGGCCCCCATTTTCGCCATCAATTGACTTGCATGCCTCATTCTCTTTAATTTTTCACTTCTCTTTTCTGATCTATTAAGGAAAGAAACCTATTTGGCTTTTGGAGAAACTCTTTTTTATTTTTATTAAACAGAAATTATTATGTACGTTAATAAATCGTGCTTGAATGAGTTTAAAATTTTTTCAAACTGTAACGGTAATGTTTGGATATGAATTGTGTGTTTTGGATTATGTGTTTTGGAACTGGGGTTAGGAAATGTGAAATTTGTATTGAAGAATGTGATCTATGTTTGTTTATAAGTCAATTGATTTGAAGGGATATTTTAGAAATTAAAAATTATTGTTTTAGCAAAAAAGTATTTATATGTTTTGTTTTGCCAAAACATAATCAAATATAGCCAAAATATCTTAAATTAATTTATAAAATGTTGGAAAATGAGTTATCCATATGAATTGATCGCTTGATTCATCAGCTGACTCATTTCAATAAGTAGGTAAGTAGAAAGTTGCATAGAGCGGTTTCTCAATTTGAGTTGACAATATCAACCACACACCCCATTCCTATGTAACTTCCATGAACTCTAGGAGGTTATTATTTATTATCTCGATTTTTTTCTTTCAAATAAAATATAAAGAGAATTTTGGTAGAAGTGGAAATTCTATTATGCTATAAGAAATTCGCTACACCTAAAAAATATTGTGTTTAAGTTGTGGAAATCGATATTGTTCCATTTTTCTAGCAATTTTAGAGGTGCGTTTAGATTGTGAAAATCGATGTTTTTTTTCATTTTTTAGCAATTTTAGACCATCGTATGTAGCAAAAGCGACATATGATAAATGACGGTGAAATAGTCGAAAATCTGAATCTAAGATCAGTAGTTTTAGTTAAATTTTGCACTGTCATGTTATAAAATATTTGATATATTTTAAAAAAAAAATACTTATAAGCTTAGATTTTAAAATGCTATAAATTCTTTTAAATAAATAAAGATATTCAAACTTTCTTTTTTTTTTTTTTTTAATTTCAAGATTTCCTCTAATTTTAATCATATATATTCATTACAAAATTATCATCACTAACATTATATAAGCTTCCTCTTATTTCACACAAATAATTCAAAAAATTATCTTTAAAATGAAACATCTTATAAATTTAAAAAATATTTTATAAGATGTAAAAACTTATAAGTATTTTAAAATAAGGTAGCAAAATCTCTTCTTAGTCATTGCGGAAGTTTCTAACACTTGAAGTCATTAATTTCAATTTGTATTCCATAATATATTTCACTTTAAGCCCAGTGATCATGGAATACAAGACCAAAATTGGGGATTTGAACGACTGAAAAATATATACATTTAACTCAAACTATGAGTATGTCAAATAATTTTTGATCCAATAACATTAGTTTCACACATAAAGTGTAATATTGAAAATATAAATCTAACATATTCTTGATATGCGTATATATAAATTAAAAAAAAAAAAAACTCAATTTATGAAGTTTTCATCCATCTATAAAGGAAAAAGGAAAAATCAACTAGTCTTCTACAAACTACAACGTTGATTTTTGTCACTCTAACATAAATTACTAAGGCTATGTTTGGTTACATAGAATGTAAACAAACAACCAAACATGCACCATAATTTTCTCCCAAAATAATTATCCAAAATGTCTAGATTACACTTGCAATTAAAGTGGCAAAAAATCCAAAACCCCACACATTTAAATATACATATATTTACGTATCACAATATTTTATTACTATTATCATAATAAAAATATTATTAAAATCTATTTACACCCTCAAAACCCAACAACAAAATATTTATTTTACTGTTACAGTAGAAATTATCTCATCTCTAAACATAAACAAACATATCAAAGCTCCCCAAAACAATTTTATAACTATTCCCAAAACATAAACAAACATACATCACATTTCTCAACACAAATTTTACATAAGTAAACTCATTCTCTCAAAACATATAATTCAAAACATACAATTCATATCCAAACATTATCTAAACTCATTCTTCAAAACATATAATCCAAAATATACAAGTCATATACAAATATTACCTAAATATCTTTGCTAGTTTTTTGTGGCCAGGCTCCAACTTAAAATATTGCTGGGCCACATGCAAACCATATTGTTGCACTGTCATCGAAGAAGTCGTTGTTGATAATTGAAGATTATGCACGTTTTAGGGACCTCGAAATCCGCTTCTTCTTGCTCTAATTTCACGCTGCCAATATTCACTTGCAAGATAACAAGAAGTTATGAAATTATTGGAATATATTTTATATTAAAAGAATTGACTAAATTTATTTAAAATATTTTATAAGTATACCCAACAAAATATTTTTAAAATTTATGAATATTATATCTTATTTTAAAAATCAGTTCTTGAAATCTAAAACAATTTTGGAGCTTATGAAAAATTAGTAATAAGAATTTTGTCATTAATGTGGATAAAATTAAAAGAATTTATTATGATTTTATACATGCATTAGAAACTTTTAACTTGTGAAGAGAGCTTATAAGTAATAATATATATATATATATATATCTTATTTTATGAGCTTGCATGATCTTCTTCTAAAAATTTTACTAAACATTTTATAGCATCTTATAAATTTTCAAACATTTTATAAGACATTTTAAGATGATTATAAATTAACTCACCCAAACACCCTCTATATCGAGTTGGTCGGACTCAATTTCATTTGAAATTATTGTATAATTGGTTAAATTTAGTTAAATTAAATTGCAAATATCTTTCTAAATATAATAAATCGACATTAAAATAGCTAATCAAAATAAAAATATGTATCTTTTTATTGTAATTAACCAATCTAGAAGAAAACTTAAGGCAGAGGGGAATAGTACAAGCGTATTTACAGCTAATTTCTCAATTATTCAAACATCCTTTAATTATTCTTAAAGAAGACTTTACTTAAGACCAAATCAAATTTTGCACATGTGCCATTGTCTACTCCATTACATTACATCTCAAATTTTCTATTATTGATGTTTTTTTTTTTGGTTATATGTGTTTTATATCATATATAACTAAATTAATATGCTAAATAATTTTATTAAAAAAATATTAATTATGAATTAAATATATCCAGAAATTACAATATACAATAAATTGATAAATTGAAATATATATATATATATATATATATATATATGGAATCCAAATTATAAGGGAGATCAGGATGTGATGAGTTAGTTATGTCATGGTCAATATATTCAAAGTTATACTATATTGATATATACTCCGTGCTATGCATGAATTGTACTTTTTTATTTAATATTTATATTCTTAATAAATAATATTTACCTTTGTCTTCTCCTTAAAAAAGATTCAACGACCTTTGATTTAAATAATTAATAATATATAACGATGAAATGAGTAATTATATTGTGGTCACTGGTCAATATATTCAAACTTATACATTTTTGGGTCACATAATAATGGATTTTCTTGATAAATTTTGGTTGTCAATTGATATGGGCTTAATCGAAGTTTTAATTTTCTATTCATTTCTATCTGAGTCAAGTCTAATTAAATGTGAATTAAGGTGAGTTTGGGAGTTCAAATTGAGCATGACTAATTAGTGATGAATAGAGTTCAAGTGTTTTTGGAGATCATTTAGAATAAATCCAAATAGTAATGTTTTAACACAATTTTAAACCTTGTCATATACTATCACATTGTTAAATTATTTTTGAAACTTGGTTAAAATTATGGCAATGCTGAGCTCGAACGCTCGACTTGTTTACACTCCCTAGTAGTGTTTTGACCAATTTATAAGAATAATAAATTTAAAATTGTATTTCACGTATTACTCAAAATTAGGCTCTTTGTTTTGCATTTTATTGTGTAGTTCCATTTTCTTATTAAATAAAGGGTTAAATTCATTTTACCTCCCTATATTATGGGATATGTATCAAATACTCTCTATACTTCCAAAATTTTCAAATACATCCCTTAAAATCATCTGCTGTTAGTAAAATAACTGACGGTGTCAAAACTTTACAGTAAATTACTCAATTAACTACATACAATAACTAAATAATATAAAAACCTAGAATACACGGTTGCTTTTTCCGCACAAGCAGTCTCTATTTTGTTGGTCCCATATGTCCTATATTAGAATGGAGTTGTTTAATGTTCTTTTAAAAAAATAATAAAATGATTTAATGTTTTTATTGGATTAGGAATTAGATGATGCTTTAGGTCCTAAAATGAAAGTAACAAAATTGAAGTAAGAAACTTGAGTATTATATAGTAAATCACAAGGGTACTTTGGACATAAAAATTTTCAATGATCATATGTATAAAAGGAAGATAATTTTAGTGCTACATCAACCAAACAACCATTATTTTTCTAACAATAAAGAAGTTTGAGTGAGATATTTAAGAATATTGGTAGTACGGGTGCCAAATATAGAGTTGGCTACATAAAAAAAAAATGCCACATATGCTAAGTTTTTATGCTATTTAGTTATTTTTTAAAATTAAATTAGTAATTTATTTATAGAGTTTTGATACCGTCAGCTATTTTACTAACAACAGATGACTTTGAAGGGTATATTTGAAGATTTTGGAATTATTAGGGAATATTTTATACATATCCCATAATAGAGAGGGTAAAATGAATTTAACCCTTAAACCTGCAAAATACCTCAAAAAGATATGAACCAAAAAAAGAGAAAGAAGATAAAAAAAGAAAAAGAAGAGAGAGAGAGAGCGCGAGCGAGCGAGCTGGGTACGAGACAAGCCAAGAGTTATATGAACTGATGGTCATCAAATTGGATGACAATTGAACAACCTTATCCAATAACCTTTTTTTTCCAAAAAAAAAAAAAAAAAGAGTTCAGATGCCGTAGGTTGTCCAAGCCATACTTAAATTCTTATTGGAACCATAAGAAAACTGGAATTTTATTGTGCATTAATTTTAATAAATTCATTGGCACCAAAAGCTCGGGGTTTATTTTTTACCCTTTTTCAATGTTGATGAACAAATTTCAAATAAAGACAGTTATTATTAAGTCTCCAAGAGCATCATGCATCAGTTGCTTATCCAAACTGTGTCCCTTTCGAAATCTTTTGTCCATATCTACATATTTGAGTTCTCCACGTTAATGATCCGCTGCAAATCCCTCGTTTTATAGTCACATAGTTCTTCTCTGTTTGTTAGAATATCACCACCATGAACCACTTTTTCCGGCGGAGGGGCCTAATGAATTCACGGTGGTTCTTTAATGGCGTTAAGAAAGTCCAGCCTTTACAAAATTTTCGGCAGTTGTCTGAATTATCAGAAGATCTTGAAGTTTCTTCGTGGAAATCAATGGAGGGTCTCGTGAGATGCCCGGCAAACTACGCCCCCTTATCGCCCATAAGCTTTCTGGAGAGAGCTGCAAAGGTTTACAGAGATAGAACTTCAGTTGTCTACGGTTCTTTGAAGTTGACTTGGGAACAGACTCTTCTGAGATGTCTTAAGCTGGCTTCTGCCTTGTCCCAGTTGGGGATTTCTCGCGGCCATGTGGTAAGAATTTTGCCGTTTCCTCGGATGTCTTGGTTTTTCTTCATGTTTTTCTGTGATTCCACTTCTTGGTTGAATGGTTCTTGGTTCAGTTAATGTGAAAAATTGTATGATTTGGCCAGGTAGCAACTCTGGCACCCAACGTACCGGCGATGCAAGAATTGCATTTTGCAGTGCCGATGGCTGGGGCAGTTCTTTGCACGTTAAACACACGGCACGATTCGTCTATGATATCAGTTCTGCTGGAGCATTCAGAAGCGAATATCATCTTCGTAGATTACCAGTTGCTTCATATTGCTCGAGGAGCATTTAATCTTCTAGTAGATAACAACGTTAAACCACCAATTCTTGTGGTAATTAATGAACAAAGTCCCCCATCTCAATCCAAATCTGTTTCTGATGCATATGAATATGAGACTCTCCTGGCTAGCGGAGATAGTGAGTATGCCGTTAGGCGGCCAAAATCCGAATGGGATCCTATTAGTGTCAATTATACTTCTGGGACGACATCTCGGCCCAAAGGGGTTGTTTATAACCACAGGGGAGCGTACCTGAATGCCCTTGCGACGACATCCCTCCATGGGATGAGCTCGATGCCTGTCTACCTATGGACAGTGCCAATGTTTCACTGCAACGCGTGGTGTCTGATATGGGGCTTGGCGGCTCTGGGTGGCACCAACGTTTGCCTTAGGCATGTGTCCCCAAAGGAAATATTTGACAACATAGTACTTAACCAGGTCACCCACATGGGTGGAGCTCCAACAGTCTTGAACATGATCATAAATTCAAGTGATAAGCAGCCATTGCCTCACAAGGTTGAAATAATGACCGGTGGTGCACCACCACCGCCACCGATCCTTGACAAGATCGAGGAGCTTGGCTTCAGAGTCTCTCACTTGTACGGGCTTACAGAAACATACGGTCCGGGCACGTCCTGTGTGTGGAAGCCCGAATGGGACTCTTTGCCTCGGCAAGAACAGCTACGGCTCAAAGCAAGACAAGGAGTGGAGCACTTTGGTCTGGAGGAAGTTGATGTTAGAGACCCTCTCACAATGAAGAGTGTACCGGCAGATGGTGTTACAATAGGTGAGATAATGTTTAGGGGGAATACTGTGATGAGTGGATACTTAAAAGACCTAAAAGCCACAGAAGAAGCCTTTGCCGGTGGATGGTTTAGAAGTGGTGATCTTGCTGTCAAACATGGGGATGGTTACATAGAAATCAAAGACAGATTAAAAGACATTGTGATCTCCGGTGGGGAGAATATAAGCACAGTTGAAGTGGAAACGGTTTTGTACCGTCATCCAGCAGTTCTTGAAGCAGCCGTAGTAGCACGGCCTGATAATCACTGGGGGCAGACACCCTGCGCATTTGTGAAGTTGAAGGAAGGACATGAGCTTACTTCTCAAGAGATAATCAACTTCTGTAGAGATCATTTACCGCATTATATGGCGCCCCGGACCATCGTTTTTGAAGATTTGCCAAAAACCTCAACTGGCAAGATTCAGAAATTCATCCTCAGGGAGAAAGCAAAGGCAATGGGCAACCTTTCTTGAGCACCTCTTCATTGTTGCCATATAGCCAATATCATCTGTTATCTGATTGAGGGACAAAAGAAAACTGAAACGAAAGAGTTTTCTATCTTAATTTCTCTAGTTCTCCATTTACTCGTCTACTTTCTTTAGTTACTAGAACTTCCATGAGTTTCATGAATGCCACTACAAAGGAAAAACAAGAAACAACATTCCTCAACAGAATCACTAATCTGATGCCAGAATTCGGATAGATAAATTCAAAACACACGAAATTTAAACCATATTTTACAAACCTCAGTTTCATTACATCAGTTGTGGCATATTTTACATGACAAAAGTTAACCTTACTTCATTGCTAATGAAGCAGCTCCAGTGCCAGAACAGTAATTAAATCCATACCAAGTATCTCCAGGTATAATCATATCATAGTGGAAAGTAATAGGCTTTGTATTATATCCGGAGACTGTTACATCATACGGCATCCATCCATCATTCCCACTTCTGTAGAGGTACAAATAACATATCTGGTATGTACATGGTCCATATACTTGAAATGTGTCAGCCGAACATTGCTCAAACGTCCTTGTACGAGGATCATCCAATCTTGGTGCATAAACCTAGAAATTGAAACCACGAATCAAACAAATGACTGGTGAAGCCAACCTGTATGAGAAGATGGGATGTTTAAATGGCAAATTCTTAGTCGCTAGCTTTCTGACAAGTATAATAAACTCCCTTTCTTGCTCTCACAATACAAATCCATCACATGAACATATGAGGTGACTGTGGGCTAAAATCTCATAATGCCAAACACGAAGACTTTCTTGCTAATGAGGCCTAATTGACGGGATCAAGTTCAAGTTATATATCCCTCTACTTTTGGGTTCATTGGCTCCATTCTATTACCGGTTAAAGTAATATATTTCAATAATAGAATCAAAGAATAGGAAAAGAGCTGGTTAAAATCCTCCACAAGAACCATATATTTTTTTTTTTATTAAAAAACAAAGAAAAAGAAAAATCCCCTCCAAGAATTTAATTCTCATTTGTCTCTCTTAAAAATATTAAGCCAGCAATAAAAATTGAAAATATGTGTAATCAATAAATTCCCTCAAATTAGTAGTAGAGATTTCAACTAGAAAATGGAACCTGATTTCCATAGGCATCGCCAAACGAAAGACTGATACGGTCCCTTGTGTATCGAGTGGAAGAGCAACTGGTCCTTACGCTTACTGTAAAAGAACAGGTTCCTGCATTCTGCACAAGATAACAATAATATATGTACAAAAGGGCACTCTTAAACCAAAAAAAGAACCATTTTTTCCCAAGAAATGTACATTTTCCACAGCCCAACAAACGCGGACACTAATTTCCGAACCTGGTTTGTGTTGATTTTGAGAAATGACATAGGCTGAGGACGTGGAATTATCCATCTTGATTCAGAAGAAGAGAAGATGAACGCAAAAATTAGCAGAAAAAACAGAGCTCCCATGATTTTCAAAGAACCAAGAAACCTTAAACCCTTTTTACGAAGTCTGCGAGGAAGAGACTACACCAGACGGTTCATTTAGAGACAGATTTATAGATCAGCTTGAGTTTGTTGTTTGTCTGTTTGTTTGTCGGTTAAAATTGTTTCTTTGTAATAGATTCAGCGTGGCCCACTGCGGACAAGCAAGCAAGAGTCGCATCGTCTTCTGTCTGTCATTTGGACTCATTTCTGCTTAAGGGTTGAGACAGTGAGTCATCACTTGGATCACAACTTTGATCCAGATGGCCATGGTAGTAGTGAAGGTAAATTGCATATGTTGACAAATTTGTACACTATATAGCCATTCAGTTGTGCCCCTTTGGTGGCTTGTGATTCCAATGGCATTAATCTTCTATATTATATGAAAATTCAGGGGTTCGAATTTGAATAGGCTTTTTGTGTACATAAAAATGTACAGTTTATATATTAATCTAATTTATTCTATTTCAATCATAGGATGATATTATTTTGTTAAATGAATAAATTTGTCATTGTAAGTTCTCTAAAAAAAATGTGCCCTTGTAAAATTGAATTGAATTTAATTTTATTCAAGCTTAAATTTTTTGAAAAATACTATATATATACACGTGTGTGTGTGTGTGTGTATTCAACTTCATAATATGATTATATTCAGGTTGATATGATACAATTAGATTATGATATGTCAAATACATTTATAATGAATTCTTAAGGGCCCATTTGGATTTTTTTTGGAGGCATTTTCATTTTTTAGTGAAAATAAATAGTGAAAAGTTAAAATAAATTTGAATTTGAAAATGAAATGTTGTTTGGAGATTTTGTTTAAAATGTAATGATTATTTATGGTTAAAAATGAGTTGTATTTGAAAAATGTAGTATTTTTGTATTAAAAGTCATGCAAATATGCGTAGAAGAAAATGAAAAGTGAAAATAAAGAGAGAATATAATAGTGTGTTTTGAAAAATATTTTGAAAATGAAAATATTTGTGAAAATAGGAGAGAAGTTGATAGTTTTCTATTTTGTTGAAAATGAAAAAGAAGTTTGAAAACAAAATCAAACAGACACTAAGAGATTATTAATTACTTTGAAACTTTGCCTTCATCATAACAAATCCAAATAGGGGGTAAGTATAAAAAAGGACTGGAGTCATTTTATTTATTATCTCGATGTATTGAATGTATAAAATGATTATTACATTGAGAATTATTTACAGGGAATTGAGAAAGGATTTTAGATCTTCTACAATATTATTCATGTTCCTGTGATGGATTTTCATGAATTTTTGATATCCAACTTCTTATTGTAATGAACTTACAACAATTGACTTTATTGGGTTATGAATTACACAATAATTAGATAGACCTCAATAGAACACATCAGCGTCCATTGATACGCCGCACGTATGAAAAAATAAGTGATTATGATATAAAAAGAATCTAAAAATTATATTTTAATATAATAAGCATATAATTATCGCATATTGTGTGTTGAATAGCATCATCCTTATATGTATAAGGGTAAAGTTTGAATAGAACTTGAATAATTTTTGGTGTGCGCATGTATGTAAAACCACCCCCCCCCCCCCCCAATCATATATATAAAATTCAAACAACACTAATATTCATTGCTTTCCATTTTCCAACTCCAATATTTTTGTGATAAAGAAGATTTAAACTATAGAATTGAAGTTTCTTAATGAAAATTTTGAATAACTCCCAATATGCAAAACCCATCATAACATTTGAAAAATTAGCTCAAAATAGTTAATAACTCAATAAAATTGATTATGGTATAGGGCTAAAAGTAGAGCAGATCAAACAATCTTATTCTAAAGTAACCAATAATCAAACATAGTAGAATCACTTAACTATTAACTGTCGTGCTAAACATCAACCTTCAGACAATGCTTGCTTACGAGAGTCGAACTATGATATTAATGATTCTAGATATCAAGCAAGAATGGATCCCTTAATACATAAATGTCCAAAAATATTGTTCCCATCCATAATTTTTGCTAAAAGCAGCTTTGAAACTTCATCAGTGCAAAGCATAACCAAGGGCTCAAGTACAACAATCTCTTCCCTATTCAAGGAACTAAAAATCTTTGATACACTCTATGTAATCAAGATAAGCACAGTGATATTGTAGACCGAAAAAACAAGAAATCGTAAATGCAGCATCAGAGAAAGTTTTGTAACTCTTTATACAGTAGAGAAAGTGAGGTACGTGTTGCTTAGAACTCAGTTGGTGGTTTCAGTCGTACAAGTCTTTTGATTCTATCTTTGTCGGTGTTCTCCAACAAACCCTTCAAGAAAAGAAAGTGTAAAAATGGAGATCATTTGATGAAAGATGTTCAAGGATTTGTTTTTGTAATATGACAGTATCATAGTACTATAGTTTAAGAATAGGTGAGATTGAGAAGACAGTAAATATTCTCACCCTCCAGACAATCTCATCCAAGCACAAGCATATTTTTCCATATTTGTCAAGAAAAAGGCGTTCAGTTGGAGGTTTTCCACATACATCCTTCAGAGCTGAGGTGATAACGAAGATAGCTTCCGCCACTAGATGAAGAGAAACCAAGAATGAGACAAAATATGACAAAACTGAAAAAGAAATAAGCGGTGCTGTATTTGTATATGACATTTGTCATGAAGTGCTGGTTTTTATGAAATAGACAGAAAAGAAAAATACATAAATAAAAGAAGCAGATCAAAGGATGTCAATGAGAAGTTAAATCAACCTCAAGTAAGCTTGAATTAAAAGTTCTTAAGTCAGAATCCAAATGGAAAATATATTGGTTTATCTACTTATAGTACAAATAAACCCAATCCCACGCCTCCACCCCATACTAAACTAATCCAGAAAATTCACATACCATGGACAAATTTCAGTCTTGATGCAATGAAGGATCAAACTTTCAATAACGTGTTAAATTTTCTTACGTGGTGTTCGGATGGAAGAATTTAGATTACAGGAACTATTTCAGATGAATCTAAACTGATAAGAATTGACACAAAACAGAAAATGTTTGCTGAAGTGTCAAATATCTGCAGTAACTGAAAATCCCCCAGACAAATTATTATGGATTTGATACCCTTAATTTCCAAAACAAAATCATTCATCCCAACAACCCTACTTACACTACATCTATTGTCATTAATAGCACGTTCGTCATACTGTTTCATTCCCGATGCAGTAATCTAATCGCATAAATCAAAAGCATCTGAATTCTATACTCACAGGCAAGTTCATCATACTCATCCTTGCCAACAACAAATATGCTGACATCCCCAAGCACTGTGTATACGATATACACCGACCTGTACAACAGAAAAATAACATGTATGCAATTAGAATACAGATAAAAACCACAGATAACAAAGAGTGCACTGCTTTAATAAATGGCCCTCATACACTTCCAACAAAAAAACCAAAAAAAGTGGATTGTTTTTTGCTTATTCCTTTATTCGTGGATTGCCTGAGGGTACAACATCCTAATTTTTTCTCCCTTTATTACAAGAAACTACAAACGAACAATGTGACATACGAAAGCCCAAAAGCCAGTTCTTTCCGTAATCTTCTTATATGGAATTTCGGCTGATTTACAGAACAACTGAAAATGCTTGAACTTCCACATGTAGACAGGAACAAATTCCATAAGCTAGTCCCTCCACACACACACACACACACACACAGAGAAGACCAGAAAACAGCCATAACAGATGAAAAGAGAGGATAACAGGAATATATGGTGCCTTATTTACGAATGCAGTGGTTGATACCACTGCAAATCCTCAGATTCAGCAAATAGCTTGAATCATATACACTAAAACCTACTTTAAACCAAACCAAAGTTGAAAGACAAAAGAGCAGAGACGAATTGAAAATCTAGATTCAATTCAAAATTGGCCTGGCTGACGAATGATATGCAGCAAACTTAGTGACTCATGAGAATATAAAATTGGTGAAACTTCAAGCTCAAAATAATTTAGCAATTCAAGCACAAGCAAATACTAAGTTTTCAACACAACAATCAACTTTGGTCTTGCTCATTTCAACATCTCTACTTCATGCAAAGACCAAATATCCCAAATCAGCAACTAAGCAACTTATTAAAGCTCTATGAATTGAGAATTTCGAAAGCTGATACCAAGTTTGACGAACAATTGCTCATAAGCATGCATAATCAAGATTCTACCCACAAGAAATAAATTCACATAAAACAAGTGAAAAAGTGAAAGAAATCTTTGCATACTTGTGATTAGCAACAAGGAGCTCCTCATTCTTGACTCCTTTAAGATTATCTGCTCCAAGTTTTACCAAGAAAGATCTCCAATGTAAACGTTCTTCTGCTGGAACTCCATTAAAACTACGACATCCAAAAACAAAACAAATAATTAAAGACTGGACCTTTAATTTCAACAAAGCTTCCTCGATCTTATGCAGACAGAAATATGTACCTCAAATTAAACAAAAGCCAAAAGAGTATAAAGAATCTTAAATATTAGAAAGACCCAAATTAACTCTGGTAAGAATATAAACTACTTTTTACAGAATAATAAGCTGAAATAAAATCAAGAACTATACAGCCCAGATCAGAATACAAAGAAGCGAATGAACAGAGATCTGCATAGAACTTGGAAATAGTAAAACTTGTGGGCTTTTTCTTTACACATAGAAAGTGAGTTTACCGTTCGACGAGAATATTGCCTTCGGCGTTGGCGATCAAGACCGCGAGCAACATTTTCGACCCCCAGGAATCTCTAAATCGGGCTAACGACTATTCGCCTTTTCTGCGCAACCTGCAGAGGAAAAAGCGCATTCAAGTAAGTCTAACGATTCTCCCCTTTGAAAGTACAAGAAAACGCGTGTTTAGACAAGGACACATAACGTCATGTCTAGAGTGTTTGCAGTTCAGTTTGGCTCGATTTTGGGACAAAAAATCAATCGATTCGAACTACATAATGTATATTGGATCGGTTGGATTTTTATTTTAAATCCGATCCAATTCAATTCATTTTAAATCGGTTTGGATTGGATCGATTAAATCGATTTTTCAATTTAAATTTTTAATTGAAATATTTGACAAATTATTATTGATAATTAAACTAATTTAATTAATCAATTTGTAAATTTTATTTAGCTATCATATCACACTAATATTGTGGAATTAAGTTAAATTATGTAAGAATACATAACTATAAAGTTATAAGTCCACAATAATTATCCCTATATGTTTGATTTTTGAAAGTGAAAAAATCCTAAGTTTAGTTTATTTTAATTTATTTGTGTATTTTACAATTAAGATATATATTTTATATTATTAGTATATAAATTTCGGTTCAATTTGGATTGGATCGGTTTTTTAGATTAAAATTGAAAACCGATCCAATCCAATCGGTTTTAAAAAAACAAATCCAATTTAATCCAAAAAAATTCGGTTTTGATCATTGTCGATTTTTTGGATCGATTAATCAATTTTTTTTGGATTGGATTGGATTTGAACACCCCTAGTCATGTCTAGGATTTATAGAAGAATAATTGAAACATCTTAAATAATATAAAAATATTATCATCATAATTTTGTTTAATAATGAAGAAATTTGATTTCTTTGACGTTCACAATCTCTAGAAATGTATTAGCTTAAAACTTTTTAACTTAATTAATTATACTAAATACAAATATTATTTGTAAAATGGCTCAATAATTATATCACAACGGATGGTTATAGTACAAAAAGGAACTATTTATAACAAGCTCTTGTTCAACTCAAAATTGTTAGATTATGTTTTTCAAAATATTTCTTATTGACAAGGGTTCAATCCGTTGGACAGGTGTCCGGGTTTGGATATAGGGGGGAACTCGCCCTGAGAAGTTCGGGTTCCTGCTTGATTAGGGAAGAATCCTGCAATTACAATAAACGTTAGGCTAGCCGAGAGTCCCTCGGCTTAGGCCCTTCGACGCTCAAGTCAGTAGAAATCGACCTCAAGAATCGAGCAGCGGAGTGAGGGCTTTTGAGTGTATATGAGTGTGTACCTTTAAAAGGTTGCATTGAGGGTATTTATATCCTTCTCCACTCGAGAAAATGTCTGGGAAGCCCCCCGGTACCCCCAGAGGCCCCTAGCCTTGTGTCAGGGGTAATTAGTCATTTCCCTTATTTAAATATTTCCAGCTAACTGTCCTTCCAGGTTTTAAGGACAAAATAGTACACTGTAGCGGCGCCTGCTGTGTCAGGCGATGAGGGGGGATGGCATGCGCCATTAATGCGGAGACGTGGTGTCCGTCAGGGCATTTAATGCGGTGGCAGGGTACTGTACTGTTCTCAACCTCCTACTCGACCCGATATGGTCGATTGAGGTCGAGGAGTTCCATGGGCCTTGGGCGCCTAGCTAGGCTTGGCAGCGTGTCTCTGGGCTGGTCTGGTAGAGCGAGGTCGATTAAGTTTATGGGCCCTGGGCACCTGACTGGGCCGACTTGGTTTGGGCCTAGGAACTTGGGTCATCCCATATCACTTATAATTTATTTGCACACAAATACATATATTTAGAGTTTGTTGGGTTTTAAATATTAAATTTTACATATAAAAGTGTAAAAGCGATACCAATCGATTACTTGATTTTATTACTAATGATCATGTTTTCCAACATATGATAATAAAAAATTTTATTATCATTTAAATATATTGGTAAGATAACTTTCCAATTTAAAAAGTTTGAGCTAAAATATTATAATGCAAAAAAATATTAGATTTTTTTTTCCCCTACACAAGTATAAATATTTTGGGTATTTACATGTAAATTCTGAGCATCACACATATAAATACAAGGATGATGTCACTCAATTAATTGATCAATGACGACTTACCATTTATTTTGATAAGAAAGATAATAACATTACTAATCATTGATGATCAAATTCAAAAAATTTAAAAATTTTTTTTACGTAGATGATTATTATAAAAAAAATTAATAGTAATGAAAACAATAACATATCAATTCAGAAATGATTTTATTTATTTATATTAAAATTTTATAAATATAAATATGAGAACGATGATATTTGATATGAAACTAGTCACCAACTGGTTTAAAGTTTAATATTTAAATTTTGTAAATTGAATTACATGTTTATGTTCATAATTTATAAGGTTTGTCTTTTTTTGTCAACAATGACAATAGAAACTTATTTATCGGAAAAAATCCCATCTCTGATGGAATGGAGTGAAATCTCTTCCCCAAAACCCACGGCCTTAAACCCACGAAATGCTCCGCTCAATCGCCGCTCCCTCCACCACCCCCCTTCTCTCTTCCCCGCCCGGCCAATTCAGCTCCCACCAATATGTAAAACTCCACAAGCCCTTCAAACTGGAGTCTCCCAAAAACGCAATTCTGAAGAAACCATTCACTCCATCAAATTTAATCCCCACGAAGACCCACAGCAGCAGTAGTTTCCATTTCGCCACCCATTCCGAAAAACCACTTGATAGTGACTGGGAATTCCGAGACGAAGAAATTGAAGAAGATGATGAAGAGGGCAGTCCGTGGGAAGGCGCGGTTATGTACAAAAGGAAAGCAGGCGTCTCGCATTTGGAGTACTGCACTACTCTTGAGAGGTTGGGCTTAGGAAAGGTTTCCTCGGATGTGTCCAAAATTCGGGCTTCCGAAATGGGTTTGCGGGTATTGAAGTCCGTGAAAGATTATCCGGACGGGACGCCGGTTTTGATTTCGGCAGATGTTACGAGGAGGAAGCAGAAGCTGAGGCTGGATGGAATTGTTAGAACTGTCATTGCTCTTAATTGCAACAGGTATTTTTTCCCTGATCTATATGTAGTCTTCATTTTGTTGCTGGAGTGAATTTTGCCATGCCTCTATGCTCGTATGATATCTTTACTTGTATGCTTATATGGGCCGGTGGAAGAAATTTAGTCTTGCTATTAGCAATACTGATATTTGGTTATGTGGGCTGGTGCAAGAAATTTAGTTGTGCTATTGGCAATAGGTGTTTGTGGCTGGGTATTGAGTTGCAATGGAAAAAATGCTACATTCTATAAAAGTTTGGTGAGTTATGGATGTCCCGAGACTGAAAAAGTCTTTTTTTTTTTTTTTTTTTTTTTTCCTCCTTTCTTTTTTTATTTCGTGGTGTATGTAAAGGGAGGAGGATAGGACTTCGATTACAGGAAAAATAGTACATTTGGATATTGCAGAGTAAATTTATTGGATGAAAACATTGTCATAGCATAAAGATCACTCAAGATTATTGATTCCCCTGAATTTTCTTGTTAAGCATGGGGTTTATATTTGTTAGACCTGAATAATCAGAACCTAACCTGGAGAAGGGATTATGTTTGATTGTGACGAAATGACACGGTTGAGCCTGGAAGGGTACTGGAAATGAGGAAAAATCTAGAAATCAGAGCATGGGAGGCAGCTAACTTGGACTGTTGGAACGATTGTCCCTGTGCAACGGTGCTGAAAAATTAAAAATTATCAGAACAAGTCCACAAAATTCATCTTAATAACAACTCTTGTCGATACATGCACTATTGAAGTTGAAGATTTATCACTGAATGGCGTCATGGAGTGGGAGATTCATTGCTCCTTGTGGTATTGCCGAGACTACTAAATGTGGGAAACACCTGATACTGTCCCATGGCCATGCTATGTTAATATGCCGCTTCTTAGGAATGAAACCTTGTATTTTAACTGTTCATGAATAATGCAGTTTTCTTTTTTGTGATTGGACCTTTTCATTTTTCTTTTTAAAAAAGAAGAAGTTAGAGCAATTTTAACCCAAAATCAATTACTATTCTTTGCAAAATACTGGAGCCATGTGACTTGCTAAATCTGTAGCCATAGGTTACAGGGAAATGATTCACCCTTAATCCTATCTGACCAGCGGAACCTGCTGCTTCTGTTTATGGAAACTACAAGGTTTACCCGGTGATTCTTGTTGAGTTGAGTTCTTGTCTCCTTTGTTTGTATTTTGGCCAAGCATTAAGTTCTAACTTGTGGAACTGTGGCTGAAGTGTGGTAAATGATAATAAGGTGCAAGTGTAAGACTGTTCTTGTTTGTTAGAATATCAAATAGATCAAGTCTCAGATTGTTGCTTGTGCATTGAGGAGTTTGTCGGCAATCAAATATAATTCTTGAAGAAACATGATAAGTAAGATCTGGTCCTAAATGTTCACTCTTCAGCTCTTCTCTCTCTTCCCAATGCGTCTCCCTATGACCTCCTTAATATGCTGTAGCCCCTGCATGTCTTCTCAGGTGGCCCCGGTTTAGTAAGTAAGACAAGATATGTGTATTAATGGCCTAAAGAACTCTTATTTTACTTATTGATTTTCCACAGAACTGCTTTTTTACTTCCATCTTCTTATGATTTTCATTCTTGAGCCTTTTAAATATGTAATTTCTATAATTTTCCGATGCTGCAGGTGTGGTGAGCAGACCGCTCAGAGTGTCTACTCTGACTTTTCGCTTTTATTATGTGAAGAACCCATCCAAGAACCAGAGACCATAAACATGGGCGTGATCTTTGGAGAGGACAAATCCAAAACTTTTGGAATGAGTGAAGCAGAGGATGACGACGTTGATGCTTTAATTGACTTAGATGATCAGCTCTATTTTCCTGTAGATGAAAAAGCCATTGACATTTCAAAGAACATAAGAGACCTAATACATTTGGAAATCACCATAAGTGCTCTGTGTGGCCCTAACTGCAAAGGACTGTGTCTTAAATGTGGTACCAATCTCAACATTAGTAACTGTACATGTAGAAAGCGTGAAGTGGAGGAAAAAGGGTATGGCCCCCTAGGGGATTTAAGACAGCAAATGCAGCAAAAATGAAGTCAACATTTTTCTTGTTCTTGTTTTTTTGTTCTTTTCTTCCTTTCAACTGGTAGTGTAACTGAAATATCTTCTTTCTGGCAGTAGTACAAATTTGCAAGGAGTATTTTTCTGTGTTTGTTAGTATGGTATTCCTTTTTGCTAATGGAGTCTTCTCTTCTTATGATATCTGTGGAGTTATTTTAGTGTTGAAGGTTCTATCTTGAAGTATTAGCTTTCATGGAGTTCATTTGTCACTATATTCGGCTGGATGTTCTTCTTAAAACTTCTGTTGTAACGGATGTTTTATATTCTATTCCATTTCAAGAAAATATTAAAATACTTGGGCATGTGTCTGTGAAGTAGAATAAAAGATGAAACTTTAGCTAGAATTTTGAAGCTAAACTATGAATCTTAGAAGCCAATTGTCCTCGTGTGTGAAAAGATTTTAAGAAAATATTCCAACTGGTGTTAATTGTTTATTTCATTATATAAATACATGTTAATTGTATATATTTTATAATTAATTTAATTTTTTATTTTATTACATAGATATATGATAAATATATGTAATTTACAATTAAAAAAAAAATTAATTACGCATAACATATTCGTAAAATATAATAGTAAACAAAACTCCAATTAGAAGAAAAAAAGTTAGCAACCAACTGTCCTCATGCTTGAGAAAGACAAAAGATTTACACATCAGACAACTTATTCTGACCTAAACATTTGTATATAATGTATATGATACATGGAAATATGAGAAATTCCATCATCCACATGTATTGCATTTCGTTTTCAATAATGTTAAATCACATTTAAACAATTCTTTTTCACTATTTATTTCAATTAGAACAACATTGGGTCCTCCATCAATAAAACTTGTGAAGTTGACATCTTTTATGAGTAACAAACCATAGCCTATAATGTTAGCTATGGAAGAATTGACTAATGTTGCAAATTAAATATTCCACATTACTTAGCCCATTTACCTACAATTTTTTTAATTTCTTGCCCATAAAATAATTTCAATTTTCACTATTATATTAAGTGAAAATTCATTAATTTTCCCATTGAACCACTCTCATTATAAGTTTGACCAAGTCTATCACACTCTACCCCTTTTTTGGTCAATAAACTACCATGAAATCCAAGCCTAAGACAACTGTTTGGTCTAAAAGATTAAACATAATGGTGAATTATGGACAAAAAAATAATGAATTGGCATATATTATCTAACCTACTCTTATAGGCTCTACCCACTTCAAGTCATCCTAAGCCTTTATGAGCATTGTTGCATAAATTGCAAATGCCTTGGCTTTAAGGCTGATGATCAAGCTTCACCACATGGGGTTTATGCCCCAATCCAGCAGTTTCTTGCAAAAGATTGATAGCTCCAAATACCAATTTTTTGCAGCACCAAGTTGTGACTTTAATTGATGAGACTTGAGAGTGAGTATACATGCATGCCAAATTAACAAGTACACGAAGAGGCACACATAAGGTGTACACAAAAACGCTTATTCGGGTCGAACACAAGATCTCCTACATAATAGGGGAGACTTGATACCACAGGACTACAAGTCACTGTACATATGTGTGTGTGTATATATATATATATATTAATATGACATAATTTCTATATTTATTCCAATAAGTAATCCGGACTTAACTAAATTTAACAGCTTAGTATGTCCATCAAGAATTGAGAACACCTTAAAATGTGTATCCTAAGTATCATATGAGATTATAGTTATTAGGGTTAATTCGTAGATGAAAAAACGGGCTTTAATAAGTGTTTTCTCTTAATCTAAAATCTTAAAGATTCAGTCTAATCGTGCTAAAATTAAATTTTTAAATTCACGTCTAATCGAATTATCTACATCAGAAAAAGAGACAACATCGTATTATCAAAATATTTTTGCTATCATGTATTAATGGATTTAAAGTGTTATTATTATTAAATACATCAAGGTTTCACTTTCATGTATGAAGCTAATAGCCGAAAACAAACTAAAATCCTACAGATTGACACGACACTTCCAAGTCTTCAATTGCAAAAAACAGCAAGTTTTCCTCTGTCTATTTTGTGCTGTCATCACATCTTAAGTGCCCTTAAATCCATATTTGGAAATCGAATTATTAATTGAGACACAGAGAACTTTACATTGATTAGGACAACATTGGATTCATCATCAAAAATAATTGACAGTTATCTTCTATGCTTCATATGCTTAATGAGCTGATGTTTACTCTTGTTTAAAGTAAGATTCTTTGGTAGGGACTTTGTACATAGTACATAACGAATAACTTAATTAATCTGCTAATCATGTTCTATAACTGATCTCATCAAGTTTCTTCTCTGTGTGTATCTCCTTTTATTTTAAAAAAGAAAATATTTTTCATATTTGTTAATTAATTTTAGAGGATTAATGCACGAAAGAATGAAGGGTTTTGTTCCTGCAGAAGAATTAATTGAAAAATTAATGACCAACTAAAGAAGTACGGCAGATTTTATTGAAATTAAAGGCTAACTTAATTAATTCATCTTTTTAATGAAGTCGCTGGCTAGCTCGCTAGCTGGTCCTTCTTCGAATAATTATTATTTTTTTGTCAATTTAATTAATAGTATTTGATGGAATAATCAATTATTAAAGGACATCTAATTGAATGATGCAGAAGGGAATAATCTTGTATAAAATGCATGCAGAAAATGATAATATGAATTCATCTTTATGGTTGAGAACTAGATTAATAAATACTTGATTAATTTTTTTATTTATTTATTTATTTATTTATTTATTTTTTTGCATTTGAGCTAAGCATTTTACTTTGTTAATCAAATTAAGGATAATTAACTATCCATTCTTTGTATTTTTAATGTTAGTTTATGAATATGATATTTATTCCACTTTTTAAATTATTCTTTTTTTTTTCTTTTTTTTGTGGAAAAAGGAGGGAAAGAGCGTACCACTTCAAGTACTGTCCTTGAATAAAAAGTCAAATATGAAGACAATATTGTACTGTTCGTGATAAAAAATGAAAATCTTATCATTCTCTTGGCAAACATAAAACAGGAGAAAATTTATGTTGGGATTCTAGACAATATTGATAAGAAATTGATGATAATATATTAAATAATAATGTACAGTAGTTATTTAATATACATATAAATAAAATACGTGAAGACAAAAAATTTTGTTTTGTACTATTATGACTTTCGCTCTGTTTAAATTCTTAAAACACTAATTATATTCTTGTTACAATTAAATTATATTATGATAAAATAAAAATTCAATATCAAAAAGATCACCATTTCAAGCGGAATTCGTCCAAATTTCATTGGAAATCGAAATTTTCGACAAAAATCCAATAAAAAAAGCCCTCGTTGCAAATTAAAATCGCATGTGAAGTTTTTGCATCGAATTTTTAATGAATTAGAGATAGATTTTTCATTATCCGTTGTCCTATAATCAGAGTAATTTTTAAGGAACTTTTCGATATCTCAAAAAGACTTCCCGGCAATAATTCCGTTGATTATCAATCAGAGTCCGTGCTTAATTTTCACATGATCACTTAATTTTTTATCACTAATTTCCTTCTTGGGAGGGAAAAAAAGAAAAAAGAAAAGGAAAAAAGGAATGTGTGCTTCATGAGTCAAAGATTATCTCAAAAAGAAACAAAAGAGAAACACATGCAACACAGAAAGAATGAACAACCTTAACAAAACAAGCCTGCAAAATCACCATCACATACAATTCATATAGAGAAAAGATCAAATGAACTTTTCAAAAATACCAAATATCAATAATTTGTAGCCCCACAAACACAACTTATATCACAAATATGTGTTCAAATGAGCAACACAATTTCATATAGACAATTGACATTTCATGGCTAACTCCCCCTAATTTAATTTATCATAGGAATTGAAACAGACAACACATATATAGCTCCTTCTATAATCCATGAAGAATATATATATATATATATATATATAACATTTATATCCACCTTCAAAATCTAGATGAGACACTTTACTTTCATTGGACAAACTCTTGAAAAATCATTTTCTTTCTTTTTCATGAAAATAATTAATGATAATAATAATAAAGTTAAGGTGGGTTTAATTTATTAAGTATATAATGGAATTTTGATATACTCATGATGATGATGACGACGTGCGGTGATGACGATGATGATGCTTAATTCTCCGTTGAATTTGAATAATCAATTCCTGTTGAGGAGTTCTTCAATCATTTGCAGCGCAATCCTTTCTTCTTCATCCATTCCGCCATCCCTGATCTGCAATGAGGCTTCTGCCGGCGTGGTGGAGGTGGCCGCAGCAGGCGGCGTCTTTTCTTGGTCCTCCGCGCCGGCCCCGGCGGGGTTGAGGGTCTGATCGTTGTTCTTCTTCTTCCCCAGCTCAACGGTCATGACCCAGTTGGAGTCGGAGCGGGACCCTGCCCGTTTCTGCCACACGCCAATGTGGGAGTTCTCCGTGTCCAGCCGCAGGCAAGTGAGAGAAGGCGACGGCGATTTGCAGCATTTGCGGAGCTTCGCTCTGAGAATGGATGACAGCGAAGTAGCTTTTGAAGCCGTTGAAGAAGAAGAACAAGAAGACGACGGAGAAATATCGTTTCCTACTCCTCCTCCTCCGCCACCGCCGCCATTTTCTTGATTAGCCGGAATAGGGAAGTTAGTCTTTGCATTTCTGCCACTCATTAGCACAGCCGCCTCGTCGTACGCCCGCGCCGCCTCCTCCGCCGTCTCAAAAGTCCCCAGCCACACCCTCCTCTTCCTGTCCCAAAAACAAGAAGAACCCTTAAAACAAATACAAAATTAAAAAAAAAAGACAAACACAAGAACAACCCAACAAAATATATATAAACCAAACTCGCTAGGGTTCCTTTTTTTTTTTCCTTTTCTTTTCCTTTCCTCATGCAGATATTTTTCTTGTCTGTTTCCCTCCTGAAGAACTGTACATTCTATGGCCTTCGTACGTTTATGCGTGTGTGTGTGTGTGTGTGTGTGTAAATGTGAAGAATTTAATGTTATCAAGAAGATTACAGCAAAGGATGGCGAATCTCTGACACCCAAGAACCCCAGTGGCGCTGTCTGACTCCTCTAAACTTTTTCGTTTGTACCATATTTGTTTTTTTCTTTTTCTTCTGAGGAAAAGGGGTCCAAAAATATTTTTCTGATGAAACTCAGAGTTGTGCTAAATGACGATGATTTATTTATATAAGAAAAGGCAGCTGTAGAGAGAGTTTGAGTGATTTGGGATAGGCATACAATTGCAGTATGATTTATAGCATTTAACAGAAAGGATCTTGTTGTCGGTGAGGTTAAAGAAAAAGGCTTTCTTTCTGGTGAAGTGGTCCAATTCAGCTCTACCCCACCAGCAATATTGGGTAGCTACGTATTAGGGCCGGGCACCACTTCGGCCCTCTTTCTCTAGGAGCCATTTTTGTGTACATGCATGTGAATACTCAAAATTGTTGCTTAGCCATATCATAATACGAGGATCAAAGAGAAATAAGGGTTAAAAACTAGCCCTAAAGAGTATTTTGTACTTGGTATGTCAGCATTGAGTTGTGCTCTTGTTGTTAAGTCAAAAATAAGAAATTGTTCTTCATGCTTTGCTAAATCAGGGGAGTATCATTCTTTTTCATGATTGTGATCCAGACTCTGCTAAAATCGAATATTTTGATTGAATCATATGGTTGTTGTTACAAAGCAAAGTCGACCGTCGCAAGAATAGCTAATTCATTAACTGAAATGTAAATTTTCTTGTAGAGAGTAATCGGTCAGACAACTACTACTTTATAGTAGACGTTTGTATGTGTGTATATATATAAGCCAATGGTGATGACAAGATTACTATATATTTTTAATTTTTCCCTAAGTCAAATATTCTAACTGAGTTGTTCTTATTGTTACAAAACAAAGTCTGTCGTCGCAAGAATAGTTGGTTGATTGCATTGTAATGGCTAGACAACTAGCATTAAAGTAGAAGTTTGTATGCATAAAACAAAACTGATGATGATAACAAGAGTATATTTTTTTCTTGAACGTAACCATGTGATTAGATTCTGTTGGAATCGAATATTTTTAATTTAGTCATAGCTACTATTATAAAGCAAAGTCCATCACCATGGGAATACCTTGTTAATTGGAATATGACTTTTCTTATAGAAAGTATTGGGTCACACAACTAACACTTTACAGCTAGCAGAAATTTGTATACATAAATCAAAGTCACTGGTGATGACATTGACACGAGTACCCATTTTTCAAAAAAAAAAAAAAAAAGTGACCACGCGAGACTCTGCTAAAATGAATCATCTAATTAAGTCGTAATTACTATTACGTACAAAGCAAAGTTAACCACCAATGTGAATCGTTGGTTCATTGGAATATAATTTTTCTTATGAAAAGTAACAAGTCAAACAACTGCCACTTTACAGTAGAAGTTTGTACAATAAAATCGAATATTCTAATTGAGCCATAGCTGCTACTTTATAAAGTCAAGCTCATCACTGAATAGCTAGTTCGACAACTACCATTACCACTTTACGGTAGAAATTTGCATATACAAATAAAAGCCGTTGATACCAATTTTCTCGAATACGACCACGTAAAACTCTACAGAAATCCAATATTCTGATTAAATCGTAATTACTATCATAAACCAAACTCCATCGCCCCACCAGAACAACTCATTGAGTTGAATGTAACTTGCAATGGGCCAAAGGGTGCCACAAAATTGAAGAAATTCGTATATATAATCCTTTCATGGAGAGTACTCAAAAAGAAGAACGTGGTCCAGTTGGTGGAATTGAATGCTTTATCAAGATTAATAATGAGGCAGTTTAACTGATCAAATGACCATTGTATTATTGGCTCCATAATTGGGGTAGTAAGTTTGATTAGATTGTACATATATAGCTGCTAAAGGCTTTTGTACCTGTTGGCTATTATGTTGCTTAGTTGTAAATCAAACTCATGCCTATGATTGAATTAGTCTAATGATTTCTTCTGCGGTTGATATATATATAGGTCCAAAACAGAGAGTCTAGAGCTAGTTTTTTTACTTTAATTAAGTTAGTCATGTGACTTGGGACTTTCTTCAAGTTTGAATGGATGACTAAAAGGCCATTCTACGCCTAAGTTGTGGTTGTGAGGTCAATATTAGGGTCTATAAGTAAGCATCAATTTTTTTGATTAATTGGTGCAAGACTTCTCATGATGAGAGCAAAATGAATATGTGGTCCCTAAGTTGGCTTTTTTTTTTTTTTTTTCTTATGTTTTATTTTTTAGTTATTAATTTGAAATTTTACCTGATCATTCATGGCAATCTTGATTTAATTTGAGTGAAAATTCAAAATTTTGACGAAATTGAGCTGAGATTGCTTGAAAATTTTAAAAATATAGAAATTTTTTTGGCAGTAAATTACATGAAACTCCTTTTACTTTTCAGACATATCAAAAAAATTTATATATTGTGAAATTATTAAAAACCCAGACGGCATGTTGGAGCATTGTCGTATTGCTATCGATGATGGTTGTTTGAATAGATATTTGTTTTTAGTAATTTTTTAATATACGAATTTCTTTTTTTTTTTTTTTAATATTTTCGACAAAATACATCAATGCAACCCCACAAAAAAAAAATTCCCATTTTTCTTATATTTTTGACAAATTTCAGGCTAAATTCTGAAATTTTTTAGATAACTTAATAAAATAGATACTACACTAAATTGCAAAATGAATGAACAAAAGGGTAAAAGTTTAAAAATAGACCAAACTTAAAAGACTGAAAATATAATTGGCCCTCAAAACCACCTTTTATTTTGCAAGCAGGGAAATGGAAAAAATAGAGGATAATCTGGACAAGAAATATCTGAATTTTTAATGTGGCTTTATTACCACACGGCTTTGCATTGCTATTGTAGGGTCACATAGTAATAATGGTGGGGTGGCGAGCAACCGGGGATAACTCCCACTGGATGTCCACTATTAAAGAAGAGTAAAAGGTTCTCAGAACTTTACTGCAGATGATCATTCAATTGATTGTTTTGCTAGCTTTGGGTTTATTCATCTATAGAATGAGAAAGGACTCGGACCATATATTCTTTTTATAAGGACAAAGCCATTATGTAAGATATTTAAATATATATATATATAAATTATTACAAAAAATTAAGGCATCAGCCACGATTAATTCGTAGCTGATGTTAAAAATCTATTATCTTAATTATGAAATTGGCCATCACTGAATTCGAAGCAAATGCTACTATAGTCAGTAGCTTCCTATAAATGACTAATTCTAAATTGATGATTTATATATACATGCATATATATATATTGTACTTGCAATGAACATGATTATCGAATATTGATAGGGAATAGTTTTTGTTGTATACTATTTTAAAAAGTTACACTTGTTACAGAAAATTTTAGCTATAATTTATATCCATAGCTACAAAATTAACTCCATAGCAGCTGACAACTGTTTAGTTTTTTCGGTAGTGATTCTAAATAGTCATTTGTTGTTCGGTACAAAAAAAAGAAAAATTAGTGACAAAATAGTATGTGATATTGTAAAAGTTGTCACTAATTATATATATTAATGGACAAAAGATTTTGTTTTGTAATCTTAATAATTTTTACAAATTAAATGGTACCAAGATCAATGTTTTAAGCAGTTATCATTGACAATTTATAACATACCTATGGTATTGGCAAACTAAATTCATTTGTTGTTTTTTTCACAGTAAGTTATCACTATAGGTGTGTTATTACTTGTCAATCATGACAAATTTAATATTTCTATCACTATTATTGAGTTATATTGTGATAAAATGAAAATTATTATCACTTAAAAAAAATATTAACAACAAAATAAAGTTATTGCTACTTAAAAAGGTTGCAGCCGGTGGAGTGGTTTGACTGGCTAGCCCAAGGTTTAAGCCCTCGAGCCAACTCTGGTGGTTGAAGGGCAGTCTACAAGCCTTCGGTCAGTGTAGTTGTCGCCACTCGTATCCTCACGGCGTCATGTACGTAGCTCGAAGTGGGGGCCCTCACCCAACCGAATATCATATATATATATTAAAAGGAGGGGGGGGGGGGGGGGGTGGCATTTTCCGAATATTATGGATGCTCCATGGTAAAGAATGAATCGTATCTGTTGCAAGCACAATAAATTAGTTTTATATTATTTATAAAAATATTTATATATATATTTATATTATTATAGAAAGAAAAAAAATTGTCTTCACAATAAAAATTATGATAACAAATTTAAATATATCAAATTTATCTTTTTACAAATTCTATATAATTAATAAAATTTACATATTCAAATGATCATTATTTATTTAAAAAGTTCTTTCATCACAAGTAAATCAATATTTTGATGATTTTTGAACTTTTTTTCTTTAATTTGATGATAAACTATGAATTTTACTTTATTTAACTTTTATTTTCATAATTATGCAAATTATAGATATATAATATATGCCAATTTTTAGTATAATAAATGTGAGAATATAAATAATATGCATGATTAGTCAAAAATTATTTTATACACGCACAATATGCGTGCAAACGACTGCTAGTATATATATATATATAATAATTATCTGCTGCATCTTAGTCATATTAAAAATTAGCTACGTGATCATCTATTTTAAATTTGACTACAATCAATTTAATAACTGCAGACTATAATTATCGTCTTGTAGTGCTAGCTATTTTAGGATAACTTCACATGTGCGGATCATTTAAAATATTTTATGTTCCCATTGAAGAAGCAAATATAATAAGCCCATCTCATACAAATATCAAACACGTGAATCGTGATATACTTTTATACATATCTATATTTATATCTATATCTATATATATACATTAATACATATATATAGTATATAAGCAATAATAGGAGTATATATGGCATGTGGAGTAATGCTAAGATGGATAAAGAATTATGCTTATGAACTTCAGTTCTTTGTTTTTTCTCACAAGAAAGGCAAGTCTCAGTAATTTGAAGCCGTTGGAGTCCTCCTTTTTGGATATTGAAAAGCATTGAAGTTACTTTACTCTTATGAACCACATGTTATTTTGAAAATTAAAAAAAGAAAAAGAAAAAGAAAAAGAAAAAGGAAGAAAGAAAAAAGTAACTAAACTTAATAAAGCATGCACCACGTGATCTTTCTAAGATATTAGGCAGTTGAAAATCATCAACTTTATTTATTTATTTATTATATTAATTGATATTTCAATTTGGTAAGCTAAGTATATAATTAATTTATAGAGTTATTGTCATTTATGTTCATAACGGTTTATCTAAAAATTTAAAATCTTTTCGATATATATACATAGTTATAAAAGACGATTATTCTTGTTAAGGAAAGATAGCTAATAGCATACGGAATGATCAAGAAAATTAAAATTTGAGGGGTTTTAAGTAAAATTTGATATGTTATGTCGAAAGCTAGAAATTATGAATTAACGCTTGTATAAGTGACAACCTAATTATGAATAAATGATGTTTAGTGCCTTTAATTTTTTGCTAAAAAAGTCTTCTCTAATTAATATTGGGACAATTTTTTAATGTTAGTTATTAATTTGTTATGATTATGATGGACAATTGCATATAACAAGGATCTTGCCCGATTGATGAAGTGATGTATCAACACATATTGCAATGATAATTTGCCGAACCCGGTTGTACGGGCTTGTGATCTTAGTGGAGGCGACATTGGGGGTCAAAACAATCTCGATTGCACGAATCCTAATACTAGATCAGGATGGATCTAAGGCCGTGAAGAGTAATCAAAGCTGATTGGGGACAACCCCTGCCTTTAAAGAAAAAGGAAAAAAAAAACATATTGCAATGATTAAAACAGTGTCTAATTATATAAAAGAGTTTTCTATTATTAGATGACAACTAATTCATGTACCAATATTTTTGTTTGATATATTATATGATTAATTATTAATAATTTAAATATGATATAACACAAATATGACTGCTAAATTTATGTAAGAAATTAAATCTTTCTTCTTATTTTGGGACATTCACACTATTAAAAATGTTCAGACGACCTAACTATACCTTTCCTCACGATCGGCCAAGTCTCCTTTTAAGGGTTTGTTTGGATTGGGCTTGTAGGAAGTTTCTATATATTTCAACATAAATTGAAACTTTTGAAATGCTTAATCAAACACTTACCTAGAAATGCTGAAACCATGCAGCAGTAATTACAGGTCATGTTTTTTTCCCTCAAAGAAGAATGTCATTAAGAGTGAAATTTTTGGGACAGCAAAGGGGAACTCTTGACAAGGATAAAAGATACAATGCATCATATTCCAAACAAAAATTAGGTTATTTGCCAAACCCCACATGGGATATGCTTCATGTGGTAATTGAAAAATCATCACCCACTCATTCATTAAAGAAATTAACATAATATATGGAATGAAATTTCTTGGCATGTAAATTAATTTATCATTGTGTTTATTTTGTTTGATATGATAAAAGTTCGAAAAAAAGAAAAGAAAAGAAAAGTTACTTTGGTTAATTAGTTTTTTATTTATTTATTTATACACACGCACACTTATTAGGAGCTCATTGGGACTCGAACTCCTGACCTTCCACATTATGTAAAGACTTATGTCATTAGGCCACAAGCCACCTGGCTATACTGATTAATTAGTTATTGAGTATAAATTATGGTTAATAAGATGGTTTTAGATGTACTATTGTGATAATATATTCAAAACAAGGATAATTCTAATAGTTCAATTGCAAATTGAGGGATAAGATGGTCTTTTCAACAAAATATAAAAGAAGCCTAAAGTTTTAATTGTTACTCGCAGTTTGGTGCGCTCGTTGCGTGTATTAAAATTTTTATAGTATAAAAATAAGTAAAATTCAATTACTTCTTTATATGTTAATATAATTTTTAATGTATTTATTTAAATTTTTAGGAATAATAAATTAAAAAAATAAAATGAAATAAAATAAAATAAAATAACAAAGTTACAATTCTTAAAAATTAAACATACATCAACCACGGATGCAAATCCCATAAGGAGATAATTGGGGAACCAATCATAATCAAATTCTATATCTCTGCATCAGAACCCTTCATCGCTGCAAAAAATCATCCAAACGTATCATAAAAAATAAAAATACTTTCAATACACAATATGCAATATGATTAAATAAATAGTATTCATTCTAATCTCTGATTAATTCTGAAAAGATGGGTTGGTGAAATTGTTTCCCAGTCCTCATTTTTTGTCGTAGTTATCTCAATAAAGGCTTGTTAGGTGAAATACAAGACCAAGGAAACAAAAAACTAATTGTGACCTAATATCTGTTACACACAAGCCGACATCAGCTTATTCATATATTTATGACATTCATGAACCCATTTCACTAAAAATAAAATTAATAAAAATAGGAATAATGACAATATATTATATTGTGATATTCAAATTATCACCAATAATATGTAATTAAGTGATAATAATTAACAAAAATTACGTCTGTAATTCCCAATTAGTAATATATGTATAATAACAAATATGCAATTTTTATCACAGAATTATTATCAATAATTTTTATTGTTATTGTATTATTGCTATACATATATTATAGGTTGTTAGATAGCAATATATTCTATTCGAATTAAGGATGGGAATAGGTCAGACTACTCGTTCGAGGCCTATGGCCTACCTTGGCCTAACTTATTTAATAAAAAGATCATGTCAAGGTTTAAAAAATAGTCTTTTTAACCAAATAGGTTAGACTGTTTTTTTTTTTTTTTTTTACACTAATAATAAGATATCATTACAAATGAAAAGAGATTAGACTTAGCCTCTTCTAAAAGCTTGCAAAGCCTAACAGGTCGGCCCGTTTATCATTCTTCACATAAATACAATAATGGCAATATAATTTTAAATGATTAATTGTATTTAATTTCTTTAATTAGTCTTTTATGGAATTTGTTGTATTGTTTAGTATTGTTTTTGTTAAAATGATACTATTTTATACTTATATTTGAAGTTTTATAATTATGCATTTGTTATTTATCATTCTCATTATTTCTTATCAAGGTCTATTACAAGTTTGAGCATATTAAACATTTAGATTTATTTGATATTTAGACTTGATTGAAGCATTAATAGAAAATAGGTTTTCAGATAGGCTTTTAGACCAGGCTAAGCTTTTAAAATTTATTAAAAAAGTTAAGCCTAATATTAGAAAAAAATCTATCATAAATAACATATTGGGCTTAGGCTCATCATTTACATAACAGACTTAACCTATTTAAGTCAAAGCCTAGCCTAACTTATTTCCATACCTAATTCGAATCATGATTTGCATAAATCTCCTCTATTAGTGAAGCGTTGCCTAGCTAAATGGGGTATGCATTAATAATAAAAATTTTGTATTACCTATAGAAAATGAATATTCTCTTGTCTTTAAAGTAACTTCTTTTCAGAATTATCTTATTAGTCTCCAATTAAAGTATTATTTTGCTAAAACTAATTATGAGGGATAGACTTGAATAGGCGATGAAATGACAAAAATATCCCTTATAACTCAAATTAATATCCTTATAAAATAAAATTTGTGTCATATTTAATTCACTGAGTTTTCGTTAGTTCACATGTTTGAACTCAACTCGATCTGATTCAAGAGTTAACCCCCGCCCCCAAACCCACCTTTACTAGTTATCAATTTGGAAAGCATATAATCACCCAAGATTTTCCAACTGACACTCTGCAATACTAATCATTCTAAACCTACTATAAACACTATCACGTCGAAATATGGAATGATACATTGTTGATGCCTTACTTTTATCTTTACACCTCAACTTATTTTAATTCCGTATAATTTAATTTTAATTTAATATTAGAGGATTTTAGTTGAAGGTGTTTCCATCAAACCTAACGTATATTTTTATGGTCAAATTTATTAACTAAAAATTACTCTTATTGCCTGTCAAAATCTAGAAAGACCAAATAATAATAATTGAGAAATACCCGCAAAGTAATTCAAAAAAGCATATAAGATTTAATGTAGTTTGGTGATGTGCCTACTCTACCCGACAAAGAAATAAATTTTATTAATACCAAATTAAGTGTTAAGTACAAATTTAAATCCCACAAATCTCACAAGAACACCCAACACCCTCATCATAACCTCTGTTAGAGAGAAAAATCTCAAAAACAATTCGGAACTAATTTGAATAGGGTTTTTTTTTCAGAAACAGGGAAAATCGATTAAATATGAGTTTGGGTTGAAAAACGGCTCGTTGGGCCTTCGCCGTGCGCCCCAACTAGCAATAGTTGCACTTGGGCACGCACAATGTGCTATTCTACCAAGACGGGCAGTAGCATCCACACCTTGGCACAGGCCGATCGCACCCAAGAGCGGTGCAATCAACCTGACGTGCACTGAGGCACCTAGTGCATGCACTCCAACTCGTTGGGCGCTCCTGCACACCTGGACACCCTGTTGCATGCCCAGGCGTGCTCACTGCTGCCAGCCATCCCCTATTTTTGCACCATTTCCATCCTGTCTCACCGTTTCTACACCGTTTTTGCCATTTCTTCACTGTTTTCGTTGTTTCTTGCCATTTTCATTATTTCTAACTTAAATTTCAAGGCACACTCAACAATCCCCACCTTGACTTGAAATTCTCCATCCATAATCTTTGTCTTCCCTAAAAAAGTAATCATCTAAGTCTACAAATGTTTATTAAATCCAAGCAATGCCGAATTTGATTCCGAAAATGATTTTCGTAAACATATCTGCCAAATTATCCTTAGTCCCAACCTTTTCAACCAAGACAACACCTAACAACACCATATCCCGGACAAATTGATACCTCACATCAATGTGCTTTGTTATTTCGTGAAATGCTTGATTATTTGACAAGTTTATGGCGCTCTGACTATCACAAAATACTATAGTAATATCATAACTTATAACCATATTATCAATCAGCCCCTTTAGCTAAATAGCATCTTTCACGCCTTCAGCTAAAGCCATATACTCAACCTCTGTTGTGGACAATGCAACCGATGACTGCAAAGTCGCCTTCCAGCTAACAGTACAACCTGAAACACAAAACACATAGCCTGTTATAGACCTTCTACTATCTAAATCTTCAACATAATCTGCATCCACATAGCCAATAAGTCTAGCAGTAGAATTCAATTGACTAGATATCAAACATTTATACGCAGAGCCTCTCAGATACCTCATAATATGTTTCACTGTCTGCCAATGCGCCCTCCCTGGCTTATGCATATACCTACTCATAGTACTGACATCATGTGAAATATCCAACACCATAGCGTACATCAAAATACCAATTGCACTAGCATATAGCACATTAGATTTGTGCTCCACGTCCTTCTCAGTACTCGATAATAGATCTGATGAGAGCCTAAAATAAGCTACGAATAGCGTACTAACTGGCTTGGACTTATCCATCCTAAAATGCTCTAGTACTTTCTCAATATATTTTTGCTAAGTTAAGTACAACAACCCAGAGTGCTTATCTCACAAATTCTCCATGCTCAATATCCTCTTCGCACTATCCAAATCTTTCATCTCAAATTCTTCACTCAATTGAGCCTTGGCAATCAACATATCATCGACATAAAGCAACCAATAAATGAGAAGACCATCACTACAGTTTTTATAGTATACACAACAATCATAAATACTTCAAGTGTATCTAATCTTAGTAATAAATGCATCAAACCGCTTATACCACTGTCTACGAGACTACTTCAAGCCATATAAAGATTTCTTCAAAAGGCATGCCTGATTAAAACCCTTAGCAACCAATCATGCCTTATAGCAAGCATCTTCAACCCCTAGAATTCCTTCCTTTCTCTTGTAAATCCATTTGCATCCAGCAATGTTCTGCCCTTTAGGTACATCAACTGGCTCCCATGTGCTATTTTTGTGTAGAGACTCTATCTCTTTACTCATAGCAGCTATCCATTTATCAGAATCTGGATGAGAAATGGCCTCTCTGTATGTGATTGGATCATTTCCCATAAATTCCTTGGTGAACTTAAAGCATAACTAACTAGATCTAAATATGCAAATCGTTGTGGTGGTTTGATACGTCTTCTCTCTCTATCGCGACCCAAATGATATTTCTGTAGTGAATCAATTTTTTGTTGATGATTAGGTAATAATGAGCTCTCACCAGCTTCATCTATCATCTGCTCTGTCCCCTTTGAAACTAATGGAGTGTTGATCTCAAACTCCACCTTCTTCTTAACGTTATTTTTACCTTGCTGGCCTTCTTCAACATAGCAGGCTCGTCGAATGTCACATCCCTGTTGATAATCACCTTAGAGACCTTGTCATCAGTACACCACAAACGATAGCCCTTGACTCTATTTGTATAGCCTAGGAATATACACTTCCTTACCCTTAGCTCAAGCTTCCAGTCATGAACATGAGCATAGGCCGGACACCCAAATACCCTTAATTTGAGTAACAGTAGAGCCAATGACCAAACTTCCATTGGTGTCTTAAGCAGTCGATGGTGACCTATTCACCAAATAACAAATAGTATTAAAAGCTTCTGCCCAAAAATTCTTGGACAATTCGGCGTTAAAAAGCATGTATCTAGCTTTCTCCAAAATAGCCATGTTCATCCATTCTGCTAGAGCGTATGAACAACTATGCAATGCTTCACAGTCCCCTTCTTATTGTAGAACTCCTAAAATTTCTTGTTGCAAAATTTCAAGCTACTGTCAGTCCTCAAGTGTTTGACCTTCTTCCCAATTTGCTTCTCAATTAAAGTCTTCAACTACTTGAAGTTGACAAATACCTCATCTTTATGCTTCAACATGTACACCTATACTCTCCGTGAAAAGTCATCAATGAATATCAACATCTACCTAACACCACCCTTTGAAAGAACTTGAGAAGGCACACAAAGATCTGAGTGAATATAATCCAAGGTGTCCTTGGTCCTGTGAACTATGGTGCTGAACTTTACCCTGTGCTCCTTGCCAAAAACATACTTCTTACAAAAATCTAGCTCCCCAATCTTTTCTCCACAAAGCAAACCCTATTTGCTCAACTGTAACATTTTCCTCTTACTCATAAGCCCAAGCTGCATATACTACAACCTCATAGTATTATTCAGCGATGAAGAAACTGTTGTAGTACCAAAACATGTAGTACCTTGCAATATGTAAAGGTCATTCCTCTTCTTCCCATTTATAATTAGTAGAGCACCCTTCGAGATCCATAGAACTCCATCTCGAGCTCTATACTCACACCCATTCTTATCCAATATACCCAACAAAATTAGTTTTTTTTTCTTCAAATCAGGAGCAAGACGCACATCTTTTAGAGTCCTCACAATTCCGTCGTGCATTATGATATCCACTGTGCCAATCCCTACAACTCTACAAGATGTATCGTTTCCCATGAGCACTTTACCACCACTATATTTTTGATAAATGGTAAACCAATCCTCTCATGAGTACATTTGGTAGGAACAGCCACTATCTAAAATTCACTCAGAACTTAGAAGACTCTCCGTAACAATGAGAACAAGTGTTCCATCAGACTCATCCTCAATAATTTCAACAACATCATCCTATTTCTAACTAGAAGATTCACTCGGCTCCTTCGCCTTTCCGCGTTCTGGGTAATTTCGTTTCTAGTGCATTTTCCTCCATACTTATAGCATTTACCGCTTGATTTAGGCTTGCCTCAGGACTTAAATCGACCTTTACTCTTTCCCCTTTATTTCGTTCTCCCCCTCTTAACAAATCATTTCCCACTTTCACTATCATTACTGTCTAGGACATGTTTGTTCAATTCATTCGAATTCAATGAGGCATTTACATCTTCCATTGATATCGTATCTCTCCCATACAGTAAAATAGTAACCAAGTGCTCAAATGATTTAGGCAGAGAACACAAAAGAATCAATGCTTGATTTTCATCCTCAACTTGCACATCATACTAGCGAGATCCAATATCGCCTTATTGAAATAATCAATATGCTAAGTAATAGATGTACCTTCCTTTATCTTGAGGGTGTACAACTGTTATTTCAAATACAGCTAATTTGTAAGGGACTTCATCATATACAAATTAACCAACTTTGACCACAATCCTGCTAGTGTACTTTCTACGGCAACCTCTTTTAGTACGTTATTTGCTGGCGATAATGCCAAAGGACAGTAAGCCTTCGCTATAAATCCATTCTTGTCCTCATCTGAAAACGTCTCTAGCAAGAAATATCTACCTTTTACCGCTCTCTACAAACCTTGTTGACATATAAGGCATTCACCTTTATCTTCCACGGCCCAAAACCGTTCTTCCCATCAAATTTCTCTATCTCGTATTTTATCACGGGCATCTTGGTCAACCTGGCTTCGATACCAGTTCTTATAACCTAGAAAAACCAAATAACAATAGTTGAAAAATACCCGCAAAGTAATTCAATGAAAGAACACAAGATTTAATGTGGTTTTGGCGATGTGCCTACTCCATCTGATGAAGAGATGAATTTTATTGATCTTAAATTAAGTATCAAATACAAATTCAAGTCCCATAAATCTCACGAGAACACCCAACACCTCGTTATGACCTCCGTTAGAGAAAAAAATTTCAAAAAAGTCTAGAACTAATTTGAATAAGGTCATTTCTCGAAAATGGGGGAAAATCGATAAAACATGAGTTTGGAATGAAAAACGACCCGTTGGACCTTTGTAGGGCGCGCACAGTATGCTATTCTATTGAGACGAGCAGTAGAACCCATGCTTGGGCACAGACTGGTCATGCCCAAGCACGAAGGTCATTGAGGCGCCCCTGCTACACGCCCAAGCGTGCCCGCTATTACCGATCGTCCCCCGTTCGTGCACTATTTTTGTCTCGTCTCGTTGTTTCCACACTGTTTTTGCAATTTCTTGCTATTTTTATTATTTCTAACTTGAATTTCAAGGCACACTCAACAATGCCCATTTGGTTTTATTTTCATAGTTCATTTCCATTTTCTCCACAAAATGAAAATAGAAAGCTACCAACTTCTTCTCATTTTTACAAGCATTTTCATTTTCAAATTATCTTTCCAAACACACTTTTACACACTCTAATTTTTACAACTTTTAATATAAAAACACAACAACATCCAAAGACATCTTATTTTCAATCATATACAATCATTTCATTTTAGACAAAACATCCAAATAATATTTTATTTTCAAACATAAACTCATAATTAATTTTTCACTTTTTAAAATGATAGAAATAGAAAATAACTTTAAAAACATATTCAAATGAGCTCTTATCGATCAGGGTCAAAATTCATAGACTCAGAATCCGACTCGCATCACATGCCTTGGTCTCGAAGAGTTAGCTACAACCCATGTTAACTAATTACTTATGATGATTATTTTAATGATAATATAAATAAAAAAATGTAAAATATCAATTTTTTTTATTCCCACTTAAAACTTTTAGGTGGCCAAATGGGGGTCTTGAAATTACTTGAGGGGACGCATGTGAAAATTTATATTTGGTCATTTCCGATAATCCTTGACTTGATAAGTGACGTTTTGAGTCTTGAATGTGACAAACTCTTACGTACTACACAATTTGGAGACCACATGACAACTAGCATCCATTTATTTCGTCAAAGTCGTCTTCGCCCGCCAACTTGCTTAACTAGAAAATCAATTATTATTTAAAATAAATAAATAAATAAATAAATTTCAAGGTGATCGGAGGATAGGCGTTACATCACCTTTAAATTTAGATTATTATTATTGTTTTATAATTAAAATTGGGGTACAAATTATTTTTAACCAATTAAAAGGATTCATACGATGGGACATGACTGGACCATATATATATGTCAGATGATGAAGCTCAACTTAAAATTAAATAAATTGATCAAGACATATGAAGGCCCTACTAAAATATTACACTATTGAAGTTAGCAATAACCAACAAAAAAAGAGGAGTCAAAATCATTTGCAAATAAGTTTGGAACAAGAAAAATGTATCTATTTCCCTTGTAATTTGAGGTAAATTATATAAGAAGCATAACGTATACCTTTTACATCAAACTTCTATATTACATTTATAGAGCACTGTCTTGATAATTTAGATCACATTCGTGTTATTGACAGAATCAAATCAATTCAAATGGAGGGACGTGAATTCTTAAAATATTTTGAATATAATTTTTTAACGGCTATGATATTATTGTTTTTTACGCTAATCTCACATCAATTTATAATTGTCTATTTGGTTTCATTTTCTGAAGCCATTTTCACTTTCTAGTGAAAATGCATAGTGAAATTAATTAAAAAGAGTATTTTTTTAAAATAGAGTTGTGTTTAGATGTGTTGTTTAAAATTATAAGTTTATATAGTTGTGAAAATGATATGTATTTGGATTTGAATGTTTTGTATTAAAAGTTGTGTAATTTTTGAATTTAAATTGATGATGTGATGTGTAATTATTTGAAAAAATAATATTATAATTTGAATTTATAATATTTTTGCGGTTCAATGTTGTTTGAGAAGTATTTGGAAGATAAAAAAGTAGATATAGATAATAATATGGGAAAATAGGTATGAAAATGAAGAGATAATATAAAAAATGAATGTTTTGAAAATGAAAATATATGAGAAAATGGTATAAAAAGTTGATAGTTTTATATTTTCATTTTTAGCAGAAAATGAAAATGAATGAAAATGGATTTTGAAAATGAAAATAAATGGGCACTTAGTAATTGCAAACTGAACTTCCACGTCTTCTTCTATTTTAACTATACATACTAGTGAATACTAGAAGTGTTATAGCCATGTATCGGAAACCATTTTCTTTTTGTATTTTATTACGTAAATTATTTTACTACAAAATACAGTTGTAAAGGATGGTATAAATGCATCAAAGTAATAAATTTTATAGGTATGGCAATTGATATCTATATGTTTAGTTCCATTAATCGACATAACAAACGGGACATATAGGAAAGGATATTAATCATTGACTATTAAAGTTAGCAATTGAGGTCATTGAAATAGAGTTGGTGCCCAAAAATAAATAAATGTAATAAATAAATAAATAAATAATAATTAAAAAAAATCTTTCCAGGTATAAAAAAACATTACTAACTGTCCGAATATTACTGATATGTAGGTCCAACTGTATGCATTTACGTAGGAAAGTAAATGACCAGGGAGGCATTTTCTATACGACCCCAATTTGGTTGAAAAGGTCATTTTCTAGACATATTTTAAAAAAATTATAAAATACTTTTAAAAGTTATGGATTATTAAATTTTAATGTAAAGATAATTTTTTAAAATGTTTAACTAAAATTATAAGATTATGGTACTTTTAATATTTTAATAAAGATAACTTTTGGTTTAGCACTTAAATCGGAAGATAAATCAAATTTAGTCTCTTAATTGACTTTGGTACTAAAAGATGCCAGTAGAAAATTCTTTATCAATTTGATCGAAAATATAAAATATTCTAGGAATAAATAAGTATCAGTTCAATCTTCATCAGTTTAATCAAAAATATAAAATATTTTTATAAATAAAAATGTAGGAAATAGACCCAAAAAAAATAACGTTAAGAGTTGTTTGTCTGCTTAGAATATAACAAACACATCTTTTTCCTTTTGGAAGGATACTCGAGTAGTGGGTATTCGTGGATGATCTTAAAAATAAATTTATAACTATTTATTATTTTAAAAAGATTATAAGATTTTTTGCATTCTATTTTTTATGCTTATAAACTATCATCTTAGAAATTTTGTACAACCCTTTAGAAGATTTTAGAAACTTTGAAATATGTTTTATCTTATAGAGAGAAACTCATTCAAATATGTTCTAAAAATCAAATGGGGGTGTGGTTATGCATGATGGCTCATTGCACTATAAGAGGAAATAAATTATGCTATATGTGGATTAAGAAATTAAATTTAAAGAGAGGAAAAAAAGGAAAGTGTAAAGGTATCTAAATTAAACTATAAAATTATATCATTTGAAAATAAAAAAATTCTCAATAATTTTCTTGCTAAAATTTAAGATCGAAACATAATTAGTGGCAATATATTAAGTAATAAAGTAAAAATTATCATTAATCATATATATTAAATGATAAAAAAAAATTTCACAATAATGATCTTTCAAAAAATTAATAATTATAAAAATCATGTTTAAATTGCAACTATTAATAATTAATAATGCATGTATAATGATAATAAAAATCATACTATAATTGATAATAATGCTTGTATTTGAGACTAAATTAACTATATATGTGTCACTAATTATCAATAGTGACAAATTTAAACATCAAATTTTGTTACTATTAGATCGTTATTATAACAAATCAGTAGTTTGCAACGTAATATATATATATATATAATTAATAACGAAATAAAAATTATTCTCATTCAATACTAATTATTAATCACAACTTATGTATTATCACTTAATTTTCTTATTTTATTTTTATAATCTAGGATGGGTGGACTAGCTAAAGGTACATTTGTGACTAGCTAGTACCATAAGAGCTCGTTTATTAGGATAGAAAGGATAGTGGTTGATTGATAAAATGTATGATTAATGAAACATGTGATTATTTTAATTATCCCAAGACTATCATACTCATTTACCTAATTAAGGGGTACAAAGGCATAATTTTAGATATTAATTTTTTCTTTGATTGATTAAATATATGTTGGTTCAACATATTATTTTGCCTAAATTGCCCTCATTATAAATTTCTTTTATTCCTTTTTTTTTTTAATATTTTCTCTCTTTCACCTCTTCTTTTTTCCTATAATTTATCTCCATTTTTTCTTGATTTTCTTTTTTAAATTTCTTCGTTTTATCTCTTCTTTTTTTTTTTTAATTTCATCGCTGCCCTCATTTTTCTTTCTAAACATCTTTCCTTTTTCTTTTTCTTTTTCTTTTTCTTATTTCTATTTTTGGTCATTGATTTCCCAGAGTAAGGGCAGAATGTAATTTCTGTGAAAATGCAGGGGCAAAGAGGGTTTTTCAGTTGAACAATTATTTTTGAGTCGGTCAGAATTGTTGGATCAAACCTCAAAGGGTGTAAAGGAATTTTCATATCGGACCGCTGAAATAAAGTGCATCAAATGAAAATTAAATAAACTTTCATTAAATATTATGTAAAGTCCAATCGAACAACGTACATTAGCCCTAACATTTATAATTGGGGTAGACCCAAATTTTTTATTTATATGGCCCAAATTATGTACGGTTTCTGGACCATAGAAAATAAGTATGATTTATTGATCCAAGGGTCCTACTGTTTTCATGAATAATCATGTGTGTGAACACGGAAAAGAAAAAGGAAATATTGCAGGAACTATTATTAATCAAAGAATATTTTTATATAGTTTTTTTCTTTTTTCTTATATAAATGATTGAAAAGTCTACGTTGAGCCAATTTACGGTCTACTGATTGTTATGTCAATAGCAATATTCGGGTAACTAAGAGGGTGTTTAGGTGAACTTATAAGCTCTTTAAAACATCTTATATAATGTTTAAAAACTTATAAGTTGATAATAAGTGTTTGGTAAATTTTTTTGAAAAAGAGCTTACAAGTTCCTAAAATAAAATGTTATGAGCTTTATAAGCTCTTTTTCAAAAAGTAAGGAGATCCTAACTTATTTTTAAGATCTTAACAAGCTCCTTCATTTTTAAATATTTTAATTACAAAATTATCATTATTAACATCTTATAAGTATAAAGATCTTATTTTATCCAAATACTTCAACAACTTATTTTGAAAATAAGATTTAATATCTTATAAGCTCTAAAATATCTTATAAGATGTAGGAGACTAGGAGTTTATAAGATATTTTAAATAAATTTAGCCAAACACCCTCTAAGTTGGTGTGAAAGAATTGTTGCATAGCAAAAAAATTGTTCTCTGCACAATTTATCATATCGTCAAGTTGTTTTTGAGTGTTCAAACTTAATAGACTCATAACATACTTATGTATAGATTAAAAATGATACAAATTATCATATAAGATTTTAATTGAATTTCGATGAGCGAAAGTAGTTTTTAGATTTTGGGTTGATGATAGGAAAGTCCAAATGGACCCGTTTGGTTTCATTTTTATTTTTAATTTTTATTTTTATTATTTTTAAAATTTGAAAAGTTAGTTAGTGGAAATGAATTGAAAATGAATTTATATTTGGATGAATTGTTGAAAAAGTAATGATTACATTGGTTTCAATAGGTTGTAGGAGAAAAGAGATAGAACTAATAGAATAGAGAGAGAAGATATATAAATTATTAGGAGAAGATATATAGGTTATTGGAGAATGTGTTTTAAAAATAAAAATAAAAATTATGTTGGGTGAAAATTCGTAAAAAGTAATGTGTTTTATTTTTTAAATATTAGAAAATGAAAAAAAAAGAGCCTTATTTCCATATTCAAAGATAAGTTGCGCTATTTCTTATAGTAAAATAATTATGAATTAATTAATTAAGGTATATATATATATATATATTTCACACAAAATTACTTGTCCATATACTTCTACCTGAAATTTCATGTTGGGTCTTTATGTAAGATAGATACATATATATCGACAACATCTCACGTGTTTTATTGATAACCTCACGTAGTTGTGATTCGTGAAAATTACATAAAGATTAAGTAATTTTTATGGTCGTTTGATTTAAGAGATTATGATGAAATTCGCAACCATTATAATTTTGAATTTCCATATGATTTATAACATAGTACTACATAATTATAGTTCTTTTCTCATTTGTCCCCATTTTTTCATCTAAAAAATTTGAAATTAAGGACGATGTAATCTCACATTAGCAATTATTCAATATCACTTCAGAGTTTTAAACTCAAATACGTAATAAGCGAGTAATCATGTAAATACGACAGAGTTGATGCAACTCGAACTTAATTCTATACTGATCCATCGCCTTAATCTTCAATATCAAATATGATGATGCGCACTATTAATACGTCTTATCTCATGTGTTCTCATGAATCAAACATGGACCTTTATATCGACAATATATGTCTCTATTCTATTTATACAAGTCATCACACCGTTCAAACGTTGCAATAGCAATGTGCATTTTCAATATTTTCACATGAATAAGGGTCATGACGCATAAACTTGTCCCCTAAAGTCCAAAGTCCAAACCATCAAGAGCCCATTTTTGAAGCATGATAATTCTGTCAGGCTTTGTTGGTGGGCTGATTGCAATATGTAATAATCAAGTTCCCTTTGGGCTCAGTTGGATTCTGTGATTTAGTTGAATAGACAATTTTATCAAGACATATCAAATTATTGGTATCATTGACTTAGGTTCATGATTGATTAGATGCTCAGTATTCAATTATAGAATTAATTGATAACTTATCCAAGACTAGGGTGTGGGATTCTCCAATCCAAAATTAATGATCCAATAAAATAAAACCTACAATTAGTCATTGGGCAATTATACTATGTGAACTTATAAAATTAGACAATATTGGGGTTTGGACTTGTATTATAATGGGTATTTTAGTAAATTGAATAGATTAATTTTTTAATTCTTGTACGTATCTATACGAGGGATTGATAACATAAATACATATCCAAAATATATAATCCTAGTCACTAAACACAGTATTATATTATTTTCAACAATGTTATCATTATAATTTTATCAATCTTATCAATATATCCAAACATGCCCTTTGTGGATTAGCATCTCGGGCCTAGCAAAACGAATAATCAAATTTCATTTTATCATTTCATTTTCACAGACCTAACTCGCCAAACAGGCCCCAAACAATTGAAAAAGTGAAACTGAGTCGATACATTATACACAAGTTATCTCACGTTAGATTATCACCAAAGTGGTAACCTAGTTAGACGAGGCCATTTACTTCCCACAAAGAGCGAGATCACAGGTTCGAACTTGGTTGCGGTAGTAGTTTGTGAACCAATTACCTCAGTGGTGAATGAGTCTTGGCTAACTAGCACTTCGGTAGAGCAGTGAGGACAAACTTGCCCTTTAGGCAGTAGCTATAACTGAAACCAAATGTTTTATAATGACTCCTATGGTTATTACGTCCAAGGAGGATAGATTTAAGACTGTTTGGTTGATCGATAAGCATGCAAAATATTACATAAAATATTCAAAACCTTATAATGTCTTAATTAATGTAATTAGTAAAAATTTTAAGGAACTTGAGCTCCTTTTCTGAAACAAGATATTGAATTTTATAGATTTTGTTTAGAAATTTGGGAAGATCATAATATTTAAGATTTTTATAAATTTTTTTAATTTTCTAATTATATGAATATCAACTTAAATCAAACATTTCACAGTTCTGGAAGGCTCCTATAATTACACCCAAGGAGGATAGATTTAAAATTGTTTGGTTGACCGAATAAGCATGTAAAATATTACATAAAATATTCAAAATCTTATAATGTCTTAATTAATGTATTTAGTAGAAATTTAAGGAACTTGAGCTCCTTTTCTGAAACAAGATATTGATTTTTATAGATTTTTTGAGAAGATCATGATATTTAAGATTTTAGTAAGTTCTTTTAATTTTTTAATTATATGAATATCAATAAAAAAAAATTAGAACAAGACATTTTATAAATTCCATAACTTTGTTTATTTCAAACAGTTAAAATAATTACATTAAAAGTAGATCTATTATCTTATAAAATATATATAAATTATTACATTGTGTATAATAAATTTAAAAAAAAAAAGAAAAAACTCTCTTTTTTAGTTAGTTTTTTTTTTTTTTTTTAAATACCCATGTCGGCTAATTTAAATGTAGAAATTTAAAAATTAAAAACAATAAACTAATAAATAGTCGGCGCGGGTGTCACGAGCAGGCACGTCTTGGCCTATGCATTGGATCTGCATCAATGATTCCACGTAACTAGGTTTTTAGTAATTAAGTTTGTCGGCAATTGATCTCCTTTTTCCTTTTTTCCTTTTTTTTAAGAAAAAAAATAAATTTGGATTTATATCAAATATAGTACTATAGTTTCTTAGTTGAAATAATATTCAGAAAAAGATTGTGGTAAGACACGGATTTTTGTTTTCTGATACCTCGGAACATTATTAAAATTGTAAACTAACAATTTTTGCAAACTATATACGTATATTAAAAATTTTAAAATATAAAATAAATATAAATATTATTTATTTTTTATATAATACTAAATATTTAATAATTTTGATATACTTATTTAAGTTTTTATATGAATAAAAATAAAAAGTTATGATAAAATACTAATAATTATAAATTAAGATGATAGAAATAGTAGTTATTCCATAAGTTCTAAATATAAAGATTAAAAGACAAAATTTCAAAATCATACAATAAAGAATTAATATTTTGTTAATAGGATAGACGATCAAATACTCCATAATCTGTATTAATTTATATTGGTTCAAATCAGGTTGATTTGATATATACAATCAAGTATTTGTCTTTAATTTCAAATAATGTAAGTAACTTAAATTAAGGTACTTCCATAATAGGTCAACCATTAAATGGAGTACCACTATAAATATTCTCAGCGATCAATTTTTAGTATAACATTTCTATGCAGTTTATCTATTTCTTAACCTTTTTTTTTTGGGCAATTTTATCAATTTCAACATCACGATATGTTTTCATGACTTTGAATTTCAATTAAATGGTCTAATTTTTTAATTTTGGAATCTCAATTTTATCATTTTTAAACTTAAAAAATTATTTGAACCCAATGCACACGTGACATACATATGTATAAATTAAAAAAATAAAAATAAAAACCATTCATATAGTTCCCATGACTTATGGACCAGTAGTTGCAAAATAAAAAATTAAAAGATCATAGAGGACTAAAATGCAATTTATAAAACTCCAAAAAGAAAAAGAATGTAGCTAAAGTTGCGCCCGCTGAAAATTATAAGGGACCCACCAACACACTGAATAAACACGTATTGCACACATCTCCCGCCAAGTATTAATGCTTTGTTTGGTTGTGTTTTTTCCTGCACAATATTATTTTAAAAAAACATTACCAAATATATCCCATTTTTTTCTTCAAAACACACATTTTCAATATATATACATATATTATATATATATTTTTTATTATTCTAATATTAAAAAATAACTCAATTCTATTTTCATCCCAAAAATTCAATAAAAAAAGTTTTAATTTGACTGTTACAGTAAAAATTGTCTCCCCCCAAAACATAAACAAACATACGAAAATAACTTTCATATTCTCCACTAATTCATTCTCTCAAAATACATAATAAAATTAAACAAAAAACATAACCTAAAGTTTTCAATTTCCATATTTAATTATGTCATAATTAAGGATAGGGAGGGGGTCAGACCCTCAATCAATAACATGATCATAAATCAATAATCCAATCTTAACGGTGCCACTTTAGAGGCTCCAGAGACCGTGCAGTAAGAAACCGCCACGTGTTCATGACCGCCACATGTTCATCTTGGTGATTTCCAAACAAGCTGACAGCATGTAACTGTAAATGCCACTTGGCATTTGATCGTGTGGATATTGCAAGACAAATATTCCGCTGCAGCGCATACCACTGAGTTTGCAGCTGATAAATGGTTGATCGATGGAGATTATAGGTGATTGACGGTGCATGATAGCGCAAAGGAAAATTAGTGTTGGACGATGATACAGGTTAAGATTGCTCGTAAAAGGAAGTGGAAAGCGATGATCCGTCGACCGGGGATCTACGATTGCCTTTCTCATTGTGAAACACTTAAGTATATCCTTTTATTCATATTTATAAATGTGACCCACAATTTTTAGATAATTCAATTTCAGATTAATCCTAAAGGCTAAAAATACACAATATTTATTCTTAGAGTTTTAATATTCTTTTTAAGTAATTTCTTTCATTCCATTTCTATGTATTTTAATTTAGCAAAATTTATTGTAAAACGAAGTTCTTAATAGCAAGGTAGTTTATGTATTATTTGTTTTAATAATTAAAAAACATTTAGATTATCAAACTACATAGTTTGTGTAATTTACCAATCCATATATACTGCAAATTTGCACTTAAAAGAGAGAGATGTGTTTATACGTCAAATTTATTTGGCTAAATTTCTTTTAAAAAAATATTAAGTGCAACATGTTTTTGGAAGTACATGGCTTATTTGGATATGGTAAAATTATGAAGTTGATAAGATGTAAGTAATATTGATTAAAAATAAATTAAAAACTCTTTATATTATTTAAAAGGATCTTATAAATTAGAAAGTGTTTGGTTGAACTTATTTAAAACATCTTATAAGATCATATATCTTATAAGATATTTTTAAAATTGATAAGATGTTAAATCTTATCTTTTAAAATTAACTCTTAAAGTATTTAGATAAAATAAAATTTTAAAACTTATAAGATGTTAGTAATGATAATTTTACAATTAAAATTGTTAAAATTAAAGGAACTTATTAATATCGAAAATAAGCTAGAAACTCATTGACTTTTTCTTTCTGGAGAAATTTTTTTTATAAAACTCAAACATTTTATTTTAAGAATTTATAAGATCTTTTTTTTTTTAAATCTTACTAAATACTTTATAACGTCTTATAAGCCTCCAAAGATCTTATAAGATATTTTGAGGGGCTTATAAATTTATCCGAATATTCTCTTACAAAATCACACTATCTTATTTCAAAAAACTTAAAGCTCTTTTCTAATTCTTTTATCAACTTTACGACATCTTATAAATTGTTATCTTTTTTAATAAAATATTTTAAAAACTCCAATAATTTCTTACTCGAGAAAAGGAATTGTCTACTTTCTCTAACCTTTAACATCCACATGGGATTGTGGATGTAAAATACAAGAGAAAATAGTACCATATTATATTTGCAAATAGCATAAAGATCCGGACCTAATATAAAATTTATCAAAAAAAGGAAAGTGCCCTTTGCTTGGTAACAAGCCCACTGTCCGTGTATAAATCCTCTATTTTCTCGCTTCGCTGTCCCACGCTCCTTTTTCCATTCAGCTCCCATTCTCCACACTGAGAAGATCGGATCATATTCTACTGTCTGTCTTGGCCATACCCCTTCAAGATTTTTCCCAGTCTGTAAGCTTCTTGGATCTCTAAACCCCTTAATTTTCTATTTCTTTGATACCAAGGTTTCTCATAATTATTTGGTGTTCAAAAATTGTAATTTTCTTTCTTCTTTAACTTTGTATGGTTAAGTGATCATTTTCTGGTATGAGTCTTCCTGGGTTTTGAATCTTTGAATTTATGTCTTAGGTGAAAAAGCAATGGCGCAGATCTTGCTTCATGGAACTCTTCATGTCACGATCTATGAAGTGGATAGCCTGCAGGCTGGAGGGGGTGGGAATATCTTCAGCAAGGTATAATTTTGATCTCAAAATTAGTTTGGAGTGCTCCCATTTTGTTGAATATAAGTGTTTTTGTCTTATGATTGATTGTGTTTATGTGGGTTAGTTAAATTCCATAGTTTTTGTAGACTTATGGATGGAGTAGATCTTCTTGCTTTTTTTGTTGGGGTGATAATTGATCTGTCTGCTTTTTGATAAACTGTTTTAGTCTGCGTAGGCTATATTATTTTGTAAATATCTTATTCCCAGGCATTATTTTCTTTTGTCTCACCATTCACTTTGAGTGAGATTTGACTTGTCTTGAATGTTGGTTGAAGCATCATTATACTGTGTGAAGTTGGTCGATTTGGGCCTTATTCATGCTTGATTTCACTTTCAGTGAAATATTTAGGCCGTTTTGGTGAACTTGAAGCCATGATTGTTGAATAATCAAATCATGCAGTTGGATCAGTCTCATTACCACAGTTATAGTCCTGTTGATATGGTGTTTCGTATTGTTGATTAGTTGATCTGCTTCATATTCTGCATATATACAGTTTATATGAGTAGTTTATACTTTAAGTTCAAATATAATGTGAAACCAAATTGAAAGTGTTTTAGATGGGAATTTCATGATATCTACTTGGTACTACTGAAGTGGGACTGCATGAAAGTGGTACTGACATAATGATGTTTAATCTAATGTTTATAATTTGTTTCCCTTATTGCACAATAAGCACGTAAATTAGGATGTTAAAACTTATGATTTCAGGTATCCGAAAAATTATCTATCTTTCTGGAAATCCCTCATTCTTAAAATTTCTGTGAAGAAATGTTGGGCAACATCTTTCAAGACTTCGTAATGCGGATACACAAGAAAAGATATCTTAGGGAAACATCATGATTGACTATTAATATAATTGTTCTCTGGTTCCAAATTAAATTGTGAAGATTTGTCACATAGATGTATAGAGAACAGCCTCTCTGGAGTTGCAATCATTGTAGTGGCAACCAATATGGAGGTATAGTTAGTAGTATAACATTGCATACTTTTATAGGTTTCTTCTGCATAGTTCAATCTTACTCTGCTAATCTTGAATGACGGCTTTCCTCTTGATGGTCTTTATTGGTTTTCTCACTGGTGGAACATTCTTGTAGCTTGTGGAGAACATTGAGGAGAAAGTTGGTTTTGGCAAAGGGACTCCCAAAATTTATGCAACTATTGATTTAGAAAAGGCTAGAGTTGGGAGAACGAAGATAATTGAAAAGGAACCGGAGAACCCCAGGTGGTACGAGTCTTTTCATGTATACTGTGCACATATGGCTTCAGATGTAATATTCACTGTCAAAGACGATAATCCCATTGGTGCCACTTTAATTGGAAGAGCTTATGTACCTGTTCATGAACTCTTGGAAGGGGAAGAAATAGATAGGTGGGTTGAGATACTAGATGAAGATAAGAACCCAATACGCCATGGATCTAAGATCCATGTGAAGCTGCAGTTTTTTGACGTCTCCCGGGATCTCAACTGGAATCGTGGGGTTAAAAGTGCCAGGTATCCTGGGGTTCCTTACGCATTCTTTGCTCAGAGAACAGGGTGCCGTGTTTCCTTGTACCAGGATGCTCATGTGCCGGAGAGATTTATTCCGGAGATCCCCCTATCTGGAGGACAGCACTATGAGCCCCACAGATGTTGGGAAGATGTTTTTGATGCAATCACGAACGCAAAGCACTTTATTTACATCACTGGTTGGTCTGTATACACTGAAATAACTTTGGTAAGGGACTCCCGGAGACCAAAACCTGGAAGTGATATAACCCTCGGCGAGCTCCTTAAGAAGAAAGCAAGTGAAGGTGTTAGAGTTCTTATGCTTGTTTGGGATGATAGGACCTCCGTGGGTTTATTGAAGAAAGATGGTTTGATGGCCACCCATGATGAAGAAACTGAACGCTATTTCCAAGGTACGGATGTTAACTGTGTGTTGTGTCCTCGCAATCCGGATGACGGCGGAAGCTTTGTCCAGGACTTGCAAATATCTACCATGTTTACTCATCACCAGAAGATTGTGGTGGTGGACAGTGATTTGCCGAGTGGAGAATCCAATAGGAGGAGAATCGTGAGTTTTGTGGGAGGTATTGATCTTTGTGATGGGAGATACGATACTCCTTTTCATTCACTTTTCAGGACGTTGGATACTGCTCATCACGATGATTTTCATCAGCCTAATTTCACAGGAGCAGCTATCACCAAAGGTGGGCCGAGGGAGCCTTGGCATGACATCCATTCCCGGTTGGAAGGGCCAATTGCTTGGGATGTTCTATTTAATTTTGAGCAGAGATGGAGGAAGCAAGGTGGAAAGGACATATTACTCAACTTGAGGGAGATTAGTGATGTTATTATTCCCCCATCTCCTGTAATGTACCCTGACGACCATGAGACATGGAATGTTCAATTATTCAGATCAATTGATGGTGGGGCAGCCTTTGGCTTTCCCGAAACACCTGAAGAGGCTGCCCGAGCAGGTCTTGTTAGTGGGAAGGACAATATAATCGATAGAAGCATTCAAGATGCATATATTCATGCTATTCGCCGGGCCAAAAACTTTATCTACATAGAGAATCAGTATTTTCTGGGAGCCTGTTTTGGCTGGGATAGCAACGATATTAAAGTTGAGGACATTGGAGCTCTACATCTCATTCCTAAGGAACTTTCCTTGAAGATAGTTAGCAAGATTGAGGCCGGGGAAAGGTTCACCGTCTACATTGTGGTTCCGATGTGGCCTGAAGGGATTCCAGAAAGTGCATCAGTTCAGGCTATACTAGATTGGCAGAGGAGAACCATGGACATGATGTATAAAGACATCGTTCAGGCCCTTCAAGCTAAGGGCATCGAGGAGGATCCCAGAAATTACTTGACATTCTTCTGCCTTGGTAATAGAGAGGTGAAGAAGAGTGGAGAGTATGAGCCTTCTGAACAACCCGAACCTGATTCGGACTATCAGAAAGCTCAAGAGGCCCGACGTTTTATGATCTATGTCCATGCCAAGATGATGATAGGTAACTATTGGCTGTGGACTTTTTGTTACAATTTCTTTTTTGTTTATACACATGCGCACCTGGGTCTGGTAGGTTCGAATCCCTGACCTCATTGTATATGTGTGAAACTTATGCTAGTGGGCTAAATGGCTATCGACGAATCTAGTCATAATGTGATCCTTTTTCTCTTGCAGTTGATGATGAATACATAATAATTGGATCAGCCAACATCAACCAAAGATCAATGGATGGTGCAAGGGATTCTGAGATTGCCATGGGTGCCTACCAGCCATATCACTTGGCCACCCGGCAGCCGGCAAGAGGTCAGATCCATGGTTTCAGGATGGCATTATGGTATGAACACCTTGGCATGCTTGATGACGCCTTCCTCCACCCTGAGAGCGAGGCATCCGTGCAGAAGGTGAATGAGATAGCCGACAAGTACTGGGATCTCTATGCAAGCGAAGAGTTGGAACGGGACTTACCAGGTCACTTGCTCCGGTACCCCATCGCAATTGCCAGTGAAGGAGAAGTTGCAGAACTGCCAGGAACTGAGTTCTTCCCTGATACCAAGGCCCGCATTCTTGGTTCTAAATCTGACTACCTCCCTCCCATCCTTACAACCTAAGCTGTCCCATGCTGGCCGGACATCTTTATCTCGAAGGTAATAAGAGCGTGCTTGTGTTTGCAGCAAATAAGAAATGTTTTTTGTGTCATAATCTGCAGATATCATGTTGTTCTTCTGCAGAGTTGTGCATAGAGAGTTGATGAGCCGGTGTTGAATTCAGACTTACTGCTGAATTGATGTTTATTTCTAGCCCTGTTGATTAGTAGTCTTCAGGCCTTATGTTTGCTCTTACATGACTCTTGTTCGTTGAACTCTGTCAGTCTTTTACAGTGAGTTAATGTTGATGATTTGCTAATTGTCTCTAAATAATCTATTGTCTTAAAATTAATTGCCTGTTGAGTGGTAATTGCACAAAAATGAAAACGCTTCTTTTCGTTGCTAGTTTTAAATCAGAAGAAAGTTTTTCCACATTTCTAGATTGAAGGCCCCGTTTGTTTTTATTCTCAAACTCCAATCTTAAATTTTCTATTTTTAAATACATCACTTTATATACTTTTTTTATCTGATATATTTTTATTTCTATTTTCAAAGCATATTCCCTAGTAATTTATATATCTTCTCTTTGTACTATTATTGTTACTATTTCACTAAATCCAATATAATTATTATTTTTTTTACAATTTATCCAAATATAAATTCATTTTTAACTTATTTTTATTAACTTTTCAAATTTTGAAAATAATAAAAATGGGAAATGAGGATGAAAATGAAACCAAATGAGCCCTTAATTGTGCACTAAAATATGCATTGTGGGACTAGAATCTAGTGTAGAATATTGCATTATGTTATTCATATAATTCATGATCAATGTTCGAAAAATCGGTTCATTAAATTGAAAAAATTTCAGTTCACAATTCATTGCTTCAACCGTTGGTCGGATCGTAATTGAACTGAAATTGAATCGTAATATCATAATTACGAAATATATATTTATATTTATATATTACGTAAAAATTAATAAAATGCCAAATATAAAACATAAAGAGTTTAAATGATATTGTCTAATATCACAATTCAAATTTCACAATTCATATTATAAACGATTACAACAATTTAAATATATTAGGTCTATTGTGAGGTGTACCTTGGCCTTCAAATTTTGTACTTAGGGGAAAAAAATTAATTTCATTAAAAATTAAATCAAAAAATCGTGCCGGTTCAATTGAACCCTGAGCGGTTCATTAATCTAACCGGCCGATCTGAACGGTTTTAACAAAATAGGACCTTTTTGAGGTTTTCGATTTTGAGAAAATCGAACTGGTTCGCCGGCCAGTCGACGGTCCGATCGGCCGGTTCGAAATGATTTTTTAAACCATGTTCATGACCCTAAAACAGTTCTAATAAAAAGAGTGGAAAATAGAATAAGAAAATCAAATACATAAAGGTACTGGCATCTAAAATGATTTTATGATTGCTATATTAAGAAATTTGTCAACCAAGACTTCAATTTCTGCCTAAGAAGCTTACTCTACCTTTTCCTTTTCCTTTTCATTTTCACTATTAATTTTGGAATTTTATTTCCCAAAAAGGGATTCTATTTAAATTTTTATATATCTCCCAATCATTATACAATATATATATAATATAAAATTTTGATATGATATCACAAATCGAGCTATCTTATAGGCATGTTTTGGACAAAAAAGAAAATATTAAAAAAATATACATGGGAGCCCACTAGGATTATATACAATAAAATATTTTTCCAAGCAAAAAAGAAATTTTAATTTGAGGGCCCCCAATCCTCATTTTGTCCATTGAAAATTGAAACCAAGTGGCTTATCCATGATGGGCCAATATGAACAGAGAGACAGAATTTTTCTTGATGGGTCTTATTTGAGAGTACATTTGGGTTGAATTGGATTCTAATGATCCCTTCCATACAGATACAGTTGTGGCTAGCCAATGGTTGGACATAAGATATTCAAATAGTTGAACTTGCTTGTACATACGTGTCCTTTTGTGGTCATTCTTGTTTGTGTCTCCATTAGGATTTGGGCCCATACTTTAGTCTTTGTCTTGTCTAATCCTATGGCATCTGTTAGGACATTTCCTCTACTTTGGCACCCACTTGTTTTAATGATTTTATGCATGAATAAACTAGATTTTGATTTTCATGTACTATCTAGAAAGTAGAAACTATTGTGGAGGATGATGCAATTCTATGATTTATATTCCTAGATAGATGTGTAGAAATTATAGCTCAAGTTTTTGGCCAACATGGATATACATTTAGGATTCTTTTGCTTTGAATGATGTGGTTCGAAGTAATATATAAGTTAATAAATATATTTTAAACTCATTAGAATAGAATATTTTAATTTTATACTTGGTTGGTAAGATTAATATATAAATAAATTAAAATATAATATATAAATTTACTATTATATCATTTCTGCTTTTTAATAAGTTTCTCACAATTTCCTTATTCTTCTCCATTCTTATGAATAGGGTTTAATTGGAAATAAGACAAAAAAAAAAAAAAAAAAAAAAAGGCCCTATTTGATCTTTATAATTTTTATCACATCAAATCAAGCATTTTTCCCTTTGATCCATTTTTTAAAAGCAACAATAAATAATATTGCGTCTAGAATTTATTAAAGACTTTTATCAATTAAAATAAACATTAAAAGAGATTTGATTAGATATATATCACACCTAATCAAGCCAAGTAAACAAAGCGTCAGTTGTTTCCTACTACAAATTTAAGGGTTACTATGTAATAGCCATTTGAATATTCTATATTAACTACTTTATTTCATATTGTCTAATAACATTATGATATATTATGATCGACGAACGCTTATTAAAAATGTCTTTGTGTTAAGTCTTTGAACTAAATTTAGTACATTCAATTTAATTTGAGTTCGAAAAGATCAGTCTCCTTCTGGTTAATGCTTAGTTCAAGAGTGAATTTGAATCAAAATCTTATAATCATCAAATCAGCATTTAGTAATTGAAAATAACAATATTGAAAGAATTGTAAAGGCTGTGTTTGGTTATATTTTGGGGAAACTAAATAGTTTCCCCAAAATATAACCAAATATACAAAAGTTTTCCCTCCAAAATGCTAAGTAAAAATTTTCAAAATACCCTCTTTTATCTTTTATTATCCCCAAAAATTTTCCATTTTTCAAATATACATACATATTATATATATATAATATACATATTTTATTATTATTCTAACAATAAAAAAATCACTCAATTCCATTTTCACTATAAAAATCCAACAGAAATTCATTGATTTGAGTGCTACAATAGAATTTGTCTCCTCTCAAAACATAAACAAACATACCAAATTTTCTCAAAATAATTTTCTTATTATTCTCAAAACATAAACATACATACATTACATTTCCCAACGCAAATTTCACATTTCTCAACCTCACTCCCTAGACTCATTATCTCAAAACACATAATTTATATCCAAACACTATCAAAATGCTTTAAGTTAATGTGTTCTTATAAATGTATTGAAATGAAATACATATAAGATATTGTTGAGTTAGCTTTATTTGAAGTAGTTAAGTTAATTTGATTGAATGATTGTTATCATTGAAAAAAATCAAACCTCGAAGTATTATGATATTCATCAAATTATTTTTTATTTTTTAATTTTTAGTTTTCATTTTTCGAGTGTGGATTTCATTTGCACGAGAAGCGTGTGGGGTATAGTGTTCGATGGATGCAAAGGTTTTGCAATATAACAGTGTGAACCCAACAGTGTGAACGGCTTAGGAGATGTCAAAGGGAGGACCAAATATAAAACCAATGGGACAAGAAAGAGTTGTGTCCCATGCACAGCATTAGTCTATGCTAAAATATATACAAAATAATGGCCACCAATAAGCAGTTGAGAAATTAAATAATCCCACCACGCATACAATGTGACTATTAATTTTTATATTTCCTAAATGCATGCAACTTCCTCGAAAATTAAGTCGTTCTTGATGGGAATAAGTTAGATCGTCTCAAGGACTTACGATTTACTTACATATGGCCCAATCTACTTTGAATTTACGTTTATAAGGGTTCGTTTGGTTTGGTGGATATGACTTGATAGATAATTTTATCAAATCATATTAAGTTTTTTATTATAGTGATAAAAGCTCATGATTGATATATGACCCGATATACAATTTTATATTCAATTGATTGTCTATCACCCCACTTGAGGTGTGATTGTGTAATTCAAATTAGTGGGAAGAGAGAAATTTTGTGATATGACAATTATATACAGGCAAATTCAATTTTTAGTCTTCCAACAATGGATATTTTAATAAATTTATTATTTAATCCTTATATCCAAATTGTGTAATCCTAGTCACCAAATACAATATTATATTATCCTCAATAGTGTAATCCGACCATATCATTATAATTTTATCAATCATGTCTATAAAACCAAACGTGCCCTAAATGGTTAGGGTATTATCCTACTCACATTCATACCCTAAAAAATTCAAACAAAAATACTCTATGTACTGTCATACACTAAAATATCGAAAAAGATGAAATATTAGCCATATCCTACCATACCATACCCTATCTAACCCAAAATTCATTGGGTCTAGTTTATTGAACTTATATTTTTAATGCATATACTAATTTTCTCAATATATACTAAAAATATTGTTTGGCATACAGTAACAAAAAATAAAAAAAAAATCTATATTTAATTTAATTTAATCATTAAATTTAAATTAGTTGATCTTTATTTTTAATTTTTCATTCATTAATAAAAAATTTATTAACAAAGTTTATTCATTAGCAAAATTAATTGCATTTAGTGTTTTTATAAAAAATATTTATTCCACTATTAATTTTATTATGAAAAATGTTCAATTGTTGCTATTGCTATTCCAATTTTTTTTTTTAAAAATTGTCATCTCAATATATTAACTTTATTAATTTAGTTTAATTTTTAATGAAGAAAATTATTTAGTTGTTACTGTTTATTCACAAATTTGTAATTTTCATATATAAGAAGTTTATCACTAATATAAATTTAACTTTTGTATAGACAATTTTATGTTCATAGATTAAATTTAACTATAAAGTAATGGGTACTTTTTTAATATGAGTACATAGCTAATTTATGGGTATAGACCCTATCCATACACATCATATTATCTTCAATAAGTATGGATATGGGTATGAATATTGACATTTTGGGTCTGGATATGGTGTTACTCTACCAATTTACAAGCCTATTTCGATTATATCAAATTTTAAAATTCATTAAAAAGATCAGATTTAATCTTTAAAAAAAATTAGTCTTTCATAAAATATTATTTCAAACTCAAAATTATAATAATTTGCATAAATTTATTTAAGATAAATATCAACTTAACCTGATCTATTTCTATACTTAAGCAAAAAAGTCAAAGTGAAGCAAGAATGACTTGTCGTGGCCTACGGTCGATTATTTTCTGATCTCATCAAGTGCTTAATATAATTATTTTTTTCAAAAAAATTAATCAAAGAAAATAAATCCACCAATAATTTTTTTTTTTTTTTTTTTTTTTGGGTTCATCAATAATTCATGCAACTTGTAGAATATACGCCTAACTTATTGGCGTATTTAAGTGGTACTGTTCAAATTGTTTGACAAAACACTAAAACTACACCACAGGTTGACACGTGTAAACAGAAGAAAAGGAAAAGAAGTCAAGTTCACACCCAAACACATGGACACATAACATCACAACAAAAACCCATGAAGAAAGAAAGAAAGAAAGAACCCCAGAAATTGCACTCTCTCTTTGGGCAGGACACATAATGTTTGTCACAAGTTACTAAAGAGACAACCTCAACAATCACACACACACACACACACACACACACATGAAATCCATGAGGCTAAGACTTTTTCTTGATTGTTTCTACAAGTTCATTCACTTTGACATCATTGTAACACCAGCCTGGCCCTTTGTAGGCAAAGGACTTAGGTCCCGTTTGGTTGGTTGGAATCATCTTCATTTTGTTTGAAGGTTGGCTTTGATTAGGCGGAAAATCTCAACTCATTTTTAATTCTTATCTTAAAATATTAGTTACTACCCCGTAAGTCTTTTAGTTAGACTTTGAACGATTCGTTGACATCATTCCTAATTCCTCATCTTGCAGTTATAAATCCTTCCTACTTATTGAGCCATAAAATCACCTTTATTTTCCCTTGCAAGCGACTACCCTAAAACATTGAGGTGTACTTATGGTAAGCCAGCTAGCCAAGCTTTGATTAGGTGGAAAATCTCAAATCATTTTTAATTCTCATCTTAAAATGCTAGTTAATACCCAGTAAGTCTTTTAATTAGACTTTGATCAATTCGCCGACATCATCCTAATTTCTCATCTTGTAGTAATAAATCCTTTGTACTTATTGAGCCATAAATCACCTTCATTTCTCCTTACGAGCGACTATCCTAAAACATTTAGGTGTACTTATGGTGAGGCAAACAGAATATCAAAATTCAAGTGGTAGAAGTTAGCTTGTATTGGATATTATCAAACTATTAATATATAGTTATGGAAAATTCTAGTTTGTATTAAATTAGTCAACCCATTAATATACAACTAAGAAGAGTAATTAAATACATATAAAGTGTAACAAATCTTAATACGTAATTAACTGAGTGTGGTCAAACTTAATTTTTGATTCAAAGTCGTCGTACTGTGATGTGTATATTCTCTATTCCTATTATGGAATGGATGAAATATATTTAAAAACAATTTTTTTTTAAAGAAAAATCTTGCCCAATTTAAATTTAATTTTCATATATTTGTAGAATAACATGCACAATACAAATCCTTTCACATTTTAAAAAAAATTGAACCCCCTACCTTTAAAACAAAATTTACTTCTCAAAATACACACCCAAAAAAAGTAAAACAAGAAAAAATTGCAAAATGCCAGCCAAACGCGGCCTTATTTTTTGACCTTTCCTTCTCTTCTTTTTTCCTTGCGTGCGGTGCACTCCCACAATTCACAAAGCAAAAACCAATTCCTTCATGAAATCCCATTGATTTTCCCCACTTCTTCTTTTCCTCCCATTTGCCCTTTTCCCAAAGATTCCATTCAAACAAGATAAAAGCAAAACACCCCAGATAACTCCAGATTCTTACGCATATATAATATATAATATTTCCATTATTGTTTTCAAGAAATAAAAAGAAAAATAAAAATTTGTCCCCACACCAACTCCCAAACAAACCCCACGAGATTTTCCTATATAAAAAAAAGATACCTCATACGTTTCTCCCCTGTTTCCCCACCATTTTCTTCTTTCTGCATTCAATCAAACTCTTTCTTTATGTTGACTTCTCAAGGTCTAGTCTTGGCCACAGCTCTGGCTGTTTCAGCTGGCACAATACTCCTCTTTGATCTTTTCCGGGAAAAATATGTCCCAGACCCAGAAAATCAAACTGAAAAACAAGCCCTCAAATCTTGTTTATCCTCAGGTATTTCTTGAATTTTTCTTTTCAAATTTAGTTTGGTTGTTTAATGTAGATTTTCTTGAACTCTTCTTTTAATGTTACTAGGTTGCAAGAAAAGGGAGAAAGAAGAGAAGAATAGGAAGAAGAGAGTTAAATTTGCAGACGATGTGAAGGATTCAAAGGGCAATGGGGAATTGTACAGAAGAGAGCACTGCAGGAAGTCTGCCGAAATTCGGAAAAATTGTTGTGGGAATGAATTCAAGAAAATGCCGGCGAATCGTGCGGTTTTGTACAGTGGGATTCTCAAGGATCGTGTGCAGAGGATGGAGTATTCGTATTGATTTTTTTTCTTTTTTTTTTCGTGTTTCTTGATTTCTGATCGATGGTGATCATCATCAAACTGTACTTTTGTTTGTTGTTTCTGTAGATTTTGTTGGTAAAAATCTGTATAGGAAGAACCGTAGGGAGGGGGGGAAGAGTTCTTGGATTCTCCCAAGCCTTTCTTTGTAAATAACTTTTAGCTGCAGAATCTGAAATTTATGGGTTTTTCTGTGTGTATGAATCTGAGACTGAGAGCAATGCGTGATGAACTTCTGGCCTCAGCTTGTCGAGAATGAAACTTCTGGTCCACCGTTGAGACAAAATTCATAGTTTTGCAGAAAAGCCCCCCAAATTTTGACCAATTAGCCAACTTTCCCTTTGGTTGCATGAATTAGTGTGGGTATCCCCTTTCGATGATGGGGATCCTATCGACAATGAAGAGACAGTAAAAATTATCATACGTGCGTTTTAGCTATAGATACAGTAACGATTACTATACACTTTTCTTGAGCAAATTTGATGTTTTGGCGACATGTTTTTGCGATATTTTTCTGATTGTTGTTTTAAATTGATAATTAATTTGTGACCTTAAGATAACTGGTAAAAATACAATGGCATATTGATGGAGAGTTGTGAGAATTTGTAATATGATTTTGTACATCCTAAATCTTTTCATTTTGTCATATGATTATATGTCGTCTTTTACGTAGCATTTTGATCCTTTTGTATCTTGTTGTCTCATCACCCAACTCATGTTCACCTACTTAAATAAATAAATATATATATATCAAAATTTTATTTTTACAATATTTTATATTTTTATTCAGTGTGTTATAATATATTTGGATGACATGGCACAATAGAAGGAGTCCTCAATACATGGAACCAAATTTTGACAAGGGCTTTTTCTTACACCTTAATTTGCAAGTTTTGGCCCAAAATATGGCCATGTCCAATGAACTGAGTCATGGAGTGAATGGGAACGGAATCTTTTTCTTTCTTAGGGCTGTCTAACCAAATGAGGTATTATTATTGCTGCGCGAGCAGATCATGTTGCCAAAGTCCATTGTAATATAATGCACAAATTTGGCCTAAAGTAAATTTCGATGCGACTTCTAATGATGGTGTTTTGTCATAACTTTTAGAGTCTATAATTGATGATGGTTAAATCTTTTTACTTTTGTCCGTCCTTCACATGTAGAAGAGTCGACGGCTGATAAAATTTTAGAGTTTTTCTATATAATCAAGTCTCTCAATCATATTAGAATAGGTAAAAGTATATTTTAATAACTATGGCAAGACAAAAGATGCAAGGATTATTCGAAATGATTAGCGTAAAGTATTTGTAGGTAGCTAAATCACCATCAAATCCTAGAACACCTGAACATGAAGTAAAAACTATCAAGTTGGAGTACAGTAGGAGGCAGAGAGAATTTTCAATGGAGCGGTAAAATGTGTAGAGATTAGAAAAAACACTAACGATGAAAGCACTTTATTGGATCGATACTAACACTGAAAGACGAAAACTAGGGGAGCGAATAGAACTGGATACCCCAATAATTCTAGCTGTAAATAATAAATATTAGACGTTACGCGTATTGACCCGTGCAGTGCTGTAGCTATTACGTTAGTATCTTACATGATGAGTACGTTTACAAGAACGAAACTGAAAGGAGTGGTTGACTTCTTACTATCTCTTGACTTTGTAAAGCCAACTTAAATATTAATTTGGTCCCAAAAGCCTTAGTAAAAACTGTTAGTAAGAATTGATCCCAAAAGTCTCGATTAGTTCGAGACTGAAAATGATGGGAATTCTATTGATAATGAAGAGATAGTAAAAATTATTAACGTGTGTTCTAGTGATAGAGGCAGTAAAAATTACTGTACACTTTCCTTGAATGAATTTGATGTTCTAGTAATACGTTTTTGGTAAATTTTTCTTATTGTTGTTCTGAACTAATAATTAATTTACATGACCTTGAGAATAAATGAAAAAAATTCCTTTATATATCAATGAAGAGTTTTGCGAATTGATAGTATGGTTTTCTACATCCTAAACGTTTCTATATTATCATCTAATTTACGTTTTTGATCACATAGCATTTCGATACTTTTATACTTAATTGTCTTATCACCGGGCTCATTTATGCCACTTCCTTAAATATATATAATTATAATATTTAATTTTATAATATACTTATATTTTATCTATTAGATTGATGTTTAAGTAAATTATTAATTGTTTAATTGTACGTTATAATATTAAACTTTTATTTTTACAAATATTTTTTATTTTTATTCGATATTTTATAATATATTTGGATGACATGGTACCGTGGGAGAAGTCCCCATAACATGGAACCAAAAATTCATAAAGGTTTTTCTTACACCTTAGTTTGGAAGTTTTGGCCCAAAAGATGGCCATGTCCAATTTAACTGAGTTTTTAAAAAAATGAGATCGGGTTGTTTCAGCCCAATTCTTATATTTTTAATTTTTTTTCAATGAAGTTCAAATTTTAATATATATATATATATATATATATATATAAAGGACATTCGAGAATTGAGAGTCAATTGCAACATGTTTTGGTTTTTTCCTTTTTAAAAGAGACCTACCATTAATTGAAAATTCTTTAAATCAATTATTGCTGATTGAATTCATTGAGGATTCGAAGGGGTAATTTGATGAAGTTATGAAATTAAAAATATCAAAACATTACGTTGATATGTAAGATGCAGAATTTTTTCACATATATCTTGATTGAAGAAAAGGAAAAATATTTGTTTACTATTACTTTTACCAACCTCATCAAATCATCTTGAGTGGTTGGATGGATCTCAATCTCCATATTAAGAAGAAAATACCTTCTTCTTTTTTTAGTGAAATATATATCTGAAATTGAGTACCTAAGGGTAATTCAAAGACGAATAATAACGAGTTGGATAAATTTATCCTTTTTTATTGGGTACAAGATAGTAGGTACATTATCCATAAGAATAGATAATGGGTAACACATGGGTACACATAATAAATTTTTATTTTTTTAATATTTATGTAGCACCCTCTCCGAGAAGTGCCTGCTTCGAATCAAAATACTACTCTAGTCAAATATTTCAAAATCAATTACATCCAATTACACCCTCCAAAATTCTCAACCTAAGAAATTTTGTAATTTAAAATCCAAACTAATCATGCTGAAAATGACAAGCAACACCCAAGTTCTCATCACAAGTCACAATTTCTCAAAAGCCCATAATTTAACTCTCTCTCTCTCTCTCTCTCTCTCTCTCTCTCTCTCACACACACACACACACACACATATATATATATATATCATTCATCAAGAATTCTAACCTATCACACTTCGTAGAAGAAAATACACTAACTTATAACTTACGCCCCCGGTTACATTACGACCATATCATCTCACATCCTTACCGTTATAGATGTCATGATAACAATATTTACGCTATACCAACAGGTAGCCCAAGTTAGGGTACATTCCACACTTAAATCTGGCCAAAGAACAAAAAGAATAACACACAGAGGGTGAGTCCTAATGACTTAGTGAGGCGAACATTTGGACGTATAGGAGTAATCAAAACGAAATGGAATACAATATACATTTATAAGAAGAATATTCATTTTGAATCTAAATAACTAAAACTACATATTACGATAACTAGATTTTGAAGATTTGAAAGAGTTTACAAAATCTAAAAACTAAAATCAGAAATTAGTATATCTTGTACCACACTTTATGAGATGACTCAATACCGTCCCATATAGGCGAAGAGTCATTTCATATTTAAATACATTACATAGAAAATCTCAAAATTCGTAGACATGATTAGTTTTAAAGAACTCAATAACAAATTATTTAATAAAACACTTAAGTTTCAAATCCAGAATTTTGTTCAATTTTATAAAACATTTACATTAAGGATTTGTACAGTGGGATTCTCAAGGATCGTGTGCAAAGGATGGAGTATTCGTATTGATTTTTTTTCATTTTTCTTGATTTCTGATCGATGATGATCATCAATTCATCATCAAACTGTACTTTTGTTTGTTGTTTCTGTAGATTTTGTTGGTGAACTCTGTATAGGAAGAACCGTGGGGAGGGGGGAAGAGTTATTGGATTCTCCCAAGCCTTTCTTTGTAAATAAAAGGAAGTTTTTATGTTGGAGCGTAGCGGAAGCAATTTAGGCATGAGATTTAATTCATTAGGAATTCACAAATCACACTCACAAATTTAATGACAAAATTAATGCCCAACAGATAGAAGAATAAAACAGACATAGATTTACGTGGTTCGGCAAATTCCGCCTACCTCCACGGGAGTTTTCTTTCTTCAATTATGATAGAATTCACCAGTACAAGCCAACCCTTGAATTTGACACGCCTAAACTCAAGCTCCTTGTACAACTACTATCATAACTACCAAAGAGATACTCACTCCACCCCTTTGTATTGCCCCACTCGTACTCATAATAACTACCCCATGGGTATCATATCATGAGTTCCACGGGTGTCCTCTCTATTTCTTTTAAAGTAATCAAATAAACACATCTATTTATAATAAAAAATTACTTGACTACTTTACCTAGAACTAGGAAACTCAATACAAGAAGGAGTCCTAATTCTAGCCAAACTTGATTTCTCGAAAACCGAGTCAAATCCTAACATTTTATTTGCAGAATCTGAAATTTATGGGCTTTTTTGTGTGTATGAATCTGAGTCTGAGAGCAACGCGTGATGAGCTGCTGGCCTTAGCTTGTGGAGAATGAAACTTCTGGTCCACGGGTGAGACAAAATTGACAAAATTCATAGTTTTGCAGAAAAGCCCCCCACGTTTCAGCGAATTAGCCAGCTTTCCTTTTGGTTGCATGAATTAGTGTGGGTATCCCCTTTCGATGATGGGAATCCTATCGATAAGGGCTTACAGCTTAATTTGCAAGTTTTGGCCCAAAATATGGCCATGTCCAATGAACTGAGTCTTGGAGTAAATGGGAACGGAATCTTTTTCTTTCTTATGGCTGTCTAACCAAATCATGTATTATTATTATTAGGGATAATTGCAGTTAACCCCCCATCCTATGGTCTCTTTTGCACATTACCCCACAATTATTGTTGATGTGTAATTTTACCACTCGAACTATTAAAATGTTCGCCAACACCACCTTTGCCCATTTTCGATGGAATCCAATCAATTAGTATTGGACACGTGGACTGAAGGCATTGAAATATTTTTGTTAGATTCCACCAAAAATGTACAAATGTGGTGTTGGCGAATATTTTTATTAGTTTAGGTGCTGAAATTGTACATTTTAATTAATTCAGGTGGTAAAATTACACATCGACAACGATTGAAGAGCAATGTGCAAAAGAGGTCATAGGATGAAAGATTAACTGTAATTATACCATATCATTATTATTGATTCCATTATTATTGATTCGCGAGCTGATCATGTTGCCAAAGTCCATTGTAATATAATGCACAAATTTCCATTACTTGAAGTTGTCTCTTTCCTAGGTGGCCTATATTAAATTTGGATGCGACTTCTAATGATGGTGTTTTGTCATAATTTTTGCAGTCCATAATTGATGATGGTTTAATGTTTATTGTCCGTCCCTCAGATGTAGAAGACTCGACGGCTGATAAAATTTTAGCATTTTTCTAGATAATCAAGTCTCTCAATCATGCTAGAATGGACAAGGCTATATTTTAACACTTACGGTAAGATAAAAGATGCAAGTATTTTTCAAAATGATGATTAGTGTAAAGTATTTGTAGAAGGTTAAATCGCTGTCAAATCTCAAGATTTAATCTTGAACAGGCAGTAGAAATTATAAAATTGTAATACAATAGGGGCAGAGAGAATTTTCAGTAGAGTGATAAAATGAGTAGAAATTAAAAAAAAAAAAGAAAAGAAAAATGATTAAATCACTTTATTAGGTCGATACTGACACTAAAAGGCGAAAATTAGAAGAGCGAATAGGACTAAATACCCCAATAATTCTAGCCATAAATAATAAATATTAGATGCTATGCATATTGATCCGCACAATATTATAACTATCACATTAAATATCTCGCTTAAAGAGTACGTTTACAAGAATGAAACTCAAAGGAGTGATTCACTTCTTAATATCTCTTGATTTTGTAAAGAGTTTTGCAAATTGATAGTATAATTTTCTACATTCTAAATCTCTCTATATTATCATCTAATTTATGTTATTCATATAGCATTTCAATCCTCTCATATATTGTCTTATATATATATAATATTTAATTTGTATAATATAGTTATATTTTGTCTATTAGATCAATGTTTAAGTAAATTATTAATTGTTTGATTATACATTATAATATCAAAATTTTATTTGTACAAATATTTTCTTTTATTCTATATTTTATAATATATTTGGATGACATGGCACGGTAGGAGAAGTCCCCAAAACATGGAACCAAAATTTGATAAAGGATTTTCTTACACCTTAGTTTGCAAGTTTTGGCCCAAAAGATGGCCATGTCCAATGAACTGAGTTTTGGAGAAAGATTAATTTGTCATGTTGTTTCAGCCCAATCATTATATTTTCAATTTTTTTTCAATGAAGTTTAATTTTTAATATGTGTATATATATATATATATATATTTGTAAAGAACTGGTTATGATCCATTTTCTTTGAATTATATTTGAACTGAAAATATTAAATTAAGTCAGGGCCCATTGGCGTTTGGTTTTATTTTCATACATTATTTTTATTTTTTTATTATTTAAAAATAAAAATACATTATTTTTTAATATTTTTACGAACATTATTTTTATTTTTATTTTTAAAATATATTCATCAATAAACTATATATTATACTCCAATAACACATATATTTCCTCTTTTTATTTTATTATCACTATATCTCTATCTACAATCTATTATAACCAGTATATTCATTATTTTTTTAATAATATATTTAAATATAAATTTATTTTCGTTAATTATTTTTTAAATTTTAAAAATAATGAAAATAAAAAATGAAAATGAAAATAAAACCAAACGGGGCCAAGTATTAAAATATTTGAGTAGCCCATTTTTTATTGTCGCCAAATTCTTTCCTGATAAGAAGAAGAAACGTAGGAAAAGGCTCTCTTACCGAAAGGCATTTCACTGAGAAGCGATCGATTTCAGGGAGGAAACTAGTAAAGGGGGAGAAAATTGCAGGTTCCTTTTCTCTCTCAGGTAAATTTTGGTATTCATGCATAGCTTATGGATGCACTAATTCATGGTTGAAAAAATTATATAATAAGATGAAACTTTGGTTAAATTTCAGGGGTTTGTAATAGAATCTATTAAATCGATCCTTCCTGTTATCGATGTTTATGGTGGGGACCCTTTTACGGTTCGGATCGGTTGCTGCTTGGATTTTTCATCTTATTGCTCGTATGGGGTATGCATTTCTAATTAGCAAGATAGCATCTTTTTTTCTTCTGGGTTTCATCAATTTTTGAGCTTTTGGTTATTATTCGATTCGGATTCGTAATTTGATTGTCTGTTGCATTTTCTTTGTGTTTTGGTTGGAAAAGTCTGACAAAGTTTTGTATTAGTTGTTCTTGTGTTCTTGTTTTTCCTATTTTTGGTTTTTGGTTTGATTTTCTTTCTAATTCGATTGAATGAAAGATTGGAGCTTTACAATAAGTGATGCCGGTGAATTGTATCCTTTTCCTGTGTCAATAAATGAAATTTAGTCTGTACGGACATTATTCTAGCTGCTAAATTATGTATATTTTGTCTGTGAGGGATCTGTTCCAGTCATACGAGTCTTGCTTCTTGCAAGAAATGAATTTCTTCTTGTTTTTGTCCATCATAGTTTGGTTTCTTTGATGCTACTAACGTTGATAATTGTGGTGTTCTAAGTTTGCCGTTTCCAGGAAAAACAATGCTTTTACTTTGTATTTCAGTTTAAAGGAAGCCTATGTGACATGCTAACGTTTAGTGCTGTTTGTCACTTTAGTCTGATATCCCACTATGATGACATAGATTAATTGTAATGCCAAGATATTTATCCCAACTTAAAAACAGGAGGCTTCATGTATTAAACTTGATGCAAGCTTTCTTCAAGTAGTTCCAGGTTCAAATTTCAGTTTGAGTAATACCCTGGATATTGAACCAAAATTCTTGAAAAATCTTTGATATAAGTGACCTTAAATGTTTTCTTGTGCAGGCCTTATTGTTTTATCTTTTCTTGACAGAACTAATTTGAGAGAATGTAATCGGGAGTTTGGTTGTGTTTTTATTTTCAATTTTCATTTTTAGTATTTTTAAAATTTGAAAAGTTAGTTAGAGTAAATGAGTTGAAAATTGATTTGTATTTAGATAGTTTGTTGCGAAAGTAATGATTATATAGAGTTTAGGAGATTGTAAGTGGAGAGAGATAGTAATAATGAAGAAGAGAGAGAGAAAATATATAGGTTATTGGGAGAATATATATAGGTTATTGAAAAATATGTTTTGAGATGAAAATGAGTTGACATAATGGTAAAAATGATGATAAATTGTTAATAATTCATTTCCAAATAGTAAAAACAGCTGAAAATGAAAATAATACATAACCAAACTGCCCCTAAGTAAATTATCAGTTTAAGAGAATATAATCAACATCCCTATGAGACACTTATCATCAGTAATAAAATAAGTACATTTTATACTTCAGTGAAACTTTCCTTTGCTAAACTTCTAGTTTTCATGGTTTCTTTTATCATTTTTAGTTTGACATATAACTGTCTTTTCTAGGTTAATTTTTCAAGAACTTTTATCTGTTGTCCTCATACTCATTATGCTGCTAATTATTTCATTAGATGAATTTGAAGCTATGTTGGTTATTGTCCTGTTGATATGTAGTATGCATCTAATTTAACATTGCACAAATTTAAACAAGCTTTATAGATTTCTGTGGCACAAACTCAGGTAATGTTTGGATATAAATTATACGTTTTGGGAGAATGAGTTTTGGGAGTGGGGTTGGGGTTGGGAAATGTGAAATTTGTATTGGGGAATATGATATATGTTTGTTTATGTTTTGGGAATAGTAAGAAAAAGAGTTTTGGGAAAATTTAATATGTTTGTTTATCTTTTGAGATGAGAAATTTTACTGTAGCAATCAAATCAATGCATTTTTGTTGGGTTTTGAGGGTGTAAATGAATTTTTTTAATATTTTTTATTATGATAATAGTAATAAAATATTGTGATATGTAAATATATATATGTGATGATTGGTAATATATGTGATACTATATATAATATTATATATATTATAATATATAGTATATATATTAATATATGTATTAATATTATATATTGTGATATATAATTTTATACATATTATTCTATATATAATATATATTATAACATATATGTATATAATAATATTATATATATGTTATATATGTATATACATACATAGTTGGAGACGAAATCTGCCTTCTGGCAGATGAAATGAGAGAGCTAGGCAGGGATTTTTGGTCTTTTGCCAAATAATTTTCAAGGGCATTCTGGACATTTGGCAATCGCATTTGGGGAGAAAATAAAGAGCAATGTTTGGTTACATTCTCCCAGAACAAAGGAAGAGACAAGAAGGCCCTATGGAGAATGTGGACAGAAATCCATAATAGAGTCCGACTGCAACGACCGAATTGATTATCTTCATGCATAAGGATACTAGATTACCTAGTAGAAAATATTGAGAGTCAATTTTGAAAGAACTTATTGTCAATTTTTTTTAGATATGAATCTATCTGATTTAGAAGGGAAGAACTTGCATTAGTATCTCAATTCAAACATGGGTTTGATTCATACTCTATGTTCTGAGAAATGTTTACCATCTGAAAAGAGGAAAAAACGGAGTCTTTGTCCCTTGCATTGGAACCCATGGTTATAGACCCGAATCCGTTAGTATGGAACATTTTCCTTTCCAAGTGAAATCCCCTAGTATATGAAAGAGTGAAAAAGTGCTGAGCGACGACCCTTCCACTCGGCACCATCGGATCACTAAGGCCGACTTTCGTCCCTGCTTGAGTTTGTTATGGGAGAATGTAACCAAACATTGCCCTTTATTTTCTCCCAAGATGCGGCTGCCAAATGTCCAAAATGCCCTTGGAAATTACTTGGCAGAAGACTAAAAACCCCAACCTAGCTCTTTCTCATTTCATCTGCCAGAAGACAGATTTTGTCTCCAACTATGTATGTATATACATATATAACATATATATGTTATTATTATATACATATTGTTGGAATAGTGCCCAACAAGGCAATTAGATTGGCCTTGTAAACTATTTCATTGTAAGACAATCTTGATTGAATGATATTCATTATATGGCCATCTTCATCATATGCTCTTTATTTTCTTCACTGGCATTTGGATGAAGCTCTTAGATCACACAAGACTATGAGACTTGGTTTGGTGACCATGGAATAAGTCTCACACGGTCGTGATCTTAAACCTTTCAAGTCATAGGATCTTGAGAGAACAAGGGCATCTAAAATTCGGATAGACTTGCACAAACGATGCATAATCCAAGAGTGGGATATTGTTCCGTTCCACGAACAACTGTATGAGATATGGGTGTATGTTAGTGGGTGCTTGTTAGGGAACAAGGCACTGAAGACCCGCATGGAGAATCCACTAGATAGCCCAAGTAACAAGTCGGTAGTGGCAAAAGATACACATGTCCGTACCGACTATAATCATAAGTGAAAGTGATGAAGTAGGAATAGCCTCCTCTTCCACTAACTCTTAGTGGTCCACAAACATCCGAATGGATCAAATCCAATAGATGTGTGGTTCGCCCCGTTTGTCATACAAATGGAGTTTTGGTTATTTTTCCCTTTAAACAAGATTCACAAGTAGGAAGGTTCTCAATGCCACTAACATTTAGTGCTTTGATCCCTTCTAATTTGCTCATCCTATTTTTAGAGATATGACCAAGTCTTGCATGCCATAACATGGCATATTCTTGGATATCTAGCTTTCTTTTATTCGATTGAATTTGCATAAGTGAAGGTTGGGAATCAAGTATGTATAATTCATTCATTAATGTACCTTTAGCAATTAAAGAACCATTCTTTAACACAATCAATGTCCCATTCGATATAGAAAAATCATATCCTTCATTATCAAGAACGAGAATTGATATGATGTTCTTAACAAGATAGGGTACATAATAAACTGGATCTAATACAAATTTAGTATTCCCCAAGTCTAACTTGATTATGTCTTGGAAAGTGGCCGCAACAGTTGTTCCATTTCCTAGGCGGAGGATCATATCCCCTTCACGAAGTCCCTTTCTTCTTTCCATCCCCTGTACCGAATTACATAGATGAGAACCACATGCAGTATCAAATACCCATGTGGAAGAATTGGTTGTTAAATGCACTTCAATGAATAACATACCCTTCTCAAAAGTATCAAGGTAAGCTTTATAGTTTCTCTTCTAATGCCCCTTTTCACTACAGTGGAAACAATTTGCATCAGTCTTAGCCTTTTTCTTAACTCTCTCAGAGCTCTTCTCGGGTTGCTTCCCTTTGGAAGAACTTTTCTTCCTTTTTCCTCCCTTTCTTGGGCCCCTAAGGCCTTTTGACTTGGAGGTGGAGGCAATCATGAGAGACATTTTCTTTTTCAAGGTCGACTCGGCAGACATAAGCATGTTCACCAATTCGTTAATCGTTACTTCCTGTTTGGACATATTAAAGTTCATGACGAATTGGTCGAATGATGGAGGTAACGACTGTAGGATCAAATCCATGTTTAGATCATTGTCCATAATCACGTCAAGTTGTCCAAGCTTTTCGATGAGTTCGATCATCTTAAGCCCGTGGTCATAGACACTCGAACCTTCACTCAGCCTTGCTCTAAAAAGCTCCTTTGACAAAGCGAGTTTTTTGTGTTTTGATTGTACACCATACAACTCTTGTAGGCGCACATAGATTTCTCGAGCATGTTTCATGTGCTCATGAGATTTTTGGAGCTCATTAGTCATGGATGCCATCATGAGACACCTCACTTGTAGATCATCATCTACAAATCATAGTTATTACAGGCGGGCGCCTGGCTCGCCTGAGGCGCCCAGCGTCCCCTGGGCGAGGCGCCTGCAGCAAGCGGCCCGCCTTGCTGTTAAGCTTCAATTAAAAAAAAAACAAAATTTAGAAGGAAAATTTCCAAAACAGGTCGCAACCCAGCAGAATAAAAATCTGCCTGGCCCACTCCCATACACGTTACCCACTGCACGCCGCCCCTCCCTGCCAGTTCGCCTCCACTCGCCGCCCCTCCCCGCCGGTTCGCCACCGCCGGCAACCGCCTCCAAGTCGGTTTTTGTTATTTTTCCTCTTTTTTTTTTATTGTTTCCTTTTCTGTTTTCTGTTTTTAGGTCTAGAAAAAAGAGTTTTAAGTTATTTATTTTTATTTAACTTATTTTAAACTAATTTTTAATTTTTATGCTTTTTTGTTATTTTTCAAATATTGTTTGTGTTTATGTTTGTATTCTTTTGACTGTTTTTACTGTTTTCATTTGTTGTATTGTTGCTTTTACTTTTTCTGAAATTATTTCAGATTTTTTTTGGCTGTATTTTGTTTTTGTTTTTTGCTGTTTTTTTCATTTATTTTATTTTATTCATACTTTACTCTAAAATCGAATATATTATTTTACATTTACAGCTTTAAAATATGTCGTCTTCCAGTTCCGGACAAGTTTCGTCTAGAAAAGATCCATGTTGGAAATATGTGAGGTTGGAGAATCCAAAAAGTACAAATAATTCTATATGTATTTTTTGTGATCAAAAATATTCTGGGGGAATATGTAGGGCAAAACAACATATAGTTGGAGGTTTTCCTAATGTGAGACCATGTGAGAAAGTCCCAGATGATGTGAAGGAAGAGATTCAAAATTATATGGGCACAAAGAAGAGAACTAAAGAGCAAATAATTCTAGAAAAATAGGTTCAACAACAAAGAACTCGAGAAGAATACTTAAGAAGTATTGGTCAGGAAGTTTATCAATTGAAGAAAAAAGCAAAAGCAAATGTGAAAGGGCCAATGGATATTTTTGTAAGTCATGGCCAACAATCGACTTCGAAAGACATGAAAAAACAAAAGGATGAATGAGGAGGCATTGAAGGTATTGAAAGGTCGAGCACATTCAGCTATTGCAAGATGGATGTATGATGCTGGGATTGCTTTTAATGCGGTGAATTACGATAGTTTTCAGGAAATGATTGATGAGATTTTAAAGCCTGGTCCTAGTTTGAAAGCTCCCAGTTTTCATGAGGTGAGAATTCCTTTGCTGAAAAAGGAGGTTGATCAAGTGAAAAAAGTGACGGAAGATCACAAATAAGAATGGAAAAAACATGGTTGCTCTATTCTGTCAGATGGGTGGAAGGACAAAAGAGAACGAACTTTGATTAATTTTCTTGTTAATTGTCCTAAGGGAAGCATGTTTGTAAAATCAGTTGATGCTTCTGAATATAGCAAGACAGGGGAGAAAATGTTTGAGTTATTAAACAATTTTGTGGAGGAAGTTGGACCAGAAAATGTTGTTCAAGTGGTTACAGATAATGCTTCAAATATGAAGCTAGCAGGTAAGAGCTATTCGATATTTTATGTTTATCATAATTCGTATCTTTGTATTTTGTTTTCTTTTTTTTCTTTTTATAATTTCTTTTTATTATTTTTCTACATTTTCTTATCTTCATAGGACAATTATTGATGGCAAAGTATCCGACTTTATATTGGACACCATGTGCTGCACACTGTTTGGACTTGATGTTGGAGGATATATTTAAAGATAGGGACATTCGTCCAATTTTTACAAAGGCCATGCAAGTGAATAGCTATATATATAGCCGCCCCGGTGTAGTAAACTTGATGAGATAGTTTACTAATTTAGAGTTGGTTAGGCCTGCGGTGACCCGTTTTGCCATAGCTTTCCTCACACTCTCAAGGTTTAATTTGGTAAAGAAAGGATTGAGAGCTATGTTTGTTTCGGATGCATGGAGTAGTAGCAAATGGGCAAAAGAGCAAAAAGGCATACAAGCAACTAAGATTGTGCTATCTATTGCATTTTGGCGAGGAGCAACTAAAGCCCTTAAAATTGCTAGTCCTTTAGTCAAGGTTCTTCGGCTAGTTGATGGTGAAAAAAAACCTCCTATGAGTTACATCTACGAGGCTATGGATAGAGCAAAAGAGGCTATTGCAAAGAGTTTTGGTGGTGGTGAGGAGAAATATAGTCGATATTTTGATATCATTGATAAGAGGTGGGAAGATCAACTTCATCAACCTTTACATGCAGCTGGCTACTACTTGAACCCAGAGTTCTTCTACTCAAATCCAAATATTGATGGTGATAAGGAGATTATATCTGGGTTCTATAAATGTCTTGAGAGATTGGTTATAGATACACGTACCCAAGATGTAATTCATGAAGAATTAACGCATTACAAAAATGAAGAAGGCCTCTTTGGATATAATATGGCAAAGAGACAAAGGACCACGAGATCACCAGGTAATACCATAAATTGGATTTTTGAATATATCTTAAAAATTAGAATATGAAAATGTCAATGTTACTTTATAATTAAAGTGAGGTACTGAGGTTTTTCAATTTTCGCAGCTGATTGGTGGAGGTTTTATGGCAGTGAGGCTCCAAATTTGCAGAGTTTAGCCATTAAAATTCTTAGCCTTACTTGTAGTGCATCTGGGTGTGAGAGAAATTGGAGCTTCTTTGAGCATGTAAGTTTAGGCATACAGTATTATATTTAGTTTCAATTGTAGAAAATAGAAATATTTTTTCGTATGTACTTATTCATCAATGGTATATGAAATTGATAGGTCCATAGCAAGAAGAGAAATAAGTTGGCTCAAGCTAAAATGAATGACTTGGTGTTTGTGAAATATAATAAAGCATTGAGACGACGTTATAAACTCCGTGATAAGATTGATCCTATATCTTTGGAGGATATTGACGAATGAGTGAAACAAATGATGATGAGATGTTTGATGATGGCCTAACATGGGAAGATGTTGCCAAAGCTTCTGGAGTTGAAGAGCCGGCATACTTTACTAGAGAGGAGATTATCTACTTCAAAAGCTCCAAGTTTTGATGTCAGGAAAGAAAAAGGAAAGGCGAAGATAGGCACTTCAAATACGTATAGCACACGTTTATGCCTTATTGATGAAGCTGAAGATGATGAAGAAGAGTGTGAACGTATTCATGGTGGCCATGAAGATGATGAATTTGCATTAGATCTGAGTGGGAATGAGGATGACATGATTATTTATTCTTATTTGACTATAGATTAGTATTTTTACAAGTTACGAATAGACTTTTGAAGTGTGAACATAGATTTTTTTAACATTATTTCTATGTCCATATGTTTTTTGTCATTTAAACCATGTTTTTTGGAATTTTGGCACTATATATATATTTTAAATTGTCGCCTTGTTCGCCTTTTGGTCGCCCGCCTCTCGCCTTAAAAATGGGCCTCTCGTTCGCCTCTCGCCCGCCTCTCGCCCGCCTCTCGCCTCTCGCCTTTAATAACTATGCTACAAATTTAGTGAACACTTCACGTGCCTCATCAGAAGGGTCGTCACCTAATGTGTCTGGCGGACTTTGATCAAGTACATAGCCCTTTTCTCATAGTCAAGAATTATCTTAAGGTTTCTCAACCAATCTTGGAAGTTAGGCCTGGTTAGCTTATTGGTTTCCCAAATACTTGCGAGTAGATTTTTAGCCATATTGTTTTGAAGATTTCAAAAATCTACAAGAAGCGAAAAAAGCGTACAAGCATGTGATTGAATTTGATATATAAAACATGTTCATGGTCTTTCAGGCATGTTTTTCTCCCACTAATTTATCAAATCCTTCACCTCCAAGAAGAATTCGGGAAATCTCATTTCCTAGTGAGAATCAAGATCCTAATGACTTGCCAATGGACCCCCGTGACCGAGTGCCATCCACGAGCAATTAAAAGGCAAGCAACTTTTGCTAATTGCATCTCATGCAATTCTTGATATATTTTGCCTCACTTTTCATATAGACCCACATGACCGTGTGCCATCTACACTACTAAGTGTTAAGTCAAACCCACCAATCATTCTTCATCTCAAGACGGCCACACGTTCTCCCCCGTGACCGAGTGCCAACACGTGAGGGTTCTTGAATCAAAGATACATCTCATGCTAAGTGTATGCTCACAGCTTTCCTCCTAAGTGTGACCCCCGTGACTAAGTGCCATCACACAAAATCGGGAGCATCCCATGGCATACACTATTGGTGGAAGGCTTGGGTTAATTAAAATTCTTTTAATTTGTATCCATTGACTTAATATTTGAAAAATACTTAGACATTCTAAGTGGAGGATTTTTGCTTGCAAAGATCTCATCATTTTTATCTTCTTATTTAGGTTCTCTATATCCTAGTCATGCATCTCGTACATCAATAGGATATGGAAAGCGTAAATAAGTAAATGCGCCTAGCATGCTTCTAAGGTGGGATGACCATGAGCCTAACCAAGTGACGCACTTAGAGCCATAGGTGCATCACTTGGTGGATTTTAAGTGGGTGGATTAAACTAAGCTATTACATGAGTGTATCCTATACATTCATGGGTCTTCAAGCCTCCTTGGGTCCTCCTTATTCCTTGCAATTTTACAAGAGAAAAAAAACCTCACTTCTAGTGATTCTACTCTCATAACTTTTACAAGATAAAATAAGAGGCATGCAAGCCCCATTTAATACAACTCATTTCAACAATTTGAAATAAATAAAATCAATATTAAAGGCTTATGATCATCCACATTCATTCATCATCCATTCAACATTTAAATGAACAACAAATAAACCAAGAATTGACATTCAATTCCAACAATTAAGTGCTAATCAAATTAACAAATAATTGGCCAAACAAAAACAAGCATAACGCTTATGCATCATATTTTTGCCACAATTGGAGATTAACTTTAACAAGTTTTAAAAGCAACCAAAAAGTATCCAACACAATCTTGAGGCTTTGCACAACATTTGTGCAACAATGTGAGTGTTTCAAAACAAGTTTGGTCGCCAAAGGAATCAAAGAAAAAGCTCAAAACCCGTCCCAAACCCAACTAGGGGCTGCTGGCCGAGGCTAGCTCACTGCTGGGCAGTAGCTCTCAGCCGCTGCCTTGCTATGGGCTGCCGTGGGCTGGCAGCACCCCTGTTTTGGGGTTCATGGCCGAGTCAAGCCATTTTTGGCTCAACTTTTGTGCGCCAAGATTTTTAGAACAACTTCTAAACATCAAAACACACAACATAGGATGAAATTTCATATTAAAACATCTTTTAAAACTGAAATATCAAGTGCCCAAAGAAGCTTGAAAAACAAGTTTAAGCAAGAATCATATTCTTCAAAAAATCTCCAATTATATCCAATTCAATTGGACCCAAAAATGACCAAAACAACTTAAGGCCATCCATAACATGATATATCATAATATAACATCTACCAATGCCAAAACAAAATTTTAACATTAGCAAAAATGAATTAAAACATACCCATCATATGAATTAACAATTAAAGCACGTAATAGCATGATTCAATCCATTAATCAAGGAGCCACAAGCAAGATCATCCATACACTCCAACCCATCATATGGATCGAGTACATGGTGATTTCAATCAGTTCTTCACAAGAACCAACCATCCAAGCCAAGCAAAATCTAAATCCATGCATGAATATGGCTCTGATACCACTTGAAGGTATATGTGGCACTAGGATTCAAATATTTCAAAAATAAAACTGAATAAACTAGCCCACACAACACCCCCAGGATCAAGATATGCATGGAATTTAGATTTAGAAAGGGAAAAAATACTTAGGTGATGACCGAAAATCGAAGAGCAAGAGAAAACTCTTGAAAACTGTCAAACTGTCTCTTCACTGGCGTAGCAGGATCACCACCAATTTTCCCTTGGATGGACTCCTCCGTTTTTGCTGAAATTTTTACAGGAACTCCTCAACCCTTTGAAGATTCTTCAGTCCAAAATTCAGCCCAATCAGAACACCAGAGGTCCTCCCAGAACTAGCAAAATCAGCTGCCAGAAAACTGCTCCAATCAAGAGCAAAAGCAACCAAATTAGATTGTCTCTAATGTAAAAGGCCATACACCAAATCTATGGCCTATTCTCTACAGAATGGCTGGAATATCTGCAGAGAATGAAGGTAGGAAGGCTGGGAAGGAGGAGGAGGAGGAAGTTGGAGAGAATAATGGGATGCTAACAAATTAGATTCCCACTACACAAAATGTGGGGAGAAATCATACTTGTCATACACACATTTGCTCTCTCTCACTCTTGGCCGGCCACACTCATGTATCTATATATAGGAGTAGTCCATGAATATCCCCAAGGAGATGATGCCAAGTGTCCTTGCCAAGGTGGCCACTAACTAGTAATTAGTGATTAAGAATATTAAATTGAAGCACAAATTTCATCTTATGAAATATGTTGCAATTAAATTCCAATTGACATTAAATGAACCATTCACTTAATTATTCTCCCAAAAATAATCCTCCAACTCAATTAAATTAAACATTTTAATTTAACCAATAATAATTTGACTTAACTTTTAAGTCAAAAATGTTTAACTATTTAAGCTAATCAAAGTCAATTTAACCCTTAAATTAATTTTGACCAATTGATAGTCATGTGACATCAATTAATTAACCTTTAATTAATTGATCTTAATTTAACATTTAAATTAATTTGACCAATTTAACATTTAAATTGATCAAGTCAAAATGATTACAATTTTGCCTCTTCCAAAAAGGTTATGAATTTTCTAACTCTTAGAAAACTCTATTTCCTTCAATTGACCATGTCATTGGCTTTTGTGTGTGACTCATTAGGTTCTACCATTCATTGACATGGGCTCACAACTCCTTGTGACTTTTGGAATATCAAATATTCACACTAGTTTAAACTCCTTTAAACTAAGCGACTCGATTTAATCTTATTAATTGAAGAGTACCCAATCTCCATGGTCGATATCCAACCTCAAGCCTATGGAGCCCAACTAATTGGCCGAAATGAATGTTCCTGAAGAACCATTCTAGCATTACACGTACCATGCGAATACGGTTCTTCTGTCTCCTATCTCCCGAAAGAGGCCTAGGGCAAGATATTAGTTGGCTCCCTAATAGCCTCAATACTATGTTTATATTCTTAATGTTCAATTCTCTTTGTGACCTCATCTTTGGAAACGCCTTTCCAAATTGTCACATCACCTTGCGCAAGGATTTCTTGGAATCAATCATTATAGAACACATAGGAGATGCACTCGCCCTTCACAAAGACGAGGAGTCGGATTCCATCTTGGATCTCACAAACCTCCATGCCAAATAGCTCATACCTAATCTCAACTCGGAAGACCCGCTAAGTGGTCAAGGAAGAGTCAAAGCATGAGGACCAGACACAAGGTTACCATGGATCCTCAGGTCAAAGGACTAATAATATGCACTAACGTAAGCGGGAGAACTTGCCATTTAGTAGGTCTTTCGGGTTGAGATTGGGTATGAGTTACTTGGCATGGAGGTTTGTGAGATTCAAGATGGAATCCAACTCCTCGTCTTTGTAAAGGGCGAGTGCATCTCCTATGTGTTCTATAATGATCGATTCCAAGAAATCATTGCGCAAGGTGATGTGACAATTTGGAAAGGCGTTTCCAAATATGAGGTCACAAAGGAAATTGAACATTAAGAATAGAAACATAGTATCGAGGCTATTAGGGAGCCGACTAATATCTTACCCTAGGTCTCTTTCGGGAGATAGGAGACAGAAAGACCATATTTGCATGGTACGTGTAATGCTAGAATGGTTCTTCAAGAACATTCATTTCGGTCAATTAGTTGGGCTTGAGGTTGGACATCGACCATGGAGATTGGATACTCTTCAATTAATGAGATTAATTGAATCGAGTGGCTTAGTTTAACTAATTTGATATTCCAAAAATCAGAAGGAGTTGTGAGTCCTCCATGTTCAATGAATGGTAGAACCTAATGGGTCACACACAAAAGCCAATGACATGGTCAATTGAAGGAAATAGAGTTTTCTAAGAGTTAGAAAATTCATAACTGTTTTGGAAGAGGCAAAATTGTAGTCATTATGACTTGATCAATTTAAATGTTAAATTAAGATCAATTAATTAATGTTACATGACTATTAATTGGTTAAAATTAATTTAAGGGTTAAATTGACTTTGACTAACTTAAATAGTTAAGCATTTTTTACTTAAGAGTTAAGTCAAATTATTATTGGTTAAATTAAAGTGTTTAATTTAATTGGGTTGAAGGATTATTTTTGGGAGAATAATTAAGTGAATTGGAATTTAATTGCAAGATATTTCATAAGATGAAATTTGTACTTCAATTAATATTCTTATTCACTAATTACTAGTTAGTGACCACCTTGGCAAGAACATTTGGCATCATCTCCTTGGGGATGTTCATGGACCACTCCTATATATAGATATAGGAGTGTGGTCGGCCAAAAGTGAGAGAGAGTAAATGTGTGCATGACAAGTGTGATTTCTCCCTACATTTTGTGTAGTGGGAATCTAATTTGTTAGCATCCCATTATTCTCTCCTCCTTTCTACCCTCATTCTCTGCAGATATTCTAGCCATTCTGTAGAGAATAGGCCATAGATTTGGTGTGTGGACTTTTGCATTAGAAGCAATCTAATTTGGTTGCTCTTGACTGGAGCAGTTTTCTGGGAGGACCTCTGGTGTTCTGATTGGACTAAAGAATCTTCAAAGGGTTGAGGAGTTCTTGTAAAAATTTCAGCAAAAACAGAGGAGTCCGTCCAAGGGGAAATTGGTGGTGATCCTGCTGCGCTGGTGAAGAGACAATTTGACGGTTTTCTCTTGCTCTTCGATTTTCTGTCATCACCCAGGTATTTTTTCCCTTTCTAAATCATGTCTTGATCCTGGGGGTGTTGTGTGGGCTAGTTTATTCAGTTTTATTTTTGAAATATTTGGATCCTAGTGCCACATATATGTTATAATATATATTATAACATATAAATTTGTTCTGAGAGAATGTAACCAAACATAGCCTCACCTTTTTCATGGATGAAATGATTATCACAGTTCAATCTGATTTTTAAATTTCTTAGCTATCCTCTCCCTTTGTGTATCTGGAGTTAACCTGACAAATTTTTGGTGCTTGTAGTCGATGAAATGTTGAATAGTGACTTGGGATGCACATGAATAAATTAATCAATTGACAGATAGGTGTATGGCTGATTGCTGAGCTCATTAATTTTTGTTAAGCTGTTATGTGGGCTCAGCATGATTACTGCTTCCACGTTGTTTCTTTATTAAACAGTCACTTTCAAAATGCCTTCAAACTATAATTTATTCGTAGACAGTTTGGTTCAGGCTGGAACAGAGCTGATTAATTTTATGAGCTGAGCATGAAGACTAGTTCTGGTTTGTTTAGTAAAGAAGCCAACAAGTTGACTTATCTAAAACCTTTATTTCAATTGGAAGATGTATTAAGACATTGTCTTGCTTTATCTTTTTAGTCATTTATTCATAAAGCCATCTTCATTTTTTTATTTTCAAAAATCATTTTGCGGAAACATTAGTTATATTTATTAATGTAACTGAAAGTTGAAAAACACGGGAAACATTATGGAACAAGAAAAATACTAGGAAGGAATTAAGTTCTATCTGGCCAATTCTTCTAAAAACTTTTCCTTAGTCATTAAGTTCTGTAACTTTATGCCTAAGTAGGTATTCCTTGCTAATAGCTTTTCTGTTAACAAAGTTCAGAGGCTTCATATCAATAATACCTCTACCTTCAGTTTAATTTTACCCCTTGGTGAACTAGGAAGGAATCTGTTGATTGTTTTTCTACCTTCTCTTTGCTATAAAATTTGAAGTATATAGTGAGTAGTTTATGTCAGATTAAGTTGATTCTTTTCAGCGTATATTGTCAATTGGAACAGATCAGTTGTTGTCTTGGGTATGATACTGAGCCCAAACTGATTTTCCTCACTTGATGAGCCGGTTGAAAGGGCAGAGTAACCACTCTTGATCAGCTCCAAAGGCTGCCACATCTGAGGATATTTGGACAGCCAGCTATTCTGAGATGGACTATAATGAAGTCCAATTATTTCTCTTGTTGAACGAGGATTTTTTCTTGGGTACTCTCTGTTAGGACATTGTGTTCTGCATTGCTACAAGGTTTTGGGCTTTGCAGTTGGAATGCAACCTACGATAATTTGCCTAGCAGCAACAAGCCATTCCCCAGAAATGGTGAATTTTCTTGTTGATATTTGGGATCAGGAGGAATGTACAGTTGAGAAATACCCGAGCAAACGCTTGAAAAGTAGGACTCACCACAGGCTGTTGTAAATTAGGATTGTAATTGTCCGTTGGGATATGTTTTCGTTTTCAATATTTTCAAAAGTTAATGAAAATAAAAATAAGTGATATTTTTATTGAAAATATGAGGAAGTTGATGGTTTTCTATTTTAAAATAGTGAAGAAAATTAAGAAGGCCTTTAAAAATGAATCCAAATAGGGCCTAATTATCTTTAAAATGCTTTATTAGACAAAGAAAATTGTGCTGTAAATAAGATGTGAATAATGTTATGCTGCTGTCTTTTTCTTTTTTCTTCTCTTTATTTCTTGAGGCACATTCAAACAAGGTATTTCCAAATTGAGAATTGTACCTTCTATCTTTATGTTTTCCTCGTTTGCTATTATTATGGGCTCCGCTAGTCTCTTCGTACGGTTCATCCTAATTAGAGTCGTCTAATAAAATAAACCAAGCTCTAGGTCGATAAGCTTAGAAAATTGAAGCTTGAGCTTGGCTCGGCTTGGCTCGATTCATTAGGTTTGAACTCATAATCAAGCTATATGCTTGAGTTCGGCTCAATCTCAAGCGCGAAAAGTTAAATTATTTTATAAAAAAAATTTAAAAACTAATATATTTTATTATATTTATATATATATAAATATTTTTTTAAATAAAAAATATAGGCTCATGAACTTGATAACAAGAACTCAAATTTTTTGAACTCGAGTTCATACACTTTTCGTGATAGCTCATAAGACTCGCAGGTTAGTTCAATTCATTTGCAATTCTAATTGAGAAGAAGTTTTTTCAAATTCTAATAGCTTTCAAAAATTATCGTTCTTGAAAAATCCACTCGTTCAAAAAATGGACGGCGTACATACTTTGGATCAGTCTAGATCTCTAGTCCTTTTCGTAATAACTTTTTTTTTTCTTTTAATTGTCAAATATACATTAACACATTCATATATATTGAAGGGAAAATATGAAGCTAGTAAGCGAAAAGCGAAAAATCTATTATAACCCAATCTTAGTTTGAGAATTTATTGTGACTTGTCCAATTTCCTCATGAAGTCAATGTGGATTTTGTGCAGGTTATTTTGGGAATTAATATCTCCACTCCAATGTAAATATTCCCTTATCTTGATAACCAATCAACTTAATTAATTTTCTAAATGCAACAATATATAATTTTTAAATAAATACATAAGTGCTAGAAACAACATAAACAATATATAATTATATGTTGATTTTTAGGTTATATATATGTAAAATTTTAGTAATAATTTACCCTTTAAATATTATATATATTTAATTTTTCATACTAATTTCTAGTTTATATATATTTTTTGAATTTTTAATAATAATTTTAATTAATTATGTGCTATTTTAATTTTGGAAAGTCTAAAACAAATTTTAGATCACTTTTATTTTATTTGTTTGAAAATATATTCTTAGGGATCTATCTAAAGAAAAAAATTATGACTTTATGGGAGCTTACAACATAATTAAAGTCTTTCTTTTTTGACTTTGACGGTATTGAGACAAATAAACAATGGTAAGTAAATATTTCAAGGAAAAAAAAAGTCTTTTTTGAATTTTTCTTTATCTTTAATATGTATTTATCTCGTATTTTTACTTGAAATAATATGTATTGTTATTTCCGTTCTTCAATTTTATAATATATTTTGAGTGTTTGTTTATATACATTATAATATATGTTATTGATTTATTGTATCTTTCAATTAAAAATAATCTATATTTGAATTTTTATATTTTATAATTTTTGCTCCCTCCCCCGCAAAAAAAAAAATAAAAATTTAGTTCTCAGCTCCTTTTGTTTTTTTGTAAAGAAGAAAAAGAAAAATAAACTATATTTTATTTTCGTCCAAGTTAAGAACATAGTCTATGAACCTTTTCACGTTAGGACCCTCAGTTTCTTCTGAAATGGAAACTGCATGCTCCCAGTAAAAAGATAACTGATATATGACGTTAAAAGTGTATTTCCACAGTAAAGGAAAGTCGCATCAGGTGGGGACTTTAATTGTACTATCTTCACGCTTATGGCATTGACTGACTCACTATATATAGAGATTCAAAAGCGATTCCTAAAGATGGGCATATGGATGTGTAGTGGCGAATCTCAACCATTTGTTGTGTTCTTGATGGGGAAACTTTTGAGATGGTGCTATCTTTGGCCTTAGAATTTTTTGGTGATGGTATATGTTACAAATTTATTCATGATTAATTAGAATTGTTTGTCTCCTTTTATTATAGTTAAATTTATTAATTCAATTTTTTTTATAGTTATAATACTCGGTTTTTAAGTTTGTTTCAATATGTGACTGAAAGTTAAAAGAGTACTTTACTTTCAGCTTAATAAGTTAAATCGTTCATTGAGTTATCAGTTTATTAACATGATTAATCTGTGAGATAATGCATTTGATATAGTATTAGTTTATTTATAATTTTGTAGGTTGAATAGATCGATTTGAATTGATCTTGGAATTGGCCAAGCTCAGAGGAGACCACTGGAAAAGGATTTAACTTGGATATGTCTTTGGTGGAATGTTGTTTGGAATGATGTTATCGGTCGAAGCAAGTCTATTTCAATTGTTGACTAAACTTGCACTTGGATTCCCACGTGATAAATGACAAGGATATTTATAACAAGTATCTGTTTAGATAGACACTTTTTGGCTTATGTGGAGAGAGATCTCATCCCCATATGATCCCAAATTACCATCACTATTTAGGTCAAATAGGTTCTAGTAAAGTTTGGGATTATGATAATTTTGTATTTTAGATAGTTTATTTACTTATGTGAGGTAGACGAATGACAAAAGTGAATATTTTTATAAATTTTTTATTTGAATGAATGATAAATGTGTGATAAATAAAATGCTCTTCACAAATTTTAGAGAGAAAGAGATTTGATTTTCACTTAGATCTCATTTGGAAATTGTTCTAGTTTGCATACATGTAGACGAGCCGGGCAATTTTTTTCCCATGTTGGGGTGCAAATACCTCAATGCTTGTTGAAACCTTATTGTCTAATTAGGGTTACAACTTGCACTTGTTTCCGGTCATAGCACCATACTGTAGGATTGGTGAATCACAACGAACTCATCAGATGCCACAACTCAAAATTTGATGATTTTATACTGCGTTTTACTTTATGAATGAGCCTGCAGCCATAAAATAAATATTATTTTAGGTGGGTGTGGAGTTATAACCCACCTAAACCTATAAAGTAACCATGCCCTTAATGGAGGAGAAGACATGGGTATGGAGCCAATTCATATCATTCACCTACCCAACTGAAAAGGGCCATTTCCTAAATGATTAAGGAATTAGTTATTTTTCCAAAAATACTTATGAAATTGCGTTGTCACATTGTTCATTTAACCCTTGAGTTTGTCCATCATTGTTTTTTTAAAATCTTTTTTTTATTACTTTATATCTGTTCATTGGGAGAAAAGGTGACATTTTATTACTGCTGGATGTATTTGAAAGGTTTTTTTTTGACACGTTGCATTGCTTAAAAGTTAAAAAAACTATTGTTTGAATTAACTTTTACTCGAAATACTACTTATTTTTATTTTTAATTCTTTACATATTTATCCCATAATTTTGTTATCACATCAATCGAAATTAAATTAAATTTGCCATAAAATACACATTCATTACTATATAATAATTAAAATATATATAAATTTTAGAAACATGTCTTTTTTATGTATAAAAGTTATAAACTTTATAAATTTTCGTTCCTATTTTTGCCCCATTCAACATTTTCTAACAAATAATTTAAATATATTTTCATTTTCAAACAAAAATCAACGAACTATGGCTTTGTTTGTTTACTGTCCATTTGGTTATGTTTTCAAACTCATTTTCACTATTTGAAATGAATTATCAATAACTTATCACTATTTTTACCAAAATTTCAACTCATTTTTATCTTAAAACATATTTCTTGATTATATATATATATATATATATATCTTCTCTTTCTATTTTTATCTATCTTTTTCTATCTATAAATTAGTAATCTCTACATAATTATTACTTTTCTAACAATCTATCCAAAAATAAACTTATTTTCAACTTATTTTTTCAAATTTTGAAAATACTAAAAATGAAAAATGAAAATAAAAACATAATCAAACAGGCGCTTTTAGTTCTCAAAATATCATCACACATAATGGTATATTCCTCAATCTCACTTTCCAATTAAATTCTATCCAAAATACGCTTAAAAATCACTTCCCCCAAATAAATAAACATACATCAATCACTACAAATATAACTACTTACACAAATCATCCCAACTACAAATATACATTAATAACTAGTATAAAAAAAAAATTAATTTCACCCCATAAGTAGTTGATTTGATACCTGCATTCAAATTTATTCCTTCCAAAAATATTTCCAAACAAACAATTTCACCCCAAAATATTTTCCGATAACCCCCAAAAATGAAAACAAATGAACATCAGAAACACATATGTATTATAACATTCTCCAACCTACTACCCAAAGCACGTTCTCTCAAACATTTTCCACATTTCATCTAAAATAGAAACAAACATAGCCTATATTTTCCACATTATAAAAGCAGAGACATTGAAAACACAGCCAAACCTTAATTTTTCTTTTATTGAAGTTGAAGGTTTGAAATTAGTCTGTGCAGGTTACATCAGAAAACAATGAATGACCTAACAATATATCTGTGTCGATCAAGTACAGAGTGTGTACAGTGAAGTTACCATTGGATTCTCCCCTGCTACCATATCTTGTACTTCACATTGCTTTTTCCAGTGGTAAACTGCCTCAACTTTATCCTTTACTCACTGTTCATGTGCTGAATTTTATATATGGTATAGTCACAGAAGTGCCCTCATGGGTTGTGGGGGGGCCTGCTGACCAAAACCAAATACAGTAGAAGGTGTAATTTTTCATTTTTCTTTTTCTTTTTCTTTTTCTTTTAATTTTTTTGACTGAATATACCAGGGAAAGAAGGACAATTAGTGCAGTAATTTATTCGATTGTGATCATAAAAGTTTTGTGGTGTTAAATATTCTATTTGAATCATAATTATTAATTAAAGACTAATTTCATCATCACTGGTCTCACCATAGTACCTATTAGATTGAAGTCTAGTATAATAATCGTTTTGGGTGTGGCTGTAGAAATTTTTTGTCCATGTAGAATGTTCGATTCGAGTCATAATTACTATAAAAATGACAATAAGTTCATCACCAGAAACTCACCAAAGTACCTATCAAATTGAAATCCAATATAAAAATCCCCTTAAGCGTAACTCTAAATATTTTTTGTTTACATGAAATGTCTGATTTGAATAATAATTATTGCGTAATAAGTACGTCCGTCACCAAGAACTCATCAAAGCATTTATCAGTTTGAAGTCCAATATAATAATCTATTTGGGTCGGATTTCATCCATATGAAATATCGAATTTGAGTTATAATTATTGTTCAAAGAATAAGTATGTCATCACTCATCATAGTCTTGCCAAAGTACCAATCACATCGAAATATTTCCACTAAAAAATAATTAATCAACACAAATCCAAATTTTTGTTCTCCTTATAAGAAGTTATACAACATAATGGGCAACTTGTATAGTTGCAAGAATTGAATATTTCCACAGTTGTTTTCTTTCAATTAGATATGAACAACCCACACCTCCCCAGCCCCAACCCCCACCCTTATTTTTAATCATCAATATTTCTTTATTCTACAGTTGACTATTGAGAATATAAACAGTATTGCAGAACAGTTTGGCCAGTTCCTGTCCTCCAACATTCTGGTGAAACGATTTTCCCTGGTTACAACTGCAGCAACAGATCATTGATTTCAAGTATTTTATTTTTTCAGCTTATCACCTGACAAATTAATTGCCATAATATGAAGCTAGGTAGTTTACCCCTTTGAGATATATTTGTATAGGGGCTAGGGCAAAGATTTTCTTGAGATATGCAGTAAGTTCCACACTGATCAGCATTCCAAGAAAGTTTGTTAATTTTTCAAGCCGTTAATGAAGAGACTGAGACTGGTTGATTAATTAATCTTGCTCAAAAGTCATTCTTTTTTGTCCCATTTGGATTTGTTTTAAGTTTACCAGGCTGACTACTAATTTGACTGATAAACTTACCGGAAGTTTGGTTATGTTTTTATTTTTATTTTTTAAATAGTATATTTTTAAAATATAAAAAGTTAGTTAGAATAAATGAGATGAAAATAAATTTGTATTTGAATAGTTTGTTGGAAAAGTAATGATTATACAGGGTTTAGTAGGTTGTAGGTGAAGAGAAAGAGTAATACTGAAGAAGAGTGAGAAAATATATAGGTTATTGAGAGAAAATATGTAGGTTATTAAAAAATATATTTTAAGATAAAAATAAGTCGGAATATTGGTAAAAATAATGATAAGTTGTTGTAAATTCATTTCTAAATAGTAAAAATAACAAAAAAATAAAATAAACACCCGCTTACAATCCACACGATCGTTAACAATAGCTATTAAGAAAAGTACCATATGGTAAGAAAAAATGGATTTCTTTTTTCTTTTTTTTTGCCTTTGAGGTTTTTATTGACCCCACTATTAAGAGTTGTACGTAATACACCTCCTAATAAGTTTAAAAAAAAAGTTTTAAGTAATAAAAATTCACTCGAAAGTGAAAAGAAATTTTATGTGCAAAGATGATTGGGACTGAGGAAGGAGGAGGATTATTTATATGCAAGACTATTCAGCAATTAAAAAAATAATTTTGTAACAGCTCTTCAATTATAAAATATTTAGCAACTGACAAAAATGTTTTGCAACTATTCTTTGATTACAGAAACATTTTATAACAATTTTTTTATTACAAAAATGTTTTGCAACCGCTCTTTAGTTATGAAAATATTTTATAACTATTAGAAATGATTTGTAATAGCCAAACACTAGTTACTACAAATTAATTTTGTAAATAATTATGCAGCTTTACATATACTCATTTTGAATATAATTTAAACATTTAAAATAATTCCTACTTAAATTATACAAGGTGCATATCAACAATAGCTGCCATACACTAGGTTTTCTTCCATTAATTTATGTGATAATAAAGACGCTTATGTCCTTAATTTAAATTGCAGGTATCTCACACATGTTTAAGTTGCTCGAAATATTTATTATATTATGATGTATTAATACAAATACGATGTCATTATGTGATACAATATCAATACAGCGATATGATAATTTTTTAAAAACTTTATGACTTATTATACTTGCCCAATGACACATAGGTATGTATATTTATATACATAGTATATATATATATGCATATATTATACATAAATATATATATGATAATATATATTTTGAAGTGTCTGTGCATTATATAATAAATATAAATAATGCCAGATTTATGTGCAGCTTTTTTCCTTGTGCAAGAGGGTTTTCAAAAAGAATATACACATTAATTTGTTAGATGAAATTAACAAACATTACATAAAAGGTTATAGATGATTAATTTAATTAACTTTACTTATTTCTTGTTAATCACTTCCTGACAAGAAACAAGATTAACAACAAACAACAATAATCCTATGGGATTTTTTGTATAGTACTAAATCCCTATTCATGTTTGGTTAAAGATTCTCAAATTGTCACTTCCAACATTCATCACTACCACAGTCATCAAACACAACCATTTTTCCCAAAAGTAGAAAACACAAAAACATTATTTTCTGTGTAGGATGTCATTTAATTCAATCTGGCAAGAAAAAGGAAAAAAAACACTGTAATTAAAAAAAATAAAAAATGTCCTGTCCCTTCTTCTGTATACAGAACTTAACCTCCTTGTCTTCAAATACATAAACATCTTCACAAATTTCTCCTCTTTTTTCCCAAAAACCTCTTTACAAAATCTCCACTCCCAATTCCTCAAAAGCCCTCAGAAAAAATTTCTTCTGTTTAAGAATTCTAATGGCCCTTTCAAGACTATGTCTTAGTTTTGCAGTCGTAGCTATCTTCTTTTGTTCTCTCACTTTGATACCTCCTAAATCAGGTAAAAACAATCCTTTTCAGTTCATGTCTGATTATTACAAGCAGTTTTTCCATGTGGGCTGGATTATTTGTATGATTATTTGCTTGATAAAAATTATCAGGTGGGATTAAGGCATCCTCGAGCAATACTGAGGAGGAGCTGAGGAAGATGGTGCTGGGGTCAAGGCCACCTGCCTGTGTTAACAAATGCATGAGCTGCAAGCCATGTGAGGCTACGTTGGTAATTCCACCCCACCAGAATGGGATCAGAAGGGCTGCTGATGGTGGCTATCGAGAATCATCATCCCACAGAGAAGATGATAGCTACTATCTTCTGTCTTGGAAATGCAGGTGTGGAAATAGGCTTTATCAACCTTGATGATGAAATATATATATATATATATATCAAAAAGAGCAAAAAAAAACTGTGTAATTATTGTTGTTCTTTTTATATTTGTATCGTTAGTAGATGATATGATTAGCTGTCCTATATTGTCATATTCATTTCATTTGATGTGACAAGGGCGTGTAGAATTATTTAAAATTAATTATTTTGGCATATTTTATGCTTGTATTGAAATGTTTCTGATATATATAATAAATAAAATTATTTATTTATTTTATATATAATATTATTGATTTTTTTTTTAATTTTAGTGTATTTATTTAAATTTTAGGAATAAATACAAAAAGTTATAATAAAATGGAATAATAAAACAAATAAATTCGAAGAGGAAAAAATGACAAAGAGAAAATAAAATTATCTTGCTATTATCTTTTAAAATAGAGCTAATTTTGTTAATTCATATAAAACACATCGAGTTAATTATTAAGGTCCAGATATTTTATAAATTATATGGATGATAAGAAAATTTAAGGGCCTGTGTGGTTTTATTTCCATTTTCAATTTTTATTTCCATCATTTTTAAAATGGTGAGAATTAGTTATGTAATGTGATGTGGAAATAAAAATATATTTGGATGAAATGTTTGGAAATATAATGATTATATTGGAAATGTAATGATTATGTAGGTTGTAGGTGGAGAAAGATAGAAATAATGGAATAGAGAGAGAAAGTATATAGGTTATTGGGAAAGATATATATGTTATTGGAGAATGTATTTTGAAAATGAAAATTGAAATTATGTTGGGTGAAATTTTTTAAGAAGTGATAATTTTTATTTCTGAAATAGTAAAATTGGTGGAAATGGGGTTTGGAAATAAAACAAAACAGGCTCTAAGCTGATTAATTAATTAGTACTTTAATAATGTCTAGTAAAATAGTTTAATATATACAAATTTCAACATACATTTTAAAATAAAGATAATTTTGATAATTCAATTAATATTTGAAGTATAAGATGATTTTTTTAATAATATATTTCATGTTATGTCAATTTGAGTTTGTTCGATCTGTTCAATTGTGATCTTATAGTATCGTATTCTCTAGATCAATTGCTATTAAATTGTAGAAGTGGCCCAATAATTATGGTTATTATATCACAACCTTGACAACATATTATTTATTGAGTAGTTTTACGATTTTGTATTGGGTCATTTTTATATCATGAAATCCTCATTGTTATCATAAAATCTTCATTAAAATAAGGAAAATGTTATATTGATATATCAAATAATATAAATATATTTTAATATAATTTTTTATTTATTTTTACACACGTATATAAAAAATTCATTCAAATTCAAACTCAATACTTTTCACATTACTTGAAAATTTTATATCGTTGAACCACATACTACTCTTAAATATATCTTCATATAGTTGAATTCAAGAGGCGCGTAATGCCAAGAACTATTGGACTCATTCATGCATCACTTCAAGAATTGAAACATGGACGTGGATAGTACCCCCCACCACAAATATAAACCCTATTTTTTCTGCCTTTTTTAATTTTTTTGTCGTTTTGTTGTTGTGGCCTCTTTTCTTAGTCGGGCAGAATGCCACCCTTTTCAAGTGATTGGACATCTCCCTAAGTCACTTTTTATCATGATATTTAAATGAAGACGGGTCTGAAACGTGTCATCAATGTAGGGCCGAACGAAAAAAAAAAAAAAAGAGTAAGTATTCGATTGCCGAGTGGCTCGTGGTCCAACAATAAAAATCTCCTAAATAATATAAATGGTAATTTGAATTTCTGATGTGTTTATATAAATAAAAATAATAATAAAATAAATACCCATTTGGTCTTGTTTACAAAGCCCGTTTTCATTTTTCTTGAAAATAAAAATTAAAAGTTATCAATTTTTTTTTTATTTTCACAGTTTTTTCATTTTATTTTCAGCACAGTTTTTCAACACACACTATTACGCTTTCTCTCAATTTTTACTTTTTATTTTTTTTACTTATATTTACATGACTTTCAATATAAAAATACTATATTTTTCAAATATGATTCATTTTCAACCATATATAATCATTACATTTAAAACAAAACCTCAAAACAAAATTTTATTTTCAAAAACATATTTATAACTAACTTTTCATTATTTATTTTCATCAGAAAATAAAAATATCTCCAAAAAACAAATCCAAATGGCCCCTAAGGCCAAACGAGTTAATGCTGCTTGGTTAATTAGATGTATTGTTATCATATATATATATTTTAATAATTAATAAATTACATCATATTTATATTTATATTATTACACATGTGAAATTTGATGTTCAAAATTTAATGAGCTTTTACGAGCGGTATACTTTTCATTTTCATGGTACGTTTGTATTAAAGAATAAATTTTGGACCTAATTTATTTTAAAAATTAGCTTAAAATGTGAGAATTGTCCAAGTTCATATATAAAAATTACTATTCATGTACTTAACCAGCATGGAAATCTAATACACCTTACACACGCCTAAAAATAAATATTTGGAATGTGAAATAATATGAAATTAATAACCCAACATTAGGAATGACTAGCATTGACACTATATCGAACAGTGAACCTTAAGCCTAATTCAACTCAAAACTAATTCAGCATGTGATCATTGTCTAAAATCATATATAAAGATCGTTATTCTTTTACTTAATCGATGTGGAAATCAAACAGTCTTTTCATTTTTTGTATTGTTTGAAAATGAAAAACCATCAACTTATGCTCACTTTCACACAAAAATATTTTTAATTTTCATTTTTAACTTCTTTTAAACCTTTTTCCATTGTCCTATTATTATATTAATCCAATTTAGATTTTCAATTTGACACAAAATATCTACTATCATTTTAGGATTAATAAAATATATGTATATTTAAAAATATATATTTTAAACATTAAAATATAAATCACATAAATTTTGAACCCTATACTTATGTTAATCATTATTTTCAGATACATTGAAATATAATCTCACTTTCATTTTCAAATTATAATTAATTTTTTAAAATTTGAAAATATTAAAAATAAAAACTAAAACTAAAAATATATCCAAACAGACCCTTAGTGTGCGTAAGTGTATGTAAATAAAAATAAAAAAAAGTTTAAGATTCGAAGTTTGTTCTGAACGAATTCAATTGAAAAAATAAATAACTAAAGACAAAATAATCAAGTTAAGTTGAATAAATTATTATTTAAATTTAATAATTTATTTATCAATGTTAAACTTGTATTTATATTTAATTTGAATATTAAATAAATCAAGGTCTAATAAACTCCAGTTAAATCATACACGAGTCAAATTAACATAATATTGGTATTTGCATACTTAATAAATTTAAATATTTTTTTAATAATTAATTTTGAATTAAGTTATTCATTTAAATAGTTCAGTTTACTGAAGCAAACAACCAATTCTTTGTTTTTTTTTTTTTTTTTTTCCAATTACTTTGTCAGTTCAGAGAAGACGTAGTAGTAGTTCCCAGCTACTGATATGATTTGATCACGACCCTTGATTTGATCTGATTGAGGTGCTGCTGCCATCTTTACCTTCTTGATGATACTAGGGGCAATTACATACTTTAATTTACTGCAAAGTCTAAAGGTGGAATAACATTTTTAGTTATCAACAACTATTTGGGTTATGTTTAGTTATATTTTGTCAAAATAAATTTATTTTGATCAAATATAATCAAATATATTGATCACTTTTTTATTAAAATAATAAATATTAATTTTTAAAATATTTCTTTAAATCAATTGACTTATTATTAAAAATCTCATATACATATTATAATATTTTATTATTATTATTGTTATAATAAAAAAAATCATATTCAATTATCACGTATACATATTATATATTTTATTATTATTTTTATAATAAAAAATATTATTTAATTTAATTTTTACTCTAAAAATACAACAAAAAAATATTGATTTGACTGATATAGTAAAAAATTTTCTCATCCCAAAACATAAACAAACATACCAAAACTCCGTAAAATAATTTTCTAGCTATTTCCAAAATGTAAACAAATATGCATCATATTCCTCAACTTCACTCCTCAAACTCATTCTCTCAAAACATATAATTCATATCCAAATATTACCTTGGAAGTTAACAATATAAAAACATTTTATTTTATTTTTATATTTTTAACTAAAAATACAGTCAAAACATTTATATTATAAATAAATAAAAAGTTATTTACTTTTATATAATAGCGAACTATTTAATAATCTGAATTATTTGTTTCAATTTTGATTTTAAAAATAAAAAATATAATGATAAGGTAGTCGTAAAATATAGAATGAATAAATTGTAAATTGTAGTTATTGTCTGAATTATAATTATATATGTTAAAAATAAATATAAAAATAAAAACATTTTAAAAACACACATCATAAGTACAAACCCAAGTTTAGGCTTGGGCTGGATCCGGACCCGAATCGGACATGGAGAGCTCCGGCAGAAACCGAATCGAACAAAATAATTAAATAAACATGGCTCGGCAACAGCCGAAAGAAACAGAAAAATTTCCTAAAAAATGGCTTCGTGGCCCTTTCCCTTCCCCACGAGCATTAACAACCACCGGCACAACCTTGCTCCGCCGCCACTCTACAGTTGCGCCGCCACAACTTCAAATTGGATGACCTGCTTTTCTTCTTCTAAATTTACTCTCCGATATTCATTTCCCTTCAAGCGCAATTTGTGGTCTGGCCGATGTCACGCCACCAGCCCACAGTCAGAGCCGCCTTCGAAGAAACATCCACCTTCGTCTTCAGGTACTCTTTTCTTCATTTTTTTCCTGTTCTTGGTTTTAATTTTTATTATGATCACTGAGTTGCTACCTGGTAAGTTATCGTATGCTAACTAATTTAGAATGAGCTTTATGCCTTAAAATTGATCGGTTGTTCATTTGTTTTGAATAATGAACGGATAGTAACTATGAATCTGTCACTCATTTGTCATTAATATGTTTTGGATGGTTGAAAGATTGAGAAAGTAAAATGGGCTTAGAATCAAGGAATATGTGACTTCATTAAATCAGGGGGGGAGGGTATCTTTTACTTAGGAAGGAGGGTTCTCGAGCTTTAGTCTAACTATTATAGGGAAGAAAAGGACTAGAGTTAGAGAATTTCGAAGGCGATGATTTGGTTGCAGAATCCATTGCAGCATGCTTGACGTTGCAAAAAACCATCATTTGTGGTTACATGGTGCTTCGCTTTGCTTAATATGGGAAAAGCCTATATTCGTTTATACCTAACATATTTAAGCTTGGCATTAAGAAGGTTGTCCATATTTATGGTCATGGTTGTTAGTCAATGTGATATGTGGTTGAGTGGTGAGTTATCGTTATGAGTCTTATGACACCAGCTTTGATAATATGAGTTTCAATTTGGGGAACTATATTGACTTCCCTTCAGTAGGATTTGGATATGATCTGAGGTCGACTGTCTGAGCTTCCTCCAAATCAATATGTCCTCCATGGTAGGTTGATGGGTCGCACAGTGGGACCTAAAACCTGGATCATTAGGAAGGGGTTAGAGGGGTTGTTGGGTAGGTCCTAACTATAACTCTCCAATACTTAAGTGATAAGAGAGAATGATAAATTTGTCAACAACCTACTATTTGAAAGAAAGGGATATTTACAGAAGAATGAATATATGGACTTGTCATATTAGGGTCTTACTCCATGTGTTGTAGTTGGATGGTTGAGATCTTGGTCGTACGGTGGTTTGAGGTTGGATTGGGTTGACCTGAAGGAGAGGAGCGCGAATCTTCCTTCAGCAGTGACCATTTGGTCCTCTCAGATGGGGGTGGAAATAGGTTAGGCCAGACTTTACTTTAAATAGACTAAGCCTATTGTATTAATCGTAAGCCTAAGCCTAGCCTATTACCTGACATAGGTCATTTTTTAAGACCTGGCCTAGTTTTTTTAGATTTTTCCAATGTCGAGGCTAGTTCTGAAAAAAGTCTATTTTAATTAGACTTAAATTTTATATAGATCCAGACTTTTAATCTGCTTAGGCCTTAATATGCTTAAGACTTTGATAAGGCCTAAAAATTCTATAATTTATATTAAGAAAAAATAATTGGTGTTTATAATACATTTATCTAAACTAAGAGAAAGCCGTAACCCAACATTATTATAAGTTAAATGCATATGAAAAAGATACAACCTTATAAAAAACAAATTAATACCACTTCCACAAAATGCAATATTTAATGACATAATTTTTTCACGAAACATCAATCCAAAAAATTAAAATAATTAGCAAACAATATCAACCATCACAAATTTGTTTTAAGTTATATGAATCATCAATCTAAGAGAGGAATTAATAATAAAATATAAAATAACCTTCCTAAATAAAACATTGCAAATTTTCATCCATAAATGGATGATCAGGATAGCTCGAAAAGTAATCTATTCTATTCAAGTCAAATCTTTAAAGTGATATCTTCTCCTTGTTTCCAAACCTTAAAAATAATAATAATAAAAAAAAATATTTTATTAAACACAAATAGTTTCCTAATCATTAACTTAATAGATTAAGAAAAAAGAACATTTCAACATAAAAATTTATACCTTTTATTTTCTCTTTAAACCATTTTTATTATGAAGCCAATCTCCACCACAAATAAGTGCTTTTATGGATTCTTCATTCTATCTAGAACGATAATGATCAATCACTCTTCGTCTAGCACTAAACGTAGATTCAGATGCCATGGTCGAGATTAGAATAGCTAAGACATCAACAGCCGTTTTTGATAAAATCTTATACTTTCAGCTATTGTTCTTCCACCACATCAAGGCACTAAAAGAATTACTATTATTAGGAACATAAACACCTTCGTCAAAAATAAGCTTCTAATTCTGACTTTATTTAGTGGAGCCGTTTCCTTTACATGCACAATGCTCATAATTTGATCAAACCCGGTGACTATTGAGGATATACATTTCATAGAGGTGGATGATGTGTTGCCTTGACTAGTGTTCACTTCACCAATAAAGGATGACTTTTGAACAATTAAAGCAACATACTCATCGTATGACTTTTGCAATGAAGTCAACACTTTATTCATATTTCTTTTAGCAACTTCAGATTCATATATCAATGGAAAACATATATTAGCAACATGAAATTTGCACCTGGGATCCAAAACACTGGCAATGGCCATCAACAAGTTGCATTTGCCCAATTTTTGTCAAATTTCACTTTCATGGAAGCTGCCATTTCTCTCATAAAGAGATCCTCATCCTATGATGTATTATCAATTACTTGTTTCACTCTCCAAACTTCAGCAAGGTATAAATTAGAAGTTGGATAATCACTACCTGAAATAACATGAGTTTCTAGATTGAATACTTCTAAAAGTTGACAAACTTTCTTAATCTTCTACCAATCTCATCCAAAAGCACATAGTCAAAGTGTGGTTTTTTTTCTTTATAAGCTGGAAAGGCAATCTTGAATTTCAAAGCAGTAGATAACATTTGAAATGTTGAATTCCATCTTGTTGAGCAATCAAGAATAAGCTTTCTTTCTTTTAAGTATATTTGTTCAAAACATCACAAAATGCCTTTAACCTTGAATTACTGTGATTGATATACTTGACACTCTCATGGACATTGGAACGATATTCTTAATTTTACCGAGACCATCTTGCACCAACATATTTAGTATGTGTGCACAACATCGAACATGAAACAATGCACCATCAAGAACTAACTTATTGCTCAATGATAAATTATCCTTGAGATTTTTTATGCTCGAGTTGTTATAAGAAGCATTATCCATTGAAACTAAGAACACCTTGTTTTCAATTTCCCATGCTTTCAAACACTTGAACATAGCATTAGCCACATCAATTCCATGCCTTAGAGCAGGTACTTCCACAAAACTTAAAACCCTCTTTTGAAGTTGCCACCTCGCGTCAATGAAATAAATTGTAATAACCATATATTCAACTATTTGGTGAAATTGACTTCCACATATTAGTGGTTATACTGATCTCGCTTGCAATTTTTAACTCCGCCTTCAAATTATTCTTCTCTGCCTCATAGATTGCTAAACAATCATTTCTTGCAGTTTTACGAGTAATTTTTTGAAATTCCGAATTGACATATTGGAAGTCTCGCATCCAAACTTTATCCTCAAGAAAGGTTGTTCATGTACCATAATCGCAGTGGTGATAATTTCTTTCATCTTCTTATTGGAATACCTAGTTTTAGGAGTTATGAAAGGATTAATACCTGACTTAGAAGGTAGAAATGCAATTGTGGATTGAACCTTTTCTGATGCCATGTGCATCTTCCTTTTCAAGCAATTTTTTGCGTGCCTCCTTAGATGGCTTATGCTAGCTCCTTTTCCACCAGTAGTTAGTTTACTTTACAAAATTTGCATAAAGCATTTTTTGCACCTCCACCCTCTTGAATCTCATTAAAATCATTTCAAATGGAAGATGTTTACTGCCTCTTTTTCTTAATTACACAACTATTAGGCATATTTTCTTCAAGTTTACTTGAATTTGGTTGAACACGTTCATCACCTTGAGTTGTATCTCTAGGAGGATTAAGATTAGATGAAGGTTCTTCATTAATTTCTAATAGAGAAGACATTATGTAATCCTGTAATATATATAGAAAATAGATCGCTAATAAAATATAAAAAGAAGAATAAAGCATGCTCTATAATATAAAAGTTTACACTTTAATACAAAAAGTTACAAGTTAACAACAAGTAAAGCTATTCCTATGTTTTTGCATGAATATCTATTTATTTTAGATTAAGTAGTCATAACTCGTAATTTCTAACTTTGCTATAAGATAGTGGTGATTCTTTTTTCCTGCAGCTCAAAATTATATATATTTGTAAAAATACTCGAATTCAATTATAAAAAGAGTGAATAATGACCACAAAAGTCATGATCTCTTAACTAGAAATTTTCAATTTTTTATTGATGCATCAAAGATGTATTGGAATACCCATAAGCTTTCAAAGTGGCCTACTATTCTCATGCAATCAATTCAATTCATGATTAGGTGATCCACTCCCACATAAACACACACGGGGTTTATGAATTAGATTTGCAAACTTTTCATGTTTCAATTAGAAAAGGCAAACAACAGAACCAAAATCTTAATAGAGAAGAAAATGTTTTTAAGCATAACGAATTGAACTAAGAAATGTTGTTAACTAAAGTACATGCTGGGCTTAATATCACAATTATCCTTCGTTATAATATAATTGTCCCACAAGTACAACATCAAACATCTATCATGGATCTAACAAAAAGAACGTACATTGAAGATTGCAGATTTCCTCCAATTGAATTATATGAGCTTGAGCTAGGGGGTGGTTTGGTCCCAGTATTAGGAGGCTACTTTAAAGGGTTCTCTCTTGAGACAACTATGGAGATATCTATTTTTGATTCTCACAAGCCTTCTTTATAGCGGCTGCATTTGTGATTGAAGAGATGGAGACGTCTAACGGGTTAACGAACCTACAAAGGCTGGGTTTAGATTTTTAATTTATCTTTTTTAGTTATAACTATATAATTAGTTCATAATTATATTTTTTGTTACTTTTGCTTTTATTGGAATGTATTATATATTTAACTATTTATTTTATTTTTTAAGGACAAATATTCTTAAGAAAATAATAAAAAATTGAAATAAAATGGTTATGTATTAATTAGGAGCATAATATATAATTAGACTTTTTTAAAAGCCTATACCTAGTCTTTTTGACCAAATAGGTTTCTAACCTGGCTATTTACTGAACAGGCTAGGCCAAGCCATGGCATTGATGTACGGTCTAGCCTATTCCCATCCCTATTCTTAGAGTATAAATAGGGTTTTCTTCTGGTTTTTCCCCATAGCAGGATATGATTTTGCAACTTCGTTCAGCATATGAATTTCCTAGCATGTTATTTTGTAATCAAAATTCCTCCATGTAGTGAGTATTTTAGAGAAGAAGATTTGATGGAATTGTTAGCACTGAATGAAAATTTAATTCATATGTGTTGTATTACATCTAATGTCAAAAGTGACGGCAGGTAGCTGGGTAATTGAATCTTTACCAACGAAACAAATTAATGAATTTGGTGAACCTGTACAGTGAGGACAAAAAAGTTTGGAGGTTTTCTGATTTGTTAGAGAAGTTCCATATACTTCCCAAGACCATAGTGGTATGTGAAAGCTAGGCTCATAAGTTATAATTGTACTTCAATAGTATTTCTGCAAGCCCTATGCAGTTTATCATTTCAGCATCGTTTATTTCCGTTGAGTTTTTTTACTCCTTTGCTGTCCTTAATATAATGCAAGCCAGGCTTGATGTAGCTCTGCATAAATAAGAGCTTAACATCATATTATTGAGAGGGTTCTGTTGTATTTAGTTGAGAAGAGAGACAATTCTTTTGAGCCACTACGCAGTGCTTTCTGAGTAAAATCAATGACAACTGGGAGGGAGTTGTACTGGCACTTTGTGATAAGTTCAGTTGGTCTTTTGACTCTGGATGGCCTGAAAGTTCCATTGAAATTGGAATCTCCATATTATTGTTTCAGTATATCATTGAGGATGCCGACCAACATGTGGATGATACTTTTGCTGAATAAAATGTTTCCTTAAATGCTAATCTTAAATGTCAGGGTGTATGAACTTGAGAACAGGCTCCTCATGGTGCAAGTAAAGCTTGGGCTATGCAATTGTTAATAGACTGGTTAGTCAGCAAGTTAAAGCCCCGACTTGGGATCTAGCCATGGCTTTCTCACTTCAAAGGCTTTATTTTGTGCCTGGCAACTAGAACAGCATTCTTTCTGCGCTTCTCCTTAAGATTTTCGAGCCAAGTCAGAGGATTTCTTCTTGACAAATGACACAGAGCCAAGAGAAATGCTCTAGTTACAAATTGAGTCCAGTGCCCATAAGTTCAGATGCCAAATACATTTTCCAATAATTTCATGCCATCATAGAATGACGAACCATAGTTATGAAGCCATCATGGACTTGCTGTCCTTGTTTATTTTTCATTGTGGTGGTAGTATTTGACCTTGATGATTATTGATCCATTCATTTACAAGTTATCTCGTAGCCATTTTATTGGGGAGAAGTTCTAGATACGGAATTTCATTTTAGTCTTGTGATATGAAACTGCTTGCTCATTTAGAAAAGGTTAGAATCAGGCACATTTCTGTTGTGATTCTTTTTTGAAAAATATCTATTGCTTTTTGCACATTTCCTTGGTAGAGCATCAGTTTTGGATGCTGAAAATCAATATCTGGTAGGTTTTTGTCAAAGAAAAAGTATAATGCCACATAACGACTTATTAACATACTTTTCCTCCAACAATTCCCCATCAATGTGATAAATACTGTTCTACATTATTGCTGGGCAGGGAATTGCAGTTGATTTATTGTCTCTTAGGATCTTTTTGGAGACTAAGAAAGAATTATTAGTTGGCCTGATGTGTATGCTAGCGAAACTAAATAATTTCACCTGGAATTGATTTCATATTGTTATTATTTTGGTTTTCTTCTCTGAAGCAACTAAATTTCCTTCACAATGCTATTTGATTGAAGACAAGGATATTCCAGTGTTTGTGTATGGTTCACAGCCACTATAAAATTCTATCATATATAAAGCTTGAAAAGTGGAGGTATTGATTTATTTTTGCATTTTATGATATGTTGAATTTATGAAAATTTTCATGATACCACTTTGAGTTCCCCCATTGGGTGTCAGCATGTTGCATATGCTAATCATTTGAAAGTGTTAGATTCTATTATATGTCTATAATATAGTTTAATTATCGTTTTCTCCATTTCTTTTTCTCTTTTAACTCAATATCAGTTGCTGAATTTTCACTGGCATTGCTTGTTATGTGTTTATCAGGTGTACTGGCGACTTTTGCCAGATTTCAGGATACACTGCAGATCTTCTTTGCTGTGCTATTTTGGATGTCTCTTTTCTTCTGGTCTGCTGCATGGGATGGGGGGAATGGTGGCAGAAGGAACAAGGGTTCTCGATTTAGGAAATAATTCTGTAGGCTTTCATACTGTACATATTCTTATAAGAGTTAGATACTGAAGAAATATGAGTGTTTGGAATAGTCAGAATTAATAGAAACACGATTATTGTTTTAGACAAGTTGAATTTGTGGATCCACCACAATAGCCTCAGTATTTATTCCAATCAATGCAGATCATTCTTGCCCTTGTTTCTCCATAGGAACTGAATTTGGAAGTTTTCTGGTCAATGGTGACATGCTATGCCTAACTTCATGAGTAAAGGAAGGCCTGGTGTTAATCTCTGTGGATGAATAAATCTCCTCAAGATGTTTTTTATACAAAAAACTGATTTCCTGCTGCATAATGTATTGACGGCTGTCGAGCATTTGATGTTTATGTGTGTCATTTTGTATGCTTGCTAAAATTTTATCCGTGTATCTCATTTGGAACTAACCGATCTAAATATAGATCTTTTTCGGCTTTTCACTAGTAAAGCAGGTAAATTTCTTTTCTGCTTGACCTTTTCCTACCTCGCCTTATTTTCTTCTGTCTAAGACAGTCATTTTGCCTTTACCAGAGCTTCCGCATTTTGAGTTGCCTAACACCAAAATCAAAGTATCATATTTTCTGTTCTGTTTTCATGAAATAAGTTTCTTTTTCTCTCATTTAAATGCACCTGTCAGAACCTTTCCCCTTCCCAAACCTAACTTCAACCACCCCAAACACTCTCACATGCCCGCACATCCTCTCACTCTTTTTCCTTTTTTGTCAGGAAAGCTCTTGGCATCTTTATGAAAAGTTCTTCAAAATGGATAGCAGGAAATGTGTGATCATGTACATGGTAGGTTCTTGTTCATTAGGCCATATGAGCTGGATTCAAATAAAAAGAGAATGAAGTTACTTGAAAAACCTACATGTTTTATCTAATGTACCTGTTTGTAGTATTATAGAATTATTGATGAGAGTGTCTTGTAGGTCACATATCTGATCCAAAGGCATATCGCGGTCCCAGTTTGGACAATGTATATAGCATGTAAGAGGTAATAAGCATTGCGATTGCACGTGTTTAGGTCAAGTCAAATGATCTTGGTACTCATGTACGGGTCTGTCTCAGGCTTATTGGTGGAGAGACCGTAGCTAGACGACGAATCCAGAGACGAAAGTGATGGGCTTTGTTTTCTGCTCTCTTCCGAGTCGTGGCAGCTGGTTATTTGATGATCAAACTAAGCCTGGGGTATGTGTTTTTCTTGTATTCAATGGAGTTTTCATTTCAATTATTTGAAACGTTAAGCTCATAATGCCCTTTATGATGAGTCTGGAGAAGCTACATGACTGGACAGTGTCTGTTGCTTGTCTTTGTCAGCCCTTCAAAAATCTTGCTCAATTTGCGAAGATATGTTAAAAGGCAGCTTAATTTTCCTCCAGAAAGTAGAAAGAAATCTTTATTGGTGGAGCCCAGAGTTGCTAAAATATCAAAGTTATGTGTTTTTCACACTGTGTTTCCTGTCTCATTGCATAATCAAGGCCCTGTTTCAATTTATGAACGGTTGTAATTGAAGATGATCTTCTCCAATCCCCTTTATTGCTAGGCCATCAGTAAAAAATTGTTGGGATAATGCTTCTTAGACGCATTTTATTTTGTAATTGTAGATATTGAGTAGATAACTAGATAAGTGAATTCTCTCTTTGGCAAAAAATCGAAAGTCATTAAAGGTGGGGTGGGGGGTGAACATAGCTAGTCTCTCAATTGTCTATCTTATACTGCATTTCTCAAGTTGGAATAGGAGAACCCTTCTCTTTTCTTGCCTTACACCTTGGTAAGGAAGGAACAGACTAGATACGATCAGACAAACTTAACAACATTAGAGTGAGCTACAAGATTTCGTAGGATTGAGGAATAACAATAGTTATATTAGAAGCAAGTTGTATTGCTAGCGGTAATTATATTGAAAATGAGTTGTATTTGGTTTGCTGCTTGTGTGTTATTAATTTGGACGGACCATATAATTTCTGTATTGATTTTAATTTTTTTATTTTTTAATCTTTGATTAAATCAGAATGCAATTTTGTCTGTTTTCTCTTTAATAAAGGTCGCTTTCTACCAATCCTTTGGTGCGCCGTGTCGCCCGGCCGTTGGCCGCCTACAAAACCAAGAAGAGTCAATTCGACTAAAACAAGCGGCCAAAATCACGTACCGCTATTTCTTTGGCCGTTGCATTTTATACCGCAGAGAACACAACAAAGGGACTCTTCTGGGTTGACCCCCTCAATCATATGTGCACTTTAAATAATTAATTAATTAAATTTATATATGATTTCAATAAAATTCAAGAATGTAAGTGGTTAAATCTGAATTTTGTCGCGGATTTGGCTAACTTTTCTCCAACATATATATTTTTATTGTATATTTTAAGCCTCAAAATGGAAAATATAATACTTATCTTCTTTTAATTTTAGGTTTTAAAAAATAAAAATGTGAGGCCTTTAATTTAGAAGCCTCATATGTTTTTCTTTTTTCATATTCTAGGTCTGGCAAATAGTATAAAGCCTTTATTTTGAGGCTTTATTATTTAAAGTTACAATAAGTAATTAAGTGATTCTAATAAATAAAAAATATAAATATAAATTTTCTTCCTTTTGATTATTCTAAATCTCCTCTTTATCACTTTAAATTCTTATTGTTTTCCTTAGTTAACCCTAGCTACTTCCCTTCTTTTTCAATACTAATCACTATAACTTCTCTCTTTTTTAATGCCAATTGCTAAGTTATGTTCCAATATTAATCACTAAATATTATTTTAGCATTAATTATTGAAATTATTGAATAATGTTAACTTCAAATCAAGATTTTATTTCTTAACCTTTATATATGTATACATATATGTATGTATTGCTTCAGCTAAAAGAAGTTTTTCAAATATGAAACAAATAAAATTTTACTCAAGGTCAATAATGTCTTGTACTTAAGCTATCAATTGAAAAAGAAATATTACAAGAAATTAATTATAAAATTATAAGCAATAATTTTGTATTTAAAAAAGTTAGAATAATAAAAAATATTTAAATAGTAATATTTTATATAGAATTTTTTCTTTTTTTCTTTATGACATACAAAATACTAGACACTTGTACTAAAAATGTCTTATTTTTATATTTCGTTTTAGGCCTTAAACTTTGTTGAGATGGCCTGAACCACACTCTTTTTAATGCAAGAACTTGTATCTTGTTCCCTATTGTTATCTCCCTCTATCATTATTCTTAACTCCAATTTTATCATTACTATAATAAGTTTGTAATGACAAGAATACTGATTCTCAAAGTCGTAAATATAATAAAATACAAAGTTTCTTTTTTGATATAAACAAATTTTTTTTATCAAAATTAAAATTTTTTTTCTTTCTAATATTTCTTTTTCAAAGGAATTTATAGAAGATGGAGAAAAGAATGAGATTACTTGCAGTGAGATCTATACCTTCAGTATGGTCTACGATGCGTGAGCATCAAATGCATGCACTTAAAAATCTTTATAATACATTAAAATTCAGTATGCCCAAATTGCCTAGTACATTGGACTGTCAGATTGAGGATGTTTGGCAAATTTTATTTAAAATGTCTTATAAGTTCCTACATTTTATAAGATGTTTTTGAAATTCATAAGATATTATATCTTTTTTTTAAAAAAAATAAGTTCTTAAAGTGTTTGGATAAAATAATATGTTGGAGCTTATAAAATGTTAGTAATGATAGTTTTGTAATTAATATGATTAAAATTAAGCTAGTTTGATAAGATTTTCAAAATAAATTAGACACTTCTTATTTTTTTAAAAAGAGTTTATAAGCTCATAAAATTTAATTTTAGGAGTTTATAAGCACTTTTTAACAAAAAAATACCATACATTTTTTCATATCTTATAAGCTTTCAAGCATCTTATAAAATATTTTGAAGAGTTCATAAGCTCACCCAAACACCCTCTTAATCTATTGATTTTATAAAATTTGATTTAAAGAATGGGTATTGTTATTTGCATTTCAAAGTTTGTTATTGACACTCCAATCGATTTTTAGTATATAGAAATTGACCATTATATTCTTTTATTTTCAAGATATTATTTAATTTAAATTGCTGAATGATTATGCTCTTAGTGTACTATTCAGTGTCCTATTAAATATAATTATGATTTACTCCTAACATTGATCCATCCATATCAAACTTGATAGAGCATATAAAAATAAATCAATTATTCAATCTTTAAATTTAATTACCTCACTGAAGATGTGACTATGAACTTCAATAGGAAAGTGATAGCATCACTATAAAATAGTATATTTTCACACCTTAGAGGTGGATATTGTACTTTATAAAGATTGTTGTGTAAAGTTATTTCAATTAGAAAAGTGAAATAAAGGAAGAAAAGAACGTTGCACCTCGTTATCTAGACCTGATAAAAAATTACTCATACCCGTGGGTACCAAAAAAAATGCAAATAATGGGTCTTATTTTCTCCACCCAATAAAATGCAAGTAATTTTACCCACCGTCTAATTATCTGCCACTTTTTAACCCAGCCCAAGGGTACAAATGGGTAATCCATGAATAACCATATATATATTTATATATATATATATTAGATTTTTCTCCAATTCTCACAAAAAATTTGGAAGGTATAATATATTTTTCTATGATAACAATAAAGTTTAAGTCGTATTTAAATTTTTAGCTCAAATTTTTTTTTACATATAATGAGATTTAAATTTGAATTTTAAAATATAATATAACTTAAAATCGATAGATGTTTAAATACTTAAGTTGTACTTTTCAAACTAAAATACTTGACATACTTTAAATACTTGTTCAATGTAATTTTTGATATTCGTAGCTTTTTATTAGTTTTATTTAGGTAATATTTGAATAATATTATGTAAATCAAAAAATATATATTAATTTACCAGCAAGTATAAAAAATAAAAATAAAAATATCAGTACTTGTGCGTTACTCATTACCCACATTCATAGGTAATGGATCCACTGCCTCTATTCAATAAAAAATAGATAATTTTACCTATGGGTAAATTTGCTCAACCCGTCACTATCCATTTTCTAGGTTACCCACGAGTATCTCATTCGCCAGGTCTATTGTTATTTCATAATAAGTTAAACAAGTTGATGTAGAATGTTCTCATGAATAATAAAGTTAAAAGTGATAATTATTATATTAAAAGGTATACGTGTCTTGCAAATTAGTATAAATAGATTTGAAAAGTAAGTGGATATTTTGGTCAATATCCTAATATAAAAATTTAGAATGGAGTGCGAATAACAAAATTTGAAGTTTAAATAACAGTATCCTTAAAAAATTAATTATCTTACTTAATTATTAATTTTATAATATTTGATTTGAAGAATTAATTGTCTTTACTTAATTTCTTTAAATGCATGATTGCACTTGATTTACTTCTTAATTTAATTAAGTTTATGATCATAAATATCTTCAAAAATATGCTTTAATTTAGCTATTCTACTTAATTGAGCTCTTCAAATCATGCAACATAATCATGTATTCATTACTTTTCCTAAAAAATCAACCCAAATAATCCAACATTTACTTGAACTCTATTATTGGCTATGTCATACCCTTTTCTCACGCCCACCTCCAACTCTCATGTCCTATTGGTTATGTATACATGCCCTGTCGCCCTCCGACGTCGCCGGTGGGCCAAACTCTAGAGTAGGGCCGCCACAGCACTCACCAGCGGCGACTGCTCTGGCCACCTAGTCCATGTTCACGTGACCATTTTCCAGACATGCACAAATAACAATTTTATATAAAGCCCATAAAATCTTTGTCCATTTTATCCCGCTAGATTCCAATCGTACCGCCAGCATTCAACCCCCACGGTCCTATAAAATGCCCACCAACTCCGCTAGTTTCCTCCCCTTCTCCTCAGAACGGAGGAGCTTCGCCTCCAAAAACATATAGGAATAGAGAATTCAGAAAAAAAGAATGTTGCTAAGAAGCTCTTCTACGCCAATCTTGAATTCATGGCTACCCAATTCAACAACAGGGTCTGTGTCATCGTCAGAATCCGATACCCTACCCCAGTTGACGAGAACGCGATCGTTCTGCTTGACGATGTCGTTTGATGACAGTTTCGGGAGGAGTTCACAGAATCGAAACGCGTTGGCTTCGGATCTCAAAGATCCAGCGAAGCCCAAGAAGAGCTTGAGGCTGCCCGCGACCCCGAAGCCCGCGAAAATCAAGGAGAGAAGAGAAGGACAGGAGGCGGGGTCCATTTTCCTGTTGAGTTCCGGGTTAGGTGCTGCTGCGGAGGAGGAGAAGAGGTCTTCGGAGGCGCCGGAGAGGGAGAGGGTGCCGCAGACGCTGGTAGTGGGCGGAGGCATTGGGGGCAGTGTAGGCGGGGGGATGTCTGGTGGTGGGAGAGGCTCGGATGACGGTTCGGATTCAGGTTCACAGGATCCGGGGAGTTGGCATAGGCGTCAGAGCACGGACGCGTACTATGAGATGATGATACAAGCTAATCCGGGGAATCCTCTCTTGCTAGCAAATTATGCTAAATTCCTGAAAGAGGTACTTTCTTCGTTTAATTACAAGATGATTTCCCTGAAAAATGTTAAATTATATAATTAGATTGCAGGATTCTTCGAGCTTAGTTCTTTAGTTTGAATTTACATTCGTTAGTTTATAATCCTAGTGGTGTTGAAGTTTGATTTGGGAATTCTATCATGTGTTGTATGTAGGTTAAGGGAGACTTTGCAAAGGCAGAGGAGTATTGTGAAAGGGCAATTTTGGCTAATCCATCTGATGGGTATGTGTTATCACTTTATGCTGATCTAATATGGCAGACACAAAGAGATGCTGCTAGAGCTGAGGCTTATTTTGATCAAGCTGTTAAAACTGACCCCAATGACTGGTGAGAAACCTGATGACTTCCCTTCTTGATTTCTTAGATACTTTTCCTCATAGTTAGTTCAAATCTTGTATTAGTAGCTTGAGTAAAAAGTTTATTGTGCTTTTCTTTTTGTGGGCCAATTTGTTAAAGTACCAAGAATGGTTAAATGTTGGATTTTTGCATTCTATAGCGATGAAAGCTCCATAAGGGTACCTGGAATGTAAAGGGTATATCGAGGATTCCATTTTAGATCTTCTTGTGTGACATGCCCTGAAATTATCTTGTGGTCCATTGAGTCTTTTGGTTAAATAGTATTTATGTGGAACGAGGCATCGGGAAGAATCTTTTGGTTTCTTTGTTTTATTTTTTTGATCACTAATTTGTGGCCAAAATGTACAATGGCATTCATTTGCTGGAACCAGTTTTTGATGGGATTGCAAGGTTTGAGCTCGAAGGGCTTTTCCTTTCGACAGATCATGTTAGTTAATCAAGGATTGACCAAATGATAGATTTGATGTTTTTTGGCTTTGTTCAAATTTAAGATTCTGCCGAGGAAAATGCTAATAGAAAATGTAATGGAATTAAAATTTTCATTCGTTTCCCCTTCCCTTTTCTTTCCTCATTGAGATCAATCCGAACATGGCATGATTTTTATCTATTCTTGGTTTGATCTTTACTTTGGTGAAACTGAATCCATGTTGATTTCCTGGCAGTTACGTGCTGGCTTCATACGCTCGATTCTTGTGGGATGCTGAGGATGATGAAGAAGAGAAAGAGGAGGTAAAAAGCCAATGCGGATCAGAAAGGAATAATCCACCTTCCAAGTTCTTCCAAGGAGAATCTCACTGGCCTCCTCTTGCTGCAGCTTCTTAATCTAATATATCTTTACCTAATAGCTTGAGTTTGTAGTAATATGGTACTAATGAAGTCCAATGGAAAGAGTTTGCTGACTCATATAGGAGTTTTCCATCTTGGTTTTTCCTGCTGTTCTACTGTAAATATAGAAGAATAACAAGATTTTGACTTGTAATAACTCTATATTGCTGCAATAATGGCATAGTTGTCTTCTTGTCTTTCCATCGTTTTGCTTTGGCCCAAGAAACTGATGTTTCTAATATAAGTGGTTTAGCCCTCACTTCATGTAATTTAGGAATAGACAACTAGAAATATGTTGGATCATCTCATTCAAAGTATTGTTGTTTTTCATGTTGTGGGTGTAAGTTCTTCTCCATTTATTTTGATGCTAACAGAAGGGTCCCAATGGGATGGAATTTCTGTGGGTGGATGTTGATTTTATTTCCAAGCATACCACAAGTATAACGATAATCTTATAAAAGATTTTAATTGCATTAATATACTTATAATATTCTTTTTTAATTTTATTTTTAATTTTGGAATCACCTTCACATGCCTTTCGAGGAATCATCCTTTGGCCTGAGGTTGGAGGAACTCTTAAATAAGCAACTATAAATTAAAATTAAATTAGTTAATATATTTAACCCATGCATGTGGTAACAACTAACTCCACCCAATATTTTAATATATGTCAAATAAATTAATATTAGTTAACTATACTTTATGCACAAATAAATTATAGTTACACTACAAAATTAATCATGTAATGAACTTTATTAACATATTGAATTTTAATTTGTACTCATTGGTATTATAAACTTTCATTATTCATTGTTTTAATATATTTTTCAATAGAGTTAATAAGGTTATTTCTTAAGTGTTATATTGTTTAGTGAGATGAAGAGTGACCTTTGTTTTTGTGTTTTTCCTTTAATGGCATAAATATGTGGCTGTGCAAATATGAAGTCCATCCATATTTTAATAAATATTTAATAAACAATTTAATATGAAATATAAATTAGGGAATTGAATATAAAAAATATTTTTAAGGGACGTGTGTATCTCTATTATATATATGCTTAATTTTATTTTGATTCTAAAATGGTTTCTCTATGCTATTAAAAATATAGTTCAAGAAACGTGTGCCTTCATATAATTTGTCTGAACGAGGGCTGTAGATGGATATTTAAAAATTCATTTATCGTTAGCATTCATATTCGTTTATACAAAATTTATCCGTATTTGTTTAGAGTAGATATTATCTGTATTCAATTAATAGATATCCGATTATAAATGGATACGAATATGGTAAATGCGTATCTGATCCTTTTAATATCTGCTCCGAATATATATATTTACTAAATAATATATTATTTATATTTTTAATAAAAATATCATAATCTATATATGTGTGTGTGTATATATATATATATATATATATAAATTACAATTGAAGAATTGGGAAGAAAAAGAATAAATTTAAAAAACTATTGTAATATAGAGAAAAAAATTAAAAAATAATGTTAATCAACATAATTATTATTGGTTGATTTTATAATTAATATACTTAAATACCATTATTGTTATTATTAATAATAAGTACTAATAATTAATTATAAAACCAATTATTAATTAAAAATTATACTATTTGTTTAATTGCTTTCTTTTTAATGAAATTATTATATAGTTCTGTCTATTAGTTAAAATATGTGTTTGTTATATGTTCATAAATTCACGTATTTGGATATTTATAAATAGATATTTAAATAATTATCAACGAACATGAATATAAAAAAATAATTTGAATACGAATAAATTTAATAAAATATGAATAAATTTAAATAATTATAATCGACTACGAATATATTTAAATTTGATCGAATACGAATCTGAATATTATTTTTAAATATCTGTAAAATTTGTATTCGTATCCGAATATTTAAAAAAATTAAACGAATAAGAATATAAAAACAGTTAATTGCTTATGTTAATATCCATTTACACCCACTAATGACAAGAGAATGGTGACGCCAGCACTTGCTCCGTCACATGTTTTCTTCCAACAAAAACGATACTGCTCAATAGTCCCTGGACTTAGTACCTTCTTCCTCGCTCTTGCTGTCTTTGCGAGGCAGGGCTTGCTCGGGTCGGGTTGCTAGGTTGGGTATACCTTTCAATAGCGCAAATGCAATTCACTGTTAATGATCTCGATCTTCGCAACCCAGTTCAGTTTCTAGATGGGTCGTTTTTCTCCACGTAATTCGGGTAATATCAATTACCAGATTTCCGTATAATCCGTTTGATGGCAAGAACACACTTGAGGCCCTTACAGTTTCAATCTCTTAGCTATGAATATGTAAAGATGATTATACTTTGAATATTCTTATTAGATGGAGAGGGAAATATTTTCTCTTTCTGTGCTGGATTGTTTTCGTTATCCAGTGGAAACAAATATTTTGTTATCCAATAAATATATGCTGCCCTTTTTCTTGTCTTTTTATTTTCTTTGTGGCTGCCCGTTTCTGGATTCTAATTATACCCCTTGCATCTGCATGAATTTGGCTCGAGGGTTGGAGGTCATACAAAACTGCATGAGTTGTATAGCTTGGATGCTTGGGCTCTTATCTATCTGATGAAGCAATAACCAAGCTTCTTTTAGATGCTTGGTTTCAGAAACCCGTGTTCTTAAGATCAAAGAATTGGGAGGAAAAAGGGAGAACGCTCTCTGTTCACAGTTCTCCTTTAGCAGGAACCTCTAAAACCATAAGAACCCTTAGTTAGTATTGATTCCAATTCAGCACCTTTTGAGTGAGATTCTGAGAAGAGTTATTTTTTTGAAGGGCAAAGTGCTGTCAAGAACATAGAGGAGGTAGGAAACTTGTAACCATGCAGTTGTGAGAAATGGAATTCTTTTGAGTGGAAATGTTGTGACATTGAAAAATTCGTCACCATGATAACGTCCAGTTGAGATTCATATTATTGTCTTCAGGAAATATTAGATCCAACCATGATTTCTTTATGCCTTTGTTCCCCCTGCACTCCTTCTTTTTTAATAATTAAATAATTTTTATTGGTTTTTTACTTTTTGTAGTTTGCCAAAGGAAGGGTATTATGGATTTGTTATCCATATGTATTGGTTTTACTTTCTGTGGTGTTACAAGCAAATCCTACATAATTTGCAACCCTCATTTCTTACAGTTCAGAGATTGACCTTTTTGGGAAATTGAAAATATGAGGACTTTTGGATGGGAGCTATTTCCAAGCTTACTTGAATGTGCACCTAATCTTGAAAGCGTGTTTGTAAAACGAACAAGTATGTCTACACTTGTTACTTAAGTGTAGTTGTAAATACAATTCTTGATTGATTTGTGATATTTTATCTTTCCAGTGTCTCAACAGGGACAGTGGAGCGTTGACTCTTCAATGCCGGGACCTCTGCTCAATTATATGTCACTGAATGGGTCTTCTTGTTTGAGATCAATAATGTAGATGCTGAAAATTCAGAGAAGATGTATAACATGGCTTTGGAGAATGTAAATGCAACTAAATGGAAATAGTTAAATTTGGGTATGAGTTTTCTTTTTTTGAACTGCAGGAGAACACTTGAAGAAATTAGTTATTTTTTGTCAATGATGCCTTTCTGTCCTTGTTTTGAAATGAGTTTTGTGGCATATGAATTATTTGTGAGCTGATCTGCTGTGCTGTGTATTTACTTCTTCTGGGTTTCTCTAATAGGACATAGTGCCATAACCTTTCTGTTAGTTGATACCTTTGGATACTAAAAGTGACGCTGATTTTTCTTTCAATTATATAATGGTAGGAAACTTGGGCATTGATGATGCAGGCCCGTGGTGCACAACTGGTAACATGACAAGTGTTGGTGATCATCAATGATTGATGACCTGCAAATGCTGAAAAGTCATTAAGAAAGACAATGAGTAGCAAGAAAGATGCCCTTGGGTATGACTGGTCTAGCATGCAGTGCATGTTGGGATACCATATGTGGGCACTGGATCATGTACATTTTGTTCATAATTGCGATGAAATATATATTCCACATGGGAGCATGGGAAAGGGGTACTTAAGGAAGAGGTTATAGACTTTTAGAGAAGACCACACTCATCTAAATGTATCAATACTTTAGGAAATGGTATAAAGATATACATCTGGGAGATAATGAACGCTTTTTGAGCAACATAGTAATGAGTTTTCCACTAAATGTTGGTGTATGAAAGGCAGGCCATATAATTCTAAGCATTTATTAGTGGTAGCATTGTCAGGAATTGGCTATTCAGTTTTCTTCATGTCTTTATTTTGTAATCTGGTGATACCATACAACAATGTGCATCTGTGGAAGGGCTTTAATTACATATTGTTTTTTCTATTTAATTTATATCATTAAGAGGAGAAATATGAGTTCAGTTTTTAACTAAGATAACAAGTTGCATTGTATTTGATACTTTGATCGGTTTGATATTCTTCTCCTTTGTAATATTTTTCTGTTTGGATTTCATTAGTAATTTTAACAAAGGATTAACAACTTCAATGGTAGTATATCACTGTACCGTGTATGGACTATGGAAAACATTCACCTTATGGAAGCAATGGTTTGAAGACCTTGTGTAATGAAGTACTTCCTTTTTTCATGTAAAGCAGAATCCATGGCCTTTAAGGAGACATCTATCGAGCAGGCACAGATTATTGGAAGAAGGAATTTTTAATGCTTGGACAGAAGGATGAAAACTTTGTGGAGTACCAAATCAGGTGACCCAATAGAGAGTTTTAATGGATTGATTTAAGACTCAGTTATTAACTTCTTTTTTTGTTGTTTATTTCCTTCCTTGATTACTTCCTGTCTTTTCCCACAGGAAAAGAGAAAGGGAAATGCTTGGCATTTGATCTGTATGTCAGCTTCGTATCTGATGGTCTAAAATTTACACAATCATTAGGCATCAACACGACCATTTTGAGAGTATGCACTTGCCTCCTTTCAAATGAATGAATGTTTAATTCCCAAAAAGCTTTTCTAACTCCTGTTACTATTAAAGTATTTGTGACTAATACCCAATTTTGAAATTCTTTTCAGAGTCTGTTCATATTTATGCAGGATTTACTTGAAATTTGATATCTTTGGGAGAGTTGGAGAATTGGGATAATAGCATATTAAATAATTGAAGAGTGGCACAATTGCTGATTGGAGGCTGATGTCATGAGAGGCCGACATGTGTTTTCCAAGCTCAGTTTGCATGAGCGGGCATCTGTAACGCATTATGAGAAATTAAGGTGCCAACCTGCCACCAACTTGCTTTCTTATAAGCATGTGTCCTGTTTTGTCTTCCGTTACATGCATAGAAAATAAACTTATACATAAATGAAAGAGTTCGCCAGGGCTGGACTCTGTAAGCGAAAGAGTGAGGGTGGTGGCGTAGAAGGTTCTGGTGATACTATTGCTAGGAATATTTGGTAGCAGAAAGATCTGCCTAACATGCTGTAGAGAGGAAAACAAAGGTAGACAGGAATGAGATAAGGAAAACGAACAAAAAGAAGGAGAAAGAAGAAGAGATGTTTGGGTGGATTATGACTAGTGATACTGTCATAGATAGAAGAAAGAAGAAAGGGTAAGAAGAAAAGAAAGATAAGTTTTCTTGCCAAACTTGTCAGTATGTTTTTGGTATTTCTGATAAATCTGCTAAAATTAGTTTATGGATCTCTAGTTAAATTGAGAATCAATTAGCCATCTTATGAAAAAATATAATTTTGAACATGCTTGACTATATTAACAGATTATGTAATTACTGTTTATTTACCGCTGTTGTAATAATAGAAATAGGTAGCATGGCTACAGAGATAAGCATATTAAATGAGTAAATAATTTTTGCTTCTTTTCATGCATGCTCATAATTGAAAACAAAGTATATATATTCATTTTGCTCCTGATAGGAACTGGATTTTACTTTTTGCTTTGCATGGTTGATAAAACTAGGAGTCGAATAGCATGTTTAAAATGATTAAAATCGGATTTCCTACTTTTGACTCGTGCGCACACTAATTGAAACTTTCTCAATAAATTATTGTTTGAGGTATGTCACAATGTAAATGCCTTAACATTTATTTATAATTTGATACAAGTTCCTGAACTATAATTCAATTAGAGTTCATTATCCAAAGTGTGATTCATGAATCTATTTTATTCAATCAGAATTTGTTTTTTAAGCTCTGTTTCATGAATCTATTGCAATTTTAAGTTGTCGTTATGTAGCGACATCTAACTGTTTTTCCTTTTCCTTTTATATTTCATAATTGCATTAGGAGTTATTTCATGTTAATGCATGATACAGAGGAAAAAAAATTGAGGCAGAGGATGTTAAATAAAAGTTTTGACCAAAATAGTAGGAATAGAATTTAACAAGTTTAGTTTCATAGTTGGAGTATGGGTTTCGTCATTATTCCCTGATACTTGAATTGATGTCTGTGGAGAAAAATGGAGGCAGAGGATGCTGAATAAAAGTTTTGACTAAAAAAGCAGGAATAGGGTTTAACAAGTTTAAATTCATAGTTAATGTATGAGTTTCTTCATTGTTTCCCTAGTACTTGAATCGATATCAGTGGAGGAACTTCAATATGTGTATGAAAGGTTATATTAGTATTTGTTAAAACATAATGCATATAATATACTTTTTTCTTTTTCAGGGAGGGTATGATGAAGAATGTATCGTCACCTTTTCAACGCAAGTCAAGAAACAAACCATGATGGTGAAAGCCCAATGGCTCATCTGTGAAAAGCTGCAATTTGCCAAGGCTTTTCCCATTTTATCTCTGTCAAAGTCTTGTTCAAATATTGGCAGTTGCTAATTGTGTTAGCCCATGGATGTTATCCCAAAATGTCTTAGATATCTTCAAAAAGCCCCAGTGGATGGAAAAACCATGGATGAATATGGTGCTGACTTTAATGGGATGCATAGGATAAGTAATTTACCGAATGAAATCCTTTTTCACATCCTATCATTCATCCCCACAAAATATGCTGTTGGGACCAGCATTCTCTCCATCAAATGGAGAAACCTTTTCCCTTTAATCCCTAAACTTAGACTTCGTTTCGATGATACCTTACTCTTGCACCCAGACTCAGCTTCCAACACGTACCTGCTCAGCTTTATGAATTTTGTGGATAGGTTACTCAATGTCACTTTGCGAGATGTGCCTTCTATATATTCGCTCTGTCTAATTTGCCAAAAATTTGATGATGGACGAGCCATTGCTAATTGGATTCATGCTGCTTTATGTCTTAATGTCAAGAGGATGGATCTGCAGATCCGCAGGCTTAAGAACTCTAACTTTTTCCTTGACGGTCTTTTTGGGTGCAATATAGTCTCTCTAAATCTGTTTTTTGATTTCGCTGATGTTGCTCCTGAATGCAGGTTCAGTCTACCCAATCTTAAAATGCTTTCTGTGCAGTACATGAAATTTTATGCAGTTAATGTTCTTCTAGAATCCTGTCCTTCGCTTGAATATTTAGTGTTATATAATTGTTATGGAGAAATGCTTCAGATCTGCATTCCTTCGCTGAAGGCTTTAAAATTAGTTAATGGCATCTATTGCCTTGAGGGTGAATTTGAACTTGATGTTCCAAAACTTGAATATTTGAACTATGGTTGCTTCTTGGCTAAACGCTATTTGGGGAAAAGGCTGAAGTCCCTTCGGATAGCTTGCTTAGATCTTGACCAAAATGTCATTCAATATCCATATGATTCCAGTGAACAAGCAGCCAAGCTTGTAAAAGTTTGCTCTGATGGTGAGAAATTGTGGCTGTCAGAAAAATTCCTCACTGTGAGCTTCTATATACACATCTTATGTAGCTTTGCAAATTAATTATTCTACTAAAATATAGGATACATTATCCATTCTCATTTTTCATGCAGATGCTTCACCATTACGCTCAGCCACTGCCTAGGTTTCGGAAACTGGTTGCTTTGACGATAAGATATATGGATTCCAATGCGTGGGAACTGCTTCCAAGCTTGCTTGACTGTGCACCGAATCTCAGGAGTTTGTTTTTGAAAGAAGTATGTGGAGAAACCATTGTGCTTACTCTAATACATCGTTTCTCAGTAGTTAATTGGCTTGTATTTTTTCTTCTCAAGGGTTTTGACAAGGAACACTATGAAAGTTTCAAGGCTTCCCTGAAGGAATCATTGTGCACTCGTTTGTCACAGTGCAGTGGAACATGCGTTCTTGTGGAGATCCAACGGAAGGAAGAAATTTGAGTTCATCTTTACCAACTTGTAGTGCAGTGAACAGCTGAAGTCGAGGCAATTGTTTTTGAAGGAGTGGGTAAGGGTTTTGATGCAACATTTCCTGTAAAATTTGCACTTTATCGCATATCAGGTTCTCACATAAGTCATAGATTTGCAAAAGACTTAAAGTCTTTTATAGATTATTATGTTATATGTGTATTGGATTCTCATCTGCTACCAATTTAATTTTGTTTGCAATGTGAATAGTTCTAATTGGCATGAGGGAACCAATGACTTGAGATTTATTTGTACTAATTGTCAAATAATATATAGATAATTTAATTCACTGAGTAGAAAACATCTTTGTATGCGTTTTAGAGAAAACGAACCTGTATACTCCTGTTTTTCAGAAATCATCCTCGCACTGCTGTTTTTCGAAAATGATCCTGCTCCATTTCTAAGCAGCATCAATCTTCTTCCTCATTTTTGGTATCATCTTTTCGAAATTGATCCACTAGACCATTGAAGTGGTTTACTGATTTATAAAATTGTCATCCTCGACATCTTTAGCCTAAATAATTGCTGCTTTAGGAGCACTTCATAACTTACTGAACTGCTACATTCTTGAGGGATAGGACATTTCAAAATTTTATGCCTATTGATCATTTAGACTCGAGAATAATTCTTCTTGATTGTTCATGTGTGCCATTCCTTTGAAATAAATGTCGCTTTAATGTAGAAAAGATCTGGTATATATAATACTCTTTGCAGCAATCTACCCACCAAATATTTTTTTTATGTTTACTAACATAAATATTTGATGGATAATTTGAAGTTGAGATTATCCAATTCAATTTGCTTAACAATTTCTGTAAAAGAAATCCCAATTCAATTCACTAATTTTTAAGGTTAGTAGCTCTCATTGTTTATGTTTGGACGGAAGGATTTGGTAACCAATGAATCCAAATTTATAATAACAAATCAATTGGGCTTGTTTGGATAATTCAAAGTAACAATAAATTTCAATTCCTTTAGCGCCCCCTTTTTGAGCTATCTTTGCCATTGCTCTATCTGATTTCAGAAGGATGGAATGAAGAGTTGGATGATGCATTAAAGCGTTTCATCTCTAGTTAATTGATATCATTTTTATTCTCTTTCACAATTTGTCAATATGCGCAAGTAGGCAATGATTTCCTATTGTGTATTATATGGATGATTAACTTTCTTGCTTCATCGATTCAGGGTCGTCTGTTTGTTTGGCTAGTCAAGCATGAGATATTTTATAGATCTTTGACCTTAGATTATGAAAGAATAGAGATTTTATTCATAAAGTCCGAGGATTGATATTTTATTCCTCTCATTTTATATGTACATTGTTACAATTATTTATGCTTTCAATGTGCCTATGATATAGTGCTAGGCGGATTGTTAGTGTGTGCGTGTGTATTATCTTACCGAAATAGATTATGGTTTGGATCAATCAGAAGTGATTTTATAACCAAAAATCAAATATACTTGGTATGTATCTTGAGTGCAAAGGCAGAAGAGAGTTTGATTGCAAGACCTACTTGTCGAGTAGGGATGAAAGTCGGTCTTAGTGATGCGACGATGCCAAGTGGAAGGGCCATTGCTCAACGGAAAAGTTATTATACAGATAACAAGGTGATTTTTTCCAAAAACTCACATAAAGTCGAATAGTAAACTATTAAAAATAGAGGACCCACAATATTGCAAAATTCATATGAATATGCAATATGCTACCATTAATTAATGAGAGCCAGCCTCTTAAGTCTTAACTAATGAATAATCTCGACTGTTTAACCTAAGAAAGGTATAATGTGATAGACATGCTAATTATACAGAGAAACAGAATCTCTCCAGAAAGTCCAAAAGACAGGACAAAGTATGCATCAAGATTCAAGAATGAAGAAAGCATGGAAAAAGTATACTTTGAGGTAATGAAAAGTTTGGGATCTTATCCCAACCTCCACAGAGTTAAACATCATTTAATTCATCAGCAACCCATATTTCTCAATCATCTTTCTGTTAAGGTTTGGAATCTCCTATGAATTGGTGTATCATCTCTGACAATGACATGCCTGCAGAGGAAGCATTGCATCCAACAAGCTATCAACTCTGTGGCCGGCGGTGAAGCTATTATCTTTAAGCTTTTATCAACAACTATACTGTTGCAAAGTGTCCCTACTTGTGCAAATGAAATGGTTCTCTGCATTTATTCTTCATTTCAACATAATGGGCTTCTTTTCCTTCTTCCTTTGGTTCATTCTGCTGCTAACTGTTCCCTTATCAGATGGTCTGTGCCTTTCTGCATTCATCTTGGGATTTATATTTCTCAATAATTATGACTTATGAGTACAGCTAATACTGCTGATTTTTACTTTCTGCTTCTTTGGTGCAGTTTTGGTGGTAAATGCTTTCACAGGTACTTATGGAATAAACTACGGCAAGATAGCAGATAATATCCCACCGCCCGAGAGTGTGGTGACCCTTCTGAAGGCAGCCAAGATCAAGAACATCAGAATCTATGATGCTGATCAGGGGGTTTTGAGGGCCTTTAAGGGATCCGGAATTGAGATTGTTGTTGGACTTGGGAATGAATATTTGAGAGATTTAAGTGTAAATGAGGACCGTGCTGTAGAATGGGTGAAACAAAACGTGGAGCCCTTTCTTCCCGGCACACTCATTACAGGCATTGCTGTTGGGAATGAGATTCTTGGAGGAGTTGATTTGGAGTTGTGGGAAGTTCTTGTGCCGGCAGTGAAAAATGTCTACAATGCCCTTGATAAGCTGCGCCTCGCTGATAGAATAGAGGTTTCCAGCCCACATTCTGAGGCTGTTTTCGCTGTTACATTCCCTCCATCTGCAGGGGCATTCAAGGAAAGTGTCCTTCCTTACATGAAACCACTCCTCCAGTTCTTCTCGCAAATTGGCACCCCTTTCTACATCAATGCCTATCCATTTCTGGCCTATATGAGTGATTCCTCACACATTGATCTAAATTATGCTCTTTTCCTGTCAAATCCTGGAATCTATGATGCCAAGACTAAGCTACATTATTACAACATGTTTGAGGCTCAGATAGATGCCGCTTATGCTGCATTGGAGAAGATTGGTTTTGATAAGATGGAAGTGATCGTTTCTGAGACCGGTTGGGCGTCCAAGGGAGATGAAAATGAAGCTGGGGCCAATCTGAAAAATGCAAGAACATACAATCATAATCTTCGTAAGAGACTTCTAAAGAAGAAAGGGACTCCTTATAGGCCAAAAATGGTGGCTAAGGCTTACGTTTTTGCGTTGTTTAATGAGAACTTGAAGCCTGGGCCAACTTCTGAGAGAAACTTTGGATTGTTTAAGGCTGATGGAAGTATTTCATATGATATTGGTTTCACAGGGCTAGTTCCAAGTTCAGCTTCCTCTTTTCTTGAGTCCATTAAGGTATGCAACTTATTATTTCTACATTGTTTTCTCTGTGATAAACTGTCTGAAAAGTTTGAAATGGTCAGGTGAATGGAAAGGATTGGTGTCGGGATTTGCAGTTGTTGGTTCGTATAATGTTTGCAGCAGGGGCGGCTCTTCTTATCTTCTAACAATCAGCCAGAAGCCTGGAACAGATAGTTTGTTCATATTCATCTTCCATTGATTCATTCTTTGTGCTCATTCAGGTTGGCTCACAAGGGGAATTATGTACACATACATTGCTCGCAAATATGAGTCAATTTAGGCTAGAACCCATAGGCTCAACCCAACCTACATGATTTTAGATTGGGTTGGGCTCAATATTTTAGAAATGTGTTTGAGCGGGTTGGGCTTTAGATGGGTTATATCAAATTTAAATTCAAAATGGGTCCATTCAAAAAGTTTAAGTAAAATTTAATAAATTCAATAAAATTAATTGTGAATTAATAATAAAAAATCTTATTATTTTTATTTTTTTAATTTTATCAAAGTCTCGTATTTTTTTTTATTAGTAATTTCATAATTAAAATATACATCTTAGGTTTTGTACAATATCAATAAATTAATTATCTAAACTTAGGTGCATAAAATTTGAAGTTTTAATTCGAATTGAAATCTCGAAATAAAATTAAGTGTAAAATGCTAAACTCATGTGTACAACATTCTGCAAAATTTACTTAAAGTATTATTCTTTTGAATGTCTTATCTTCTTGTCGACTAACTTATATTTCTAATTTTGAAGTATAACATTGCCCCAAAAATTGGTACTATTTGTAGTACACAACATATAACAACTGAAAATATCATCCACCTACATATGAATAATTCATAATTGAATTTGTCATGAAAGAAATACTATTCATAATTAATTTTTAATGCAATTGAATATTATAATATAAATTAATAAAATAAGTATATAATTTAATAAATCATCTCATTATATTGTAAAATTATATATTAACTAGAGTGTAGAAGGTATATTAATATTACTATGGACTTTTGAATTAATTTTTTGAAATAAATAAATTAAATTAATTTTTTTATTTTCTATTGGAATCATTTTAAAACCAACCCAACTTATAATTCAACTCATTTTGAATCCAACCCACATAAGCCCAAACCCAATCCAGCCCACCCATTTGCCACCCATACTTGTAAATGAACAAATTTTGATGGAAAAATTTACCCCTTTTTGGTTGATTTTTGTTGATCGAATTTCAGATTGTGAGCTTGCTGCGGCCACAGCCGAACAGCCAAAATTATGCAATTGATATGGGTCAAATCCATATCAAATTCTTTCTCTTGGGCAGTTGGTCAAATTGATCATCGTGATGACACATGGGTCTGATCAAGCCCAGAACAATGAGTGTGTAGCTCTGGCTTGAATTTGAGAAAGATATAACTTTCTGAAGTTTGTCTGGGTCCAAGTGAAGGTTTTACTCTCAATTTAGCAACTCTGTCGTGGATGATGAATCAGTTCTCTTCCTACCAAAATGGTAGGGTAATTTACAGTAGGATGCTAAGTTCAGCATTGTTCATTCTAAGTGGAGGAAGATTTTGCTGCCATGTGTATTGATCCGATGGTTGTGCTTTTGAACTATTCTGAGCATTGAGTTCGATTAATGATTAGTTCGTCAAAAATTTAAAGATGAGATCTACATTTTGGATAACAAAAAACATTAACAATGTAAAAATAATTATTCAAACATGCACCAAACCTAAGTAAACTGTCTGTAATTATTTCCAACAAATACATGACTATTGAATGTGAAAGTGGAAGGAGCAACAAAAGCGCGATCAAGACTTAGGAAATGACTAACTTTAATAAACTTTGATTCTGAATATTATTTTGGCATTATATTTTAATTCCATTGGAAGAAATGAACTTAACTAGAAGAACAGAAAAATCACCCAAGAAAATTGGACAATTTAGTCCAAAGGGGAGAAGGACGTATAAGAAAAGTTCTCGATTCTGGAAGCCGAGTTGGAAATTTATTTGATGAAAGAGTTATAACGTAACAAACAATCATGTGTGGCCCGAGGCCGCTGATTGCCGCGTATACCCCCAACCAATGGTGTTTGATTAAAGTAATTTAAAATATTATATAAATTTTTATAAGATATTTTTTAAATTTATAAGATATTAAGTTTTATTTTCGAAATAAATTTTGAAAGTGTGATGTTGCATGAAAATGAAGTTGTGGTACTTTTAAAAAATCAATGTAATGGGCTTTTGCTCTTGGAATTAAACCCCAAGTTTTACAAATAATTGTTTAGATATCTTTATGGCCCTAAGAATTGATATTATTTATATTAATCAAACTCTTGATCGGCTTTGGCCACTTGCGATGAGGAGCTCATCTTGATGAGCTTAAATTGTTGGGTTCATATGCCCTTTTCTTATTTATTTATTTATTTAACTAATTAGGCCTTTAAACCCCCACGTGTATGTTAATTAGGCCCCTTATTTGCTTTTTATTTTTTATCCTTAGGATCTTATTTTGTCATATCAAATTTGTTTGAATAATATAAGATTTGAAACTTATAAGACGTTCATGGTAATAAAATTTATACTTAATATGGTTAAGTTTAATAAAGTTTGCCAAAATTTTAAAAATAAGTTGTGACTTTTTACTTTTTTTGAAAAAGTTTATAAAATTCTAACATCTTATTTTCAAAACTTATACACTTTCTTTCCAAAAAAAAAATTATCAAATATTTTATAAAATTTTATCAAATCATCTTATAACATGTTCTCAAAAGTTGATAAACCCACTCGAAAACCCTATCAGTCATCATGTGATACCCTTTACATGTAGTTTATTAAAAGTATAATAATTATACAAAAAATCTGTCATTCATCCCTGATAATGTCAATTTCGTTGTCAGATATATAGAAGGTTTAACTTTGTGAGGTATTGTCCTGCTAACATGTATGAAGTTTTATTTTAAAAATATTATCTCGTCGAGATTTTATTTTAAACACATTATCTTGTCAATATATGATAGAGGATTTTACCCTTATAAAAAAGAAATTTAACGCGTGGAAGGGGATAAATAGATTATAAATTGATTCAACGTCCTCTCTTTAGTTCTTATGGAGAGAAGTCAACTTACTTTTTAATGATTCAAGACTCAAAGAGTCTAGCTGTGGAGAATTACTTCATTGATTTTTCCTCATAAAATACACGGCAAAATATAGTTGATTTAGTCCACACTTTGGATTTTCCAGCCATGTTGCTTGTGGGCTTCCAATTCTTCTAACTGGGAACCAATTAATTCCACAAGGCAGAGTACATGGACCGGAGAGCTGAAGCTGAAAAAACCAGGCACTTCCCCCTCTACAAGTTCCAAGACCATTTCAAGAAAACTTCACTATATATAGTCCTCTATAAACACACTAAAAACCATAAGCTTCTAGTCTCATAGATCACTAGAAACACATATCAAATTTCCATTTACAACGTATATTTTCACAATTTGGAAAGCAATAACTTGAAAATAATGGATAGAGTTTCATTCTTGATTGCTATTTTTGGCATACTTCTCCATTGTGCAGCAGCGCAAAATGTATATGTAGTTGGAGATGGATTGGGATGGACCGTACCCCCAAACGCCTCCGTGTACGCTAACTGGGCTTCCGGCAAAACTTTCATGGTTGCCGACGTCCTAGGTAATTAATTAGTTCTCAAGATCTCTTATTGTTTTTATGAAGTATAAAATTGTATTCTAATTATTACAAACTTATGGTATATGTTATATTGATGTAGTACTCCAATTTGTTGACGTATAACTTCTTATAAGGGTGTCACTGGTCTAAATATACTTACGATAACAGTCAATATTAAATCAGTTATAAGATTGTGATATTAAGATTGTCCTTTGAGCAACAATTATAACTCAAATCGCAAGAATTCATCTTTTGAGTCGTAGTTATGATTTTAATTTGGACGAACTCACTCTCCGAACAGTAACTATAATACTGCTCAAAACATTTTATAGAAATAATAAATTCTTGTGCTCATGCCCAGTAAAAGTTTCTATGCCGATCACTCCCGCATTGCCTTATATTCTATATTACTATCAAAGGGAAAAAAAATAAAATTATAATGTATGTTTGTTTATTTATTTTCAGTGTTCAACTTTGTGACCAACCAACACGATGTTCTCCGAGTTCCTAAAGCCTCGTACGACGCGTGCACTCAAGACAACGCCATAGGCAATATTATAACCACCGGACCAACGAATATTACTCTCGACTCCGCCGGCGATCACCACTTCATCTGCACTTTGGGCAGCCACTGCCAATCTGGACAGAAACTGGCCATAACAGTAGGCTCGTCCACTCCGGGCGGTGGTAATCCGCCGACGACCGCTCCTCCAACCACCCCGACCACCCCTTCGCCCACCTCTCCTCAGCCGGATGCTTGTGCGCCAACGCCGTCCTCAACTCCCAATGCTGGAGGCATTGCGCCGTCGAGGACCCCGCCATCTCCTCCTCCTAATTCTGGCTCAACTTCTTTGGCCGGCGGTTTCTTCCTTGTCTTACTGTCCGCCGGCATAGCCTTGATTTTCTGAGAGAAGTTTTGTTTTCGGGTATTATTTGTTTTTATGTCCTAGGTACAATAAAATTTGTTTCAATCTTTATGTATGCATAGCAATTATGTATTAGATTGTATTGTTTTGCTGTGGATTGTGTGGATTTATTTTGATCAATAAATTTATTGATACTATGAAAATAATTCTTGAATCCTAGTATTGAAATCGAATCAATTAAATTAAAGTATAAACAGCGCAATTAAATACACATAAAGTACACATAATATACTCATTTGGGTTCAAACTCGAGACCTTCTATATAATAGGAAAGACTGGTGCCACTGGGCCACAAGTCACTAAACAGAATATACTTATTTATAGAATGTGATTTCAAATTCTATCGTAATTTAGAAATACTAAAATTCAAGAGATGGTATAAATTGGATAAGTAGATTTATGCAGACATGGATAAACTCCAAGTTAGGAGTGGCAATTTCCAACCCGACACAAGTTCAACACAAAAAAAAATTGAATTTGTGTTGACTCATTTTAGGTTCGGGTCCAACAAGATTGACACAAATAAGAACCCGAAGAAAATGGGTTGGGTTGGGTTGGGTTGGGTTGGGTGGGTTTGAATTTGAGGTTACATGAACAACCCAAAATTTGGTTGTGGGTCACACGACAACTCGAACTCTCCTGCACCAACTCGACCAAATACAAATTAAACAAATAAAAATAATTTTTTTTTAGGAGTAAAAATATAAAATAACAACATAATGCTTGAAATTTTGAACTTTGTCAATTTTCGGTCTTATTTATTTTCACAAACATATAGGATGGATTATTACAATTTTAAATTACTTTTAATGGTTATTTTTGTATTCAAGTGGACATGAAAATTGTACTGTAAAAAGTTAACAAAACACTATTTTAACTAGTGAATTGCCCTAGAAGTTTTTTTTAGGCATTATACAACGTAAGATTTTGATCATATAAATAAATATGAATTCTTTCTGTTGAGAGGTTATAAAATTTTTAAAAGACTTAAGCAAGTTTTTATAATAAATTATGTGTATAATTAAAATATTTGTTTACTTATTTGCTTGATGATATATTTTTATTGATTTATATGTTACTTAATTGAATCAATATAAAGTTAAAAAAATAAAGGCATTAATTTTAAAAATTAAAAGAAACAATTTAATCGACACAAAAGATCCAAAAATTAAAAAGAGTGGGTGAGTAAAACTTGAAAAAGTATGATTGATATGGGATAGCCCAGTGTGCTCGGCCTAAGGACTACATGCCCATCTCATACACAAGGCCTAATTATGTTACCGACGTCAGGAGACCCAAATCGATCATGAGGGTCGACCTCGTTTACGGACAAGCCGTTGATCGATGCCTCGACCGCATTGCTCATCCGTGTCGTAGGCGGCGCACCTATGCATTGTTTGATCGACCTCCTGATCAACCTATCGCATAGCTAACCTTGCCGCATTAAATGCCCTGGTAGGCGTACGCCTCCGCATTAATGGCGCATGCCACCCCAGTACCACCCATACTGCCACACTAGGGAGGAGGCGCATGCACAGTGTCCTATTATGTCCCCAAAACCTGGAGAGGTAACCACTTGGAATAGTACAAGGATGAGAGATGACCTAATAGCCCCCGCACAAGGACAAAGACCATTACTACACGTCAAAGGCATCCCAGATAAATCCCCTTTGAGAGAAGGCTATAAATACCCTCACTCCAGCCTCTTAAAGGTATGCCATTATATACACACAAAAGCCTTCACTCTACTGCTCATCATGTTTGGTCGATTCTCCACTGATTTGAGCGTCGGAGTGCCTAAGCCGAGGGCACCTTGGCTAGCCTGACATTTGCTCGTGATTGCAGGACTCAGCCCATCTATATCCATATATCGACTAGGGAGGTTGGACCAATCCAAAAACTCCACATAATCCAAATACCAGCTGATTTCATCCTCATCATTTGGCGTCGTCTGTGGGAAACCTTAAGTCTGCTATTGAAAATGGTGAACACTAGGCGAGCCCCCTGAGGAAGAGAAAGAAACATGAGGTCTAGCTCTCCCCCCGCCCCATCTCAGCAAGAAATCGGCGCTCCAGTGGCGAGCGCCTCGGCAGAGCAAGTAGTTACCCTGACCATGCCTCAGCTGATGCAACTCATCAGCAAACAATTATCCGCCCAGATTTCGGCTCAACTTTCCGCAACTCTAAATAGACATATCGTGTAGTCGAAGCCCGCTGCTAGTGCAACACCGCAGCCTGCAGCTCTGGATGAAAGGCTCTTGAGGGAAAACTCGGATCGACCAGAGTTCAGAAGGCCCCCATCGAGGTGCGAAGTAAGCCCATGCTATTTTTTGAGGGAAATGGCCCGACCCGAGCCCCGCAAAGAGGTTGCGAATTTCGTCGACCACGATGTTTGACCCCTTTGAGACGCCACCTGAACAGAAATGCATCCCACGCAGACAGAGAAGAATGAGGGAGGTGTCCCACTAAGTCCAACAGTTGAATCGACAACTGGAAGAAATCTCGAGGCGAAATATAGAAAAGAATCGCTATTCAGAGGGCCGCAGAGGTTTTGAAGGGAAAGAGATTCACCCTTTATCTAGGATATTATCCACGAACGCATAGCTGTTGATACTAAGATCTCAACCAGCCTACCCCGATATGATGGCTCGTCGAACCCTAACGAACACTTGATGCAATTTGAGCACATGATGTAGTTGCACGGGCACAACGAGTACATCTACGCTAAAATGCTGGTAACCACCTTCTAGGGGGTTGTGCTAGATTGGTTTGTCAAGTTGGAGCTGGCGTCGATACATTCACATGACCAGTTATGTGACAAGTTTTTGCACCAATTCGCGAGTAGGAGGAAGGCGAAATTCCCACACACCCACATGCATACAGTGAAGCAAAATGAAGGGGAGTCCCTCCTAGACTTGTTTACTAGATTCAACACAGAGGTGTTGAAGATTGACAATCCAAGGATTGAGTTTCTGATCGACATGTTGTTCTTGGGCCTTAGGCATAAAGAATGCGCCAATCCTCTGGTACGCGAACAGCCACTGTCAATGGAGGAGCTCCTTGACCTCGCGGAGAGACACATGACCCAAGAGGAGATGAATAAACTTAAATATGGCAACCTCAAGGTCGAGAAAAAGAATAGCAAGGAGAAAGACGACCGCTATGGCAGAGAGGGACGTCGGTCACCCATCAAACAATTCCATGACTATACTCCCCTTAACCTCCCTAGAAAGGAGGAACTATTTGCTATTCAACATGACAATCTCCTTAAAAGGCCTAGGAAGTTGACCGAGACGAAAGCCATGAAAAAATCAAAGAAATACTTTCACTTCAATAAACAGAAAGGGCATGATACGGATGATTGCTTCAACTTGCATGATGAGATAGAGAGACTGATCAAGCAAGGCTACTTAGAAAAAATTATCGATGAGTGTGCCAGGGGCGAAGAGGTTAAAACCGATCGGACTCCCTATAGAGAAAGGTCAGCCAGCCCGAGGAGAGATAATAAGGGAAAAAGACCAACCTAGAAGCCCCACCTACCCCTTCGAGGAGTAATCGACATGATTGCCGAAGGACCAGCCGAGGGGGACTCAAGGTCCACCATAAAGCAAACCTAGAGGCAATTGAAGTCTACCAAGGCTTCTAAGGTCGAAACCATTTTCTAGCTCTCTACCAGCGTGGAACCAATCTCCTTCATCGACTCTGATCTTGACCATCTAAAGAGCAGAGGAGTCAACAGAAAGGTGGACTGCCCTATCGTGGTAACACTTAAATGAGCCAATTTCGAGGTGAGAAAGATTTTGGTCGACAACGGTAGTTCAGCGAACATCATATTTTTGTCCACCTTGACTATGATGAATTTAGGGGAACTAAAGTTTGACCTAGCCCAAACCTGGTCGGATTTGGGGGGGTTCGAGATCATTTCGGAGGGATCTATTAACCTATCCACCACATTTGGATAGGGTCCCCGAAGCAGAACCTTAATGGTAAACTATATAGTAGTCGACGCCCCATTAATCTATAATGTCATTATTGGTCGACCAGCCTTAAACTACTTTAGAGCTATTGTCTCTACTTACCACATGAAGATCAAGTTCCCGACCTCAACAGGAGTAGGAGAAATTTTATGCAATCTTAAGGACGCATGGTACTGCTACACCATTTTCGTTGAGGCCAACAACCAGAAGAAGCGACCTCAATTGAAGCCCTCAGAGGATGCCCCTGTAGCAAAACTCGAGGAAGGACCTGAATCTAAGAAAAGGAAGTTAGAGGACAGCCGGGTCGAACCTGTTGAGGAGTTCAAAATAATAGAGCTGGAACTTGAAAACGCCAACAAAACCACTTGGGTCGGAAGTGATATGGGCGATCGCTTGTGTAGCGCCCCATCTCGAGATAACACCTAAGCTGAGGCACCACTCTAGTTTAAACTTAAATCTCAATTCAAAATACAATCAATAAGCCTATGACAAGCTTTTCATACTTAATTTATCAGAAGCAGTAGCAGATTACAACTAGCAGTTACAACAAAACACAATACATACTATAGTACAACTCCTGAATACTTAACAAGGTATATTCCTCAGGTTCTCAATATCAAACTTGACATATCACCACATCTCTATTCCGAACTTTAGCATTTAAGAAATCCCACGTATATACATAAGCACCTGTTCAATTACAAATTGTATCTTCTCTTCAGCCCAAACCAGAAATCTATTTCCATGACTTAATCCTGTCTGAGAAATAAGAATAACACAGAGGAGGGGGTAAGTCCAAAGGATTTAGTGAGGGATAATAGTAACCTTAAGTAATAGGGGTCTGTCGAGGAAGAATCAACTCAATAGATAGAAGTTTAACAAGTAAATGTGTACATTTCAGAACACAGATATTAACAAGTTCGGTAAACAAGCGTTGTCAAATTCAAGACTGTTAATAACTACTAGATCGGGGGTTGTGACTGCCGACTCGAACGGCGCGGCCAGATCAACCGCTTTACCACGGGAGGTATCGCCATCGGCTAGCTTAACCAATTTACTACGGGAGGTATTATCACTAGCTCATTTAGCCAGAACAACAGCCCAAACTAGACCAAGAACCACACCATCCTTATTGCTCCAGGAGCAAGTTTTAAATGATCAAGATATAAGTATGAACAAGCAAACCCTTACAGAATATGCATTCTAACGAAACAAGTTAAGACGTACATATCATTTCACCTTATACTAATCAAACAAGTACTTCCATAGTGTGACAGCTTGACATACAATTGGTGTGCCCATACAAACTGTATGGCGCACTGCAGATACTTAAGCGGATTGCTTAGCGTATCACGGATACCTATGCGGACCGCATAGCATACCCTAGACACCCAGGCGGACTGCAAGGCATGTCCCAAGTATCCCTGCATTCCATATAGGATTGGCACTTGGCCAAAGTACAATCTCCAAACAAGTACAACAAGTACCAATTAAGTACATAGAAGCCAACTGGCTAGATATCATGATACAACAAACGAGTATGCCTGCAAGGCATCTAATAACAATTCAAACAAGAACAAGCAAGTACGATCAAGACAAGTACTAGATACTACAGATAGGAGTTCTGGGCTCCAGAAGAACGAACAAGAACGAGTGAAACAAGTGCTAACCCTCATATGGGTATACAAGTCAATAACAGGTAATGAGCAAGTATCGATCAGTTCAGATTTCAATAAACGAGCAAGTACGAGTCAAGCAATTTACGAACAAGTACAATCAAGTAAATTAACCCTCACAGGGGTTGTGCCACAAGAACAAATAGATATATTAAGGCCAAAATGGCAGACCTGCACAGGGGTTTTCAACAAATAATGAGAAGCTTATACAAAGCAATAACCAAAAGTGGGAAAACCTCACAGGGTTTAACAATTCATGAATAGCTGTAACCAAAACAATAACCTAAAGTGGGAGACCCTCACCTCCGTAATCCCAGATGATACAAGTTCTACAGATTGTCTATTGGTCCTCATGACCTACTTCGTCGTTACCTAACCAAAAAGTAATATTTATAATCAAAATCCATACTTAATTCTATTAATCACAATTATACCATTAAAATCCAGAATCACTAATTTATCGATTAATACGGTATCTCATTCCTATTTCAAGGTCATGGACATAATCCTAAATCACATAATATGATTAATCATTACATAATCAATTCCTAATCAAATGCCATTTATCTTATGATATAATCCTTAATACTATTTAAATCTAAGTTTTGGCATTTTGCATAAGTCTGGGTCCACTTAATCCATACTCCTTGCATAGAGATCAACATACATATATATAAACATATCTTCTCTTCCCAATTCCTATTCTTGGCAAGGTACAATGCTAAATTAGGAAAGGTACAACACATGTAATATATATATTAAAAGTACAACTAAATCCACATGCTAAAGCTTACCACCGAAGTATCAAAACCACAAACCGACAACACAGGTGTGTTCGTTGTGTCGAGGAGGTGAAACTGCCTCTCCGCCGCCATCGTCCACCATCGCCGAAAAGTGAGATGGCACCACCTAGAGAATCTTTTCGCCAAGAGATTTCCAATGGTACCCTTGGTTTTCAAAATAGCCACCGAAACCCCCCCTCAAAACCTACCCTAAAGCCTTCACGGTTCAAAGCTTTGCCGTTGATTTTTTGCCATCTCCGCTGTGTATCTCCCCCATGCAGTGCTACCACCTTGTTCCCCTCATCGAGTACTAGCTAAACCATCCCTTAGATGCTCCGTTTGATGCTGGAAAGTAAGTGACCCAGTTGCTCGCCATGAGGTGGTGTTTCGACCGTTCTCTGTTGCTCGATTTCGGTGGCCTTCCGCCGCGTGTAGGGGTGCAAATGGAATGCTAGAGGTGAGGGGAGTTGGTTTGGGTGGTTGGTTTGGCGGAAGAAGGGTTGCTGGTGGTGGTGGTTGTCCGCAGAAGAAGTGAAGAAAGAAGAAAGAAAAAGAAAAAGAAAAGAAAAGGGAAACAAGAAGAAGGAAGAGAAAAAGAAAACTGCTACCCGTTTCTTAAAAATCAAGTTTTTCTATTTTGCGATTTAGTCCTTGAATTTAAGCACTCCTCAATTGAGTCCATGAAGTCCCAAAAATTTCTCCTAAGCCCCCGTTGACTAGTTTTCTTCCATGCATACCCCTTGAGTCAAGAAAATAATCAATTTAATCTTTTAAAATTTTGACCTAACCCCAAAACTTCCAAAATCTCACAATTGAGTCCTTTTATATTGCTTTTCCAAGCCTTAAAATCCGACCAATAATTCTCTTAATTTCTAAATTCTTATTTCCAAACATACTGAATTTCAGGGGTGTTACAGCTTGGAATGCCTCATGGTAGATTTCCTTCGACGAAACATTGATGTGTTCGCTTGGAAAGCTGCCGATCTCCAAGGAATTAACCCAAGTGTCATCGTCTATCGACTCAACGTAGGTGCTGCCCACAAGTCAGTAAGGCAAAAGACAAGAACTTTCAATGCAGAAAGGTCCCAGAACATAGAAGAAGACGTCAACAAGCTACTAAGGGCAGGATATATTGTAGAAATTTAGTACCTCTCTTGGCTTTATAATGTTGTACTCGTCCCTAAGAACGAGGGAAAAATGGCACATGAATAACGATTTCACTGATTTAAATAAAGCTTGCCCTAAGGATCCTTACCCCCTACCTCGTATAGATTTATTAGTAGATTCTACTACTGGTTGTGAATTGTTGAGCATGATGGATGCCTTCCAAGGCTATTATCAAATATTCATGGCACTCGAGGACAGGGGCAAGACCTTTTTTGTCGTCCCTAATAGAATATACTGTTTCCTAGTCATGCCCTTCGGGTTCAAGAACGCAGGAGCAACGTACCAGAGACTGGTCAACTTTATGTTCAAAAATGAGATCTGAAAATCAATTGAGGTCTACGTCGATGATATGATTATCAAAACGAAGAGAGCCGAGGACTACCTCACCGACCTCGACCAGACCTTTTCCATACTAAGGGCATTCAACATGAAGCTCAACCTCAATAAGTGCACATTTGGGGTTCGTAGAGGCAAGTTCCTTAGTTATATGGTCATTTAGAAGGGAATCAAGGCAAACCTACACAAGATCCAGTTAATACTGGACATAGCCCCCCCTCACACTGTTCAAGATGTGCAACAACTGGTCGATAGGATCATAGCCCTCGGTAGGTTCATTACACGGCTAGCCAACAAGAGCCTCCCTTTCTTCAAAATACTCAGAAATACGAAGAGATCAGGGTTTTAGTAGACTCAGTAGTGCAACCAATCCTTAGTCGAGCTTAAGCAGTATTTGTCCTCGCCGCCTATGCTCGCCAAGCCCAAGCTGGGAGAAGTTTTGCAACTTTACCTGGTTGTATCCACACCCTCGATCAGTTCAGTATTGGCGTCGACGAGAGGCGGGACTCACCGTCATGTGTACTACTGCAGTAAGGCTTTGTACGGGCCTAAACATAATTACCTGGAGATCGAGAAGTTTGCTCTCGCTCTAGTCACGGTTGCACAAAAGTTGCGACCTTACTTTCAGTCCCATGCAATCGTGGTCCTGACCAATCAGCCATTAAAACAAGTATTGTTGAAACCAGACACGTCAGGATGACTTACAAAGTGGGCAATCGAGCTTGGGGAATTTGACATCACGTTCCAGCCGTGAATAGCCATAAAAGCGCAAGTACTAGCTGATTTTGTTCTTGAGAGACTCGACCTCCCAGACCACCCCAACCAAAACCCGCTTGTGTGGACATTACATGTCGACGGGTTGGCAACTGTATCAGGAGGCAGAATTGGTATTTCTCTCCATTCCCCACTCACAGAAGAGTATGATTTTTCCATAAAGCTTGACTTCCCAGTTACCAACAATGAGGCAGAATATGAAGCTCTCATAACTGGAATGAACATGGCAGCAACTCAGGGCATGGAGCAACTAATAGCGATCATCGATTCCCAGTTGGTGGCGAAGCAAGTGGAAGGGAATTTTGAAGCCAAGGAAACCAAAATGAGCCAGTACTTGACCGAAGTGAAACAATTACAACGGGTGTTCAAGAGCTTTACCCTAAGCCAGGTACCCCGAGCAGAAAATGAACGGGTAGACGCACTCTCCAAGTTAGCCAGCTCGACGAAATGAACTAGGGAAAGAACTATAACATTCTTGGTCGCCAACAAATCATGCATTCGAACCATCAATCATAACTTTGTCGGGTTGGTCAAAGAGACAGCGCCCTCCTGGCAAGACCCAATCAAGCTCTACCTGAGCCAAGGGACGGTCCCCAATGACGAGAAGAAGGCCCGCAGGCTTAGAGGACTTGTAGCCAAGTTTGCCCTCAACGAACACGGACAGCTCTATAGGAGATCAATATCGGAACCACCACTTAAATGCCTAACACCCAAAGAGGTAAACAAAGTGCTAGATGAGATTCACACTGGCGTCTACAACAACCATTCTGGAGATCGGTCTTTGGCCCACAAAGTTTGTCCGTTACGGTTATTTTTGACCCACCTTACTACAAAACTCAGTCGACTTCGCTAGAAAATGCCTGTCATGCCAGATACACGCGAACATACAACACTAACCATCTACATCGATGGTAAACATCCAGATCACCTGGCCATTTGACCAGTGGGGGATCGACATAGTTGGTTCTCTTTCAAAAACTTTGGGCCAACTAAAATTCATCTCGTGGTGGTCGAATACTTCACTAAATAGGTTGAGGCCAAAGCAGTTCCAAAAATCACCGATGCGGCCATCAAGAGTTTCATTTGGAAGAGCATAATTTATCGGTTCAATTTACCCAAAGTCCTGATCTCGGACAACGGGACCCAGTTCCAGAGTAAGAGCACAAGAAAATGCTGTGAGACCTTGGGAATCAGCCAGCACTTCACGTCAGTAGGGAACCCCCAGGCTAATGGTCAAACGGAAGTCACGAACATGACAGTTCTTGACCACCTCAAGGCTCGAACAGCAGGCACAGGAGCAAGTTGGGCAGATGACCTCCCGGGAGTGCAATGGGCATATAAGAACACTCCTCGAACAGCCACAGGCCAGAGCCCCTACAGCTTGGTTTATGGCTCCGAAGCAATAATTCCATCAGAGTTGGTCCAGCATATTGCCCTAGTGATTTACTATAATCCGGTCAGAAATGCAACGGAAAGGACCCTAGACCTAATCACCATCGACGGGCTGCACCACATAGCCTACAACATGATGCAACGATAACAGTTAAAAATGATGGAATATTACCACAAAGCAGTTCGACCTTGTAGTTTCAAAGTCGACGACCTGATCCTCAAGAAGGTCGAAGTGTCGAGAAATATATGAAAACTCGACCTAAAATGGGAGGGACCTAACTCTATGGTCAAAGTATCAAAGCACAATGCATACTGGCAATCATGCAAAGCAACAAACTACCACGACCTTGGAACGCCATAAATCTAAAGAAATTCTATGTATAAAAAGGCCGCGGGCCGCCATTGTATTCCGTCGCAGAAATCAAAAGTTTGAAAAAAAATTTGACATAAGTTGATTGCGAATACCTATTGACATAAGTTGACTACTCATTGTCGACCCCATAGTCGACCAAGCAGGCTTCAAGCTGCCAAGTCAAGGCTTCGCAGCTGAGACCAACTTGTCGACCCAGTAGTCGACCAAGTAGGCTTCAAGCCGTCAAGTCGAGGCTTCACAGTTGAGGCCAACTTGTTGACCCTGTAGCTGACCAAGCAGGCTTCAAGTCGCCAAATTAAGGCTTCACAACCAAAATAAACTCGTCGACCCTGTAGTCAACCAAGCAGGCTTCAAGCCGCCAAATTAAGGCTTCACAGCCAAGACAAACCTGTCGACCACATAGTCAACCAAGCAGGCTTCAAGCCGTCAAATCAAGGCTTCACAGCTAAAACAAACATGTTGACCCTGTAGTCGACCAAGCAAGCTTCAAGCCGCCAAATCAAGGCTTCACAGCTAAGGTAAACCTGTTGACCACATAGTCAATCAAGTAGGCTTCAAGCCGCCAAATCAATGATTCACAACCAAAACCAACGTGTCGACCCCATAGTCGACCGATCAGGCTCCTAGTCGCCATGCTAAAACCTAAAATTTTTAATGCTGACCCCGCGGTCGCTAAATTATACGAGTTTATTGTTAATTATCCTATTCAATTAAGTAATTGACGTGTTAGGTCCCTACAAACCTCTGAGTCATTAAATTGCATGTTAATTATAATTCACTCGACAAGGATCTTGAGCTAATATTGCACAAATTTAATAGTCTGAACATTCGACTACAAACTTATTCAGTTAATCGAATAAAGATGTTCAAATTCAAAAGCTTTAAAGGAACATCTCATTCAAATTCAGAAAACATTGATTACATATATCCAATTGAGTACATCAATCAAAGTTAAAATAAAAATACATCATTCAAGCAGCATTAGCTTGACCCAACACCCTCGTCGCCCCCATCTTGAGTGCCCTCATCAATTGCTTATTCAAGCTCGTCACTCGAAGGAATAAGAATGGGAATCGGCTCGAACAGGGTGCTAACAACAGAAATGGCAGCAGTCGCTGGCTGAGAAGGACCAGCCAAGTCGCTCAGAAAATGCCCATCTAGGGGAGGAAGATCCTCGGCCACGTTGGCAAGGCCGTCTCGAACCTCAAACACAAAGTCGTTGGCAAAGTTAAATTCCTTGGCAATTGCTTCCAACCTCTTTGCTACCTTGACCTACTTTCTTTGCTCGTCTGTTAAGCGTGCTACTGGTTGAGCCTTCGCAACTCCTTTGGCTACAGGGGTCTTTTCACCTCCCCCCTCAGCAACCCTCTCGTCTCCTAAATAGGGCTTCAGCTGCTCGTCGAGAAAATGATTAAGGTAGTCTCTATCCTCAAATCGAAACAAATAGCCCATAAACTACAATTGCTTAAGGGCCTTCTTGAACGAGTTTCGAGTGTTGTCCAGTGAGAACACCACGCTTGCATCCTGAAACTCCAAGCTGAGCATGAACTGTTGTACTGCCTCTCGCCACATCAGCGGAAACTTCTGGTAAAATTCAACTCGAGCCTCATCGAACGCAGACCTCCGACTAGAGGATTGACCAGAGTCGTAGGCAAGCTGTGCATCCAACCTAGCCCGTTTTAGCAAATCATCCATTCTAATCCTCTCCTCGACAGAGGCAACCAGCTGATTGTCCTTCACTTGGAGCTGATTGTTTAGCTCCTCCACCAGCTTGGCCAGCTCTTCGACTCTGGTCTACGAGGACTCGAGCTGAGCCTTCAGAGTCTCCACGTCCCCACCTGCCTGCAGGTGCTCACGGTCAGCTAAGGCCAGCTCTGACCTCATATAGAAGTTATATCCCAGCTGGCCGACCTGAAAGACAACATTACTAGTAAGAATACAATATTCGACCAGAAAGCAATGCTTAGCAATATAACCTACTCAACTTAAGCCTTACCATGTTGGAGTGATAAGCCAGCACCCTAAGAGCAGCATCTTGGCTCAACCCCATCAACTTCTTTGGTCGGACATAAACAACCCAACCATTAACACCTTCAGAGGAATAGCTCTGGTCGACCTCGCCGTCTCCATCGACAGCGAGTTGTGCACAGCCATGCTCAGATTTATACCGAACCTTGATGAGGGCAGTTTGGGCAGGTGGAACAGTAGGTCATCCCCACGTGGCCTAAACAGACCGTAGCTTGATGGTTGGCTCGACCCTGTAGCCATTTCTTTTTCCTTTTCAACAGCGATCCTCTTCGGGGCAGGTCCTACCTGCTCCGCCATAAGTCTTTTACCTCAACCCACTGAGCTACTGCCTGCAGTGGCTATTGGTCAAGCAGGTGATGGAGTCCGTGACAGTAAGGGTGTCATGGCCTCTAGCTGAGGAGCATCGATGAGCCGCCTATCGACGAGCCGCGGTCGCCAGATGGCGTTGTTGGTTCCTTTCAGCTCTTGCTAAAGCTTCGACTCTAGATCGGTTCATGATCTCATCGTGATCTACCAAACAACATAATAACAAAGATTAAAAATCGAGTAAAAGAGCAAAAAAATAATGAACTATAAGCAGCACAATCTACCTAGTTGATCGTCTGTCGATAAATTTATTTGGGTTGGCGACAACCCAGCCAATAAAAAACTCCTCTCATAGATAAACACCGAGGCTTCCATTTGGCCAAACTTGACCAAATCCCGAACAAAAGTATTGGGCCAGGTCGGAGTCGGATTACCCGGCATCTCAACATGCCCCATCCACCAGCCCCTCGAAATATTGAACCCCCTGGCAACTCAAACAAATAGGTAATGCTTTTTCCACTCTTGCCCATAAAAAGAGATCGGGGTTACGAGGAATTTGCGATGGGGTCGAGCAGTGAGGTAATAGAAACCCGACTCGTTGGTGCTACCCGACTTGCGGGACATGGGAAGATGGAAAAGGTTCGAGAAGTTATCAAAGTTGGTAAGTTGGTCGAAAAGGTGCATCAAAATAATGAAGTTGTAAATGGTTGAAAAATAATTCAACAACAATTGGGTTGTACACACTTGCAGACCTCTAAGCAGGTCGACTACATGACCATCTAGGGGAAATCTAAGGCCACACCTAAAGGCATCCTCAAACACAGTTATACAGCTCATCGGGGGTTGATGCATTCGACCAGAAGCCCCAGGCGTTAATAACTCATACTCAGGAGGAATGTGATACAATTACCTAATACGCCTTAAGTCAACGAGAGTGATTATGGACACTATATCGCTGTAATGGTCAGGGGTGAATAATGGACCTCGTGATGGAGGAACCTGACTTGGTTTAGATCCATCACCCCCGCGATCGCTGCTCGAGCTATCGCTCAACGAGCTACTCGACTCCCCTGACAAACCCCCAGGCCTATTAGACTAAGTAGCCTCGCTATCCCCTCCCCCCCATGGCTACCCTCAAAATCAGATAAACGCAACATTACTACAATAAATCCAAAAAACACTAAGGAAAAGGAAAGAAAGAACTTATTGTGTCGATGAACTAAAAGCATACGATATTAGCAGCAAAGGCAGTTAGCTAGAGGCTCGACCAAACGCAAAAGCAGTAAAAGTAAAAACGATTGTTTTAACAGCGTATATTTATCGGCACACGAGCACGGAAATCCAAGCGATTGCAATAATGTTGTAACTGTCGTTTCGCAGCATGCGTGACACGATGTAACCGCTCATTAAATGCGTGAAACCTAGGTCGAATTTCAAAAACCCTCATCGATGAACTAGCGTAACCACTCAATAGACTACTTCCCAATCCTTCTCATCGATTCCCTCGTTAAGCATCCGAAAGTGGGGGGGACTCATGATATGGGATAGCCCAGTGTACTCATCCCAAAGACCACAGGCCCAAGGGTGTAGCGGCAAGCCCATCTCATACACAGGGCCCAATTATGCTACCGACGTCGGGAGACCCAAATCGATCATTAGGGTCGACCTTATTCATGGACAGGCCGTTGATCGATGCCTCGACCGCATTCCTCATTCGCGCCGTAGGCTGCACACCTATGTAAGGTTTAATCGACCTCCCAATCGACCTATCGTGTAGCCAACCCTGCCGCATTAAATGCCCTGCTATGTGGCATGCCTCCGCATTAATGGCACATGCCGCCCCAGTACCATCTATACTACCACAATAGGGAGGATGCGTGTGTACAGTGTCCTATTCTGTCCCCAAAACCTGGAGAGGCAACCACCTGGAATAGTATAAAGATGGGAGATGACCTAATAGCCCCCACATAAGGACAAAGACCATTACTACATGTCAAGGGCATCCTAGATAAATCCCTACTGAGAGAAGGCTGTGAATACCCTCACTCCATCCTCTCAAAGGTATGCCATTATATATACACAAGAGCCCTCACTCTGCTGCTCATCATATCTGGTCGATTCTCCACTAATTTGAATGTCGGAGTGCCTAAGCCAAGGGCACCTCGGCTAGCCTAACATTTGCTTGTGATTGCAGGACTCAGTCCATCTAGATCCATATATCGACCAGGGAAGTCGGGCCAATCCAAAAACTCCACCTGATCCAGATACTAGCTGAATTCATCCTCATCAATGATATTTTTAAAAATATGATACGTTGTATGATTTCAATATTTCTATGATGCCGATAGATATTAGAAAATAAAAGAAAAAAAAGTACTAAAAATCAATATTATGTGGTTCAATTAAAATTATTTTAGAAAGTTTCTATAGTGAAGTTATAATGAGAACCCTTAACTCCTATTTTAATTTATTAATAATTAAAAATAGATAAAAATTTTAAAAAATAAAAATACCAAAAAAAAATTTAAAAATAAAACAAATATTCAAAATAATTATTTTAAATTAGGTCGTCAAGTTGAGTTGGGTGGGTTTGGGTTGGCGGGTCAACCCAATAAAAATCAGATCGATTCGAATCTAACATGATACGAATCAGGTTGAGTTATGATTGACCATTTTCCAGTTGTCATCAGGTCAGATTAGGTTCGAATTAAAAAATTTAATGTCATACCCTACTTCAATCCAATCTGAGCCCAACCGACTCACTCAAATTGCCACCCTCCAAGCTTGCTTATATAAATTAATTTGAACAAATCTGATGGGGGGTTTTAACTGAACTTATTAATTTCATCAAGTAATGATGCAGATGGACAGTGTAACAATCATTTCGAGTTATATGTAAGATAACAATAATGTCAGGGGGACTCGCATATAATTGTAGAAATTGTATGGGATCCACTATATATAAAGAAATCTCATAATCTGAGTGGTCAAATTAGTTTAATGGCATCGTTTTCATGTTTGTATGTGTGATATTTAAATTTCGTATCATAACAAACTTTTGGTGTGCGTGTGTGTTTAAATAAAAAAAAATAAAAAAATTAATCTCCATTGAGTGATCAATTAATCGACTTTACAAATATAAATGAGAATCGAAATTTAAATTTTAATAAACTCTATTAGTGTGCATGTAAATAAAAAATATATGTAAAGAGACCTCATGAATCAGTTTATATAATTATCTCTTGTGGTGATTTGGTCCATAACATTAAACCCCTTGATCAATGCAATGGCAAAATTGAATTATTATTATTTTATTTTATTTTTTTGTGTGCTGATGTGATATTTTTTTATCAAAAATTCTAGTGATTGGGTCTATTTCTAAATGATGACAAACATTGAGAATATGAAATATAATTATTCAGACTTGATTAGGTGTTTCTATATTTCTCTATTTAGACCAAACTTAAGCAAATTCTCATTAATTATTGAAGAGGCTTATCTCTATTTGCAACAAACTTAAGTAAATTCTCTGTAATTATTCCTATTGGTTAAATAATAGAAAACGACTATTGAATGTGAAGCATACATAGGAAACCCAATGCAAAAGGGGAAAATAGGCATATAAGAAAGTCACAACTTGGAAACTCAAAATTCTTGATTATGGAAGCCTAGTTTGGAATTTTGATTTTTGAAGATTAATAACGTAACAAACGATCATGAGTGGGTTGTGGTTGGAGGAATCAGGGTTCTGATTGGATTCTTGTTGAAGAATGAGTGTGACGATTTATAGATAATGACTTGATTAAGAAAATTCATTGAAATCGATTAATTGTTGCATATACCCACACCAAAAGGCATACAGAGCTAGATTAAATTTAACCAACTAAGAGGGTGTTTGGCTAAACATGTTTTAAACATCTTATAAGCTCCTACATCTTATAAGATATTTTTGGAGATTATAAGATGTTTTGAAGAGCTTATAAGCTCACCCAAACACCCTCTAAGTGACTGTTTGGCTTACCTTACATAAAAGGTGTTATATATTCTTACATTATATAAGATATTTTGAAGGTTATAAAATGTTAAATTTTATTTTTAAAATAATTTTTTAAAGTGTTTGGATAAAATGAGTTTTGATACTTATAAAATATTAATAATGACAATTCATGATAATAAATATGATTAAAATTAATAGAATTTGTTAAGATTTTAAAAATAAGTTAAACTTTTTTCTAATAAAAAAAAGAGCTTAATCCTAACAATTTATTTTGGAAGTTCATTATAAGCTATTGTTTAAAAAAAAAAATACCAAATAACATTTGACATTCTATAGCTTTTACAAATTTTATAAATACTAGTGTTTTGGGCATACTCCATGCCTTTGCTTAAATTTTTATAGTATGAAATAAAATAAAAAAAATTATTTATTTTTATACAATATATAATCCTTTAATAACTTCAATATATTTAAATAATCTTTAATATAATAAAGAAAATGATTATGATAAAGTAACACAAATTGAAGAAAAAATATAAAATTTTGTGGGGGGTGGGGGTGGGGTGGGTGGGTGTTAATTTTATCAGTTTATTGAAAACATACCAAGATAGTTAATAAGACCCTCACACATTATATATAGTAGGTCGGGCTGTCAACGGCTCGGATTTGGATTGGATCAGTCATATCCGAATTTGATCCGGTATCCTATAGAATTTTTGTTAGTTAGTATCATATTCGAATATGATGGATATTCAAAATCTGATAAAAAAAAAAAATCCAACCCAATTTAATATTTTCTTCTCTTTTTTCCTTTGTATTAAATAAAAATATTATATTTATAAATTAAATTTACATCATATTTAAATTTTTGACAAATTTTTATTATATATTAGTTTAAAAATTAAATATTTGAATACTAAACCCCTATTTCACATTATATTAATGCATATATGAACTATTATACATTATTATATTTCACATTTTATCATTATCTCTCATATTTTTTAGGTTAAAAATTCAATATTAATAATATAATATAGACGTTAGTATAGATATTAGGTCAATATAATATATAAATTTTATTTTAAAATCTTTATTAATATTATATATAAGAGTATTAATTTAATAAAAAATTATTAAAGCTCGAATTAAGATCTTTAACAGATCGTATTGTTTAACTCTATATTCAATCCACTTATTTCAGAGTATGGCTATTTATAATCGGAACTGATTCATCAGATATTTTAATTAGGTAAAAATCCTAAAATTTGAATCGAATTCGAATTAAAATCCAGTCCATTGACATCCCTAATACGTAGTGTAGATTTTCAAGAGCCTATAAGCTCATCCAAACGCCTTTTGATCAGTCATCACTTTATACCCTTGACATATAGTTTATAATGAGACTCTGCACTGCAATATTTTTTACGACAAATTTATTAGTTTTCTCTAATGATATTAAATTTATAATCAGATATGAATGTCTAACTTCGTGAAATATTATACCGTCAATATATACTGTAAAGAATTTTATTTAATTTTATAAAAAAATAGTCTCAATGATGAGACATGCATGACAAAAACCGCGTAATATAAAATTCATGCAAGACAATCAACTTTTCCAATGTGAACATTCTTAACAAAATCAATCCCTTTAATTACGACGTAGGGAAGTCAACTTGTATACTTTTTAATGATTCAAGAGAATTAGTTCATTGATTTTTCGTCATAAAAGTGCATGGCAGAGCATAGTTGATTCAGCGCTGCTGCTTGTCCGGGGCCAATTCTTCTACTGAGGCCCCAATTAAATCGACAAGGCAGAGTATATGGACCGGAGACTTAAGGCTTACCCTCTAAGCCCAGCTGAAAAATCCAGGCACTTTCCCCTCTACAAGTTCAAGAAACCTTCACTATATATATACTCCTCCATGAACATTGTACAAACCACAAATTTCTGTTCTCAGAGATCACTAGAAACAGTTAAAAGATTTGGATATTTCACAATTTGAAAAGCAAGAACTCGAGAGCAATGGATAGAGCTTCATTCTTGGTTGCTATTTTTGGTGTACTTCTCCATTGTGCGGCAGCGCAAAATGTATATAAAGTTGGAGATGGCGTGGGATGGACTGTACCCCCAAATGCCTCCGTATATGCTAACTGGGCTTCTGGAAAAACTTTTATGGTTGGCGACGTTTTAGGTAATCAATTAGTTCTTAAAATCACTTGTTATTTTCTGCATAGTATAAAATTATATTACAAGTATCGTACACTTAGAATATATATATGTGTGTGTGTGTGTGTGTGTGTGTTAAGGTAGTATCTAATTTGTCTGATATGTAACTTTTAATAAGAATGTCAATGTTCTCAATATACTTTTGATAATAATTCGTAAATCATATATATTTTGATAACGATAGTAGACTTGTCTTTAGACAATAATTATAATTCAAATTGATCATGTTCGTCTTTTGAGCAATAGCTATACCTCAAATTTTAATTAAAATCTTATAGTCGTAGCAAATTTCTATGGCCATGGCTGGCAAAAATTCCTAGTGGTCAAGCCAACGAAGTTGTGGTCCTTTTATTTAAAAAGAAAAGGAATTTATAATGTATGTTTTTTTATTTATTTTCAGAGTTCAACTTTGTGACCAACCAACACGATGTTCTCCGAGTTCCTAAAGCCTCGTACGACGCGTGCACTCAAGACAACGCCATGGGCAGTGTTATAACCACCGGACCAACGAATATTACTCTCGACTCCGCCGGCGACCACCACTTCATCTGCACTTTGGGCCGCCACTGCGAATTTGGACAGAAACTGGCCGTAACAGTAGGCTCGTCCACTCCGGGAGGTGGCAATCCGCCGCCGAACGCTCCTCCAACCACCCCGACCACCCCTTCGCCCGCCTCTCCCCAGCCGGATGCTTGTGCACCAACGCCGTCCTCAACTCCCAATGCTGGAGGCCCTGCGGCGTCGAGGAGCCCCTCATCTCCTCCTCCTAATTCTGCCTCAACTTCTTTGGCAGGCGGTTTCTTCCTTATCTTACTGTCCGCCGGCATAGCCTTGATTTTCTGAGAGTTCTGTTTTTGGGTATTATATTTTCTATGTCCTAAGTACAATAAATGTGTTTCAATTTTTTATACATCACAGTTTTGTATTAGATTGTATTGTTTACTTGTGGATTTATCTTTGATTAATAAATTTATTGATACTATGAGAATAATTATGTGTAATTGATGTGTATTAATTTTTAAAAGCTAACTAGTCATTGTATTGACAAGAAAGGAATAATTAAAGTTGCGAAAACATAATAATTGACTTTTGTCGCTGTTAAATTGACCCAAGTGGCATATATCTATGCGAATAGACTCATCATAAATTCGAGTCCCATAAAAAAAATTTGAAAATTTAATTTCATATCATAAGTATCATTATCAACATTTTTACTACACAACTCAATTTATTTTGTCCTGATTTTTATTATTGGTAAGTTTATTTCTATGAATTAAAAGAAGGAAGACCTTTGCCTATCTTATTGGGTACATCGATAAGAAAGGCATTTGTTGGAAACTCACAAGTCCTCCCTCCTAGAATCCCAGTTTAAATTTTCTATTTCATTTTATGAATATATGACATGTGTATTAAATATTTACTTATAAAAATAATTAATTGAAAATCAGATAAACTTGACATAAATACAGCAAGTTAGAATAGAAAATTAAATAAAATGAAATAGAAGATCCAAAGTGTTAGAATCCCAATTGAAATTTTGCTTTACCCCTTAATTCGGGTAATACTATTGCGAATCATATGTTAGGAAGGAAAAATAAAAAGAAGCCTATAATACCACGTGTTTTACTCTTGATCATTTCATTTAGAATAAAAGGCAAAAATAATGCGAATTTATAAGAAAATACTTCAATACGAGTTATTAAAACACAATATTCAATCAATCTTTGATTTCCAGTTCCTGATATCAAATACTACAAAATTATGTAATTCATCCTTATTTCTCTATTCTATTGATTTCTATTTGTTTTCTTTTTTTTCATTGACGTATTTGTACGTATGACTTCGCTCGCCCAGTCCCCACTCGACAGCTCTGTCCTAAATTTCCTCTAAGGTTTACAATAAAATTCTTATTAATTGAGTTAACTAACAATGCAATAAACTAAAATTATTATATATTATGGATTTTTTTATTTATGCACATGCATACATATCAAGAGCTTGTTAGAACTCGAACTCTTAACTTTCCATATTATATGAGTGACTTATGCCACGTCCCAAGAAAGAGCAAGAAATACAAAATTTTAGTTATGAGGCTAATTAAGCAATGCAAATTGTTCAAATCATCTGCACTATAATGCAATAAGTTTCTAATATATGAAGAAGTCAGTTTCCTTTTTGGTGGTTGATGAGTCAACCCCGCAGACTTGCAATATTGATTTTTCCTCATATATATAATTAGTACATAGCATAGCTTAGTTGATTTAGTCTCCAACTGTTCTATAAAATTGACTGTTTTAATTTCACAACCAAAGTATAGACTGCTACAGCTGCTAAAGCTTTACAATCTAAACCCATTGTTTATGCTTTCAAATTCTGTTTTCATTTTCCTTGCACTATGTTTGGTTCATGAATTTTAGTGAGGAAAAGAAAATATTAAAGAAAAGAAACTTGAAAGAAAATGTAGTGTATTTGAAGAAAATGAATTTTCCTTACAAAATGATGAGGAAAATGAAGGAAAATTCTATTTAATGTATTATCTCTCATTCTCCAGCACTTTCACCACCTCCTTTCCTCATTCCTTTTTTAATTATTTTCTCTAACAATTAAATAAGTTTGAAATTTTATATTTTTTTGCTTTCTTTTTCTTTTCCCTAATATTTTCCTTTCCTTGTCAAAATCCTTAAACCAAACATAGTGTTAGGGTTCATACAGATGCGACTATATTTGAGAACAAAAACTTGACAGGAATAGGTTAGATTGCAAGAGAATAGGTTAGATTTTTCTTTTCCATTGGATCCTTGATAGTTGTTTGGCTGAATGTTTGGGAATTAGAGAAGATCTCAGTTGGATTAAACAAGTTGCTATCCATTATTGTGTGGTGGAGTTAGATTCTTAGGAATCAGTTCATGTTGAAATGGCCAAGAGTACTTCCCTTCTACCTTTAGACTCATCATTGAGGATTGTAGAAGTCTTAAAGAAGGATTAGATGATTTTCAAGTTTCTTTTGTTAGGAGATATGCAGACATGGTAGCTTATGCTATTGCAAGAATATCTGATTCTATGTCTGATCACGGAGTTTGGATTTGTAATCCCCCCTCGTTCATTACAAAAGCTCTTTGTAATGATCTTTATTAATGATTAAGAAAATGTTGTATTAAAAAAAATATAGTGCTAGGGTTGGAGAATTGAAAATGATCAATTTCTACATAATTTTATTGAAAATATCACTTGTTTTTATTTTTAATTTTGTATACCTACTTTATCATTCTATTATCACATCAATCAAATTTAAATTTAATTTGACATAAAAAAAAAACCCTCTATTATTTTAAAATAATTAAATATTCATAATATTTTGTACAACACATCTTTTTAGATGTAAAAAATATGTTTATTTTTTCTTATGCCTATCTTAATCGTTAAATACTTTCAAGCAAAACATTCAAATAAAATCTCATTTTCATTTCGAAAAAATAATTAATTTTTTGACTTTTTAAAAATGATAGGAATCTAATCTAATATATATATATATATATATATATTATATAAAGTAAAATGATGTTCAATCATATTTTAGGTAAATTTATTATGCAATAATGATGTGGATAAGTTAATTTTGTTCATAGTTGCCATGTAAATATATCTCATATATAATCTATGTAACTCCCTATTACATATTTTCATATTTTTCTTCTTTATGAGAACATATTTCTATATATAATATATATGTAACTTTCTATATGTATTAATTATAGTAACTCCCTATATCAATACTGATGTGGGATGGCCCAGCCCACAGACTATCGATCCAAGAGTATAGCATTAAGACCATTTCATCCTCGAGGCCAAATCAAGTTGTCGACCTCAATCAACCCCTCATTTTAAGGGAGGGTGCACTGTACAACACAGGTGTAATTCAACTAGATCGATATCCAAGGTCAGACGCTCGACCATCTGACCCTATGCTTGCCTACCTCTTCTACAGACTGTCAACCCACCACGAGGTCGATCCCATTGTCAACCAGGGAGGTTGACTCGCCGCGGGATCCCTTTTCTGCCGCATTAAATACCCTAACAAGCGGCATACCTCCGCATTAATGGCGCATATCGCCCCAGTACCGCCCATACTACCACAACATGGGGGGGGGCACACCTCTAGTGTACTATTCTACCCCTGAAACTTAGAGATGAAGCCACCTGGAATAGTACAAAAATGGGAGATGACCTAAAACCCCTCATGCAAGGATAAAAAACCCTTTTAGGAGGCTAAGGTCATCACAGACAAATCCCTCACCTAAGGAAGGCTATAAATACCTTCTTTCCAGGCTCACCAAAGGTATGACATTCTATACTATAAAGTCTTCACTCTGCTGCTCATTATATCTGGTCATTCTCATACCGACTTGAGCGTTGGAGTGCCATAGTTGAGGGCACCTCGACTAGCCTGATGTTTGCTCGTGATTGTAGGACTCAGTTCAACTATCTTTGAAGTTCGACTACTTGACCAGATAGGTCAATTCATCCAAATTACTTCCAGATCCAGTTCTAAACAGTTTTTACCCTCATCAAATACAAAATTTTAGTAACTCCTTATTATATTGTTAATTATATTCCTTTAATCTACGTCAACATGTATATATATAAAATATTCTATCAATATTTATTTTAATATTAATGAAAAGGGATTATATTAATTCATCTTTTGTAAGTCCTCCTTATTGTATTACTATCCAGTAATTTCTTCTATTTTGTTATTTACATTCTCAAATTTGATTTTTTGAATAATTTATGGATAGACACACACACACACACATGTATGTGTGTATGGCCAAGCATATATAAGTCTATTTATTAATGTAATTTAATTAATATGTCTTGTATAAGTTAAAAATCTCTAATAATAGTTTATATTAAAAATAATTTAAATATAGAATAATAGTTTATCTTTTTTTCACCTATATAAAATTATTTTATTTGTGGGTTAAATTTTATTTTTCTTGAAAATGCATGTATTCTATAATCCTTACATTATTTTTCTAATATTTTTAATTTTCACATTTATACACTAGGATAATTTAGAAAAAAAATTGAGTTGATTTAAGTATTTTTCTTATATGGCAGTGATGTGGATAAGCTAATTTCATCCATTTTTTTCATATCAACTTATTTTATATTCGATAGGTTATCAACATATATTCTAATATTAACATAAAAATTATATTAATTCATTTTTATAGCTATATGTTTAATTTTAGTAAATATCCAATATATATATCTTAACATATATGTAACCTTAATTTTTATAACTCTCTTTGTCAATACATAGTCTTTGTAACTCTTCATTGTATTGTCTAATAGTTATATGTTTTAATACAATTACGGATGAATACATATACATGTATATATATATATGTATTAACCATACACTATTTAATTAGTATGTCAAGCTCCATATATATTGTGCATATATAAATTTTTTATATACGTGGTATTATAATAATGTAGAATTTATTATAATTTAATTTTAAGTATTATATCTAGCTGAATCATAATTGAGAAAATTCCTAAATATAAGCTAAAATCTCTAAAAATATATATACTAAAATACTAAACATAAAATTCACTAGTTAAATATAAAAAAAATATTTATCTTCTTTTCTCTATACAAGCATTCTCTTGGTACATTAAAATTTATCTTTTTTTCTTGGAGATGAATATATGTATAATGCTCATATATTAATATCTCTAATATTTTAATTTTTACGCTAATGAATCAAGATAAATTATATAAAAAAATTAAAGTTTAAATTTTATGGTAAGTTAAAATATTTTATCTTCCACTAGCTCATTTTTCAATGTTGAATTCTTAAATTTCTTCAAATCAAGTCAATGTTAAAGTAATTTTTCTATTTTATCTTCTATTATTTTATGAATAATTTATTTGATTTATAAAGTGATTTAATATTTAATCATTAATTTTTATGTAGAAATTGATTAATGCAGGGGGCTTGATCCGATGATACATAAACCATATTCATATAAAATTTTGTTATGTCTTATTTATATAATCAATTCTATTATATTCAAAAAAATTCTTATTAATTCTTTTAATTGTTATGTTTATAATATTTATAAAATATTAAAATCTAAATCATAATTAAAATTAAATAAAATAAAATTTTACGTTTAATCTTATTGATTGTCCGATGCAATCCACTGGTTAACAGGTAGTTGAAAATGAAAATAAATATAAAATCAAACAGCGCATAAGAGGGTGTTTGGCTAAGCTTATTTTAAACATCTTATAAGATGTTTTTAGAGCTTATAAGATGTTAGATCTTATTTTTAAAATAAGTTATTGAAGTGTTTGGATAAAATAAGATTTTGGAACTTATAAAATGTTAATAATGGCAATTTTATAATTAAAATAGTTAAAAATGAAGGAGCTTATTAAGATTTTAAAAATAAGTTGAGGTCTCCTTACTTTTTAAAAAGAGCTTATAAGCTCCTAACATCTTATTTTAGGATCTTATAAAAAAATTTAAAAAAAAAAATTACCAAACACTTTTTATCAACTTATAAGCTCTTAAACATCTTATAAGATGTTTTGAGGAGCTTATAAGCTCACCCAAACACCCTCTAAGTAACTGAAAAATATCATGAACAAATGCACACTACGCTTTCAAGACAAGAAACAATCACTAAATTCAAGGATAATTAGGCATATGGGCTTCCATAATAGTTTCATTTATTTAATTTGGTTGTATTTAAATTTGATTCTACATACATACCCATATGGGCTAGAATAAAGGGGCTGCCTACAATGAAATGGATCATCACTTATAGCCCAATTCATCGTCTCATTCTGATTTTTGGGCCCAGGGTTGAATCAGATCCCATGACTGCATCATCCGGGCTCAGACAGCTAAATCATGTCGCTATAAATATTTTTATATTTGATAATTTGATATACTCTATTTTTAAAACTGTCAAAGAGCAAATTTTAATTCGAAATTGATTTAAATTCGATCTAATTTTTTAGAATATTTAACCAATTAAAGATTCACCAGATATGATCCGATTAAAAAATTCATAATTCAAAATAAATGGAACAAATATGAATATAGTTCGACTCGATCTATTAATATTCTGAATTTGAATATATTTAGTATTATGCATATATAGTATTATATATATATGTATGCACTAGGGTCCTATAGTGATGTCAAAGTGATTTGGATGAAGGTAGTAATAAACTTATGCAAAATATCAAATCATGTACTTTTTATATAAATTATTAGATTTTAAGCTTGTTTACATCAAAATTACACCACTTGTTTCTCTATTTTTACAATAGAAAATGATGCAAGAAGAATAATGAGTAGAAGCCGAATGTCATGATATAGCAAGAATGTAATATAAATATCGATTTGATCAAAATAATTTTTTTTTAAATAAAATGTTGAATCTATAATTAGATGATTGAAGAATCAAGTATATTATGTATTTATAATGTCAAAAAAGTACTATTATTATTAACGAAACCTAAAATGCAATGATTTGGTGAATGAATGTGATTAAATTAAATTCTATTATTGCTTTTAAGTCATTAGTAGACTTGAAAATTTATTTGTCAATATGTTGTGTATTTTTTTTAACGATGGCTGTTTTAAACTTGGATTGGACTAAATTTTTAGAAAAATAATAAATATATGATGTTTTTTGAAGTATTCGGATTTGGATTTATATATATATATATTTGATGGATATCTGACTTTTATTTGGATTCGAATATGGCTATACCAACTACAAATTCTATAAGATCTTGGATCGGATTTGGTTATGATATATTACTTTTGTATTCGGATTTCAATCCAATATGATTTAATGTGAATTTGACCCATTAATAGCCTTAATCTATTTTTATAATCAAATACTTTTACTACATACTGCCTTTTAATTATAAATATAATATGATTTGAGGGTCTAAAATTTTTTGCCCAAGACTCCAACAGTCCTAATTGTTTATTACAAATTTTAGAATTGAACTTTTAATGAATATTTGACGATGTTCGAATTTAGAATTACAGCCAGGTTTCTTGTACTCATATTATATGCATATGTATAATTAATCTCTTTACTTAAAAAATAAAATAAAATAAAATAAAACAAAATTCATGAACTGAGGCATTTCTAGACATAGACGGATGCAGGGGGTTGAGAGGGGCAGCCAGACCCCTAAAAATTTTGAAATTTGATTTTTTATATTAAAAATTTTAAAATATTATAATTTTGTCATCATCAAATTATAAAATGATTCTTTATTTTATTGAGAATATACACTTTACCATTGTTCTTCTTTATCATTTCAAATTTATAAAAAATTATATTTTTTATAATTTAATTTTGCCCCCCATAATAAAATTTGTTAGTTCCATTCCTGTTTCTAGAGCCTATTACTCCTACAAATAAAAAGATCAGGGCTTGTTCTTCTATGTTTTCCAGAAATTTTTTCCAACTCCCAAAAAAATTTCAAGATGGAGGCACATTCTCCAATCTTTTTCCTAAAAAAACTCAAATTTTATACCCAAAAAACCCCTCCCAATTCACCCAAAAAACCCTACACCCTAAAAATCACACATACCTCCTCACTTTTCTCACTCTACCTTTCACGTCACTGATTCATTTATCACTCTCCCACTTTACTCATTCATATATATAGACATACATACATATATATATAAATATTAAAATTTTATTAGGTAAAAAAATTCTAAAACTTATGTTTACAAATTTAATTAAATTAATTATCAAAAAAATGAATTAAACTTAATTAAATATTATTTATGTTATTACTAAATAATATATTTATTGAATAACATATTAAATTAATTAAATTTACTTATTAATTAAATAATGCAATAGTTATATTTAATATTTAACGTATTAATTAAAATTATATTTATTCATTTAATAAATAACTTAAGATGTTTTGATTTGATATAATAAATAAATTAATCTTCTTCAAAAAGTATTCTTCATTAAATATTAATCTTCACATTTATTTAAAATTATATAAAAAATTTGATTATAGGGTGATACTTATGTAATAATCTATTAAGTTTAATAAAATTAATACTGATATGCTTAAAGTAATTGTTGAGAGAATTAACTAAATTTAAGTAAAATTATTTGATTATTAGTAAGTAATGTATTTACTAAATAACATATTAATTAAATAATGTGTTAAAATAATTAAATAACTTATTAAATTAATTAAAATTATTTATTTAAATAACTTATTATTTATATATTAATTATGTGTCATATTTTATGTATAATTAAATATTATGTTTATTTATTTAATAAATAATTTAAGATGATGTAATTTTATATAATATAATATTATTATTTTTTTTAATTTGATGAATTGTTATTAAGTTTTATATATACATAAATTATTTTAAAAATTATTTATTTTAATAAATAATCAAGTTTTATTTATACATAAATTGTAAGTAATAAATAGTTAAATAATTATATTTTAATTAATAAACAATAATTAATTTATAATTAATGTATAGTAATTAAATTTTTTTATAAGTCGATATTAACAATCATGATATAATTATTATATAAGCTAATTTTTTTATAATTAAAATATAATTATGATTTCATGAATGAGTAATATTTATTAATATGACCAAATAATACATCATTTATTAACATTAAATTTATAAAAATATAATTTTAAAATAAATAACCAATTAAATTAATTACACTCATATTTCAATCATTACAAATATACACACACACACACACACATGCACACATCATCTAACTATAAAAATACATATATATAATATATAAAAAAATCACTTTTACCTTACAAACCCAACAAAAAAGCAACTGATTTAATATTTACAGTAAAATTTATCTCTCCCCAAAACATAAAGAAACAAACAACTCATTCTTAAATCATTTTTCATATTTTTTCAAAACAAAAAGAAACACATGATACATTCTTCAAATTTTCTCTCAAAAATTTATTCTCTCAAATTTTTTTCTAAAAAATGGCCAAAACATAATAGAACAAGCCATCAACGTCCATTGCAATGATGTGACATCACCATCACGACATGACACAGTCGGCAGGGCGAAATTTCTTTGGTGGTCCTAGTAACCTTATGGTTCCCAAAAAATATCATGTGACCATAGGTATTGTCAACTAAATATCACACTCTATAATTACATTAATATTTTTTATATTTATTATAGTAATGACATGTGTTGAATTTTTGAAGATAAATTCAATTAATGGTTTTTTTTTTAAATAAGAAATATATTTTTGGACATATCACGTCACATTCCAAAAATAAAAATTTTTGTCCTTAGTCGTTCCCATTTGATGAAGTAACACTTTTTTTTTTTCTTTCCTTTTTTTTTTAAAAAAATTTACATAGATACAAATGCACCTAAAATTCATTAAAATTTAAATTTCAAACCTCAAATATAAAGATGTGGCAACAATGCTATCGGAATAATTGACTACTTAACTTCAATGAAGCAATATGTTGATTGTCATATGTCGCATTCTCTCTTCTTTTTTTTTTGTTTGGTATCTTTTTTCTTTTTTTAATTCTTCAATTGAGTGAATTAAATGTCAAAAGGTTGAAAAATTAATGAATATAAACTCAAAAGTCAAGAAACATAAGGAATGTTTGCTTATATTTCTCCAAAATAAAATTATTTTTGAAAAATATAATCAAATATATCCTCATTTTTTCTCCAAAATAAAAATATATATATAGTTTTCCCAAAACACCCTTTACTATTCTTCATTATCCCCCAAACTTCCTCATTTTTTAATATATACATCATATATTTTATTATTATTTTAATAATAAAAAAATAACTCAATTCCATTTTTACCCCAAAAACTCAATAAAAAAGCATTGATTTGACCGTTACAATAAAAAATCTCTCTCCCAAAAATATAAATAAACATATCAAAATTATTCAAAATCAATTTTTAACTATTTCCCAAAATATAACAAAAAATCAATTACATTCCTCAATACAATTTCATATTTTCCAATAATTTATTTTTTCAAAACACATAACAAACCCATAATAAAATCAAACAAAAAAAAAAAACATAACCAAACATTTGCATACTTTCTTCAAAAGCAAACAACTTAAGTAGTTGAAAAAAGTCCCCAATCCATAGTCATAAATATATTTGAATAATCTAGATGGGACATTGTGTTTTATTCTCGTCCATAAGTACATATGTCTAGTCGAATTAATTGTCCAATAATAAGATGGTTACAAAATCTCATGCAAGAAATATGGACCAATGTTTGATTTTTCTTCTCTTTACCACCACAAAATTTAATAGTAACTTTTTGGGATGCCATATATTTTTCAACATCAAACCATTGGCTCGTTTTTTTTTTTTCTTTTTCCATATAGCGTGGTCGGCCGAATAATCTAATAAGTTGAAAGCACTTTATGATTAAGGCCAAAAAAAATAAAGAAAAAGATCTGTGTTGTGATAATTAAATGCAGTACTTCTTGTCTTTTTTCTTTTTTTTTTCTTTCTCCCCTCCTGTTCCATTATTAAGTGGCATTTGATCTGCCTAATTAATGGCCTGCACAAACTAATTAGGCCACAACTATAACAATTGTGCATATGTTTCTCATTTGAGAAATTAGCCCACAGAATGTGAAACTGTGCGAATTATCACTAGTGCAATTATGACAAAATTGGCAGACAATTTATTGTGGAAGTGTATATATTCATAATGGAACTCAAAGGCCTAACGGCTTATTCTCATCCATTCCTTTTCCATTTACACGAGGCAGTATGCAGTCGACCAAAAAAGCGAAATAGCAAAGTGAGGGCTAAAGAATAATGAACATACTTTACTAAGGGATGGTAATGGGATATTTATAGTTTTTCTTAAGAGATTAAATGTCCGTGATGCTCTTGCTCATGTAGAGAGAGTCCTTGCCTGAGGACCTTTAGATCTTCTTCCTCCTGAAACCTCCTCCAAGTGGCGCTTCCTCCTTCTCAGGACATGGAGGAGATCTCCGCATTTAATGCGGAGACAAAATGGTGGTACAACGGAGACATGCTTTATAAATGCGGAGGCACGCCACTTGTCAGCGCATGCGGCAGACTAGTGGCTGTGGTGCATTCAATGCAATAGTGACTGGTGGCAGGGAACTGCTTCAAGATTTCACCAATTGACCTCATAGGGTCGAGATATTTTCTTATCTGTGAGTCATCTAGCCACACTTGGTGGAGATAATGGGATTCCTTGGGCTTGAAGGCCTTTAGTTAAGGACCCTAATAACCATTCTCGAGCTGATCAACCATGCTCTGGTCAATTTTTTGGATGTTGGTAATTGAATTGACGAAATAGCCTAGTGAGGTTTCAGGCTTGATCGATTGTTAGTGAGTTGTGCCTGTTGGGCTGTCCCATATTAATATGTATATATACTAATCATCTTGGCACTTTGTTTCTATGTATATAAATTTAAATTATTATTATAATATTAGTTTTACTTATATTAATAAATAACAAAATATTCAATGCTACATTTAAAGAACAATTGATGGATTGATTTTGTTGGATTAATATTAAAAAGAATATGTGATTCATTTGTGAATTCTGTAGGAGAAAAAAAATTGATTTAAGGGTATAATGGGTATATCATATTTTAATATAGCAGCATACAAAACTGTCGTTTGTAAGTGTAAATGGATTTTTCTTTTTATATAGTACAAACATATATTCATGGGACAAAAAAATTAATTAAGTTAATATTTGGATAATCTTTTCAAAAATATTTTGTCAGGGTGATTTATAAGATTTCCATTTTTTTATAAAATGAAAGTATATCTTGATTAATGAGCTACAAAGTTTGATCTATTTCATAAACTTCTATTTTACTAGTTTTAAAGTTGAAATTGATATATTTTCTGAAGGACAAAAAAGTATATGGTTTCATTTCTCTGAAAATTTATAGATTTTTGAAAATTGAAACATATATGTGCTGTGACAATAGTATTATTCTTTAAAAACACTTATCAGAAAATCAAGAAATTGACGTGTTTTCTCTATTGCTGCATATATTTTTATATTTTACTTGCTCTAAATAATCTTTATGTTCTGTTGGACCTAAAAACTATTATGTTTTAGTGGGCTTTTATATTAATACATCAAAAACAATTTTCGAATAAGGGAAAAACAAACATTCCTTAAGATTTTGATAAAGCACTTATGGAAATTTTGATAAGGTCAACTCACCTTTCTCCTCTTCCTTTCCGACAGAATAAGAATGCAAATTGTGACTGATATACATGAGAGGAGAGAGATTTATGACATGTTTGGCTGAGAAATATTAGTGCGTTAGCTTTAGAAAAAGTTGTGCGCTTTGTAAAAGAGGCCTCAATAATATGCAGATAATACCTTTATCTCAAGGTGTCGTTAATGTCGGTTGACAATTAGTGATGGAAAATATTCCTATTTAGGGGGTGTTTGGTTTTATTTTCAAACCTCATTTTCGTAAAATTTTATTATTTTAGAAATAGAAATTATCATTTTATAAAAAATTTCACCCAACATAATTTTTATTTTTATTTTTAAAGCACATTCTCCAATAACTCATATATCTTTTTGCAATAATCTATATATTTTTTCTCTCTATTCTATTATTTCTATCTCTCTCCAACTACAATATATTAAAATCAACATAATCATTACATTTCCAAATATTTCATCCAAATATATTTTTATTTCCACATCACATCACATAACTAATTCTCACCCTTTTTAGAAATGATGAAAATGGAAATTGGAAGAGGAAATATAACCAATCGGGTTAGTATTACAATATCCTTAGTACAACATTGCTTTTTGCTCAACCCAAAATTGAATAAGCTATATTTGCTTTCTTTTCTTTTTTTAATAGAAAAGTGATTAGGTATTTTATAAAATAATTGGTGCAGTTAAGATATGGTACGAAGAAGATTTTGTGGAATATTTTGTTCGTCCATGCAATTTAAATTTGGATTAGTTAAATATATTAAGTATGTTACATGTGAAATTTTCTTTTCAACTTCAGAGTTTATAAATAAATCGAATTTGAGTGAGCTTTAAAAATTTTCAAACTCAAATCAAGTTCAATCTACTTTTAAAAATTTCACGTGGAGTAGTTTTAAGCTTATGAACTTAAGTTCAAACTCAATTCTGATTCATTTATGCTCGAGTACATTTAAGTTCGAGCTTATTTTTTCCTAAAAAGTACAAACATAATTCTAATTATTGAGTTAATGTAAGTTATATTGTTTGATTATTTTAAAAATATAATTATTTATAGTACATATTTTCTTATTATCTTCTTCATTGGATAGTTTCACAAACAAATTAAATATCTTATGGACCTAGTTAATGTAGCTATTATAATTTCAAATTATTATGTTAAAATAGTTGGAGTTCATGTACACTAAATTATATAATTGATAGTTGCATTATATGACTCTTATTGTTTAGATATTTTAAATATAATCATTAGAATTATTATGGAGAATCCTAATATATACTACCATTATTATTAATTAGACTATAGTATATTTTAAAATAATAAAAACTCGCAAATGAACTTTTGAACATTTAATTTTTTCATTGTTATGAGCTATGTTCACTATAAATTCAAACTCGAATTCAAATTTAAAAAAAATAATAATAATCTTGATTTAAATGTCACTTGAATCGATTAATTAGGTTAAATAAATTAGACATGTATATAATATTATAATTAGATGAAATGTGCTACATCGCTATAGGTATACCAAAAGCAAAAGAACATATCTCAACTACTCCATCCTCATATCAAACTAATAATAACATTCACAAATGCAAAATGGAATCTTACGTACTTTTCAAACTTTGATGAGTTCACATATATAATAGACAACTTTTTTAGCTAAAAACAATTTATAGCAAGGAAATATATATGTATACACACACACACACACTATGCCTTGATTCTCTTTTGTAGCTAATGATTCGTAACTTTTTTGAGGTTATTGGATAATCTTGGGAGTTGGGAATTTTAAATTCAGAATAAATATCTGTCACTTGTTTAATATGGATACTTTTAAATTATTGTGGATTTCAAATTCTCTATTAGTTTTTTTTTTCAATTATTACTATAAAAAATCATCTTCAAGCTCAAATTCTTGAATGCACTGAAATAGCGAAGGTTTTGGGGTTCTTGTTAAAGTTTAATCACCTTATCGAAGGTTCTTTTAATTTGTCGTATTATGGTATTTTTCGTATATTCTATTCTATTTAGGTTGGCTGTGAAAGATTTAAATTGTAAGGTCATCCTCCTATTTCATTTTTCAGAAATGTAATAAAGTTCAATATTTTCGTTATAAGAAAATTAAATAATTAAATGCATTCAATGACTTTAAACTTAAGCGGACAGCTTGAGAAAAGAAATAATTATTAGTAAGGGAAATTAATAACCACATAATTTTTGCGTTGAAACTAAATAATTTTAACTTTAGAGTTGCTCGACGTCATATTCGGGGTGGGGGGGGGGGGGGAAACTTGTGGAGAATCAAGACATTATAGAAGAATATAACATTAGTAACAAAAATAAATAATAATGTAAAAATCACCACTTATATTTATCATTAATTAGTAATATTTTATAAGTGATAATTTTTTATTTTATTTTATCACAATATAAGTTAATAATGATAAAAGTTAATATTTTAAATTGTCACTATTATTAATTATCGATACACCTACAACGAAACTAGTGATAATAAAAATTGTCACTATTAATTGTTATAGTGAAATGGTGATAGAAATTGTCAATTATAATTTTTGATGAAATTTTTCGCTGTCATTGTAAGTGTATTACTAATTTTCAATGACAACAATTTAAACACTATTCTCATCATTATTAAATTTTCAAAAATCACTAGGATGATAAAATAAAATATTTTATTATTTAACATATATAGCTATTAATAATTTTTATTATTATTTATTATTTTATCACTATTTTTTTTTTTTCTTGCCATAACGTAGTGGAATTCTGCATTGAACAACTACAAGAAATTTTACGAGAAAAATAAAGAAATAGATCGAATCAAGTATGCCTTATCTCTGAAATGATTGGAGGCAATGTTTGAGCGCCACCGCTAACTTTTCTGAAAGTAAGAGCCGATTTTAGTAAGAAGCAAATTTGGACGAAAATGAATTCTAACCAAATATAATACAACCTTACAACTAAGGTTTAATGTTGAGGACGAGAATGAATTTTAAATTTTTAATTCTTCTACCAATTGAATGCGCATTATCCCTTCTAGTCTATCTTTCCTAAATTGTTATGCTCGTTATCTCTCTTTTTAACTTTTTGATTATAAATAAATAAAAGTTTTGGAATCATTATTTAAATATATTAAAAAAATTGAAAATGTGGTTTCCCAACAAAAATAAACAAATCCACCATATCAATCCCATTATTTTATTCTACTTTAGTTTCTCTATTTCATTTCATACTTAATTTTCTATTCTAATTTGATGTATATATACCAAATGTATTTAATTCTATATTAATTATTTTTATAAAAAAATATTTAATATACGTATTATATATTTATAAAATAAAATATAAATTAAAATAAAGGATCTAAATCGATTTTATTGTACTTCACTTACATTACACCAACAAAAAGTTTACAACATCTAATCACAAAAATTAAATTAAAAAGGAAAAGGCAAACCTAAGGAGAGAGAGTTGGATCCTCACTGGTGGGGTCCACACCAACCCTACTCCCATTCATAACATCGTCGCTATCGTCGGCCCCGTGAATCTGATCGAGCACCAGAACAAGGCCCATGGCGAACGCGCCGTCGAATCCGGGCTTCAGAGAAAGTAAGAAAACATCCTTTCCGAGCACGACATTGGTGGAAGCGTCGACCTTGCGACGGATCTCAGCCAAGGCTTCTTTCTCCGCGTTGTAAATGGTGCAGTTCCGGCAAGCGAAGGAGCCTTCTATCTGGTACTCCTCTCCTGGATTGGTGTACACCTCCACCGTCATGCTGGACCGTCCGATTATCGAGGATCTACGGACGCTGAATAGAGGCTTCTTACCGTCGGTTCCCTCGCCGACGAAGCCTTCCCACCTGTGGTGCAGGCTCGGCCTCTAATTCAGTGGGCCAAAAAGAAAAAGAAAAGGAAAAAGAAATCAGTGAGTTGACTCGGCGGGTTGAAGCACAAATAAAGAATAATTTTGTGTTCTTTGAAAAATCCATTTTCTTTTTAGTTCATGGATACAATTCTTGACTAGCCGAGTTGATTCAGTAGTAACGGTAAACTTCGGCTAGGAAAAAAAAGAGTAAAGCTCCCTCCTGGGGAGAAATAGAAATATCGAATTAAAAGAACCCTAATTTTCACGAGAAATCGAACAGTCATCTATAAATATACCTTGCGGCGGACGGTGAGGATGCATCTACCGGAGGCGTCCATGAGAACGACTTCACCGGTGTCCCCGGCGTCAGGGCCGTAGGAATCAACTCGAAATACGAGTTCTCCCTTCGAATCATAGGCAGTGAAGCCATCTCCGGCGAAGAAAAGGGAGGTTTTCATCACAGTGAGATGAGTTTCTTCTTGGTATACGTATGCCTCTTCGATAACCGCCCCACTCTTCATGATTTCGTCTGCGTTTCGTCTCGTTCTCGATTGCCAGAGCATAAAGTCAGTTCTTTCTCGACGATGAAGAAAAGGTTTATAGACAGAGAGAGTGCTTCGAGTGGAAGAGAAGAGGAGAAAAGTACTGATATTTTTTAAATGAAAAGGGAAAGGAATATTTATTTGAGTAGAATTTCTGGAGCTGTATTGGACGTAGAGAACATGTGGAGGGCATTAATATCTGGAAAAGAGGCCAGGGCCCCTCTTCTTTCGGAGCAAGATGGGGATTTTCTTGTCTTTTTATTAATTCATTTAATAAGGGCTCGTTTGCTTGGAATAATGTGATTAGAAGTGATACATAAACAAATGATACATTTTAAGTTCATTAGAATAAAATATTTTAATTTTATGTTTGGTTGGTATGATTAGTATATAAATAAATTAAACTATAATATATAAATTTACTATTATATTCTTTATATTTTTTAAATATTTTTCATAATTTTCTCATTCTTTTCCATTTTTAGAATCATGGTTTAATTGAAAATAAGATAAAAAATAGACTTTATTAAATATTTATAATTCTTATCACACCTAATCAAGTCTTCCCCCCCTTGATCCATTTTCCAAAAGCAACAATAAATAATATATGGCCTAGGATTTATCAAGGGCTTTTATCAATTGAAGCAAACATTATAATAGGCTTGATTAGGTATATATCACACCTAATCAAGCAAAGCAAACAAGGCCTAACTGTAATCAGCTATTAATTTACTCGGACAAGGTGTTCTCCAGAGGGCACGTTTGAATATATAGAGTATAGACAACGTTGATAAGATTATATTAATACAATAAAATTATACTGTTTAAAATAAGATAATATTTTATTTGGGATTTAGGATTATGCATTTTAGATATGTATTTATTTTATTAGTCCTTTGTATGTGGATATAAGGATTAAATAATTGGCTACTCAATTTACTAAAATACCGATTATAATAAGATAAGTTCAAATTCTAGTATTTTCATTCATGTGTATAATTATCAATTAACTAATTTCTTATTCTCACTCTCAATTTAGATTATACAATCTTGGCCCAATTGAGAAGATTAACTATCAGTTGAAAATGCAATAGAGGACTGAGTCATTTATCAATCCTAAGCTTTTTTCCCTAAATCCAAACAATTGATGAGGCTTAATAATATAATCTATCAAGCCATATCTAACAAACCAAACATGTCCAAATAATAAGATTGAAATTTAAAAATTTAAAGATTATAAATATTTTTTTATATTTTACTAAATGCGTAATTAGTTAGCCTCTTGTTATATGTGTTATGGCGTGTTTTAGCATTTTGGGCCTTAAATTAAAAAGGTTTTTTTTTTTTTTTTTAATTGAGATAGAGAAAAAAATATCTCATCTTTTTATAATTTATTATTCAATTAGGATTCACTGGCACAGTATTTATAGTTTATTTTTAAAACTACAGTTATGTGAGTTTTTAGTTATTTTGTGCTCTCCTTTGTACGATCATTTCTCATATAATAAAATTATCTTGGACTAATTTAATTTGAGTAAATTACTTAAATTTTTGTGTTGATTTTTGTTTTATGTTCTTACTTTGTGCTTGAATAATAACAGTAGTGATTTTTATATTAAGTGTCATTTAATTTGTTAGAATGTTAGTGATTATATATTATTGGTTTTCAATAAGATGCATTGACTTGTGATATATAGATCCATTAAAAAAAAGGATTCAGGGCCAAAAAATTGTTAAATTTCTTTTTAAATCATACCCAAAAAGATGGATTTATTTAGTTTCTATAATTTTTTTATAGTTGATTCAATTGTTGGTTGTTAATTAAAATTAATTTATACTATGGTGTGAGGATGTATCGACAACTTTCATTAAATTAATTGGACTAAAAACATAATTATATATGCTTTCATTAGCTGAAATTAACACTTGTTTTTTTATTTATACACACGTAAACATATGGAGAGCTTGTTAAGGCTCAAACTCCTAACCTCTCAAGTTATGCGGGAGACTTATGCCATTGGATCACAAACTACTGGACTAGCTGAAATTAGCACTTAATTTAGTAAAGGTTCCCAATCGGGTTGGTTCAAACAAGAATATAGATTATGTTAAGAATTATTTAGTTGAGAGCTGTTGAATAATATCTTTATTGAAAGTTTGATTAATATATATTTTTTATTTATACACGTATATTTGAATTTAACGTTTATTAAGATCCAAACTAAAAATTTGACAGAAATGCCACTTAATGAATTAATACATTCAATTTATGTGTCTAGAAAATTTTTAACTTTGGTACAATCACAATTATCTATGTAATAGTCACATTTAAATACTATCCTAATATCTTTGAAGAATAATCCATACGTTACAAGGGAGAAGGGTGGGAACATTGGCTAGGGCTCTCAAAATTTAGTAATTTACTTATTTTTTGTTTATTTATATAAAGGTAGGGGTGGGGCGATCATAGTAATCTTCTTTGTGCGTAATTATAGGTATTCCCAACCACTGTAAAATATTCGGTTTAAGTCATAATTATTATTTAAAGAGCGAACCCATCACCACAATCCCATCGAAGTGTTAATCAGCCAAGATCCTTTCACAACAGAGGTGACTGATTCACAGACTTTGAAATTAAAATTAGACAATCTCATTTATGTCGTCATTTGTACTCTGTAGGGATACTTTGAGATTATCGTGTTTTTTAGATGTGTTTAGCAACTCCCAAGGAAGACGCAAACTAATAAAACTTATTTTGCAAAAGCTACAAAATATAATATAGCTTACTCGATACGTTGCGTGTTTTTTAATCTACAATTAAGTGAGACAGACGAGATTTAGAGGGAGTTTGATTAATTTTATTTAAAAAATTTTATAAACTTTTCTATTTTATAAAATATTTTTAAAATTTATAAAATATTAGATTTTGTTTTAAAATAAATTGTTGAAGTACTTGGATAAAATAAGTTATGAACTTCGCCCGTTTGGTTTTATTTCCACACTTACTTTTTTTATTATCTACTATTCCAAAAATGAAAACCATCACTTTTTAGAAATTTTCAACCAACATCATTTTTATTTTTATTTTCAAAACACATTCTCTAATAACGTATATATCTTCTCTCTTTATTCCATTATCTCTATTTCTCTCCACCTATAACATATTAAAACCAACATAATCATTACATTTTCAACATTTTACCTAAATACAAACCCATTTTCAACTCATTTCCACTAACTAACTTTCCACATTTTAGAAATGATGGAAATAAAAATTGAAAAGGAAAATAAATCCAAACAGCAACTTTTTCTCACGTAACTTTAAGATACTGAAATTTTATTTTAGGAGTGTATAATCTCATTTTTATAATCTCATTTTTCAAAAATTTTACCAAATACTATAATATTTATCAGTTTTCAAAAATTTTATAAAACGATTTAAAGAATTTATAAGTTCACCCTAACATCCTATTTATATCAAACATAATTGATATTTTTAACCTACCAAATATGATATAAGAAATTTAAACTATTTTTGTCTTTCTCCATTAAGTTTTTTTATAAATTGAACGCTTCCCTAAATACAAGAAATAAAACAAAAAATATACTCTAGTGATGCAAACAAATCAAGTCGAGCCGAACTTTAATCATTTTTTCAGGCTCGAGCTCGAGCCCGAATCAAATGAACCGAGCTCGAGCTCAACAAGCTCAGAAAATTGAGGCTCGAGCGGATGTTCAGGCTCAGCTCGACTTGATTCGTTAAGCTCGAGGATGTGATAAAGTTATAGACACGAACTCGAAACATGAAATTATTTTATAATATATAAAAAAATTAATGTATTATTATAATTTTTATATATAAATATTATTTTGTTTTAAAAAAAATATAAGCTCGCCTGGCTCGCAAATATATGAACAAGAATTATTTAACTTGAGTTCCATTCAAAACTTGTATAAACTTGGCTCGAACTTAAAGTTACCTCATCATGTTTATGAGTTGACTCGATTCATTTGCATTCATAATCTACTGAGCAAAATCACTATTCACAAACTTAAAAGAAGGAAGCAAACTATATATACCTACCAAAAACGTTGTACCCTTTGGACGACTTCCTTCCAATGTACTAAAATAAGAGATGATTTTTTTCTCAATTACTACTCAAAAGTCATAAGTCACAAGTCACAAGTCATTGGCCAAGTCTAACTACAACTAGAGTTGTGGTATTAGGTAGAACCAGAGGCTCAAGATGTCTCCCCATTGTCAAGGGCATTGAAAAATTGCAAATCTACCGACTTTATGTATAGGGGGAGAGAGCAATTTGAACCTCAAAAGTCGCTCTTACATGCGTCAAGAGTGAAGACCACGTTATCGAGTCAATTGAATTTCGTTAATAAGAAAAATATATGAAAGTTTTAGTTGAGGCATAAGAATTTTATGATTAGTATGGTTGAAACTAAATAAATTCATTAAGATTACAAAAATAAGATGATGTCTGGTTAAAATTATTTAAAAGATTTTATAAACTACTATATCTTATAAAATGTTAGATCTTATTCTCAAAATAAGTTACTAAAGTGTTGGAATAAACTAAGATCTTGGATATTATAAGATGTTAGTAAATAGTAATAACAATTTTTTAATTAAAATAGTTAAAATTAAAGGAGTTAATGAAATTTTGAAAATAAATTATAATCTAATTACTTTTTTTTAAAATTTTTTTAAGAACCTCACATTTTATTTTAGAATTGTATAAGCTCATTTTTAAATTTACTAGATATTTTTTAACATTTTATAAGCTCTTAAACATTTAAATTAAGAATTTCTTACTTTTTTTATAAAACCTTATAAGATCTTCTTTGAAAAAAGTTACCAAATAATTTATAATATTTTATAAGCTCCCAAATATTTTATAAGATGTTTTAAGAAATTTATAAACTTACTCAAACATCCTCTTAATTTTAGGCTCGTCCGGTCGTTTTTTTTTTTCCTTTAATTGGAAAACTTGATAATTTATGATATACCAAGAAATAAAAGACAAGAGAGAATTCAAGTGATGGCAATTGGAGTGACATGAAAACCATCTAGAAAGAAAATGAATAGGATTGCCGTAGAGAAGTATTAGAACATATGAATTATGTTTTGAAAAAAGTTATCAATTACGGAATAAGTGTTAGTATAGTACATATGACATATAATTTGCTAATTTTGACGGAGCAAAGTTTTGCCAAAAATTTTCTTTGTCAATGCTGATGTGATACGGGCTAGCCTTATATTTTTCCTAATTGAACAAAAATACTGATGATGTAAAAGTTTGCTGTGATCCAAATAGGTGCTAGGAAACTGGGGGAATCCACCTGCTGACGTACGGGTCACGATATTCCAAGGTTACGAGTCGAGTTCTGCAATCAAAGGAAGCACGTAAAGCTTGTTGAGGTGGTCCTCAATTAAGACCTTTTGATGCTTAAATTAGTATAAATTCGACAAGAGAAGAATATAGCAGAATAAGGGTCAAAGTATACATGAAAGGGCATCTCAGGTACTGCTGATTGAAGGTGTTTATAATATTCACTTGCTGAGTGAAGTGGAGGTAGAAAAGACAATCTACTCCCCATAGCCTATGGAGGCTTTTACCTGTGTGTGGGGGCCTTTGAGGTCTTTTTAATAGTTGGTTAGTCACTATACCTCTTGCCGGCCAAAATAAGGAGGGGATTGTCCATAATTAATATGGATGTGATAGGTTGATGGCACATTTAATGTGAACAAAATGTTGATTCGACCGTATTTAATGTGGAGATGATCGGTGGTGTGTGGATAATAAGTTTATTAAATTCGATCACGTTTGATGCGAGGGCCACTCGACCCCATGAGGGGTCTAGAAAATCAAACACATTGTTTGTTGGTGGCGCGTGTTTTATACAAAATATATCATATCGACCTATGAAATCTAGGGTTGTACGATGAGTCGAACCAGTGCATGAGCCTCGTGAGTCAGCTCAATTATAGCTCGACTCAAGCTCGAGCTTGAGCTTGAACTTTAACATGAGCCGAGTTCGAGCTTTACTTTAGTTATCCGAAAGCTCGTGAGCCAGCTCAGGAGCTTTTCCTATTTTCAAATATTTTTATATATTTTATTAATAATTATAATTTAAATTATTTTATTAATTATTATTAAATAATCATGATATATTCATAATTTAATATTTTTATTTGATTTAAAATTTTCTGGTAAGCTGAGCTCAAACCGTCAAAAAATAGGTTCGTCAACCTCGAACTCGAGCCCTCAAAAAATAGGCTCATCGAACTCGAACTCAAGCTTGTAATTTTTATCGAGTTCGACTCATTCACACCCCTAATAAGATGGGTGCTTGTCTTACCATAATTTGGGTGTTACTGAACTGATTTCGATCGAGAGCCATTGATCCGAATAATTTCTCATGGTCGATTCACCCATATCAAATACTTAAAGCGTCATTACAAAAGAGTCAAGATCACTATCCTTTAATATGGATCTGTTCCAATTTAAATTATTTTAGTAAATATAGTTGGACACTAATTAGGACAGAATTGATTCAGTTATGATAAAGCAACACGTAGCCGTCATGTTTTAACTGGTTTCCTCACACGTGCTTGCTATTCATATGATTAATAAATGTTATATATTTCTGTACTGTCTATTTAATTCAAATTAATCCTATCTCGTTTCAACTACTTTCTCTTTTTTTTTTTACTTTTTAAACCATTTATTGGGATGAAAAGTTGGCATCCCATATGTACGGATATGATCAAATTCAACCTCGATCTATGAATTAATCTAATCCAAATAACTTAGGGCCATTTAAATTTGTTTTCTGACGGTATTTTTATTTTTTTGATGAAAAAATAGTAAAAATTAGTTATAAATATATTTTTAACAATAAAATATTGTTTGAATATTTTATTTAAAATGTAATAATTATGTAGAGTTGAAAATAAGTTGTATTTGAAAATTTTAATACTTTTGTATTAAAAATTGTGTAAATATAGGTATAAGAAAATGTAAAGTAAAAATGGAGAGAGAGGGTGTATGGCCTGGATTGGTTGTGTTTTCATTTTCCTTTTCTATTTTCATTGCTTTAAAATGTGTTTTTATTTTATCATTATTTTGCGTGTGGAAATAAAAATGTGATTGGATAAGAATTGTGGAGATTTTTTTTTAAAAAAAAAAAGATTAAAAATAATATTTTAATGTAATAGTGTTAAATATTTTAATATAATAATATATTTTTTTAAATGATTGTCAATTGCCTTGAAAAGATAGAAAAAAATAATTATTTAATAAGTTGGTGGATGATGATGTGATGAAAAATTAGTTTTAAATTTTATATGCGTCCCATTATCTTGGAATGATAGAAAAAAAATAATATTTAATTAGTTAGTGGATTTTAACTATTTTTAAATTAATAGGTATTATAGGTTTTTTATAGGTATGAAAATGAAAATGGATAGTATTTTCACTGAAAATAGTACAAATAATAACGTTTTCTACTTTTGAAATAGTGTAAAATGAGAAAATAATGCTCTAGAACACAAACAATCCGACACTAAGAGTTTGTTTGAAAGAATATTTTGCGAATGAAAATGTCTGTGAAATTGAGAAAGAAGTTGATGGCTCTCTGTTTTCATTTTCAACAGAAAATAAAAATGAGCCCAGAAAACAAAAACAAATGGGATGTTATTTTGTTGATCACACCAATAATATTCCCATATATGGTAAAGTTCAGCTACCTAACCCACCAAAAAATATATCTGAATCCAAGGATATAACAATATTCTAATTTACACACTTTGGACATGAGATACTTTTTTAATGCAAAACTTGATGTTTAGATTATCTATTTCAATTTATATTTCATCTTCTATTTCATTTTATGAATATATAATATGTGTATTAAATTTTCTTATAAAAATAATTAATTAAGAATCAAATACACTTTGTATGTATACATCAAATTGGAGTAGGAGATGAAACACAAAGTGGAATAGAGGATCCAAAATGCAAAACTTATCAAATGAAGAAAGAACAATATATATATATATATATATAAAATAGTGTTAATCAATGAGGCATCACACACACACACACATGTGTATGTGTGTGTGTGTATGCTACTATTAATCTTCCCTTGATAATGAGGTGAGAAAGAAATCTTTACGATGCACAAGCTTATCTACTAAACATGGACCCTTCCTAGCTAACATTTATGACTCATATGATTCATTTGCCAAAAGAAAATGACATTAAAGAATATATATATATATATATATGTGTGTGTGTGTGTGTGTGTGTGTGTACATGTACATATCAAAGATTTACAATAAATTATAATGGTAGGTAAAGAGCTCATCTTTTCAAAAAGATAATAAAAAAAGGGGTCACCCACTTTGAAACTATGAGCGGTAAAATTTGTTCAACTATATCATATCTCCTGAAATTTGTTCATGTGTTATGCCTTTTCTTAAGATCATGAATAAGGACATTAAATTGTGAAATTTTAAATAATATCATGTTCCTTATCTTGTCGCCATAACTCAAATCATGAATTAAATCATTACGAAATTTTGAAAAGGTAGAACATCAATCTGTCATTAATTAATTGATTGAGTATTTTTTTCCCTTCTATTTTTCTCGAAAATTTGGTGCTAGGGGCATCCCATAAATAATATCACGTTCTTTATCTTGCCACCATAACTCAAATCATGAATAAAATCATTACGAAATTTTAAATTGGAAGAACATCAATCTATCATTGATTAACTGATTGAGTTTTTTTTTTTTCCTTCTATTTTTCTCAAAAAGTTGGTGCTAGGGGCATCCCATAAATAATATCACATTCCTTATCATGCCACCATAACTCAAATCATGAATTAAATCATTATGAAATTTTAAATTGATAGAACATCAATCTGTCATTGATTAATTGATTGAGTTTTTTTTTTTTGTTTCTTTCTTTTTCTATTTTTCTTGAAAATTTGATACTGGGGGCACCCAGTGAGATGCCCCCAGCACCAAATGACCCTTTTTTTCTTACTCATCTCATGCTTATATACGTGAAGTTTGAGGTTCAAACTTTATTAGGCCTACAATTTGTGAATGTTATTTAAATAAATTTCTGTGTCAGTTTAGTAATAAAATAAAGAAAAAAAGAGTGACTATTTAACATTAAATAATTAATAGCATAATTGGCTAATAAATTGGTCAAAGTAACGGGGTGCTTAGTCAAAACACTAGGACTTATATATTCTTAACCTATACTTATCTTAATCCACTTTATTCAGAAAAGTTTGATATTATTGCGGATCTATATAATATATAGATAAAAATTAAAAAAATAAATAATCAAAAGTATTGTATGCACCTCAACATATAGTAATAATTAAAAATGAAAAAGTTGAGTTGTGATTGAGTTTATCATAATTGGACTGGTAGTTGCTAAAAAGTTTTTGGCCCGACCCGTTTATACATAGCTGGGTTCACATTGCTTTTATATGATGCCTTTTTGAGAAAATTGAGTTCTTTTGGTGGCATATCATTGACTAATCTACGGCTATTTTAGGATAACTATGGGGATAATAATGGTAGCTTTGAATTTAAATTTTTTAGTGAGGAAATTTGAGGGGGGAAAAAAATTCTTACTTTAAATAATGTAACTTTTTATTTTCTGTTTATGATATTTTGTTTTTACTTCGTATTTTTCTTTATCAAATTCAAAATTAAAACACAATTCAAAGGTGAGATTAATTTTTCCTTTTTTATTTTTTATTTTTTTTTGGGGGGTGGGGGGGTGGTTGTGTGGGGAGGGCTGTACAAAGATATGGGAAACTCTTAGGGCTCATTTGGATTATGTGATTTAGTTGAATAAATAATTTTATCAAGGTATATCAAATAATTTGTATCATTGACTTAGGCCCATGATTGATTAGAGGCACAGTATTCAATCATATAATTAATTGATAACCTATTCAAGACTAGGGGGTGGGATTCTCCAATCCAAAATTAATGATTCAATAGAATAAAACCTACAATTAGTTATTGGACAGTTATACCCATGTAAACTCATAAATTAGACAATAATGGGGTTTGGACTCTTCTTATTATAATTGGTATTTTAGCGAATTGAATAGACTAATTATTTAATCCTTATACCATACAAGGGATTCAAAAAATAAATACATATCCAAAATATATAATCATAGTCACCAAATACAATATTATATTATTTTCAACAGTTTAAACCCATCATATCATTATAATTTTATCAATCCTATCAATATATCCAAACATGCCCTTAAGTTATAAGAAATAATCAAATTCATTGAGTTAGAGATTGTGAAAGTCCTTTATACTGTTGGGGCACGTTTGGATATATGGATTGAGCTTGATATATTATATTATCAAGCTCCATCAAATGTTTGATTTTGGAGAAATAAGTCCTTGATGGATAAAGGGCCCAAGCTATAATCCACAAATCATTTGATAAATAATCCTCATAACAGTATAATCCTATCATATTATTATAATTTTATCAATCCTATCAATATATCCAAACGTGCCCTTAAGTTATAAGAAATAATCAAATTCATTGAGTCAGAGATTGTGAAAGTCCTTTATACCCTTGGGGCACGTTTGGATATATGGATTGAGCTTGATAGATTATATTATCAAGCTCCATCAAATGCTTGGTTTTGGATAAATAAGTCCTTCATGGATAAAGGGCCCAGCTATAATCCACAAATCAATTGATAAATAACCCCCACAATTTAGCTTAAATTATATAATCATTTATCATGGTGGGAAAAAAATAGCTAGTTATTTGACACTCATACCCATGAAACTCATAAAATTTGACAATATTATGTGGCCCAATTATTTAATCCTTGTATCCATACAAACAAGGGATTGATAAAATAAATATATATCCAAAATATGTAATCTTAGTCACCAAACATAATATTATATTATCTTCAATAATGTAATCATACTATATCATTATAATTTTATCAATTCTATTTATATATCCAAACGTGGCCTTGGCATTTATCAAAATGTTCAAAAACTTCATGATTGCTTGTTTTTGTATTGGACTCAATAGAAGAGATGGGAGGGCCATTTTTTTATATAGAAAAATAAATAAAGCTAGAAAATTCACCTAATAATTTAATTAAAGATTTAATAAAATAATTTAATTTACATGTATAATTTTATCTAGATTGATTTATTGGTTTCTAATTTTTTATGTGCTCCAACAATTTTATAGACTTAAAAGTTAGAATTTTTGTTGAGATCAATCCTAAGAATCTTAAATATTTACCATATTCTTATATCGAAGTGAATGGAGCAGAGTTATGTCGACAACCATAAATTCTTTTGAATTCATGTCAATATTGCATGCTTAATTTTTTATTTTTTTAATTGTATTGAAGAATGGACTTTGAATATAATTCACCCCAAAAGTTAGCTCAAAAAGTGATGATTCTAATTTCATACATAGATATTACTATTTATTTATTTAATCAAAGTGTAAATTTAACTTTATGTCAAAGAAAAGCGTCAAGTATCCAGAAATAATAGAAGACCTCAAAATCCACTTATGGTGCAAAAAGTTTTGAAAAAAAGGGAAAAAAGAAGAGAGAGGGAGAGCCAATAGCTAGAATCCTTCATCATTTGGGAGTAAGAGGGTATTTGGACTAAAAAGTTTCTAATTTATTTTTAAATTCTAATAAAATAATATTTTTTATAAATTCTAAAATCTTATTTTATTTGAATACTTCATGAGCTTATATTTAAAATAAAATCAAAACTTTTTGAATAAATTTATCGGAAACATCCTCTAACGTCCATGTAATACTTCTCTACAAGATTAATTCAATAAAATTCATTCTATTAACTTGAAGAAAAAAACCGTAGATTCCTTGATTTTCAATTAATTTTTTAAATTGATTACTCTCAAGTCTCATGTTGGCATATTGGCTAGTTAGTTTTCAACAAATATGAATTCAAAGCTGAAACTCAAGCCCAGCCCACCAGTCAGCAGATCCATATCATGGTCCAATTTGAAAAAAAGAAAAAAGAAAAAAAACAGTGACATATTAAAATTAAAACTAATTATATACATTAAGGGAAAATGTATTTTAATAATAATTTTTTTATAAGTTTACTAATAATAAAAATAACATTTAAGTTTTTACTATTAATAAGTGATAAATACATACATAATGACAAGAAAAATCTTGTCAAAAAAAACATAGTGATGATTTTTTATTATTACTAAGTATTATCATATGTATTGCTAATTGTCAACAATGATAATTTATAATTTTAATTTTGCTACTTTTTAGTAAATTGTTATAGTGATAAACTAAAATTTTATCTTTCACTACATATCTTAATTATAACAAAACAAAAGTTAAATCTCTTAATATTTTTGTTGTGATAATTTTTGTATTATTACATATTTTTTTATTCCTGATATTACTATTTTCTGTACTAGGGAGGAGGAACATGAGAGCCCCTAATCATGCACAAGTTACGTCCCTTGGTGATTCCCCCCCCCCCCCCCCCCCCCCCCCCAAAAAAACACAATTTCACTTAAATAAAATCATAATTATACTCATCGAGTGATTTGTGGCTCAATAGAATTAATCTCTCCTATTATATGGGAGGTTAGGAGTTCGAATTCAAATTGACTTCTTTATATGCATAAAAACATTAGTCTATTTTACAAAAAGTGTCATTGTAAGTTTAAAAAAAATTTCACAATTATAATCTAGATTTTACAACCTGTTTGGATGTATTTTCAAGGATATTTTTTTATATTATTTGAAAACTAAAAATCATTAAGTTATCTCATGATTATTTATCATGTGATAATTTGTGTGATTATTTATTATTGTTTTATGGTTTGGTTTGCATGATTATTTTTATATGGATTCACATGATCGTTGATTGCTATGTTTGGTTCAACGTTCAAGCATCTTGATTACACCTAGTAAATTATCTTTTTGTCTCTTGCTCAAATATAAAATTCATAATTTACAAAAATTAAAGGGTAAATAGGTAATTTCAACACAAGAAGTAGACCTATGGATAAATAATCCCATGGGGGGTGGTAGATTAATTTATCATGGGAATTACATATATAAGCAAGGGCTTTTGGTATTTGTGCGGGCCTGAGTGTTTATTATCGTCATAACCAAACTAATCCTAATTCTTCTCAAACTTACCATGTTATCACGTTATATATATTACCCATTCATTATTCTAATACAATTAAAATAAATGTATATTTTAACAAAACACATCTTTTTATGCATAAAAAATATAAATTTAATGATATACCATCCCTATTTATATCATACTCAATATTTCCAAACAAACTATATAAATTTGTACAAGAAAATCCATAACTATTATTCCACATTTTAGAAATGTTAAAAATTAAAAATTAGGATGAAAAATCAACATAGTAATCATAACAATAGAATGTAAAAGGTATTATTTATAAATATACATTACAAGAAAAAGAAAAATTAGTATAAAATAATAGATGGCAATACAAAAATTATAAGTAATTATATATATTAAGTTACAAAAAAATTTATTTTGTCACTGTAATAATTTTAACAAATTTAATATATAATGACAACAAAATTGTGTTTCGATTGTCACTATTGACAATTAGCAATATCTCTACAGTGACAAAAATAATTTCGACAAAAAAATATAATGAATTTTTATTGTCACTAATTTATCACTATACATATGTCACTAACCATCATTGGTAACAATTTAAAAATTACTAGTTTTTGTTACTTTATTAAGCTATATTGCAACACAATAAAAGCTATTATCAGTTTATCACTTAAAAAGTTCCAGTAATGACATAAAAATAATTAACACTTAATATATAGAATTTGTTTGTTTGTAAATTGCCAAAATATTTTTTAACTCTCAAAATACAAACAAATAATTCATCATATTCTCTAATTTTACTATCCAAAATGCACCCAAAAGGCCTAAAATATCCTCCAAATTCATTTTCTACCCATTCTCCAATATTTAACCCTCTTATTTTTTGTTCCCCCTATCCAATTATATATACACATACATAAATAATTTTAAAATATCAATTTTATCATACCAACCCAACAAAAAAGTGATTGTTGTCACATCTTGTCCCCTCCCAAATACAAATAAATAAATAATTTTCTTTGAATTTTCTATCTATCACCCAAAATACAAACAAACAACCATTACATTCTCCAATCCCACTTTTCAAAAATTATTTTACCACAATATTTAACAAAATATTCTAATTCATGAACAAACAAGCCTTATATTTTTTTAATGGTAATCTCCATATAATCACTTTTATCATGTATTTTGTAGCTATACGATGTACTTAATTGATGAGTTAAAATAAATTAAATGCCCACAACAGTATGTTCAATTACTTTTTGATTATCTGCCTGCTCAGTTCACTGATTGATTGATCTATACTTGATTATACATACTTGATAGCACCACACACACACACACACACACACACACTAATAACATTGATTGAAGCAGAAAGAGAGTGAACTGAGATTTTACTAGGTGCTTTTTGGTTTACATCAGAAGTGGCAGTTTCCTAAAGATAAACCACTGAATAAATAAGCTCCATCCAGTACTAAAAACCTTTTTGGGAGTGGGAAATTGTTATCAGAATCAGAAGCTGCTGTGCTTCAACTGCCAAACAAGACTTAATGCAAGAAAAAGGAGAAATATCTCTTTGCTGCATTGAATGCCACTGCAATTCTGTCACTATCAACAGAGACTCTTTTCATTCACTTTTCTGTCTGCAGCTAGCAGTTGATGATCCTTTGCAATTAATAAGGTTAAAAAGAACAGTTGGATTATATATATATATATATATATGCCCCTTCTCTCTTAAGGATTGTTTGGATGCTGCTGCACTGGGTACCTGACTGCAGCTGCTAGGATTCTCTGCTGCTCAATCTGAGGAATAATTGTATATGTTACTGTCCAATGTCAGTCTTTGAAGGATAACAATTCATATAAGTTCTTTCATATGCATTGTAGTTTGAGTACCTGGAAAAGTTCATGCAGCTTGTTCTTGAGATAACAATACTCATATTCCAACAGCTCTAAAGCTCTCAAGCACCTGTTGTTCATGTGCACAAAAAGATATTTTAAATTGTGTTTATGTGTAATTAAGCACATTGTAAAATGTGGATAAATATTTCAATTAGACCCGTAAAGAATTCCATCACTAAGGGCCAATTTGGTTTTATTTTCAAACACACTTTTTCCATTTTCTACTATTTTAAAAATAGAAATCATCAATTTTTATAAATTTTCATCCAACATAATCTTCATTTTCATTTTCAACACACATTCTCCAATAATTCATATATAGTTTCCCAATAACTTATATATATTCTCTCTCTATTCTATTATTTCTATCTCTATCCACCTACAACCTATTAAAACCAATATAATCATTACATTTTCAACATAATCATTACATTTCCAAATATTTCATCCAAATACATTTTCATTTCCACATCACATTACATAACTAATTCTCATCATTTTAAAAATGATGGAAATGAAAATTGAAAATGAAAATAAAACCAAACGGCATTTTTATTATTTCAAAAATTTAAAAAGTTAGTTAGTAAAAATGAGTTGAAAATAAGTTTGTATTTGGATGAAATGTTGGAAATATAATGATTATGTTGGTTTTAACATATAGGTGGAGAAAGATAAAAATAATGAAATAAAAAGAGAAGATATATAGGTTATTGGGAGTAGATATATAAGTTATTGAAGAATATGTTTTGAAAATAAAAATAATATTGGGTTAAAATATTTAAAAATAATGTATTTTATTTTTTGAATATATAATAGAAAATGTGACTTGGAAATGAAACCAAACGGGCTAATAATTTGCAGAATTCAGAATTTGACCAAGAATAAAAAATTTGTTAACTTGTTTTTATTGTGATGGCATCGCTTCATATAACTAATTGAATTTTGAATTATATATCTTTACAACGAGTCGAGTTTGAACCTCTACAAATACGGGTCAGCCCACATAGTTAAATGAATTTTTAAAATAAAATTTGTCTAATTCTTCTATTTCTTTTTTCTATAGTAGGGACGGAACCAAAGATTTTAATTTTCAAGGATGAAATTAAATTTTTATAGAATTTTAATAATAATTTCATATAATTTTTTATATAGGATCGAGGAAAGATGAATATCCTGTCAGCCCACTTCTCGTTCCGTTCCTATATATGCCACTTAAGTATGCACTTGTACATGCACGAAAGAATGCCACCACAAAGATCATAACAACATGTGACGGGGGAGAATTTAAAACGTTTTTTCACTTTAATACTTTGAGGAAATGTGTGCAGCACAAAAACAGAAAGAGGCGCCGGGCCGGGGGGGGGGGGTGAAGGAATAAAGGGGGAATTGATTAAGGGTTGGCACAAACCCGGCCCGGTTATTTTGCTCGACAGCAGCCCGAAAGGCGACGCAAACATTTCTGACCCTTTGGGCACCAATGCTTGAACTGCTCCCAATGAACTGATTCAAATGGATGCCCATTTTCTTGTAGTCCGAGAACTCTCTATCCACCCTAAAAATAACACAACAAAAAGACAAATTAGTCGCTTCCACAGAAAAAAAGAAAAAACCCACTAAAAAGTGAACTTGTGTCTGTGTTTTTATGTTGCCTTAAAGCCTCAAGGACAACCATTTTCTGTGAATTCATCCTAAAGGTTGAATCTTTTTTTTATTTTTAATTTGAATTTTCTTGCATGTGATGAGAAGAGAAGTAGAACATACAGCAATCCTCTGAGGCTTTTTAAGAGTTTCTCCGACTCGTGGAAATATATGTTGACAACCTCAGACACAAAGTTTGGAGAGGATTCATCTTGCAATTGCTGCAGCTGCAAGAACTGCTCATCCAAAACTCCCTGTCATCAAATGTAAAACCACAAAAAAGAACATCAATTAAAACTACCAAACACACACACACACACACACACGTATATATGTATATGTATATAAATTTTGAACCTGGTGGAAGAGTAATGCGAGCAACCGGTTCATATCAGCCCGGAGGCGCTCCACGCTGAGACCCAACATCCACAAAGGAAGACCCGTTTTGTCAAATTTCTTCTTGGACCCCAAGATGCTGAATAAATTACAAAAGAAAAAGAAAGACCCAAAGGGGAAAATTAAAGCAGAATACAGATGAAAACTTTTCTACTCGTGGGTTTGCGTTTTCTTGGATTTTTACCAAATGTGGGGAGGTTTAAGGAAGAAGGTTTTTGGTTTTTTGTTGTGTCCCTTCGGCTGGTTTATCGTGCATTAATGGAGCGGGAATTGAAGAGATGAAGATTGAAGTCAGAGTCTGAGAAGTGCAGGAATTTAAAGGGTGGTGGTGGGTGGTGGGAACCAATCGGAACTTGACAAATATGTTGTGTACTTGTAATACTACCCACTGTAGACAGGTCACGTTTCATGATGACTCGTCCTTATTTTATTTCTCTGCATTTTGGGTTTGTCCTATGTTTTCTAACGCCAGATTGTAGTTTTTCTTTCTTAAATTATTTTTTTTAAATTTCCTTTTGTTCTTACTTAGGTTAGCCATTTAATGTTTGTTAACACGTTATATCTAAGATTGCCTTTTGGAGTAATAATTGTGAGGATCAAGTACTTACTATTAGACCAAAAATTATAATTGTTAATAAATGTGCAACTTTATTTTCTTATATATTTGACAGCGCAAAACACCGTGTAAGACTATGATCGGCTTGAGGTGGTTGTACGCTATAAACGCTATGGATTGGGCGGTTAATTCTCGAGTCAAATGATGATGTGGATAATAAATCCAACAATAATGGTAATATGAAACCAAGTGACAAATTGGTCCATGCTTTTGTGATGTCCGTCCAGTGATCAATTGATCTGATGAAATCATCCTCAAACTTATATACGTAATGTTTGGGATTCAAATCCTAACAAATTTTACCGTATATATGTATATAAATATATATATATTATAACTAAAGTTCGAACTCATTATCAAGTGATCATTCGATCCAATAACATCATTTTCACACAAAAAGTATGAAATTAGAATTTTAAACCTAACAACCCCTGATATATGCCTCTTTCAACATCCTATTTGACAAAAAATTCACCCATGTTGCCTCATACTGTTTAAAAAGTTATAGATTTTATTATAATTTATAAATTGTTTGTTCTCATCCCTTTCCACATTACTCTATAGGAGCAACACTTTGTTAAATTAAATGCTGAATATTAACAATAAATTTAAATACCAATAAATAATTTTAATTAAATTTCCACTTAAATTGCAAAAAAAAAAAAAAAAAAAAAGGAACAACCATCTAGCTCTATCAATATTTTTTTTTTGACCCAACCAAAATTCCCACGTATAGTAAAGTTCACGCCTTCATTGAGTGTGAAAAGTTACTGGCAAAGAGTCGGAGTGGATGTAGTGAAAATCGAGGTGAATGTGGGGCATCTCCCAGACCACACAACTTTCACACATTTTACTACGACTCCATAAAGTGGAAATAAATGCTGCCTCTTACTGTCTTACACTACTAATCAGGACCTACGTGTTTGCCTGTGTGCCACAGCCATACACTGAAAAAAACTTGTTTAAATTTTTAATTCAAATAGCATTTAATTAAATTTATTTAAAAAAAAATGGTAATATTTGGATATGAATGGTATGTTTTGGATTATATATTTTGGAAAAATAAATTTTGAAAGTGGGGTTGGGGAATATAAAATTTGTATATTGGTAAATATGATGTATATTTGTTTATATTTTAAGAATAGTTAGAAAATTATTTTTAAGAGTTTTGGTATGTTTGTTTATGTTTTTTGAGCAGATAATTTCTATTGTAGCAGTCAAATCAATATTTTTTTGAATTTTCGAAATGAAAATGAAATTGAATACTATTTTTTGTTGTAAAAATAATAATAAAATTTATAATATGTAAATGTGATGATTAGATATGATTTTTTAATTGTAAAAATAATGATAAAATATTATGATATGTATATGTATGTATATGGGGTTTTGGTAACAAATCAATTGATTTGGATGGGTGTTCTGAGAATTAGAAGTTGTTGTTTTGACAAAAAAGTAACACATGTTTGATTACATTTTGCCAAAATGAATTTGTTTTGACAAAATGTACCCAAATTTTATAATTTTTATATCTTATGAGATATTTTATCATATATTAGTTTTATCTTAAAATAATAATTTTATAATTAATATAATTGAAATCAAAGGAATTTGTTCAAATCGTAAAAATAAGTAAGAAACTCATTTTTTTTTATATAAGATATTAACATTTTATTTTGGGAGCTTATAATTTATTTTTTTTCTCAATAATACTTTATAACATCTTATAAACTCTCAAACATTTATAAGATATCTTGAAAATTTTATACACTCACTCAAACACATTTTTAACTCTAATGCAGTACATTACGCATTAGATAGAGATATTTAATTTTTGCAACTTTTTCTCGTGCAGAAGCAAAGCTGATGGTGGAAAAGAACTTGAAAACTGATAAAGAGAATCAGTAACTACTTTTGGTGCCCTGTAAGGGTTGTAAAGAACAACTTCTTCTTCTTCTTACTTTTTCCTTTTTTTTTTTTTCTTTTTTTTCTTTTTTTAATAAAATCATGTTCAACTACTCTTTTTTCCCTTTTTTTTTAAAACCTATTGAGTATCATCTCCGAACTTATTTGAGTATCCCCTATGACCTCGAACCTACCCTCCATCTAGGGTTAGGATTGGTGCAACCAGAATTGCTTCGGCTGATGTCACCTCCCTTAAGGTCACAGACCAGAGCAACTGAGCTTGGCGAAAGGTTGCTTCCGAGGTTAAAGCAACCGAGATTGCTTCAACAATTATTATATATGGGCATGTGGTTCAAATCCTACTATTCAATTGAGTTTTAAATTGTTATAGTATGTATAATTGTACATTTTCCTAATGGTTGTATGTTGAAAAACAACACATATAACTAAAAGTATAATCATGTATGAAAATGTATAATGATGTATATAAAAAGTGATAATTTTATTGTTGTATCGAAACATGTCGATGTTGACTAATTTTATTACTTAAGTTGGTAAACTAAAATCCTTGAATAATTGAAAATTTCAAATATTCAAACATATATGTTAAATGCTGAAATTAAGCATTGAATTATTTATTTATTTATTTATTTTTATAGTAGATCTATATATATTAACAAAAAAAATTTCTAGTTGTTCTAGAAGAAATAAAATAAAAGATTGAAATTGCAGTTGGATGGTTTGGACATTTTATCTTTAGAGATAAATAAGGACTTAAATTTTTGGTATACTATATTTCTTTTTTATAATTGATATACTTTCAATCGTTTTGATAGATAATATATAGCAAAATTGTAAGAACTGATATTCCTTTTGAAAGGACAACATCAAAATTCTCTTTAAATAGAATACAAAGCAGGATGTCTTGAATAGAACAAAAAATAAAAGAGAAATAAAATAGTACAATATTCTGCATATGTGTTTAATATATAAATAATAATTTGTCCAAAAAATAAGACTTGAGTTGGGAAAATTTTGCAATTAAGAGGTCTTTTATTTAAAATCTATTTATTATTATGTACTTGTGCATTATATTTACAATTTTTTCTTCAAATTTATACTTCACTTTAGATTCATAATTTCACAAAATATATACTTATATGTCTATTAATATACCAAAACAACACTGATGTAAAATAAAGCAAAAAATGACGAAGTTAGAATGCCACAAAATCACCTGGCGCATACCTAAACAACTACTGATGCAAAATTTGGTGAAAATTAACGATTATGAAATGCTACAATATTCATTCGATGCATTCAAACGACTAATGATGCTGAATCATATTAAATTTAATAATATCAAAAAACTAAGAAATTCACTCATACACGCGAACCAAATGAAAGTTTACATCGTGGGAATATGATACAAGATTTGCTCAATTTATTTAAAACGATTAATGATACATAATTATATTAATTTAATAATATCAAAATGCTACGAAATTCATTCAATAAATGCCAAATAATTATTTACGTAAAATGAAATGAAAATTTACTATGCGGGAATGTTATAAAAGATTTGCTCAATGCATTCAAAACGACTATTGGTGTAAAATTTATAGAATAAATATGGCAGCCAACGGATGAGGGTTAGGCGTGCAGGAGTATGCTTTTCGGTGCGGCGTCAAAAGCCCTCACTCCAAGCCGACAACCGAGCCTGTGCAGCCCCAGAATTCTTGTCAGCAAACCATCCACCATTCATTCTTACTGCATCTGCCCCTAAAATTATACCTTTTTCTTTTTCTCACAGTATTTATGTTCAGAAGCTGCCAAACGGACACTACGACTGTCCACTGCAACTTCTCTTTCACCTTTTTTTCTCTACAACTCTGACTCTTGCTTTTCTGTCCTTCTATTTTTCTAATGGAAGAGATAAGTTACCTTTCTTTTGAAAGATTAATTTTGTTGGCAGGTTGCCATGCTAGTCTCGAAGTTTGGAGCGCTGCAATTGGGCGCCCGGAGAACGAGAACGGGGTCTGCTGTAAATGTACACAACCCTGCTGTAAATGCCTCACAAAATGGGAGATTTTAACAACATTATGTTTCGTTGTGTTTTGGGTATTTTTTGAAAAATATTTCAAAAAAAGATGTTTTGAAAGTTAAATTTGGGGAACATGTTAATTGTTTGATTTTATTTTGGAAAAACATGAAAAATGAAATTATATATTTGAAATTGTTTTATAGGAGACAAAAATAATTGTAAATGTCAAATCAGTTACTTATTATCGAATTTGTAGGGTAAAATTATATTTTTGAATTAAATATTATATATATATATGGATGATTGATGCGTCGCATTGTTTTTTTTTTTTTTTTTGGGGTGGGGGTTAAGATTTTGGGTAGGAAAAAATTCTTTTGAAAGTATAACTCGGGAAATGAAGTTGAATGTTTGGTATTGTTTTTGAATTTACTATTTTCAAGTACTAATACAACAGAAGAAAAAGTCATGAAAATTTAACAAAGCATCAAAACGAATAGAAGAATTAGTTGCGATGGAAAGAGAAAAACTGAAAAAAAATAAAAATAAAATTTCTTTTGATATACCATGCGACAAATTAAAAAAAAAAATTATGTTATTAGCAATTCAATAAATTTTATTTGATATGTATTGATGCAGTAAATATGCGAGTTTTAGAGGCCCACAAGAGGCGATCCTAAGAAAATGAACACTATCATAAAAAAATTATATTCTATATTCCAATCCCTCTATAAATAGCCCATAATATTCATTTGATTCTTTTTTTTTGTTCTTTGAATTTTGAGCGATAAAAGTACTCTTCATATTTCTTTAACTTTTATCTATAGTACTAAAGACGAGAATATCTTACCATTATTACCTCACTTGAAAATTCAGATCATCTTCGTATCATAATATATCACAATATTCTTTTTGTATGCATGTTGTGCATTTGTGTGCATTACAAAAAATGTTTCACCTCCATCTTATGCAATATTTGAGTTCCATCATTCATTGGTCCCTCCAAACATAATATTGGAGCACGCAGCAGAAGCAATTTAGGCACAAGATTTAATTTTTTGGGAATTCATAGATAATACCCATAAATTTAATGCCAAAAATAATACTGACAAAAAAAAAAAGACACATATTTATGTTGTTCGACAAATTCCGCCCACCTCCACAGAAGTTTTTTTTCTTCCATTTTGAGGGTATTTTATCAGTACAAACCAATCCTTAAATTTAACATACCTAAACCCAAGACAAAAAATTCTTATACAACCACTCTCATAACTACTAGAAAAATACTCACTCCACCCATTTGTATTGCTCCACTTAGAATTCAAAATAACTATCCTATAAATATCATGAATTCCACAAATATTTTCACAAGTAATCAAATAAACGCTTCTATTTATAAGAGAAAACTACTTCACTACCTCACCTAGAACTAGAAAATCTAATATAAGAAGGAGTTCTAATTGTAGTCGCACCTAGTTTCCAAATAATTGAGTCGAATCCCAATAGATAATGCCTCAATATTTCTTTTCCTCACAAAATTTCTTTTGGATGACTCTTATGATTTAAAGTGTGGAAAAAGGATTGAGAAAGAAGAGAGTGAAGAGCATGATGAGAATTTTTCAAGGGTCATAAGTTCGCATGGGGCGTGCGACATGGCCCATATTCTTAATTTACCATTTTAAAGCTGCCCCTTCAAGATGGGGAATTTGAATTTTGCTCATAGAATATACCCAAAATGCCCAAAACCAAAAAGATAACAACAATAAAACTCAAGATAAGATATATTGAAATCATATAGAGTTTTTTAATGAGGGAAAAACCTTGTAAGCTACAAATTAAGTAAGGCCTAATTAAAGTCATGCATACCCCTGTCCCCCACAAGAATTCACACAGAAATTTTCAATTGTTTTCAACATTCAAGTCTTCCCTCTTTTTGCCTTTGATTTGGGGTTGATGAGAAATTGAGCCCTTCAACATAGGGCGTGTACAATAAAGATAATTTTTCTTTAATAGGATAATCGTCCCCAAATTTATTTGAGTACCCCATACGGCCTCAAATCCCTCCCCCCAATTCAGGGTTAGGATTGGTGCAACCAAGGTTCCTTGCAGGTTGAATAGTTATATTAATGATCATTATTTGCTCTTGAATAGTTCCCTGGTTATTTTGATAGGTTCAATGATCTAATCAAGGTGGTTGAAACTGTTTATCAAGTGTGCAACTATGGGTGATCCAACGAAAGCCTCCGATGCTTCTTAGTAAAAACTGAGAGGTACCAAAGATAATGAATAAGTGCAATAATATAGCTACACGCCCAGTTTTGATTAATTGAATCTATACAGTCCCTTAATGGTTCTTGTTGTTAAATAAGATTTTGGTTCGACTTGGTATCAAGTTAGGTCAGATTCAACATGATAAAAAAGATATGAATTTTAAAATATTTAAGTATTTTTTAATTGTGAGAGGGCAAATTCCTCATATTATTATTGTTGTTGTTGGACGTTGAAGAGTTAAAATCTTGAATCAGGTTAAAACTTGATCCTTTTTTTATACCGATAGAAACACATTTACAAGAATAAAACACCCCATCATATATACAAAAGAATAATATCTTCTAGAGTTGAATTCTTTTATATTGTATGGTGAATTTGAACCCCATTGATTAATTAATTAATTTTAATTTTAATTTTCATTATTATTAAAAAACGCACGCATGGGTCACTTTTTCTCTTTATCATTTTCTTATTGCAGGAGACAAATTGTAGGAAGTATGTACAAAACTTTTGTTATATATATATATATATGTAGATTAATTAGGAATTAAGTAAGCATCATATAGAAACCTCGATTCACTCACTTGGCATGCTTTCACCCTGACGTAAGCCATCTACACCAGAAACTTTAGAACAAAAACACAGGTTAAATTCCACTTTTACCCTTGAATTATAGCTGAAAATGACACTCCTTCCCCATCTTTTCATAAACCTTTTAATTTTTTATCAATCTTGGGCAATATTTTCAAAATCAGATCGGACAAAAAACCGATGACCTTCAACTAGTTGAACTAGTTGGATCATCGGTCCAACCGGTATGACGTCATAATGACGTAATAATTATATTTAATTTAATAAAAATATATAATATTTTAATATTAACAAAAAACAAAACTTTCAATTGATTAGAAAGAATATTATTTGAAAAAATTTCAACTTACTTATTTTTAAGTATGTTTTTTAGAAAATAATACTATTTCACAATTAGTCAACTATAAATAAATAAAAAATAATATTTCACATTAATATAAGTAATAATTCATTTCATGCTGCAATTTCAAGTACAAATAAATTCTTCTACGCTAAATATTCAACATAATTTAAGAGAGATTAAACAAAATAAATTAACAAATTAAACATAAACATTCACATATAACTACCACTTCATTAAATATCAAGAAAATAAATTCATATTTCAAAAAATTACATGTCCAAAATCTTTAATTATCATCTTTAATTCATAATTTCTCTTTTCTTTTTTACTTTTTCTTTTTTAAAAAAAAGTAATTTTTAAATTTTCATAAAAAAAAAGAGTAGCGAACCGGTCAAAAACTGGTTGAACCGGTTTTTGACTGGTTCTCGCCGATTTTGACCGATTTTGACCCGCGCCGATTTTCAGGCATCAATCAGACCGGATTGGCCACCGGTCACCGGTCCAACCGGTCGGACCGGCCGATTCGGTCCGGTTTGGTTTTCAAAACATTGGTCTCAGGGAATGTTTGGTTATATTTTCACAAAATAAAATTATTTTGAGAAAATATAATCAAATATATCTTTATTTTCTTTCAAAACTTCTATTTTGCAATATATACATATATTATATAAATATACATCATATATATTTTATTATTATTCTAATAATAAAAAAATCACTCAATTTCATTAATTTCACCCCAAAAATTCAACAAAAAAGTATTGATAAAAATGTCTTCCCCAAAACATAAACAAACATACCAAAACACTACTTTCACATTCTCTAATAATTCATTTTCCCAAAACACATAATAAAATCACACAAAAAACATAACCAAACATTCCCACTATTTTTCAGTTGATTATAAAATTTCTTGAAGAACTGTACAATTTATCAAATTAAGCCCCTAAAACAAATTAACATATATACAAGGAGTTAAACTCATGAATTTTCAATTCCTCCTCTTCTTTTTTCTCTCAATTTTGACCAATTAATTAATATAAGTTGCATTTTTCAGTGAATTTTTGTGTTTATTGTAGAAATTTTCTAATTCACACATGCTGTACATTAAAAATTTGTTATGATTTAAATTTCAAATATCATATATACAAATACAAGGACAATACTTTTGAACTAATTAACCGTTGGGCTGTTCATTGTAAACTTTATCATTACAAGTTTCGCAACAAAAAAGTCCAAAAGACATTTTGCATGTCCTATATTTCTTTTGTCCTTCTTTTTAGTTTATGTTACATATTTGTATTCTCAATTCCCCGGAAACATAAATAGAAAAACATATAACTTATTCAGAATAAATTCATAATTTCGTATGTGTAAGAATGAGGTATTCAACAATTAAAAAAAAAAAAAAATTTGAATAGAGAAACTCCCAATATTTGACGATTCCCAATGTATCACTATAAAAAATAACTCATTATCTCGATACATAATTTTTTCATATATATAAAAAAGAAATTTAATCAAATACTTACTCAAAATCTCATTTATTAAATATTACTATTAGACGACGCCATTATATTTAAAAAAAAATTCTCTATGATAAATAAATTTGGCTCGTAACTTCTTTTGATACAATAAATCACGTACCTAAACAACATTTGACACCGTTCAATAAAAACTAATTGAAAGAAATACTAAAACTAAAAACTTATACTACCTTATAAAATTCCAATTATTTAAATAACCCAAATCCCTTTTTCCTATTTTTAATTTAAAAAGGATGGAATCATAATGCACGCTTGGCTTTGACGTAAGCAAACAATTGTCATTTTGGGAGCACCCCCCAAAGAAAAAGGGCAAGAATAGAAAAAGACCTTGGGACAAGAACTATTGAAGAATAATATTAATAATTATTACAATAATAATAACAATTACTATTATTGCTAAAAAATATGTTGTAATAATTTTAAGGAACATTTTCCAAGATTAGCATGCCATAATGCCAAGGGGCTATAATTATTTTAATACTAATTACTATTAACATACATAGAATTCATAATCGCAATCATCATGCTTCTTTGGGCTCTCTCCCCTTCTTATTTACTCTAGGTGTTATGCATTCGAACCAAAACACGCTTTTTAATAGTAAAACACTCAAGTTCCACTTTTTGGCTTGGAAATTCCAAATGTTGGGCTTTTGGTTTTCAACTTTTTTCCTTGTAAAACACTACTCCTAATTAACTAATCAATAATCTAATAATTTGTGTGACATCAAGAAAAGCTATATAAGTTTGGTGCCTATTAGTGGAGTTGGACCCATTGCTCGAGAGTTCAATTTCCATCTTATATTTGGTTTTAGAATAAAGATGGAAATTATTATTTCATGATAATATTTATGAATATGATGATGTTGAAACGTTAGAAATGACATAGTAGTGAGATAATATTGGATCATAATATACATATTTTATTTATACTGAAAATTTTAATAATATTATAATAAAATTAGATATTTAGAGAAAAATAAATAAGAACACGTTTTGAATAGTCACCAATGCTAATATAAATGGGCAATTTAATATTAATTTTTCTTATAGAATATTGTCATATGTTTGGAGGCTTATTTACTGAGATATATATTAGAATATTGCATGATGGTGATAAAATAATTTTTAAAAAAATTACCTCTATTGCTTTACACACACACACACACACACACATAATCTTTAAAATGTTGGCAAATATTTTGCCATGGCGGTTATGAAGACTATTTGTCCAAATGACTTCATATATAGTGCAGGCAATTTTCAAGCTTCTAAGGGCAAAAAAGAATAGTTCGGAAATCCTCAATTGTAGTAGTATAAGTACTACAACTTGAAGTAAAAAAATTTCATGTTCTATTGAGATAGATTATTTAAATTATAATATATGGCAAAGGTATGACGGGACAAAACTTGTTTTCATTCTTTAAATTTTAAAATTAATTGTAAAAATAAAATGTTGAATGTTGATCCTCTAATGAGCTGGATAGTTTGGTTGACTGTTAAGGTGGACTCTCACCACCGACGCGAGCAAATTGATTGATCTAAGAGAGTGTTTGGCTAAATTTATTTTAAATATCTTATAAATTTTTATATCTTATAAGATATTTTTTGAGCTTATAAGATGTTATATCTTATTTTTTAAAACAAGTTGTTGAAGTGTTTGGATAAAATAAGACTTTGGAGCTTATAAGATGCTAATAATGACAATTTTATAATTAAAATGGTTAAAAATGAATGAGCTTGTTAAAATCTTAAAAATAAATTAGAATATCCTTACTTTTTTTAAAAGAGCTTGTAAGTTACTAACATTTTATTTTAGAATCTTATAAACTCTTTTTAAAAAAAATTTACCAAACACTTTTTATTAATTTATAAGTTTTTAAACATTTTATAAGATGTTTTGAAGAGCTTATAAGCTCACCCAAACACCCTCTAAGTAGAGACAAATCAGAGGTAATACTAATTTTTTTATTTTAAATTTATTCTAAATAATTTTTAAAAATAATTTGAAATAGATATTTATAGGAGTTGAGTAATACTTAAGTCGATGCTTCACTAATGAGCTAATTCGAACTATGTTTAACTAGAGGAATAAAAATTACTTGATCTTGACTCGGTATTTTTCGAAAGGTATAATTCAGTCAGTATCTGGTAAGAATGATCGAGTCAGCTACTCAAAATGGAGAAGCAAGAGCTCACTCAAACCATAGAAGTAGGGACGAAGTTTTATTCCAAACTGCTCTTAGTTTCAGTTGGGAGAGGAACAATACACTCTTAAATCGGGAGTACCAAACTAATCTTTAGGGATTGGAGTTGCGAACTGCTTGACCTTACTTAGGTAAGATCAAGTAGGGAGGCCTTCCCATTTCTTCTTCCCATTCATTAAAGGGTACTAAAAGGAACTGAGCCTCTATATTGATTTCGATTATAATTATACCTATTTAAGCCCCACGGACTTTGATAATTATTATACGTGTGTAGTCTTAGAGGGTGTTTGGTTAAACTTATTTAAAAGGTCTTATAAGCTCCTACATTTTATAAAATATTTTTGGAGCTTATAAGATGTTAGATTTTTTTAAAAAAATAAGTTCTAAAAGTGTTTGTATAAAATAAGATTTTGGAGCTTATAAGATGTTAGTAATGATAATTTTATAATTAATATGATTGAAATTAAGAGAACTTGTTAAGATTTTAAAAATAAGTTAGAAACTTCTTACTTTTTCTTACTTTTTTAAAAAGAGCTTATAAACTCTTAATATCTTATTTTTGGAGCTTACAAGCTCTTTTTTTTTAAAAATTTACCAAACACTCTTTAACATCTTATAAGCTTTTAAACATTTTATAAAATGTTTTGAGTAGTTTATAAGCTCACTCTAAGGATGGAAAAAAATTCCCCAATTTTGAGGGGTGGGTGTGGGCGAATTCGAGGAATTTTTCCTAGCATGGATGGGGATAGGAATGAAACTCCCCCCAAAACTAATTCGGGAATGGGGATGGGGATCATAGTCCTCGCCGCGTGGAGTCCCCGATCCTGTCGTATTTATTAAAATACCCTTAATATAATGTATTTCATATATACTATTTTTTTTACACCTGTTTAGTAATTTCATATAATTTATAATAATTTATTAATCATAAAATATAGATTAATAAAATATATTAATTGAGCCCTAGTTATTTTTTATTTTTTAACCAATTTTATGCACACAAAAAAATATTCACTTATTGTTTTGGGAATTCCTGCGGATCCTGTGGGGATTTGGGACAGGGGGCAAAACTTTTCCATGGCGGGGATCGGGGACGAGGACATGGGATAGGGTGGGATTTGGATGGGGATGGGGACGGGGACGGGGACGGGGGAGTAGTCCCCTGCCCCATTCCCCGCGGGTGCCATCCCTAGCTCGCCCGAAGACCCTCTTAGTCCATGGATACATGCTCATCATAATATTTTAATAAGAGAGTAGTAAATGATGGATACTACTATTATTTGAAAGTTTTTATAATATTAAAATTGCCAAAAAGCTAATATAATACATAATTAAAAGGTTATATAGTTTTGATTACCATTAGACAATCAGATACGTATAGGAATATATACTATTATTTTGTAGTGAACTGTACAATTAAAAATTACTTCCAGTGTCGAAAATTTTCGTATAGAATTTGGGTTTAGATCCAGATCCGTCAAAGGCGGATCAGAATATCCAACTTTAAATATCAATTAGGGCCAAATATTTTTAGGCCCAAAAGGTATGTGGACAATGGATCCGTAGGATGGGTGTCAAGATGTCCATAAGTAGTTTGGACATTTTACGGCCCATATTTTAAATTTGTAAGATGGATCTTATACTGGATCTGATTTGGACTTTCATTGTTTTATTTGGAGATGGCAAGAATGTTCACAAAAAAAATAAAAAAATCTATATCTATATATCCATATACACAAACCCCTCATGATTAGTAGCTTTTCTACTTTGATACAAGCTTTTAATACATGATGTATTTATCATATTACATATTTATATTATATATAAGTTCATGGGTCAAATTTTTAACAAAGGGTAGAGGCAAATGGACGGTGGTCATTTGAATATAGTAACTATTATTATTTTTTATTTATTTTCAATTGGACCGTCCATAAAAGATTTTCTTAGGAAGGAAATTTTGGAGGCCAAGAGTAAAAAGGAAAAAGCATATGTGAAAACAATCAAACTCATTTTCCTACATAACATAAATAAATCGTGTAAATTATGAAATGACACAAACTTCCACAATGTGTACATATACCAAACGCTAGAAATATCTCTATAGCCCAAAAAAAAAAGGGAAAAAGAAAAGGTCCACCAATAACCTTACTTCTAAATTCAACCTCTAACATCACAATCATATCTTAAGTAATTAAAACATTTCATTTGCCAAAGGGAAGAGCTCTAGAATACCTTAGTCTCATATCCTAAATCTACATATAAATATGAATCCTTGCTTTCACATTTCTTTTGGGTAGGGCCCCTCATCTATGATAGCAACAAGTAAATAAAGTGGACCCCACTTTTAGGGTAAACCCTCAATTGGTGCTGAAGGCCATCCTTTGCTTATGGGCTGTGGTGGGCAACTTGACATCAGTAGCCAATCCAATAGCTTGAAGAAGCCTAACTACATACCAAGTGGTATCAACTTGCCACCATTCCAGCCCATGTCTTGCTGAGTATTCAAAGGCATGATGGTTATTGTGCCATCCCTCTCCAAATGCAAGAACTGCCACCCACCTGAAAAACAAGTTTAGAATGAAAATTCTTCTGGTTGGATGAATTCACATTTGAAAGTTGGGGGTCATTTAAGTGCAAGTTGGGACAATTCTTGGTTCATTCTATAAATATATGTTGACTAAAATGTCCTTAACATATAGGGAGTGCCCACATTGCCCTTAAAGATCTACAAACATAATTGTGCTAAAAAGTAGTTGGACGGCCTATATAAACCTATGTGTCTCTAGACATTACTATTACTTTTCACTGTTCCATAGTTTTTATTAACTTAAGCATCGGAAGATTTTTAATGGGGGTCCTCCAGTAACCCTAACATCTCTATGCTCCAAGATCAAGCCAATATCGAGGACCATGATTTCCACTCAATTTCATTCAAACTGAAGGATGCTTTCTTGTACCTACATTAGTATTGTTGGTAAGCAGTTCGACAGACTATTTTGTGCCATAGAATGTCAAATGAGATTGAATTTGTATCCAAGTAGCTTTGTTTTTTAACATATTATGAGGGAAAAACACAAATAAAGAAAGCGTACCAATTATTCCTGGATAGATCGCCTGTGTTCCATGCCTGCTTACCCCAAACATGGCACGCGGAATTCACCAGCCAGGTGATATGGTACACCCACACAATTCTCACACCCTGCAACGGGAGAAACATGATAACTTAGTCTCCATATTCAGACATCATAAACAAAATTTTACTCGAATAGATATAATGCAAGAATTACACTAAAAGACACAGTAAAGGAATGAAACATTATATTCCACAAGTCCCCAAAAGGGCCAGCACTTGTATTTGGACAATTGAAAACCATATATAGTTTCACACATATCAGGCTACTAACAGAAGTGGTCCAGAATCAAATGGTCCACATTACTACACAACTGGGCAAATTGTGATAAGTTGTTAAGAGCTGAAACCCATGTTAGTGATGGTCCACTGAATGCAAATCAATTGGCTATATTTGAGGCCATGTAAATTTTCATTTTAGTATCGTCTTTAGTCAAAAAGAAAGATTTTGTTTATGCACTTAGCCTGATCCTAAATTTTAGCATTGTCTTTAGTTAGAAAGAAAGATTTCGTTTACGTCCTTAACATGATCCTAAATCTTTTAGTAGTTGTTTTCAAATCCTTAATTTATGTAAGTTAGTTCTAAGAACAAGAATTAATCAATATTGTCACTTACCATTCCCCAAACAATGTAAGGAAATCCTCCAAGTGCATAGAGTAGAGCTCCAAGTGCAATGGGGTGAGCAATGTAAGTGCTTTGAAGAAACTTGTAAAAGGGCTGCTTTTCTAGGTCTCCAACATTGTTGGGCTCCCCACACTACACAAAAATATGTTGCACTAAAGTTAAATTTCAAGAAAACAGCAAATCTTACACTTAATAAAATGGTAATAAAATACTATATCATCTGTCTGTAATTTACCCTTTCAACAACAGTTTTGGTATCAAAAAGCCAACTCATGTGACTAAACCAAAATCCTTCAATGGGGCTGTGTGGGTCTTTTTCTGTATCACAAAACTGATGGTGGTATCTATGTGTGCTCACCCAGTCAATTGGATTTCCCTATCAATCAAATGCACAAAATCCAATATTTCACATCAAAACAAACAGAAAAAGAAGAAGGGGTAGGAGGATGATGATGAAAGGATAACTAAAGTGTAAAAGAAATTTACCTGAAGGGCTTGAACACCACAATATGCAAAGAAATACTCAAGCCATCTGGGAAGCTTGAAACTCCTGTGAGAAAGATTTCTATGGAAAGAAAGAGTGATTCCCAGAAGTCCAGTGATGGCATACAATCCAACAGCAACCCAAAAGGCACCCCAATTGAATGTGAAAGGGGCGAAAATACACAGCAAATGCATAGCTACCACCACCCCAACTGTGGCCACATCTAAAGAATTCCACTTTCTGCCCGAATACACATTTCTCCTCCTCTTCACCCACACATCAGAGAGCAGAATTCTACCGAAGCTTGAATCTTTGCCATCCCCTGACAGTGGTACTGTTGCTGCGCGCACAATTGGCATCACCCTTTTAATATTTATGTCTTTCCTTTTGGAAAAGAAACCAATTTTCAGGGGATTATATGCAAATCTTGTGTTTGTTGCAAAATGTATTCTATCTTTATGCTTTTGTGTGATTTTAGGAGAATTGGGTTTGAAGTTTGGGGTGTGAAGAGGTGCAAATTGGAAGGCTTTGGCCTTGGACGGTGGTGGCACTAGGAGAGCCATTTTCTTGGCTTGGTTTTCTGTTCTGTGGGTTGCTTGGCTTATATAAAATTGTGGGATTGTGAAATTTTCTATTTTCTTGAGAATTCATGGCGTAGATTTGACGTTATCAAGCCGTAAAGGGTTGGGAAGGAAAAAAAAGAACCAACGTGGCAAAGGAGTTGATAAGGCGGTGGGAGCCTGGGAGGTTTTATAGGGTTGAATTAGATATTGTAGATAGCGAGAGGCGGTTGATAATGAGGTCAAGATTTTTTGGGGGGTTCACTACGGATATATTCAGTTCTTTCTTTTGTCATTTTCTTTTAATGAGAGATATTTTGGGAATTCAAAGTTTTGTGTTGTGTGGTTGCCTTTACATCTCTTAAGGGTATGCTATCCTTCCTTTATCTGAACACAACTTTCTTGAAACTCTCTCTTTCTGTTGCCTCCAAAAATGGCTGCAGCAGCAGCTACAAGTGCTTCACTTTTTAATTCTTCCAAGCAAATTTCTTCTGCTTCTGGTAGAATTGCAGGTACGTCTCTTTCAAATATACATGCTGTGCTTTTGCTGTTATTAATTATGGCATCGATGCAATTCTTGTTCCTTTTTTGCCCAGTTGAGGAAAACTTTTGGTTGGATTAGAAATTCTGGGTTATTTTTATTGCTTTTTGATTAAGATCTTTGTGCAGAGGGTGTCTTCTTTCCTCTTTTGGTAGCTTTTTAAATTTGTAAATGATGTGGGATTAGTCATATTTTCTTGGTCCCTGGAATGTTTGGCTTGAAATGATGTGGGATTTGTCAATATGTAAACAAGTTAAAGCCTTTTTGAGAGACAAGAGCAGTTTCTTCTTCATTCTCAGCAAAAGTATGGTCTTTTCTGATTATAATTTCATAGGATTCAGAGTCATCGAATGATGTTTCTTGTACCTAATTGTGAAATCCATGCAGTAATTGTCAAGATAGATTGTATTGAACTTGAAATCATATTAAGTTTAATCTCACTATTGTATGTTGAACTGCAGCTACTAATTTTTTGGGTGCTCCCCTGCGGAGCAATTATCCGGTTAAGAGAAAACAAACTAAGATCAGTGGAAAAGTCATAACTGCAGCAGCTCCTGTACAGGAAGTTAAAGAGTAAGTTCTTACTTTTCTTGCATATTTTGCTGTCGGAAAAGTTCTTCATACAATGTATTTGCTTGTGATGTAAGAAAAGTTTGCGAAGTTGATTTCATGGATACTGTTTTTCAGATATGTCCTTCCAACGTGGGCTGAGTTTGACCTTGGAAGAGCCCCAGTCTACTGGAAAACTATGAATGGCCTTCCTCCTACTTCTGTATGCAAACATATTCTTAAAACTCATCAATTTCTGACATCCTTTTCATGTGGGGAAGAACTTTGACATCTGATAGTTTCATGATACAACATTTGACAGGGAGAAAGACTAAAGTTGTTTTATAATCCAGCTGCAAACAAACTTGTCCCAAATGAAGAATTTGGAATTGCTTTTAATGGTATTTTTTTCTCATATGCTGTCTGAATTTGGCTTATATGCACTTTTCTGATGTGTTGTTTGTTCGATAAACTGTCTTAAGATTATGCTCTGGTACTGGTTTGCGGCATTTTGCAGGAGGGTTCAACCAGCCCATCATGTGTGGTGGTGAGCCAAGAGCCATGCTCCAGAAAGTTAGAGGAAAAGCCGATCCTCCTATTTACACGATCCAAGTGTGTATCCCAAAGCACGGTATATATCCTCCTAAACCAAATTTACATTAGAATTCTCTTAGCATGTAATTTTTACGCATCCTTCTTGACCTTTTTCCACTTTGCAGCATTGAGTTTGATATTTTCATTCACAAATGGAACCGAGTGGGATGGTCCCTACAGACTGCAGTTTCAAGTGCCAAAAGCTTGGAGGAGTAGACCCTTTGAATTTTTCACTGCGGTAACATACTGTTCTAAAATCTGTCTGCAACCTAGTATTCTTAACAAGAACATGATTTCCTGAATATGCCTTAAGAAAAAATAGAAACATGGGACTTTTCCCTAATGAAAAAACAAGAATCACTGTTTTATATAGCAGAAGAATACCTGGTATTCTCATATGTTCTTGCCCGAAATTATCATTTTATTCGTTTCTTGGTCCAGGGTCTTGCAGAGGAGCTGAGTAAAGAAGGTGCATGTGAACAGGCCATATTTCCAGACACAAATCTTGTCGTCACAAGCTGTGCCATGATTGGCAACTTAACAGTTGAAGGAGTAAGTAAATTTTCCTCAAGAAAATTCATATTCTTTTGTGAAAAATGGGGTACTTTTGCTGGACAACCTATTCTAGGATGTCTGTTATCAGAATCCAATACGGACTTGTCATTGGCAATGCAGGGCGACCGATGCAATCTTGATCTTGTACCAGGATGTATTGATCCAAGCTCACCTTTCTATAATCCGCTAGCCAACGTAGATGATGGCTCTTGCCCTCCTTATTCTGATTCTGAGGATTAGTCTCATCTGTGCTTTGCTGGCAGATGGTGGGCTTTTGAGTAATAGCACATACAAAATGCTTTTGCTGTGCAAGCAATTATTGGAGTAAATCTTTTACACTTAAAAGGCTCTTGTACAGAACACTTTGGAATTATTCAAACTAGTTATTTATCAGCCATAGTCTAATTCTATACACCTGTGGTTGGATCATTTTATTTATTGAAATGGAATTTGAAGTATACATGTTTCTTTTGCGTTAATCTGCACTGTGAGCCTCTGGAAGCTCTCTAATTTTTCTGCAATCTAATTTGCACGGCAAGTATTATCGTACATTCACTCTTCGTATGATAGTTTTGAGTTCAGCCAAGTCCAATACGAGCTAAAATTAAATATGGCTTAATTAGGTGTAACAAGATTAATTTCTTCCATTGCTATCAAATAGTATTAGGCCTTCTTTATGTTGAGTCGCCAAGTTCGGATGTACTTATCCATTCTAATCACGTACATAATCAGTGTAAAAGTACTTCATCCAAGTTCAATGGCTTGTAGTTTAGTAGTATAAATTTAACCTATTATATGGAAAGTTAGGAGTTCGAATTGAATGAACTTTATGTGCATAAAATGTACAGTTTGAAATTTAATTTACTTGATTCGATTTCAATCATAAGATACTATTGTCTTATTAAAAAAAGATAAATTCGTCTTTATAAGTTTTCCAACACCTTAAAAAAATTGTGTCAAAATTGTCTATATCAGTAAATGTATATTGAGAGGATACAATAATCCATCTAAATACATATCAAATGGCTAAAATTGATTAGTATATCTTTCAAATAATTCAATAAAATACACATAACATTTATTTAATTATTTAGTTCCATAATTCATTTCGTCTCACCCCCACAAAGTAAGCGAGCCGTTGGAGTGTCGTTTCCTGTCGTCATGCCTTCAGCTGTTCGATAGTCTGGGGAAATTTGGAACTGAGGTAGGCTTCGTTGAGGCCTGGGCCCGAGTTGGAATATGTCTACTCTAATTTTCTATTTTTATGGACTCAAATATATGTTTTTATTTTATTATTGTTCTATATGTGAAAAATGAGAATACAATTGAATTAATAGTATAGAAATTTTAAAAAAATATGGATTAAAATAATATTTTAGTATATAGTATTAAATGTTTTAATATGATACTGTAAAATATTACTATATAGTTTAATGTGGGCCTTGTTATTTTTTATCTTATGAATTAAATTATAATGAAATAAAATATTATTGTTTAAATACTTAATGAATTTTATTTATTTCTGATTTATTAGGTATTTAGATTTGAAAATGATAATTAAAGTTATGTAAAAGAAAAAAAAATGATATTTGCACTGAAAATGAGAACAATAACTGCATTTTCTATTTCTAAAATAGTATAAAATAAAAAATAGCCATTCTGGAACATAATTGGTTTGGACCCTACATTTCTGTCCTCATTAAAGTCATCATCTTTGTGCTCTTATGAGTCTTCACTACTTCCTTTAGTCTTTCAAAAGAGAGTTTAGATACTACAAGGAAAAGATAAATTAGTGATGAAATAGTAAGTAATAATGCAAAAATTGTCACTAATTATATATTAGATAAACAAAAAATTATTTTGTCATCTTAATGAGATTTACAAATTAAATATCTACAAGATATAATATTTAAGTTGTCATCATTGATAATTAGTAATATACGTATTGTGATAATAAAAATCTTGTCACAAATTATAGTAACAATTTTTATCGTCATTATGCTGTCACTTACAAATTATAGTAACAATTTTTATTGTCACTAGTTTGTCACCAGAGGGTTATAACTAATTATCAATAGCGATGACTTAAAGCATTAGTTTTTATAACTATTAAGCTATATTGTGACAAAATAAAAATTATTGTTGCTTAATACATATCATTTGTGACAATTTTTACTTTATCATGTATTATTTTCTCATTATTATTATTATTATTATTATTATTATTATTATTATTTTTTTATTTTTATTTTTATTTTTATTTTTATTTTTTTTTTTTTTGTTTTATAGTGAGAACCCCCTTCATCCGAACCATGGTTCGTTCACCATCCCTAGACAACATCCCTCAAGAAACTACTCTTTTTCTGGGGTTTGGTCCCCATATGTGTGTGTGTATACATATGTCTACACAAGTGTATGCTCAAGTGTCCAATTCCATTTAAATTAAATTGATATGCTTCTTTCGTAGAACTTAAGAATGCAATAAATAAATTTGAATTATAAGCACTTAGTCCATTGCTTCTGCTCCAAAGTCTGGAACAAGTTGGTGAAATGTGTTTCTTATGCTAAAATTTTCCGTAATCTTTACTTGTAGACTTGAAATTAGTGTTGGGGGGGAATAGTAGGTTTGTGCATGCATTTGGGTCATTTGGGTTTGGTTTCAACCCTTTATTAATTAATGAATTTGTACAGCCTTGGAAAAATTAACCACCTTGTGGAAATTACTAAATATGGTCCAACTTTTTAACTTTTGAAAGGCAGGTTCTTACAACCAGTTTGAAAGAAATTCTTGTCCATTTCGTCACGTTTTGAGTGATTTCTTGGACCATAATATTTTGTACGTTTAACACACTTTTTCTTTGCCAGAAAAGTTATATTTTGAATCTTTTATTCATATATTATATGTAATGATATTTGTAATACCTCTAGAAACGCATTGATTTTGATATTTTATTAAAGTATTATTTTGTGAAAATTTTATTTGATTTATTTAATTTTTCAAAAGTTTTGTGGGCTAAAATGCGATTTTGGGAGGACTCAATTTAACTTTCATTTAAAATTAGGAGGGTCAAACTCCAATTTTTATAAACTGAGTGGGTTATTATGGAAGACTAAAAACCTAGATGGCTAAATTTTAATTCAATCAAAACCCCCTAAACTCAATTGAATACTAACCATAAATCTTGGTGTCAATTTGCGATTAAGAAAAGTGCCTTTCTATAAATATGAAATTTTCAATTCAACCTATTCCATCTTTTTCTTCTTCACCGTACCCCCTCCCCCCCCCCCCCCTCTCTCTCTCTCCGGCCACCCTCAAACCTCACAAAACAACCGAGCAAACTCTTCCTCTCCTCACCAAGAACATGTTGGAGTGACATCCAGGCGGAGCCGACTGGCGGAGCAATGGAAATTCTCAGCCAAAGTTGAAGCCGTGACGTTGGTGGTGGGTTCCTTAGCACCAACGACTGAACTGTGGGTATGACTACTGGGTTTTGAAGTTCTCAACGTCAGGAACACGTTGGTACTACTTACTCTCAGAGACAACCACTGGCGATGGTGAAATTGGGGAAAAACAACACGGCGGAGCTTGGTGGTGGTTAGCAGTTTAGACAGAAATTGACGTCCAATTTGAAGGAGGATACAAAAATTGATATGGGGATTGGGTTTGTTGAGCTGAGGTGCATTTGATGATGGTGGCAGCGGCGAACATACAGCTTCTTCATCCCGACGTGGGAAATGCATGCACAGAAGCTGATCATGGAGATTGGGATTCGACAGTGAGAAATTTGGGTAATTAACCGGAACAAAACAAATTTGTATTGCATGTACATGTATACACGATCAAATCTTTATAAACTTTGTATAATCGAAAAGAATGAACGAAAAAATATAGCCATGCATGAGAAATAAAATATACATGCACATTCTTGAGCTTGAAAAAGTCCGAAATCGTATTATTTCATGTGAACCATGGTTAGTTAAGCTTATTAAGTGAAGAAAACCCTAATTTTATGTAATTGCGACCTAATCGACAAACTTGGATTATTATCAATATAGTGTAACGTTACAAGGTTAATTATGTAATTTAGGGATCCAACTGTATTATCTTTTACCCGTATAGAATGATCCCTGAATATGTTTTTGTAATAGCGGCAAGATTAGCATGTTTTTATGACAATAATACTGAAACAAAACCTTAACCAATGTATTAGTTAGATAACTACCGAATTTGGACTGTTATTAGTATGATTGTGAATGTTAGAAATCGTTAGGGTTGAACAAGGATTTTGATGGTGAGTTACTTTTTGGATAGGTGATGGAGGATTGGACCCTGAGGATCAATAGACTTTGACTTCATCGCCGAGGTTATTAAGGTGAGGATCCACCAATCTGGCACATCTTGTACCTATCGATTTTCTTGATAAACCCCTGTGAGGGTTGATACTTGACTTGATTACCGTACTCTATTATTTGTGGTACCCTGATGAGGGATCTACCAATCAGTACTTGCTTTGTATGAGTTTATTCCATATTTATCGTTGAACCGGTTAAGTTCCACTGATTTGATATCTATTTTGATTTTTGTTATCGTTGTTATTGAATATTGAACCCTCTGAGGTTCTCCTGATTTGAAACTGTTCGGTATTTTATCCATCTTTTCTTGAAAATGACTGTTTTCAATCGAACCTTGTGAATTTCTCTGAACTTGTAAACTCTATCTGAGACTGAATTGTACTCCCGAGTGGCTTGTTGCTTCTAAAATCGTTGATCACAAATTGGTTGATCGTTCTGGCACCACGAACTTTCATAAGTTTCATTATATCATCTACGTTGAATCGATATTGTTTACTGTCAAATGTCGTTTTGGCTTCCTTAATTGTTTAAGTGTATTGTTGATCGCCTTGTTGGCATATTTGTTAAATTATTTTGCCCTATTGCAATTGATCGTTGAATTCTTAATCGAAAATGATATAGGAGAATTATTAGGTCGAGGGCCTTGCCAAGCTATCATGCTTGTGCTACTGTTATTGCCGAGCTGTCATGCTCGAGCCACTGTTATTACTGAACTGTTATAATTGAATTAATATACTATTATGGAGGCATAAGGGTATTATGATATGCATCATTTGCTCTTTCCTTGGAATGCATATACTATTGGGTTTGTACTCTTATTTGTACTCTGCTCGTGGAGTAATAAGGCTAGAGTGAGTTCCCATTCTGGATCGAGTTGATGTCCTAAGCCAAATGAGCCGTCTGTGTTTCCTCCTGAACAGTGATCGGTTGAGACGCTGTATAGCTCCTGAACAGCATCGGTCGATATGATCTCAGGCCTTTTGAGCTGATAGTTACAGCATCCCGACCTAGCCTTTGCTTGTCGTTTGAAAATTATCCTTTTCTTTTAGTCTGGCACATTATTGTTCATCCGTAATTCCATTTTAGTGAGTTTCACCCTTGACTGTTGACTCCTGACAACCTGTCTATTGTTTTGCCTTATTCCTCACTAAGTATTTATGACTCACCCTCGTGCCATTTATTGCATTTTCAGATAGGTATGAGATAGGAGACGAGGACTGATGGCGCATGTTTTGACTAAATAATCTGTAATAGTGTTTGGGTGAATGTATGTTTACATATGAATTCACCGTTGGTTACATTTTGGCTTTAGAGATGTTGTAACATGTCAGGTTGAATGTAAAGCTTATGTTATGTGCGTAAATTGTGTTGATAGTGTCAATATTTTGGTTCTGAATATTACTGGTTTATTAACACTCTGATATTATTGTATTAAGTTTGAAGCATACTATGAGTTGATGATCATTGTGATTTATCGGAGATTTGTGAAAATTTTTATGGGCCTATCGAATTTGGTGTCGCATGCTATAGGATTGAAATGTGTGGCATTCCAGCTTTTGGGCTATATCCTGAGTGGGGTGCCATAATAGTCATCTAATTCAGATATTATTTAAAGATATGTTTTATGCTCTAAGCATTTATATATATCATATGAAATAAAAGATGAAGCATTAAGCACGATGCTTGATATTTTATAAAATAAGATGTTTTGCTTCATGTCAAAGGCATCCTACTGTCCCTACTTCATAGCCCGGCCAATTTATGCTGTATCCAATTAAAATAGAGAAAATAAGGTACAACTTCAATTTTCAATTTATCATGCCATTAGCATTATGTTTGGATCTTAAATTTTAACGAAAAAATATTGAAGAAGTTTTCTTTTCACGTTTCAAATAATATAACTTTGTGTTTTAATTTTTATCTTAAATTTTCTCCAAATTAGGAAATTTTTTGAATTCAAATAAAACATTTCTGCCCCTGTTGGATGGTATGTATTAGAAATATCAACGGGCCATGTTTGATGTGAATAGTGCACCCCCTACACTAGTGGCGTATCCAGGAGTTTAGGTAAGTGGGGTCAAAATATTAATAAAAAATAAATTTAAAATAATTAATATTTAATAAAAATAAAAATATAAATACATTAATCCAATTGTCCTTGACGAGTTTTCATATTCTGAAACATTGTCATAATATCATCATCTGAAATGCTCATAAATACATCTCTTTCTTTATAAGTTATCAAACAATCACTAAGGAAGTCATTATCCATCCGGTTCCGCAAATCAGTCTTGATAAATTTCATCGCTGAGAAAGTTCTCTCTACACTTGCAGTGGCGATCGACAAAAGCAACAAAAAATTCACAAGTCGGTACAGATGAGGATACGCCAAATGCTTCTTTGTCTCAACTAAATTTTTGGATAGATCACCAATTCCATTCACACTAGAAAATCTTATATCCTCAAAACTCACATCAATTATATAATTCTCAAGCTGACAACGAAGCTCAACTAAATCATATTCTCTAAAATCGTCAAGATATAATGCAATCAATCTCATGATCTTTTCTATATCAAAACTTGCAAATGACTGAGATGGAGACAAACAAGTCATACCATGAAGTAAGTCACATGTTACCTCATTAAATTGATTATTTAATTCTTGAAGTTGCCAATCGATAACTTTATAAAATACTTCAACACGGTAATAATGTAAAACCGTATACTCAACAACTCTTCGCTTTGATCTTCCTAGAAAGATATACAGATAATCAAATATAGGTATCTCAATATCATGTTTGATGCAAAATTTAGACACCTCACCAATAAGTGAATCCCATCCACTATCTCTTGTCTTTTGCAATCGTTTCTTTGCTACTTACTCGAACAAGCAACATGTCATTTACAATATCTTGTTCCCTTCTTTGTAAAGCTAAACTAAGCTCATTTGTTACACTGAGACTATTTTTCATAAAATGCAACATGAAAACAAATTCAAATTTTAGACAAGCATCAACAAGCCCACGCGCTTTTAATTTTTCATTTGATGAGTCTACATCCGTACCAACAATGTCAAGCACATCAATTATTGAATCAAACAATAGAATGAAGTTAACAAAAGATTTAGAGTGAGATCCCCAACGAGTATCACTTGGTTTCGCAAGACCTAATTCTTGATGTAGATCCCTACCAGTCTGAAGCTCACCCATTTCAAATGCTTTTTGGATTTTGAGAATTTGTGCATCTCGAAGTTCATCTCTACATTTAAAAGAAGCTCCCACCACATTTATCACAACTAAAACTAAGTTAACAACTCCAACAACTTCATCACATTTCTTACTAATCCCAATAAGAGTCAATTGAAGTTGATGAGAAAAACAATGAACTAAATGAGCCAACCTATTTTCTCATTGAATTAAAGCTTTAAGTCCATTAAATTCACCTTGCATGTTACTTGCTCCATCATAGCATTGACCACGTATATATGATATACTTAATGAATGTTGAGCAAGCAATGAAGCAACTCCTTCTTTTAGAGATAAAACACTAATATCACGAACGTGAAGAATCCCAATAAATTGCTCCATTGCTGATCCTCTCCTATCAACATATCGCAAAACAAGAGCCATTTGCTCCTTACATGATATATCACAGGATTCATCAACAAGTATACTAAACTAATCACCATTTAAATCCTCCATGATGACCTTAGTTGTTTCCATAGCACATGCACATATAATTTCTTTTTGTATTGTTGGACAAGTGAGCTAATTATTTTTTGGTGCTTTTCTCAATATTGCAGCAACATTTTTTTCACAATTTTCTGTATAGTATCTCAAAAGTTCAAGAAAGTTACCTTTATTTGATGATGATGCACTTTCATCATGACCTCGAAATGCCATTCCTTGACCCAAAAGAAATCTCACAGCTTTAATCGATACAGTTAAATGTATTCGATACTCCAACTTAGCTTGGCTTGATTGCTTATCCAAAGCTGCTTGAATGGATTGACTCTGTTGCATCAAATCTTCACACTTCTTTGATTTGTGATGATTACTGTTTGGCCTACCGATATGAGTAGCAAATATTTCCTTTTTATTTCAAGCCCGAAATCCTTTAGTTGAAAATGCATCTCCCCTACGTTGATGTACATCTTCATCCTTAAATAGATAACAAGGAAGGCAAAAGGCTGCATCTGATGATACACTATATTCCAACCAATCAGAATAAATATCGAACCTGTTACGATTAAATCGATGCATCACATAAGATAATTCAATTAGTGGAAAATTGTGATTCGTGGTTGACAAGGACCTTTTTGAATATATGATCTTCTTATTGTATCACGATCATTCGGGTGATATTTCAAAATTGGTAATCTTTTTGTGGGATCGGCCTTTAAAGAGTCTTAATTAACTCCTAGACTTTGGCTTTGTTTGGTTGTGAATTGAGCCATTTTCCCAAAATATTTTGGAAGAATGGATTTTGGGTTATGGGGTTGGGGAATGTGATAGTTGTTTGTTCGTGTTTTGGGAGAATGAATTGGGAGAAAATAGTTGGTTTGTTTGTGTTTTGGAGGAGACAAGATGTCACATCAGTGACTTTTTTGTTGGATTTGTGAGGTGAAATGAGTATTTTAAAATTATTTATATATGTGTATATATAGATTGTATGAGTGGTAATATGTATATATATTTGTAATCATGAAAGAATGTAGGGTGCTTTGGGAATGGTGTGGAGTTGGGAATAGTAGGGATTTTTTTGGAATAAATTTTGTATTTTGGGAGTGGGATTAGAGAATGTGTAATATTTGTTTGTTTAAGTTTTGGGAGTTGGAAAATGAATTGGGGGTTGACAAACAAACAAAGACTTTGTTTTCAAGTAATTGTGATCTCAAATTATTGTTGCAAAGCGGATCTTTCGGTTGATTGACACTTTCTTGAAAGAGAGACAAATTTTGTGAAGACGAAGTAGGGCCTCCAAGTTCAAAATTCGGGTGAAAAGCTTATCTATTGACATGTGAACATTGTAAAATAAATTTAAGTACAGTTAATTTAGTATTTCTTTCATAATGTATAATTCATAAATATTCACAATTTCTAAATTCTAACCATAAACCTTAACTTTTTTTATTTAGTGCAATAATCATCAATTACATAACAATTAATAACAAGTTAACAAATAAAATATGCGTATACAAAAAGTTAATAAATTAACATTATCAATTTATCCTAAATTTTAATTGATTAAACTCTAACTTTTTTTTTACCCATAAAAAAAATCCTAATTTTTTGTATCTAATGCAATAATCATCATTTACATAACGATTAATAACAAGTTAACAATTAAAATATGCACATACAAAAAGTTAAACAAGTTAACAATTAAAAAAAAAAAAATCCTAACTTTTCTAATACAAAAGTCAAGAAATAAACAAGCGAAAAGCAAATAACTTACATTGTTTTGGCTTTTAATATTAAGTGGTGGATAATATATATATATATATATATATATAGAGAGAGAGAGAGAGAGAGAGAGAGAGTTTTGGAATATTGGTGGTGGGGATTAGGGGACAACATCTTGGGGCTTTGTTTTGCTGCTTTCTGGGCAGAGAGAGGGAGGCTGGAGACAAAGAGTTGAAGTGGTTGAATGTGGGGACCAAGTCTAAAGTTATTATTATTATTATTATTATTATTATTATTATTTCCAGTTTCAAGAGGCCAAACGACGTCGTTTTGGCCCCAATTTTCAGTTAACTGTGCAAGTGATAAAATAAACGGGCGGGTGCGATGACAGAGTCTCACATAAAATACTATGTATCCATCATTTCTATATAAATATATATATATATATAAATAGCAAGTGGGGTCAACTAATCCCACATCTTTGACTGTAAACCCACCACTGCCCCCCCCCCACCCAAAAAAAGTTCCGATGAGTGGTATGTATCCCTCACTTTCCACTTTGAATCCTCTATTCAATTCTCTATTTCATCTCTTATTACAATTTGTTGTATTTATACGAAGTGTGTCTGATTCTCAATCAAATACTTTATAAAGAAATATTTAATGCAAATGTTATATTTTCATAAAATGAAATAAGAGATGAAATAGATAATAGAATAGAATATTTAAACTACTCACTTTCGCAGGAAAATTGATATTCGAGATTACTTGCTATATTTTATTTTTTGGAGTACATAAGCTTTCATCTAAATTCATAATAAGAAAAATTAATTATTAAATCATATAAATGTCTTAATAAAATAAATGTTTCGCATAACATAAATTTAAAATCCAAAATCCTTATAATTAAAATTAAAAAAATCATATAACAATACATCGCATACCGAATATTGAATAAGCACCTCCAACGCTAAAATTTCAATCATCTCAACAAAATCTTTCAAGTCAACACCTCCAACACTAAATTTCAAATTTCAATCATCTCAACACTAAAATACCAATCTAGATTGGTTGGTAATTTAGTAATTTCATTTAACATAAATTAAAAAGTTAATATTATAATATAAAAAATCTTAATAATTCTATTTAAAGACTAAAAGCAACCGCAAGTACAAATAGTACTATCCTTCTTACCCGCCTCATGTCGGATAGACATCCACATGTATGAGTAAAATTGCCAATCCCTACAATGCATCACTGTTTTAGTGGGACTTCCCTAATGCAGTAAAATTAGGCCAGTCCCATATGCCAGAGATCCACATGAAGTACTACTTTTAGCTTTATTAATGCTTTCCAACAGAGGCAAAGTTGGGACTAAGATGCTGACATAAATATCATTATCATCAAACCTTCTCAGTCATTTGGCAAGAAAAGGAAAAACAACCCCACAAATTCTTACATCTTCCAGGCTCAATCTCACAGGGGTTTACACAAGTACCAAACTGTTAACTTCTACAAGAAATCACATTTTTACCCTGCATGCTCTAGGATTTTCATTCACAGGCTTTCAGAGAAGATTTAGTGACACTAGATCTCCAATTTTTTCACTTTGGAGAATTATAGAAAGCGCTTCTAGAGAAGACTTGACGACACTATATCTCCATATTCTTCACTTTGGAGAACTATAAAAGGAACCGTTTGTGCTGCCATTACATAATGTACCTTCTGTTTTCTTGCTTTCTACATACTTCCCGGCCAGGGAATCAAACAGTATTCCGGCCCCAACGCCAACTGCCAAGTCGATTGTGTAGTGACCCCTTGTACTTAGCAACCTAATTACTTGCAAGACATTCAAGGTGTCGAATGCGTATGCCAATTCCCATCTTTGCATCCGTTTCATGTCTAATGATGCAATAACTGAGGCAGCAACATGGCCTGAATAGAACAAGAAAAACGAAACATTTCCAACTGGAAAATCCACACCTGAGCCCAGGAATCCCTGTCAGAAAACGATCATGAGTAAAAATTTCAGTTTTGTGTTCTACATAAAAGGCTAGAAAATTTTATCTTCTCTGATTTTTTATTCGCCTTTGCTTGTTTTGTACTTTAGCCTGGCTCTGTTTTCCAAATCCAGTAGATGACGATGAGCATGTGACAAATACTGCAATAATTTATAACTTGTCAAAGCATGGGAATGTGCGGTTTTTAATTCTTCTAAGTATCCTATGCTGGCAATAACTGGGATATATCTATTTGTCCTAACCCTATTGGCAATTCAAAAGAAATTTGTAAGATGGCTCATATTATGACCCATGCCACATTATCTTGAGCATATGAAACATAAGAAGGTAGCCACATAATTTTGCTAAACAGTAACCTCTATGCATCATGCCAATTAATATGCTATAGGGGAAAATCATGTGATGTGATTCTAATAAATGGTACAATCGAGGTGACAACTGCTTATAAATGTTTCAACCTAATTTCAGCAAAATGTTATAAGTCTCCCGTTCAACATAGGCTTCCAAATTTTCTGTGGTCATATACATTTTTGATACCACAAGTTCACTATAGTATTTTCAAATGCATTCAATTTGACTAATTATATAAGTCTGGTCTTGATTATGAACATGATCAATATTAATATTGGACTATACATCTCAGTCAAATGTTCTTTTTTTTTGGGCCAATAAAATATTGGCAGATTAGACTATTTTTCAACATTAGAATAATAATGCATGACGACCATTGTGTAGGCAATAGAGAAAAATAAATGAGAACCTCAGGCAATGGCAGCTGTGTGGCATATCCAAGAATTCCCCTGCATGTGAACATGAACAGGGCTGAGATGGTGGCCCTAGGACGCCCCTCAATTAGCCACGTCCATAGAATGTACGCTGTCTGCATTCCCACGAAAACCTAACAACATATCCATAAATTTCTTAAGCTAAGTTTCCAAATAGGGAAAATTTCAACTTCCTTAAACAAGTTTGATTTTAATACTTGCACAATACAATGATATTTCGGACTAAGACGAATTGGCCTAATTCCATATATTTTTCATCCAGTGGACCCTTAACTTCTTGATCTTCAAATCAAGAGAAGGACCGGACCTAACCCGACCAGTTTCTTAACTCTAAACTGAGAGAAGGATCAACATAACCTGAGCTAACCCAACCCTGAATATATATATATTTTTTTAATATATTCACGTCAGGAGTTCGATATCCTGAGCTAACCCAATCCTTGACAATTTTTTTTAAAAATATATACACGTAGGAGTCCGATTAGTTTGAACTGCTAACCCTTTAGATAGTTTTCTGAACCCAAATTACTTATAGAAACAATGCATTTCAAAAATTAATTGAGATGATTTATTGAAAGTATGTAATTGATTAATGTCCTTTTGGAAGGAAACACCATAATTCTTCCTTCCCAATCACGCTAAGCCATCTCTCCAAAATGAAGAAAAGACCCAAGTAATTAATTGCTAAAAATTTAATACTCCCATCCAACTAATTAATACCTCACATAATCTTTGTCTATACCAAGAATTTAAAATTTATTTTTTTAGAGAGAGAAACATAACTGGCATGCCGACATCAAAATTAGACCCACAAAAAAAGGCACTTTCTTCTCATTCGCAAGACGAACTCTGCATGTGCATCAATGTTAGGCATCACACACAAGGGATGCGCATATACATACCGTGTTAAGGCCAGCCAGAAGCGTATTAAGAGCAGGCCTAGCGGCGAGCAACCGGTGGAGGGTGGCTGTGGCGGAGAAACCCAGATCGAACGGCGGCGCCATCGGCGGGATCATGTTGAGAGTGTATTCGACGGCCATGAAAAACAAGAGGGACGCAGCGAAGGCGCAGGGTACCGGGTGGTGGCGGGGCACACCGAATACATCCCCCGCCGTCCATTTCAGGAAATGGCCATTGCTTACTCGGCAGCAGATGTTGTTAGTGGAGAACGGAGTTGTTGACGATCTTTTCTTAGTCATGTCGGGAGAATCTGGGAGGTGCGGGGTGGATGATCCGTTGGAGAAGTGGCCGTTAGTGGAGGCCGGTGATGGTGGTAGTGTGGATTTTGTGTTAAGATACGAACGGCGGCGGGCGGTGGTTCCCTTCATCATCGGTGGTGGCTTTACTGTTGGAGTCGCCGGAGATCAGCATGAAAATGAGTGATATTGGGTGAATATATATAGGAGAGTGGCTTTATGACGGAACGCTCGAGGCACTGTGTGAGAGAGAGACAGACAGAGACAGAGGATGGGTGGGGGAATCAATATTGGAGGCGTTGGTGGAGAAAGCGTAGCATTGGGATTGCACCAAAAATGGGGGTCATTTAAGATTTGGTGAGTTGCAAATATGTAGTTTATTCACTTGTTGGGCCATTTTGGGATTTGGTTTTAATTATATTTTATTATTATTTTTATTTATACACACATACATCTTTAAAAAATATTTTATTATGTTTTGCAGGTGATTATGATATATATTTTGGGAAAATGAATTTTGTAAATGAGGATAAGGAATATGATGGATGTTTACTTATAATTTTAGGAACAGTTAGAAATTTATTTTAAAGAGTGTTCGTATATTTATTTATATTTTGAGAAAGATATTTCTTACTGTATTGGTCAAATTAATAGTTTTTTCGTTGGATTTTGAGGGTGAAAATGAAATTGAGTAATTTTTTTATTGTAATAATAATAAAAAATTATTATATATATATGTGTGTGTGTGTGTATGGAAACATGTGGATGTTTTTGGGATAATGAAGGATAGAAGATGATATTTTTAGAAAACTTATTTTGACATTTTAGAGAGAAATAGATGCATATTTGATTATGTTTTGGCAAAACAAAATTATTTTGCCAAAACATAACCAAACATTCCTTAAAGTTTATTAGGATTTGAATTTTGGACTTCACATATATGCAAAGACGATAATATTGGGTGATTGGATCACTTGGCAATTCAATAATATTCTTATTTATGCACACACGCACACAAAAAATTGATTAAAATCCGAATCTCAAACATCATATTTATATTGGTGAGGGTGATGTCATTGGTCAAGTAATCATATATTTAATAATTGATCTTTTATGTTTATTATTGATGCACAATGATATTTGCATTTCCCAAAGTAATTTTAATTCCTAGAATAGCCGTTTTAAAATAAGAATGTAACATCAATAATCCCTACGCAATACTTTCACTTTCTAAATTCAGTTGTCAATTCAAAAAATTGAGACAGAAAAATAAAATTTTCTCAATCATTTTATACTTTTTCTTTTAAGTTTTTTCATTTGTTTTTTTCATATCAATTAAGACAATTAAAATTATTTTTTAAATTATTTTTTCCTTTTCTCACCAATACATAGCTTGGCTTGGGGGAACCCATGAAGGAAACCCAAAATTTCTGTCATTAAGTTGGGTGGGTATAGGTGATAACAAAAAAAATAATATTTTATTAAAAAAAATATAACCAAAAAAAAAAACTTTTTTCCTGTCTGCTTTAACTATTCCCAGGAGACGGGAAAATAGACCTATTTAAGGCCGTTTAGTTTTATTTTCAAAGCATATTTTTGTTAATTTCATGTATAATTATAATTTAAAAAAAAAAAATATGGTATTTATATACTTTACAAAAAAGTACTGATTAGAGTAGATGTAGAATTAAAAAATTAGTTGATTTATTTTCTCTTATATTTAAAAAATTTATTTTTAAAAAAATATATATATTTTATTAATTTTAAAATAATAGTGATTGCTTTCTATCAAATAAAAAAGTTGAATTTAATTAATATTATTATAATATAATAAAATAAATTTTAAAAATAAAAATAAAAATATTTTGAGTGAAATAAAAATAAAAAATTGACTTAATCACTCTGATGAAAATATTGGGTCAAGCGGATTGGTGAACCGTCCATTGACTGATGAAACCGCCAGAGTGATTTTCCAAGTGCCCGAACAAAAGTGCCCAAAATGACAGATTTGCCCTTAAAAACCTAACTCTAAAGGAGAGAAAACAAATCTTCCAACTCACACGAGGCGCACTCCATAAAAATAAACAATGTATGGAATGGAGCTAAGATTTCAATTTATCAAAATGGAACTAAGGTATTAGAACCTTTTTTTTTGTTCAAATTTTTTTATATAAATACTAGCGAACGTGGCACGCATAAATACTTTATTAATGTTTTATAATATTTGTACATATTTATTCTTCAATATAATGGGAGGACGATATTTAAAATACGTAACTAATTAAATTCACAAATCAAACTTAAATAAAATCTATACGAAATAAATTATATGCATGTATTTACAAAGAGAATTTGTAACTAATTTATGTCAAAGTAATTATTTTATAAATTTACAACTCCTTATAGTGAGCTTCTGCTACAATCCTGCAAATTTGAGAAAAACAGATTATATATCTATAGCATGCCACTATATATTTTTGTTATTCTAAATATACTTTGCAAAGCAATACCTTATAGCTGCTTTGCATTCCATCTTGTATTCCTTGATATCTCTGTATCATCTTTGATGTCGTTGATTGAAATTCTGTAATAAAATCATTAAGTATCAATTAAATTAGACATAAGTTGATGAAATTATGCGATATTTTTAATTTGGTTTGTACCACTTCAATATCGGCCTCTTCAGAAGATCGAATATCTTTCCTAATAATAATAAGACATATATGAAAAAAAATATTACAGCTATGTAAATAGCAATTAACATCATATTGAAATACAGTCTTCACATCATTCTTTCTTCTTTTTGTGATACCTTTCTGTTACCTTGTTAGAAAAAGTATATTGAACAAAATATAAATTATTGTAACTTACTGAAAATATATGTTTGTCATACCTTTGTAAGATCCCATCCTTCTACCAAAGCAATTCGTTTTTTCCTGTCCAACTAATTCACATTTTTATAGTTATGGAGTATTAATTAAAACTTAAAATTTGAAAAATCAAACAATATAAATATACCATTTTGTTTTTTGCTTTCTTAGAACTCGTAGAATCCCCTTCCCAAATCATTCCTATTTATCCCTACAACAGCTTTCCAGCTTGGACTGAATATTTGTAGCTTGGAAGGTTGCAACAATCAATTTTTACATAATACAAATATCATCACAATTCATCAATGCAATAAATTTCTAGTTTAATAATGTGTTGAGTACCCACGATGTTATATTACATACCCTTTGAAGTATAGTTTGTGACTGTGATTCCTTCCACATATACCATGATTCCATTTGCTCATCCAATTCTTGCACACAAGTAGAAGTTGGAGGAATAAAGTTTTTAGTAGATCCATCTTCTCCTACACAGACAAAATAAGAATATATTACTACTGTTAATATATCTATTGTCATTTTGACAATTATTTGTAATCAATATTTTAATTTATTCATTAAATATGTGGTAGGATAAGTTTAAGTGCATATGATTTATATCATGGGTCGTCATCTCTATACACTAAATTACTTATATATTAAAGATTATTAGAAAGACCTCCATAAATTTATGCAAATGCTTGTGATAACCATAATGAAAGATAAAATAAATTATTATTGGAATATATATGCAAAATTACATAATGGAAAATACTATACTCAAAACTAAAATTGAATATAAAAATGTTTAGGTAATATGCCTCTTAATTATGGTTATCGCGCAACTTAGCAAAAATTTTAGAGAATACTACGTTCCTTGTATAAATTCCTTGAAGCGCACTAATTTGTCCCTTCTTAACACCATGCGAAAGAGCAACATATAGTTGGCCATGATTGAAAACATGATTAGGCAAATAAATTCCAACATTTGGTATCGTCTGCCCTTGGGATTTATTAATCGTTAATGCAAAACTCAATCTAACTGGAAATTGTCTCCGTATCATTTCAAACAACATTTTTGCATCTTCTATTGTCTTTAAAGGAATGCGTGGTAGAAAGACTCTTGTTCCTTTAAATTGTCTAGTCAAAACTTCCGCATCGATTACATTTCTATCAAATCTACGATAGATTAGTCTAGTGCCATTGCAAAGCCCAATTTTCGGATCAATGTTTCTTAGTAACATAACTGGTGCTCCTTTCTTAAGAGTTCACTTGTGAGGTAGGAGATTACTAGCAGCAAGGGAGTTTAGAAATTCAGGTAAGTACAAATTGTTCATGTTATCGGGCACAAAGTCAAATGAGTAATACGTATGTTAGTCATTTCTTGGAAAAGCTTGAATCACCTTTTCATTTAGCTTGTTCGCATCTTCATTTAGTGGAATTATTAGTGCTCTATCCATCATATATTTAGGATCGTAAGTATGCAAATCAAGATCTGGAGAAGTTGATTCGATCAGATGATCAATTGAATGTTCACCATCCCATGGTATTGCCATAGAGTCTGGAATCCTTATCATATTATCTTAAACGACCGGTTCTTCACCATTTCCAACACGAAGTAGAAAATCAAAAAACCTCTGATCATTGTGGGCTATAAAATTATCTACCAAGTGAAGAACTTTAACATTGGACCATAAGTGCAACTCTACAATACTCACTTTCATAGATTGTGACCTTGTGCCTCCAACAAAAGTAGGAACAACTTGTCGAAAATCACCTCCTAATATCATTATCTTGCCTCCAAATGGTAAGTCGAGTCCAAGCATTTCCTTTAAAATGCGGTCCACAGTTTCAATTGCTTTTCTGTTTGCCATGGCTACCTCATCCCAAATGATTGCTGATGCCCGATCTAATAGCTCACACATTTAAGATTATTTGCTAAAACTGTACATTGAGTTTGAATCAAATTTAATTGGTATTTTAAGTTTCGAATATGTTGTTCTGCCTCCAGGAAACTAGTTTGCTGCAATCCCTGATGTTGTAGTGGCAAGCATTATAAACCCATCCTTTCGAAAACTGCCTAGTAAAGCTCGATATAGGAATGTTTTGCTAGTTCCACCTGGACCAACTAAAAAGAAAATTGCACTTTGCTTTCTCAAAATTGCATGTTTGATGGTGTTAAATGCTTGCAGCTGGCTTGCATTAAGTTTGCAAGCAACATGTATATCATGTTTTGGAATTGGTATGACCAGTTCATCTTATACTAAATTGGAAATATTACTCAAATCATGATAGTCTTCACTAATTTGAGGCAAGTCGAATTCTTTCAAGCTTCTATTATGCTGCAAAAGTATATAACTTATGTCATGTAGAAGACGGTTCATGAGAAATGCATTATTTTTGGAACTTGAAGAAGAATAGTCCTCAATCATGTACGTATAATTTTCTTCCCACAATCTTCTTACTGAAGTTGGTTGGCAATAAAGTAAAATTATAGCAAACAATCATCCGAGAGCAGAAGGCATTCTAATAGTTCGTGCTTCAATCAAGCATTGCCTAATACTATCATCCTCTTCGAGAAGAACAAGCTTTTCAGTAGCCTGCTTAAACGTTGGATAATGCACATTGTACATGTAATATATCATCAAATGAAGTGGGCCCTCTAACATGGTTGAGTAAAATGCGCAAATAAAACCTTTCTCCTTCATTTGGCGATACAACATATACTCGACCTATAACTTTTTGGTGTGTCATCCTTTTCCACCACACTTTTTCCTTTGTCATCCATAGATAGTATTTAGGGAATTCACTGTACAATCCACCTTCACTATGAACATGGACGGATTTACAGGGGGCAAGCAGGGGCCATTGCCCCCCAGCTTTGTGTGTGTGTGTGTGTGTGTGTGTGTGTGTGTGTGTGTGCGCACTCGCGCATGTGCATATATTAATTTTTTTTAATAATAATTAATTTAAGTTTAAATTTTAAAAGAATATATCATTTAGCATTAACTAAAATATTAATTTTTAATTAACATTCATTAATTTTAAAAGATTTAACTTTTCTTGTTGGGCCTTAAATAAAACAATTAATTATTTACATTAGTTGATATAAATTAATTAATTTTTAATTAATGATAAAAATAAATTTAACCAATTTAATTTTATGAACTCAAAATAAATTTTTAAGTCTATATCCATAATCAAGTAATCAAATGAAGATTGTAATTAGGTTAGACCCATTAGAGTATTTTCCTTTCTATTTGTGTGAGAAAAATGTATAGGGATTTAGTTAAAAAGAACCTTAAGGAATTGCAAAACAATTAAAATTCATCTTTTTAACTTTAACAAGATTGAAACAAAGAAACAAAAATAAGTCAATATTTTAAAAAGACTTATTTGAATTTTTTTTCTCTTTCAACAGCTACAAGTAAGAAAATTTTTCCAGCTATAAATATTGTGGAAAAGAGGATCAAAAAAATTAAAAAAATATGTTTTTAGCCAATTGCTTAGTTAATTATATTGAGAATGATATTTCAAATTTTTTTTATAATGATTCGATTACTAATGAAATTTATGCTATAAAAGATCGTTGTGCTCAATGTACGTCATATATCCCGAGTTTGTAAAATGTGAAATTCATATTTAAACTTTTATATTTTTATAGTTTTTGGTCTCCCCATACTTTCATTTATGGATCCATCCTTGACTGTAAACTCTAAAAAACTCAGTTAACATGGTCTTGGAGTTACGATAATCACATAACACTTCAGACATTCTTTGAGAGCTATAAAATTGGACTTGTTGCATATTTGGGAGGTAATTTTGTAGTCTTACAATAGATAGATAGATAGATTCTACTCATTGGAAACTTATATATTTTCCATAGTGCCTCTGAGGCACAAATCCATCTTCCATCAACGTACTGACTGACCTCATCATAATTTGGGCCCAGGTGTACCTCAAATACTATGCAATCGGGTCCCTTGTAAACATACTTATAAATTTGGGCCCAGGCGTACGACGTCCAACATTTCCTAAATAAAGATGACACGTAATCACATTGGCATATAATGACGTATGCAACATTATAAGATATGCTAATATCTAAAAGAAATAAATATATAAGTTATCAGCATCATTTTCGCTAGCATTTAAGCAATCTTGAAGACCTTGGTATAATTCAGCTCTAATATCTCGTTGATGTGTTCTTATATATCTGAGCTTTTGAGTTTCAATCTTCACATAATTATCTACGACGTATTGTTGGAATAAACACCCTTTATATAAAAGGATTGAAGGATTAGGCAACCGAATATGATGTAATTCGAATAAAACTATATAAAAAAAGTTCTTTGTCATTCAATAAATATACATTATGAAGTAAAATTAAAGATGACCTGTAACATGTATCTATAGTAATCGCAACAAGTGACTCTAGTGCCATCGACTATACGATTATCACTATCCCAACCATATGTACCGTAAGGAAGTAGCAGAGGGTGTTGCACAGGACCATAATAACCTAAAAACTACTTAATATTCATTAAATGTCCCCCACTTGTTTGAACCATGATATCTCTATTAGTAGCATTTGCTACTTCATCACCATCAACAATAATAGCCGCTACTTGTGATGCTATTGGAAGTGTATATTGATGGTCTTTGGTTGGCCGTTTCTTAATTAGTAGCTTACAATGATTAACATCAGGACGTTGAGCAAGTTGACGTAAAGCCTGTATAAATGGATTATTAGCATCAAGAATTCGCTTGATCTTTTCAATCAGTTCCCTACTCAATCCATCATTTTCTAGTAAACAATTTTCAATCTCATGATATGTGTCATAAATGAACATTTGAATGTATCTTAGTCTCGATCCAAGAAGAGGTAACAATGTACCAATCCTATGATGAATTGATCCATGAGCTCTAAAGGTATATACCCGTTGACGACATGTTGCTAGACATTCATCTAGTTTAACTTCCATTGAGGTAATTGAGAAGACGTGATTAAAAGCACGGATATTTTGTCTGAATATCCCGCTCTCAGCGGATTGATCAGTGAAGAGATTATGAAGCTCATGAGGAACAGGAATTTCTAGCAGAATAATTTTTCCTCCCTTACAACATAAGTTTTGGGTTTCACCATGAAATAGTTTAGCCCGACAATATAGACAAATTGTTGGGTTTAAGAGTTGTAATCAATGATTTTGTTGCATTTCATGAAAATCCCTTGCACAATTGTGGGAGAGATTTGTACGGCTTGATCTATGCCTTCTATCATGCCTAAGATCATCATGTTCAATGTGATGTTCAGAATATGAGTCCCCATCATAGTTAGGTTCAGCATCTATATAATGCCCTATATATTAAATTATATATTAGAAATTCACATTAGATGGCCAATATTATGTTAATTTATAATAATATGAATTCAAACATATATTCCTAATAAATTTGAATAAACAATTCTTTAAATTAATTCAATTAGATTGAAAGTATAGATACCTTCTCAATGTGAAGATGGAGCAAATGAAGTTGAACCTTCACAAATATTAGATGGATTCTTGTTGGAGAGAAATGTCGTATAATTTAAAGGAGACAAATGACTTCTTCCAGTAGTGGTTGGACGGAGATGTGATGCTGTAAAGGAAAGTTGATGTAAGATTTTTACACTAGGACGTATTTGAATTTAAAATTATATTGGACTTGAGTGGATCAGTAGTTGAGGGCATTAATTGAATGAAATATTGCTCTTTAGACAGAAAATATAAAATGTGTATTAGTTCGTGGTAAAGCATCAGTGGTTGATGGTTCAAATTGATTGGTTTGAACTGAATTGACATCAATTTGCGTAGTAATTGACTGAGGCAGACAACTTGTAGCCACATAAGTACTCGCAATTCCTATTTTTATATAGACAGTGTGAAAATTACATAGTTAACAAAAATTCCAAAGTAGAATTGTTAATCTGAAGTTTTGTTTCTATCTGGTAACTTAATTTTCAAAGTGATGAATGTATCTTAAGTTTTTTTTTAATAAAACAAACCAACTAAAGTAATACTAAAATCAAATTCCACATATTGGACATACAGAGTATTTATAGAGTTAATAAAGGGTTCATATTAAATTGAGTGACTTGTTATATTATTTATGTATCTAGAGTGTAAGAATCAATAAAGTTGCACAATCTAATAATGCTCGCAGAAAACTAAACTACCCCAAAATAAAATATGGTATAGTACTTATTTAGTGACATAGAAAATTTTCCTAGCCTGAATTTGAATGCGATATAGTTGTAGTGTCTCCATGTGGACGTGTTGCAGCATTTGCAATTCTTGATCTTCTGATTTGGTAATATCCTTCTTGCAAGGTAATCTTCTTGCTCCTCAATACTCATAGCTTGTCTCCTTTCTCTAGCACGAATCTGCTTTAGCAGCAGCAAATAAAAAGTTTTGCATTGATGATTTCGGTTCCATTACTTATATCTACATATTTCAAAATAGACTATAACGTCAAATGGGGCAAAGTAAACTGATGTTAGGTGTAGTACAAATAACATATAAATGAAAATAAATTATAGGCAAAATTACAAAATTGGTCCTGTACATATAGCCCTCTGGCAATTTAGGACTTTATATTTTTAGGCCACAAGATTGGTACACTAGCTCCTGAAATTTGGCAATTTGAGGACAATTTGGGCACAAATGTCATTTGCCATCGGCCTGGTCCTACATGGCATGCCATGTGGCAACTCTTTCTTGCCATATTAGCCCATGTATTACACTAGATAAAAGAAGAAGAAGAAGAAGAAGAAGAAGAAGAAGAAGAAAATTTTGCACAAAAAATAAAAAAATAAGTACATAAAAATTTAAAAAAACAAAATGATAAAAAAATAGATAAATCTTGAAAAATATTTATATTCTTATATATATTCACATATATAAGTAGTTTTATCAAATTTAATTAAATAATTTTATTAAATAAAAATAAAATAAGTAAAAAAATAGAAAATAGAAAAAATAAAAAATAAATCCATGTCTTAAATAATATAACTTTATAATTTTAAATTACACACATTACAGTATTAAAATAATAAATATATTTAAAATAATTTAATAATAAAAACTAAGAAAATTGAATAATTTAAACTAGCAATATAATTTTGATAAATTTGAATAAGTAATTTTTGACAATTTTAATCATTTTAATCTAATTTAAATTATTTTAAATAATATTATGAAATAATTTTAAATAAATAAAATATGTAAAAAAAATAATTATTTTTTAATAATATTAAATTATTACTCAATATTAATGCTTAAAGTAATATTTAATAAATTAGTTAAAAATAAGTAAATAAAATAATTAAAAAAAAAAACTCTTTTCCTCCTCCCACCCCCGGGGAATGCTCTCAACAACTCGCCGCCCCACCTCCCCGCCAGCCCCCCATCCCCACACCATAGCCTGGCTGGCCATGGCCAGTGGCTGTCGGTTGATGGCTACTTGACCATAGCCGGTGCTAGGCGGCTGGCCGCTGGCCATTAGCCAAGCTAATAATTTGGCCATGGCCGGCCACCGACCAATGGCAGATTTGGCCGCCTCGCCAGGCAGCCGCTTGCCATGACTGGCCGCCCAAATTTAGGTGGGGGTGAGGGTGGGGGGTTTCTATATGTATATATGTCTATATATTTATTTATATATATACATAATATATATACATATATGTAATATATACTATTTTAAAATATTTTTTATGAAGAGCTTTTTTTATATTAGAAATTTAGGTTTTTTATTTTTATATTTAATTTTTAGTGAGGGCTAAATAGGCATTTCATATTTTGTGGCTTTTGTATAAATTAACCAAATTTCAAGGGTCTGTGGGTAATTTGGTCATTCTTATTTTTAATGTTTATGTGAAAATTGACGATAGAGGATCAAAAGTGCTTAAAAAATTATAAAATTTGGATTAAAAATGGTCAAGTGCCAGTTTCTGAGATCAACAGTGCAAACGTAGTTATATTATGTGGCTAAAAATGCAATTTTTCCATATTTACGTATTTAAAATGTATATATGTGTGTATACAATTTTTATTTTTTTGGCTTTTTTTTATTTTTTATGTCTTTATTTTTTTTATAGTTTTTTTTTTTTACTTATTATTTTTAGATTTTGCTAATGTGGTAGGTTGAATTGCCACGTCATTGCCACCTAGGAGAAAAGTAGGACAAATTTGATGATGGGGCGCCACGTCATGCGCCACGTAGGATCAGGCCGGTGGCAAATGACATTAGGGCCTGAATTGTCCTCAAATTGCCAAATTTCAGGTGCTAGTGTACCAATCTAGCGGCTTGAAAATATAAAGTCCTAAGAACAGGACCAAATTTGCAATTTTGCCTAAATTATATGTATATATATATCCAATCAATTTAAGTAATCAATGCTTGACACAATGTATAGCCCTCTAAGATACTTTTGATTTGAATCTTTTTTGATAAATTATTGCTTAAATAATTTGAGTAGAAGTTTATTTTTCTTCCAAAATTAGTTTAAAATTTAGAATCCATAATATATTAAAATTTCCACCCCATAAGGACATTTTGGATATGAAGAGGCTGCTATCAGTCGCATTCCCCAATATTTGTGACATATCATTTATATAAGTTTGGAATTTTTCTTAAATGAATTCATCCCTAAAGCTTCTATTATTTAACTATAGGTCCACAAAATTCTTCCTGGAAGCAGATTCATTAGTTTACTATTAAATAGGTACAAAGGAGGCAACGACTATGTTGGTTGGCATGTTGATGATGAGAAACTCCATGGACCAACTTCCCAAATTGCGTCGGTATCATTTGGATGTGAACATGATTTTATCTTGAAGAAGAAATCAAATAAAAGTGTTCAAGATATCTGCATAGTCCGAATTATTTATATGTGTAAGCAGTCACCACGCGCATAACTACTTTCTAAATATTATGTAATATCTATAATATATATAAATATATTTCTCCTTCAATATAATAAAAGGAAAGATATTTAAAACACATAGTGAAGTAAATGTACCGATTAAATATGGAAAAAATTATACTAAACAAATTATAAACACATATATTAATAGAGAGTATTGAGATTTTCTAATGAGAATTTATATGCAAGTAAATTGATAGATATTTCTAAGAAGTAATATATGCAAATAGAAGTTTTTTTAAATAAAAAAAGAGGAAAAATCATGCCAATTCTCAATGGTTATGCAATTATATAATAAAATTATATTTATCTATATATACTTACTATTATAAAAAGAAGGAACTTATGTGTCCAATATGAAAGTTATTTTTCATGTTTTTACTTAATTGTACTTCAATATTATCTAAATTTTACAAAGGCAATGTACCTAAAGGGTAAAATTGAAAAATTATGGATATTTAGGTAGTTGTGATACCTAATTTTAGTATTCTAAATTTTGCCTTACAACCACATTTGAAACTACTGAATAGGGTATTAAGTGTAACATATAAAAATATTTTAATAAAAAAGATTATCAGAAATCATTTTTGCACCACCACATTTACAACCATATATCTAATACCTATGAAAAAATAATATTTGTGATAATTATGTTAGGTAATATTTTAGATAAGCAATGTTTTTTATGCTCTTAATTTGACTATATTTGAAAAATAATTATTAGAAATTTGGTTGCATGTAAATTTAGTAATCTATTTTTCATTTTTAATTAAGTGATATTATTTTACAACAAGAATATTTGAGTAGTACAATTTACAAATTATGATATTGAATTCTTTGATTTTCACCATTTTTACTTTTCAAATCAATTTGCAATTTTATGATTTAAAAATGAACTATAACTTATACAATTTTTTAAAATATATTTTATATAAAAATTATGTGAAGCAAAATTGTGTGCGTGGATTGCTAGTTAAACTTCTATAAGAAATATCATTTTAATCAATAAATCAATAATTTCAATATTACATAAGTCAATAGTAATCAATTATTTTTATTGTTGGTAATAAAAGGGCTAATAAAAATCATTAATTTACAAAAACCAACATCATAATGAAAAGAAAATCTTCAACCATATTCCAACAAAACCAATTAAAATAATTACACAATTTATATATCAGATCATATTTACCGATGCCATGCGAATTGACATGAACCCATACAATCAAATTCAATTCCTCAATACGACTGTTTAATTTTGGTCGACATCCTTTAGTGAATGAAGGTATACATTGATACTCTTTTAATGACTAATTAAGATGATAAGTACTTTAAGAGCTTGTTTGTTTTATTAGATAAAGTTTGATAGATTCATTTTCAAAATTTATCTCTTGTTTACTTCATATTTTTATAATTCATTATATCTTTGCGGCCCAACATGGTATCATGAGCCAAACTGATTTATGGCTTGATCCATTTTTCACCCTTTCAAATTTGATCTGATAATGAATGAAAATAACATTCTTACATTTATAAAAACTTTATCCTCAACGCCTTTTGTCAAATTTTGAAATTTTACCTTATTAGAAGTTAGGACATTTTAGACATTACAAATTGTAATCACATTGAGCAATCTTACCAACCAAACATTAGATAGTATTAAGTATGGGATATCACTAATTTCTAAAATCCAAGCAAATATTAGATTACATAGTTTTGGATACCATTTCTAACTTATGTATCACTAGTATATTAATCCCTTCTAATCCTATATGCCCAAGCAAACAAGTCAGTGTGATACGTTAATATACTAAATTAATCATCTAATACATTGAGTGCTGGTAAGCGGTTGCTAACTGACTAATAATTTTAGATTAGATATTTCAGACATTAGTTTTACCCCAAATCCATAACAACAAAACACTTTCAGGGTTCCAGTAAAATATTTAGCAAACCCATCACGAATAGCAATGAAACTACCATTATAAAGCTAAATGATTGATTCATTTTTTTTGGTTTTGAAACCAACAAGAAATTAAACTAAAACATGCTTAGACTTATTCTTTTGGTTTTGAAACTGTTTCATCCGGAAAAATGCCATATCTCGGAAATTCACTGCAACGTCAAATCAGACTTGAGACCTCTTGTATCATAAAAGATGTATTTATAAACTACTTGCTCAGTGACTTGTAGTTCGAGTGGCATCAGTCTCTCCATATTATATGAGAGGCCTTGTTCGACCTCAAGTGGACGAGTCGTGTGCACTTTATGTGCATTGTTAGTAATTTATACTTTAATTGTTTGATTTGAAAATTAAAAAAAAAATTAATTTGTTGATATGATGATAAATTCATCATTTGTAATACTCTCTCTTTAAAAAAAAAAAAACAAATCAAAAGAAACAAATGGATAATTTTAATTATAATAGTCATCAAACTTGCTAACACATTATAACCTTCTCCCCCACCTCTGACTGGGACTTCAATTCTCAATAGATGTACATGATCTTAATGAACAGCCAATTACCAATATCAAGAACCACTTATTATTTCCCTTATAGCTAGATTATGAAAGAAAAATAGACTCAACCGCTGTAGCATGTAATTGGACTATGGAAAAGGAAATAAAATAAAATAAAAAATACCCACTAATTAATTGACTCTTCGCTAAAAGTAAATCAATATGTAGAAGCAGCATTAATAAGTCTAATTCTTAAATCAGCATGTACCTCTTGATTGTTAAGAAATATACTAACTTTTGCTAGATAAATTAATTGCTGAGTAACTTCGTTAAACCCATCCACCTATATAGCTATGTTGAAACCCAGGAGGATCTATTGCGGAAACAATGAAATAATAGTAAAGTAATTCAATGTAAAGTGACAACAAGATTTAACGTGGTTCGACGATATGCCTAATCCACCCGACAAAGAAAAGGAATTTTATTGATCTCAAATCAAAGTGCAAGTACAAACTTGAATCCCACAAATCTCACGAAAACACCTAATACCCTCGTTCTAAACTCCGTCTTGAGAGAATTACTCAAAAGCAGTAAAGAAGCCCTTGTGTTATGTTCGTGATGATTTTTTTTCAAAAGAAAAAAACTAATATTTATAGTCAAAAAATTACTTGACTACTTTACCTAGAATTAGGAAACCCAATACAAGAAGGAGTCCTAATTCTAGTCAAACTTGGTCTCCTTGTCAAATTTACCTCAATTTCAAGACAAAATCAACAATTCTCCACCTTGACTTGAAATTCCCATTCATCTTCTTTGTCCCTGCCCCCAATAGGGCCTGTTATCTGAGTCTGCAAATATTAATCAAATCAAAGCAATGCTCGAATTTGATTCCTGGAACAACCTTAGTCAACATGTCTGTCGGATTATCCTTAGTCCCAACTTTGTCAACCAACGTGACTCCTTGGGACACCATATCCCGAACAAAGTGATACCTTACATCTATGTGCTTTGTTCTATCATGAAATGCTTGATTCTTTGACAAGTGTATGGCACTCTGACTGTCACAAAATACCTTAGTGATCTCAGAAGTCATACCCATATCATCGATCAGCCCCTTTAGCCAAATGCCTTCTTTAACGCCTTCAGCTAAAGCCATGTACTCAGCTTCTGTTGTGGACAATGCAACTGATGACTGCAAAGTCGCCTTCCAGCTAACCGTACAACTTGATACACAAAACACATAGCCCGTCATGGACCTTCTGCTGTCCAAATCTCCTGCATAGTCCGCATCCACATAGCCAAGAATTCTTGTAGTAGAATTCGATTGACTATACCTCAAACATCTGCCTGCAGAGCCTCTCAGATACCTCATGATCCATTTCACAGCCAGCCAATGAGTCTTTCCTAGCTTGTGCATATACCTGCTCACAACACTAACTGCATGTGAAATGTCTGGCCTAGTGCACACCATGACGTACATCAAGCTACCCACTGCACTAGCATATGGCACATTTGACATGTGCTCCACCTCTTCCTCAGTACTCGGTGATAGATCTGATGAGAGCCTGAAATGAGCTGCAAGTGGCGTACTAACTGGCTTGGACTTATTCATCCCAAATCGCTCAAGTACTTTCTCAATGTAATGTTGTTGAGACAAGTACAACAATCCTGCGTGTCTATCCCGGATGATCTCCATGCCCAGAATCTTCTTTGCACCGCCTAAATCCTTCATCTCAAATTCTTCACTTAACTGAGCTTTTAATTGGTTGATCTCAGATATGTTTCTAGAGGTAATCAACATATCATCAACGTACAACAGCAAATATACGAGAAGGCTATCACTACAAATTTTGTAATATACACAACAATCAAATTTGCTTCTAGTATATCCTATCTTGGTAATAAAAGTATCAAACCTTTTATACCACTGCCTGGGAGACTACTTCAAGCCATATAATGACCTCTTCAAAAGACATGCTTGATTTTGTTTCCCAGAAATAACGAATCCTTCTGGTTGACTCATGTAGATTTGTTCCTCCAACTCACCATGCAAAAATGCTGTTTTCACATCCATCTGCTCCAGTTCCATATCAAACAGAGCAACCATGGCAAGTAAAACACGAATGGAAGTATGTTTTACAACTGGGGAGAATACTTCATGAAAGTCAACTCCCTCTCTCTGAGTAAAACCCTTAGCAACCAATCGCGCCTTGTATCTAGCATCTTCAACACCAGGAATTCCTTTTTTCTTCTTGTAGATCCATTTGCAACCTACAATTTTCTGCCCTTTAGGTACATCAACAAGCTCAAATGTGCTATTTTTGTGTAGAGACTCCATCTCTTCACTCATAGCTGCAACCCATTTATCAGAATCTGGCCGTTGTGGTGGTTTGATCTGCCTCCTATCCCTATCGCAAGCCAAGCGATAATTTTGTAGTAGTTTATTTTCCTGCTGTTGATTAGGTGGTAATGTGCTCTCACCAGCTTCATCTACCACCTTCTGTTTCTCCTTTGAAACTTGTGGAGGATCAATATGAATCTCCACCTTCTCCTTAACGCCCTGTTGACCGCTTTCCTGCTGCTCTACCTTCTTCATCATTGCAGACTCATCGAATGTCACGTCCCTGCTGATAATCATCTTGGAGCCCTTGGCATCATTACACCACAAACGATAACATTTGACTCCATCTGCATAGCCTAGAAATATGCACTTCCTAGCCCTTGGCTCAAGCTTCCCATCCCGGACATGAGCATAGGCTGGACACCCAAATACTCTTAGATTTGAGTAATCAGCAGGAGACCCAGACCAAACTTCCATTGGTGTCTTGTAGTCCAAAGCGGTTGATGGTGACCTATTCACCAAATAACAAGCAGTGTTAATTGCTTCTGCCCAAAAATCCTTGGACAATCCGGCATTAAAGAGCATGCATCTAGCTCTTTCCAAGATAGTCCTGTTCATCCGTTCTGCAACTCCATTCTGCTGTGGTGTATGTACAACTGTGCGATGCCTCACAATTCCTGCCTTCTCACAGAATTCCTGAAATTCCTTGTTGCAGAACTCCAATCTGTTGTCAGTCCTCAAGCGCTTGATCTCCTTTCCTGTCTGCTTCTCAATTAAAGTCTTCCATTGCTTGAAGTTGACAAACACCTCATCCTTATGCTTCAGCATGTACACCCATACTCTCCGTGAGAAATCATCTTTGAATGTCAGCATGTACCTTGCACCTCCCTTTGAAGGAACCTAAGAAGGCCCCCAAAGATCTGAGTGAATGTAATCCAAGGTACCTTTGGTCCTATGAACTGCAGTACCGAATTTCACCCTATGTTGCTTGCCTAGCACACACTGCTCGCAGAAATCCAGTTCTCCAGTCTTCTCTCCGCAAAGCAAACCTCGTTTGCTCAGTTCTGACATTCCTCTCTCACTCATATGCCCAAGTCGCATATGCCAGAGTCTCGTAGTATTATTGATTGACGAAGAAACCGCTGCAGTACCAGAAATCGTGTTTCCCTACAATATGTAAAGGCCGTTCCGCTTTTCTCCCTTCATGATAAGCAGTGCACCTTTGGAAACTCGCAGAACTCCATCTCGAGCTCTGTACTCACAACCATTCTTGTCCAGAGTACCTAGCGATATCAGATTTTTCTTCAGATCTGGAACATGACGCACATCTGTTAGGGTCCTTACTATCCCATCATGCATCCTGATACAAACTGAGCCAATTCCTACAACCCTGCAAGAAGCATCATTTCCCATAAGCACCTTACCACCATCAAATTTTTGGTATGTGGTAAACCAATCTTCTCTTGGGCACATGTGGTAGGAGCAGCCACTATCCAAAATCCATTCAGAGCTTAGTAAAGTTTCAGCAACGTTGAGAACAAGCCCACCATCAGACTCATCCTCAACAATTCCTGCGACATCATCCCGTTTCTGATCAGAAGTTTCATCTGCATCCTTCGCCTTTCCTCGTTCCGGACAATTCCGTCTCCAATGCCCCTTTCCACCGCACCTAAAACATTTGTCACCATTTCTAGGCTTGGTTCGAGACTTCGATCGGCCTCTACTCCTTCCCCTTTCTCTTGGTCTCCCTCTTGCCACCAATCCTTCCCCACTTTCACCATCGTTGCTGCCCAGGACATGTTTTCTCAACTCGTTGGAATTCAATGAGGCCTTCACATCCTCCATTGAAATCGTATCTCTCCCGTACAACAAAGTAGTAACCAAGGGCTCAAAAGATTTTGGCAGAGAACACAAGAGAATTAAAGCTTGATCCTCATCATCAATTTTGACATCTATACTAGCGAGATCCAGAATCACCTTATTGAAAAAATCAATATGTTGAGTAATAGATGTACCTTCCTTCATTCTCAATGTGTATAGTCGCTGTTTCAAATACAGCCGATTTGTCAGGGACTTCGTCATATATAGACTCTCCAGCTTCTTCCATAAATCTGCTGGCGTACTTTCCGTGGCGACCTCTCTCAGTACGTTATCCGCCAATGATAACACCAGAGTACCGTAAGCCTTCGCCATGAACTCATCCTTCTCTTCGTCCTTCAGCGTTTCCAGCAAGAAATCTCTGCCCTTTAACATTCTCTGTAATCCTTGTTGACACAAGAGGGCGTGAACCTTCATTTTCCACAGCCCAAAGTCGTTCTTCCCATCGAATTTCTCTACCTCGTACTTCATTCCTGACATCTGATCCAACCTGCTCTGATACCAGTTTGTTGAAACCCAGGAGGATCTATTGCGGAAACAATGAAATAATAGTAAAGTAATTCAATGTAAAGTGACAACAAGATTTAACGTGGTTCGGCGATGTGCCTAATCCACCCGACAAAGAAAAGGAATTTTATTGATCTCAAATCAAAGTGCAAGTACAAACTTGAATCCCACAAATCTCACGAAAACACCTAACACCCTCGTTCTAAACTCCGTCTTGAGAGAATTACTCAAAAGCAGTAAATAAGCCTTTGTGTTATGTTCGTGATGATTTTTTCGAAAGAAAAAAACTAATATTTATAGTCAAAAAATTACTTGACTACTTTACCTAGAATTAGGAAACCCAATACAAGGAGTCTTAATTCTAGTCAAACTTGGTCTCCTTGTTAAATTTACCTCAATTTCAAGACAAAATCAACAAGCTAGATTACACGAAGATTAGTTGCGTCCAGCCATTTGAAAGAGCTCTAGATGACCAATCATGGATTTAGAAAGTAAGTTCTTCAGCTGAACACATGTATATTTTGCAATTCGTTATATTTATGATAAATATAAGAGTTGGTCAGTAATAATATCATGGATTTTGAAGAACTATTTAAAAGAGGAGGCGCAGAAGCAGCTTATTCAATTAATGTTTCCTTCGCATGGAGCAAGTATGACAGTTCTGCATGAGGTACTAACAAATTGCATGTGAAGAAATTAAAGAAACACATAGGTACAGCCTAATTTAAGCTACGTACGGACATTTTGTTGTTGCAGTGTGATATAATTAGCTTTCCATCGAGACCTCTTCTTCTAGGACCAGACACCAATATGACGCAGCCGTAGCCCAAGTCCCTTAGCCAATATATAAATAATAGAGTTAATTGCAGTCAGCACCCAATCTATGACCGTTTTTTCACATTGCTCTTTAATCATTGTCGATGTGTAATTTTACCACTTGAACTAGTTAAAATATGCACCGACACCGCATTTGCTCATTTCCGGTGGAATCCGACCAATGAGTATTGGACACGTGGGTTGAAGAAAACAGAATATTCTTGTTAGATTCCACCAGAAATGAACAAATGTGGTGTTGACGCATATTTTAATTAATTCAAGTAGTGAAATTGCACATGAACAACGATTGAAGGACAATGTACAAATAAGGTATAAGTTGGGGGCTGACTGCAATTAATCCTAGATAATAAATAATGAATAACTTAAATACTGATATTATAATCAGTAATTTTATGGGATAAGAGAAAGGAAGTGGTACCTTCTTCTTCGTGATGGAATGAGTAGTAGCAATGACGACACCATAAAAAGCAGCACCAGTAGTAGCTTATGCAATATGACGACCACCAATGACAAATTCGACAATAGTACGTACCTATAAAAGACGTTTGGTAAGAAAAATTTGTTTCCTATTTTTTCCTCTAAGGTAAGAAGAAACTAAGTGGAGGTTTCGGCTTGCATATGTATAAAAGATTGCTTGCAAATAAGAGGGAGAAAATTACTTAATTGACTGAATGTTATCAAGTTGATTAAATGAGTAATCTAGAGGAAATATGAGATCTCATTGAAACCCCACTTGATCCATTTACAAAATGTTATGACCTCCTACATAACAAATCCACCTAAAATAATTTGATATCATGTCCAACATATAATTGGTTGATTTAATAAACCCTTATGCAAGCATGTGTTAATAAATATTAAGTTGTTTTTTTAGAAAAATAGTGAAATATTTATTTAAAATAGTGAAATTAAAATAGTATTTATATAACCAAAGAGTTTTTATGTAGGTAGAATTAACTCTTGCGTATAACTATAAATACTATTTTATATGAAATAACTACTAAAGTATAACTATAATAAAACTAATCCATAACAACAGACATAAAAAGCTAGTATAGTTTATATATCTATTTTATATAAATATTGTAACACTCCTAAAATTCGGTATTTTGAATAAATAAAGATTTAGAAATCAAGATATCGATTGATCGGATTTTAAGGCTCGAGAAAATAAATAAAAAGGACTTGATTGCAAAAGTTTTAGAAGTTTTGGGGTCAATGTGAGAGAAATAAAAGTTGAGGATCTCAGAATAAATTTTTTTGGACTTGATTGTCAAAAAATAGAAATTTTGGGGGTCAAAGTGAAAGAAACAAAAGTTGGAGGACTCAATTGAAGGCCAGGGACTAAATTGAAGACGGTTGAAATCTTTTGGGGTGGAAATGAAGTCGGTCAGAAGTTTGGGGGTCGAAATGGAAGAGGCTGAAAGTACTTATATATATATATAGTTGAAGGACCCATTTTAATCAAATTTTCAAAAATGGCCCAACTTTTGCCCCACTGTTGAATCGCCAGAAAACCACCGTGAAACCTGAAACAAAGCTCATATTCATGCTCCTCTAAGCTCAGGGAGCAAAAATATACCAAACTTACCCAAAAACAACCGGTGGAACCGCCGAAAAATCGAGCCGACGGCGGAGCTCGGCGGGGGTGATGGTTCTGCCATTTACGGCGGCGAAAAATGGTGGTTCTGTAGTGGGTTTTGATTGGGAGCTCATGGGCATTGCATTGATGCCCTCAATTTGAGGTTTCGTTAGCGAATGAAGCGGGAATTAGCATGGTGGTGTCGCGGCAGCATTAGGGCTAGTCGCGGCGGTTTTAGCCCAATTAAGCAGCCTACGGTGGTCGAAACTAGAAATTGATTGCGGCGTTGTGCTCTTGGCGTCGAGGCGTGCCTTCTGGTGGTGGCGGTGACCATCGCCGGCGGCGGCGCGTACAGCATTGTTCACACAACTTGTGTAGAACTTGATTTCGGACTCGTCTGGACTAGTTCTGGCGTGAGACTGGGTCCCGATTCGACCCAATTTGGGTAAATTTCCATAATCAAAGTTTGATTCGATTAAATTATTGAATGTAATTGGATTTTTGGATGAAGTTAACTGTGATCCGATTTAAGATGATTAAGTTATGATTTGGTCTAAAGTTATAGATCATTCGTGTAATTCATGTGGTATTGAATTTATTCAACTTGGATCAATTATCAGATGGTCGTTGAGACTTTAAATAAGATATTAACAACCGATTTATCGGCCTGTCGAGTTAAGGACGATGATAAATATTTACCTTGCACAGTTAAGTGTCGTATGCAATTGAGAATTATGATTGAGAAATCATAGTCAATATTAGGTTTTAAGTTATGCATTCCGGACTTAAATCAATTGGGAAACAAGGTCATAGACTGTTTAAATATCTAAGAATTATCATGGCTATGTCAGAATACCCTTAAGTTGATAATGATGTTCATTATGCTTATAGTGAAGAAGATTTATGATAGTGCTCTCGATTTAATTAAGAAGCCAAAACCTGAGTGACTATACAATTAAGAATTTCTCTACATTTTCCAGGTGAGTTTACATTAGCTTTCTTGCTGGTGGAAGAACATATGTGCTGGTTATTATGTCTTGCCGCTTGGTTTTAATTGTGTTAAGATTCGATGATCGATACTTACTCGTTCTATACTATTCTTTAACTCTTATGTTCACTTCGTTAGTTTATTCGGGCTATCCCTTCTACTCGAAATTCTCAAATTATTGCTACCTAAACTTACAATTTTGATAGATACAATTTCTTATCTTGTACATTTACATTGATAAGTATAAATCATCTTTATTTGGCTTCCCTTCTGCTAAAAAAATTACCATTTACCTATGTAACATTGACTTGCTACTCTTGAATTCTTTCAGTAGTTAGTTGGACTTCTCTTATCCCTATCTGTAATTCTTGGACTATTCGTACCTGAGTTCCCTCACCCATTTTACATGATTAATTCCGCACCCCATCCTTTACTTCCACCCCAAGTTTTGATAAAGTTAACTGTTTATGAAAATAGTACTCCACCCACTTGAATCCAAGTGTGTAAACGAGTTTTGAGAAAATAAATTGTTTATGAAAATAGTACTCCACATCGCCCTTTTTCACTTAGCGTTTTTATTGATATTCATTAATATCGCTTTATCCAAAGTTGGCGATTGTGTTGAGAAAGCTAAAAAGTGATTTTGAAAAATATGTTATTATCGCCATGTCTATCTTGAAATTAGTGATTTCGTGTTAACATGGCGACTTGATGTGTTCAGTGAAATGCTGTTGGTCATGTTAAGTGATCAGTGAAAGTGTTAACACCCTTGGGGGTGGGCCCTGGGATCGATTACGAAAGGCGACCGGGCGGAACGGACCGATGGTGACAGACCTTTCGGCTGATACCCGTGCACGATGCACACATAATCCCTACTTAGTAGGCTAGCTGGAGGTAGCAGTCTATGAGCGGGATTAGGCATGTAGCTAGCTATGCCCAGTGAGTGTTAAGTGTCCGAGCCGATCACTCGGTACTTGGGAGGAATAAAGATTTTTATGTTTTCGAAAGTGGAGTGATATGGTAGGAGAACCATCAACAGCAAAAGTGTGAAAGTGATTATTTATTTTATTTTACATTGTGAAACTCGATTATTTAACACAAACTCAGTGATTGTTCAAGTGATATATCGACCCTTGTGGTCGTAATTGTGATTTAAAATTCCCATGTGAGAGTTAGTAAATTTGTGAAATCTCCTCACTGGTATGAGACAGTGGTGAGATGGATCACTCTAAATTTTGATTAAAATATTCTCTCACAGCCCTTGGGATTAAACGTACCTCTACTTGTCTCTTATCTAATGATTATGAAGTTGCTACCTTGTGATTATTGTTAAATTATCTCACTAAGTCATTCAAACTTACGTTGTTATTATTGCTCCCTGTTCTTACCCCCGGATAAGAACAAGTGATGGAGATAGACTAGCCCCTGCCACATGAACCAATGAGAGTGATAGAAGTGCTAAGTGTGATTTGAAATATTTCAGCTCAGAAGTAAGTGTCCGATGGAGATGGTTGAGGGATTGCATTATTTTGAAAATTTTGAGAATTGTGTTTTCTATTACAAGGATGACGTGTGGCATTGTGTGAGTAGCACCTCGGCCGGAAGTAGGCTCCTCCCGATCGGAGCGTTACAAATATATATTTTATAACATATAATGTCTTATTTTTTTGGTATAATAACTAATTTTATAACTTGGTTGACTCTTGTGTAAAAGTATCATATAAATATAGTCCTACCAGAAATATACTGGAAAGAGTCCTACCTAATATCTAGTTTGTAAAATATATAACATTAATTAGTTTACATTATACTATTTAGAGAACAATGAATATTATTTTGTCCTATTAGAGAACAATACTATTTATATAGTTATACGTATTGATATATTCTATTAGTATTTACTAATAGAATATAATCAATATATCAATACGTATAACTATATAAATATAATCTCTTTAGTATACTTATAATCTAGAAATATCCTTTATTTTAGTTATGGAAATTAATAGCTTTATATATCAAATAAAGAGCTATAATACTAATAAAGAGTTATCATTACCAGCTAGGTAGGACTCTCACAAGTATTTCTTTGGTAGGACTCTTAAATTTTGTATTATATTAGTTATTCTCCTTATTCTGGTAGGACTCTTTTATACACTATAAGTATCAAATTCTATATTTTAATATATTTCTATAAAATATTAATACTATGAAGTTATAGAATATTTAACTATAACAATATTTATAATATATGTATTTATAAAGTTATAGAATATATTCTTAGTTTGTTACATTTTATTATATTTATAAAATTTATAATATCCTATTTATATAAATATTTTCTTATAAAGTTATAGAATAAGTAGAATAGTTAAAATATATTTATACATAAATATATTCTTTCTTAATATTATATAAATTTTATAATATAGAACATATAATTCATGATTTTTAACTATTATATTTTAGGTTCGATTTTATATAAATATCATATAATATTCTATGTATTTTATAAATATTATATATTAATATAAAAAATAAATTTCCTACTTAAATTTCACTATTTATATAATATTATATGACGTCTATTTTATAGCATAGACATATGAATAGCATGCATGCATGGACAGATGAACCACATGCATGCCCATACATTCTATTTTCTTATTAAAAACACACAATAAAATAACCAAGAATGTAAGGAAATATTAGTGAACACTGGTACATTGGTTGATCATTAATATATATATAAAAAAATCTTGTAAAAATATTTAGGTTTAATTATATGCAGGTTTAATTTTCAAATGGAGTTTAAATAGAGGAAGGATTGTCAAATCAAACACATGCTACATAAACGTCTTCTTTCTCATAACAACCCTCCTCCCCCTTGAATTCTGGAGCAAGTATTGTACTATGTGAATGTGTAGTGTGTAATAAGGTGATAGACTAAGAAGTGATGCGGGTTTTTGTATGCTATGTGTAAATTGGAGAGACAAAGTGAGGCAAAAAATGTTGAACATTCCTCATCTTTATAGAGAAGTCAGATTTCAGTGAGATAATAAAAAATGGGGTATAACTTAATAAACGATAGATTTTTCTGCTATGCAGTTAAGAAAAGAAAACTCAGATGAAATAATGGGATAACATAAAAATTTGAACAGAAGAATCTAATAATATAATTTTATAAGCAAACATAAGGATAAGTATGCAGAAGATGTCTTCCTTATTGAAGAAAGTGGTACCTTCTTCTTTGTGGCGGAATGGTTACCTTCTTCTCTGCACTGAAATGGGTAGCTTTGGTATGACATAACCAAGAGCAACTCTACTAAAATCAGATTTTGCAGCAGCAACAGCAAGACGGGTAGCTTGGGTAAGGGATTCTTTTAGTTTGTTTTTCTCCCATCTTTTATACACAACTTTTTAGTAGATAAAACAATGTAGACAGAAATAATAAGTTTCTGAAGCATGGGAAAATGTTTTGGTGGTTTCCCAAATGAAGAAAAAAGTGGTACCTTCTTCTTTGTGGCTGAACGGTTACCTTCTTCTCCAAACCAAAATGGATAGCTTGAGTATGACACAACCAAAAGCAACTCCACTACAATCAAGTTTTGTAGCAGCAACAACGAATGGGTAGCTTGGAAAAGGGATTATTGAAGCATTTCATTTTTCTTTTTTAACCTCTTTTGTACAACCATTAGTACACAGAAATAATAAGTTTCTCAAGCATACGAAAACTGTTCCGGTGGTTTCCCAAATGAGGTATCATATGAAAGTGGGAAAGCGAAGTGAGGCAGGGTATGGTCCAACAAGCATGGTACCTATTAGACCATAACTTCCAATAAAAAGTTGCCACATTAGAGATTGTACCCCATTTTAAAAATAATAGCCAAATCCTTATTTTGCAAATGACTAAAAGCTCCTTTGGGTAGGAAAAATCTAGAGGGAAAAAATGTAAGGGGTATTGTTGGAAGTTTGTTTTGAAAGGAGACCTATTTAAGTTTTTTAATTTTTTTACTATTTGAAAATATTTATTTTTAATAAATAATTTTAATAATTAATAATTTATTTTTATGTTTTATTGAAGTAGTTAGTGGGAATAATATTACAATAATTCTCGAAATGATAAATTTTATAGTAACTTTTAATTTTCATTTCATATTTTAAAAAAAAAACCTATTTTAATGATTATTACATTACATTTTAAAACTTTTTCATTATTGTATATAAATATTTCATAGACATTTAACATCCCAATAATAATATTTTTGTATAATAATCATATATATAATATCTTTTTCTTCCAATCATATGTTAATTATTATAAATATACATACATCTAGCAATTATTCTAATTATATATTCACATTTATAATTAATATAAAAAATCATTTTATCTCGTTAACTTAATAAAAAATAATTGATGTGCATTTATATTAAAATTTTCTCCTTTCAAGCTACTTCTAAATAAATAATTTTATTCCAAAATATTTTTTAGCAATATCAAAACAAAAACAAACAACCATCCCATTCTCCCAACCTATTTCACAAAACAATTTCTTCTAAAATATTTTTCGCAATTTAACCAAAATATAACTAACCACAGTCTTAATTTTTAAAAGATTAATTATAAAACGTAAAATAAAAAAGAGCAAAGATAAATAAATCAAAAAATATAAAAACATAACATCAAAACCAGAAGTCCCAACTCTTTGAAAATTAATTATAGAAAATTCAAACTATAAAAATAAAATTAAAACATACTTAAATATAGAAATTTCTGAAAGCTAATTCTATATATTTCCTACTCCCATTTGTCCAAATAAGAATAATAACTTTAACTATTTTTTTTCTTATATGTAACTTAATTTTTATTTATTTAATATTTATTTTTTAAAATAATTTAACATAATTTTTAGTTTCTAATCTAATGTAATTGATGATGTTATTCTTAACAAGGTGGCTGGTCAATTCCAATAGGGGGTGCGAGTCGACCAGAAAGATAGAGAATGGGATTAGGTGGGTTGGATTCTTCAGTCAATGAACAAACATTATGCTAGTCGAGAGGGTCTTTGACTAAGACCCTCCAATACTTAAATTAGGTTTTTGACCTAAGGGTAATTGAACAGAGTAACAGCTTAGAAAGTATATCAGAACATACCTTTCTCTCCAATGGAAGAGGTATTTATAGTACTTGGAAGGGGGTGAAAAGACAAGTTCCTCCCTGATGATCTATGTCTTCTCTTTCATGGATAGGGGCAACTTAGGTCTTTTCAACCTAGCTTAAAGCATCATTAATGACCAGAAATGTAAACAGATATTAAACAGTATGGATACACTGTATCCGTATCCATATTCATATTCGCTGGATATTTTTTAATAACATCCAAATTCGTATCTGCTGGATATTATGCGAATTTGGATATATCCGTATCCGATTATAATTATTGGGATTATCCATTTATAAATATCCAAACATCCGTTTACACATATCCAAATATCCAAATTTGTTAACTTATAATAAAATGCATATTTTTTCTAATAAATTTCATTAAAAAATAATCAAATAAATAGCATAATAAAATATAGGAAAAACAACAAAAAAACAATAAAATTAGCATACTTCAAAGATCAAATAAGCATACAAATCTCCTCTAAAATCAAAAGAAACAAAAATCTTCAATACATAATACAACACTCCAAAAGAAACAAAATAAAAGTTCATTTCAATATAAGAGAAAATTCTTCATATAGTCCAACAACATGACCATGCTTGAACTTCTCATCTATTTAACACTACAAAACATACTAAACGAAATATTAGTGGTAAAGTTTAAGAGATTATCTATTAAGGGGGAAAAAAAAAGACTCTATAAGAACTTATAGTATATACTTTACAGATAATCTCAAAGAATAAAAAAAGTAAAGAGAAAGTACACCAAAATCAACCATTGAAGCATTGCAATAATTGTCACCATGTACTCCAAAAGTTCAATCAATTATACCTATCAAAAAGTATATATTAGTCTACATTTATATGTTGATATATAAATAAAAACAAACAAATAAATGAAAGAAATACTCATTACTTACGATCATTTTCAATTGTTGGCAACCAATCTTTAACACAAAGTAAACACTCTACTGTTTCAAAATTTAATGAGGCACGAGTATCATTAATAATTCTATGTGCTTGGCTAAAAGTGGACTCCGATGGCACCCTAGTACATGGAATTGCCAAAATCACGAGCCAATTTTGCAAGATTTGGAAATCTTACTCCCTTGTGCTTCCACCAACCCAAAATATCAAATGACACACTTTCTTGATCACTATAGGGGACTAATCCTTCATGCAAATACAACTCAATCTCACTTTTTTTAGTAACACTTGTCATTCTAAATTGAACTGCGAGCACTTTAAACATTATAATAAGAGAGTTTTGGGACTGTGAAGAATCGACATGGCTGGAAGAAGACTCACAAGCATAAGTGACATTGACACATGAATTCTTCTCATACTCCGAAACTAATTCAACCCAAAAAGTATGAACTTTGCTTATATAAAAATTTGCACTCTCACCAAACATATTGTTAAAAGCAAGCTTTTAACAAGCTCAACAAATTTCATCTTGGTTATGGGATCAAGAATTCCAGCAATAGTCAACAACATATTTCATTCATCCCAATACTTATCAAACTTTATTTGCATCAAAAGTGCCATCATCTGAATATTTTCATCATCACTCTTACTCCATTTCATCAACTCCGCTATAATCAAACAAACATTAGTAAAGTACACAGGTGCAATTAGATAGTTACTTCCAGAAAGCTCTAAAGTAGTATCCTTAAATATTTTCAAATGATCACAATTTTTCCCCCCATTTCCCATTCCTCATTTGAAGTTAAAAATTTGTAATTATGATCCAAATCAACCAATATTCCATTCCAAAACACAAATTTTCAACCAATCACATAAAGACAAGCCATCATGTGGATACTGAACAACATAAAAAGCAATCATTTTTTTTCGCAATTTTCAATTAGAATCAATGTAATGACAAGTCAGACAAAAATATACACGATTTTGATGATCAGTGTCCACCCATCAGTTGTAAGAGTTACTCGAGAAGTTAAATTTTCCGTTTCTTGATAAATTATCACTTTCTCCTCATTGTAAATATTTATCAAATCATTTTTCACAATACTTCTTGATTAATGTTTATATGATGGCACACAATAAGATATCCACAATATGAAATACACATACTGAGTTATAAGAAAAGGCTAATTATGCTTCGCAATCATTTTAGCAAATAAAGCTCTCTCAACTGTAGAATCAAACTTATGTGTTGTCATCTTATAGGTAGGGTCAAGACTACTACTAGATTTACCAATAAGTGCCTATTGAATGTCACTTGATTTATTCTTAAGAGGGCAATTTTGAACATGATTTTTCAAATGAGTGGTTCCACTTTTACTAGAGCCATCAAATTTTATTTTGCAAGAGATGCAAGTGGCAGTAACATTGCCCTTACCTCCCACTGATTCCCTAGTGTAGTGTTCCCATACATCAGATGTTAATTTTCTATGTTTAACTTCAACTTGTTATCACATGGTACAAAATCAACATTATCAACATGTTCAGTAGTAGGATTTATACCCATACTTGAACTTGCAGTAAATGGTGTAAAAGCAATAGTAGCTGGAAGATCTGGAGTATGTGACATAATTCAACAATTTCTTTTTCAAAAACTTATTGAACAATAAAAAATAAAAATAAAAATAAAAAAAATCAAACATACAAGAATATTTACCAATATATAATCCAAAAGCATAATCCATATAATTATAACTTAAAGTATTGACTACAAAATTCATAAACACAATTCATATATTTATAACTTTAACACTAAAATAATTTACCTTTTACTATTTTACAATGCCCAAAAATGCAAATTTTAAACTTGCACAATTAAATAAAATAATTTATTAATTATAAAAAAAGGGGAGGCATGAGGCCAGCAGCTTCTAGCCCTTCCCCATCACCGTCACCGGTGCCGGAGAGGCCAGTAGGAGCTAGCCTCATGAGACCAACTGCTGCTGGCTGTAGCTGGTCATCAAGGATGCTGCTGGCCTCCCGACGAGAGCCAACAAATTGCTGGCTCTCGGAAGTCGCAACCTCTTTGCTAGCCTCCTCCCGATGAGAGCCGTCGCTAGAGCCGGTAGATCTGCTTACTCCTGGGTTTGGCCCCCACGATGAGCATCTTGCTGGCAAGAACAATAATGTAGAGGAAAATAAAAAATAAAAAGGAAGAAGAGAGTACCTGGGCGGGCGACTGGTGTGAAACTGAAATGTAAATTGTTAATGGGAGCTAGCAGCTAGGGTTGTCATTTCACTTTTGTCTTTTACATTTTTTATTTTTTTATATTTTATTTTGATAATTTTTATTTAATTATACTAATTAATTTTTTAAATTTCAAAAATTTTAAATTCAAAATTTAATTATTCACTAGTTTGTTATATATGATTCTAATTCATATCTTGATACTTAATATTTTTATATTATTTTTAATATAATTTTAAAAAATTAGTTTTTTCAATGGCTATTGAATATTGATATTTAGTTTTAGATACATAGATATAATAATGTTAATCAATGAAAAAAATTCTTTATTATTAATATTTTGGGGTTTAAAATTTATAGAGTTGTGAGATTTTAGGATTTAGAGTTTAAGTTTTATAATTATATAAATTTTATTAGTTTTTTAAATTAATAATAGTACAAATCTACAAAATAAAATTATGAAATGATATATTCATTTTATATTATATGTATGGAGTATAGTTAGATATTGTAAAACATTTAAAAGTTGTTTGGGTGAGTTTATAAGCTCCTCAAAATATTTTATAAGATGTTTGATAACTTATAAGATGTAAGTGTTTCGTAATTTTTTAAAGAAAATAGCTTATAAAATTCCTAAGATGTTAGAAACTTATAAGTACTTTTTAAGAAAATAAGGAGTTTTTAAATAATTTTTAAAATCTTAATAAGCTCCCTTTGTTTTAATCATATTAATTATAAAAATGTATTACTAATACCTTATAAGCTCCAAGATCTTATTTTTCAAACACTTCGAGAACTTATTTTTAAAAAAAAGGTATAACATCTTATAAGTTCGAAAAAAATCTCATAAGATGCAGGAGCTCCAAAAATATCTTATAAAATGCAGGAGCTTATAAGACATTTTAAATAAATTTAGCCAAATACCTTCTTAATGTCCCTTTAGCTAGTTAATAATTTTATTATTTAACTATTTTATTTTAGAATTAAAGTTAAATTTTTTTTTCTAATTATTGATTCACATTTATGATTAATTAATATTAATAAAATGAAACCAATATAAATTAATTATAAAGTAAAGCAATAATAATTTGACATTGATTAATTTTATCATTCATATATTATTTTTTAATTTTTTATTTAATATTATTTAATTATCATCATTACCGTCTATCGATTTCTTTATAATCCTCATCTACTAATTTTTTTATTAATTCTTTAATTACTAATTTATACATATATTCATTTATATTTAGATTATGAAATTTCATATTGAAAAAATAAAAATAATTTATTATGTATAATAATATATCATATATGATAATTATTTTGAATATTATTTATATATTTAAATACATAAAAATAGAACATACTATATATAATAATTTTTTAAATATTATTTATCGGATACAAATAATGAATTTAATTAAATTATGGATAATTGAATATATAAATGGGTATATCCAATGGATATGTGTTCGGAGTGGATATTAAATGGATCGGATAGACATTTACCATATTCGTATCCATTTATAATCGAATATGTATTAATCAAATACGGATAATATCTACTTTAAACGGATACGAATAATGGCCCTATAAATGAATTCGAATGCGAATGGTAAAAGAATTTTCAAATAACTATTTGGAGCCCTATAATAATGACCAACCGGCTAGAGAGAGAAGCCTTATTGTCATTAATGCGGAGGTGATGCATGGTCAAAACCATTTAATAAGGACAGGATGGTGGTTGAGGCGTAATTAACGCGAATCTAATGGGTGGCAGAGGCTGCCATTAATGCTCCTATAGCCCAACAATATTGACTGCTTGGGTTTGCGAAACTCGACCTCAAAAATCGATTTCATTGGGCATGGGCCTATCCTACTATTTGGCCTACATTTTATTAGGCTTGTAGGCTACCCATATCATGTGACCCCTCCCCCCCCACTTCGTGGTTCGACCGTTGGAAGGTTGGAGTGAGAGTAGCATCTTACGTTTGCGCATCATCGAACAGAAAGTTCATTGATAGATGAAAATCACAAAGGCGGGAAATCTTTTTTTGAATCTCGACCAGTGCTCCGTAGGCAGGAACCATTTTTAGTCGTTACATGATTATTCATGCATGGATGATTGGAAGTCATGCATTTATCAGCTGGTTATCGATCAACTTAACTAGTTGGAATTCTAGGCTCACCTATAATAACTGGTTTTACTGTTCATTTTTCACTTTTACCGCACCACACTGAGGTCAAACTCTGTATATTGAGGTCGAGTTTGAGCAATCATCAACCCTTAGTATTCTGCATATACATTGTAAGTTTTCCTTTCTTTGCTTTAGCTTTCTTGCCAGTTTATCTTCATAGCATGTCGAGTTCGACTACTAATTTTGAGGCTTCATAGTCTATGGGTGCCTCGACTAGCAGGGCAAACTCTAGTGAGTTTGGGAGGTCAGGAACCTCTAGCGAACATGAGGGAGGCACACCGGAGATAATGTTAGAGGTTGATGAGGGAGTGGGACTTTCTAGCCCTATTGCTGACGAAGCTGGACCTTTTAAGCTTATGACGGAGGAGGTGAGGTCCTCTATACCTGTAGCTGAGGAGGTAGGACCTCCCAGGTCTAGGGGTAGGTTATTTATGACTAGTCATTATACTGAGATTGTATCTATTGTGTCGTCGAGCGACCTTAGGTCAATGCGGTTGAAGCACCATATCCTAGCAGAGTTTAGGTTAATTAGGTCGAGGGCGGAGGGTAGAATGCATACACCACCTGAGGGGTATATAACAGTTTTCGAGGATGCCCTCAAGTGTGGGCTTAGGTTTCCTCTTGCAGAGCCAATGGTCGACCTATTAAGAGGTCTCCAAGTTTGTATAACACAGTTAATGCCTAATTGCTTTCTCTTACGTATAGCTTCATTGTTTTAATGATCATTCACAACCAGCCCCTTTCATGGGCTAATTTTAGTAACTTGTTCCATCTTTTGATGTCTCGAAAGTCAGGTCTTGTTAGGGAGTTTGGGTTTGACTATTTGACTGCTCAATCCCGTAGGAAAAAAATTGGGATCCGTTCGTCTTCTCACGGGCAAAAATGAAAAGAGATGCACTTTTATGTTCAATCACCGGTGGGGTCGGATTTAATATTTTGAGGGGTAGATTATGGGTAAGGTCAAGATGAACTCTGATGAGAACTCATTATGGAATAATGTATTTATCCAAGACCTCTATGAGTTTGGTGAAATGGATGCCTCCAAATTTAAAAAGGAGAAAAACTTAGTTCTGCCGGGATTGTCGACCGCCTCGCTGAGTCTACGTGCTAACGCATACTTAGGTAGAAACTAACTTGCTTAATCATTCGATTTTACTATCTTTGTTTGTTATCACATCTTTGTGATCGAAGTCTATTTTTGTGTAGGTCGATTGGTCATGAATTGTGTAAGGATAATTGCTATGCAAAAACAATAGAAAGTTCAAGAACATTGTGAGGCCATAGCGGCTCATCGAGCTGCACAACCTATTGTTGTGGTCGACTAATCGCCCTAAGCTACTCCATCACCAGTTGCTTAAAGTACTGGAGTGGTGAGCAACCCCACCCTCAACAAAAAAAAGAAGGTGACTAAGGTCGAGTTGCACGATGCGACTACGAAAATTGTGGTCAATAAGGGCAAGAAAAAGGTTATTGATGCCGAGGAGACTGCTTATAGGACATTACCTCCGGAGTATTTGAGCAACCTTCCAACCTTCCCTGAATCTCGCTTTGGCCCAAAGGTTGGGGTATTAAATACGACGACGATGATGGGTGCCAGTTCGACCTCGATAAAGCCTTTGGTTATACTGACAGCTGGCTTATTCCAAATGGACCAGGTTGAGATGTTCAACTTTGAGCACCTGGATGCTCTGAAAGCCTTCACCTACCATGTGAATATGTTAAGTTCCTCATCGAATGTATTTCTTTTTCACCAAAATGACTTTTTATAATTTGCTTGATTTTTGCTAGGTCGAGCAATGGGGGTACAAGCTCCATCGAAGGTATGAATTATGCGAGACCAATCGCTAGAGGTTAGAGGAAAGATATGAGCAACTAGAGAAGGAGTAGAATGAGCTGACAAAGACGAAGGTTGCTTCGTTGGAATTGAGGTTGGCTGAATTGACAAAACAACTTGAGGAGAAAGACGTTGGTCTACTGGCTGCTGTCAAAGCGAAGAGCTAGGTCGAGGAGCAGTTGAAGAAATCGATGAATTCAATCCAAGAGGCTTCTCTGTTTGGTCGAGCTCAGGGATATGAGAGTTGCTTGCACTATGCAAGGAAAGAGTTCTTTATGGCATTGCTTGGTATTCAAAAAGAGGTTGTGCAACAGTTTATGCTCTGCTCAGCTTTTACCGATGCAAGCGTGACATTCAGCATGGATGATGCCAAGGAAGTGTTCGATAAAGCAATAAAATAGCTTGAATTCCTTGGTTACCAATTTCAAGCAGAGCACAAGGCGCAGCTCGATGTGATGAAGAATGAATGCCTTGAAGCCTTTGGTGAGAATGCTCCCGTCGAGGAGACCACCATTCCTCTCCCTCGGGTCGTTGCAGTAGGAGAGGAGTTCTCTTTCGCCGGCGACTTTGCTCTGGACATCAAGAACAATGAAGTCAACATTTGGATTCCTTCCACGCAAAAGAGCGTGTCTTTTTAACTGAAGAGGCGACCGGCTTGAGCAAATGGTCAAAGGCCCACCATTGGACGTGGGCCTTGACACCACTGATAAGCTTGAAAAAGCCGTGGACGAGGTTGCTATTGAAGCTGCTACTCAAGGGTGCGGGAGGGAAGGCGCTGGGCTCTATCTAGGAAATTTATTTTTGTAATTTGATTCTGAAATATTGTAATGCCTGAAGGGGCATCTGGATGACATTAGCTATTTTGCTAAACTTTTGATTTTTTCGGTGGACATTTTTTTTTTCTTTTCTTTTTTATGTTTTCGATCGACATTGCTTTTCTTTTAGCTAACCTATCTAATACACATGATATTATTTATCTTTTTAGATGAGGTCGACATAAACGTTCTAAAATAATTTGAAAAGATTTTAGTCGTGCTTTCGTTGACAGTGATGAGCTATTTTACTGTTTCATAATCAAATCTGATCCTGGAGAGTGAGAGGCTATTATATTATGGTTCAATTGAGAAAGCAAGAACCCTACTTTCCAAAATTTATGCCTTAGAGATCATTATATTTTGTCTGAATAGACAATCACATAGACAAGCTTTTAAACTTTCAATACTCACATTTTGTTTATTATGTTTTGCAGTGTTAAATAGACAAGAAGCTGGAGCATGTTAATTTTGATGGGCTACTTTCTTTAACTAAGAAGAGTATCTTTGTAGGTTTGGGGGGTTTTTCCCCCCCTTTTTTTTGGGGTGGGGGGTTATATTATTTGTCAAAGATTATTATTTTTATTTGATTTTTTGAAGAGAATTTTATGCTTATTTTATTGAATTAGAAACTTGTTTGAGTTAAATTATTTAGGACTTGTTCTTGTGGGGTTTTTTTTTCTATTTTAGGGGCTATTTTTCCAATATGTTATGGTGCTATTTGTTCAAATTTTTTTTTTTAATGAAATTCGTATAGTTCTTCTATTAGAAAAATATGCATTTTGGTACTGGTTAATGGATTTGGATATTTATAAATAGATATTTAAATATTCGTAAGCAAATATATGAATATTTATAATTGAATATAGATACTAATAAGTAATAACCGAATTCGGATGTGGATAATTATAATCAGATATGGGTATATTCAAATAATTATAATTAAATATGAATATATTCAAATTTGGTTAATATTTGTCGTATATGAATTCAGATGCTATTGTATAAATATCTGTTGGATATGAATACAAATACAAATATAATGTATCTTCTTTATTTAATATTTATTTACACCCTGAGGTATTGGTGTTGGGGGCTTGAAAAATGGGAGAGAAATTTCTATATGTAAGTGTTTTTTATTTTTAATTTTAGACTTTAAATTTTCTTTAATTAATTAGAAGAGTTGAGACTTCTAGTATTCATTTTATATTTTTTATTTATTTAACTTTAATTTTTTTTTTTTATGTTTTACAATTAATATTTTAAAAGTTAAGGCTTTGTTTGGTTACATTTTGCTTGAATTGTGGAACATATTTTAGGAGAAGGTGTTTTGAAAAATGAGTTGGGAGATTGCAATGGTTATTTATTTTTGTTTTAGGGTTGATGAAAAATATTTTGAAATAAAGTTATTTGTTTAAAAATATCTTAAGAGGAAACAAATTTTAATATAAATGTCATATCAATTATTTTTAATTAAATTAATGATGTGAAATGAATTTCTTTGTAGTAGTTATAAATGCACATATATAGGTGAAATGATTAATATAAATTATATTTAAATATATATGATTATCATATAAATATTATTACGGGGATGTTATATAACTTAATAATAATAATTTTAATATGAAATATTTATACACAATAATGACAAAATCTTCAAAACGTAATTTAATATTCATTAAAAATATTTTGTAAATACGAAATTAAATAATTTGCTGCTTAAATAAGCCATACTTGGAATAGGTTTGCGGCATATTAGAAATCAATAAGAAAATTACAAGTCAAGAATGTTTGAGCAAAGTATTCTTACTTCCTTGACAATAGTTTGAATCTTAGTTCCTACAATTTGTCAAAATAAAGAAGCTATAACAACCACCAAAAATTCTTGTAATTCAAAAACCAATAATAACAATTCTGAACAATGAAAACCTGATACATCATTCTGTATACCCAAGCCCCTAAAAACTCAACTGGGACTGAAACCTAGAATTCCGAACTGAGAAAAAGTTGCTAGAGGCAACAAGAACTGAAATAAAAACAGCAGTAGATGAACTCAAAGAAAACCAATTTCAGCATGTTGCTGCATCTTAGACATTAACAAAGTTCCCAAAAAAGCAACAAAATTCAGCATGGTTTTTGCACAGAATTCCAAACTCAAGAAAAAGGGTTCTTAATCATTTTCCGAAAACTGAAACCTGAGAAATTTGATCAAAATTCAGCAGAAATAAAGCTGTGCAGGTGCTTAACAATATCAAAATCATTTCAGCAGATTTTGAATCCAACTAAGACTTAACAATATCAAAATCTGCCCCGCCCATGATCAAATGGAATATACGTAAATGGGGACCCCATTTTAAATTTCATTATTACAAAAATTAAGGATGAACATAAAAAAAAAAAATCCCATACCTAAGATGTGAAGTAAAACATTCGAATCTAACTAACTTTTTATCATAAGTATATATTAATTAAAAAACACACAGCAGAGACTAAAGAGACCTGCCCGAGCCCATCACTTGTCTTCACCTATAGCTACTACACTTATTACATCTCACTTGTTATGCGTATTAAAAAACCTGATGTTTTTCACTCCTTAGCATTTGCAGAAAATCCGTCGACAGAGACGGCCAGCTAGTTGCTTCCGTCGGAGCATTTGCAGTATTGTTGGAGAACGGCGGCAACCAGCGCGAAGAAGAAAATGCCGGAGACTACGATCCTCAGCCACAACGGAGAGGGAATTATAATTGCGAGACTGAATGCAGCGGCAAAAAAGGCCATTCCCATTTTGCTGAGCAGAGTGGCGAATCTGTTACCGGGTGGGCGGACCACGAATTTCTCGAGAAAAGTGGTGGCGAAAGCACAAGTGATGGCGATGGAGAACAAGTGAAACGAGACGGGGAACTGAAGTCGATTCTTGTGCTGATTCTGCAATTGGAAAAACAGCGGCAACGACTGCAGGGCTGATGTAAAGCAGAGAGTAAGAAGTATAACTGAAAATTTATAATTGGATTGATGATGACCATCGGCAGTTGGCGCTTCAATGTCGCCGCCGTCGCCTGGAGGAGGCGGTGCGGCGTGGCGGCGTTGAAGCGGCAGCAGTTGTATGAGGTGGAGTAGAAGAGCTACTGCTGCTTCTATCTTTTGCTTTAGAAGCTGAAACATTTGAGCAGCTTTTGAAGCCATGTTTACTCTACTTAGGATTTTAGATTTAGGAATGTTTTCGAATATGAGTGTATAGATGAGAAACGCAGCGATTTATAGATGAGAGAAAACGGGATTGATGAGAAAAGTCGGGTCCCAACTCACTTCCAATTTGCATGGCTTGACGGACCTGTGAACGTCCGTCACTCTTATCACTTTTCAAGCACTAAAATGTTTTGTCCCAACTGACCCATCTCCCATTTAATTTGCAAGGTCAGACGGACCTGTGAACGTCCGTCACTCCTTTGACTTTATCCCCAAATGTTTTAGTACTCTTTTTAGGCCGTAAGCTACCCAGTCCGACGTCGTACAGAAAGAGTTTGGGTAGCTCGTGAGAGTTTGGGTAGCTCACGAGCTGCCCAAACTCTTTCTGTCCGACGTCAGACACTCCGACGACGTCAGCTACTCTTTTTGGGCCGTAAGCTACCCAGTCCGACGTCGGACACTCCGACGACGTCAGCTACCCAAACTCTTTCTGGGTGTACTAAAACATTTGGGGATAAAGTCAAAACATTTGGATTAAATATTTTGGTGCTTGATAAAGTCTATGGTTTAGTTTCTAGACATGTATCCGTTAAAGTTCAGAATTCCTCAATTTTTAATAATTTTTATATTAAAATACAACCTCATTTTTTCTACAATTTATTTAAGTCTTATTAAAGTTTCCATTTTTGGTTAGTTATTTTAATTGATATTTAATTAAATACTTACAAAAAAATTTACATATTATCTAGTAAAATATATTTTATTAAAAATGATTTTAATATTACTATAATAAAAAGTCTGGACCTTGAATCACACTTTTGTATAGAATAAGTTGTGTAAATATTATAAAAATCTTGGGTTGGTGGGAGAGGACAAACGAAGGAATCTGCAATTGGACTCTGCTTTTCGGTCGACCGTCGACGTATGGCTATGTTTTTTGGGATTGACGGATTTAAGTTTTTTAATGTGTATTTTGTTTTGTTATTTTAATTTATATATACTTTTAGATTTTTATAATTAATTTTTGAAAAAATAAAACTTCTAACCTTAACTTCATTATATATTTTCAGATTTTTATAATTATTTTTAAAAAATTTCAAATTATAAATTTGTCAACTTCGCCATTACAAATTGATTGCATAAAATGAAATCATATTGATATGGGATGTCCCAAATATTAGGCCCATAGACGTAGCATTAGGTCCAATCTGGCACCCGAGGCCCATATGCATAATCGACCTCAATCGACCATCCGTCTGATGACGCTCCATGAACAGAACCGCACGAGGTTGATTGGGTCGACCTGCGAGATCGACACAGTACAGTACTCTGTCACCACATTAAATGCACTGACGGGTAGCACGCCTCCGCATTAATGGCGCATGCCCTCCCTTTACCTCCCGACACAACAGGCGCTGCTACAATGTACTATCATGTCCTTAAAACCTGAAAAGGCAGTTATCTGGAAATATGTAGATAGGGGAAATGACTAGTCACCCCTGACATAAGGGTAAGGGCCCCTAGGTTTACCAGGAGCATCTCAGACAATTCCTCGAAGGAAGAAGGATATAAATACCCTCACTCTAGCCTTTCTGAGGTACGCATTCATATATACTCACAGCCCTTACTCTGCTGCTTGATATTTTCTAGTCGATCTCTACTGACTTGAGCATCGGAGGGCCTAAGCCGAGGGCTCATCGGCTTGCCTAACGTTTACTGTGATTGCAGGATTCACCCCACTTAAACAAGAGCATAGACCCGACAAGTCGAGTCCTACCCGAATCTGAGTTGGTTTAATAACCATTCGATCGAACCCTCATCATTTGGCGCCGTCTATGGGAAACACTTTGAATCCTTTATCGAAAATGATAAACACTAGGCGAGTTCCCTCAAGGAGAGAAGAAAACAGGAGGTCCAGCTCCTCTCCCCTTCGATAAAACCCAGAACCAAATGCCCAAGGATCCAGCGCCCAACCGGAGCCCGTGGTCACGTTAACGATGCCTCAGTTGATGCAGCTAATAAGTGAGCAAATTTCAGCGCAGATTTCGGCCCAACTCTCTGCCGCATTGAACAGACACGCCGTGCAACTGGAGCTGGCAGTCAGTGCCATGCCCCAGCCTGCGGCTCCGGAGAGGGCGCAGTCTGAGGAGCACTCTCAGCGACTAAAGTCGTGAAGGTCCCAGTCGAGAAGAGAACCAAGCCCGGGCCGTTTTCCTAGAGAGGTGGTCCGCCCACCACCGCAGGAAGAGGTAGCAGACTCTATTGATCATGATGTTCAACCCCTTCGAGCCCCGCAGCACGATAGGGTCGAACTCTCCAGATTCAGGCCAGGCAGAAACGCGTCCCAGGCGGATCAACACGAATGGAATGAGGTATCCCATCAAGTGTAGCAGCTGAACAGGCGTCTGGAGGAGATCTCAAGGAAGAACGGAGAAAGAACCATCCATCTGGATGGGCAACAGAGGTTCCAGAGGGAATGAGACTTATCGTTCATTCAGGAGATCATTGACGAGCGTATCGCCATCAATGCTAAGATCCCGATTGGATTACCGAGGTATGATGGCTCAACAGACCCGAATGAACACCTGCTGCAGTTTGAACACATGATGCAACTGCATGGGCACAATGAGTACATCCATGCAAAGATGTTGGTAACCACGTTTCAGGTAGTGACCTCGATTGGTTTGTGAAGTTGGAACCGGCGTCTATATTTTCTTATGACCAGCTGTGTGATAAGTTCCTGCATCAATTTGTGAGTATGAGGAAAGCTAAACTCCCTCATACACACTTGCATACCGTGAAACAAAATGAGAGAGAGTCCCTCCGTGACTTTTTTACCAGATTTAACACAGAAGTTTTGAAGATCGACAGCCCGAGGATTGAGTTCTTGATAGACGTGCTTTTCTTGGGCTTGAAACACAAGGAATGTGCAAACGCGCTGGTGCGTGAGCAGCCCAGGTCAATGGAAGAGCTTCTCGACCTTGCGGAGAGATACATGACCCAGGAGGAGATGAACAAGTTGAAATACGGTAGCCTGGAAGCTGATAGAAAGAAAAATAAGGAGAAAGATGACCGTCAGGTCAGAGAGGGGCGTCGTTCCCCAATAAAATGCCTCCACGACTACACTCCACTAAACCTCCCGAGGAAAGAGGTGTTGTTTGCCATACAGCATGAGAACCTGCTCAAGAAGCCCAGAAAAATCACAGAAACTGAAGCCATGAAAAAAATCAAAGAAATACTGTTATTTCCATAGATAGAAAGGCCATGACACGGAAGAGTGCTTCAATTTGAAAGATGAGATCGAAAGATTGATCAGACAGGGCCATTTGAAAAAATTCATCGAGGAGCGTGCCAGGCGAGAAAAGGGCGGTACTGATTGGACTCCCCGTAGAGAAAGATCGATCAGCCTGAGGAGGGAAGAAAAGGGAAAAAGACCTGCCCAACAACCCGACCCACCCATTCGAGGAGTAATTGACATGATTGCGGGAGGCCCCATTGGAGGAGATTCCAGCAATGCGAGGAAGCAAACTCAAAGACAACTTGACTCGACCAAACCATCCAAGGTCGATACAGTTTTCCAGCTATCGATCAGCTCCGAACCAATCTCCTTCAGCGACTCAAACCTTGACCATATGGAGAACAGATGAGTCGATAGGAAGATAGACTGCCCCATGGTGGTAACCTCGAAATTGCCAACTTCGAGGTCAGAAAGATACTGGTCGATAATGGGAGCTCAGAGAACATCATGTTCTTGTCTGCCTTGAACAGAATGAAATTGGGGAAGTTAAAGTTTGATCTAGTCAGAACATTGTTGGTCGGGTTTGGCAGCTCGAAGATCATCCCTGAGGGATCCATCAATATTTCCACTACATTTGGGCAAGGCCCCCGCAGCCGAACATTGATGATCAACTATCTAGTGGTCGACGCCCCATTTGCATACAACGTCATCGTGGGTCAACCAGCTTTCAATGACTTCAGAGCCATTCTCTCCACTTACCATATGAAGATAAAGTTTCTGACACCAGCCGGAGTATGAGAGCTCTTATGCAACCTCAATGATGCTTGGCGTTGTTACACCATTTCAGTCGACTCCAACGAGCAGAAGAAACGACCTGAATTGAAGCCCTCGGGGGATGCCCCAGTAGCGAAACCCGAGGATGGACCTTCATCAAAGAAAAGAAAGCTGGAAGACACCAGGGTCGAGCCTGTCGGCGAGTTCCAAACAACAGAGCTCGAACCCGGGAACCCTGACAAAACCACCAGGATCGGGAGTGATATGGGGGATCGACTAGAATGCCTTATGATCGATTTCCTCCGACGCAATATTGATATTTTTTGGAAAGCTGCAGATCTTCAGGGCATCGACCCCAATATCATTGTCCATCGACTCAACGTGGACCCAACTCACAAGCCAGTAAGGCAAAAGATAAGAACTTTCAACGCAGAGAGGTCGAAGATCATCGAGGAAAAAGTTAGCAAGCTCTTAGAGGCAGGATATATTATAGAAATCCAGTACCCTTCTTAGTTTTGTAATGTTTTTCTAGTCCCTAAAAATGAGGGAAAATAGAGGATGTGTAATGATTTCACTGACTTGAATAAAGCTTGCTCGAAAGATCCTTACCCCTTGCCTCGTATAGATTTATTAGTTGATTCTACTGCTGGATGTGAACTGTTCAGCATGATGGATGCCTTGTAGGGCTCTTATCAAATATTTATGGCACCAGAGGACAGGGACAAAACCTCTTTCGTTGTCGCCAATGGGGTATTCTTTTTTTTGGTCATGCCCTTTGGACTCAAGAACGCAGGTGCAACTTACCAAAGGTTGGTCAATTTCATGTTCAAACACGAGATAGGGAGATCAATGGAGGTTTATGTCGACGACATGATTGTGAAAACAGAGAAGGCTGACGACCACTTGGCCGACCTCCACCATACCTTTGCCATTTTGTGGGCTTTTGGAATGAAACTCAACCCTAACAATTGTACATTTGGTGTGCGATGAGGCAAGTTACTCGGGTATATGGTCAGTCAAAGAGGTATCGAGGCAAATCCGCAGAAGATTCAAGCGATCCTTGACATCACTCCGACCCGCACACTTCAACAAGTCCAACGTCTGGTAGGCAGGATCATAGCCTTTGGCAGATTCACAGCTCGACTGGCCGACAAGAGCCTACCATTCTGTAAAATCCTCAGAAACGCCAAAAAATTTGGTTTCTAATGGAATCAATAGTGTGATCAAGCTTTACTAGAACTCAATAATACCTATCTTCGCCGCCTATGCTCGCAAAACTCGAGCGCGGCGAAGTACTATAGCTATATTTAGCAGTATCCTCGGCCTCGATCAGTTCAGTGTTGACGTTGACAAGAGAATGAACCCCCCGTCCGGCATATTATTGTAACAAGGCTTTGCAGGGACTCAAACACAATTATTTGGAGATCGAAAAGTTTGCTCTAGCCCTCGTCACATCGGCCAGGAAGCTACGACCTTACTTTCAATTCCACGCAATCCTAGTGCTGACGAATCAGCCTCTAAAGCAAGTGTTGTCGAAACCTGACACTTCAGGCCGACTCGCTAAATGGGCTATTGAGCTCGGGGAATTCGACATCACATTTCAACCGCGGACTTCCATAAAAGCACAAGTTCTGGCCGACTTTATCGTCGAAAGACTCGACCTACCGACGCAGAGTGTTGACAACACCTCGGTACGGACCTTGCATGTGGATGGGTCAGCCACCGCATTAGGGGGCAAAATTGGTGTATCCCTCCATTCCCCGCTCGCTGAGGAGTATGATTTTGCAATCAAGCTCGACTTCCCAGTTGCCAATAATGAAGCAGAATACGAGGCCCTCATTGTAGGAATACGCATGGCCACAACTCACAGAGTCGAGTAGCTTGCAGTATTCACTGATTCTCAGCTGGTCGCAAAACAGGTCGAAGGCAATTTCGAGGCCAAGGAACATAAAATGGCCCAATACTTGTTTGAGGGAAAGCGACTGCAACAGTTGTTTAAGAGCTTCACCCTGAGCCAAGTCCCCTGGACAGAGAACGAGCGGGCAGACTTGCTGTCAAAGCTCACCAATTCGGCGAGGGGTACTAGAGAAAGGACTATAACGTTTTTGGTGGCCGACAAACCTTATATTGATGCCACCAATCAGCACCTCATCGGATGTATCGAAGAGATAATTCTTTCCTGGCAAGAGCCAATCAAACTTTACTTAAGTCAAGGTACCTTGCCCACCGACGACAAGGAGGCCCACAAACTCAGGGGGTTAGCAGCCAAGTTCACACTAGACGAGCATGGCCAGCTTTATCGAAGGTTGATATCGGGACCTCCACTGAGGTGTCTGGAACCTGACGAGGCGAACAAGGTATTACAAGAAATACATGCCGGCATCTGCAGCAACCACTCTGGCGGCTGATCTTTGGCACACAAGGTTGTCCGTTACGGTTATTTCTGGCCGACTTTGTTGCAGGACTCGGTCAACTTCGCTAGAAAATGCCCATCATACCAGATCCACTCGAACATTCAGCACTAATTGGCCGCATCGATGATCAACGTTCAGATCACCTGGCCATTCGACTAGTGGGGAATCGACATAGTGGGATCATTTTCGAAAACTTCGGGCCAGCGTAAGTTTATCATAGTGGCCGTCGAGTACTTCACTAAATGGGTAGAAGCCGAGGTAGTTCCGAAGATCATCGATGCTGCCATCAAAAGTTTCATTTGGAAAAATATAATCTGTCGATTTAGATTGCCTAAGGTCTTAATCTCAGATAATGGCACTCAATTTCAAAGCAGAAACACGAGGAAATAGTGCGAGACCTTGGGGATCAGCCAGCACTTCACTTCGGTGGGAAACCCACAGTCTAATGGACAGACTCAAGTCAGAAACAAAACTGTTCTCGACCATCTCAAGACTCGAATAGCAGGAACAGAGGCCAGTTAGGCAGACGACCTCCCAAGTGTACTTTTGGCTTACAGAACGACACCTCGAACAGCCACGGGCCGAAGCCCATACAGTCTAGTCTACGAATGCGAGGCAGTAATCCCGTCTGAATTGATTCAACATACAGCCAGGGTGATCCACTATAACCCGATCGCAAATGTATCGGAGAGGGCTCTGGATTTAGTCACTATCGATGAGCAGGGCCACGCCGCTTATAACATAATGCAGCAATATCGCTCCAAAATGGCGGAGCACTATAATAGAGCAGTACGACCTCGGAGCTTCAAGGTTGGCGATCTCGTTCTCAAGAAAGTGGAAGTGTCTAAGAACATGGGAAAACTTGACCCAAAATGGGAGAGACTGTACTCAGTGGTTAAAGTGTCAAAAAACAACGCATGCTAACTAGCCGATGCATCAGGCCATGAACTACCATGACCTTGGAATGCAGTAAACTTGAAAAAAATTTTGTGTAAAGGGCCATTGGCACCCCTTGTATCTCCCCACCGAAATAAAATTATGGCATGCTCAAACTGCATGAAATTGGCTGAATCTTTTTCAAATAGTTGACCCTGTAGTCGACGAACCAGGCTTTACGCCACTAAGTCGAAGCTTATGAGCCGAGACCAAGCAGTCAACCCCGTAGTTGACAAAACAGGCTTTACGCCGCTAAGTCGAAGCCTATGAGCCGAGACCAAGCAGTCAACCCCGTAGTTGACAAAAAAGGCTTTATGCCGCCAAGTCGAGGCCTATGAGCTGAGACCAAGCAGTCGACCCCGCAGTCGAAAGAACCAACTTTATGCCGCTAAGTCGAGGCCTATGAGCTGAGACCAAATAGTCGACCCCGACATCGACCAGATGATTCTCGTACCGCCAACTTAAGAAGATCTAGCCAAGGCCAGACACTCGACTCCATAGTCTACAAAATCGCATAAGGCATGAAATCGACTCCACAATCGCTAAGATTATTTAAAACCAAAAGACTAGCTATTACGCTGCCGCATTAATTACAATTTACTCGACACCGACAAAGAATGAATTTTGCGAAGTACAGCCTTTACTCGACGAAGGCCATGAATGAATGCTACTTGATATGCTCCAGAGCATTCGCCTAAGAATTTCAATACGCAGAATAATAAACACTGCAGTGAATACCTGAAAAACAACATGCCCATTCACGGGAATAACTTATAACAAAAGCAAAAGTAACCATCGTTGAATTTGGAATAATAAAATTCCCATTAATGCACCAACATTCAAAGGCCTCATCGAGGTATAAAATCATAAATCGTTTAAAAGCCTCACCGAGGCATATACATTCCCTTAAAAAAAAAAAACAATAAAAATAAAAGATTAAGCCTAGCTAGAGTTGGCGACCTCTTCAACATCAGGACCAGCCTCTTCAGAAGCAGGAACAGCAGATGGCGCGGGCTCAGGCAAAGCCACTGAAATGGGGACAACAACAGTTACTGGTCGAGAAGGGCCGGCAATATCTTGTAAGAATTGCCGCTCAAGAATTGGGAAATATGCAGCAGCATCAACTGTCCCTTCCGACAGCTCGATGGCAAGGTCGCTGGCAAACTCGAACTCCCTGGCGAAAGCCTTCAGCTTTCTTTTGACTTCGGCCCGTCTTTTTTCTCTTCAGTTAGCTTGACCTCCGACGCGTCCTCCACCCCTGCGGCCTCGACGATCGGCTCCTCCACATTGCTCTCCTCTTCGGGGTATGGCCGCAACTGTTCGTTGAACAAGTGGCTTATGCGCGACTAGTCTTCAGGTCGAAAGTTGTAGCCCAAAAACTGCAACTGCTTAATGGCTTTCTCGAAAGAGCTCCAGGCATTATCGAGGGTAAGAACAACACTTGCATCCTGGAAGGCAGAGCTTAACATAAATTGCTGCATGGCTTCCCGACATGCTTGCAATAGTATTCGGTTGAACTCATCCCGGGCCTTCGCCAGACATGCATTCCGGCCTGCAGATCGACTGGAATCATAAGCCACCTCCAGATCCAATTGTAGCTTCTTCACCTACCCGTCCATTTTGGTCCTTTCCTTGACCGCTAGGATCACCTGCTCATCCTTCTACTCGAAGTCCTTGGTCAGCTGGCCGACGTGTTTCTCCAGCTAGTTGACCCTCATCTGTGAAGACTCGAGCTGAGCCTTCAGAGTTTTCGCGTCCCTTCCAGCCTCCAGCTATTCCCGATCAGCTAGGGCCAGCTCGGATCGACGATAGAAGCTGTAGCCCAGTTGCCCGACCTAAAAGATAAAAGCCATTAAATACTCGAGCAAAATGTAAAGATACGAGAATAAAAAATAGAGAGCCCTACCATGTTGGCATGATAAGCGAACTCTCGAAGAGTCGCCTCCTGACACAGCCCTATGATCCTCCTCTGGTCAGCTATGACTGACCTGCTAGCAGCACCTTCAGAGGAGCGGCCTCGGTCGGCCCTGCAGTGTCCATGCACAAAGAGTTATGCACGACAGGGCTGGGCTCTGCCCCGAATCGAGGAGAAGGGAACTTGGGTAAGTTAAACAGTGTCTCATCCCTTCGATCACCGAAGAGGTCATTCTCTGTCGGCAGCCCCGACCCAGCTATTTTCCCCTTGCCCTTCCCGGCAGCAGCTCTCTTTGGTGCAAGCCCTCCTTGCTCAACCATGGCCCTTTTGCCCCGACCTGCGGGGCTGTCGCTAATGGCCACCAGAGGTCAACCAGGGGAAGGAGTTGGTGATGGGGTAGGCGCTACGGCCACTCGACGCGGCTCCTCAGCTATTGCAATTGCTCGATGGGCCGCGGTGCCCTGTCGCCACTGCTGATTCCTCTCCGCTCGGGCCAGTGCTTCTGCCCTCAATCTGTTCATTATGCCTGCGCGATCTGCCAAGCATCAAATTAACAGCAGTCAAAAATAATAGCAATGACAGAGAAATAACAAATCACAAGATGTACTCTCTCTACCTAGTTGATCATGTGCAGGAAAATCTAACGAGGCCGGCAACAATCCAGCCAATACTAAATGTCTTTCCTCAATAAAAATTGAGGCCTCCATTGGGCCAAATTTGACCAGGTCCCGCACAAAAGTGTTTGGCCAGGTCAAAGTAAGGTTCCCCGGCATGTCGACATGCCCCCTCCACTAGCCCCGGGGAATATTGAAACCCCTCGCCACTCAAATGAATAGGTACCATTTTTTCCATTCCTGCCTGTATGAAGAAGAAGGGGCTACGAGAAATTTACGGCGTGGTCGAGCAGTTAAGCAATAAAAGCCCGACTCGTCGGCACTACTTGACTTGCAGGACATAGGCAGGTGAAAAAGGTTGGAAAAAATTTCAAAACTAGCAGGCTGATTAAACAGATGCATTAAAATGATAAAACTAAAAATAGTGGAGAAGCAGTTAGGTAGAAGTTGCGTTTTATACACTTGAAGACCGCTAAGCAGATTAACCATGCTGTCACTCAGGGGGAACCTAAGACCACATCTAAAAGAGTCCTCGAAGACAGTTATACAGCCTACAGGAGGACGATGCATTCAACCAGGCAGCCCGGGGGTCAAAAGTTGATATTCAGTAGGGATATGGTATAGCTCCCTAAGACGTCTCAAGTCGCCAGGGTTAATGGTGGATACAATTTCACTATAATGGTTTAGTGTGAATAGTCGACCCCGCGATGGGGGAATCTGGCTCGGCCCAGCTTCTTTCCCCTCGCGGTTGCTACTCGAGCTGCTGAAACTGGAATCGTCACCCGACGACTCACTCGAGGACCCAGAAGTATACCTAGGTCTATCTGACTAGGTGGCCTCACTATCCCCCCCTGGCTACCCACAGAATTGTATAAGTCCAACATGATTTTCAAAGAAAAACTAAAGGACATGAAGTAGGAATGAAGGAACACTTACTGAACGGAAGAACTAAAGGTAAAAAATCTTGAAAGCGAGGACGTTTGGACAAGCGCTCGACCAGAAACTAATGCGGTAAAAGTAAAAATGGTTAGTTTTACCACGTGTATTTATAGAGGAACAAGCGTGGTAAACCAAGCGTCTGCAATAATGCTTGTAATTGCCGTGCTGCCCCAAGCGCGCCACGATGTAACCGCTCAATAAATGCGCCAAACCCTGGTCGATTTTTGAAAAATCCTAGTCGATTATTACCAATGCCCATTACGCTATTTCCCAATGCTTCTCGTCGAATACTCGTTCAGCCTTTCGAAGTGGGGGGACTCATGATATGGGATCGCCCAAATACTTAGGCCCATACCAAGTTGGTCCAGAGATGCAGCACTAGGCCTAATCTGGTACCCGAGGCCCATATGTATAATCGACCTCAATCGACCATCTATCTGACGACGCCCCATGAATAGAACCGTGTGAGGTCGACTGGGTCGACCTATGAGATCAAGACAGTACAGTACTCTGCCACCACATTAAATGTGCTGACGGGCGGCACGCCTCCGCATTAATGGCGCATGCCCTCCCTTCACTGCCTGACACAACATGCGTTGCTACAGTGTACTATCATGTCCTTAAAACCTGGAAGGGCAGTTATCTGGAAATATGCAGATAAGGGAAATGACTAGTCACCCCTGGCACAAGGGTAAGGGCCCCTAGGTTTACCAGGGGCATCTCAGACAATTTCCCGAAGAAAGAAGGATATAAATACCCTCACTCTAGCCTTTCTGAGGTACGCACTCATATATACTCACAACCCTTACTCCGCTGCTCGATATTTTCTAATCAATCTCTACTGACTTGAGCATCGGAGGGCCTAAGCCGATGGCTCCTCGGCTAGCCTAACGTTTACTGTGATTGCAGGATTCACCCCACTTAAACAAAAGCATAGACCCGACAAGTCGAGTCCTACCCGAATCCGAAGTTGGTTTAATAACCATTTGATTGAACCCTCATCACATATAAAAACTTAAAATTATAAATTGAACTATATAGAAAACTTGTTAAATTTTCTATTATAAATATGAGACTTAGTTATTTTATATTTTCTTAAATTATATTTTTCTATTTTACTCTATCTTAAATTATATTTTTTAATGATATTTAATATGAAAAATAAGATCCAAGGTGTAAAAAAGTGAAAAAAATAAAAATAAAACTATAATGGAATTGAATTAAATAAAATATATTTAAATAAAAGATCAATGAGTCCAAAGAGTTTAGCCCATTAAGACAGGTACCTAAATTCAAGTAGGTCGAAGCTCAGTAAGCATTTAGCCACTATACGGCAACTTTCAAAGCCAAAATGAATATATAAAATTATTTTACAAAAAATCTCAAGTTATGGTTCCACGCAAAGTGCATTCCAAGAGTAAAAGCGCATTCAATTGCTCCATTTACAAAAAGACAAACTGACACTCTACTGTTTTTCAGAAAGGGCCTCACTCCATTTTTTAGCAACATTAATTCTCCAAAAAAAAAAATCCAAACTCCATGTTCATACAATATCAATATCTTTTCATAAATACTCAAAATACTGTTTTTCTTTTTACACATTATTATTTATGAACTATTATTGTTTAGACTTACTTATGATTGCAATTACTATAAAAACTCATAAATATCAAAACTATCACAACAATGATTATGAAATGTGACAAAAGAAATCATAATTATTAGAACACGAGTAATTTTAGTACAATAATAAATTCAAACTCAAAATTCATTTTAATATCAAATACCAAATTAATTATTAAATTTTTTAGCAGTATTTACATTTATTATTTATTAAATTGCTAATCTAAAAATTTATTATAAATTCTTTATAAATAGAACTAATTATAAATGCTAAGTATTAATATAATATATCGATTAATTTTCTAAAAAATTATCATAAACATAATTATATATGTTGAAGTTTTAATTATATTTTTTGACTTAGTTAATAAATTTCTGATTATATCTTTCACTGTTTGAAACACTATTTAAAAATAAAATCCTCTACTGAGTGCCATCATAATAATACCTTATTGCTAGGTTTTTGTACAAGATTTTCTTATACAATTTTAGGAGTAGAAATCAATTAATTTATTATTACGACACAACAATCCTAAAACCCAACTGCAATAATGTCCCAAATTCATATCCACAGCACAAAAGTTTTCTCCCCAAGAAGGCAAAAATCTTCTTGCCAGTGAAGAAAGAGACACCGCCGTTTGTTAGCATCCCTCTTCTTTCTTCTTAATGTTTTCTACTGGTGAGGTTGGGTTAGCGTAATAACAATAAATGAAGCCGGTTTATGCCTTACCTGCTTATGAATTTATTGTGTATTATCTGCCTTTATCTTATTCCTATATGGTCTTCTTTTTTGTACTGAATTTGAGGGAAAATGACAAGGACTATTGTATGTTCTTTTTGAAAAAATAAAAAGGTGGATATATTCTTTATGAATTGTTTGGTAAAAATGGGAATAATTTGAATTAAGTTACAATTTTTTTACGTATCTGAATACGCCGATATGTTTCAACATTGATTACATTGATGCAATTTCTCTAATTGACTTAATTATTTTATTGATTAGGGACTTGTCTTTGATTTGGATATCTCAATTAGTATAAAAATAGCAAAAACACAAATAATATGATCAAAACATAATAGAATATATTATGAAATGTATAAGTGAATATATATATATATATATATCACATTTTTTAAGTCTGACACGGGAAATGTATATCATATGTAAGTTTATATTAGTTTATAAATAATACTATATATTATTCAATGTGTTCATTGTTAAAATTACGTTGTTGTTTATCTATATTATATATAATAATAAAATTAAATATTTTATTATTTATTGATACAATTAACATCAATATTGTGATAATTAAATTTTTAAACATAGAAATGACATGCCACGTTGGTGAAGATTAGATCTAAGTTCATTTTGGGACATTAGATGAACATCTTGTGACGTATTATCCTACTAATTACACTTGCTTGAAAGTTTTATTCTTGTAAAAGTACAATCCTAACTATTTATTTTTAAAGCTCAGTTTTATTTTCATACATTTTCAAAAGTTGAAAAAATAATTATAGTTTTGAAATAAAAATGAGATTGTTCTTGAATGTTTCGTTGAAAAATTAGTTGATTTATGTTTTTTTATATTTAAAATAATTTATTTAAAAAAAATATATGTATGTTTTATTAATTTTAAAATGATAGCAGATATTTCATGTCAACTCAAACTTAAACTTAATTGATGTGATATTAAGATGATATGGTAGGTATTGAAAAAATTAAAAATAAAAATTAAAAATAGTTTGAATTAGAATAAATAAAAATTAATAATTTTTATTTTTAAATAATAATAAAAATGAAAATGAGCTTTGAAAATAAAAACAAACGTTTGTTATCTTCCAAAGGGTCAATTAGACCCCGAATTGAAACTTATTGACTCCTCTTGCAAAAATCATATCATATATATTTATAATTGATATATGTAACCACACCGCACATATATGTATATATATATATATATATTATATTATTATTTACTTTTTCTTTGTATAAGCATTGAAATTAATTCACTTGATTGGACTTAATAACAGACCAATATTTTCAAATGTAAAATAAATAAATAAAATGATGAAGAATTAGTGTATATAAAAAAATGCATATATTATTTGAAATCCAAGTTCTAGGCTGATAAGTGTAGGCGTGTATTTATGTAATGCTCTTGGAGGCTTTTCACTACTTTATTTATGTCTAAATTAATCATGAATTGTTCAATATAAATATTATGATATTAATAAAATATACCTATCGATTGATTTTGGCTGTTCTAGACAAAATTTGTACTAGCTTGCTTTTTTTCCTCAATGCAGAATGTGAAGTAGAGTAATTCAGGAATTTCATTCACAGAGGCTACGAAAGTTCTTAGCAAAAGATGGAATAAGATGACATGTATTATTATTATTACTTAGGTTTAATAAGATGATACTGACATTTTATTTTATTGCATCGTGGAAACATGAACTTGCAATTTTATGTAACATGGAGAAATAGCATGAAATGGCCAATGATAATGCTAGCAAATTTTCTGAATTGTTGTTTGCACCCTTAAGCCGCAACCAACACAACAAGCAACGCTTTTTTGTTTTTGACCAATTACAGATTGTGGCAATGTTAAGAGTCTTAGATCGATTGAACTTTGGAAGGGAAATGGATTTGTAAGCAGGCAGATGAGAAGAGGATTGCAAGGAATGTTGCCTCTTAGCATCATTAATAACATATGAGGATTGTACATGTCGAGTGATTCATCTGCTTGAAACCAAAATTGCTATTCTAGAAGCTTTCTTATATTCTCGGGTAATGTCCTAACTCTTGCCTTTTATTTCCACTCTTAGAAGAGTTTGACTCACACAATGATGGTGACCATATCCAAAGACAAGTTTGTTGTCTTATTGATATGATTGTGTTGTCTTCCATAAGCAATACTCTATTAGTAAGTCTTGATAATTGAATCTTCCTAAAAAGGAAACCCTTTAATATTGCGCTGCTATAGATATTAACACCAAACAAATTTTATGCTGTTTCGTCAACTCTCCCTAATTAGATTTTTCCTTTTCTAATGCTGACCTATAGTCTAGATTCTTAGTCGTCATTTATTTTGTACATGTATTATTCAAGCTTTCTTAACTTGTATCTATCACTAGAGTTTCTTACAATTCTGTATTATCAAGTAAAGTTTACCTGTGGCCATAAACTGAAAGGATGGTGTGTAATCCCAAAGAAAGACAACTTAATTGAGAACCATACTATGGTTCTTAGACAGTTGTATTGCTTGTTTTGATGCTTTAAATGGCCTTAATAATGGTGTTGAAAATTTGACTTCTGTTGAAAATGTCGAAAATAAGGAAGTGATTCTAGCTCTTCTTGCTCTGCCTCCTGATGTCAAAGAGGCTTACAATACAATGTTTGCTGATGAGTCTCTATTTCAAGAAAAAAAAAAAAAAAACATAAAATAGAAAGAAATCTAGAAGAATTAGGTCCAACAATCATTTTATTAATGTTGACTTGGAGTGAGACATTGAATTTTTACAAATTTTTTGTCTGGGGTTTTATTTCTGATATGGTCAGAGGATGTCCTTGAAAGGTGCTATCTATGTCAGAATATATCTTGTCAGAAATGTTAATATATCATGTCAGAAATGTTTGTTGTGTTTAGAGATAGTTGATTTTGTAGTGCTTGCAGTAGATTATGAAATTTTTGCTCTCAATCTTGCCTTGATACTATTGGTTATCTGATGAAGTGCGAATCCTGGTGTTCTTTTGTTGGTCTTTGGAAACGGGTAGTTTTATTCTTTGTTGCTTGTAGCTAGAAATGAAATAAGGTGGTTGTTCAGCATTGTTCAAGATGCTTTTTGTAAAATTTTAACCGAAAGGAATGTGCATGTTGCTGCAAAGTGGGAAGAGGAACATCTTGCTATGGTTGGCAAAAGTTGACTTTTTGTTCAATTTGGTTCAAATTTGACTGTCTACTTCTTCAGATAGTTGTTCTTGTCTTGCTTAAAATCTAGATGACAACAAACAAACAAACAAAAGAATCAAGAGGATGGATGGTTAGTTCACCATCTTTTATTCCATTACTTTTTCGAAAGGACATTATTGCTTGTATGAAACTTACACAGAGATGAAACCTATCGCAGAACAGTGGCCTTCCTTGGATATTGTTGGTGGAATAAAAACTTTGTCAAAAAATGAATGGTATCATTTTACCTTATTGATCATATTGTCTCAATTAACTTAAGGTTTCCTGTCGATTTACTCAAGAAACTAACAAATGTTACTAATCTCCATCAATTGTTTCATGTAAGAAACTATCTTGACAGCACTCGTTACTCCTTTCCATTCTCACATAATGTCTACATCTTTCCTTTTTACCATTGATAGCTTTAGTGATATTTCCACTTACTTGTGCAATTGCATGAGTGTGAAAAAGGGATTTGAGGATTGTTTTCACTTAGAATCTCTTCATCTGGTTTCTGTCATCTCATTTGAATGCAACCATTAATGCAAGTTATGTCCCTTTCTTCTTGTTACAGATGTAGTTATGGATGTTTGTAAGGACATGCCGGCATGGCCAGGGAGACATCTGTTCAAGGATGGAGAGCAGAGACGATAGATACTTCGGGCTAAGACAGAAGGGCGCGGAGTTGTGGAGTTTGAATGTAAGAATGCAAGAGAGTATGAAATGTGGATGCAGGGTGTCTCAAGGCTTCTCTCCATTGTAGCTGAAAGGAAGAGAAAGCATCACAAATAGCTAAAACAACTGATCTTTTTTGTGCCAAAAGAAACTTGTGTAATCCAAGTGCAAATGACACTACTATCTGTGTCTGTTTCTATCAATTCATATACAAAACAAAGAATATGCATTTTCACTATATAATTATATTGCTTTTATGGGGTCAAGCGTGCATTCCTATTGTGTCCAAGCAAAATGATTATCTTGAAATTATATATTAATGAAATTAAGATAGTTTGTTACATATTCTCAACCTTTTGGATACTAGAACAAGGTAGTGAAACTATCCAAGTTAGTTTAAAATTTCATCTAATAAATGATATATTTGTATTCTTTATTTTTTATATGAATATATTATGTTAATCTCAATTTTAAATATAATATTACTTTAATTTAATCTATATCTTAAAAAATATAAATAACACAAAATTATATATTTAATTATTTTAACGAGCATGACACCGCGCTTTGCACAAAATCCATCATGTTTTGTATGAAAATAATCTTTGCATCGCTTCTTACAGAGCTGATCACTGTCAGGGCCGCCCGAGCAAAAGCTTAACCAGGAATAACATGGCTCCGAGTCTGGGAGAGGACTAGCCTCACCATCTGCTATATGCACGTTGCTAGCTGCATCAAAAACTAACAAATATATACCACAATATAATTAAAAAAAAAACTATTTGATTAATTATATATGTATGTATATTTATAGTTAGATAATGTGTGTGTATATATATATATGTATATATTAATAATTGATATATTATTGTAATAAAATAATGTGTAATTAATTCAATTGATGCTTTATTTTAAATTTTAAAATTTTATGAATTTAACATTAGCAAATGATGTATTATTTGGAAGAAAATATTTATTAATAAATATTAATTATTTATAAAATTATAATTATATCTTAATTATAAAAAAATGGCGAATATCATAATTACATTGTAATTGTTGATATCAGCTTATATAAAAAAAAAAAATTATTGTACATTAATTATAAACTAATTATTGTTTATTCTTAAAATATAATTATTTACTATTTATTATTTACAATTCATGTATAAATAAAACTTAGTTATTTATTTAAATAAAATAATATATTTATATATAAGACTTAATAACGATTCATCAAATTAAAAAAAAAATTATATATTATATAAAACTAAATCATCTTAAATTATTTATTAAACAAATAAGCATAATATTTAATTATAGGTGAAATATGAAACATAAGTAATATATACGTAACAAGTTATTTAAATAATTAAATTAATTAATTTAATAATTTATTTATTTACTTTAACTCATTATTTAATTAATACATTATTTGATAAATAAATTACTTAGTAACAATAAAAAAATTTACTTAATTTTAATTAATTTTCTCAATAATTATTTTAATTGTATTAATATTAATTTATTAAACTTAATAGATTATTAAATAAATATCACACTATAATTATTTTTTTATAATAAAAAAATTAAATAAATATGAATATTAATATTTAATGAAGATTAGTGTTTTTTTTAAGAAGATTAATTTATTTATTATATCAAATTAAAACATCTTAAATTATTTATCAAATGAATAAATGTAATATTTAATAAATACATTAAACATTAATTATAACTAATACATTATTTAATTAATAAATAATTCAATTAACTTAATTCATTATTTAGTAAATAAATTATTTATTAAATTTAGTTAATTTTCTCGATGATTAAATTAATTAAATTTGTAAATATAAGTTTTAGAATTTTTTATGTAGTAAATTTTAATATTTTCATATATGTATATATTAATACATTATTTGATAAATAATTACTTAGTAACAATAAAAAAATTACTTAATTTTAATTAATTTTCTCAATAATTATTTTAATTGTATTAATATTAATTTATTAAACTTAATAGATTATTAAATAAATATCACACTATAATTAATTTTTTACAATACAAAAATTAAATAAATATGAATATTAATATTTAATGAAGATTAGTTTTTTTGAAGAAAATTAATTTATTTATTATATCAAATTGAAACATCTTAAATTATTTATCAAATGAATAAATGTAATATTTAATTAATACATTAAACATTAAATATAACTAATATATTATTTAATTAATAAATAATTCAATTAATTTAATTCATTATTTAATAAATAAATTATTTATTAAATTTAGTTAATTAAATTTATAAACATAAATTTTATAATTTTTTAAGTAGTAAAATTTTAATATTTTCATATATGTAAATATATGTATATACATATATATACAAATGAAGTGAGAGTGATAAATGAATAAGTGATGTAAAAGATAGAGCGAGAAAATAAGGAGGTAAGTGGGTGCTTTTTAGGGTGTAGGATTTTTTTGGATGGATTGTGAAGAGTTTTTTGAATAAAAAATTATAGTGTTTTGGGAGAAATATGGAAAAATGTGCTTGCATTTTGAAATTTTTTTAGAATTTGAAAAAAAATTCTCCAGAACATAAGAGAACAAACCCTTAGCTTTTCCAGAAGAAGGCTTCCCAGACCCTACCCATAAAAAGCAGGTCTAGAGAAGAGGCCCAATCCACTGACCCATGGGTATTGGGTAAAATCGGGCATGGTACATTCAATTTTGGGTCTTTTCTGAATATGGGCTTAGGTAAGGTAAAATTTTATGCATTGACGAGATCATTTGTCACATTATAATATTCCCAAAATAAAAAATACGATTGCTTACCCCATTTTCGATGATAATACCACAGTTTTTATTCCCGTACCTACAACTATCATTTCAAATTTGAAATACCTATTAATTTAAAAATAATTAAAATTCACTAATTAGTTAAAGAATAATTCCTTTTATATCCTCTTAAGATAATAGGATTAACACTAAATTTAATAATAACTAATTTGACAATATTTTTTTGTTATCTTCACAAAACATGGGACCTGCACTAAATTTAATAATATTTTTTCGCTTCAATATCGTTTAGTTAATAAGAAAAAAGAAGACAATGGGATATACATTAAATGAAATCATAATATTGTCTTAAATTATTTAACAATATTGCATAAAGTTTTATTTTCTATTTACTTTTTCTCAAAATTTCTACCATACTAATTCAATCATATTTTTATTTCACATGAAAATCAATACTCAAAATGAAAATGAGTTAAAGATAATAAAAATAGAGGACGAAAATAAAAAATCAGGCCTTAAAACTATCAACTTATAAATATTTTTTAAAAAAATTACTACTTACTTTTATTTGTAATTTTTTAAAAACTTATCTTATCATTCTATTATTATATCAATCAAAGTTTAATATAAAATACCTATTACAACATCTTAAAACATTTAAAATACATTTTGAAAAAAGACATCTTATAAAAAATATAAATCACGTAAATTTCCATTCCTATGTCTTCTATGATAATTATTTTCAAAGAAAACATTCAAATACAACTTCTTTTTCATTGAGCCCAAGATTTTTAAAAAAAATTATTATAAAAAATTAATTATAGCTAGTAAAATCCATGTTGTAGCCTCTATAAGATATCAGTTTTTTTAGTTATTTTCATAAAAATTCAAAATTGATTCCATTTAGAAAAGTAAAAAAGAATAAACATTTGTAGTAAAAATAGAAGAAATACTTAAAAACATGTTGTAGTAAACATTTATACCCCACAAAGGACTGGTCTGTCGTCAGCGTTATTTGTTTTCTAGTTAAAAGAGTTCAAGAAGGCATTAAAATTCTTCCCCTAAAGCTCTTTCCACACTCTTTCCACTGTGACAAGGCCCCTTTCACTGTCCAAGAAAGCACTTTGAAATTTCTTGGCCTTTAAGCTTTCTTATTGCAGGTTTTTCTTAGCCTCCAAGTTTTCGGTAATATTTAATACTTCACTCATAACTCTCTCTTCTCGGGCTGTCTCATTGTACATGCAGACATTATTTGATCAATACCATTAGGTATGTAATAATATTAAGCCTGGTTTTCAATTATTTTCGTGGGTTTTTTCACAGAGAGAATGACTAATTTTGAGTGATACTGCAGCATAGTTTCTGATTGATCAGCCGTGGGTTCAAATGGGTTTTGGATAGTATGCTTGTTTGATTATGCATTATATCTTGCTTCTTAATTTCATGTTATAGGCATATAAAAACTTTGCTTTGTCCATTTCTTTTGTTTGTAACTTGGCTTTAAAGAATACAACTCCCATTCTTGTGTTTCTTGATATTGAACTGTTATTTGAGTTTTACCATCTTTTCTTGATTTTCTTCGGTTTAATGGAACCCCTCCATGGAACTGGTTTTCTTTCATCCTAGAGCAGGGACTTTGCTTCAGTCCCCGAAAGAAAGTTTTGTTCTTCCTGATGATTGCTAGCTTATGCACAAATCCATTACAATATGTTTAAGTCTTGGTTCATTACAGTTTATGATTTCTGTTTGCTATTTCGGCTGGCGGATTTGGGTTGAATATTTATGGTTTCTGTTTACTCTGGATTTCACACTCATTCTTATTTAGGAACCACTGATTTTTGAGAGAAGAAAGAAAGGAGAGATCAATGGAGGGAATTGATGTGACTATGAATGGAGGAAACCAGCAACTTGTCGCCGATGCTCTGCCCTTTGCCAGAAGGTAACTGATATATCGTGCCTTATTCCATATTTAAGATAAAGGTAAGACCTTTAATGCACAAGATACAAAGGAGATGGATGAAAAAGTTTTCAAATGCTTGTATGCATGCATGCCTATTGAGGCAATGTATGTATTTCTTCTTTGCTTTCTCCTCCTTGACTTTTAGGTGCTTTAAACCTTATCCTCGTTGTACCATTAACAAAGAGCTGCAAACTTGTACTTTGCACCTTCCAAATAGCTGCCCGATTCAAAGTATTACTGTCGACGGCAACACCAAATTACTAAAGCAACTTGCATGCGGGGAAGCTTGCAAGAAACTTCATCAAGGCGGTGCCCTGACTGACAACCTTGTCCCAGATATTGTGGACGAAAAAGCTGAACTGCAAGAATTAGGTATTCACAACTTCTTATATTATGCCTTGAACCTTGAAATTAACACAAGGTATAAGATGTTTTCTGTTTCATTTAGTAACAAAAACAGAATGTACAGGAGACGAACCATACTTGGATGAACGTGCAAAATATTTCCCACCAGAATTGGTTGGCTCATGTGGGTCTGGAATGCTTTATTACTGCTATTTACTTGAGCTACAGCCGGACTTTCAGTACAATATCGAACCACAAAAGATTGTGCTGGCTGTTCATACAAGGCTAGATAATCATCTCGAAATGTTGAAGTTTGATTTAGATGTTGATAGGGGAAAGCTGATCGTGCAAGTGAAACTTATTGATCATATTATGCTGAATTCCGAGCAGGTATGCTGAAAAGTTTTAAGCTCATATCATACGTACAGTTTAATAGCTAATGAGAAAAGAAGACAATTTTCTGCATTTTAATTGCTTTTTTTAATACTGTGACTGCAGGTTGCCCTGTCTCAGAGATTTCAAATTATTCTTTTCAGAGTTCTTCTTGATCACAACTTAAATAAGATTCTTGAAGAACTCAATCAACATTCTAAGAAAAATGGTTCTGCTGTGTTTGATTATCTTTTACTTCCATCTCTAGGCTCACATCAAAATACATTGATTGATTGGGAAACCATCAATGCTGCTAAGTACCCAGATAATTTTTCCTGGGACAAACATACTGATTGTTTATCAACTAGAGGTTATAAGCATTATATACAAACAAAGAATGGCTTAGTGTGCCGCTGTATGTTAGAGAATTCCTTAGTATGTACACCTCATAATAATTTGCTGTATTGCATAACCGGCACTTTGGATGGTTATGATGGTAATTCATATCTTGAGCTCAGAAATGGAGAATCTGTTACCTACGAAAAATATTATCATCAGAGGTGCGTATTTTCGTTTTTACATAAGAACTACTGTATTATCTATATATAGTTAAGTTTAATTTAACAAACTGAATACTTATTGCAGACATGGGATCAAATTGCAACATGAAGAAGAAACTCTTCTTAATGCTAAACGGATATTTTCTGTGCGTAACTACCTTCAGAGATGCAGAAATCCAAGCACAAAAGGTTCATTGACTATGGACTGCATGAATTTTTTTCCCCAAGTCATTACTCTCTATTGATACTGACATACACAAAGTGGATCAATGCTTATTCTCTAAGTACATTAGTAAATTCGACAACGAAGTCTTTAATCTGAAAATTTGACTACATGTGTCATGTTTTGCTAACTGGTTTTTCTTTTTTGTGTGCAGAATCAAGTAATCGTTCATGTGAATTACCACCTGAGCTTTGCTCGATCATCATGTCGCCTATATCTGTTTCAACATTTTACACTTTCTCATTTCTTCCATCTGTTATGCATCGGATTGAGTCGCTGCTTATAGCTGCCAACTTGAAAAGTATCCATGCCGATCACTGCACGCAAAATGTTGTTATTTCGCCCCTCACAGTATGTATTACTACTCTCTAGATGATATTTGCATGTGCTTGAGCTTTTTGACATGGTGGATTCATCCGGAGCATGATTTATTTCATGCAGAATTAGTTTTGTCAAACACGTGTCGAAGCGTCATTAATCTTAAATGAGTTATCTTGAGTTAATATCTCTGCTTCAAAAATTTTAAGCATCCTTTTTATATGATCCCAAGTCAACTTGTTTGTATTCGTTAGGTTTTGGAGGCAATCACAACAAAGAAATGCCAAGAGAAACTTCATTTGGAATCTTTGGAGACATTTGGAGACTCTTTTCTCAAATATGCTGCTAGCCAACAGCTCTTCAAAACATGTCAGAATGGGCATGAAGGTCTTCTTAGTCTTAGAAGGGAGAAAATTATTTCCAATGCTGCATTGTGCAAGTGGGGATGCAACCGCAAAATAACGGTAATAAAATGGTACCTTTTTTTTTTTATTTCTTTTGGCTTCCCATTATGAACTGGAAAACGACAATTGGGGATCCACCCAAAACTTGGTTTATTTTGAAAGATCCCCACTTAGAGTTTCCACATTTTTCTCAAAATTCTTCTCATAATATGTGTACTTTTATCAATTTGGGAGAAATTGTTTCTTACCAGTATCAGTTCTAAATATCAGGGCTTCATCCGCCACGAACAATTTGATCCCAAGACATGGATAATACCTGGCACTATTTGTGCAAAACATATACTAGGAGAAGTGATGCTTTCATCATCCAAAAAAGTCTACATTGGGGGAACAAGGAAGATCAAACGAAAGACTGTAGCAGATGTGGTTGAAGCATTAATTGGTGCATTCCTTAGTGCCGGAGGTGAAATGGCGGCATTATCCTTCATGGCATGGCTGGGCATTGATGTTGACCTTGTAAATGTACCTTATACGAGGAACTTCCCCGTGAACCCAGAGTTGCATGTCAACATCAAATTCTTAGAGTCTCTTCTGAAATACTCATTCCGGGATGCTACTCTCCTAGTCGAGGCTCTAACTCATGGTTCTTATATGCTGCCGGAAATTCCAGGATGCTATCAGGTATATGTACATTTTAATGAATGAACTTCACATAGTTACAACTTTTCAGAAAAAGTTTTTCATTTATTTGAGGCAACATTATTTTGGATGTCTGATGAGATTTCATTTTTATTCAGCGTCTGGAATTTCTTGGGGATGCAGTGCTGGATTATCTAATCACGCAGCACCTCTTTCAGAAATATCCCGACCTATCTCCTGGATTTCTAACTGATCTAAGATCAGCATCTGTGAACAATGACTGCTACGCGCAATCAGCAATTAAGGCGGGGTTATACAAACATATACTTTATAATTCACCGAATCTTCACCAACAGATAGTCCGCAGTGTTGGCAGCTGTGACGAATTGCAGTTGGTCTCCACTTTCGGTTGGGAATCTGAGACAACTTTCCCAAAGGTAATTTGTTTAAGGATGTTTCTGTCTTAAATTGGATATGTGTTCTTAATGTTGTTAGAAGAAGCTGCATCTTTTGTGGGATATGATAACGTATTCTTGTCTTTTATGATTGAAATAGGTACTAGGCGATGTTATAGAATCTCTAGCCGGGGCAATCTTTATTGATTCAGGGTACAACAAGGAGATAGTTTTCCAAAGTATGAGGCCTCTTCTTGAGCCCTTGATCACACTTGAGACACTGAGGCCGCATCCAGTGACAGAATTGACTGAATTATGTCAGAGGGAGCATTTTATTTTCAAGAAGCAATCTCGTAGCCAAAATGGAATGACATATTATACGGTAGAAGTTGCAGCAAGAGGGGTTGTTTACAAAGAAACGCAATCTGAGGCTAATAAAAAAGTGGCCAAAAAACTAGCCTGCAAAGCTGTTTTGAAGTCTCTGAAAGAAAGAATGGATACAGGAACAGATGGAAGACATACTTAGTTGCCCTTCATTCCTCAGATGTGGAGAAATGGAATCTCAGTGCAGATTCTCTGATGCTGTTGAAGTTACGGGCATATCTTTCAGCTCTGTTTCTTGAATAAGTAATAGTTTGTAATGCTGATTGCTGAAAGATGGAGCTGAAAGATATGCCTTCATTTTGAGGCATATTTACCATTTGTAAAATTTTAAATTGTATTCTAGGTGGAGAGTCTGCCCCACTAGTAAGTTTTATGCTTTATTGATAATAAATTATAGGTTGAAGAGATGCTCTGTGGCATATTTGGAGAAAACTGCGTTCTGCATAACATATGATTTATGATAGTTTTGACTCTTCAAATCCTTTGGGTCTTTGGCAAGAACCATTTAGATTCTTTAATTCTTTAAATAACATAGCTATTGGTATTGAGATTAATGCAATCAACTATGTCTTTTCCAAAAATTGGTCAACTATCTCTTGTTTTGTTGGACTAAAAAATTTTCTTCTTCTTCGGTGGTCATTTGTGGTTATAGTAATGGACAATGAAAGGCAATTTGGACACATTCAAATTAAAGGCATATATATATATATATATATGTTATGATGAATTAAACGCAGAAAGTAAGATGAGGAGACAGAAGGGATATCAGTACCATTTGGCAAGTACACCACAAGATCCCACACAGAGTAAAATGGTCACAAAGAGTGTACGATATGATTGAGAAAACCTAAAAAGAATGGGATGCCAAGAGTTGAGTAATCCTATTTTATCATCTTACATTTATCAGTGTTCAATTCTCACTCAGACCTCTAACTACGGAAACTAATGCGAAGAGAAAGAGCTATAGGAAATTGTACCAGCCTAAAGCAATTGAGCAAACAAAAAGGATCTTATCCAGGAGTAGTGATACTTGTGGTACAGCCAGCAAAACCCTGCTTCTGCTCATCATCAGGTATGGAGGTGGTAATGATAAGTTTTCTACAACCCAATCTTTAGCTTAACAAGTGTATCAATTCCCAGAATCATCAAAAAGCAGAACCAGGGTGAGTGGTTCTTGAGTTCTTACATTTTTATATGCAAGTCACCCAGAAATCCCAATCAAAAGTATCAACTTTCTTAAGAAGATATATTTTTTGCAACAGTTAAAAGGCAGTGATACATCTACTTCAGAGTCTGGTTCTGAGGCTGAAGATATTGCTTCACCAAAAGCCATGAGAAATTGTTCACACCTGCGGTTGACTCCAGTTCGTGAGGAGGTGGGCCTTGGTTAATTTCTAAAGTTCCCTGCTAGAGGAAATTTCTTTTCTTGCAATGGCATCTTTTCCTGCACTTCAGGTATGTCCAAATAACAAATGTTTCTGTAGTCGGCTATAAATTAATATTTTATTAGTGAAAGAAATTTTGGAGAAGTCCAAGAATTCTCTTAAGCAAATTCAAGGAGATCTACAGCATTCAAAGCATTCATATCGCGGAGCTCATCAAATTTTAAGATCGTTTTTGGAATGGCAGAATTAGATGGTTAGATTAGAAACTGAATTCACAATTGATAACTTTCAATTTCATTTATTTGTACAAAATTTTCTTATCTTGTAATTTCAAGTTTTGCAAATAACACAATTTGCACTTATAAATTTCTGCCATGTCCGATGGGATCATCTCTACCTCTCATCTCTTTCCTTTACAAAAAAATTAAAGTATCAGATAACAACCAACAAGACCGCATCACTGAAATTTGAAGATACTATGAATCTTCTTGAATTTGATTTGAGAGAAATAATGCTAATTCAAGGGCTTCACATTATAATATCGAATCAAGCGCTAAAATATATGAGTTCTGCGAAGAAAGCTTTGAATGTCGTGGATCTCCTTGAATTTAATTTGAAGAAAATAACACCAATTCAAGGGCTTTGCACTTTAATCTCAAATGAAACGGGTCAATTGATAGAATATACAAGCTACAATAAAGCTTCTAATGCTAATGATCAAGTCCAGTATGTAGATTTTTTAGTTTTGTTACTTCAAGTAACTTGCCACCACATAAATTACTACTTTAAAAAAAAATTATCCAATAATGCTTTTACGAAATTTAAATCCTGTTGAAGGATTTTGTAATGGAACAAGATTAATTTTTTGTAGATTTGGTGACAATTTTATTGAAGCAAAAATAGCAATAGGTGATCATAAAGGCAAATTAGTTTTTATACCTCGAATTCCTTTAGAATGTACAGACAAAGAAAAATGTCCTATATCATATAAAAGATTTCTATTTCCAATCAAACCATCTTTTGCTATGACTATCAATAAAGTTCAAGGACAAACCTTAGATTATGTTGGAGTTCATTTACCACAACTAATTTTCTCTCATGGACAGTTATATGTAGCTCTTTCTTGTGCAAAGAAAACTAATTCTATAAAGTTTCTCATTGAACCATTGTTAATACAAGACAATGTCCAACAATACACAAAGAACATTGTCTATCAAGAAATCTTTGCATTTATAAATATAAACTTCTAATTTTTTGGATGTTTAGTTTAACATATATTTTAAACTAAATAATTTGATTATAAATGCTTTTTTGTATTATACAATGTATTGTGTGTTTTATTTTAAAAATATAATAAAACCATTTTCCACTAAATTATTTATTGTGAAACTACAGGTGCTATTGATCAAAATGCAGAAAATCTATTGCACATCAATGATATAACACCTGAATTGGAAACTTGGAGTGTCAAAGTGTTGATAGAATCTAAGAGTTCTGAGCATCAATCAACTCACAGCACAAAAAGATACCAACATATTACGTTAGTTGATGAAACGGTATTTCAATTAACTTTACATATACTTTTTTAATTAAATTATACTTTTTTAATTTATTTTGCAAAATAAATTATTTAATTTTAATTCATTGATTAGGATAACTTCATATTATTTCTTGGGCAACAAGACCGGCCATCAGTACATTAAGGCCCCGTTTACTTTGTGATATGGGATGTAAGGTGATAGGATAAAATGAGGGATGGAGAGTGGGGATTAGGATAATTTTATATTTTTTAAATTATATTTATTTTGTGGGATAATATGAATGATAAAAGTGGATAATTGTATTGAATGTTTACTTTGATGAATTATAATACGGGGATAAATTATAAAAGACTAAAGTACCCATAATTAAAATATTTTTCTACTTAGCATAAAGAAATTAAATTTTCTCTATTTCAATACAACATCCAACTATTTCTTCTTTTTTTCCAAACATTAAGAAATTAATCTTCCTCCATTCCAATACAACATCTTTAAACATGAAAACAAAATCTTATAATTCAAAGAACTTAGGGTAATTTTTTTTCCATTTTATTATTAATGTCATTAGATAAATTACATTTATATATATATTTTTCTTTTAATTATTTTTAATATAAATATATTTTTAATCATATTTTAACTGTTTGATTGGCACCACAATCAAAAGTTCTTTGAAGCTGTGGCACCATTTAATCAATGGGGCATACTACTGTAATTAATTGTGAATAGTTGGGATAAATTTATAATTTTTACTCATCATCCCATTCCTTGAATAAAACTGCCATAGCTTCTGGGCTGATGGGCCATCCTTCATTTAGTCTACACAGTTGCGGGCTGACTGGATTCTATCAGGCTTGCATCAAATCAAGTAAACAAAGGGTCATTTGGGTTGGGATGTGGGCCTTCATCCTTCAAAATCCATGAAAGTAAACAATCTCTAAACAACCAGCTGTGTTTATTTTGATGGATAAGATATGTGAGGGAGTGACAGATAAAATGCACTCATTCCACATTTAGTGTATATTTGACTAAACTTATTCAAAATATCTTATAAACTCCTACATCTTATAAGATTTTTTTGGAGCTTATAAAATGCTAGATTTTTTTTAAAAAATAATTTCTTAAAGTATTTCAATAAAATAAAATTTTGAAGCTTATAAGATGTTAGTAACGGCAATTTCGTATTAATATGCTTAAAATTAAGAGAATTTGTTAATATCCTAAAAATAAGATAGGAATTCTTTTTTTTTTAAAAAAAGAACTTATAAGCTCTTAACATCTTATTTTAGAAATTTATAAGCTCTTTTTTTAAAAAAAAATTCAAGCATTTTTTGACATCTTATAAACTCTTCAAAACATCTTATAAGATGTTTTGAAAAGCTTATAAGCTCATCCAAACACCCTTATAGTAAATTTATATATTATATTTTAATTTATCTATATACTAATCATACCAATCAAACATAAAATTAAAATATTCTATCCTAATGGGCTTAAAATGTATCCTTTGGTTATGTATCACTTCTAATCACATCATTCCAAACAAACGAACCCTTAAAGGATAAAAGAGTATGTGTAATTTATTGTCTTTACAGAATTCGCTTTAATTTCAAAATAAATATTGGAATTATTTCATTTATTATTATTATTATTATAATTATTATTATTATTATTATTATTATTATTATTATTATTATTGTGTACGTAATTTGGACATTTTATAATTTTAATATATATATATATATGTCCTTAATTTTATGCCGAACATTTCATACAAAAGAAATTTATATACTAAGTATATAAATAAAAGAAATATTTTTTCTATATGTTTTTCACCATGCTTCCGACAGCTTCATGCCGGAGAGCATATATACTAATATGACTATTGCATGAAATATGTATCAGAAGAGAATCTTTTGCATTAAAAAGCAGCGAACCATATTTTAATTTTATTGGCAGTCCAATTCATGATGAATATTTCTCAACCCTATAGAAAATGTAAAAGATCAAAACTTATGGATATCAATTTGGTTTAGAATCCATGGACTCAACTCAATATTGTTACAAGGTCTTATTCTATTATATATTGTTGTCATGTGTGAAAAACATTAAATTCTGAAAATAATACTCATTTGCTTTTCTTCTTTGATCATCATCACGTCCAACGGGAACATGACTTCTCAAAAATTAATCATGAAATTTTAAAATTTAAAATTAAAATATTAATAATTTAAAAAAAAAATGCGAAATGTTTGAAATCCTCACTGCCCGTTTCCCGCCACTCCCCACCTCTTCAACTTTGAAGCTTTCCCCTTGCCTCGTTCTCCCAATCAAAAGTTGGGACATGTCCACACTTCATGCTTAATTAAAAAGTAAATAGATATTTTTTTAAATAAAGAACGTCATATCTGTATTTAAAAATTAACAAATATAAATATAAATAAAAAATATTAATTAATAATCATTTCATATGCTCAATTTATAAATATTAGTTGAAACCCACGTCCCAACTTTTCACTCCAAAACTCTACTTTCAATAACCCCCCATCTTTCCTCCAAATTTGTACCTCTTAACTTTCCTCCAAAATTACCTTTCAATTTCTCCTCCATAATCTATTTTTCTTTTTCTTTATAAATAAATTTGAGTGCCTATCCAATTTCCTTTAAACTTTACTACTTTCTAATTTTTTATATTTATTTAACATTTAATAACTATATGACTTTTCTTTATTTTTATAGACATTAAATTCATAAGCGTTAATAATGTAAGTTAAACAAAAATAGAATATATATATATATATGAAAATATTATATGAATAATAAGATGAAAAAATAAAAATGTATATGAAAATGTATTATAAGAACCTAAAATCCAATGAAATATTTATGTAAACAAAATAAATAAATATTTATTTGTTAGTTTGGCTTTTTCTTCTGTATTCTTAAGATTGTTAAAAAATTAAATATTATGAACCCATCAAAGTGCATTGTTTTTCAAAAAAATTTATTTAAATGAATATTTATACACATAATTGTTTAAGATTTTTTATAAAAGAACAATGAAACGGAAAACGAAAGTTAAACTACAAAAAGAAGAAAAAAAGCATAAGAGCAATTAATATTTATTTAAGTTGATCTTATCTATTTTCTAGTTTATAACATTTCATTTATTTTATTTTATTTTTAATTACATGTCACAAAAATTAAAGGGCACAATAGAGAAAAAATGGAATTGGATATGCATTCTTTGTTGTTAATTGAGATTTCTTATATAATGTAGATGGGAAAACTTTTTTCCTATATAGAGATTTAATTGAATATTAAGACATTCTTATATCGATAAACATGATTAGTGGACCATAAAAGCCAAAAATAAATTTATGTGTAAGAGTAATAGATTGAAACAAAAACAAGTCCAACACAAATTGCATGTGCATGTTTTGCGGAGTTAAGAACTTTAGATAATAGGCAAAAATAATATATCTAGCTAAACTTTAACCATTGTATTATTTTTTTCTATTTTAAATTTATGTTTCTTATGTCAAATCTGATAATCTAATTAAAACAGAGTAGTATTATCAAGTGCATTAAACTAGTATAAAACTACTATTATGCAAGACAGATTGAAGATTTTTTTAAAAATATACAAAACAAATATATGATGATTAAATTTATGCAATAATATTGAAATAACTATCTAATTTTTCTTTCCTCTTGAATCATGGGAAAAAACCTACCTATTCAAGGAATAATCACAAGTGTGAAAAATATCTTTTTAAACTTGTAAAAAAGTGAATAAGTTATAAAATATAAAATATATAAAGCCAAGCCAAGAGTTTGGGGAAGGTTAATCTACAATACATATAGGGCTTGTTTGCTTCACATAATAAGGCATGATAGATACATTTTCAAGTCATATCTTTTGTTTGCTTCATATTTTTCTGGCTCATAATACCTTTGCTGCCTGATATGGTATCATGGGCTAAGTTGGTTTATGGATTACGCCAAAATGGCCTAATCCATTTTCCATCCTTTTGAAATATAATATGATAAGAAATGAAAAAGTCATTTTTATCCCTCATATGAAAACACTAACCATCATTTTGGAACTTTACTTTCTTAGAAGTTAGGGCATTTTGGACATTACAAAATGTAATCATATTAAGCAATCTTGCCAATCAAACACTATATAGTGTCAAGTGTGGGACATCACCTATTTCTAAAATCAAAACAAATAATAGATGACATGGTATTGGATACCATTTCTAGTTTATGTATCATTAGTATATGAATTTTGCCTAATCCTATATGCCCAAGCAAACAAGCCCATAAAGTATTGGAGCTTTAGTGGTGTGTTATTTTTCTAAGTTGATATAATTAAACCAATTTCAAATAATAATAACAATGCAATTTTTTTCTTCATTTCTCTATTTTTTTCTGGTCAATTATATTTTTTTTTTTCCTTTTTCCTCCTATTACTTTATTTTATCTTACCATTTTTTTTAAAATTATAATGAAAACTTTAAATAAGTACATTGAAAATAATTAAAAATAAAAATAGTAAATAAATCATCTTGTTACAATAAAATAATTTAGATCCAAAATTAGTAATAAATAAAGTTTGTATAAATGAATTTATTTTTAAAATTTCAAAAATATTTTATTCAAAATTATAAGAGCACCCCATTCATAAATATTTTTTCTTATAAAAATTTATTACTTAAAATTTTTCTGCTTTTATCTTATCAAACTTTTAATATAATTAAAATTCTATTTTAATTTTTCATGTATACATAAGCTCGCACCCGCGCACATATGTACACTTGTCAAGGTTCAAATATATCTTGTTGTTCTTGATATTGCATGAAGCTTATTGCACCCATCATGTTAACCATGTAAAACTACATTTTTTAAAATAGAGAGAAATTAATGGTACTGTGTAAAATAATGGACAAAACCTGTAGCACTAACATTATATTTGGATCATCGATTTTGACGAGGTAAAGAAAAGAAAATGTTCAGCAAAATAATTTTGATTATTTGGTTGGCAAGGAAAATGCTAAAGAAAGAAAACTTTGGGGAAAAAATGTAGTGTATCCATGAATTTCCTCACAAAATGGTGAATAAAATGAAGGAAAAGTCTATTTGAACTCTCTTTTATTCTCCAACACATTCACCACCCCTATTTTCCCATCATTTCCTTCATTATTTTCTTTAACAACCAAACAAATTTGAGATTTTATATTTTTTTCGTTTTCTTTTCCTTTTGTCTAATACTTTCATTTTCTTATCAAAATCCTTCAACCAAACACAATGTAAATAAAATATTAAACTGAAAATACCTAAAAACTTTTATTCTAAGATTGAATCTTAATTTTGATAAGAAAAATAAAAATAAAATAAAAATATTCCAACCATGAAAGACAAATTGCTATCTTTGACGCAAGAAAAATATATTTCTTAATGTTTTATGATAAAATTCAAACATTTATCTATAAAACATTAAATGCTTAATGTTTCAAAATATCTATAATAAATATATATATAAATATCCAACCATTAAATGTTTAATATTATATATATATATATATATATATATATATAAAGCATCATACTAATGGAATAAACATCTTAACGAAGATCACTACTCTTGAAACATTTCATCTGGTAGATTAAAAAATTATTTATCTTATATACCTGAAATCCTCAAGAAACTGATAATAAACCTTGAAGAAATTAAGAATGTTCGCTAAAATTATTGAAAAGATAAAGAACTGAAAAGGAACAATTAAACATAACAATAATAAAGATAACAATAATAGAGATACAAGTTAAAATATAAAACCACGAATAAAAATAGCAAATACAATTGAATATATCATATTAGGAGAAATAATAAATCACAGTAAAACCTTACTGATTCTCCATACCAGAGTCCGATTAATTTTATTTCTAATAATATTTTGGGTTTTCAAGAACATAGGAGATGAGGAATTATTTCTCACAAGAAAATAAAAGAAATTTTGAGTATTCATGCCAAAAAAATCAACATCCCTTTTATCCAGAAGCAATGTTGATATACATAATGATCAAGAAAGTCCCACAGAACAACAATAATTAAGTCAAAATTAAAATGAGAGTTTGATTCCAACAAGCTCAATGAGACATTATATCAAATGCCTACCACTCAATTTCACCAACTAAACCTGCAAAAACTAGAACTCAAGAAAACCAAATTACTCCCAAGAGGCCTCATTCTACTTCACGAAAACTTTACCCCGAAGATGGCTTCGGCCCCCTCATCACTGTCTCCGCGGATGTGATGTTCTGGCCCACATTCTCGGCCACCACTCTTTTAAGCCCGCCAATGCAACTTATTTACAGTTTTCCAGTCCTCCACAAGGTGTCAAAATTACAGGTCTCTAGTTCTTCTCATCATCTTCTTCTTCGCGTTCCCCATGGCGGCAAAGTCTTCCTTGGAAAACTTCTTCTTCGCTGGTTTCAGAGACTTGGTTCATCTTTTGCTTTTTGCTCCCTTATCTAATGGACGGAAAAAATGAAAATTTGACTTTTACAATAAGGGCATATCAGTCTTTACACAAATTAAAAATTTTCAGCCACCTCTCGTACCTATACAGGTGGCAATAATTTATTGATTGTTATGGTTCAACAGGTAGGAGACTGTTGAACCAGAGACTGCCCCGAAAGAGGTTTTAAGGAAAAATGGAATGTGGGTCATGGATTTTAATGTCAAATTACCTTTACAACCTTAACTTAATTCTATGTGTTGATTAATGAATAGGCTGTTTTGGACATTAATAAATTTGGTATGAAAACTGCCACTCTAGAGAAAAAAATATCTTCTTTTTTATATTAGTAATAAATAGATAATAGATATTGTAAACTTTTAACGTTGTCCAGAATTCATAATTTTACTTGTGCCACCAGTACTTACATAACCCGTGAAATCCAAAAAAGGAAAAGAAAAAAAAGTATATATAGCTAGGTAGGGTGGTGGGTTCGAGGCTACCGGTACTTAGATTAGAATTGTACAATTAAAATTGCTTCAGCCAAAGACATCGCTAGAATTGTGCAATTGAAATTTCTTCGACCAGATACGTCACCCCCACTAAGTCACATTATGCGCAACCAGGGTTGATGAAAAAATTCTTGTTTTATTCTCAACACAAAGAATCTCAATTTGCAAGATTTTCAGAGCATGTGCATATGTATGCATCTGCACATTTTCGTTTTCCCTGATATAATATTACGGTACTTCTATTATAACCAAAATATGCAAACCAGACAAACTAGACAATACAAAAAGGAAGAAGAAACTTGAAGAAAACCATCTTACACCACACAAACCTAGTAATTGAACTTAAAACAAACCTGGTATATATTCACATGCATTCATTTTTAACTAATTCTTAAGAAGCCTACGAAAGCATCCAAACTCGAGTCGCTCTGATTATATCCGTCAGGGAAATAACGCCGGCAAGCAAACCTAATTAGTCGACGACCCAAACTCTATGCACATGGTTGTTGACGACCTTGTCCACCACCACCTCCCCAAGGAGGGATTCCGGCCGGCAGGTGATAAGTTCCTTGATGGAGTTTCTCAAGCCTGTGGCTTCATGTAGGGGTACCTCTGAGAGATTCTTGATGAAATCGATAACATTCATTTGTAAGCAAGTATTTAGCAATGATAATGGGCATCCTCGAAGATCTGTGGCAGAAAATGTTCCCACGAGCTTCTCCTCCTTGCCCTGAATTCCGTTGGGTAGTTAGGTAGCTCGTTATAATAATCGAGGCTATTCATTGAGTGAAAAAAAAATTCAAACCCTGTTAGCGAAATCTAAGGATAATAGTTTAAGCATAATCGAACTCTCCGCAGTATCCGACAAAAATCTGAGCAGAACGTGCCAGGATAATTCAAGGGCGGACCAAGCCCACATTGTCTAGACCAACTTTGTCACATTACTTAGGGAACATATATAATTTGGTGCTCAATTGCATGCTAAGATTTCTAAAATAGTATCATCGTAGATCAAATTTTGAATGACTTGAGATGATCCATTTCTGTAACCAGAATTGCCTTTGATGCCAAATAAATGGTCAACAATACTATAACTAGAATTGTCACAACCCTTCCAACTACGAACCCGAATGGACAGTCGATCCAATGTAATTGTTTTTACACTTATATATTACACTTATACGTTTGAGGTTCATTAAAATACAAATTTGGGGATGTGTGCATGTGCAAATAACCTTAAGAGAAAGGACATCCCAACTATGAATATTTCTAGCCCTAGATTTTATATTTGTGTCTTCATGTTCATTATTTATAAGAAAACTAAAATTATCAGTAAATTTCTTTATCCCATACCTGCGCCCTAGAGTTGGTTCAACGGGCACATGTAAATTTTTTCGAGCATTCGGTGCTATAATGAGTCTATTTTTTTTTTTTTACCCATCACAAACATGCAAGCTAGAACCCTCAAGAATACATATTCTCAAGAATTGTCATAGTCCTAAACCAGATTCCTAAAGGAAAAGGAATTAAACGAATCTTGGAATCCTATATTGTTGAGAGGAACTTACATTTATAAGCTGTCCATGTTCTTCCTACATGCCCTCAGTAGATCTAACAATAGGTACAGCATTAAGGGATGCTCTGTTCATGCACCTAATAGCGTCGATCACTTTGGTTTTATCCGACACCCCCAAAACAATATCGCTTACCGCTCCAAATTCTTTGACTGGGTGTGCAAGAATACCTCCTAGCTCATGCTCGTGCGCCTTCATGAACTTGAGGAGATCCATCTGCGTAACCATCCGATAGCTCGATGCAGACTCCACGAGTTCGACTCCAGCTATATTATCCATGTGGCTGTCGGCCGGAACTAAAGCTCGATGTATTCCTTTGCTGAACACTTCCATACAATCTATTATGCTGCACGTGCAACAACAAAACGTTAGACGTTTTAATCATATATATATATATATATATATATATCAACTCAGCTTCACATATTCCTCCTAGGGCCTGATATACTCGCCCTCATCTCCTGTGGGGATTGTTTGTACATTAACCAAAATCATAGACATCAGCGGTTACCGATTGCAATCTTCTTTGTCTTCAAACAAACTAGTCAACGGAACACTACAAACTAGTGTGAAATATAAGAGTCCCACATTAAACCAAGTACTTTTGAGAATTTTTACTGACAACCTCTACTTCTTTGTTATGGCGCCGATTTGGCTTCGAACAGAGTTTTAAATGGTGTTTGAACAAAGTGTATATTTATCAATCCCATATATAAACCCCCACAAGGATTGAGAATAAGCTTCAAACAGGTGATCATAACAAGACATATTTATTAGACAGATTCATTAGATTGGCAGAAGTTCATGTCCCATGTCGAATGAAATAAAGTCTAGTTTTAGGACACACGCTGCAAAAATAGAAAAAAGTTAAAAAAATTAGGTATTCACTGCTGAAAAATTGCTTGATTACAAATTATTGCTACATATGAAATCGGTTTTAATCTTCTATTCTATTTTCTATTAGATCTATTATTCCATTTCATGTATTCTATTTTCTATTAGATTTTTTATTCCATTTCATGAGTATGAGTATGTGACACATGTATTAAATACTTTTTATAAAAATAATTAATTAAAAATTAAATATACTTGACATAAGTACAATAAATTAGAATATGAGATAAAATAGGAAATTAAATAGAGGATTTAAATGATATCGAATACATATAGCAAATATAATTTTTTAAAATAACAAACCCCAAAAATTATTAGCTAGTACCCATAACCATATTTATTGTGCGAAGTGCAGCAAATTAGCTAAGATTATTTATAAAAAAATTAACATATTGAAAAAAAATAATATTTTCAATTTCTTAACTTATGGATTGATCACAACTGATGTCGTAATTTTTTGTAGGACACTTAAAAAGAAAAGAAAAGAAAATTGGTAATAGGTCTTGGAGAGCCAGACTATTAAACAAAATGACCAACCCAGTATTAGAGTTGAGTGTCCACAAGCTGAGGCTCTCAAGACAATGCCCAATAATCGACGACACAGGAACCTGCAACCTCCGGTCGAGCTCGCCGCCGCCGCCCTCCGCCGTATCGACATGATGCCCTGCAATATGACCCAGCATATCCAACATAGTCACCATCCCAATATAGTGCTTTCTCGCAGCTCCAGTCTGCTTATCCGACTCCAATACCATCGAACCACCGGCACCAATCCAATGCCCCGGCGGCGACGCCACCGGCGCAGTCAAAATCCGGTTCGCCATTAGGACATTCATTGTGTCGGCTAGCGAAGCTGTGTAGGGTACCTCCACCAATCTTTTCTTGTCTGTTATTAGGCCACTCACTTCCTTGTCCCTCAGCCTTTGGGGCTGAGGGGTCGAAGTGCTGCTGTGAATTTCAGTGGCTTTTTCTTCGGGTTTTTTAGCTTGCATGATTGGGAAGATTGGTTTGAGTTTGAGAAATGGAGATGAGAATTTGGTTGAGGAGATTAAGGTTGCCATGGATCTTGTTTTTGTACATGTAAACATGGCAATAAGAGGTGGTCTGATTTATAACAGATATAATTTTTTTAAATATATATGATATTTATAAGTTTTTTTAAAAACTTTCATTTAATATGAATTAATTTTTTTATTTAATTTTAAATTTTTAACTTAATATAAAATTATTAACACTTTAATTACTTAATAACCACTAATTTACTTCAATTACTTAATTACTTTTTGTCCCCATGCCTCTCTTGATTTTCTTAAAAAAAAAAAAACAACGGAAACTATTTGATTGCATGCCAAGAGGGCATTTAAAAAGAAAAAAACTGAAGAGGCGTGGCTGCGTGCCACGCCTCTAGGTTTTAATTTAAAAAAACAGTTACGGCATAGCTAAAGGCGTGGTTGCGTGCCACGCCTTACCATAGTTTTAAAAAAAATTTAAGAATGCGGTAATTTTGTTAAAATTGATTTTTTTTGCTATATTTTTATAAATTAGTCTAGGTTCTGCCACTTGGTAATAAGTTTGAGAGTTGGATGAGCTATTATATTATGGTCACTTTTTAATAATCAATTGACTCAATAATCCTCAAACTTGTATTTATGAGATGGCAATGGGTTGAGGTTTTAGTCACGGTTTGGTAAAACTCATGACCCGTCTCGTCAAGATTTTTATGCCTCTCTTGATTTTCTTAAAAAAAAAAAAAACAACGGAAACTATTTGATTGCATGCCAAGAGGGCATTTAAAAAGAAAAAAACTGAAGAGGCGTGGCTGCGTGCCACGCCTCTAGGTTTTAATTTAAAAAAACAGTTACGGCATAGCTAAAGGCGTGGTTGCGTGCCACGCCTTACCATAGTTTTAAAAAAAATTTAAGAATGCGGTAATTTTGTTAAAATTGATTTTTTTTGCTATATTTTTATAAATTAGCCTAGGTTCTGCCACTTGGTAATAAGTTTGAGAGTTGGATGAGCTATTATATTATGGTTACTTTTTAATAATCAATTGACTCAATAATCCTCAAACTTGTATTTATGAGATGGCAATGGGTTGAGGTTTTAGTCACGGTTTGGTAAAACTCATGACCCGTCTCGTCAAGATTTTTATAGACTCAAAACCCACCCCACCCCACCCCACCCCACCCCAACCCAAACCCTTATTTATTGGACCTGTTAGATTCATTTCAAATATTTTAATTAATTGAAAATATTTTTTTTTAAAAATAATATTACCATAACTTTATAATATGAGAAAATAATATTATTAAAAAATTATTATTTAAATATTTATATATGTGTATTTTAGTATTGCAAACATTATGATTATTATTTATATATACATATTGAATGTATAAGTTATTTATTATGACAATATTTTATTTTTATATAGAATATTTATGTAATATTCACATTTTTTCATATATATATATAATATACATATAATAAATAGAATTAATTTATATATATATATAACATCTAGCGGGGCAGGTCTGAGTTTAAAAATTAAAACCCGAGATCCACCTCAAGACCCGTTTATGCGTTCAAAACCCATCCGAAGTGGGTCAGGGACCCAAACCCATTGCCATCCCTATTTATGACATCCAATTTTAAAAAAATTGTGAATTTTTTTTTCCCTGGTTCTTTATTCCACACAAGTTAATTGAAACAAGTGAAAAATTGAACTATTAAATTCAATTCATCTCATATATCAAATACTTATGAAAGAAAGAAAATTATCTTTTTTTTTAAGTCCAATATTTATTGGAAGTGATACTTTAAATACAAATATACATATCTTGTAAATTATTTTCTTTTTGTCATTCGACCTTCTTTTTATATATATTTTTTGTCAAATGAGTTCTACATCATATATGAACCTTGTATCGCACCTCTTGCTTCAATCGATTCTAAAAAGTCATGTTGTACAAAGAAATGAAAGGATATCAAATTTGATTAATTTGTATTGTATGTGAACCGAATCTTGTCTATTTCAGCTTTGACTTATTATTCTTTTAACCAACCAATTTAACCTTTCAAACCTCTCAAATATGTGTGAAGTATCAACCTTCTTTTTCAACTGAATGAAAGAAAAAAAATAAAATATAAACAAATTTCAGTTTAAATACTTTATTTAAGAAACTCTTACCCATTTAAAAAATAAATGGGATATATCACGCAGAAGCGCGGCATGTGTAAATAAAAAATATACATTGTCATTTATACATGATAGTAATTATTATAGAAAAGACTTGAAAAGACCACTCTGCCCTTGGACCCCAGCTTAATTGCCCAAACATGATATGATCTGCATCTTTTTATTCGAGTCGGGTTGTGACCCGATGCGGGTCATGACCCCGAGCGTCGGACCGTTGATCAAAAGAGGATCCAATGCACAATGAAGTGCCACCTCGATCTGTACTGAAAAAGACAACAAACTACCTATAAAAGGAAAGGATCCTCCCACTTCCAGGTTGTTACTATTCACTTTCACTTTAAAGTTCCTCTCTTTACCTTGAGTTCATTTGATCACTTCAGCACCTCACTAACTTAAGCATCGGAGGGCCCTAGCTGAGGGCGATCTCAGCTAGCCTAATATGTGCTGTTGTGATCAGGTCATATATCCAAAATTCACTTATGCGGTTCCGGGTCGAGGTCAAGGTCATATGCAGGGTTACTTTCTGTAGTCCAGGTCGAGGTCGAATCATAGAAACTTGAGCCGCATCAATACATTCATTAATAATATTTATTGAATTATAAGCTCAATGCATTTTATTTAATAATAAACAGTTGTTTTTTTAGCGTATTACCAAATTTCTTCACAAATTTGTGGGGAATTAATGCGTTTACCATATATTTATCGTGCTATAGATTTTAGCGATAAATTTGTAGGAATTGGACAATCTTATATGAAATCCGCAAACAACATAGTTTTTTTTTTTTTTTGTAGAGAAACGACACTCATTTTGGTCGAATACGAAACCTCCCACATAATACGAGAGATTAATGGCACTTGAGCTACAAGCCACTGGGCTCAAAACAATATAATTATACGGACATAGATTATTTTTCTTAATCCCGCAAACATTTTATGCATAGCAATGGGATCCTAGAAGACGCCGAATTGAAATTTCACTATTGGTGGATTGTATTTTGGGGCACCCAAATCATGCAAATTATTTTGACAATTATGATGAGTTTCAAGAAAATGATTTGAAAGTTCTGTAGAATGAAACTAGACGAGATAAGTCTCTTAACAATATAAACATTTCTTCGACAAATCAATCCGTTTTGGCTCTATGCGATCAAGTTATCGTGAAGAAGCTCCTTTGCATTTGAACCAATGCAATGAAAGTTTTAAATATTTACTTCTAATTAATCCAAAAATTGCAAAAACGGTAGAGAAACTCTATTTTCAAAGATCTGTCCAAGCATTTAGAGAGACATCATGTGCAGGAATTTCTTTGATGCTGGGACACCCAGTGGGGCGCTCCTCACTGTGCATGGATACGTGAAGGACACATATCCATGCACAATAAAGAGAACGTCCCGCTGAGTGCCCCCAGCATCAACAAAAAGATGCGCGGAAATAAACAATCAATTATGAGATACCAAAAAATCAGACTTGCTAGTTAAAGACAAGTGATCTTAATTCTTCAGGCTAGAAACTACCTCCTATTTATCCAACCAACTCTCTCCATTTACCCTGGTTCATTGCTAATTTCCCAAAATTTCCTTTGCAACTAATAAATGAAATAGTCTAGTCCTCAAAAGATTGACAAGATTTCAGGCCAACAGTCTGCCACAGGAATAGCATCTCAGGCTCTCATCATATATTATATTCTGACAGGCTAAAGTATCTCAATCTCTATCCTTTTAAACCAACAATCTCTCTTATCTTCTAAAGCCAGTAGCCTCTCACAAGCAATACCCAACAGAATGTGCAACCATACAAATTGAACCAGAAAGAAAATAAGCAAACTTTGAATCATAGCAAAATGCAAGCAGTAAAAATAACTTGTTCATTCTCTTAAATATATCATTCAGTTAAAAAGAAAGACACTCTAAAAAATTGTAATTCCAATATCTCAAGAGTTCCATCTATCATATACTCATTCTCCTTACTTCAATGTCTATCAACATTTTGAGCTTTTTTACCTTATCACCACACTACATTAGCCCCAACTCTTATTTCCCTTACCACCAGAACTGTGCATTTGTACAAGTTCTACAAAGCCACCTAAAGAGAGCATTTGTTGGCCGAATTTTGCTTGTTACCGCGATGATTGGTCCGGTGCAGAAGCAATTGGGCTCATGCTTGGACCTACACCATTTTCTTGTGGAGGTACAGTCCCCCACTCTCCTTCCGTTTCCAGGGGCTCCAGCACTTGCACCCCACCATCAGTGAGCCCCAATGCAAACTGATTAGGCTCAGTTGGATGGGCCGTGATGACCAACGGATAAGCCCTTGAGCTGTCATAAAGCAGCAAGAGACTATTACGATTGATAAACAAGGACGTAAACTAGTTGCACCATTTGTAGATGGAGATATGCATACCTTGGGCTAGAAGGCAGATAGGCTGTGGGATTGATCCGGCACCTCAGTTTCAGCCCCGCAGCAGTGAAGACACTCACACTCCCATCTTCGAAGCTTGTGTAGATTAACTGGCTGTCACATGAGTATGTAGCATCTGTGATTGCAGGGCTTGATTCCCTGGAAACCCACTGCCAGAAACCAACTATTTTTGAGTTCAAAGTTTTATCGCTCTTAATATTCGTTGATTAAAACTCAATATGAGTTTGAATTTGTAAATTCCCATTACAACATATAGCAAAGAGCTAAGACCAGGATGTCCCCTCATACCTGCTTGACGCATTCCAGTTTGGAAGCCTCATATATGGCTATCTGTGTCTCATGAACAACCAACACATGAGTCTGATCTTGATGAAATTGAACACGTGTCTGTCCGAGAGGATTTGATACACGTCCAGAATGAATTTGCAAGAACTTACTTGCCTTCTTTTCCCAGCCATCTAGACTCCAAACACATATCTGGAACACAGAAGATACAAGGTAACTGAAAAAAATCGAAAAACATAACATGCATTTTTTGGAAAAACCCAGAATAAACAGCGGGGGAGTGGGGACAAATTGCTGTGTCTGGAAAGAGGCCTTTGTATGTATAATACTGCGATAATATGACAAAAGATTACATAATATTGTACACTCTGTATCATTAACTAATTGAGTTTACTAATCCAAAAGGGGGAAGGGGGTGGGGTTATCATTGCATTCTCTAGTCTACTAATTTAGACCAAAACCGTCAACAATTTAAAAGTAAAAACCAAGGGAGATCATTTTTCACATACTTTATGACTGATGTAGTTCCTTTCAGTACAACCAAGTAAAGCCTGATTTTAGTAAAAAATAACGGAATACATGTAGACGAACCTGAGCATCAACTCCTGATGATACAAGAACATCTAGAACACTGGAAAATGCAAGACCAGTTACTCTTTTCTGATGACCTCTGAGCTTGCTTTTTACCTACGCAACACAAGAATCAGATGAGAAAAAGTACATATTTGACATAACTGTGCTTAACCAAGTTTCATTTCAGTGAAGGACCTCATCAACGCGAACATTGTAAATTTGTATGGAGGAATCCTCCATGCCAATAGCAATAACATTATTGTCCTGAGGATGGAAGGCCAGAAATGTTGCTGCCGGTGGAGGGGGCATAAAAGTTGTCATTGTCTGATGAAAAAAAAAAAAAAGAAGGAAAAAACAACAGCAAGTATAAGAATCTAGCTGCACAGAAGACCAATATATATAAGAAAACTTCCAAAAACACAACGATGTTATAACCTTGAATGTCATCATATTGAATAGGGAAATTTTTCCTCCTGATGCTGACATAACATAAGAGTCATTCTTCGAAAGTGCAAAGCATGGAACAGCTTCCTCAAGGTTTGTCTCGCTTATGTCGTTTGTCATTAAGATTCCACTTGAAGGTTGCCAAAGTTGTGGTGGCACAGCAGTGGTTGCCTGCGAAGAAAAATAATCAAAATCATATAAACCAACACGCAAAGGAAATCCATCTAAAAGTAGAACTTAAAGTGAAGTTAAAAACCTTTCCAGTTACATTCCTCTCACTCCGTTGCCATTTCCAAAGTTTGTGGACAGCATTATATGCTAATGCCAAGATGGCACCTCCAGAATTTGTGTAGATTAACCGAATAATCTGAAATGAAAAGAGATTAAGAAATGAGAATAGTCAATAACCACACACTAAACTCAAAAACTCTCCATAGATATAAAAGCATGCAGCACAACAGTGGAAACAGTTATTTATATGGAGAACCACCTGAAAAACAGAAAAACAAATATAATGGTATGATTGGTATCTCCTTATTTAACTTGCTTTTGCAGGATATCTAAATGGCCTCAGTAGCTTGATGATTTCAATTATACACCAAAAAGTAGTTCTTTTTTAAGTATGTCTTCCTGCTTCACAAATGGAGTGCATGCAAGACATTCACCTGAACTTCCATATGTGCTATAATGCAGGCATAAATGGAAAACATCGCACAATGTAACTGTAAATCAAAAGGACCCTAACTATCTAATTCATGATTATAGAGGCTCTTAATCATAAGTGCATATACTGTTTAAGTATTCAGAGACACTATGCTCTTTCATCAAGGAAAAACTTTTTTGACAAGTATAATTTATTAAGAAAGTGCTCAGGGGATGCAGCCCTTCTATGAGAATTGGATCTAAGAGCTATCTGCTATCTATGGGGGAGCTACAACAAATGCTGAAGCTCAGAAATTTCATACAAGCAAACTAGCAGCAAGATATTCAACGGCACTACCACAGATCTAATTTGTAAATTGCCTATTAGAAATAGTTTACAAGGACTATCCAATATTAATCATATTCGCTAATCAGTCAGCACAAGCTCAGATTGCCAACCAAATATGGCTAATATCCAGAGTATTCAATCATCACAGATGTACTTTACATTTCAACCAGTATCCAAGAGACGTAACTAAATCATCTACAAGAAATTGTTGTCCTATATTTATTTGGCTTATCCCAGAAATAAAAACTTAAAAACCGACATCAATAATTCTTCCAGCTGTCCCTTTCCTACCTCGTGCCAAGGAAAAATGTCAAATTGCTTTTTCCCAACACTAATTATGTAAAAGAGTAATTAATATACTAACTATTCACTTGCACCACCCATGAGAAAGCTCACATACATAGACAAATAGAGATAGAAGGCAAATTTTAACTTCAATCAGCAGATCTTTCAGCAAACATTACCCTCACTGACAATAAACTGTCAGGAAGCCTCAGGGAACGAAGTTGAGATTGTTCGTTAATTTCTGTCAGCTTCCAGATCTTGGATTTCTCCAGCTCATCAGAAATTCTGGATTTTACATCCAATAAATTCCTACCATCCCCATTCTGTTACATAGCAGAGAGTCTTTAGTACTAGTATCCCATACATAGTTTAAATTGCATGCTCCTGACTGCATGCAAGACCACTGAGATGTTCAATTTTCTGAAGATACTCATATTTTCTCAAATAACTCAGAGAGATCTAGATGCTCACCAATGTAATGGCAGCACTCATTGGCGAACTTCTATCTCCAGCTATGTTGATTCCCACTGCCGAACTAGAAGAACCAAATGCGCCAATTATAGGTGCCTGCAGAACAAATATTTGAATTAAAAGAACATTCTAATTTTTAACTTCAATTTGGGGGAACTTAATATTTTTACCTTTGAGGTGCCTATGGCACGATTTTCTACAGAGCGCATAACTCGAATACCTTCAGCATTGGCAAGTATTTTAACACCATTCTCACTAGTTGACACAGCCAATAATGCCCCTTCTTTACTGAACCGGATGCAAGGTGAAGCCTGAAAGATGATCGAAATTGCTTCCATATTTTTACTGTTTCTCACAAAGAGCTAGGAAGCATATGTGAAAGGCATTAAGTTTAACTGTTACCGGTAAACCACCATCAGCATCAACACTGGTCAAGAGATTTACGTTGTCCATGTCCCAATATTTAATTTTAAACTCATCGCCAGCAGCCAAGAAGCGATTCTTTGTTGTATCAAATTGCACCACTCCAACTGACCGTTTCCCCAGACCAAGATAAGTCCTCCTCACAGCTCCTTCACTCTCATTCCACTCCACAATGTATGATTCACCATCTTTGTTTGTACCACATGAGAATAACCTACCATTTGTCAGAAAAAAGGGAAGTAAAAGAGTTGGTTAAGAAAAACATGTCAAGAAAAGCAAAAGTGAAACGCAAGCAAAACCAAGATAGTAAGGAACAGAAAATGCTGTTATACCTTGTCCCATCAGCACTGTAGGCCATAGTAGTACAAGAGTGACCTGGAGCATGATAATCCACTCTTGAACCTATATTATCATATAGCCATGCCTTGATCTTTCCATCAACAGCAGTTGAAAAGATGAACTGAAACAAAACAGAATACATTATGATGAGAGGAACAGGCTATAGGGCAACCAAGGAAAAGGAATTGAATTACCCTTTAAACAACACATAAACAAGTAGCGGGCATCAACATTGAAATCCATGATAGATGGAAAGGTGATGGAGACCACCATATACTCCTACTCCTCACTTTACAGTTTTAACTTCATGTATTTCGAATCCTGACTTTAAACTTTTAAATTCATAAATGTAGGAAGTACCAAAAAACATGCAATCATGAGCTTTCAATTTTATTGGCAATAAGTGATGGTTTTTTGACTCAATGTGAAGATTAAACATGGCTATGACCATACCTAGACCCAGAATTAGATGTTAAATCTTCCACACAATTATTTTTCATAGTCCCTCCAAAGTTAAAACACAAATTTCTTTAAAAAGGCCTTTAAGACATAAGCACCTGAATGCTTTCCTTGTGATGTGGGCATAAGGAATAAACAGGGGCCTCATGACCCTCAAACGTATACTGCTTAGCACCCGTGCCTGCATCCCACACCTACGCAAAAACTGTTTCAGAGCTTCTGCAAATAGGCTAAGATTCTTCTGATGTCATGTAGATATGATAAGAATGCAAACCTTGATTGTCTTGTCCTCTCCACAAGTTATAACGCACAATTGCTTGTTCGGATGAGAAAAAGCAAGATCATTGACACTACCGACATGGGCATCAATCTGGAAAAATAACCAAACATGCTCAATCCTCACCTTGGCATTTTTATTTTCACTCAAGAGGAAGGCCAGAGAGACCAAAAGACATGAGAAAGATCATATTATGGAATAGATAACAAAACATCCAAGACAAACCTCAAGATGGTTTCTTAAATCATCGCCGCCGTTATAACCATATAAATGAACAATGTGCTTTGAGTATGCAACACCTAGATCAAATTTGGGAAACAAATCATAGGTGAACAATCAGTCATTAGATCTCAGCCTTTCAATTGACTGAACAAAGGAAGAATTACAATGAAAGTCTGGTGCATATTTACAACACAATCCTCATATAAGTTAGGTCAGGGAAGCCCTCCTAGATGAGACCATCAAGTTATTTTTGATCTAAAACTGAGGTTTGAAATTTTAAGTATGGTTGATTGATCTATAGCATTTTCTTTGGTCAGAAACTCGGTACATTCTAACTAAAGAGATGTCAATTAATCTAAACCACTATCAAAGCTTTAGCGAAGGAATTAATCTAATAGGCTGGATAAAAAGATCTGGGGCCCCCCATATACTTTTGCATAATAATTAAAAGTTAGCATGCCATCATTCCCAATTTGCGTCCTGATAGCGATTTGCAAATCCAGATTTAAATCCAATAATGGAGCCAATTACACCACCAATGATAAGAACGCCTATACAAAATCATTCAAGGATAATAGTGGACAATTGGTCATCAAATTTGAACAGATTTCAAATACAATTCCCGCATGAAAAATATAGTTCAAACAATTTTTTTGCCACCCATACCCCCTCTTCCCTTTTTCTTCTCTCTTTTACCCTCCTTTTGGTAGGTTGCATGAGTATTAAATGAAAGAAGAATTAGTAACCTCTTAACTACATACCAAGAAGGCCTCCATCAGGACTCCACATGACACGGTTCACCGATGCAGTATATTCATTAGCCAAAGAAGCCTACAAGCAAAAGCCAGTAATTTGGCCACAGTTTCAGGTCACGCAAGACAAATGTAGATTTCTCAATAGAAAAACCATACCTGAAGTGTCATCGTGCAAGCTCCAAGTTCCCACACTTTAAAATTTCTAACTGTGAGCCTCTCCCCGCTGCTCACTTCCCAGACAGTAACCTCACCAATATTTGTTCCCACTGAAAGAAAGGGAACACAAACAGATAAACATATAAGCTCTGTTGTTCTCTACACGTGCACTTGTATGCGGCACCTCACAGACTCTACTTCATTCATCAGCATGAAGAAAGATTTGAAACACAGATGAAATATTCAACCAAGTCGGAGAATCATTCTTCTTGAACTTTAAATTGAAATGGCCAAGCAGGAAGTGAAGGTGATAATGCCTCTACACTTCTCATAATCTCTAAATGCATAAGTATGTATGGGGAAAAGATATCCAAATATAGTGCAGGCTAACCTAGAAGTAGAGTCTGTTGCAGTGGGTGGAAATCCATGCTCTTCACTGCAGAACCCTCATTCAAATTTGCCACCACAGTCTTGGGCAAGTCATCAGCAGAGTACAAGGAATGGGCATGGCTCTGACCAGTATACACCACTGGCAATACATTGACAGGCAGATTGTTGACCTGCATATGAATAATTCCCATGAACAATAGCAAGCTAATATAGGCATTACAAGATGGGTAAAGAATTCGACACCAAAATCAACGGCAGCAAAGAAGAGTTAACAGTGGCACAGTAACAGCAACCCAGCAAATTACAGAGAAAGAATTAGAAAATCCAACAATGATTAACATGTTTTATAACTCCAAACAAATTTCAAGGCGAAGGGTCGAGCAGGCTTGCAGTTGACATATGGTACCTCCTCTGGAGCTCCAAAAGGTCTTGATCTCTTCAACACATGCTCAGAATCTGCAGTTTGATAGTCCAGTGCTGGATTGTTAGTAGGAGGAGTCCTAGGACGCTTTAGCATAGATGCTATCGTGACATATTGACACAAAAAACAAACAGTGAATTAGGGAGAAGAAGTTGGATCAAATGAATGGACGATATGATGATACGCACACACACACATATATATATATATGTAAACATGCTACAGTGTTTCTCTGGTTGTGATTTCACCACTGTTCATTACACGAAGTTACAATAAAAAAAAAAATGTTATCTAACCTAAAAATCAAAACTATCAGAACTCAAAGAGCATAAGCAAGCACAAAAGAGAACCAAAAAAATTACCAGCATTACTCGGGGGAGTTAAACCCATAGGCCCCACAGAAACAGCTTGATGTGGCACAGAGGATGGATTGGCCATCCAACCTGCAAGTGAGTTTGTCAAAGGAGCAGGAGCATGCTGGAACGGCTGCTAAGAAAACCAACAAGAGTATCACACACTCATCATATAGATATCTTTCACCGAGCAATAGGGCCAAACAACAGATGTTTCAACAAAAACTTACAGCAGGACCTCCAATTGGTGGGAAGCCACCAACTTTAGGAATTGAACCCATCAATGGATTAGTGACAGGGGATGGAGCCCGAGCTCCATTTGGCTGCCCACATGTATGGTCCACAAATAGAGTTTTTATATCAGGATTGGACTTCGGATTCTTACAAAGTTGGTGCTGCCAATTTAAACTGCAATCCAAGAAGCAAGCACAATAAATTCTGTCATATCTGGTTTGGAGAACTAATAAAAAAATGAAAACAAAATGGAGTTCAAATTTATTATTTGTGTCTTACACAAATTACCTCTGGTTGATCAATGTTCTCAATCTTGAGTTCTTCAAGGTGGGAAACTGAAGCTTATCACGAAAGAGGGGATTTGCCTCAATCAATTTCTTTAGCTCAACAAGCATGATAGCTCTAGCTGACTTGGTATCACCATACTTCGAAAGCTGTTCATTTTCCCTGGTATGAAGACTTCTTCCATCATAAGCAGGAAGATAGAGAAAAAGGTATAATGCTGAAGAAAAAAGAAGCTGAGAATATGTCTTTGGGTCAATAGGCCAAAATCACATGAATCAATAGTTCACTAAATACATTATTCTCACTAGTGCACTTAATTCACTTTACAATTAAAATCAAACCCTTCAAGGAGCACTTAGAAAGACTAAGTCCAATAATCAGTGTATATATGTATTACACAAAAGAGACTTGTGAGGAATTGTTTGTGGTTTATTCACAAAACAAAAGCCTCAATTTCAAAATCTAAACTGAATAATACGACACTCCATCTTTCCATTTCAATATCATCAATACTCAAAAATAAGAAATAGCAGATCTAAAAAACTGAAGGCGAGACCAATCCACTAAAGCCATCTGCCAATTGTCATATACGAGACCAAAACATTCATTTAATATCCAAAAAAGTTCTTGACAGTAGTTCCATACATTTCTGTTCGATCGAAAACATTTCCCAGAATTTAACTCATTAAAACTCAATTGAGAAAAATGAGATGGTCCATTCTATCACCAAATACAAAGTGAAGTCAGAACAATTTTAATCTCAATTTTCATCCCAATTGACATCACTTAACATTTAGAAAGGCATACCTAAAATTCTGCAAGGTCAAGAGCAACGCAATTTCCTTAAAAAGATCCTCATTGAATGAGGAAAATACTTTTAAATCCTTAGAAAGAATCTCCACAGCCTTTCCATGATCACGCCTGCCATATGAGTTAAAAGTAAAATTAGCACAAACTAAACTCAGACATAATTCTCTCACCACCAACTTCCTTAATTAAGTAAAAATTATTTATAAAAAAAAAAGACAGTCTAAATAAATTAACACTTACTTGTCTAGGGCTTCAAGATACTTTTGCTTTCGGATCTCAAAGAAAATTTTCATGGAGTAACGGTTGTCATCTACCTTAGTAAACCCCGACAAATACTTTTCAACCTCATCCCACTCTCCATTAGTCACCGCATCCTCAAAGTACCTCATGTTGAAGAAAAATCCCGACTCTTTCTCCAATCTTCAATCATTTAACACCAAAAAAATAAAGTTACGAATAAAATCAACCAAAAAGAAAAAAACAAACAAATATTTTGGACATAAAATTCATTTAAAAAGAAAAAGAAAAAAAGGGAGAAAAAATGTTACGGCCTTACTTGTGTACAGTATCCTTAAATTTCTCTTCATCAAGAAACTGAAGAATTAAAAAAACAAGCTCTCTGCTCAAAGACGTCATCTTCTTACACGATCAAACAATCCCAACACTCCTGAATTCCGTAGATCCGCTGAAACCGAGTGTCCTGGACTTCAAAAATTCAAGAAAAATCACATCAAAATTCAGATAAACCCAAAGTAAATCCCCGCCGAAAAACAGAACCTGAGGCATCAACGACAACAAAAATCAACCCATGAAGCAAAAAAAAAAAAAAAAAAAACACAAAATACAAAAAGGATTAAAAAACAATTGAACACAAGTCGGAAACACGAATAGATACACGCATATACAGATAAAAAATTTCACCTCGGAATTCGTGAAGGGAGTGCAAGAAAAGTACAGATCGAGAGAGTTTTTGGGTTTTCTCGCAAACTTTTTCTTCCTTTTTTTCCCCTTCAAGCACACACCTATCTTTTCTCTCTATTCTAAGTACTCAATTCTTTCTCTGGGGGTCATTTATAGAGAGGGGTGCCTTGTGTGTAATATGTGAGAGAGAAAAAAACGTAGTGCTTTTCTAAGCAAGAAAATTGTAGGAAAGAGACACCAACCAAGAAATGGCCGACGCGCCATGAGAGCGTGCAGCCGAAACGCATACGTTACGACTATGAATTGACTGCACGTGTCCTGGCAGCTACGCGCCGTCGGTACTTAGGAGAGACGATGAGTCGCCATGTGGGTTAAGGCTCCCGCGCCTTCTGTCGGGACGCGCGTGGGTCTTCCCATTCTTTTCAGTTCATATTATATTGCCAGTGATAATTACACGGATTTATGATAAGTCGTTAAGCTCAAGTGATAAGCACTTGTGCTTATAGAAGTATGATCAGACCGTGGAATTATCATTGGGCAATTTTTGCGTGCTTCGAGATAGGAGAAATTGCGTGGAAGTTGTTTTTCCTGAAAACTTCATACTGAAAAAGTGACGTGACGGACGACTTTTGAGGGGGAAGAGAAATTATTGGATGTTACGGTGCAGGACAATGTTTGATGAGCCCAAGAAATTATTATGTAAGAAGATATGATTAATTGATTTTTAAACATGATGTAGTAATCAAAATATCATGCTAAGATTATATGATACCAAAACAACCTAAATCATTTTGAAGTTTTTATCTTTTTTCTTATTTTTTGGTTGGTTGATTGATGATATAATTTAGTGATGAGATTGTGGGTCCCAATGAATTGATTTAAATGTGGAATTGAATAGTTTTGTTGATTCGTGGTCACGGTAGTCCACTTTGAGATTAGGTGTGTTTGCGCCTTTTTTTTATTTGAATAAAATGCGTTATTATTTATTTATTAATTATTTTTTGTGAGATTTAAATTTATGACTGATTTGTTTGTAAGTGTAAGAAAGCATTATCAAACTATCCATTTACTTCTGTTGGCATGTGAGTGTGTGTTGTTCTTTGAGTCTGTGCATCATTTTAAATTTTGAAATTGATTGTTTGATATTATTGATGATTAAAGGACACTACAATATTATATTATTGTAATATCATGCTAAGATTATATGATGCCAAGACAACCTAAATCATTTTAAAGCATTGTTTATATAATTTTTTATTTTTTTTTTGGTTGGTTGATTGGTATTATTGATGATTAAAGGACACCATAGTATTATATTATTGTTATATTGATGATATAATTTAGTGATGAATTTGTGGGTCCATTTGAATGTGGAAATTGAAATTGGATGGTCTTGTTTTCCCATGGTGATGATAGTCCACTTTGTGTGCATGTGCTTTTTTTGAAGAAAAAAAAAGAAAAAGGATTATTATTTATTTATTAATAACTTTTTATGAGATGTGTGATTGATTTATTTGTAAGTGTAAGAAAGTATTATCAAATAATTCATTTATTTCTGTAGGAATGTGAGTGTGTTGTTTTATGGGTATTTACTATTTAGCTTGCGCATTATTTTTAATTTATTTAAAAATACTTTTGTTTTGTCTTTACAATAACGTGATTTAGCATAAATTGAAATTTTATTTTTTCAATAATGAAGATAAATTAAAATATGGGATTTTCAATAATAAATCCTTATTTAAATTAATTGGTATATCAATATTAGTTCTTATTTTGTTGTTTATTAATACTCATGTACTTTCAAGATAAATTAATCAAATTATCTAAATTGAGTAGTCAAAGCAAGATAAGAAAACATTTATTTTGGGTCAAACATAATATTTCAAAGCATTAGACCATTGAATTATTACAATTTAACAGAAATATATATATACTACATCTAAGTATAAATTTAGATAATATAATCCTGGGGTCCACTTGGTCAAAATTATTCGATTCATATAATTACTAGAGTCATAAACTTAATCTTGAAACAATATTGTAAATATTAGAAACAATATGATCCATATCATCTAAGTAATGAATTAATATGCCATTTAAAATTATTACAATTTGAAGGAAATTAGTAAAGAAATTTTAAACAATGATATTCAGATTCCACTTTAATTTTATATTGCTAAACCACTTATAATACTTTCCATCTTTTAAGAAATTATATCCTTAATTTTTTAATGACGAATATGCCCTTCAATATTGCTCATAGTTAAAAAAACAACATAAAGATATATCTTTCATTCATATATAATATTAAAATTAATTTAGTATAAATAAAATAATGTTGAATAATGTTTAAAGGAAATGGTTATATTGCTCATGGTTAATATGTCATTTGCACCATATTTCAAAATAAAATTTATGTTTTTGTACAAAATAGAAATTACATTTTTAATGACATAATTTATATTATGTCTATTATTAATATCGAGAAAAATATTTAGAAAAAGAATAATAAAAGAAGAATCGATGACTCCATAATTCAGAACTTCAAGTAAAAACACAATCGAAGAAAAATGATAAAGTATTAACTATCAATTATTAACTAAAATTAAACAAATAAATAAGACAAAAAATCTAAGATTTAAAAGAATATTTTAGACAAGTAAATACCAAAAAATGAACACAAAAAAAATATTAATATGAACCAAAATAATTTAAGAGAAAAAAAAAAAAAGAATTGATTACTCACTAATGTCATAAGTTCAAATAGCAGACAAAATGAAGGAAAATCGTAAAACATTAATTGTCAATTATTAATTTTAAATCAAACATATAAATAAAGCAAAAGGTCTGAGATTTAAAATATATATATATATTTTAGTCAAGCAATTTTTATTTTTATTTTTGTGGAAAATGTTTTAATACTAAATTTAGTGTTATTTAGTCAAGCAATGTATTCTTCTTGTTGTGGAAAATCATTTTAAGTCAAGTCTTAGTTTGTAAACATAAGATGCATGCTTGGTCAAATCCACGCATAGATCTTTTCACGTTTGCTTTATTATAATATCGCTACGCTTCAAGAATTACTCAATCAATATTAAAATGAATTTAACACATTTTTTTAAATATTTCACATATTATTTGTTTAATGACTTTGGTATTATAAGATTTTTGAATCTAATATATATTTTGTTTTGTTGTTTTATTTTATCATAATATGGTTCAATAGTGATAAAAATTAATATTTTAAATTGTCACTATTAACAGTCAGTGACACTCTATAGTGACAATAAATATTGTCACTATAATTTGTGACAATATTTTTATAACCACTATGTTGTCACAACATAGCGACAATATATAATTTGAGACAATATTTTTATAGCCACTATGTTATTACTAAAAGTGTGTCACTAATTGTCAATAGTGACAATTTAAACAATATTTTTGTCACTATTTAGTTTGTAAATATCATTACAGTGACAAAACAAAATATTTTGTCACCTGATATACATAATTAATGATAATTTTTATATTGTCACTAATTTATCTTATTTTTGTAGTAAAATTTTATTTTGAAAGGAACATTAAAATTATATTTGCATTGAAATATTTGGAAGTTAAGAATTTTAAATTCATAATAATCAATTTATTGAGCTTCCCTGTGTAATTGCAAATTATATATATATATATATAAATTATATATATATATATATAATAGATTTTATAATCTTCAGCCTTCGATTTTGAGTATACGTAATGGGCACCATGCAATGTATGGGTCCAACCAATACTGGATTTCCTTCTTTCTCAAAATAACATTATGTTAGCATAATATTATGTTGTCAATTAAAATAGTAAAAATTGTAAAAAGATTAATTACAGAATACTAATTGCTAAATCTCAATTCAAGTAAGTTCATCTTTTTTGAATAATTTAACCACAATCAATTAAATTGATAATAAGTAAATTGATTGAGTAGATTATTGCATCAAAATATTAATAATTACGCAACCACCCATAAACAAGTCGTGTATTAAACTTAAATAAATATTTAAAATGAAATTAAAAAAATGTTCACATTTTTAATTGTTGCACTTTTGTCCCATATTTGAAGTTTCGAAAATTGACGAGCGTATTATTTGTTGGAAAATTATAGAAGTGTGTGCTTGTGCTAGTGTCAGTTGAATCAATAAACATAAGCTAGAAACAGACACCAAGATAAATTATAACGAGCAATGGCAAATAACTTGAGATTGTTAATAGGAATAAAAAATTTAAATAACACTAAGAAGGAAGGATCCTACTTGGAGAAGTGAACCAGAAGATATTAAAGCATAATTGAGGCCTGTAAAACCACAGTTTCCTTAAAGCTTTATTCGTCCCCCAATCGGTGCTCGACGGACTCCGACGAACAGCCTCCCAAGATACAATTGATATGGGATGGCCTGAGCGCCTAGGCTCAAACCAAGTTAGCCTAGAGACGCTGCACCAGGCCCAGCCAAACGCTCGAGGCCCATATGCTTCATCGACCTAACTCGACCATAGACGCGGCACCAGGCCCAGTCAGGCACCCGAGGCCCATATGCTTCGTCGACCTCACTCGACCATTGGGAGGTCAAGTCGAAGGTCGAGACAGTACAGTACTCGGTCAACGCATTAAATGCACTGACGGGCGTCACGCCTCCGCATTAATGGCGCATGCCATCCCCTCACCGCCTGACACAACAAGCACCGCAACAGTGTACTATCATGTCCTTGAAGCCTGGAAGGGCAGTTAGCTGAAGATGTACGAGTCAGGAAAATGACTAATTACCCCTGGCGCAAGGCTACGGGCCCCGGGGTGTACCAAGGGCACCCCATACATTTCCTCGAAGGGAGAAGGATATAAATACCCTCACTCCAGCCATCTAGGGGTACGCACTTGCATAAGCTCAAAACCCTTACTCCGCTACTCGATATTTCTAGTCGATCATCACTGACTTGAGCATCAGAGGGCCTAAGCCGAGAGATCCTCAGCTAGCCTAACGTTTGTTGTGATTGCAGGATTCATCCCACCTAAACAAGGATCCCAACCATCCAGGTGAGTCTCATTCAAACCCGTGGTTGAACCCATATCCGACGAATCGCGAACCCTCATCATTTGGCGCCGTCTGTGGGAAACTACTTGAATCCTCTATTGAAAATGGTAAACACTAGGCGAGCTCCATCTGGGAGAGAAGAAAACAGGAGGTCTAGCTTCCCTCCCCTTTGACAGAACCCAGAGCCGAATGCCCAAGGATCCAGCGCTCAGCCTGAGCCCATGGTCACATTAACGATGCCCCAGTTAATGCTACTCATCAGTGAGCAGATTTCCGCACAGATTTCGGCCCAACTCTCGATCGCATTAAACAGACATGCCGTGCAGCCGGAACCGGCAGTCAGTGCCACTCCCCAGCCTGCGGTGCCGGAGAGGGTGCGGCCAGAAGAGCACTCCCAGGGATCGAAGTCGATGCTAAGATCCCAACCGGACTCCCGAGGTATGATGGCTCTATAGACCCAAACGAGCACCTGCTGCAGTTTGAGCACATGATGCAGCTGCATGGGCATAACAAGTACATCCATGCAAAGATGCTGGTGACCATGTTTCAAGGAGTGGCCCTTGATTGGTTTGTGAAGCTGGAACCAGCGTCCATTTTTTCTTATGATCAGTTGTGTGATAAGTTTCTGCACCAGTTTGCGAGCAGGAGGAAGGCAAAACTCCCCCACACCCACTTGCATACATACCGTGAAACAAACTGAGGGAGAATCCCTTCGTGATTTTTTCACCAGATTCAACACAGAAGTTCTGAAGATCGACAGTCCAAGGATTGAGTTCTTGATTGACGTACTTTTCTTGGGTTTGAGATACAAAGAATGTGCCAATGCATTGGTACGTGAACAGCCCAGGACAATAGAGGAGCTCCTTGACCTTGCGAAGAGGTACATGACCTAGGAGGAGATGAACGGGATGAAATATGGCAGCCTGGAGGTCAACAAAAAGAGAGGCAAGGAGGAAGATGATCGACAGATCAAAGAAGGGCGCCGTTCCCCGATAAAGCGCTTCCATGACTACACTCCACTCAACATACAGAGGAGAGAGGTGTTGTTCACTATTCAGCATGACAACTTGCTTAAGAAGCCCTGAAAAATCATGGAAACCGAGGCCATGAAGAAGTCGAAGAAGTACTGCCATTTTCATAAACAGAAAGGGCACGACACTGAGGAGTGTTTTAACTTGAAGGATGAAATCGAGAGGCTGATCAGGCAAGGCCACTTGAAAAAGTTTGTCGATGAGCAGGCCAGAAAAGAGAAGGGCAAGACCGACCGGACTCCCTGAAGAGAAAGGTCGGTTAACCCGAGGAGAGAAGACAAAGGGAAGAAACCTGCCCAGGAGCCCAACCCGCCCATCAGAGGAATCATCGACATGATTGCAGGGGGACCCACGGGAGGAGATTCCCAAAATGCAAAAAAGCAGACGCAGAGGCAACTCGACTCGACCAAACCGTCCAAGGTCGAGACAGTTTTTCAACTATTAACCAACACTGAACCAATCTCTTTCATCGATTCAGACCTGGACCACATGGAGAATAGAAGAGTCGACCGGAAGATAGATTGCCCGATGGTGGTCACCCTTGAAATAGCCAACTTTGAGGTCAAGAAGGTACTGGTCGATAATGGAAGCTCTGTGAACATCATATTCTTGTTTGCCCTGAACATAATGAAATTGGGAAAGCTGAAGTTTGATCCGGTTAGAACACCCTTGGTCGGATTTGGTGGATTTGAGATCATCTCTGAAGGATCCATCAATCTTTCCACCACATTTGGGTGAGGCCCACGTAGCCGAACACTGATGATCAACTACCTGGTGGTCGACGCCCCATTCGCATGCAATGTCATCATGGGTCGACCAGCCCTCAACGACTTCAGAGCCATTGTATCTACTTACCACATGAAGATAAAGTTCCCGACGCCAGCGGGAGTGGGTGAGCTCTTATGTAATCTCAAGGATGCTTGGCGCTGTTACACCATTTCAGTCGACTCCAACGAGCAGAAGAAACGGCCTGAATTGAAGCCCTCGGGGGACGCCCCAGTAGCGAAACCCGAGGAGGGACCTTCATCAAAGAAGAGGAAGCTGGAGAACACCAGGGTCGAGCCTGTCGGCGAGTTCAAAATAATAGAGCTCAAACCTGGGAACCTCAACAAAACTACCAGAATCGGGAGTGATATGAGAGATCGACTGGAATGCCTTATGGTCGACTTCCTCCGGCGCAACATTGATGTGTTTGCATGGAAAGCCGCAGAACTTCAAGGAATAGACCCCAACATCATTGTCCATCGACTCAATGTGGACCCAGCCTACAAACCAGTGCGGCAGAAGAAAAGAACTTCCAATGCTGAGAGGGCCTAAATCATCGAAGATGAGGTCAACAAGCTTTTGGAAGTAGGATATATTGTAGAAATCCAGTACCCCTATTGGCTTTGTAATGTTGTACTTGTCCCCAAGAATGAGGAAAAATGGAGAATGTGTAATGACTTTACTGATTTAAAAAAAGCTTGCCCTAAGGATCCTTACCCCTTGCCTCGTATAGATTTATTAGTTGATTCTACTGCTGGTTGTGAGTTGCTTAGCATGATAGATGCATTCCAAGGCTACTACCAAATATTTATGGCACCCGAGGACAGGGACAAAACCTCTTTTGTCGTCCCTAACGGAGTATATTGCTTCCCCTTTGGACTTAAAAATGTAGGGGCGACATACCAGAGATTAGTCAATTTCATGTTCAAGAATGAAATCGGGAAGTCAATGGAAAATTATGTGGACGATATGATTGGAAAAACTGAAAAGGCCGAGGAACATCTGGTCGACCTCAGCCATACCTTTGCCATATTGAGAGCTTTCGGCATGAAGCTCAACCCTAGCAAGTGCACATTCGGTGTTCGAAGAGGCAAATTCGTCATATATATGGTGAGTCAAAGAGGGATCGAGGCTAACCTGCAGAAGATCCAAGCAATTCTGGACATTGTTCCTCCTCACACAGTTCGAGACGTTCAACATCTAGTCGGGAGGGTTGTGGCCCTAGGCAGATTCATAGCCCGACTGGCTGACAAGAGCCTACCATTCTTCATAGCCCGACTGGCCAACCCGCGAGCCAGCTCGCTAGCCGGACCGCCTAACTCGGCTCATATATAAATCGGCTCACCTATATAGTGGGTTGGTTTTGGGCCGAGCTGGACTTTTCAATTTTCAAGCCATTACGGTCCGGACAGTGAACGGCTCGGCACGGGATAGCCATTAACCATTTGTTAAACGAGCCGAGCTGGCTCGGCCCGACTCATTTGACACCTCTAGGCCGCACCGATGATCAACGTTCAGATCACCTGGCCATTCGAACAGTAGGGGATCGACATAGTGGGATCGCTCCCGAAGACGTCGGGCCAGCGCAAGTTTATCATAGTGACCATTGAATACTTCACTAAGTGGGTTGAAGCTGAGGCAGTTCCAAATATCACCGATGCTGCCATCAAAAGCTTCATTTGGAAAAATATAATATGTCGATTTGGATTGCCTAAGGTTTTAATCTCAGATAACGGAACCCAATTTCAAAGCAAAAACATGAGGAAGTGGTGCAAGACCTTGGGGATCACCCAACACTTCACTTCGGTGGGAAACCCGCAGGCTAATGGACAAACCGAGGTCACCAACAGAACCGTCCTCGACCACCTCAAGAGTCGAATAGCGGGGATAGGAGCCAGTTGGGCAGACGACCTCCCAAGTGTGCTTTGGGCTTACAGAACGACACCTCGAACAGCCACGGGCCACAACCTGTACAACCTAGTCTACGGATCCGAGGCAGTAATTCCGTCAGAATTGATCTAACACACAGCGAGGGTGATCCACTATAACCCGATAACAAACATATCGGAGAGGACTCTGGATCTAGTCACTGTCGACAAACAGCGCCATGCAGCTTACAACACAATGCAGCGATATCGCTCTAAGATGGCGGAGCGCTATAACAAAACAGTGCGACCCCGGAGCTTCAAGGTTGTCGACCTCGTTCTCAAGAAAGTTGAAGTGTCTAAGAACGTAGGTAAACTCGACCCAAAGTGGGAGGGACCGTATTCAGTGGTTAAGGTGTCAAAAAACAATGCCTACCGACTAGCCGATGCATTAGGCCGTGAGCTACCCCGCCCTTGGAATGCAGTAAACTTGAAAAAAAAAATTGTGTAACCGGTCATCGACGACCTTTGTATCCCCCTACCGGAATAAAATTATGATACGTTCAAACCGCATGAAACAGACTGAATCTTTCTCACATAGTCAGCCCCCAGTCGACAAAACAGGCTTTACGCCGTCAAATTGAGGCCTATGCGCCAAGACCAAACAGTCGAGCCCGTAGTAGACAAAATAGGCTTTGCACCGCCAAGGCCAGGCTTATACGCCGAGACCAAACAGTCGACCCCGTAGTCAACAAAATAGGCTTTCTACCGCCAAGTCGAGGCCTACGCGCCAAGACCAAACAATCGACCCCGTAGTCGAAAAAATAGGCTTTTCGCCGCCAAGTCGAGGCCTACGCGCCAAGACCAAACAGTCGACCCCACAGTCAGCAGAACGAGCTTTACGCCGCCGAGTCGAGGCCTATGCTCCAAGACAAAGCAATTGACCCCCTAGTTGACAAAACAACACTTTACGTCGCGAAGTCGAGGCCTATGCGCCAAGTTCATTACAATTGTTAATTACAATTACAATGGTTATAAACCGACTATACAACCGTTAAGATCATTCAAAACCTAAAGACTAGCTATTATGCTAGAGGATTAATTACAATTCGCTCGACAAGAGACAAGAATGAATTTGACAAAGCACAACCTTCGTTCGACGAAGGACATGAATGAAAATTACTTGCCACACTCGAGAGCATTCACCAAAAAGTTCCAATATGCAGAATAATAAATACTACAGTTAAAGCTTTGCAAGACACGTACAAATCAACGAAAGTGATTTATAACCAAAGCAAGACTAATCATCATCAAACTTGGAGTAATAAAAAAAAGCAATAACCATTCATCAGTTGCAAAAGCCTCATCGAGGCATGAATTCCACAATCGTTTAAAGGCCTCGTCGAGGCATATATATCTCCTCAGCAAATAAAAACAAAAACAAGTAACAGCAATACAGAATCAGGCCTAACTAGAGCTGCCAACCTCTTCAACATCAGGGCCAGGCTTTTCAGCAACAGGAGTGGGAGCAGGAGCAGCGGATGGTGCTGGCTCGAGCAAAGCCATTGAAACGGAGACCGCGGCAGTTGCTGGTCGAAAGGGGCCAGCAGCATCTCGCAAGAATTGCCGTTCAGGAATTGGGAAATATCTAGCGGTATCGATTGTTCCTTATGCCACCTCGAAGGCAAGATCACCGACAAACTCAAATTCCTTGGCGACAACCTTCAGCTTCCTCTCGACTTCAGCTCACCTTCTTTCCTCTTCTGCCAGCTCAACCTCCGGTGAGCCCTCCTCCCTTGCAGCCTCGACGACTGGCCCCTCGGCATTGCCCTCTTCCTCGGGGTAGGGTCACAGCTGTTCGTCGAACGAATGGCTCATGCGCGACTGGTCCTCAAGTCGAACGGTATAGCCCAAAAATTCTAACTGCTTGAAGGCCTTCTCGAATGAGTTCTGGGCATCGTCAAGAGCCAGAACGACACTGGCGTCCTGGAAGGCAGCACTTACCATGAATTATTACACATCCTCCCAACGTAACAGCGGCAGTATCTGGTTGAACTCAGCCTGCGCCTCCGCCAGACATGCATTCCGGCCCACTGATCGACCGAAATCATAGGCCACCTGCACATCCCCATGCAGTTTTTTGACCATGTCATCCATCTTGGTCCTCTCCTTAACAGCCAGGATCACCTGCTCATCCTTCTGCTCTAGGTCCTTAGTCAGCTGGCCGATCTATTTTTCCAGCTCGTCGACCCACATTTGAGAAGACTCGAGCTGAGCCTTCAAAGTTTCAGCGTCCCCTCCAGCCTCCAGCTGCTCCCGATCAGCCAGGGCCAGCTTGAATTGTCGATAGAAATTGTAGCCCAGTTGCCCGACCTGAAACATAAAAGCTATCATCTGCTCGAGCGAAATGTAAACATACAGGAATAAAAGATACAAAACCCTACCATGTTGGCGTGGTAGGCAAACTCTCGAAGGGTCACAGCTTGGCTCAGCCCCATAATCCTTTTTCTGGTCAGCCAAGAACTGACCCGCCAGTAGCACCTTTAGGGGACGACCTTAGTCCGCCCCGCAGTGTCCGTGCACAAAGAATTGTGCACGACGAGGCTGGGCTCTTCCCCAAATCAATGAGAGGGGAATTTCGGTAGGGTGAACAGCAAATCATCCCCTCGATCCCTGAAGAGGTCGTTACCAGTCGGTGGCCCCGACCTAGCTACTTTTCCCTTGTCCTTCCCGGCAGCAGCCTTCTTAGGAGTAGGACCTCTCTGCTCGACTATGGCCCTCTTACCCCGACCTGCAGGGCTGTCGCTTACGATCGCCAGTGGGCGATCGGGTGAAGGAGTGGGTGATGGAATAGGCGCCATGGCCACCCGACGTGGCTCCTCAGCTGCAACAGCTGCTCGACGAGCTGCAGTCCCCTGTCGCCGCTGCTGATTCTTTTCTGCCCGAGCCAGTGCTTTTGCTCTCGACTTGTTTATTATATCTGCGCGATCTGCCAAACATCAGATTAACAATAGTCAAGATCAAAGAATGATGCATGCCATAAAAGTAACAAATCAAAACATACACTCTCTCTACCTATTTGATAATGCGCAGGCAAATCTAATGGGCCGACGACAGTCCAGCCAATATTAAGTGCCTCTTCTCAATAAAAATAGAGGCTTCCAATAGGCCAAACTCGACCAGGTCCCGCACAAAAGTGTTCGGCCAGGTCGGAGTGAGATTTCCCGGCACGTCGACATGCCCCCTCCACTAGCCCCGAGGAATATTAAACCCTCCAGCCACCCAAACGAACATATACCATTTTTTCCACTCTTGCCCATACGAAGAAGAAGGGGCTACGAGGAATTTACGGCGGGGTCGAGCAGTCAGGTAATAGAAGCCCGACTCGTCGGCGCTACCCGACTTGCGGGACATAGGAAGGTGAAAAAGATTGGAAAATTTTTCAAAACTAGCAGGCTGATTAAACAAGTGCATCAAAACTATAAAACTACAAATGGTAGAAAAGCATTTGGGAAGAAGTTGTGTTATGCATATTTGAAGACCCTTAAGCAGATTAACTATACTATCACTCAGGAGAAACCTAAGACCACATCTAAACGCGTCCTCAAAGACTGTTATGCAGCCCACAGGAGCGCGATGCATTTGACCAGGTGGTCCGGGGGTCAGAAGTTGATATTCAGGAGGGATATGGTACAGCTCTCTAAGGCGTCTCAAGTCCCCAGGATTAATTGTGGATACGATCTCACTATAATGGCTTGGGGTGAATAGTCAACCTCGCGATGGCTCGACCCAGCTTCTTCCCCCCTACGGTTGCTGTTCGAGCTACTGGAACTGAAATCGCCGCCCGACGACTCACTCAACGACCCAGTAGCATACCTACGTCTATCAGACTGGGTGGCCTCACTATCCCCCCCTAACTACCCTCAGAACTGTATAAACCCAACATGATTTCCAAAGAAAAGCTAAACGACATGAAGTAGAAACGAAGGAACACTTACTGAAAAGAAGAACTAAGGTCAGGAAGTCTTGAAAGCAAGGACGTTTGGACAAGCGCTCGACTAGAAGCTAATACGGTAAAAGTAAAAATGGCCAGTTTTACCGCGGGTATTTATAGAGAAAGAAGCTTGTCAAACCAAGCTTCTGCAATAATGCCTGTAACCGCCACGCCACCCCATGCGTGCCACGATGTAACCGCTCAATAAATGCGCCAAACCTTGGTCGATTTTCAAAAACCCTAGTCGATTATCACCAATACCGATTTTACTACTTCCCAACGCTTCTCATCGAATCTTCTTTCAGCCTTGCGAAGTGGGGGGACTGATGATATGGGATGGCCCAAGCGCCTAGGCCCAAACCAAGTTAGCCCAGAGACGCTGCACCAGGCCCAGCCAGACGCTCAAGGCCCATATACTTCATCAACCTAACTCGACCAGAGACGCGGCACCAGGCCTAGTCAGGCGCCTGAGGCCCATATGCTTCGTTGACCTCACTCGACCATTGGGAGGTCGAGTCAGAGGTTGAGACAGTACAGTACTCGATCACCGCATTAAATGCACTGACGAGCGTCACGCCTCCGCATTAATGGCGCATGCCGTCCCCTCACCGCATGACACAGCAGGCGCTGCAACAGTGTACTATCATGTCCTTGAAACCTGGAAGGGCAGTTAGCTGGAGATATACAAGTCAAGGAAATGACTAATTGCCCCTAGCGCAAGGCTACGGGCCCCGGGATGTACCAGGGGCACCCAAGATATTTCCTCGAAGGGAAAAGGATATAAATACCCTCACTTCAGCCGTCTAGGGGTACGCACTCACATACACTCAAAACCCTTACTCCGCTGCTCAATATTTCTAGTCGATCATCACTGACTTGAGCGTCGGAGGGCCTAAGCCGAGGGCTCCTCAGCTAGCCTAACATTTGTTGTGATTGCAGGACACATCCCACTTAAACAAGGATCCCGACCATCCAGGTCGAGTCTCATTCAAACCCATGGTTGGACCCATATCCGACAAATGGAACCCTCATCAACAATGATTCATCCATAGCCAAAGACGGCACTCCAATTGGCTATGACACCAAACCTACTAACTTGACCCTTTCTTTATAAAGATACTATAATGTACTACGTATGCCAGAGTGCTTGTGAATGTGTGTCATCCCCATTTCTAACTAGTCCTATTTATAGGTGTTACATGGTTACATGAAGAGATATAGTTTAATTAAACCACATTATTCCTTCACAATTAGTAATTAATAGAGCAACCTAAAGGCTAAGAGTGAAGAGACACTCTTTTAATAAGGCAATTAATTTGGCAAATGAATAAGCACGCTAGTCATTTCAAAGGTCATTCTGTAAATGTGTAATTTTTGGACTGAAAATTAAAATAACATCCAAAACAAATTAATCTGGTCACACCCACACTCACACAGCACCCAAGTTGTATAAAATATATCACTTAGATATAAGATAGCTTGGTTTGACCCTTGTTCTACCCATAAAATTGACTTTTCAAGTAGCTTACTTTAAACTTCATTTTCTCATTCAATCTTTCATTAATTTAGCATGTAAATACACTATTAACATCTCCGTATTAAAATGAATACATTAAGCATATGTCTCTTTGAATTTAATATCCAAAACCACCTTTTCATTTCACACTAATTTGGTGTTTCATATGCCATATGCTAAATTCTACAATCCCCTACATGAATGAGAAAATCGTCTCTTCAGATGTGCAAATGAATGCAGCCACACGAAAGAGTCTTAGCTCAAGAGATACCGCATCAGGAGAGGTTTGACTTTGAACCTTCCTTAGTGAGAACTATCGGATATACTTGCCAATCAATGAATGTGATATCTTGAACTGTTCGGCTTTTATGTATACCAAGACAATAGAACTTCAATATTATGGTTCAATGTTGTGTTCATTTGGGCCCTGAACAAATCTTGGTATTTATGAGTACTCTTTGATAATTCAGCCTTAATACTCTCGTTGAACCAACACAATCCTTACATATATGTGGTTTCTTATTAAGAGGTTCCTACTACACCTCCACTTGAAAGATCAAGATATAAGAGTCATTAAAAGCAATGTTTAACCTTAACCTTTTGCAAGTAGCATTGTCTACTCATCATAGGAATAGGATTGAGGCTTAGGCCCCCACAGTGCTTGCACGTCAAGCCCCCACAATGCTTGCACGTCGAGCTATAATAATTTATTTTTTCCTTTGAACCTATTTCTTAGGATCTCCAGTCACATAGGTAGGATTCCTATTATGATGACTCAATTATTCTTGTAGGCTTGAGTCACATTCACCTTGATAATTTAATAACTTGCTCTCTATTTAAACCTTTTGTAAGCGAATCTGCAATGTTATCCTTTGACTTCACATAGTCAATAAAAATAACTCCATTAGAGAGCAATTGTCTAATAGTATTATGCCGTCGATAAATATGTCAAGACTTACCATTGTACATATTACTTTGTGCTCTTCCAATTGCAGATTGGCTGTCACAATGAATGCAAATTGTTGGCACAGGTTTCGGCCAATTTGGAATATCTTCCAAGAAATGACGTAGCCACTCAGCTTCCTCGCCTGCTTTGTCTAACACTACGAACTCAAATTCTATAGTCGGTCTAGCTATGCAGGTTTGTTTTGAGGATCCAAAAGATGGCTCCTCCTCCTAATGTAAACATGTATCCACTTGTGGATTTGTTTTCATTAGAGTTTGATATCCAATTCGCATCACTATATCCTTCTATTACAATTGGATATCTTGTATAATGCAATCCATAATTCAAGGTATACTTCAAATACCTTAAAACTCTAATTATGGCGGTCCAATGAGCTTTATCAGGATTGCTAGTAAATCTACTTAGCTTACCAACAACATATGCTATATCGAGTCTCGCGCAATTCATGATATACATGAGGCTTTCAATTATGCACGCATACTCTAATTGAGCCTTTGCTTTACCCTTGTTTTTGGTAAGTTGTTGATTCACATCTATAGGAGTTTTCATTGGGTTATTTTCTTAACTCAAGAATTTATTCAACACTTTCTCAATATAGTGAGATTGTGCTAGCGCTAGCCCGTTAGATGTCTTGATGATTTTTATTCAAAGGATCACATCTAGTACTCTTATATCTTTCACATCTAAATTTCTACTCAACAATTTTTTCGTTTCTTTAATTACGTCATCGTTACTTCCCATAATGAGCATGTCGTCTATATAGAGACACACAATGGCATATTCAGAAGTAGTGCCCTTGACGTACACACATTTATGGCATTCATTGAGCCTAAAGTCATTTGCAAGCATGACTTGATCAAATTTTACATGCTATTGTTTAAGTGTTTGTTTTAAGCCATATAATGACTTTATCAACATACACAGCTTTTTCTCTTGTCCTAGAACCACAAACCCTTTTAGTTCTTCCATATAGATTTCCTCATCCAAATCTCCATAAAAATGTTGTTTTAACATCCATTTAATGTATCTCAAGATTATTAATCATTGCAAATACAATCAATAGTCTAATTGATGTTATCCTTGTCACTAGTGAGTAAATATCAAAGTATTCAAGACCCTCATTATGTCTATATCTTTTGACTACTAATCTCACCTTGTATTTATCTATAGTTCCATTAGCTTTCATCTTCTTGCGCTTATGTTTGAAGTAGTTCTTGAAGTTTCTCTATCCTGGGGTAGCTTTTCAAAAGTGCCGCCACCTGGAAAGTCTCTCCAAGAGATGTACCCTCAGCCGCGAGCCCTTGAAGAATCATCTAATATTCATTGACATAGACATAACAGTTTTAGAATCCACCATAACAAATTCTAAAAGCTTACCAACAACGAATTTCTTCATGCCGGCATCTTCAATCTTTTATTTCTTTTCCAAAGATTCCCGCAGCTCCTTTGCAATAGCAATTGGGATGTACTCATTGTATGGAGAATTCTCTAACCTATTGAGGATGTAGTTTTTGCATAAAATATATGCATGATTCCATGCATCAATCGCAACCACAATTTGCATGTCCAGATTTTCGCTTAGCAGAGAACGTTCCCCTCACAAAAACCTTAACAAATTAAGAGTGGTGAGATAAAACAGCATCTTCTGCTGCCACCTCTTCAAGTCATGGCCATTAAACTTCTCTGGCTTTTCAATCTGTCCTACTGGTATAGGAGTAGGAACAACAGGAAGAGCAACAAGAGGCATAATAGGAACAGGGTGTGCTCCACCACCAATGCCACCAGAACCAGCGTTAGACTCAATGTTTTGCAACATTTGTTACTTCAGCATTTGATGCCATGTTTCACTTTCATTGCTAAATTGGAAAAGAGGAACAATATGAATTCTTTGACAGAGCACAACGATTAAGCAAACCAATAAAGTCTTAAGATTGTTGGAAAATTATAAAAGTGTATGCTTGTGCTAGTGTTAGTTGAACTAATAAACATAAGTTAGAAACAGATACCAAGATAACTAATAACAAGCAATGATAAATAACTTGAGATTATCAATAGGAATTACAAATTTAAGTAACACTGTAAAGGGAGGATCCTACTTGGAGAAGTGAATCAGAATATATTAAGGTAGAATCGAGGCCTAGGAAACCATAGCTTCCTTAAGGCTTTATTCGTCCCCCACCCGGCGCTCGAAGGACTCCAATGCACAGCCTCCTAAGATACAACGATTCTTCCATAGCCAAAAAAGCAGCACTCTAATTGGCTGTGACACCAAACCTACTAATTTGAGACTCTTTCTTTGTAATGATACTATAGTGTACTGTGAATGCAGTATGTATGCTAGAGTGCTTGTGAATTTGTGTCGTTCCCCCTTCTAACTAACCCTATTTATAGGTGTTACATGGCTACATGAAGTGACATAGTTCAATTAAGCCACATTACTCCTCCATAATGAGTAATTAATCGACCAACCCAAAAGGCTAAGAGTGAAGAGACACTCTTTTAATAAGGCAATTAATTTGGCAAATGAATAGGTACGCTAGTCATTTCAAAGATCATTTCTGTAAAGGTGTGACTTTTGGACTAAAAATTAACATATTGTCCAAAACAAATTAATTTGATTACACCCACACGCACACAACACCAAGCTATATAAAACATATCACTTAGATATAAGATAGCTTGGTTTGACCCTTGGTCTACCCACAAAATTACTTTTTCAATTTATTCACTTTAAACTTCATTTTCTCATTCAATCTTTCATTAATTTAGCATGTAAATACACTATTAACATCTTATTATTAAGATGAATACATGAAGCATATGTCTCTTTGAATTTAGTATTCAAGGCCACCTTTTCATTTCACACTAAATTGGTGGTTCATATGACACGTGCTAAATTCTATGTTATTTACACCACATATTTATTTTTAGTACAAATGCATTCTACGATGCTATAAATTTTCCTTGATTTAATGAACTAGTTCTATTCTTGCTTAAACCACATGCTAAATGCATAAAAAAATACATTATAGGAAGATTTGTCCCAATAGTTAATCTTTCCTATAAGTTGTGACCGCAATTTGCATTAGTTATTGGAAATAATTTTGCATATAAAAAAACATTATACATTAAAAATATACAATTTTCTTTTTATAATAGTCTATTTCACTATATTCGTTTGAAGAAGAGAATGATCAGACACACATATTATTAATTGAGCAATTAGCATTAACGTGTTGTTGAGTAGGAAAATTGTTCTTTTTTGTTACACGTAATTATATCAGTACAATATAAATTATTTTCGTACTTCACTTGTCAGTTGTATAAATACTTAGCAGAGAATTTCCCCTCAAACTATTCTCAGTAAATTTCGTACTAATTTATTATTATATATCTTATGCTGAATTGTGTAAATATCTTATTTACATTAAATTTAGTGGAATTGGTGTTCAGATTTTTAAGCAAAAGTTTAGAAGGTGCACACAGAATTATTTATAAGTTGAAGCATTAGAAAATATTGGTAATGTTTGGTTATATTTTTTGTGTGATTTTATTATGTGTTTTGGAAGAATAAATGTTGAAAGTGATATTAGAGAATGTAAAAGTTGTGTTGAGGAATGTAATAAATTTTTTGTTATATTTTGGGGAATAGTTAAAAATTAATTTTGATATGTTTATTTATGTTTTAAGGCGAGATATTTTCTATTGTAACAGTCAAATCAATATTTTTTTTGCTGGGTTTTGGGATAAAAGTGGAATTAAATGATTTTTTTATTATTAAAATAATAATATAATATAAACAATAATATATATGTATGTATGTATGCATATATTGAAAAATGAACAAGTTTTGGGGATAATAAAGGATGTGAGATGGTATTTTGGAAAAAAAAAATTAATATTTTGAAGGAAAAATGAGTATATATTTAATTATGTTTCCCCAAAATAATTTTTTTGTGGGGAAATATGACCAAACACTCCCATTACGTTTTGATAATTATGTTGCATTTTTTCCTTTCGAGCCACTTGGGATTTGTAGTGAAATTACAAATTCCAACTCTACTAGTCTACTCCTATAAAAATTGACTTATAGCTTTTTGTTGTGGTTTTCTATGGATCCTGGTTCATTTGAATGGCAGACGAGAAGTGGATTTTTAGGTGTTTGTTTTCATTTTCATGTGGGGATAGAAATTGAAAATAAAGGGCTTGTTTTCCTATGTTTTGGCCATTTTTTAGAAAAAAAATTGGGGGAATGAGTTTTTGGGAGAAAATTTGAAGAATGTGCCATGTGTTTTTTTTTTTTTTGTTTTGGGAAAATATGAAAAATGATTTGAGAATAAGTTGTTTGTTTTTTTTTGTTTTGGGAAGAGACAAATTTTACTGTAGATGTCAAATCAGTTGCTTTTTTGTTGGATTTGTAAGGTAAAATTGATTTTTTTATGCATTATATATATTTATTTTTATAGTTGAATGATGTGTGTGTGTGTGTGTGTGTGTGTGTATTTGTAATGATTGAAATATGAGTATAATTAATTTAATTAGTTATTTATTTTGAAATTTATATTTTTATAAATTTAATATTAATAAATGATGTATTATTTGGTCATATTAATAAATATTAATCATTCATGAAATCATAATTATATTTTAATTATAAAAAATTAGCTTATATAATAATTATAATTATTTAACTATTTATTACTTACAATTTATGTATAAATAAAACTTGATTATTTATTAAAATAAATAATTTTTTTAATAATTTATGTGTATATAAGATTTAATAATAATTCATCAAATTAAAAAAATTAATATTATATTATATAAAATTACATCATCTTAAATTATTTATTAAATAAATAAACATAATATTTAATTATACGTAAAATATGACACATAATTAATATATAAATAATAAGTTATTTAATTATTTTAACACATTATTTAATGAATATGTTATTTAGTAAATAAATTACTTAGTAATAATCAAATAATTTTACTTAAATTTAATTAATTCTCTCAACAATTACTTTAAGCATATCAATATTAATTTATTAAACTTAATAGATTATTACATAAGTATCACCCTATAATCAAATTTTTTATTATAATTTTAAATAAATGTGAAGATTAATATTTAATAAAGAATATTTTTTGAAGAAGATTAATTTATTTATTATATCAAATCAAAACATCTTAAGTTATTTATTAAATGAATAAATATAATTTTAATTAATACATTAAATATTAAATACAACTAATACATTATTTAATTAATAAGTAAATTTAATTAATTTAATATGTTATTCAATAAATAAATTATTTAGTAATAGCATAAATAATATTTAATTAAACGTAATTCATTTTTTTATAATTAATTTAATTAAATTTGTAAACATAAGTTTTAGAATTTTTTTAACTAATAAAATTATATTTATATATATGTATGTATGTATGTATGTATGTATGTATGTATGTATGTATGTATATGAATGAGTAAGTGGAAAAGTGATAAATGAATGAATGATGTGAAAGGTAGAGTGAGAAAAGTGAAGAGGTAGGTGTGATTTTTAGGATGTAAGGTTTTTTGGGTGAATTATGAGGGATTTTTTTAGTATAAAATTTGAATTTTTTGGGGAAAAAATTAAAGAATGTGCCTCCATTTTGAAATCTTTTTGGGGGTTTGGAAATTTTTTTGGGAAAACATAGGAGAACAAGCACAAACACTTTCTCACAATTTTTTTCAGAAAAAATATACATTTTCTTCTTAATACTCTTTCTAATTCTATCTTATCATCCTATTACACATTAATCACATTCAATTTTTATTTGACATAAGTATCCACTACTATTTTTAAATTAATGTAATATACATATATTTTAAAAAAATAAATCTTTTTAAACATAACAAAATATAAATTAACTTATTTTTCAATCTTATAATATATTCTAATCATTACTTTCCAACATTTCACCCAAATACATTTCAATTTTTATTTTCATTTCATAACTAATTTTTTAACTTTTAAAAATGATTGAAAATGAAAATGACCTTTAAAAATAAAACCAAACGGGCTAGTGCGTGATGTAAACTTGATTCCACACTTAATAAAAATTTTGGAGTCAAGATATCATAATTATAGTAGCCCAAATTAATTGTAAAATTTCCAATTCCTTAAAATAAATTTCCTCATTAAAGAAAAGTAATTCCCTCGCTCCAAAACTAAAGGGGATATTTGGTTATGTTTTACAAATATTTTTTATGTATGTTTTGGTGAAATAAATTTTAGTCTTTAGACATGAGGTTGGGGAATATAATAGATTTTTGTTTATATTTAAAAAAAAAAAAGTCAGAAAAATATTTTGTAGAATGTTTATATCTTATATGTTTGTTTATACTTCCGAAGAGGATACTTTTTATTGTTGATGTTACATTTATTGCTTTTTGTCTTATTAGTGGGGATAAATTAGAATTAAATATTAAATTTAATATATATAATAATTTAAAATATTTATATATGTAGATATGATGATTGGATATAATTTAAAAATATTAAAATAATGATTAGTTAAATCATGGAGGTAAATGTTGAGATTTTTTTGGTAAAATAATTAAAAATATTATGAATATTTTTCAAAAATAATATATATTTGAGAATATTTTATGAGAAGAATTTTTTTCCTCAAAACATAATCAAAAATTCCCAAAATGATTATACCGGTGTTTCAGAATCGGACCTGCCGGTCCAACCGATGGGACCGGTGATTGGAGACCAATTCGGTCCGATTCAAGCATAAAAATCGGTGACTGGTTGGACCAGTCAAAAGCAGTCAAAAATCGATTAAACCAGTATCAGTTCGACCTGTTTTAGTCTGGTTCACTTATTTTTCCTTTTTTAAATAAAATTTGAAAATTAATTTTTTTTTTATAAATGAAAAATACATAAAAAAAAATAAAATAAAATTACGAGTTAAAAGATGATGATTAAAGATTTTAGACATATAATTTTTTGAAATATGAACTTATTTTTTTGAAATTTAATGAAATTGTAGTTATATGTAAATACTTGTGTTTAATTTGTTATTTTATTTTGTATAATCACTTTTAGATTATGTTGAATATTTAGCGTAAAAGAATTTATTTTTACTTGGAGTTAAGAATGAAATGAATTATTACTTAAAGTAATGCGAATTATTTTTTTTATTTATTTATAATTGACTAATTGTGAAATAATATTTTTTTTCTTCTAAAAAACGTACTTCGAAGTAAGTATGTTGAAATTTTTTAAATAATATTCTTTTTATATCATTGAAAGTTTTATTTTTGGTTAATATTAAAATATTATATATATTGATAAAATTAAATATAAGTATTATGTTATTATAATATCATACTGATTGAACCAGTAGTTCAACTGATTGAATCATTAATTGGTATCATCATGGATTCATTGTTCAATCTGCACCTATCAGTCAAGAAGATGGTATGCTAGCAATTTGCCCATCAAAGACTTTCTTAACCTACTCTAGCAACTAGACCTAGCAAAATTCCACCCGTACATGTGGGTACCCAAAAAATTACGGGTAATGGGTCTTATTTTTTCAACCCAAAAAATTACGGGTAATTTTACCCGTATCCAATTTACCCGCCTCTTTTTGGCCCGGCCCGCGGGTACCCATGGGTTACCCGTATTTATAAATATATATATTTATTATTTTATATAATATATATATATTTACATATAAATATTTTTTATTTATAACAAATTAAATTAAAAATTATATCATAAAATAAAATCCTAAAAAACAAAAATTCCTTCCCAAAAACATGGATGCAACATCTTCTTCTACAAGGACAACAATGTTCGATTGATATTTAAACTTTCAATTCAAAAAACTTTTGGCATGTAATGGATTTAAATTTGAACTTTTGAATGTCATGTACTTTAAATTTGGTAGACTTTGAATATTTAAGATGTAAGTTTTAAACTATAATATTATTAATGTGCTTTAGGTATTTATTCAATTTAATGTTTGAAATTTTTAGTTTTTTTTTTCATTTTTTTTCGTTTTATTTAGTTAAAATTTGAGCAACATCATGTAAGTCACAAGTTGGATATTAATTTACCTCTAAATATATATATAAAAAAAATAAAAAAATTGGGTACCCACGGGTTACCCGTTACCCGTGAGGATGGGTAACGAGGATGGGTAACGGGTCCCCTACTTCGTACCCAATAAAAAATAGGTAAATTTACCCAACCCATTGTTATCCGTGATTGGGTTACCCACGGGTACCCAATTGCCAGGCCTAGTAGCAACCTCAAAAATAAATGTTTCTGGGCCCTATCCTAGTACTCTAATTTGATTTTGACATGCGTAAATCCCACACCTATTTGTAAGACCCAGGAATACTTATCATTAAATATATGAACACTAGGATCATTAAATTCATTATGACATAGAATTAAATGCCCGTCCAAATTCTATAATTAAATTGCCTGTACTTTTAAATTTTAAATATAATCCAAGCTATAACTAATTCATGTCGTTGTTTTGCTTTTGTGAACCAAGAATCCTTATGCCCTTTTTTTTCCTCAAAAAAATGAATAAATTTGGGATGAAACAATCAATTTTTTTTTTTTTTTCAATTTGAATAATTTCTAATAATAAAATATTTTTCATGCCTCACCCCACAAGCCCATTGGACACAAGAATTGCCACCAAATCCACCAGTGCATCTTGAAATTGAGCTATGATCAATTTGTCCTAAATGGATATCTAATAGATGCACATGAGTTCTTTGGCCAAAACTTATATACTAGTCACTCATTTAATATTTAGTTTATGTGGGATGGAGTATTATAATCACCCCTCAGTCAGAATGCAAGGTCCTCGTCATAGTGTGACACAAGATCCAAGATCAGTCACTAGGCGTTGGGGCTCTAGAGGTGGCTCCAACACACGTAGCACTTAGATCACAATATTCTAGTTGCTGATGGCTCTGATACCATTTGTCATACCCTCGGCCTACGAGCTCGTCATATGCAAGAATTACCTCCAAACCCATCAAGTGTATCCTAAAATTGGGCTACAATCAACTAGCCCAAAAGAGATATCCAAAATATGTATATGAGTTCTTTGGCCAAAACTTATATACTAGTCACTCATTCAATATTTAGTTCATGTAAGATGGAGTATCATAATCACCCATTCTTCAGAATGCGATGTTCTCGTCACAATGTGACACAGATCCAAGATCAGTCACTAGGCTTTGGGACTCTGGAGGTGGCTCCCGTGTGTGTATCATTTTGTCCCACATGTTTAAGAGGTGGATCCAACACACGTAGTACTTTGCCTTGTGTAGCACTTAGCTTTCAATATTTCGGCTAGTGATGGCTCTTATACCATTTTTCATACCCCTGGCCTACAAGCCTTTTGGATGCGAGAATTACCTCCAAACCTACCAAGTGTATATTGAAATTGGGTCATGGTCAACTTACCCAAAAGGGATATCCAATGGATACATATGAGTTCTTTGGCCAAAGCTTATATACTAGTAACTCATTTAATATTTAGTCCATGTGGAATGGATTATTGCAATATTTGCCACACTCCCGCCCTGCGAGCCCGTTGGACAAGAGAATTGCCGTCTTACCCACCAAGTGCATTCTAAAAATTGGGTTATGATTTACTTGCCCAAAAGAGATATTCAATGAATGCACATAAGTTCTTTGTCCAAAACTTATATACTAGTAACCAATTCAATATTTAGCTCATGTTTGATGGGGTATCACAATCACCCCTTCTTCAGAACGCAATGTCCTCATCGCAACGTGACACAAATCAAAGATCAATCCATGTTGGATGGACTAAAAGAAATAATTTTTGCACATTCATAAAAGATATTCCCGAAATAAGCGCCTTCAATAATTAAAGATCCACAACTTCAAGTATTCAATTACGAATTCTTGAAAGAAAAAAAAAACTTCGAAAATCCATTCTGACAAAAACAAAATATTTTTAATGTAACATTGACAATTCTTTTTACATAATTTAAAATCGATTTCGTCAGCCTATGCACGACTTCATTGCAAGTTCATGCGACATGTTAAACATTTTGCAAAATACTTAAAATTTTATGTTTCTCCATTATAATAGATGTGGCCTAGTATTGATATATGTATTTTTTAAAATTCATATTACATTGCAAACTCCTTTTTTCCCTTCTACTTTTCGTGGTATTGATATCCAATATCGACTCCTTTTGGAAAGATAAACAGGACCCACATCTTTACTTCTTTTCCCACCTTTATGGCCAGTCCTTTTTCTCATTTTCTTCTCCACCACCAACCAAACCTAGACCTAACTCTAGACTTGTTTACTTTGTTTATTCTAATAATGTGTTCATTTATGTTCAATTGGTTAATAAAAATTTAATTTTTTGTTTACATTAATCACAATTTGAATTTCTTGTACTTATTAAAGAAGTTGCAGATTCAAATTAATTTGTTGTACCAATTTAATTGATATTTTCATAGTTTCAAATATTTTACAATCAGCTTCTATAATCACATTTAAGAGCTGGTGGGCAATTCTAAAAATCATATTTTAATTGTGTCTTTCCTGATGTAATCAAATAGAAATATTTGAAAATTAAATGTAGTCATGAGGAACACAAAGTTCAAAATTTATTGAAGGACTTTCATAGTACGAAAGATAATAAAAATTGGGAAGACATAACATCGTCTTCAAGTGGCATTTGACATACAGTATAAATTTTATAGATAAAATTTGAGGTTGTTTGAAATTCGAATTTAGCAACTATTTAATTTATATGTGTATAAATAAAGAAACAAATGAAAAAACAAACAAACAAACAAACAAACTGTGGCTCTCCTTCTTATAGGCAATTGTTCATTTCCATTCTCCACCCTATTAATCCACCTAGAGCTATCCACGGGTTAGATTTTGATCAAATCAGTTATATTCGAATTCGAATTTGAATTTGATTATCAAAATTCATATTTGAATCTGACCAATATCATAGAGGATATTTATTAGTCAGTACTATATTTGAATCCGATGGATACCCGAAATCTGATAAAAAATTTTTGACCCGATTTGATTTTTTTTCCTCTCTTGGATTGTACAAAAATATTGTATTTATAAAGTAAATTTATCATATTTGAATTTTTAATAATTTTTTTATTGTATATTAATCTAAAAATTAAATATTTGAATACTAAATTCCTATTTCACATTATATTAATACATAGATAAACTATTATACATTATTGTATTTGATATTTTATCAGTATCCCTATTATTTTTTAGGCTAAAGACTCAATATTAATAGCATAATATAGACGTTAATATAGATATCATATCAATATAATATATAAATTTTATTTTAAAATCTTTATTAATATTAATATTAGAGTATTAATTTAATAAAAAATTATTAAAGTTTGAATTCGAACCTTTAACTAATCAAATTTCTTAATTTCATATTCAATCCACTTATTTCGAATTATGAATATTTATAATGAGATCTGATCCATCAAATATTTTAATCAAATAAAAGTCCTAAACTTCTAATCAAACTAAAATCCAATCCATCGACACTCCTAAATCCACCAATCCAGGACCACAATCCATTCCATTCTTTCGGGGCCACTTACATTTTGTTTGTTTTTATTTGTAAAGGTCATTTTAATTTTTGACATTATTTACAAAATAAAAAAATTTCAATATATATTCATTATAACTATTATTTATTTTTGCTTTTAATTTTTCTTAAGCATATTCTATCATTCTATTAAGAATCAATCAATTTCAAATATGATTTGACATAAAATATCCATTATCATTTTAAAATAATTAAAACATATTTTTTCTATAGATACCTTAATTATTATTTTTGAATAAAACATCTAATACAATTTTATTTTTATTTCTATGCATACATTAATAAAAATATAACCATTTTTTTAATTTTTAAAAATGCTGAAAAAAGTGAAGATTAAAATGAAACCAAATGGTCCACTTTGCACACATTTGTTCTAGGGGAAAATGGGTAGATTAGGTAGGTCCATCCCATATGAAATAACCAATCTAGCCCACTTAATAGATGTTGATCACTATATACCCAATCCCAACTGTTCAATTTAATGATCCTTGGACTATCGAATACCAAAATCACTAGGTTAGTTAACGAAATTGCACGTTCAATGAACTCAATGGCACCTTCCCACTAAGTTATGCTAATTTGGGAAATTTTATAAATTTTTAAAAATATTTAAGAAATATTTTGTAAAATATTTTAAAATTTTATATGATATTTTAAATAAGTTTAGCTAAAAACAACCTATAAGTTAGCTTAATGTCATATCTTGCCAGAAAAATGTCGCGAGGTGCCGTAATAACAAAGGTTAAGGAATATCTCAAAAAATTCTAAAATGTTGTACATAGTTGTAGAAATGTATAAAAGTTTTTAAAGTAGAGTTATAAAATATTCTAGTCCAAGAAATGTTCTAGAGTATTGACCATATCATCAAATCAATCTTCACCATCTATTCAAGATGTGGATATTATAAATATGTGTATATTTCATTTGTAAATCATCCCAAGCTAGAGTTCAAGTAATAGAATATCTTTAGAAATTTTCTCTCTAATACTCTCTCTACAAACTTTAGCTAACTTATTTATATAGACACACACAATCTAAAAAGAAGGTAGACTTAGCTAGTGTTGCAGGGGCGAATAACAATCTAAGTGCTGCACATGAGCTTATAGAAGACAAATATGTGACATTATGCTAGAAAATAAACGATTAACAAGGCAAATTCCATTTGAAAGAGAAGTAATTTGGAGAATGAAAGGAAAATTAAGGCTAATTCACAACTATGCTATGATGCGAAAAATGGCCTTGGACATGAATCATATGAATTGGAAAACATTGTCTAATATAGGCATGGGCCATTATTACAAGACGCCACAAGTTGGCCCAATAGTATTAGTGTAACATATTTCTACTGCTTGTGTTTCACAAAATTACAATTATATGCATCATTTGATATGCAAATCGTCAAATTTAATCCAATACTATTTTCAGAAGTGAATGAGTAAATTCAATAGTTTTGAATCAATGTGTATCTAATAAAAAGAAATTATTGTCAAAATAGATGAGTGATAATGCATAATAGATACAATTTAAAATCTCGTATTAATTGAAAAGCTCCCGAGAATTGGTCTTATGAGTTAGATAAGAGTAAAGACCTCATTGGCGAATTTTGGTCTTTTTCCTTTATTAGAAATGCAATTCAATTACAATATTATGTTTACTCAAGATAGAAATAATACAACTTCATAAGAATTAAGATTTTAATTCTTATTGTAGAAAATGCTTTAACCAGTCATTTTTTCTTATTTTAAAAAATTAGGGTATTTTTTAGTTTATCATAAAATTATATTAATACTTATTGATCTTTTAAGCATTATGAAATTTTAGCATAAATCAAAATATTTATTCTGAAGAGAGGCAATCATGTAAAAGTGAGTTAGAAGCGTTGGATTTCTATAATAAAGATCCTTGATGTTTAGGTCTGTAATGGACCAAAAATAATATTAACAATTAAAAAAATCTTGATCACAATAATAATATATCTCAAATTTCACAAAAGGTACTTTTAACGAGATGAAAGTAGTAGTTATTTGGAGTCATATATATTACTAGTGGCCACATTGAGTGGGGAGGGTGGGTGAGAGATAGAATGATCGAAAGTGTATAAGGCCATTTGTAGATGTCATCCAATTACTTAGAGGGGAAATTTGGCTTTTCCCATTCTTTAGTTCAGTTTATTCCAATTGTGGCTGAACTATAATAATTGATGTTCTCACAATCAATTAGCCCTATTTTGTAAATTTATAATAGGTGATGATGGATAAGTAAATGAGCTCAGTTTGAGCTTTGACACAACTCAAAATCAAAGGTCAGAATGAAAATTTCAGCCCATAATCAATGGGCTCAAAATAATAATTTCAACTTGTGGTTGATGAGACCATATTCAATGAGCTCGGGTAATAAATATGCATTAGCTCATAAACAATATGCTCGAGTCAGAAATTAGTTCATTATCCTAAGTTCAAATATGAGATCTGTTCATAATCAATGAAATTATGTAGAAAATCAACTCATAATTGATGTATTTAGGTAGAAAACATCCTTTCATAATTAATTAGTTCACATAAAAAATATGTTCATAATCAATAACACATATAAAAAATTTATTCATAATCAATAAGCATATAAATGAATTTACTCATAACCAATAAACACAGGTAGAAATCTATCCATAATCAATGAGCCCAGATAGGGCATCTACTCATAATGATCGAAAATAGATTGAAAATCTGCACATAATCAATGAACACATTTAAGAAATATGCTCATAATCAATGAGCTTATATTGAAAATTAACTCATAATTAATAATTTCAGGTAAAAGAATACTCTTATACAAGTAGAAAATCTGCTCATAATCACTGGAAAAAGATTTTAAAAAATGCTTATAATCAATGAATACATATAGAAAATTTGCTCATAATCGATGAGCACATATGTAAAATCTACCTGTAATCAATGAGCCCAATTAAAGAATTTGCTGACATTCATTGAACACAAATAGAAAACATGCACACCACTGATGACCAAATATAGAAAATCTATTCGTCATCAATGAGCGTAATATAAAATCTATTCATAATCAATAAGTTCATATAGGAAATTTATTTATTATAGATGAGCTTACTCAAAAAACATCATCGAGCTCAGACAAAAAATATCTACTCATAATCAATAAGCTCAAGTTTGGTAGGAAATCTGTACTCATTAACCAATGAACTATGTAAGAAATTTACCATAATCTATGAATTTAAATGTGAAATTGAATCATAATCAATGCCAATTATTGAATTTTAGCTCATAAGCCATGAGCTCATGCAGGAAGCATATGCTCATAATCAATGAGCTTAATAGAAAATCTCTGCTCAGTAGTTTAGAGCTCATGCAGAAAATTTGTTCATAATCAATGAACCCAAATAGAAAATTCGGTTATAATCAACAAGCTCATATAAAAATTTACTTATAATCAATAAGCTATTCTATTAGGATTCATAATCGACAAATTATCAATAAATCATTAGGACTCGTAAAGTACAAATTTAGCATTAGTCGCTACCACTTATGAGGGATAAGATGTCTCCATGTCATCATACCTAGTAATTCCCAAGCTTCCATCATGGCTTGTAATAAACAAGGTGCCATCGGTCGGAGCATAAGGCCTTGTGATAACAAATAGTTATCACAGCTTGCAATAAATTGCTATTATGCTAATTATTGTTTGTAATGAAGTAATGAACAAATTTTTATTATAATTGATAATAACAAGCTTTCACCAGTTAATTTAGAAAACAAGCTTGTCAAGGTAAGCTCTATTTTTTCATCATGATATATATAGCATGTGTCACTTCTCAAGTCGATAGGTTCATTGGATGTGAAAAATCCCTTCAAACCCACTGAGTGCATTTTGAAATTAGATTACGATCAGTTCATTCAAAAGGAATATCCAATGGGCTTTTAAATCAAAACTTATATAGTAGTTATTCTTTTAATATTTAATCAATATGGGATGGGGACCACAAATCAATCACCCCTCATTTAGACTGTAATGTTCTTGTCGCAGCATGACATAATCCAAAATCTACCACCAGGTAGTAGGATACTAGAGGTGAATCTCGTGGATTTGAGAGGTGGTTTCTAAGTGTGTAGCACTCTGTCTAACAAGTTCAAGGTGTGGCTCTCACATGTGGAGCACATTGTCCTACAAGTTTAAGAACTTGCTCCCACATATGGAGCACCTTGTCCACATCATATGTAGTAGTTAGTTCTCAATTTTAGTTGGTGATCGACTCTTATATTATTTATCACACCCCAAATCTGCGAGCCCATTGAATGTGAGAATTACCTCTAAGTTCACCGAGTACATCTTAAAATTGGGCTAAGATCGACTTACCTGAAAGTAATATCTAAAGACGTATATGAATTCTTTAACTATCTGACTAGATAGTCACCATTTCGTTATTTAGTTCATGTAAAATGAAACATCACACTATGTATCAAAATAAGTAATTGATGTTTGATAGTTGCCAAATCTTAGTACTCAACTTGGTCAACTATTTCCAAATAATAAATGAAAGAATTTAATATTAGTACTCGTAGATTTTGAGTATTTCAAATTACAACTATATATTATCAGTAGGGGGGCAAATTGGGTCTCAACCCATGGTTTCAACCCAATTCACTTTAGGTTGGGTTGGGTTGGGTTTAAAATAATTTGATTGAGTTTGGGTTGGGTTTTAATGGGTTGAATGTGGTTTCTAAATAATTCAATCCAATTTCAGCCCCAAAATTATCCTTCCATTTTCTCATTCTCTCAAAATCATACGTCACTTTATTTTTATTTCTATAACACTTTAAAAATGAAAAAAAAATTGAATTGAAAATTAGATAAATTATGTATCATCGATTAATCATTTACCATTTCTCCACCTCATTTAATTTTAAAATATTAATTTATTAACTTAATTCGGATGAATTAATCAAGTAATGTTTTACTTGAGATTATGATCTAAAAATTGATTATATCATTATTTGGTTTATAAACTCTAAATTTTTATAAAAAAATTTAGCCAATTAATTTTATAGCCCCCGGATTTTTTTTAACTTTGTAATATGAAAATAAATTAAAAATTATTTTTCTTTTTTCTTTTTATATTTTTTACAAACTACCAAAATATTAATATGTAAACACAACAAATTTATTGTGTAGTAGTAGCATGTTAGAGGACAGATTGCGGCCATCCATTTCATTTTCTTTCCCTCCACATGAAGAAAGGGCCCCTGACTTTATTTTTATTTTCAGTTATAATATTTTCAAAAATTAAAAAATTAATTATATTTCAATATTTTTTGAGTATTTTATTTAAAAATAATAATTTAGGTAGATATCAGAATTTAAATTTAAATGATTTATATTTTTTATTCTTAAAAAGACATATTTTTCAAAATATATGCATATTTTAATTGTTTTAAAATGATAGTAATACTTTTATGTCAAATCGAATTTGAATTTGATCATGTGATAAATAATAATGAACTAGATTGAAAAAATTAAAAATAAAATGAATAGAACTTTTTCAAATATTGACCAAATATAAAAAGTAAAAACAAAAAGCAAATATGACTAGTATAATAAATATTTTGTTGGGTACAATGTAAACGTTTTGTACTAAAAATTTAAAATATTTTATATAATTATGTTCTATTCATTGAGCAAGATTGTTATTTTGTATTAAAAGGAAAAAATATAAATATTATAAAAAAATAAGTAAATTATATGTTTACATAATTTGATTTGATTTTACGTGATTAGCAAGGATTTAATAATAATTAATTAACATATGTCAAATAAAGATAAAAAGATTATAATTTAATAAAATAATATAACAATATATTTAGCAAAAAGTTTACATTATAGATATATATATATTTTTTGTATTGGATCCGTCCAAATCTGACCCAACCCATTTTCAACCTATAAATATAAGCTCATTTTTAACCCAACCCATAAGACCCAACTCATAACCAACCCAACCCACTCATTTGCCACTATTAATTATTAGCGTCATTTTTTCATCTAGGAAAATGCTGAGTTACACACTCAGACTACCACCCTTGAAAACCTTGAGATACATTCGTCGTGCTCTATGTATTTTTGGCATCTTGTATCTATCTTTTAGACATGAATTTTGTTTTGTCTCATTAATCAAATCTAAGTTATATCTCAATCATATGGTCTCTCAACCTTTTTAGTTAAGTTGAAAATCAAGTCTTGAATGCGCTCGGACTTATCAGTAGTAGTTCAATTTCATCTTATTCTGAGTCCAGTAGTTGAAGGCTCTTTGAATCAATACTTATAATTGTATAGATGATAATGAATTTTGTATTAGTGGATGGTTTATTGTTAATACTTTCAGCAATCTTTTGTTCTTTTTTATTAGAGAAAAATAGTGAACCACATAATTAGGTCTACTAAGATGTAAAATCCAATTAAGTATTATCGTTTATGATTGATTCTATATTGAAGTATGCCTTCAAAGAAAATAAATTATATTAAAATAAGTTAGTATTGATCAGCATATAATTGAGATTCAATTTAAAATTTCCTACTTATCTTAAAGTTCTTGAGTATCAGTTTCGATTAAAACGAGAGTAAGACGCAAATTTTGATCGTTTTTCCTATATTAACATGATTGAATAAAAGTACAATGCAAACTCAAAACACAAGTAACACGTCTCGTAAAAATTAAGATTTTGCTCTAGGGTTCTTGTGTTTAAATTAGTTCACATAAAAATAAAAATGTGTTATACTTAGTTGGTATAACTTTTGATTAGTTGATGCGAAAGTATAGAAACAATTAGGGAGTGTATGGTTATATTTCCCAAGAACAATATTGTTTTGGAGGAAATATAACTACACATATCCTCATTTTTCCTACAAAACACACATTTTTAATATATATACATCATATATTTTTTTTTATTATTCAAATATTAAAAAAATCACTCAATTTCATTATCACCCCAAAAATCCAACAAAAAAGCATTGATTTGATTGTTACGGTAAAAAATTTCTCCCCCAAAATATAAACAAACATACCAAAAAATAACTTTCACATTTTTCAATAATTCATTCTTTCAAAACACATAATAAAATCACGTAAAAATATAACCAAACACTCCCTTAGTATATACATACTTGCAATTTGTAAATAACATACTTTAAAATGGACCCATGTTTTCCTGAAAGAACATAAAGATAGTGGGACAAGAACTAAAATTACGACAGAAAATAGGACAAGTCCATTATTTTGTAGAAAAATGCTTTAGGCTTTGTTTGGTTATGTTTTTTCAGAACAATATTGTTTTGAAAAAATAAATTAAATATATTCCCATTTTTTCTCCAAAATGCACATTCTCTAATATATACATACATATTATATATATATATTATATTTTATTATTATTCTAACATTAAGATAATCACTCAATTCCATTTTCACTTTAAAAAACTAATAAAAAAGCATTGATTTGACTGCTACAGTTAAAAAAAAAAAAAAAATCCCCTCAAAAAATAAACAAACATACCAAAAACAACTTTCACATTCTCAAATAATTCATTTTTTCAAAACATATAATAAAATCAAACAAAAAATATAACCAAACACAACATTAACAATCCCATTTTGTCTCATTTTAAATGTGCTTATTTTGAATTTATCACAGATTTAAATAAATATTTAAATAATTAAAATATTTATTATCATTAAAAACCTAAAATAATTTTGGAACTTGAGGTAGCTAGTGTGTAATTTGCCAGAATGGGTCTTTACAGAATTAGAGATACATTTCTCTCTATTACTGTGGGGTCCGCACAAAAATGTTTTTGCAGTCAATATTTTATATAAGTGTATGTATGTACATTCTATCTATTTCTCCTCACCAAACATCAGCTGAATAAACACAAATACACACACATACATAACATAATTTGGCAAAAAACGAATTGAACCGAAGATGATGTCCGGCAATTACACATCAATCGACAACCAAAACGTCTCCGGATCTGTTCCGGTAAGTTTTCTCTCATTTGTAGATCTAATTTTCTCTCTGTTTTGCTTGTATTTGTGATTAATTTGTTGGGGGGTGATGTTGTTGCAGGCAGCCGGCGATCCGCCTTCTCATGTTGTAAAATTTACTGGTGCGATATTTATTTCTCTGGCAATTAAATTACTATGTCATTATTGTAAGGAGAATTAATTTGTTTTAACTGGATGCATTCTGTTGGATGTGACGTTGTTTCCAGATTCGAATCTGCAGACTTTTCCGCCTGCGGGAGCTCAAGGGAAGATCTCTGGTGCATCGCGACCCCCTCGCGATGCCGATGGTATTTTTCCTTATTTGTTAAGTTTGTACAACGGCGATGTGATTTTTATTTAAAAGTAAAAATTGGTAATCTTGAACTGCTGTGAATTGGGAGAGTATAACTGTTTTAGTGATTTATTTTATTAAACCCTGCCGCATAAAGCTATGTTAGGTTGGGTTGTTCATTTAAAATAGATAGACACTTGTGCTATTGACATTAAGAAACGATGGAAGCACATGTAGTTCGCCACTTTTTTTTTTTTTTTTTTTTCCCGAGTGTAGATCTAGCTCTTTTTAGCTGGGATGTCCATTGTTGAGGTATTAAACATGGAGTTTGAATTTGAGATGACCAGGGATCATAGTTCATTCTGGCTTCCGCTAATGAAGCCTACAGAAATGATAGAGAAGACAAGAAATAGCTTTTAATATCTAATGCATGATTGGTCTATTGTAGTTACTTGTTCAAAAATGGTTAACATGATGCTTCTAAAACTGTTACGGCTGTAGAGCAGTTCCTCAGTTCGATTGAGAGAGTGGGAAATTCTTTTACTGGGGCCTTCCAAATGTTAACATTGATATTGCAAACATTAGTTGCATTCTTGGAGGATGTAATGAGAAAGCTGAAGATCATGGTAGCTATTTTCGTTAATGTTTAGATTCTGCCATACTTCCTCTCATCATTTTAACCATGATCATCCCCCACATAAGAAAGATTAAAGATAGGAAGTCAAAATCTGTAACAAAGTTAGTTAACTCCTCTCATAGTCTTTTCTTTTTCCTTCCCACATTTCTCTGACTTTATTTCTGCTTTTCTCTTCTCTAGTACTCTGTTATTATTATTTTTGAGGGGGAGCTTGAAATATGCTTTTCTTTGTTGACACAGATACATTTAGCAAACCTTCATCCGGTTCTGATGAGCCCCAGCAAAATGGTTGGTTTCAATCATTCACTATTGCTGCATACAGGCCCTATTTTGATGTTGACACTTCTGATGTTCTAGAAAGGATAAAAGATTCACTCTTTCCTTTCAAAGGAAGCTTTTCTGAAAAGACTGCTAGCAACCCAGATTTGTAAGTTTTTGCTTGCACTCATTTCTGGAAATTAAATGTAGTTAACACAAGCACTTAATTAAGGAGTTCGGAATTTTTCATTTTGCAATTACAGAGGTAGAAGCACATACAAAGTGAAGAATATGATGACAAACATTTTTCTAATGGATGTTTTCATACATCCACATGCTTTAATATTCACATATATGTAAATTCCCCGAGAAAAAAGGTTCAGCCACTGTTCCTGTTGGGAACATTAGAGAATAGACATTTTGTTGCAGTCCTCCATACATGGAATCTTTCCATTCTTTAAGCTTCTCAAATAGAGGTTGTAAGTTTGCTACCATGAGGGCTGTCTACTACATAATCATCAACAAGAGAACTATGAAGGATGCTGATTGCCTTTTTTTTTTTTTTTTTTTTTTTTTGAGTTTTGAAACTTATGAAAAAGCATTGGGGTGTGATTTGTCTGTACTTTATTGTCTGTTAACTTTGATATTGGGTTGCAATGCCTCTATTTTCTTCTTTCTTTATTCATGTATCAAGGCTGCAAATTCCACTTTTTATTTTCTCATTTGGTTGGAATAATGGTCTACTGTACGTATAATTGTATATGTGATCTTCTCTGTTAGAGTGTACCTCTATGTCTTTGCCTTAGCCCTTTCTAGAATTTTTTTGTTTATTTTGAATAATGTGAGAAGTAAAATTCAGTTCATATTTCTCAAATAACTACCACGTGGTGTCTGTGGTTGCAGGGTTCACAGGCTTGGTTGAACATTTTATTGTGGTCATTGTGGTCTGGATCTAATTTAGACATAGGTTGCTTTATGGATGCTTATTCAATAATTTAATGGCATCAATTTTGGACAATTACATGAAAAAGTTTGAAGATACAACTATTTCCAGAGGCTACAATAATTTGTTTCAGTAACAATGGACCTTGATTCTTTCATGTTGTTTGCTTTGTCACAAATAATGAATTTTGCAATCATATTGACTTCTTAAGGGTTGATGTCATAAGGAAAAACTCATATCTTGTTTCTTTAGCCTTTCTATCAGAGGAATCAAACAAGAATGAAAACTTGGATGATGCCATGTTGTTTGGTTGGTTTTTTCCTTCTTCTTTTTCTTTTTTTTTTTTTTTTGAAGGGGGTGTTTTGGTGGTGGTGTGGGGGTGTTGTGGGTAGGGTGTCTGTTAAATTTGGCAGTTATTTTTTCTTTTAGTAGAAGTAAGGCAGAGGCAATAATTCAGCTTTATACTATCTTCACATGTGAGTTCAAGTTGTCTGTAACTTGCTGCTTAGTTCAGCTTTAAAATTGTGGTTTAGCTTTACCCATGCATGTCTGACCTCATCAATGGTTTTGATATGTTCCAAAGCGCACAATAATGGGTTTAAGATAATTCAATTATAGAAGATAATTACTCCTTTCCCTAGCTGATTTGCCTGGTTACTGTCTTTGAAACAATCTTCATCTGACTTATATAATTCTTATATCATCTTCTGCACTGGAGCATTCTCATTTTGATGCCTGACATATAGCATGCATATGAGCAATTTTACTTTTGCCTGATTTTGATTCTGTTTCTCAATTGAATTAAATAAAGTTTTTAATCAGAGCCACCTGTTACATGATTATTTGTCATCATTATCTTTGCTGTTAAAATTTTATATTGTTGCCAATCCATCATGCTATGCAGGTATGGGCCTTTCTGGATCTGCACTACCTTGATCTTTGTGGCGGCTTCCATTGGTACATTTGTTACCTTCTTAGCACACAAACTACAAAAAAAGGAATGGGCCTATGATATCAATCTGGTGACCTGGTCTGCTGGTTTATTCTATGGCTATGTAACTATAGTGCCTATTGCCTTGTATATAATCCTCAAATACTTCTCTGCTCCATCTGGCCTCGTCCAGCTGCTTTGTCTGTATGGCTACTCGCTGTTTATCTTCATTCCTGCTTTGGTAAGAGAAACATTGGGTTTTTTGCTCATAGTTTATTCTCCACATGCACATTCTTTGCCCACTTAACCAATTTTGTGGCTGTAGGTGTCATGGTTTGATAAGGTTTTTTTGTTCCATTATCATTTACATAGAATGACAATAGAAGTTATTGCTTTTGATTCTGGGTTGTGTTTTCTTGTGTTCAATTGAAAAAGCGAGTAGGTCACACTTTATGCTGGATGCTCCCAATATAGCTTTCACAAGCTTTGTTTAGCGATTGCATATGCTTTCCTGTGTCAGTTGCTGGCTGGCAGCCACTCAAATTTGCTGCAAGTTGATAATCTGGACTCTGGAAAATACTGTTGGTGAAGCTTTTAAAGAATGTCATGATCTCTGAGAAAATTAGTCACCCGGAATATTATGCCCAACCATGTCAAAATCCTATATTTGCTTGATGCAAATATTCTATGATAGCTTGATATTTAAGTTTCTATTAAACTTTTGTATTACTCTGCTGGAGTTTTTTAACCTGTCAATGCTCACAATTGTTTCCTGCTTTTCTTTGAGTGCCTTTATTGTTTGGATGGGATTTTGTCTAGTAACACAATGCTTCCTATTTTTTGCAGTGTTTATCTGTTATTCCTCAAGAAATCTTCAGATGGGTAGTCACTGGTGTAGCCGGCTTCATGTCTGCTACATTTGTTTCTGTCAACCTCAAAAACCACATTGCATCTGCAGGTGAAAGTTGGTTCCTTATTGTAGCTGGTATCTTCTTGTTGCAGCTGGCTCTTGCTTTGGTGCTTAAATTCTACTTATTCACCATCACGGTATAACCACAATTGTGATCTTAGGTGGTTTTGAACATGTTACAAATCTAGAGAGAGAGAGAGAGGGTTCTTATCCCATGGCTCACTTCACAAAGTATATGCATACATAAGGTGGAACCTTCTGTATTCATTCATTCTTGATAGTGTTATACGTGCTCTTTGTCCCACCTTTTGATGGATCAAAATGTGAATACTGAATATATAACATGAATTTTATCAACTTTAATCTTTTTGGATGTGATTTGGGTTTGGATGTTCAATTCCGGTTTGGTTCCCTTTTTGCCTTCCAGCTTTGATGTGTGTTGTGCTGAGATGACACCCAGAGATGCTTCTTCTTACATTCTTATATTTGCATTCAAGCCCTTACGGCTTGTTTGGTTTTATTTCCATGGCTTTTTTACATTTTCATCCGGAAATAAAAATTAAAAATCATCACTTCTCTCTATTTTTATTCAAATTATTCTTATTTTCATTTTCAAATTCTTTCTAAATCTATTCTATCATCCTATTATTACATCAATCAAATTTAAATTTGATTTGACATAAAGTATTAATTATCATTTTAAAATTAATAATATATATATATTCTTAAAAAATAAATCTTCTTAAACATAAAAAAAAATATAAAGCAACCATCTTTTCAATTTTATACACATTTTAATTATTACTTTTCAACAAATTACTCAAACACATTTTTATTTTTATTTTAAATTTATAATTAATTTTTTAATTTTTAGAAATGACTAAAAATTAAAAATGGCTCTGAAAATAAAACCAAACGGGCCGTTTGGGGCTCGTAGGCTTTGTTTGTATGGATAAAGTGGGTTAGGATACATACCAGAAGCACAAAAAATTGGGGTTATGCATTCAATTGATTGTTAGCCAATTGTATGCCCGAATGGATTGGAAAATAAGGCGTCCCATCAAATGTATTCTCTTTTTATTTTGGTGTACCATTTTAATTTTAAAAATACTCTTCAATTTACTGATGAAGTAACCAAAATTACCTCCACTTTAATGAATAGATTTATTTATTTATTTATTTTTTACTTTAAGAGCCCGTGTGTTTCTGTTTTCACCATTCATTTTCATTTTTAACATAGAAAATAGATAACTATCAACTTCAAAATTAATCTCACTCAAAATGTTCCTTATTTTTAATTTTAAACTTTTTTCCTAAACTCACTCTTATCATCCTACTACTTCATTCATCATATTTAACTTTGATTTAATATAAAATACACACTATCATTTCAAAATTAATTAAATATACATATATTTTTAAAAAATAATTTTTTTTAAATACAAAAAATATAAAACGATTAATTTTTCAGTCCTATATCTACTCTAATCATTATTTTCTAACCAAACATTCATATACCATTTCATTTTAAAATTTTCAAAATACATAAAAATAAAAATGGACTTTAAAAACATATCCAAACTGCACTAAAGGGCTCATGATATTATGTCGATCTGTTAAAATATTATAGACCAACAATAAAATTAGCCAAACAAGATATAATGGGCATATGTATATAATCATACAAATCATGCTTTATCTTGCAAGCCAATAAATCCTAAATGGATCATAAAATTAATCCTTTCAAGCCAATATTTTACAATGAAAAATTTATCCTTTCAATAAAACAATATTATCCTATTATTAAAATATAATTAAGAAATTTGAAGTATAAACTGTACATTTTTTTCACATAATATGCGAGATTTATACCATTGGACCACGAGCCTAAGGGTGTAAGATGAGTCAAGCTGGCTCATGAGCCGAGCTCAAGCTCTCTTTTAGTTGTTCAAAAGCTCATGAGCCGACTCATGAGTTTTTTTCTATTTTTTATATTAATTAAATAATATATATTAATAATTTACTTTGTCTAATTTTAAATATTTATTATATACCTAAATAATTATAATTTAAATTATTTTATTAATTTAATATTTTTAATTATTATTAAATAATATTATATCTATATTAATAATTTAATATTTAATTTGATTAAGAAATTTTTTTAGTGAGCTGAGCTCGAGCTTGAGCTCTTTCTTCTTAGCCCTTGAAAACAGGCTCATCGAGCTCGAACTTAAACTTGCAATTTTTGCTAAGCTCGACTCATTTACACCCCTACACAAGCCACTCAACAGTGTTCATCATTCTTGAAAATTTTAAATAAAAATTCCAATTAGCCTAAAGATTTTGGGCAAAAACTTAATTCTTATTACAATTGATACTACAGTCTGACACCAATGATTGGTAGGCCTACCAACCAAGGTAAGAATTGGACGATAAATCATGGCGCAGTTGAAGCAAAATACCACTTGCTCTATGTCGGTTGTTTAGTTTCCATCTTTGCTGCCTACATTAAACTTTTGGCCATAAGAGCCAACAAAATAATTGTCTTCATTTAACTTCCGTTATTCACGGAATATTCTTTTTTCATAAATTTAAAGTGAAAAATAATGGTGCATCTAAAATTGGAAATGAATGAAATTATTGTATTTGAGTTCAAATAAATCGATTATATTAATAAAATTTTAAAGTTCAAGTTCAAAAATAATATACGAACCCGTTCAATTAAAATCTCAAATTCATCGAACTTGACTTGAATATAATATATTTAAATTTAAATGTTAATGTTATTTATGTTGATTCAAAATCTAACGAGTAGATTTGGTGTACTTTTAACAAAAAGAACTTGTGAACCAATTCATATTCAACTTGCTCTAATAGAAAAATATTCTAGTAGTAGCAAGAATTTGTGGTCCTATCCTATACTTTATGTTGCCCATATTTTTTAATATAATTAAAAGCTTATCTTTATTGAATTAATGGTTAAAATATGCCTTTTAAGATCTCTCATTTTCAGTGCTATCCTATTTTCCTATTTAATTTTTAATCCTAGCCCTTTATTGCTATGATGGTACGTCAAACAAATGCATAAATAAATTAGATAGAAAAGAAGAAAATTCAATTTGCTATCTTTGAATTAGGGGAAGTAATTGGCAAACACAATTATTTGCATTTCAAGATTTAGGTTTGGGGGATGGATGAAGCGGATTTCCATTCAAATACAGATTCAGATCAACCATCAACACGAGCAAATTAATTGATTGAAGTTGAAAGATATTAAATTGAATATCAAAGTTTTTATTTTTTTAGACCATGGAAATTGCAATTTTGACATCTCCTCTATTTTTTTAACTTTTAATAAATTAATTTATTCATGCCCATGATAATTTGCATTTCAAGATTTGGTGGGGGGTGGGTGAAGTGGATTCCCATTCAAATACAGGTTCAGATTAACTGTCAATACGAGTAAATTAATTGATTAAAGTTGAAAGATGTTGGAGTGAATATCAAAGTTTTTATTTTTAGACCATGGAAATTGCAATTTTGGCATATGCTCTATTTTTTTTAACTTTTAATAAATTAATTTATTCGTGCCCACGATAAAATTTAAAAAAAAAATGAAATGAAGGCTAATACCTCGTTTAGATATTTAACTAATTAATAGTATGTCCTTTGATTAAGTGTTCGAACCAGTAAACATTGCAATTAAATATGTAAAATGCGTAGAGGTACACTAACAACTAATATGATTTTAACAATTCCAAATTTCAACGGTGAATTAATGCTATCAACGAAAATAATAAAAATAATATTTGCTATCATCCAGCCAAACAGATGCTATTATTACAAAAGTTTAATATGTAAAAATAAATAGGATTTTTTGAAGAAATTATTATCATTCCGCTTTAGAATTTGCAAATACAAAAAGATTTTGTCTATGTGGAATAATCTTCAACTAAATTTGATTTTTAACATTGTATAAAGAAAAAATAACCAAATTTTACCATTTTCAACTCTCATTTATTGTGCTAAAGTAAAGTTGAATATATTATAGGGTAGGTTCTAAAAGTATCCCATTTTTGGTGAGTTTGGTCTAGCTTTTGAATAATTAATTGTACAAGAATTAATTTTAGCATAATTGATTTATGCAATATTTTGGGTCTGTTTGGTTTCATTTCCAATATCTATTTTCACATTTTTTTATTATTCCAAAAATGAAATACATTACTTTTTACATATTTTCACTCGACATCATTTTCATTTTTAAAACGCATTACTCAATAATCTATATATCTTCTCACAATCACTTAGTGCCCGTTTGGTTTTGTTTTCAAAGTCCCTTTTTCATTTTCTCCAGAAAATGAAAACAGAAAGCTATCAATTTTTTCCCTATTTTCACATACATTTTCATTTTCAACATATTTTTTCAAACACACTATTACACCCTCTCTCCATTTTCACTTTTTATTTTATCCTACTCACATTTACACGATTTTTAATACAAAAACAATACATTTTTCAAATACAATTCATTTTCAACTCTACATAATCATTACATTTTAAACAAAACCTCCAAACAACATTTCATTTTCAAAAACACATTTATAATTAACTTTCCACTATTTTTTTTACCAGAAGATGAAAATGCCTCCCGAAAGCAAATCCAAACGGGCCTCCAGAAAGCAAATCCAAACGGGCCCTTATGTACATTATCTCTCTATTCCATTATTTCTATATCTTTCAACTTGCAATTTATTAAATCCAACATAATCATTATTTTTTCAATAATTCATTCAAATACAAATTCATTTTCAACTCATTTGTACTAAGTATTTTTTCAAATTCTGAAAATGATGGAAATGAAAATAAAAATAAAACCAAATAGGTGCTTAATTTTGCAAAAGTAATTCTAAAACAATTGATTTAATGTAATTAATGATTATGGTTGACCAAAAAAAGTTTCAAATTATTACATTGAACAATCTAAAGATAATCGTAATTGAAAAATGATTTTAGTTTAGATTACCAAATTACCAAACACCCTTATGACTGCACTAAAAATTCTAAAATAATTTTGAAAGGCCTAATTGGAATACTCTATTAACCAACAATAGCAACCAAGACTCAAAGCAAATTATGCTCTACCAAGAGAAATATTTCTATTGGTGGAACAATCTAGTGCAACTATATTAATTTTAATTAATGCAATTGAACATTAATTTTACCTAAAAAAAGGTATATTAATTTTAGTTAATCACTTTAATAATTTCAATTCACATGACAATCTTATCTCGTATTGAAATTTGCATATTGATACAAAAAATTATGGGCCCATTTTATTGGCATACTCAAACTGAAGAGATTATTTCTTGAAATTCTTTTAAAGGAAATTAAAGAGATCTATGAAAAATTAGGATTCTTAGAGAAAAACGACAGAAGCCCACTATTTAGATGACTCAAATTTAGCTATATGCATAGTATTTTTTTTAATTTAATAATAGAATCAATATAAAAATAATTTGCTAATGAAAATTACAGATTCAATTAAGGGAAAGAAATGTATAACATTATGGCCATATTATTTCAGTTAATTGATATTTTAGTATACTAGTTTTAACAATTCTAAATTTTATTATTTTTTTAATTATTTAATTTGTTGTATATATAATTTAATATCTATCCGTTATTCAACAAATCAAATACATTATATTGTTCAAAATTAATGACTTACTCATTCAATAATTTAAGCACTAGACGTTCTAAAAAAATTACTATTAAATTGAATAAATTTGAATAATAGATGTTTGTTCATATTTCATCTTTTCTTTTTCTTTAAAAGGGTCTATTTCGAAGAAAATTCAATATTTTTATTATTATTCACTATTTATTATTTGTATTTTTTTAAGAAGACTCCCTATACTAATTCTTGTCTCTCCAATATTTATGCATCATAAACTAGGGATGTAAATGAATTGAGCTAACTCGCGAGTTTAACGAGTTAGCTCAAAAAGTGTTCGAACTCGAGTTTGAAAAATTCAAGCTCAAGCTAAATAATTCTTATTCGCGAGCTTATATTTTTTTAAAAATTATTTATATATAGTAAAATATATTAATTTTATAATTTTTTATAAAACAAATTAACTTTTCCAGCTTGATCTCGAGCCTCGACTTTGATCTCGAGCTTATAGTTTGTTGATGAATTTGAACCTAATAAATCGAATTGAGTCGAGCCAAATCCAAACAAGGACTCTAGCTAAGCTTGAGCCTCAATTTTTTTAATTTATCAAGCTCGAACTCAAACATAAAAAAATGATCAAAACTCGATACAATTCGTCTTGTTTGCATTCCTACTGTAAACTTATTATTCTCACTCTCATTTAAATAAAAAGTACAAAATTAGTTTATTAACCAATGAACAATACTTCCCACGTTGAAAGTTTGAAAATCTGAAACAGAGGGACCCAACATTCGGACAAAGTGGACCCCACGCGCACCACTGTCATACCCAATATTCCAACCTCTGCAAACCCATATCCAATCAACTTTACGTTTCACATTTTCCAGCAATAATAAATAATAAAGAAAGCTTTGTTCTTTTCTGTTTTTCCCCCTCTGCTCAGATATTCCTTCTCAATCACTTCACTCAATCTACTCATATTTTTCGAAAGTAGAAAGTGGTAAAAACATCTCCTGCCATCGGGGGTCTGTTTGGGAACCAAGAAAAGTGTTTCTATTTTCTGGGCAACCTCTTCTCTGAATCCTTAAATTTGTAGTTTTAAGCTTTAAAAGCTAGGAGGAGAGTTATTGCAAGTGGGTTTTTGTTATTTTTTTGTAAAGAAGAAGGGGTTTTGATGGCTGCTACAGCTAAGCATAAATAAATCCTGCTAATTTTTTGGAGAAAGGAGGGATTTTGCGTGGTGGGGTGGTGAAAAAAGATTATGGATTTTTGCTCAATGTTCTGTTGTGTTAAGGGTTCAGATCGGTATGTACTTGTGTTGTTTCATTTGGTCAATGCTCATTTTTCTGTTGGGTTTTTGTTATTTGAATTTCTTGAAAGTACTTTTCTGTGCTTGTTTTGGCATAAGCATTAATTGTGGTTTTGACTAAGTTTTGTGGAGGATAAACCCACTGTTTGATTGATCAGTAATGCTTTTGTTTTTATTTTCTTAGCTGCATAAATATTTTGAAAGAGTGGCAAAATAATTTCCATTTTTCTTTAATATTGATATTATTGTGTTAAACCAATTCAATATTGATAAGAAATTGAACGGTCTAGTTTACTATTTTCATATGGAGTTTATTATATTTTCAGCTTGTAGTTGCATAAAATGAAATCTTGAATTTGAACAGGAAAAATCAGGGGAAAAAAGAGTCAACATGGAGGATTTTTTCTCTGAAGGAGTTGCAGTTGGCTACAAATAATTTCAACTATGATAACAAGCTTGGAGAAGGTGGATTTGGTAGTGTTTATTGGGGTCAGCTCTGGGATGGTTCTCAAGTAAGATGACAATACCTCTCGTGTGCTTTTTGTAGTTTCTTAACTTCTCATCATGCTATATTTGATTGTTCTGTTTTTAGCTGATAAAATAGTAGTAATTGGTGCTATGGAATGATATTAATTTAAGGAAGGGACGCCTATTAAGCTCCAATGATGGGGTTCTGAATCAGAAAAGTTAGTCATAAAATCTGTCAGGTTTTGGCTAATAGTTTGAGTTTCGTTGCCAGATCTTTTTACCAAAGAAAGGATTACTATGCTACATATAGATACCGAATATTCATTTGGGTGATCGTCTTATGCAAGAAACTCCACCAATTTTGTTTCTCTTGTTTTGCCATCTTGAACATAAGATAATAAGATGAATTAACACAAACAATTCATGCTATGCTTGTTTTCCTCTTTATATCTTTTGGTTATAGCTGCTCTAGTAGTGATTCAGGCCCTTCAACTTGCATTCACATCTGGTGCTACAGAAACAGATATCCGAAGTCCCGAGACAATACATCAATTTTACAATGCTGTTTCTACCTGTATAGGAAGATATTGAGTGGAGGAGAGGCTAAGTTAAGAATAGCAAGAAAGTAGTTATCAAGTTGGCTTTTTATTTGTCAGCTTTTGCCAAGTGTTTTTATTTGGTCTGTCTACTCTAATGTGGAGAAATCAGGGTTCATCTATTGTGAAGCTTTTGGGACATGAAGATGCGCAGTGGTTACAATCTAGATTTTTGTGCAGTCAATAATAGTTACCAGACACGCTGTTCTTTATTGTTAGGTGCTAATATTTTAGGAGATGAAGAAACATGATTGTTAAAATGTTGAAAAGCTACATTGGAACTTTGCTTTGGTTGAGTGCTGCATTGAACTTACCATTGCAAAAGTTACCTTGCCTTTTGTTCCCTGTTGAGTTACTACAAAACTTTCCCCTAAGATAATAAGCAGCAATATTTTTAGAGTTCCCTTTTGTGATTGTGATCTGCTTGCTGGGGCAAGATGATGCATTTCCTCTCTTATATGTTCTATATTCTCGATTTCTTTCTCTCCATGCTTCTACAGATAGCTGTAAAAAGGTTGAAGTCATGGAGTAACAAAGCTGAGGTGGAGTTCTCTGTTGAAGTCGAGATACTTGCTCGTGTACGCCACAAGAATTTGCTTACTCTTCGTGGCTATTGTGCAGAAGGACAAGAGCGTCTGATTGTCTATGACTACATGACTAATCTGAGCTTGCTATCTCATCTTCATGGGCAGCATTCTGCTGAATGTCATCTCGACTGGACTAGGCGGATGAACATTGCTATTGGGGCCGCTGAGGGCATAGCGTAAGTACTCAAATACAACCATATTTGCTTTCAATTCCTTCCTGCCACTGAGCTAAAACACTTGTTCTGTTCCAGTTATCTACACCACTATGCAACCCCACACATAATCCACAGAGACATTAAAGCTAGCAATGTTTTGCTAGACAGTGATTTCAAAGCCCAAGTTGCTGATTTTGGATTTGCAAAGTTTATACCTGATGGCGCCACGCATGTAACCACCCGAGTTAAGGGTACTCTCGGCTACCTTGCCCCAGAGTATGCAATGTTAGGAAAGGCATCTGAAAGCTGTGATGTTTACAGTTTTGGCATTCTTTTGCTGGAGCTTGCTAGTGGCAAGAAGCCCATAGAGAAACTTAGTTCATCAGTCAAGCGGGCAATCACAGATTGGGCCCTGCCTCTTGCCTGTGAAAGAAAGTTCGATGAACTTGCAGATCAAAGGCTAAACGGGAACTATGTCGAAGAAGAGCTGAAAAGAGTTGTCTTTGTTGGACTAATATGCGCACAAAATCAGCCTGAGAAAAGACCAATAATGCTTGAAGTTGTTGACCTGCTGAAAGGAGACAAAGAAAAGTTTGCTGCTCTAGAAAACAATGAAATTTTCAAGAGCACTCCAGTTGCAGATTCGGGTGCAGAGGACAGCTCGGAATTTATCTCAGATGAGAAGGAGCTGAAACAAGAAATAGAAAACGTTTAAGCCCTAAAGCCTACATATGTTGATTGGCTAGAACATGTAGAATTGATTATTTTCTCCTTGATTGCTTAGTTTTGCTGATGAAAACAAAATCTGTGATATGGAAAGAATCTGTAATTTCTTGGATTTCTTGAATTAAGGATTGATCGAAGCCAAACGGCTGAGGAGTGGAGTGTACATTGTTGCTGCAGAGTTGTGCTGTTGGTTTGGTGTCTGAGTTTGATATTTGGTATTGATCTGTTTGGCCAGATATGGTTCATATATTCTGCTGCTCTTGTTCTGGAAATGAAAAATGGTTACACTGTATGTCCTGAATTCCTTGTTTTTCATGGTGACTACAATCAATTTATTTCTGGCTCTCTTTGTTCTGAAGAAGAAAAATATTTAGACATATGTTCTTGTTGACTTGGTAGAAAAGATAGTGCAATATTGTGCTCATTATATCAAATACAGAAGCATAAGTTGACTTTGGCTAAATATGTCAACTTAAACTCTGTTGAAAACCAGAATCAGGTCACTCGAGCATTTAACTTTTTGATTGTAAGTTGGCTAGTAGCCATTGGGATTGCTGGCAGCACCCTGTTGCTTTTTGGCAATTCATATTCAAAGAGCTGGAACCTGGAGTCAAACTGCAGGTCACAATTATGCATTTCTCTCCATTGCATCTGATGCATACATATTGGTGAGAAATGAACCATGATTTTTTTGTGGTAGAAATCGTTTTAAAATTTTCTATTCTTTGAATACCTATAAATAAAGTTCACAGTGCTGGAATTTGCTTAACGAAAATCCTCTAATGTTTAAGTCAAAATTTGTTAAAAGCAAATATACAGAAGAAAGAATGAGCACAAACATAGCTCTATAGGATTTTTACGGATTAAAATGGGTTCTCTTTATGAATGTTGCCTTCTTATAAATGGTATGCGCTTAGAACTCTCTTAAATTTTCATTCATTTCAACTCAATTAGTAAGGTAAAGTATCACTATCGTCACCGTTCTTCACCATTCTTCGGTGTTAGACAATATTAGAACATGACTCGTGAACTAGACACGATATTTAACTTTTATACATGTGATTTCATTGAAATGAATCAATTAATCAAATTCATTTTTCATTAAATCTAATTTTATCTAAATGAGTTATGAATTATCATAAAAGATAACATCCATTTTTTATTTCATATCATCACGATATCTGGACCCTATGTCACTAAGAAATATAACATTAAAAGTACTTTCATGAAATGATTTGAAAATTGTTTCTCATTCTGGAAAGGAAATCTCGAAACAAGCCAAACATTCCCTCCAAGGTAAACAACACACAGAAATATAACGGTCACCTTTTCAAAAACAAACCATTTGCAGTCGACAACGAAACTCAGTCTCTTTCTTCTTCTTCTTCTTGAACAGTAAGTGCATTATTTTGAGCAGAAAATCACAAAAACTGGGTCTATGGTGAAGGTTTTGCCTAAAACGGGGAGCAAAAATCTGCCCACCAACGTCTTAACCCCATTTTCCCTTCACAAAAGGAGTCTCACGTATCGAAAGCTTCCGGAGCAGCTTCTCAGACTCTCTGTTCTTAAATTGGATGGCTCTTCTTTTAGTAAATATTGACATGCGCCATTTTTTGTTTCTTTTTATTTTCTTTTTCATTTTGGGTTTTTCTTTTTCTTATTGTGATTGAGATATTGATTTGTAGGTTTTCACGTGGCAAGAAATGCGACAGTGGCCAGGCTTAAATTGGCCATCGAAGAAGAATTTAGGCTTTCTCCAAAGGATGAAAGAAAGACTTTATGGTATGAGGTTGGAAGACTCCAGTTTTCTTTCTTTTTCTTTGAGATAATTTTGATGTACGTGTGCATTTTGTGAAATCTTTATTAAATCTACTTATATGTTGGATCATAAAGATGTGATTACTTGCAAGTTAAAAGATGATAAGATTATTTGATTCGGGCTGTTTGGGAAATTGTTATCAAGATATTTATCATTATAGTATACTGGAATCAGATGAATTGCCTCTGCGTCAAACAAATGCAAGAAATTTTGTGTTTCCATGAGAATTTTCACTTGGAAATAGTTTATGAAAATCTGTGCCATAGAAGAAAATGGAAGTTTAGGCCTTTTATGCTTTCTTGGCAGTCTCATCAGATGGCCTAATGGGGTTGAGGACAGAAGCTCTTTGTGATTGTTATTAGATTGGTAAAATTGATATGGAAATATATAAAGTAATTAATACATTTCAACTCTGTGCCTGGCAGGTCCCTTGTGTGGAGCCACTTTTGTTTATGTTATGAAGGTCAAAAGCTAATCAGTGAGAAAGCTTGCATTCAAAAATATGGGATAAAAGATGGTGATCAGGTCTGTTTCTCGTTCTGGGCATCTGTTATTTCATAGTTTTAGTCTCTGGATCAGAAAGTTATTTTGTTGTTGAGCATTGCAGATAGTTAACATTTCAAAATAGAAATAGAGAGATATCTTAAAACCTACTCCAGTAGGTTTTAAAATTAAGTATAAAGTATATGGATTGATTGATTTTAAAATTTCTGAGTTGATTATCCCTCCAATATCCCCAAGATTTTAGAACTTTTATAGGGGCAGGAATATATAAATTTGAATTGGAGTTAAGGATGATCCCCACCATTTTTTAGGGTCTATTTTTTCGGAGAAAAGGATTTCCCCTCATAATTTAAAAGGTCTGATTTTTTAATAGAATGTCAAGGACTCTTGTTCATGTTGCTGTTCCTTTTGTTCACAACAAGTTCATTATACCTGCTAAATAGAACTGTCACCATTCTGTATGAGAAAAATCCTTGACTGTAATGTTTGCGAAAATACCATAAGCACATAGTGCAGGCTACAGTTGCTTTGATGTCTTTCATCAAACTATCTGCTTTAAATATGTTGGGGGAAAAAAATCTTCAAATTATACACAAGAAAAACTTAACAATTGAAAATTGAATTAGGCTATTCTACTCTGAAGAGACTCTTCCTATTAAGAATCATAATTGTTTCAAGGATACAAGCTCACGACCACGTCTATTCAATAAATTGCGCTCTAAGAATAGATACACCAACACCCTTGATAGAGCATTTTTTGCTTTGAAGGGGTTAAATATAAAGGAGATAGAAAAGGGAGCTTGATGAATCTATTGTAGAGGTTGATCTCAATTCAAATAGAGGCACGAGAGTCGAGCATGCAACCCCTAGGAGCACGTTAGGCTTGCTGAGGCAACCCCCAGCTAAGACTCTCTAATACTTAAGTATAACGTAGAAGCCGGGAGCAAGATAAGAATGATTTGCGTGGCTTCACCTGGCTAAGGGCCTGGGTATATATAAGCTATGTGGATGGAGAATTTACTATCTGGTCCTTATCACGCCTCAGTGGGTTTGTCCCTTCTTAGGGGTATATTGGGCTTTTCCTAGAAAAATGCAGCTTGTGGCTCTAGCTTAGCAGGTGATGATGCGCACTACCACCCCTGACAAGTTACAACTTTAAAGTGGACAAAAAGTGGCGCAGGTTGTTATTAATATAGAGGAGAGAGAGTGTACCAGCGGTCTGCCAGCATTGAATAAGGCCGCCTTGTATCACATTGGAGTCCAAAATCCTCCGGGTCGATGTTGACCGCACCTGACCTTTTATAGGGTTTGAGGTTTACTTCATGTTGAAAACATGGAGGTCGATCGCCTTGCCTCCATTGGTGGGTCCACTCTCAAGTATGAGGTCGAAAACGTGACGTCGGGCCTTAGGTCCGCACAACGCCTTTATCATGAGCCCCCCACTTCCAAGCTTAACAGACTCGCTTGAGAGCATCTGGGAGGTCGGAAGTTGGGCTTGTGAAGTATTTTTACAAAGTACTATGTTAATCGACCTGAGGGTCACAGGGCTTAATCAACCTTCCGCCACCTCTGAATAAAATAGCTTGGGAAAGCCCGAGGTGCAATAATTATGAGATGATCTCATGCCTTTATCTTAATGGCGCGTGGCTTGAAAGCGGGTCTTTCTAGAGCTATTGCGTTCATAATGTACTAAAAGTCCCGCCTAGAAGACCAAACGTTTCAAATTCACATACAAGAGACTTAGGAGGCCTCTTTCTTCATTTCAGTTGTTTACCGCTCAGAAATATTCCAAATCTCTGAAGCATACACAAAGTCGACCACGTCTTTTTTGGTGTTCACTGATCAAGTTGTGTGAGTTACATCCATATCTTCCAAGCTCTAAAGTGAGTTTTCTATTCTTTTGTACTTATCCTTGTCTTTTAATCTTTGCTCCATTTTCGGTGGTTTCTTCTTTTCGGGAGTTTATTTGATTTACGTTGTATGCTGAGGAATGGGCTCCAAGGGGGATGAGCATTTTATGGGTGGTGTTAGTGGAACTAGTCCCGTTTCCTTAAGTGAAGAGGGCTCCTCTAATGCTCTAAGGTGGAAGTAGGGTGAAGATAAGGTGGCGTGGGAGAGAGAGGCTAGGCCTTCAGGTTCCAGGGGTCACTTATATACCGTCAACATCTTCTTTGAGACTGGGAGTGATGTGTTAGTAAAGGAATTGTCGAACGTTAGGGAGGCATTTTACATCCCTCCAAAGTTTAAACTCATAGCGCTGGGTCTTAACGATTGTTTAGATTGGCTACTGCGGTGATGCCTAGCCGTCCATATTCTGGTCATGTTATGGGCCTCTACTTCCCTATTGTCCCTACAGTTAGAGAGATTTTGAGGGGGTTAGACGTCTGTCAAACTTAGTTGTTGCCTAATTGATACTCCTTTATATATTCATTCGTCATCATAATGAGGACCTTCAACCATCCCACCACCTTTGCCAATTTCCTCCAATTGTTCCGCTACCTGACCTCTCGCAAGTCAGGTTGTTCCTCAAATACCGGGTTCTAATACTTGACCGCCCAACCGAGGAGAAAAATTGTTGAACCTCTTTCTTCTACCTTTGGGAAGGGCTGGAAGAAAAGATTTATATACGTTCGACCTCCTTCCTATGAACCTTTTAATTTGAGAGCTTGTTGAAAGTTGGATAAAGTGACTTTGACTAGCAGGAAGAAGCACAGTTTCGGGACGAATATCATAGAAGGCTTTGCAAAGCAAGATCTTAAGGCCGATAGGTTTCTAGACGAGAATAAACTTGTCGCTGGGGACTGTCTCCCACCCCTTTGGAGCTCGACCCCAAGGTGCGGCTAGGTAGCACCCTTCCTAGTTGCTTTGTTGTTTTTGTTTGGGTTGTTGCTTGACTATTGGTCTTTTGGTACTCTAGGTTATTGCAAACATTTTTCTTTATTGTAGATCCATCTTTCATCATGTTGAGTCGTGATAAGGGACTCGCAAAATCACTGTCCAAATCATCTGATATCGATTGACCACCGGTGAGAGTTCCGGCACTCCCGCCGTGGCCACTCCGACCTCAGTCGGGACCTCTGTCCAGTCTACCGATTCCCATGGAGAGGTCCAAGTAGCCCCTTCCAGAGATAAAGAGAAGTATTGTGTGGATATTGACCCTTCAATTGTTGCCCCAAAGAGACTGGGAGCTCAAGTGCCACTAGTGCTTTGGACTGCCCCAATGTCAAGCTATTAGAGTAAATGGGCGTCATGTCTCCCAAATCCCGGCTAGATATATACCCTTACCCTAAGCCCCACTTCTTAAACATGCTACAACATGCTTAATGGGAGTTCTGATGACCAGACCCATAAGGAAATCTTCAACGTCAGTTGCTCCCCAAGGACGTGAATAAGTTGATGAAGATTTCGGGGTTGGACGCGATGCAGTTGTTCACGTATCATCATAATCTGGTACTTTCCTTATGTTTTCCTTTTCTCTATGCTTGATAGCCCGCGCTACCGTTGTTGTATTTTAGTCTTCTGCAGAATGCGCAAGTAGCATTTGTTCCGTACCACCATCACATCGTGGCGATGGTAGGTCGAAAAAAGTGGGCGTAGCGTTATCAGAAGCTCGAGGGTCAGTCCGCCGACCTGTTGCGCCAAAAGGCGACTAAAGTGGAGCCATTAGAGGAAAGGGTGGAAAGGCTGACAACCGAACTTTAAGTCCGGTACTCTGGAGGTATATCAAGGGATGATGGAAGAGAAAACTTGCTTGGTCTTTGAGGTAGGCGAGCTGTATGAGAGGATCGCCCTACTCTAGGAAGAAGTGAAGGTGGCCGAGTTCAGGGGCTTCAAGTAAAGCGAAGAGTCTATGGCCAAAAAGGCGAGTTGACCTTTAACGCCCAACTTTTTGAGGAATGGAAATATAGCGTCACTGCTTTCATAAAGTCCCTAGCTTTTGAAGAGGCGTGCGAATGACTAGGAGGGGAAGATTTGCAGAAAGGCTTCAATAAGGTACTTGGGCAACTGTGGACAATTGGGGTTAAGTTCGATGAGATAAAGTTGAACCCTTTGCTTATCAACGATCTTCAGCTAGGTGACCATTCCTAAGGAGTACATGGTCACCATGGGCTTAGTGGATGAGCTTATCTAGGAAAAGGCGGCCAAAGAGCCAGCTCAGGCAGCTAGAAAGAACAATGGTGAGTCGTTCGCCTCTTAAGCTAAGGCCTTCTACCCCTTGCTTGCTTCGACACCTGGGGAGTGAGCTTGAAGCATCTATTCTTATGACTTGTAATAAACACTTACGATTTTTCTACTTTTGAGATTTTTTCAGATGTTTTATTTGGGTATTCGAATGTTCTATCATTGTCCTTTTCACTACTATGACTTGTCTTTACTATTATTTTGCCTATTTGCCATATGCGTATCTCCTTCTCTCTCTCCATTTACTTGTCGGGAAGTTGCACTCATACTTGAAAGTGGACCCTCCAATGGAGGCAAGGCGATCAACCTCCATGCTTACAACTCGAAGTAAACCTCGGACCTTGTAAATAGTTGGGTGCGGTCGTCATTGATCCCAAGGATTTCGAACCCCAATCTAATACAGGGTAGGTGTATTTAATGTTGGTAGATCTCTGGAACACGTACACTCCCTCTCCCGCATTGATAACAGACTATGCCACTTTCTATCCGCTTTAAAGTTGTCAGATTGCAGGGTGATAGTATGCATCCCCACCTATCAAGCTGGAGACACAGGCTGCCTTTTCTAGGAAAAGCTCAATATGCATCTAAGAAAGGGACAAATCCACTGAGGCGCAATAAGGAGCAAATTGTAAATTCTCCATTCATATATCCTATAAATATCCCATCCCTTAGCCAGGCGAAGCTACGCAACTCATTCTCATTTTGCTCCCAGCTTCCTTTCCATATTTCCTCCTTCTATGTTATACCTACTTAAGCATCGAAGGGTTTTAGCTGAAGGCCGACTCTACAAGCCTAATGTTTTGGCATCGTCTACATGAATTGGAACGTGCAACTCGAGTAGTGAACATAAGGCATATGATGTCAATAAATCAAAATCACATCCCACTAAATTGAAAACACAACAACAAATAACATGGCTGAAATAGGCAAGACATCCCAGGCACCAGTGTTCTACCAACAGAAGTGGTAGCCTTAACTATGGTGCAACTATGACAACTTATTGGAGCGAAGGTAAATGCAGTTATTCTCAAATAGCTAGAACTCATCAATCAACATAGACCCCTTTCAGCGTCTAGTATAATACTTCCCTCACCAACAGCTAAGCCGCTAAACATAGGCGACAACACAACACGCAACAAAGCAGATATGTCGGTACAACCTCACAATTAAGAAGAATTGCCTACTCTGTTCAAGAAATATCTAGGCCAAACCACACGTCGCAAGCTGCTTAAGGATAGATGCATTTACCTATGCTCCGATAAGCTAGTGCAGTTGCGCCATAGGTAAAGCCACCACTTTCATTGGCGGAATGCTGGAGCCGGGATGTCTTTCCCGTTTTCAGCCATGTTATTTGCCGTTGTATTTTCAATTTGGGCAGGTTAGTTGGCAATGTGATTTTGATTTATGGACATCATACACCTTAAGTGTTTACCATCTCAACTTGCAGGTTCCAATCCGCGACGACGCCAAATGATAGAGTAGTTTTTGCTGTGAATGGATTAAATATAAAGGTGATAGAAAAGGGGGTCTGATGAGTCTGTTGTAGAGGTCGGTCTCAACTCAAATGGAGGTACGAGGGTCGAACTTGGCTAAGGGTTGGGATATTGATAGAAAATGTGAATGGAGAATTCAATATATGTTACCACCCTACAATCTGAAAACTTTAAAGCGGATAGAAAGTAGCGTAGTTTATTGTTAATGCGGGAGAAAGAGAGAAAGTGTGTATGTACTAGCAATCCACCAGCATTAAATGTAGCTGCCCTATATCACGTCAGGGTTCGAAATCCTAGGGGTCGATGCCGACCTCACCGGACCCTTTATAGGGTCCAAAGTTTACTTCGAGTTGTAAGTATGAAGGTCGATCGCTTTACCTCCATTGGGTCCTCTCGCAAGTATGAAGTTGGGAACGTGATGTCGGGGCCTTGGGTTGGCACAATGCCCTTATCAACCCTTATATAAATCCAAAATGAAGAATGAAAAAAATTAGTGAAAGACCAGAAGTGATTATTTGTTGGTTAAGTCCTCTGGACAGGAATTCCTAACAACATAGATATTGCCTTGAACATGTTTGTCAAATCCTAGTTAAATCTTCTATCATATTGATGTAATAAAAGGAATTCATTAAATAACGCATTCATTACATTTATCCTTCTCTGCAAACTGAAGATCTGTTTCGAGGTGAATACTAAAGATGGAAAATAAAACAGAACCTTGCTTGGACTTAGATTGAATAAAGATTTTTAGCTTTTTATCTTCTTCCCTACTTTATTTAATGAATTCCTTCATTATATTTATCCTTCTCTGCAAACTGATGATATCTGTTTCGAGGTGAATACTAAAGATGGAAAATAAAATGGAACCTTGCTTGGACTTAGATTGAATAAACAGATTTTTAGTTTTTTTATCTTCTTCCCGACTTCATTTGTAAAGGGACCTTGCTTATTGCTCAATGACAAGGGAATGTATCCCACTTCCATTTCTGGTCTAGCTTTCCTCTTCTGTTGGTTATTGTCAGTGTAAATACTCGACTGAGACAACGGTATGTTAATGCTGTCTGCATGTCATTGTATATTATCTTTCCTTAAACACAGATAAAAGAACTCCATTCAAATGAATGCTAATCTCCCAAGTAATATATACCATGTAAATAGATGTTCTTTATAAGCAAATACGTTTCAATAGATGTCTAATTTGTATTAAAAACTTTTTCTATTGATTTTCAAATTTCATAGCTTACTATAGCTTCTCCTGATATATAATATGCTGGCATGAAGAGCTTTTCGGTTTACCTTTTTCTTTAACGTTGCAGCTTCACTTCCTCCAGCACTTGAGAATTGACCTTGCACCAGCTCCACAGCACTCTAAGAACCAAATTGTTGAGTCCAAACAGTGTTCAGTGTAAGCAGAACTCTGTGACATACTGTTGTGATTATATGACTAGCTAGGTGACTAATAAAATAGTTTCTACAACTTTATGCTCTTGATGTTTCTGTAGCCTAATTATCGAGTAACTTTTATGCATGCAAGATCTACTTCAACTTACCTTGTTTGTCGGAAATCATACAATTATGAGTTACCTTCAAAGTTTCTGTCATCATGATAGAATAGAACTGCACAAACCAGGAAGATATGAAAGACAGACATTAAGCTGCACTTGGAACTTTGTTGTCTGAAAGTGAAGTACTGAAAGCATTGTCTGTTTGTCATTTCTTATTTTGATCAAATACTGACCCGGGGTCATCCGCTTCTCTGGGCCAGTCTATTTATGTTCTCCAACTACTATGACTGAGTAGAATTGAGGGATCTAGGAACTGAAATACAAAGGGGTTAGAGGAATGCTGGGAATGTCCCAACTATAACCCTCCGAAGCCTAAACTAGTCACGAGAATAAGGTTGCAATATATGAGTGTAGGTCGTATACTAGTGGTAAGAGTAGAGATTATGTAACCTATCTTTACAGTATTGCCCTTTATACGGACCTATCCAATGGTAGTCGAAGAAATGACCTAAAATCTTTTCACATATCTTTTTAAGTTGCTCGTTGACTGCCCTGTTCACTGGTTCGGTGCAACCCGGCAGCTAATGTGCGGATCTTGTGAGCTTTTAGTCATTTCTCTGTTCTCGAGGGACAATTCTTGTCAAATTAGCCTCCTAAGTTTTACCTATAACAAATACATATGTAGAGTGGCTTACATGCTGGTAACACCTACTGGTTTCAATGAATACATTGTTCTCATGCAAATAATGTGAGTCTACCTAAACTAAAAGTTTTAGCAGCTAAATTTTCTTCTAAGTGATGAGAATGAAAACAAATGCATTATTTTTTTTCAGGAGAAATTCTCGTGATGCAAGAGCCGATGATCATGGTGTCACCATTGAAGATCAATACCTCGACCTCAAGCAATTCAACTGTGGACAAGACTTGGATTTTCTAGTACCAAAATCCAAGCTGAGACATTCTCTGAAGGAGTTGCTGTCATGTTCAAACTTTGGACATTCGAAACGAAAAGCATTGGAAGGAAAGAATTATCCTTGAAGACTTATGTCATGATTCTGTACTAAGTATGGACAATGATGAACCTGAATCAGCAAAGTAGGAGAGATGAGTAGAAGTAAGCATTGAAACATAGGAGTTAGGACAGGTTTTGTTTGGGACTAGGCTGAGGTGAAGTTGTGCATAGTGAAGTGGTCTGTTGTTATTGAATTTTTAAAGTGATATTATCTGCCCCATTGTTATTTTAGATCTAATTTTCAGTCTTTTTCCACTCATTTTTCTGGAATATATCCATGAAATATCTAATCAAATAATATATATATATATATATATATATATGCGTGTGTGTGTGTTGAAGGAAAAAATAACTGCATCAACATTAAGAATGGGGTAAACGTCGAGTGATCAATTGATTCAATGGTATTACTATCACATTTATAAATGTAAGGTTTAGAATTGAGTGTGTGTGTTTAAATTAAAAAAATAAATAATTAGAGTGGTTAAGAAAATTCTAAGCTACTTGAACTATTATTAGATATGTTCACTTAGTTGTTTCCTTAGCAAATTATAAGTGGACATATTCTTGTATTGTGGGTAATATATGTGTGTGTGTGTGTGTGTGTATGTATGTATGAATGTATTTAGTATATATACACAAACCTATGTAACTGTAAAAATGTATATATATGTACATTGAATGTGGACATGTTCTTCTATAGTAGGTATTATAATGTATTTAGATTATGTAAATTTGTGATATATTAATAATTAATTAATACATTGAATGTTTGATTTAGATTTATAATATTAATTTACTCTCTTTGACTAATTTTAAACGTTTCATTTTTAATTTGTACAAAATTTTGTAGAAAAGCAATTATGAATTTGTATAGTTATATTTTCTTAAAATAGTTCTTTTTAATTCCTCAAACAATACATATTATTTTTTTCAAAACACAAATTATTTCAAATAATTGCATCAGTTAAATAGATATAAATGGATATATTTGTGTATTTTAGGTAACTATTTATGTGCATAAATATGTGTATGTAATTAATTGAAATGCGTTGAATGATCAATTTAGATAAAAATAATTTACTTTGTTCATCTCATTTTAAGTGGTTCGTTTTTAATTTGTATTAGTAGTTAATTCCAATGGTATCACCTTTATAGGTGTAAGTTTGAAATTAGGAATTTGAATCCTTAGTGTACGTAAATCTATAAATTAAAAAGAACTGTATGAAATTTTGTAGAAAGTTAAGGCTTGATTTGTTTTTATTTTTAAATTTTTTTTTTTCAAAATACATATTATTTTTGCTAAAATATTTTTGAAGAAATTCAAATTTAAACTATTGCATCAATTGAAAATATATATCTTTTAATTATTATTTTGATATAAACTTATATTTTTAATTATTATACAACGATAATACAAATATATAATAATAAAAAAAATTATATGAGATTTTGACAAAAGAAAATACATTAAAAGACTTCTAAAATGAAAAATATATCCTTTATAAAAACAAAAACAAAAGCCAAACTCCATTAACAATTTCCTTATGCAATTTCTCAAAATACCTCAAGACAAAATCGAGAAAATGAAAGAAAAACCTGAAATACTAATTTTTTTTGGGTATTATAGCCTTTAAAATTAGTGGAAGAGAATTAGTAATTCTATTTTATTTTCAAATAAAAGTGTAGTTTTGAAAATATATATTTTTAAAAAATAAAATATTATTTTCATATCGATATCTATAGTTATATACATACATTAAAATATCAATAATGTGGTAAAAAGAAGAAAAAAAATAGTTATAAAATTATATAATTATCATTTTTTTTCTAAAACAACTAGGGAGAGTGAAAATTATCAAGGGGTCAACCTTCAGTTTTTATGATGCACTTGACGGTTACGCCTCGGCACTGCAAGCTCTTCTTCTTATTTGGCTTCTCTATTGAATCAGCAGCAGAATGACTTTACCTTGTTACATCTTCACTGGTATGGCATATCTTGTTTTGATTTTTTGCCCCACAAGATGGGTTATTTATTGTTTTTTTGTTTTGGGGGAAGATAGGTTAATATTTTATTTTCTTTCAGGAAAAAAAACGAGTTTCCCATACTGACTCTTCACCGGTATGACATGTCTTGCCTTGAATTTTTTAACCGCTCAATTTGAAATCATTAGTTTTCTTTTAAGATTTTCTGTTTTATGGATTTATCTGTTTGAATAATTATTGAATTTTGATGGGTTTTTCCTTTTCCCCACGTTCTGGATTAGTGAGTTCAGTGGAACACTTGAGAAGTGTGTGATGAGACCGTTGTTTGCCTTAAATGGTGGAACTTCAGATTCAATTGAAAAAGATCTGTGAAACAAATGATGATGAGATGTTACTCTGGGTGAAAATTGTTAAATAATTATTACACATGATACAATTGGCAAGAATTTTGATATGAATTTAGCAAAATCATGCTTTGGTCACGGTATGCTTGGATGGGATTGTATAGATGCAAAGGGTGGGTTGAATGAGTTAAAATAATATGATCTTGCAAGAACAAATGATTTCACGGTCCTGGGTTTTGCCAGCAAACCATCCAACAGTTAAATCAGTTTTCGGAGGAGGGTTAGGTTGGCACGAAACTTTCTAATGTTCAAATCATTGTTTCAAGGAAGGGCTAGGTTGGCGGGAAGCCCTCTAATGTTCAAATCATTGTTTGGAGGTTTTGGAGGTAAAAGGAATGTTAAGGAGAAAATAAATACTGTAAGTATAATTGCGTATATAAGTGCACGTGTAGAGAGCTATTTATAGGTAATTGCTACTTGGCATATAGATCATGGCATGGGGCCGGCTTGCTTAAAACCATCCAAATCCATTATCTAACGGTGCATATGATCCGAGTCATAGGCTGAATCGCATTGGTTAAACCAGCCGATTAAAAAGGTGCAAATCCAAGAAGTGTTGCGGGATTATTTGGCTTTTGGGGACCATTTCTGGGTTTCCCTCATCAGTAGCCCCCTACTTTATTAAGTTTGGGGAAAATGCAAGCCTCAAATTTAATGAAGTTGCAAGAAGAAATGCTTGGATTTTGGCGGGCATTTTAATTTAAGCCATTTATTTCAAAATGCCTCTTATTCTTTGCCATCTGGCACTCAGTGTTTCGAGACATAACTTTCGAAACTTGGTGCGATCTATATCTTACCATTTTTGTTTTCCTTCCCCATTCCTAAGAAACCTCATATTCCATTCCATAGAAAACTTAGACTTTGCTTTTGAAAGATCTATGTCTATGTGTTAATAATGTTTGTTTACTTTGACTTACGGAAAGTTTCCCACTAATGATACCAAATGATAAATTCGGAAGTATCTTTCTCTTAGTCACAGGTATGGTCTGCACAAGCATGATTAGGTTTGCTTGAGTTTGCCCTATGAAAATCCTCCATCTCTCAAATCAGTGTTTGGAGGTAAAAAATGCGGTAGAGAATAAATGTAAATATGATGATACCTCTACATGCACATATATAGGGTTATTTATATGCAGTTGCCACTCAACAAATGGGTAATGGCTGAGCTGGCTTGATCCAAACCTTCCAAATTCGCATACCTAACAGTCCAAATGATCAGGGTCTTGGATCGAATTGGGTTGGTTTATACCAATCTGATTATAAAGGCATGGATTCTAAGAGTGCCAGAGGATTATTTGACTTTTAAGGGGTATTTTTGGAATTCCCCATCAAATTTAGGATTGATACTTATTGCATCCTTTTTTAGTCCATAATTTTTCTTCCATTGAGAGGGAGGAAAAGTAGTATAAAGTTTCTTGAAAAATGGTAATCTCTCTCTCCCTCTCTCTAAAATGTTCTCATAGGTGTTAACAGTGTACGTAAGACTCGTCCTAGTTTTTACTTGTGGCATTTGGAACTTCTGGAAAATGTTGATCAGTTTAATTAGACAGCTAGTACAAGGGGGCATGTATTATTCTTCACATATATATATATATATATATATATGTACACATATTTCTTTTTGTCTTGGTCTTTTCCAGTAAAGGACCTTACTCTAACAATTTAGCTGCCTCATTTAACATTACTTCAAGGGTAATTACCTAGAATGAAAAGTTTTGTTCATTTGTATGATTGTTTTGTCTTGCACCTTTTTGTTCTAGTTAGGGAAATGGCAGAACAGATCACAGCAGTCTCAGCGGCAGCTCCTTTTGATTATGAGCTTTATGAAGGAAATCCTGATCAATTAACAACTGTTGATGCTACACCAGCCAAGCCGAATATATTTATTAATCCTGCAGCATTGAAATTCAAATATAGGATTGGCCATGGACTTTTTGGTGATGTTTGGCTAGCCACACATCATCAGTCAGCCAAAGAGTTTGATGAGTATCATGAAGTTGCAGTTAAGATGTTGCATCCTCTAAACGAGGATCACGTGAGGGAGTTTCTTCGTAAGTTTGAAAAACTCTGGGCAGATTTGAAGTCCGAAGATTTTCAAGGTGTTTGTTGGTTGCATGGTATCTCTGTTATAAATGACAAGGTTGATCTTCTTTATGAATCGTGAATATATATGCTGATTAAAGGTCTCTTGGCATTTAAGATATCGAGTTGCTATATTTTCTCGTTGACAGATCTGCATAGCGATGAGACCTTATGAGGGGTTAATAGGTGATCGAATGGGGCGGCTGAGGAGAAGAAAGCTCCCATTATCTGATGTTCTGAGGTAATGACATTGTATTACTTTTTCTGTCTTTTTCTGAAGAAAGCTCAATGTTTAGAGGACTCTTGCTCAGGAAGACAGAATGAAAAAAAATTTCAGGTATGGTATTGAATTAGCCAAAGGAATTCAACAACTTCACCAAATAGGTGTCCTGGTACTGAACCTGAAGCCGACTAATTTTCTTCTTGATGGAAGTGGCCATATTGTCCTTGGAGACTTTGGGATCCCATACCTACTTCTTGGCTTTTCCTGGAGTGATTCGCATTTAGCATTTAGGCTTGGAACCCCCAACTACATGGCACCTGAACAATGGGAACCTGGTGTCAGAGGTCCAATATCTTATGAGACTGATTCATGGGGTTTTGCCTGCAGCATTATCGAAATGCTGACTGGCATTGCACCTTGGTTTGGGAGATCCGTGGAAGAGATACGTCTTGCAGTTGTAATACGTCGAGAAAAGCCACAGGTTCCAAGCGGACTTCCCAGTGTGCTAGAAGATGTTCTCAAGGGCTGTTTTGAGTATGATTTTCGCAACCGACCACTAATGCGAGACATTTTAAAGGCATTTGAAAGGTTCTCTCTCTCTCTCTCTCTCTCAGCATTTGAAAGGTTCTCTCTCTCTCTCTCTCTCACACACACACACAAGATACTTTCTCAAACTAGAATTCTGGACTTGCAGTTCAAGGAATGCTGTTCACATTCATGGGCCATGGAGTGGTTTCAGGAGCAATGTGCAGGTAAAGTTCCGTTGCAGTGGCCATAGCTCCTGGTTCCTCTCTAAAGATCATCTTCAGGTCGGTGATGCAGTTCGACCAAGGAAGTTTCTCGAAACCTGCCAGCCTCAAATGTGGGCTGTAACTGAAGGAGCTGTGGTTGGACTGGAGAAGGATAATAATAATCGTGATGGATTTGCCCTGGTGCAAAACCCTTACATGCGCAAACCAACCAGAATAAACATTTTAGCACTAGAGAGGGTCACCTGCGGTTTCTCATCAGGGGATTGGGTTCGCTTGATTAAAACAAACGAACACCATTCATCTCGGGGAATTCTACATTCCATACAGCGTGACGGAACTGTTCTTGTGGGTCTTTTAGGGCTGGAAACTCTTTGGGAGGGGCATTCTTCTGATATCCAACGGGTGGAACCGTTTTCCGTGGGACAATTCGTGAGATTGAAGGCTAATATCAAAACTCCCAAATTCGAGTGGCCCCATAAAAGGGGAGGGGCTTGGGCCAGTGGAAAAATTTCACATATTTTTCCAAATGGATGCCTTGAAATCAAATTCCCAGGAAGATTTGCTTTCGGAGATGAAAACACTTGTTTCTTGGCTAGTCCTGAGGAAGTGGAACGTGTGTCTTTTGATACCTGTCATGGAATTGTGGAGAAATATGAACATGTCGAGGATTTTCACTGGGCCGTTCGACCTCTAACAATAGCAGTTGGTTTGCTCACAGCAACAAAGATTGGCACCGCTGTTGGCAGAAACATAAGCACAAGAATAGAGGAAAGGAAAAGGATTCAGAAGCAGAAAGAAGAGGCCCGACGAAGATGGCTCCCACCAAAAGTTGCAGATATCTTCTTCAAAGAAGGCCGACTGATACCAAATTCTGGGTGAATTCTGCTACCCCTTTATCTATCTGAATTATAATAAAAGCCCAGTTGTATAACTGGGAATTGAATGGTGGTATCATCTGTAAATATTGCATAACATTATGAACTTTGATCCTGTGAATACTCTGTAGTGTTTCTGTTCTTGTATATATGTTGCATTCTCTGGAAAGTTGTAAGGATGTTTAAAGGTTTTATGTTTGGGTATGTAAATTATTAGTTTGATGGTGAATTTCATGTTATGAGATGAAGAGAACTGCCTTACATCAAGTAGCTTTAATCCAGGGCTAGAAATGGTTAAAGGCTAAAAGTGAGTTCATCTATGCTAGAATGCGTAAATCAATGTGGTTAGTTTAAATCCTTGAAATATGTTTTCATTGTCACTGTATATTGCCAAATTATATTTATTTTATATGATTAGAAGACTGGAGGTACCATGTTTTAAACCTCGTTTGGGTTGAACATAAGAAATATTCGAATTGAATGTAACTAGTACAAAAGACTAGTAGTAGAATATACACAATATCAATATTACAAACCCATCAAAATACATTACATTAATTAAATTAGAACATTTATGATTAGAATATACGCAAAATAACAAACCCATCAAAATCAGAACAATTAAAAAATCGCTCGTGATGTCGGTTAGAATAAAATGGGCTTGCTTTCTTGTACCAATTTTAAGTTGTTTAAGTTAAAAAATATGTTTAAATAGAAACTATTGGATTTTAAAAAGATTGAACCGCTCAAATGATCTCACATGGCAAAAGTCAATGAATCTCTATAAATATTTTCAAGTCTAATATTCGAGAGATATATTGTCATGGCTATATTGAACGGTTTTTACTGAATTCACTGGCGACCCTAACATTTACTTTGATTTTAATATTAGACATCATTATATTGAACAGTTTTTACTAAATTTACTGGTGACCCTAACATTTGCTTTGATTTTAAGATCAGAATTTAATTCACAGTTTAAAACGTCCAAATTTGAATGAAAAACGAAATTTTCATACTCGTATCAATGCATTTGCAGTCCCACTAAGCAAAATTAATAGTTTATTAATCACCATCAAAAATATGTACATGATAAAACCTCCCCAAGCAATAGATAATTTTCATGAGGCTGATCTTGAATTGCCCGCCAAACACTGATTCAAGAATAAATCGACTGCTGCATGCTAAATTATATATATATATATATAGACACACACACACACTGCTGCATACTAATTCAATTTCCACTTTTATTATAAAAGTATACATAAAATTACTATCAAAATGACCTATCTACGAGGTACATTATGAAAAGGACCTGAACAAAGGAAGGCAGCCCATTATTCACCAGCACTCAGCATATAAATCCTAGCCCCCCACACCAATACTTCGGTTCATTCAAGTTTCAAGATTCAGTTTCCTCAGGAACTCCTTTCGTTTCTTTCAGCCATAATATTTTTCCCTGCAATCACACTAGATAGAAAGAAGCAGCGCAAGAAGATCAAGAAAATGAGAAGAGCTGCATCTCAACCCCTGCTGTATTCATTCAAGAACCCTCAAGAAATTGTATTATCTTTTGAACCACAGAGATATAACTCATTTTTTTCCCGCAGGAGACATTTTCAAGAAGCTGATGATGAAGACGAACAAGAACAAGAATTCAGGTTCAAGGGCAAAGCATTCAGAGACATTGACTCCGTTGCCAAACAAGTCACATGCATCACACTCCACAAACGAGAACCCAAAAAACCCTGTAAAAATTTCATCTTTTTTCCTTACTTTTTCCCATAATCTATAAGCAAAAAAAAAAAAAAAAAAATGTCAGTTTCTTGATATTTCTTGTACATTATAAACAATGAATATTTCTTCTTGACAACTGGGCCATGGATTCTTGACCAAAAAACTATGTATTTCTCAGATGAAGAGTTTTTCTCTTGTGAGAAATATGGAGCATGGAGGCAAGAACAGAGGACTGCAGCAGCAAGGCTGAAGAAACAGCTCAAGGCTAAATGTGCCATCCAGAAGCTGATTGATGATCAGATGACCCGATTCCGGGCCCATTATAATCGGGCCACGGGCCCAACCAAGATGACAGATGTGGCCCAACTCTTGATGCCCAAATGGATTCCAGCACATGAACTAGCCGCCCTGCACTGGCTCGGAGACTGGCGGCCCTCCACCATTCTTGAGCTTCTCCGCTTATTGGCCCACTCTTTGTGGGACCCGGTTGGAGTGGAGCGGGCCCTGACCCCACTGATCAATGATATACGGATCGAAGAGGCCGTGATCGATGAGGAAATGACAGAAATCCAAGCAAATTGTGTCCTTCACCTTCCGTTCGGCCCAGTGAAAAATGAGGAAAATGGACCTGCCCTCGCCCATGTCAGATCCGAGTTCAAGAAAATCCATCGGGTCATCATCAAGGCCCAAAATCTAAGGTCCGGTTTACTATCCTTCTTCATGGTCAAAATATTATCATGATTTGAACAACTAGTTGAATTTTAGTTGTTTTTGTGTGTTCGAAAAGTGCTTCTACTTCTAATTCTTTAAAGTTTAGCAGAAAAAGTTAAAAACTATAGTCAAAATACTATCATAACTAAAATAACTAGTTGATCTTTAGCTTATCTATTGTATTTGAAAGGTGCTTTTACTTTTAATTATTTAAAATTTCGGAGAAAAAATTAAAAATTAAAAGCAACCCCCATTTCATTAGGGTGCGATCAAGTTGAGTCGAATCGAATCAAGTTTGAAGGAAATTTTTAAACTCAAACTCAACTAGATTAATATTTCTATACTCGAGCTCGACAAGTTTCTAATATTTTTGAACTCAACTCGACTTGATTAACTTCAAATTGTCGAGTGAGTTATACACAACTATAAATTCAAGATTGAATTCGAAATTAAAATAAAAAAATAGTAATATAATATATATATATATTTATTAATAAAAAATATATATTTAACTATATACCCACTCAGCTCTTTTGCTTCCCTACATATAACTTTTGCGACTTTTTGTTAAATTCTAGTTACTTTATTCAAATATTTTGAAATTTCGTTACATCTTCTCCATAATTATTATTTTTTTAAAAGTAAAAGCGCTTGCAAACACGAGTTTGAGTCACTCATTTATCCAATGCTCCTTAAATTCTAATACAGGATGAAGGCACTGGAGTTGGCAGTGAAGAAGGTGCTGAACCAGACTGAAGCAGCAGAATTCCTAGTTGCATTTGTCGGAATTCAGGAAGCCATCCATGAATTCTCCGTCAAATATAAAGCGCGCAACGGTCCTGTCTGTATTAAGGAACTTGGAGCCTCCTCGACCATATTGGAATCCAGCATTCATGAATTATCGAAAGAAAAACGAGGAATATAACATTCATGTTTTTCCCCATTCTTGTTGACGCATTTGTACCCTAGTTTTCTTGTAATGAAAATGCTATATTTGAATGCATGTGGATAAGCGATGCATGAAAAAAGAAACTGAAGTATATAGGTAATGTTTGGTTTTGTTGTTTAGTGTTTTTGGAAAAATATTTTTTGGGAATTTAATTGATTCTGTTGTTGCGTATTTTGAAAAAATATTTTGGAAATTAGGTTGGGGATATACGTTTAGTTTTGTTTTCGAAATTAGATAATATTTTGAATTTTACTATTAATATTTTTTTGTCTAGTCAGTAGAGTAATTAATTATTATTTTCGTGGTATGTATAATTATAATTTAAGAAGTGTGTACATGTGATGATTATGTCAACCATGATTCATGAAAACAGAGGAGTGATATTTTGGGATATTTTGATTTTTTCTTTTTTTTTTGGTATTTTGGAGAAAATGAAAAATTATATCTAATTTTTTTTTCCTTCAATGGAGGTCAGCTGTTACCGAATTAATTTGGGATGGATTTAGAAGGTGTTTGGCTAAAATTATTTAAAAGGTTTTATAAGCTCTTACATCTTATAAAATATTTTTGGAGTTTATAAGATGCTAATTTTTTTTTAAAAAAATAAGTTCTGAAAGTATTTGGATAAAAGAAGATTTTGAAGTTTATAAGATATTAGTAAAGGTAATTTCATAATTAATATGATTAAAATCAAGAGAGCTTATTAAAATTTTAAAAATAAGTTAAGATCTTATTATTATTATAATTATTTTAAAAAAACTTATAAGTTCTTAACATCTTATTTTATGAACTTATAAGATTTTTATTAAAAAAAATTACCAAATACTTTTTTACATCTTATAAACTTTTAAATATCTTATCCACATTTTTAATCAAAGAACACTAACATTAAAAGATGGGGAAAAAAAGTTGTGGGGTTTATGAGAAAATACTAATAGGCACATTTTTCTATAGAAAAATTCAGTTTCAACCACCATGATGTCAATCAGTCACATAATTGACCTATAAGATTGGACAGCAAAAACTAAACAACATCCTAAGTAGCCTTCCACTTTGTCTTACTATTATTAGTAAATCACAATTTCGGTATCGAATTTTTTATTTTAATTTGTTGTATTAATTTACATTAATTCTATGTAGATATAGTGATATACGTGTTAAAAGTATAAAAAAGTTAAAAATACAATATACATTTGAGTCTAGATTATATACATACGTAACACACCCATAAAATAAAATACAAAATTAAACACAAATAAAATAAAATAAATAAAGTCTTACTACTATTAGTAAATCACAATTTTGGTATCAAATTTTTTATTTTAATTTATTGTATTGATTTATCTTAATTCTATGTAGATATAGTGATATACATGTGGAAAGCATAAAAAAATTAAAAATACAATACAGATTTCAATCTAGATTATATACGTACGTAACATCCTATAAAATAAAATACAAAAATTAAACACAAATAAATAAATAAAAATAAAGTGAAATAATTTTTATTTTTTTTATTAATCACATCATATATATCCATTTGTGGGTCCTATGCATGAAAGAAATAACAACAATTATAAACAAAAAGCTTATTTCACATGGGATGGATGCTAACTTACTCGAAGGCATGTGGTTTATACCAAAATTCATATCAAATCATCACAAGCAACAAATCCTTTCAAAATAGACTCCCTTGGATTTCTTGTCTAGTTGATCTTTAAATTCATCATTAAAGATGGAACGTCAAGTCCAAAATGTGAAATATTATTCATCAACACATGCAGTATAATTTTTATCTGCGATTTAATTGAAAATTAACTTATAAATTATTTAAAAAAATTTGATTCTTCTTATATAAAATAAGATTTAATATCATTAAAAAATATATACATATATATATATTTATTTATTCACTTACCAATAGTTCTCAGTCATCTTTGTGAGATTCAAAGTACTCATCAATTCGTATCTTTTATTTTCATTAATATTTTTTTAATTTTATAATAAAAAAACTTATAAGTTGTCGATTGTATCATCTATTTTATTGAATATTTTATAAAACACTGATCGAAATAAAGAATGTAAAGTATAAACTCGTGATCAATTAGTCGCATCAATCAATTTGTTACATAAATTATAATAGACAACATCGGATAAGTTTGCCCTGAAATCCAAGCTGCCTTAGTAATAATAGAAAACGTGATGACATGGTTCTTTGTCATCTACTCTAATCCAATATGTTAACGCTTTTTTGACAATGGATACCTTCAACTACTTTTCTTTCTAAGGTGGGGAGGAAAATGAACACAAAGTGAGGTTCAATTTTCATACAAGAATTAGTGTGATAGTTAATGTACAATGGAATGTAAAACTTTACCAAACTTCATCATTTGGTTATTGGATTTTAGCAAGAAATTTATTAAGGAAAAGAATTATCTCACTTTTTGAAAAGTGCAACTTTGGGTTTCATATTTCGTCAAATCCAAACTGCAAGTATAACTTATAAAATAGTTAATTGATCGAATGATATCACCTTTATATTTATATGCATAAGGTTCGGAGTTCGAATTGTAACAAATTCTTTTTGTGTATGTGTATGTGTGTGTGTGTGTGTGAGAGAGAGAGAGAGAGGAGAAGAAACTTCAAATAGAACTCATCAACGTATAAATATTAAAGTGATATATTCGCCTAGATTAGTTGCGGGCCTGCGACCTTATTGATGACGAAGTGGAGACCGAAGCAACATCTGTTACACCAATCATAATTCTAAATCGGGGGTGAATTCGAGATCATATGAGATATTCAGATTAGCTTTGGACAGATGTCCCAGCCCCCCAAAAAAAGTAGTAAAGTGAGACATGTGAAGCTAGCCAACCTAATACATAATATTTTATGCACCCCCACAACATAAGTGATGCATCAACCTTATAAATATATTTGGCCTTTACATTTGGATAGCATTATGTATATATCTATCATACTATAATTTTGAACATAGTGTTATCTATACACTCGATAATTAATCTATCAAAATTATTTTATAATAAATAACGCTACAAAAAAATATAATATTAGTGACAAAATAATAAGTGACAAAGTAAAAATTGTCACTAATAATATACATTGAATGACAACAATTTTTATATTGTTATTAATGATAATTTTTAAGTGATAAAAATTTTATTTTGTTACAAAATGACTCAATAGTGACAAAAATTAATGATTTAAGTTCTCACCATTAACAATTAGTGACAACTTAGTAACAGTAAAAATTGTCACTATAATTTGTGACAAAATTTTCATTGTCACTACAGGTGTCTCACTAATTATCTATGGTGACAACTTTAACACTATTCTTGTTACTATTTAATTTGTAAAAACTATTAAAGTGACAAAACTAAATTTTTTATCACTTAATATACATAATTAGTGATAACTTTTGCATCGTCACTTACTATTTTGCCACTAATTTATTTTTTTTCTTGTAGTGTAAGTACAATACATTAAATCAAAAAAAAATTATTTACAACTTATTTCCTCATAACACAATTATAACGACAACATTAAAATTAAATATATTGCACTTGATCTATTTAAAAATTTTAATTTTTTTTAAATTTCGAAGTAAGGATATATTACCTCAGCCTAGGATTAGCCTTTACATCCTAGGTTTAGACTCCCTCAACAATGACTGTGGGCCATACAACATAAAAGGGTAAAGGAAAAAGATGAGACGCAAAGTTTTTAATGCAAAATGGTCCTATGCGCATTGACTGAGAGCCAAAAGGCAAGATCCCAAATCTTTGAGTAAATCTTTCCTCAAACTCATTCAATGGTCCTAATATTATGTTTTAAAAGGATGTAGATAATATCTTACCTAAAATATCATGTGTATATTTTAAGTCAAATTCACTAATTATGAATAGATCTAGCAAAAAGTTAAAAGTTGCTCGAATGAGTAATAGGTCTTATTTCCTTCACTCAATAAAATACGGATAATGTTATCCATTATTTAATTATCATAATTTTTTGATTTAACCTACAGGTACTCACGGGTAACCCGTAAATAACTATATATCAAATATACTTTTTATTTTAATTTTTTTTCTAGTTCTTACAAATATTTTGGAAAGTATAACACATTTTTCTATAATATCAATAATGTTTAAATAGTATTTAAACTTTCAGTTAAATTTTTGTTGACATATAATAGGATTTAAATTTGTCGTAATATAAAATAACTTAAATTTGATAGATTTTTAAACATCTAAATTGTTATTTGATATGCTTTAATTTAAATACATGTTCAATGTAATATTCAAAAAATGTACCCTCTTTTGTTAGTTCTTTAGGTAATATTTGAATAATATTTATATAAATTGAAATTTTTATTGATTTACTTTTAAATATTTAAAAAAAAAAAATTATTATGGGTGCCCATGGATTACCCGCCATCAACAGATACGAGTCATGGGTCCATTTTCTCATATTCAACAAAAGATAAGTAATCCATTATCTCATTTTACCTGAGAGTAAATTTATCTAACTCGCCAATATCCATTATTGGGTTGCCCACGAAAACCCATTTACCAAGTCTAATATGGAAACTTAGGGCAAACCAGTCTAATTTTGTTTTGAGTAGTTTCAAAATAATACAGTTTGTCAGTGAAATAAAGAATATATTGAATATGAAATTATATTGAAACTTAATTCTGAAAAAAATAAATCTTATGTAATATATTTCATGTAAGTTTTTCTTTAATTAATGGTGTTGTATCAAAAATTTTATCTTATTATATGTTATTTTACAATACTATATATAATGGCTAAAAAATATTATGTTTATATTTATATGATAAATGGGAGATATAGAAAATTTTGATTACTATAGTAATTTGGAATTATTATAATTTTTCATTTTTATTTTAACAAATATAGAAAATAATTTTATTTTAAAAACACATATAGCCTAATGTTTTAGAATATGATAAACATGAGTAGAGCTTAATTCCACTTATCAATGGAAAGTAGAGGGATTATTATTCAAAATTTTCTATAATATTATACAAACATTATTTTTTTGATAGGTAGAATATTATATAAACATTAAAATCGATGCTATATATAAATTTTAGAATATTTCAAAAAAAAAAATTCATGGTATGAGCCAAACAGTCATATCATGCTTGACAGTAGTACACCACGCGTGCGCTTCAACAGTGTTGTACCTTCTCATTGTGGGGTCCTTTGATATGGGGCAATTAATTGAAAATATTTTGCTCTCTATTTGCTACCCCACGCTCACCCTCTTCCAATTTTCCAATCAATGATGGCATCCCCATCGCCTATTCTTCTTTCTTATCCCTTCTTGCCACATGAAAAATGATAATTAGTGATAGTTTGGTTGGATTTTTAAATTATTTTATAATTATTTATTATGTGATCATTTGTATAATTTTTTATTATTAATACTTATTTGTATTCATTAGATAAAGTTTGATAGATTTATTTTTAAATTTTATCTCTTGTTTACTTCATATTTTTATGGTCTATGATACTTTTGCAGCCCGACATGATATCAATAGTCAGGCTAGTTTATGAATCAAGCCATATTGGCTTGATCTATTTTTCATTCTTTTAAATTTGATCTGATAAAGAATGAAAATAACATTCTTGCTCTCGTAAAAATCCTATCCTCAACACCTTTTGCCAAATTTTGACAATTTACCTTCTTAGAAGTTAGGACATTTTGGACATTACAAAGTATAATCATGTTGAGCAATCTTGCAAACCGAACATTAGATAGTATTAAGCATGAGATATCACTAATTTCTAAAATTTAAGCAAATAATAGATTATATGATTTTGGATACCATTTTAAGTTTATGTATCACTACCATATTAATCCCTTCTAATCCTACATGTCCAAGCAAACAAGCCCTTATGATATAATTTGGCTGATATGATAAATAAATCCATCGGAGGTTGCAAGTTAATTTATCATGATAACTGCATATGTAAATACGGGCTTTTAGTATTTATGCGGGTTTGAGTGTTCATTGTCACTCTAACCAAACGAATGATAAGGTGAGGTAAAAACAGTGTATACTACATTATCATCTAAACAAAATTAGGGTTTTAAACTTTTTATTTTTGTAATTTTTTGTTGATTTTTGATTATATTTTACTTATTTATTTATTTATTTTTTTGCTGGGCATGAATTAACTATAATTACTCACAATGTTTGGATTGAGTGGATTGGAAATTGGGATGAAATAAAAATTGATCGACATAAAACAAGAAATTACGACTTATGCATACATTATATATAAAACAGTTAATGATCGACATGCAGATGATATAAAAAAAAAATAATAGGTCCATTAATTCTAAAATGAAATTATGAATTTATTAACTTTAATGTGACTTTTGTAATAAGAAATTATAATTTTAGAATATTAAAATTAGACCATGAGCCACTTTAAATGCATTCCAAGGAATAAGCAACTAAGTGGCTAACAAAAATAAAGTATATCACATATAATTTGTATTTCTTTATGATATAAAATGAAAAAAAATACCCATATTTAGAAATTTTTAATTATTTCAAAATATATTATAAGTCGTGATAACAATTTCAAAAGGTTCCTATAAGCCTTGGCCATTGTAACAATACATGTTAAAATGTCTTTCAGAATGAGACATAAAATAGTTCATAAATCGAATAAAAATCAAGAATTGAAATAATATAAAGGGCTAGTTTGGTTGATTTTTAAGTATCTCATAATTATTTATCATGTGCTAATTTGTATGATTTTTTATTATTGTGGTATAATTTGATTAGGATGATAGATATATTCATGGGCGGTAGCAAGTTAATTTATTATGAAAATTGCACATATAAATACAGACTTTTGACATTCATGCGAGTCTAAGTGTTTATTGTTATTCCAACCAAGCAAATGATAAAATGGGATAAAAATATTCTATTCCACTTTATCATCCCAACTAAACTAGCCCTAAAAATATTCTATTCTAGCATATATTTTCAAGAATGTAGCACAAATTATGTGTTAAACTTTGTAATAAAAATATAAAATCCGATGATAAATTTATTTTTTTCACATTATATTTGTAAAATTAATGCACTAACAGAATTCAAGCAAGACCACGATGGATCCAAACAAGTGCATTTTTATAAAATCTTAGGCTATGTTTGGTTACATCTTGTCAAAATATCATTTTGGTAGAATGTAACCAAATATATGGGTTGATTTTTTGCCAAAATATCAAATACTAAGTCCCAGAATACCCCTTTAAATCAATTAACTTATTACCAAAAATTTCATATACATACATATACATATCATAATATTTTATGATCATTACTTTTACAATTAAAAAAAAATAATCCAATCTTCACATATACATAGATACATATTATATATTTTATTATTATTTTTATAATAAAAATATTATTCAATTCCATTTTAAAACTAAAAATTTAATTAAAAAAATATTACTTTAACTGCTACAGTAAAAAATGTCTCATTTAAAAACATAAATGGACATACCAAAATTCTTCAAAATAATTTTCTAACTATTCCCCAAATTATATATGTTATTATTATTTTTACAATAAAAATATTATTCAATTCCATTTTAAAACTAAAAATTTAATTAAAAAAATATTACTTTGACTGCTACAGTAAAAATTGTCTCATCCAAAAACATAAATAGACATACCAAAATTCTTCAAAATAATTTTCTAACTATTCTCCAAAATATAAACAAATATCATTGCATTCCGCAATATAAATTTCACATTTGTCAACCCTACTCCAAAATCTCATTCTTCCAAAACACATAATCCAAAACATACAAAATGTAATCAAACATTACCTTAGATTATGTTGTTTTCTAGTGCCACATGCATTTTTTTCTCTTGTCGTTTTTTCCACTACATAACTAGCAAAATGGATATGGCCAAAAGGTCCTTATCACATTTAGTAAAAGTTTTCTTTTTTAATTAAAAAAAACACTTAAATAATAGAAAAAAAGAATGATTAATGCAGATACGGGAAATAAAATTATATAAACTTTGTTTGAAAAAAAAAAAAACAAAAAAAAACTTGGAGAGTATATCCACAGGATAAACTATAACTTACCTAAGGAAAGATATAAAAATTTTGAGGATAGTAATCTCTACCAAGCAAGAGAACCAATAGGATGATGAAGTGGTGCATAAATTATGCAAAGAGATAAGTATGTTTAAGGATGCTAATCTCAACCAAGATTAGTTGGAGTTTATCTCTAACTCCCATGCTTCTTTAATCTAATTCTTTTGGGCTAATTTAGTTGGATTTGTAAATTATCTCATGATTATTTATTATATGACAATTTGTGTGATTTTTTATTGCTGTAATCTAATTTGGCTAACATGATGAATAAATCCATGAGCTGGTAGGTTAATTTACCATATAAATTGCACATATAAATACGAATTTTTGGTAGTCATACGGGTTTGAAAACACTGTATCCTATCTTATCATCACAACCAAACTAACCATTTGAATTTTCAAAGCATAATACCGTAATTATGATCGCTTTTAAGACTGGAAAAAAATAAAGCTAGCAAGTAATATTAATATGAGACTGATATCTAATTTAGAAGTTCATTTATACTTTGTCGGCTAGTTTGGTTGGATTTTTAAGTTATCTTATGATTATTTATCATGTGATAATTTGTGTGATTTTTTATTATTATGATATAGTTTGGTTAGCATGATAAATAAATCTATTAGATGTTGTAGGTTAATTTATCACGAAAATTGCACATATAAATACATATTTTTGACATTTATGCAGACCAAGCATTTATTGTCACTCAAACCAAACGGATAATATGGTGGAATAACCAAACTAGTCCTGTGAGTTAAATATAACATCAAACATGTGCTTTTGTTTTGGATAAGATTTAAAATTTGATTTGAACTTGATTTGATTAATAAAAATATAATAAATTTTGTATGTGTATATATATATATATATATATAATATGATCAAAATGCAAGCTCGATCTATACTCTATTCTATTCAAGTTCATCTAATTTCAACGTATTTTATTATTCAGCAACCCATTGAAAAAACTATTACATACACATGGTTATAAGATCCACGAGAATCAATAACCATATTATAACTAAAGGAAGTTTCGTGCAAGTGGATAAGATGATTTTTTTTATATATAACAAAAGTGATATATTATAATATTTTATATGTAAATTTTAAAAATTAATCAAATAAATTAATATTACATATTTTCAACTGACATCATTTTTTTTTTAATTTTCAAAACACATTTTTCAATAACTTATATATCTTCTCCAATAACCTATATATATTCTCTCTCTAATTTATTATTTCTATATCTTTACACTTACAATTTACTAAACCCAACATAATAATTATTTTTCCAATAATTTATCCAAATACAAATTTATTTTCACTAACTAACTTTTCAAAATTTGAAAATAATGAAAATGAAAACTAAAAATGAAAATAAAACCGACCGGACCCTTAGCTACATTAGGATTGGAAATTTTATTTGAAACAAAATTACATCAAAGGGTGAAAGAGAAGAAAAAAATTTTATATACAAACTTATTTTTTGATGCAACATAAGATTATGCATCATATAACTTAATATGAGTCAGAAATATCATACGATTATCGTTTTCATAGATGATATCAATAGTGGTAATTAAATTTATTGTCAAGTATAAAAATTTATACAAAATATTATCCCACCAATATGTGGCGAGTTCCATTTAGAAAAAATGCATACCAATTTTGATAAATATGCATGATGCACTTAACATAGGTCTAAAAAAAAATATTAAAATTGAATTCAACCTATTTTTGTCTTAATTCGAAATTGTAACATTGTCAAATATAAGAAAAATTATATAATTTTATTTTAGTCTACTCTCAATTCAAACAAGTACCAAATCTTGAAATAATTGCTTGGCTTAATGCTTAGAAGTTTCTTAAGAAATTTCCAAAATTTCAAGTTAGGTGATTCTTCTTTATATTGATATTTTGGTTATTCAAAAAACTTTCGGTGCGGCAAAACCAAATAATCTTCTCAAAACTCATTGCATTGACTTTTAATCCTATCGCAGTCAATTTATTCATTATATTGTTCTTTTTTGTTGAGCTTTGCATTTATCTTTATTTTTATCATTCTTTATTGTTTTTTTTGGTAAAAAAAAACTCAAATATAAGGGCCCATTTGGTTTTATTTCATTTTCAATTCTCATTTCCATCATTTCTAAAATTTGAAAAGTTAATTAGTAAAAATGTGATTGTATTTGGATAAATTGTTGGAAAAGTAATAATTATATTGGTTTTAGTTGGTTATAGGTGAAAAGAGATAGAAATATGGAATATAGAGAAGATATATAAGTTATTGGAGAATGTATTTTGAAAATAAAAATAAAAGTGATGTTGGGTGAAAAGTGTAGAAAGTGATGTGTTTCGTTTCTAAAACACTAAAAAATGTAAAAATGAAATTTGAAAATGAAACCAAACGGGCCCTTAAGCTTTTGATCACTCAACGATCCATATAAAATGGCCACCATAAATATTATATAAGGGTTAAATACAATATGGTTAAATACATTATTACAGAATGAAAATGCTTAATTTGCATCTAAATTATTTATGCAATATAATATAATGTAAATAATAATTCCTCAAGTTCATTTGTTCTCAAAATATTTGAAATTTTACATTGTATAAGATGTATTTGGCCCATATTAAATTCATTAATTGTATTTCAATTTTGTAAACCATAAAATAAAACTTCCATCTTTAAAATAAAATTTTTGCAAAACTAATACATCACTTAAAATAGTTATTTGACACCACTAAAAATGTATGACACTATTTTTAAGTACTAGTCGTTATAGCACATTGTTCCTATATGTACAATTTAAATTATCATAGTATTAATACTAACTATATTGATAAATAACAAAATACTCAATATTAAAATTAAAGATAATTGAAGTGATTGATTTTGCGAAATTAAGTTTAAGAAAAACATATGATCATTTGTCCGTGAATTGTGTAGAAAAGAAAAAAAAATGTAAAATATGTAATTTTTTGCTGATAATATATATTTTTTATTTGAGTAGTTAAAATTTTTCCTAAACAATTAAATATTTAAGTGTGTAATTTTATTTTTTTTATATATTTATAACATCCTCACACACATAAAAAATTCATTAGGATTTGAACTTCTAATTTTTCACATCATATAAAAGACTTATACCATTGCCCTACTTGAATTTAAGTGTGTAATCAGTATATCACAATTTGATATATGTAGCGCAAAAATCGTTATTTTGTAATATAAAGTACTATTTTCTTTTTATGTGGTATAAAAAGATAAATATCATAAATATATAACTTAAACTTGGCACATTTTCAAATCTTACATAATGTTTTATATTGGATTAGAATATTTTTCTTATAAAATAGGGGGAAAAAGTTGGAAAAAAATAATCAATATAACAACTCCTTTGAACATAATTATAAAAATCTAATTGTTATGAAATATTGGCTTTAAATCTTAATTACTAAGCAAATAGAGACCCATAAACTTAATTTCACCCAAAATATTAATTAAATTAATTTTTTTAATTCTATAGATAATTGATTCATAAAATTACCAAATGTTAAATTAGAATGGGACCTATAAATAATTTTCCATTTTGGGGGGAAAAAAAAAGAAGGAAAAACTGGAATAGTATTGTGTGTGATGCATGAGCACCTGATTTCGAATTTCAAAAATTGATGGTTTCCTTTCACGCAATCAGAAGCCCCAAACGTTTAAAATAAGAAAACCTGACAAAGATCTTGACCACACATTTGAGAGGTGGCCCCCACGTGAATAGATCTAGGAGAGTGAGGTCACCTGATAAGACGTAGCCACGTCACCCGCCGTAGATAGATAAAGGGGACCACTCGATTTTATCCTGGATCTCCTGCCCTGCCACTTGATTCTCTGCCAATCAGCCGTAATTCATTTTTGAAATTACTTTTCTGCCCTTGCCCTCTATTGCATTTCTTATTAAATAAATCCATGATAGCTCAGCGCGCATTTGGTTTTATTTTCATTATTTTTCAAATATTGAAAAATAATTAATGAAAATGAATTGAAAATAAGTTTATATTTAAATAAATTATTAAAAAAAATAATTATGTCTGATTTAATAGGTTGTAAGTGGAGAAAAATAGAAATAATTGAATTGAGAGAGAAAATAAATAAATTATTGGGATATAATTTGTAGGTTATTAGGAAATGTGTTTTAAAAATAAAAATAAAAATGATATATGGTGAAAATGTGTAAAAAATAATGTGTTTCGTTTTTTAAATAATAAAAAATGAGTTTTGAAAATTAAACCAAACAGGCACTTAATAAAATTTTTATCAGGACTTCTCTTTTTCATGATTAAATAAATAACTTAAAACATTGTATAAAATATAATCAATATTTTTATCAACATTATTTAATATGAACCCTAGTAAATTTGCTATAGATCATGATAATTATATGGTTTTGAATTTCTACATTGTCCACCTAATGACATTCTAAAAAATTTATAAGGTGGAGTTTCATACTCGTATTTATGACCGCATGGTATATGTAATAATTTTAATAATTTTCACAAAATAATTGAAAAAGATAAACGAGTAAAAATGCATAGAACTGACCATTTAATAATTTATAATTGACCCATAAATGTTAATTTTTTTTAGAATAATTTACAAATTAAAGTGTATATATGTATATATATATTTATAGGCATGACAATTGATTCAGGTAAACCAAATCCCTGCCCCAAACCCATTCCAATTAGAGTTTAATAAACAGATTTCGTGCTGAGTTATGGATACTAATATATTATATAATGTATATATATATACAAAAAATATAGAGAAATTATGATATATAATCACATACATATATCTCATCGAATAAATGATATTTTTTCACTCTTCCAATCACCATAAAAAATAATGGAGAATATATTAAAATGAATTAATTTGAATGTTTTATTTTAAATTTAAGGAAATAGTGTTAGAAACTTATTGTATATTGAATTTTAATTTTCTATACATATATAAATATTCTTTGTGTTTATTTATCTTAGTCCATTTTAAAAATATATGATCTACAAATTTATATATTTTAATAAAAAAGAAAAAAAAATGAATTTGACGAGTTGGATTCGTCATATTAAGAGTCTAAAGTGAAGCAGAGTGGAACACGATAGGTTTAAAGAAGAGGGCGAGATGAGGCCAATTCCGAATCCAAATCAAAATAAGCAGATCGAGTTTTGGGTCCTATCAAACCTATCAATACCGCCATGTTGTCATCCGTATATATTCATAAAATATGTATATAGATGCCCACCTTGCATGGGACCCATGAATGATGAAGTTTCTTTTTGCCTTCCATTTTCGTGGTCTTGTTAAATAGTAGTGTGGTCTAATCTATTTCCCAATTGTCTTAATCAACGTATCCCATAATTGGAGCTCCGTAATATTTTCCCGTCTCATATTACATCATTTCTATTATTATTATTAAAATATCAATTTCTTTTGATATGTTTCAAATAATTTGTCTAGAAGATTCTTATTTTTATTCTTTAATTATAATTATATTGAATAACTACTACTACAACTCAACTATTACTCCACTAATGCCACATTATCATCCCACAATCATTTGTGAAAATTATAAGGCATTGCTATTTTTCTGCAACTTTTTTCCATTTTTACAAATTTTTATTGTTGTTGTGTTCTATCTTATTTATATTCTTTTATTTTTTTTATATACATATGTACAATATATATACATATTGACTATATTTTAATTATTAAATGCATATACATTGATCATGCACTTATTACTTATTTGAATAATGAACCAAAAGCATTGTTTGATTATGTTCCCCGAAACAATATTGTTTTGGGCAAATATAATTAAATATATCTTTATTTTCCCTCCAAAATCCACAATATTTTATTATTGTTCTAATATTAAAAAAATCACTCCATTCCAGTTTCACCCAAAAAATCCAACAAAAAAATATTGATTTGACTGCTGCAGTAAAAAATATATCCTCAAAAACATAAACAAACATGCCAAAAGAACAACTTTCACATTATCCAATAATTCATTCTCCCAAAACACATAATAAAATCAAACAAAAAACATAACCGAACATAACCAAATTTTTTGGAAAATCTAAACTCTAAGAGCCTATTTGGATTTATTTTTAAACTTCATTTTCATCAATTCTACTATTCCAAAAATAAAATATATCACTTTTTGCACATTTTTATTTTTATTTTCAAAACACTTTCTCTAATAACTTATATATCTTCTCTATCTATTCTAGTATTTCTATCTCTCTCCACATACAACCTATTAAAACTAACATAACATTAAATTTTCAAACATTTCATCCAAACACATTTTTATTTTCATATCATATCACATAGCTAATTTCCACAAATTTGAAAATGCTGAAAATTGGAAATGAAAATGAAAATGAATCCAAACGGAAGCTAAAGTAATCAAATGAGTTCTATTTCTCTATGGTTTGATTATCTTGAGGCCAACAAAACACATACCAATGCATCAAAATATTAATAATTAATTTAATACAAAATACTATAACTAATCAATTTCAATAAACAAGTTATAATATGTTGAAGTAAGACAAAACTCCCTACATTAAAAAAATTGAACAAAATCTTATGAAGTCTACTTATTTACTGCCTGAAAGAGACATCAACAGTCTAACATGTGTGATTAAGTACAAAAAAAATCAGATACAATTTCATGAAGTACATATCAAAAGCATAGGATACCAGCCCTTTTTTCTGTAAAATTACAGAGATTTAAAATAGTACACCCACCCAGAAAAGTGTAAAAAAATGAAAATTTGAAAAAAAAAATAAAAAATGTGTTGGTGTATAAATTATAGCACCACTGAACAAATGGATCTTCCTCAGTGGAGCAATTGTCCACCAACCCAAAGATACAAGTCTTAAATACAGAGTGTCTCTCTAATTCTTCCACTCTTTTTAGTCTTTCCATTGGAGATAGATTTTTATTTTTTTCTCTAGAAGAAAAAGGAGAGAGAGAAATCTCTAAAGAGAAAGATGTTTGCAGCAGAGAATGGTTTAAGGGGTGACCCCAGATTGAAGGCCATTTCTGACGCTATTAGGGTTGTGCCCAACTTTCCTAAGCCAGGTCTTTTCCACTTACATATGCAAATTTTGCCCAGAAAGTTCCCCTTTATTTTTGTGTCCCTTTTATCCCCATTTTGCATGTAAAGTTGTAGTGGAAAGTATTTGAAGAAATTTGTGTTGTTTGATTGTATAATATATGTCATGTATATATATATATATTCTTGTCCTTTTTATTTATGTTCTTTTAATGTGTTGGCAGGGATAATGTTTCAAGATATAACAACACTTGTCTCTAATCATAAGATCTTCAAACATGCTGTTGATATCCTTGTTGATAGATACAGGCACATGGGCATCTCTGTTGTGGCTGGTAATGTGTTCTTTTTTCTGTGAATTTTATTGTTTCTTTTTCTTGATATGAAAATGGGAAGCTGGAAATATGCTTGTTATTTCTTTTTTCAAGATTCTGAAATTTGATTAAACTTCATAGTAGCCTGATAAATGATTGAAAATAAGAGCAGGTTTGGAAGGTTCTGGTATAAAGAAGATTTTTGTTTATTTTTTCTGATTTCCAGGTGCTGTGGAAGGAATTTATTTTAAATTTAATGTGGGCTGTAAATTTTTGACTTTCCTTAACTTTTTGGCAACTTTAATCAGAGTGATTAAGCTCGAAGTGCTGATGGCTGAATCTTGTTCTAGGAGTTGAAGCAAGAGGCTTTATATTTGCTTCTCCCATTGCATTGGCAATTGGTGCCAAATTTATCCCTCTGAGGAAACCAGGGAAGCTTCCAGGTAAATTTCTATCTTGACTTAAATTTTGATGAAAATTGGCAAAACTTATATCCGAATATCCAAATCAAAACCGGGCAACCCGAAAGTCCATTTTATCTAAGGTGTGAGTTCTTGAATATAAATTGTTAGTGCCATAGAGATCAATATGTATTTACCTCATCTTTAATATGCCTTAGATTTTAGCTCAAAGCTTCTGTTTGAAATTCTAGAGGCATTCTTGCTTAAGATCGTCGAACTTTAGAGTGAATTGGTGTTAAATTCAGCGCTAGCAATATTGAGGCCTGGATCACTATTGATAGAACAGAATTTGAGTGTGCCGATGTGGGATGCCGATGAAACTTATGGAAATAGTGAATTTGTATTGTCCAGGTGAAGTTATTTCCGAAGCATATGAGCTTGAATATGGTCATGATTGTTTGGAAATGCATGTGGGCTCTGTCGAACAAGGAGAGCGTGCATTGATAATCGATGATTTAGTGGCCACTGGCGGAACCCTGTCTGCCGCCATAAGGCTTTTGGGTGAGGTCCCAAGTTTTTGGATTTCCATTTGAACTCTTTGTGATATATATTGCTTCAAAATCACTGGCTCAACTATGCTTTTTTATTGGTCTAGAACGTGTTGGTGCTGAGGTTGTTGAGTGTGCATGTGTTATTGGATTGCCGGAGGTTAAGGTAATTACAAAGGTTTCTACTGCTGATGATGGCTTCTCATCTTGAAATGTCTATGAAATGATATATTTGAAATGCTTCGTTATGTGATTTTGTGGATATTTTGGAGGAAATGCGCAATTCTATATTGCTAGCAATGTAGATATTATATGCCATGTTTAGAATAAGGAATTCAGTGAGGGAAAAGAACAGGAAAATGAAAATGTGCTACTAAAGTAAAAAGTTACACCAGTTAAAGTATGAAAGAAGATTTTCCTTAGTACTTTCCTCATTGAAATTCGAGATCCAAACAGCGTAAATATATATCGTTATTAGATTTTACCATTCTTGTATCGATGTTATTTTTGTGTTGTTATTCGTCTTTTCTCAATGAAAATATCCATTTCATTGGCCAACCGTCGATGTAAATGCATGCTTATGCGGGCTGTGTAAAATCTTAATGTTACTACGTGAAACTCAAATCCTTCCCCTGTTTGAGGGAGTTAAGTCTTAAACTCATCTCATACCTCGTTAACATTGAGCCAACCAATTTAATAGATGAAAAGTCTCGTTTTTAACTAAGAAACAGGCTCTTTTTCACCTCCAATCTATTATATCTTTTGTGATTAGTCCTTTATGTTTCTGAATTTTCTAGGAAAACAAAGAATCTATTGGTAGAACATGGCCCTCTAGGACCCCTCCGCCAATCCAGAGCGGAAGATTTCTCTTTAGAATTTTGAAATGCCCCTCAATTACCTCTCTTAAAGTCTTTTCTCCACAAATTTTTATTAATATTGGGGCTCCTAATATGACCAATAATTGGATCCTGTAAACTACAGTTCTGCACGAGATAATCTGTATATTTATCGAACTTCATTTTGTAGACCCCATAAGATTTGAAAGAACTAAAATGAAACAAATCAGACAGACTAGGCTTGTGGATTCATATGTAATAATAGTAGGCCAACGACTTTCTCTTAGTTTCTCATTTGAATATGAAGATCTAGCGAAGGAACCAGATTTGACAGCTGATTTGGACTTTGTACGATGTGTAAAATGTGTAATGAACGCCTCATTAGAACTAATTAAAGGTGGGCCCTGGCACCAACGGTCTCTCGTAATAAAAGTAACTTTATCAACTACGAATATCAGCATCTTTCTAACTACAGATAGACGAAGTTTTCTTGAGTAGAAAGATATCCATTATGAGCCCTTGCTTCTTAATCCATGTTTTTACATTAGTCATATACTTGTCTATGGAACTGTAGTTTCTAAATCTTTTAAGGATGTATTTTCTCCTGAAGTAAGTTTGATTCTGGGACTGAAAATACATTGTTTCTTCTTTCCTAGGGACGGCGGTTGTTGGATGGAAAACCAGTATATGTCTTGGTGGAATCACATCTATAGAATCTCTGAACTTCCGGTACTCCAGATATTTTTGCACTTTTTTGATACATAAATTCTTTACTGGATTCAACAATGTAGTACGTTCTTGTGTTCTCATTGCCGACAAAATCTTATCTTGTTGCTCCCTAGTGCAATAAAATCTCTTGCATGAAACCTCTGAATCTTTGGAAAATCCAACTCAACTTCCAAATCCCAGACCATATATTATTGTCTCTTTTGCTATGTCCTATACTACGCGTCTAATGAGCTGTCCTTATAACCCTTCAAACAACCTTTGTCCCGTCCCATGTTTAAACACCTCTTTTACAGCTTTCCGGTTCCTTTACCAGTACAACTCGACTAAAACTTGGATGCCATTATGTAAGCAAGAGGACAACACATTGCATCTAGTTGAGGTCCTAAAATTTAAATATTGCTCGCGTGAACATTATAATGGGTTGTAATAATGCAACTTTGTCTAAGATTATTGATTGCATTTCTGCTCAGTTGGATCGATTTGTTTGATGAACGTTGTTTTAACGGATGCTGGGAGCTGTCTGAGTTGGTGTAAAAGTTTTCAACTGTACAATGTTGTCCCAGGCTGTAAAGAGTGGTCCTGCAAACTGATCTTGGATATTTTGCATCATCTGACCTTTGATCCTCTTCATTTGCTGTCTGCTACCTAGGGACAATTCCTCAGCGGAAATAAATTCTTGGCCCTCTGTATTTTCTTTTCCACGAGATTCACTTTTCTCCTTGTATTCAATTTGTATCTTTCCAATACACTGTATCAATTTGGTGGATAATGCATTTCAGGTTTCATCTTGTTCTGGTTCTGTCAAAAAAGTTTAATACCAAAAAATAAAAAAAAAAGTAGTGTGTGTGTTTTATTTTATTTTATTTTTTATTTTTCATTTACTTATTTTAGTTGGCATAATAATTTAGACATTTTACAACAATAGGCATGAAGCATGATAGTCTTATGCAGTTCAAATCATTTATTTTGATACTTGATTTATTTTTTGTTCTATTTTATGAATATATGCTGCCTGTGCTGAATATTTTCTCAAAAGAATAATTGTTGAGGATTACATGTATTCGGTATGTTTTTTTATTAATATTTAAAATCTTTTAATCCACACAAACTATGAAATTTAATTATTTAATAACCCGCACTTTTGGTCATACTCTCCTGGCTATTATATTTTTATCTTTAATATTTTTGACTGCAAAATTTTTATTTTTATTATTTATTCGGTCGCTATATAAGTTCGCCAATTTTCATATGTTGAATTATAGTTCGTGGAAATGATCTTGGGGAGTAGAATGGAGTTTACTATTTCAGTTTCATTGCAATGTTGTACAACGATTAAGATTGTTCTACAAATTTTATAGTTTAAAATGTTCAAAATTAAAAAAAAATAAATCTAAACAATATTAAATATGTAAAATTATTTATTAATGCTTTATTAGATAATTAGCGCATTTTTTAGTACCATAAATAAATTGAATAGATTATTATAAGCTTTTTACTATACTGTAACAATGTTTTATAAATCTTCCATTTAACTATTCTATGACATAATGAAATTTTAAAAGTGATAGAATAATAAATATTAATAATACTGTGCAGTGCAGCAATGTTAGCAACACTGTACGTCTCGTCCTTTTCACCTTAAATCTGTTAATGTAATTTCTTCTCCTTTCCTTTTTTTTTTTTAACCTCTCCCTTGAAAATGTCTTGAATTTTTTTTTTTAATTATGTTTTTCTTTTCTTTTTTGTAATGAGAGTAGCATTTATTTAGTGATTTTTTTTAATGGTATTTGCAAGGACAGCAAGAGTACTTTGGAGGATTTAGTAATATATATGTAATAGACAGGATATTTTCATTTATTGCTCACCCTAATTAATCCATTATAGCTCTATACAAATATATTGAGATAAAAATATTTTCAAAACTAATTATAATGGTTTCCAACTTAAGGGTGTAATGGGAAAAAAAGAAAAACTTTAAGGATGTAATAGTTAAAAATTTTCTATTCATTTTATGTAACTTAGTTGTTGTAATCTAGAATGACTAAGTAATAATAATTAAAAAACAATTCAAGAAAAAATTGAATATAAATCACAATATATAATATGGTTCGACCTTGCGTTTGCTCTACATGACAAAGAGATAAATTTATTGAATATCTAATCAAGTGTTAAGTACAAATTTAAATCCATAAATCTTGCAAAACACCCAACTTTCTTGTTCTTACATCTGTAGAGAATTTTTTTTTCTAAAATAGTATAAACTTAATTTGAGTAGGATCTCATAATGCAAATAGGAAAAATATTTGCTTAAATATATATGTTTGGGTCAAAAAAGGCTCATTGGGCTTGCGCTGCGTGCCCTAGAGCACAAAAGATGTGCCCGGGTGCGCGATACTCAATAAATTGGCCACATGGCTAATAGCTCTTGCGCTTGGGTGAAGGCATTTCGTGCCCAGATGCGAGGGTATAATGTTGATAGATGCCTTGCTGATTGGTGATAGTCGTCGATGTGTGTCCCAATGCTCAGTATGCACGTCTCGATGTCGTTGCTGTCCTGTTTTTGTATCGTTTCTCATTTTTTTTTTTTGTCATTTTCAACTTGAATTTCAAAACATAATTAATATTAATTTATAATCTAATTATAAATGTTACATTTTTCTTGATAAGACTTCTAACTTTTTAAATAAATAAAAAATAAAAACATTTTATGCATCAAATTTTTTATATCTTATTCTTCTCCTTTGTAAATTTACAGTTCAAATTTACATACAATTAAAGATATAATATCTAAAAATTATTACATATAAATACAAACTTATTATATTAATTATAAAATTTAAAGTATTCATAATAAATTTAAATAGTGTTTAATTGTTAATAGAATTTCATATTTAAAACTCGAAAAACATATCTAAATACAATTTTATTTGGCAAAAATTAAAGAAATACATTAAAATTGGCAAAAAAGTGCCATTTTAAAATTTTATTTTCTGTCTAGTGGCTTGTAACCTAATGACATCAGTCCCCCCTATTATGTAGGAGGTCTCGAGTTCGAACCTGAATGTGTTCCTTTGTGCACCTTATGTACATTTGATTGTGTAGTTTGTACATTCATTTACTTAATTTGATAATTATATACTATTGAATTGTTGTAAGGATAATTTTCGTCATTTGTAATGTTTTCTAAAAAAAAATAATTTATTTTCTAATACCTTGACTAAATAAACTCATGCCCCCCAACATCTCTTCCAAATTAATGTTTTACATAGAAGGAGATAAAAAAAAAAAAAGAGCACCAACTTTTTCAACAGTCCCCTAACTGTTATCCCTCAATACCTTCAAGCAATTCAAGTTTAAGTTGGTTATTAATTGGTTCAATAATATTATTTTTATATTTTTATACGCGAATTGCAATATTCGAATTTTAACGAAGTCTAATTTATATAAATGAGAACAAAATATGCAAAAGCTTAAAACTTGCACCTATATGTGAAAATAGTGTCAAATGGTAGAATAAATCGTTCATGCGATTTCATGATTTTCTAACAAATCCCTCGTCAAAACCCCCGAAATTCCGGGAAATTCAAGACCCACGCGCCACGAGTGGCGTGCAAACTAGCGAAACTATGCACCCCCGTCAAATGCCCGCGGCTATAAATTGCGACATCTTCCGCCGCATAAGCAAAAGCAGCTCCAGAAGAAAACACAAATAGAACTATAGAAGATAAGTACCTCTTCACCCCGAAGCAAAGTTTGGAATCTCCAATGCACCCTCAAAAACCCTAACCCTAATTCCCGATTCAATTCAATTATTGCCATTATTACTTTTTTTGGAATTTCGGAAGAAACAAACAATTGGAGGAATATATTTTCCTGATCTAAATCAATTTATTTATTTATTATTATTATAATAATGTCGGCAATAGTGTGTGGCAAGAGATCGTTCTTCGAGGACATAGACTCAGCGGCGTCATCGCCGACGTCTGCCTCGCCGCCGGCTTATAAGAAGTTCCGGTGCTCTTCATCCACGTCGCCGGTCCGGTTTACTTACTCGCCGCCGGTTCAAACGAGTCCAGTCGATCAGCTCAAGGCTTTGTTCCCTGAAATGGAAATTCAGGTCAGTCTTGCACTTTTTACGTGAAGTTTTATGCTGGGTTTGGGATTTTTTAGGTGCTAGTTTTCGGTAGATCTGAATCTTTCATGGGTCATTCACTTTTCGTGCTAGAAATGATTGATTTTGCTTAAGGTTTCTGTAACACTAGGGTTTTGGCTTTTATGGTAACAAAATTTCTTCTCGTGTTCGTTTTAAATGAATATAATTATGCATGAATTGTGGACTTCGCTGAATTTTTTTTGATTGGGAATGCAAATTACTGTACAATTTTGTAGCTATCCATTGTATCAGTGATCATCAATTTATTTATTTTTAATCCACCCCCCAACAAATTACTTTGCTGTGCAATTGCCTGCATTAAATTAATGCTTTTAGATTCTTATTAGATTACATGTGGTGGTGGATACTGATGCATAATTGCAAAATCAATCATGAAAGAAATAGACAACTCGTAAACTTGTAAAATTGATGGGTAAAAAAATATGTAGCTGCATATTCTTTCATGATCCTTTCTCAAGTACAGCTGTTACATTTTAATGCACTTATAACTGATCTTGCACTCTTTAGGACAGGTTCCTGTTGTCGTGTTAATCTTCCTGGATATTTGAAGGATGAGACATGCATAAATTCAGCTTTATGCATTGTTAATCCCTCGTTCACACTTCCTAATATTTTCACTTTTCTTCTGATTCCGCTTGTTTAGAAGCTCACTACCACTTATCATTTTCATAAATATTTTCAGCTTCTAGAGAAAGCTTTAGAAGAGGCTGGCAATGACTTGGATTTGGCTATTAAGAGCCTTCACGAGCTTTGTCTTGGATATTCCAAGGGCAACTCAGGCTCTACTGCTGAAGAAAATGGAATTATGGAAAAAGGTACGTCTTTACATTGCATTGACAAAGCAAGGGCATATATATGGCTTGATAGTTGGGGTTCCATACATGCTTGGTTTTTGCTATGCATGATGTTCTATTGTTTTGATAACAGACCTTTGCATCACATGTCTATGTCTCCATGCATAATTGTTGCATGTTTTGTGTATTTATTCTTATTATTGTATTAATTCGCTTGCTCCAATCGCACATTGACAAAAACCTTAAGTGGATGTTTTATTCATAATTGGGATGAATTCAAGTGGAAAGCTGTATTAATTGCCATCTTATCAAGTGTCCGAGGCATGACTTGTCCACCTCAACAACTGTTTGATAAAAAGTTAGGATCTCGGAAATTAGCAGATGGATGATTTTATCAATTCAGAATCTAGATAACACAATTCTGCCTCTATATTATTGATATGATCATGCATAAAAGAAATTTCCTAATGTTGGAGCAGCAATTTGTACTGAGGCTAATAATATCTTACTATTGGAAGGAAAAGTGCCTTCAAATATTATTAGAAATGATAAACGGCAAATTTGGAGGTCTAGCAAGAGCGAGACTTTTTTATGGTAGTCGTATCTCCATACAAAAGATTGACATACCAGAGTTTTGTGACTTGGCATGTAAAAATGCTTACCCTTGCCATTATTAGTCAGATAAACTTCATTTTGAGAGAAGTTATGTTTTTGCAGGAATCAGGATATCTTTCTCATTTTGATGTGTACAGAAATTTATGTCGTCCTAATTCACTCGTATTAGTAATTAATTATTGACTCACAAACTTCTGTTCAGGAGTCATTTAAATGCTTTATAAATTTTGAATTTCTATTTGCCATTTTAACGAATGTGGTAACTGTGATCATATGTAACTAGCAGGTGCTGCACCAACTTGTGGGGATGCTATTCCTTTGCAGGAGCCTCAATTCCAAAATGAACTGCCTGTAGATGGTGCAGAATGGGTGGACTTATTTGTGAGGGAGATGATTAGTGCCACTAGCGTAGATGACGCAAGATCCCGGGCAGCCAGCATATTGGAGAGTTTGGAGAAATCCATCATCTCTCGGGCTAGTGCTGAGGCAGCTCAAAGTTTTCACAAGGTTGGGATCCATATTTTGTGTCACATATCTATTTGATTGAAAATTAATTAAATTTTTTTAGATGGGCATAGGTGTTGATGATAAAGTAGTTGTGATACAAGCGATTGGATTCAAATGGAAGCTTTTGCAATGTTCAATGAAGTTTGCTGGCGCCCTCTTGGCTGGCTTCATAAAATAAATGTGTTATAAACTTATCACAACTAATCAGATTGAAATGGAAGCTTTTTCAATGTTCAATGAAGTTTGTGGCACCTGCTTTTAGCTGGCTTCATGAAATTATTCTATAAACTTATCAAGTCTTTTTCTATAGCAAAAGATGTTTTTGAATTTGTTCTGCCCTAATAGTTGGTCTATAAAGGGGAGCATTGCATCTCCTACCAGCACAAAGTTATTTTTCACAAAGTAAAGAATCAAATTTTGTCTTTTGTGTTTACGGTTATCTTCCTGTTCTTGTAGGAAAATATGATGCTGAAGGAACAAATAGAGGTACTTCTCCGGGATAATGTCATCCTTAAACGTGCTGTAACCATCCAGCATGAACGCCAAAAGGAGAATGATGAGAGGAGCCAAGAGGTGCAGCAATTGAAGCAGTTGGTGGCTCAATATCAGGAGCAGTTGCGAACCCTTGAGGTTTGTGCCTTAATATTATTTCGTCTTAAGAAATTTGGCACTGGCTATTGAGAAGCTATACTTGTATTGTCTATTGGTTTGCTAGATGGAACAATGCGTGACATTAAAAGAAGAAAATAAAAAGAAAAAAATTTGAGACTTTTGTTTTCCATATAAAGGATTGGATGAAAATTTGTAGGTAAAAGGTTCTTCTGAATAATATGCATGCTAATAACAATTGGCGTTCCTGCAGGTGAACAACTATGCCTTGACATTGCATTTGCGCCAGGCTCAGCAGAGCAACTCCATTCCCGGGCGTTTCCATCCAGATGTATTCTGATAAAAAGTTAGTAAGAATTGTTAGTAATCAAGTGTGCTGTACTAGCTGCTGATAGATTTTATATAGGTTGTATGACAATGTTCAATATTATAATTATGTATGTTGTAAGAACTGATCTTTATATGAATGAAGTGATGTGAGTTGGCTGCCATTTTTCCGAGTACTGGGGCTAAATCATTTTACTCAGGTTATGTCACAAGTCGAGATCAAAGTAGTTTTTGCCTGCGCCATTCCTTTGTCTTGCTATTTTGTAATTTTTCTTCTTTTTCTACTGTTAGGTCAGCACAGGTTCAACAATCAAAATGATGGCATTGGGGTCTTACTGTATACTTTATTTTGTTCTTCTAAGGATCATTGTTTGAAATTGTTGATCGCTTCTAGGCTTGTCGATGGGTTGGGTCGTGTCGTTTTCACTTGAACGTACAAGTTCCTGACATAACCTAAGTGCCAACTGCACTTGGTTCTTTCTTTGACATAACCTAAGTTCCAACTGCACTTGGTCCTGTCATAACCTAAGTTCCACCTTGAAATTTGGATAGACTTCATCATAAAGTACGAAAATTTCAAGCTAATGGTTCATTGAAGTGATTCGTTTCTGAAAAAAAAAAAAAAATAATGCATGAAGGTCTTACCTGCGCCATTTTCTTTCCAACTGACATCAAAGATGAGCAATATGCGTTTTCTTTTCCTGGATCTCTCTATTAGTTGTCATTCCTATGTCTTAAGGGTATTTATGTTGCGCATAAGCTTGCTCTAATGAGGCTTTTGATGATTTTGTACTATATTTTGGTAGAGAAATTTTAGGATACCCTTAGAAATTTGAGGATATAATGAGGTTTTTGATGACTTTGTACAATATTTTGGTAGAGAAATTTTAGGACACCCCTTAGAAATTTGAGGATACGTTTGGAGCAACTTGGTAGATGTTGAAGCCAACCAAAAAGTTTTAAAAGCATGTGTACAAAGCTTAAAAATGTGATCTTACTGTTGAGGGCGTTGCAATTATATATGATGCTAGTAAAATGAACTGCTGTTAACTAGAATACCATAGAAAGAAAATCCATCAACTAGAAAGTCTTCTACACTTTCGTAAAATGATAAAGTAAAAATATTCTAATTGATTGTAATATTATTAATAGATCATTTACCAATCATTTATTAAATGAAATAATGGATAAAAATAATGGGAATGATTCATGAATATTTTCTATACTCGTTCAAAAAGTTGAAGACAGACAATACATGAAACATTTGTAAGAACATCTTTTTTCCTAAAAATTTTAGACAAAAGGATTTGTGAAAACCACTCACTCCAACAGTCCAACTATGTATTGGAATTGGAATTTTATTGGATCAAGGCTTTGGCTTTGTTTGGTTATGTTTTCTCGGAACAATATTGTTTTGGGAAAACATAACCAAATATATCCCTATTTTTCTTCCAAAACACATATTCTCTAATATATACACACATATATATTATATATATACATTATATATTTTATTATTATTCTAACATTAAAATAATCATTTTATTTCATTTTCACTCCAAAAATTCAAAAAAAAAATATTGATTTGATTTGCTACAATAAAACATGTCCCCTCCAAAATATAAACAAATACACCAAAAAACAACTTTGACATTTTCTAATAATTCATTTTCCTAAAACACATAATAAAATTAAACGAAAAATATAACCAAGCACCACCTTTGTTTTTGAGTAGCTAAAATATGATATTGTATCATGCGCAGGAAACAAGCCGTTAGAGTTATCATTATTATGTCTATAAAAATAAAATGTCAATAATATTTTATTAAAGATAAGTTGGTATCTAATTAAAAACGTGCTAAAAATAAAAAAACGTGCTACAAAATATAAATGACCCGGGAGCGCGTCACAGTCACGCTGCAATCTTTTCCTCCTTCCTCCGCACGGACCACACCCACACACAGGAGGAGGAAAAGAAAATCCCATCATCTCCTTTTCTTCTCCAGCAACAGACAACTGAAACTCGACACTGCTTAAAAGCAATGACCAAAACTACAGTTACATTTCCGCACATTCTCTCAGACCTTTCATCGAACGGTTGCAGTTGAAGATTTTCCAAGAACAGTCGGTTACATTTTTCACAGAGTTTCTAAAGCACTGCTCGAAGATATTCCACAATGGCCGCCCTTTCGTTTTGTCTACCTTCTTCTTTAAGCTTTAGTCGACAAAGGCAGACCGATTCATTCCTTCCTTTGGCATCTTCTTCGTCTTGTTTCTTTGCAGGAAGGGCCGTTATGTGGGGCAATGGGAAGTTTCTGCAAGTTTCTTTATCTTCTGCTTCTCAATTGAATAAGAAAATGTCTGCAAGGAGGTTTGGGAGGGCTGTGGTGGTGGCTGCAGCTGATTATTACTCGACTCTTGGAGTGCCAAAATCTGCTAGTAGCAAGGAAATCAAAGCTGCTTATAGGAAGTTGGCTAGGCAGGTACAGAGAGGGAGTTTTGGGTTATTCTTTATTTGTTAATTTTTTTTTGGAGTTGGGCATTGTGGTCTTTAAAAAGTATATTGGATTTTGGAAGTTTATTTCTTGAAAACGTTTGATGGGTCTTAAATCAGTTGGTTCTTGAAGCCATTTGAAATGTGGTGAGATTTGCTTTATGTTAAGATAGTCCGCTTTTTGCTCATACATGATCAGAGGGATTTATTTAGATTGGATTGTTCAAACCACTTTTTCATTTTAGTGCCTCATTTTCAAATATTATGGCTTGGTACTGTTGCATTCCCGTCGTGATTCATTTACCCGAGGCGCATTCAGGTACTTTAGAACTGGCTGAGGTGAAATCATCCTCTTCTGGAACCTATAAGTAAACTATTTTGCCCTTGTGTTCAGCTCTTTATTGCTTTCTAATTTTTCATAGCATTAGATGCTGGATGTAGACTAAGATTGATTTGATGGATGTTTGATGTTAGTTGGTAGTTATTTCCCTCTAATTTCTCATATGTAGTCCTCACTGTCACCCAATTCTCCAGTTAGCACAAATTCTGGAAATGAAGTGCTGATGGGATTCAATAGTTTAATTAAAAAAGAAGAGAATAAGTTGCTGGATGGAAGCATATAATGCTTCCTAGACATCGTCATTCAATGAAGAACCAAGAAATAAAACAATAAAACAAATCAGCTGATAAAAATATAAAAGCAGTCTTATGAAATCTGCTTCCAAAAAAAGATGCAACTTTGATACCATGATAAAATAGCATTGTCCATAAAAGATCGAACAGGTGACAGTTCATTTTAGTTTTCCTAGTTGATCCTTGTCTCACTCAACTGAACTACTTCATTTCTATTGAAAGTAAACAAAAACTTCCTCCAATTGGCAGGTTGACCAACATCTCTGTTTTCCTTTTTGGAAATTATATCGAGTTTGACTCAGTAGATGGTTATAATCAATATCTTTTATTGCCCTTGGACTCTGCCATTTTGATATGTCATTGGCTGATACAATGATGTTGGAAATTGTGTTCGGTTCAGATTCACATGATTTACATTCATATTTTAGTGGATTTTAATGTCAACTGATGTCGGATTCTGTTCATAAACCAAATTCATACTCTCCCATAAAGATAGAACCCTCTTAAATTTTCACTTTATCCCTCTTTCCCAATTTCTTAATATGGCTCTTTCCTAAAGCATCACTAAGAACCTCAAGATTTTGAGGTGTGTAAAATCTGTTGATCTCTTTGATAGTAATCCACTGATTAAGCAAGGAGTGTTCGTGATTTGTCCAAAATATGGAGCTTGAGGCACATTTGTGGTCTGAACAAAGTGAGGCTTGTAAGCAGTTTGATCCGACATATGTCATTGACAAATTGTGCTGTGCATCAGGTACATTTGGTCCATTTAATGGGTTTATATGTGATTTCCCAATTTTAAATTCAAAATTAACGAGGCTCGTTCTCGCTTGGTCACATGCCTTGTTTCTTGAATCAAAGGAAAAGCGTGAGCTTGAAAAATTGTAAGAGGATGAGATTCGGAGATTGAGTCAAATGTGTTTGTGTGGGAGATGGAAATTGGGTTAGCTTTTGAAACCATAACTCCATTGACATTCATATATGAATAAATTCTAACCAATTGAGGTGTAATTATATCGAATTTGACTAGGATTCTTTCTTGTGTAGGAAAGGCTATATACCTAATTACCTATATACCTCATCCTGCAATGGATGCATTATCTACTAAAAAGATAAAGACTCCCAAATTTTCTCCTTTTGTCCCTCTCTTAGTTTTCTCTATAGGTTTCTCTGGGAGCATCATCAAGAACTCCAAGGTCTTGAGGTGGGCATGTGTGTGGATCGCACTGGTAGTAATCCATCAAAGTGAGCAAGATGCGTTTGTGATTCATTAAAAGCGTGGAGCGTGAAGGCATGTTTGTGAGTCATTCAAAACAGATCCTAAAGGCACGTTAGGTCAAAACGGATTTGTAGGCGAGTTTGATCCTGAATATGTGGATTGCCAAATTCTGCTGTGCATAATGTTATATTCAATCCACTTTACGTGTCTATATGTGTGATTTCCCAACACTATCAATGAATTTGTTTCAGGAGATGATTATAATCAATATCTTAAAGTTGCCTTGGACTCTGCCACTTTGATAGTTCACTGACTGCTCCACTATATTTCTTGCTCTTATATTTGCTTGCTAAATAGCTGGGAGAGTTGTAAAACCAAGAAGTCAGGCTTCTACTTTCACGTAACATTTACAAATGGTAGGTGCAGGGGTTATGCCCTGAATCACACGTAAAAAAGAGTAGAAACAGAAATTTGACTTGCATGTTTGATAAAAAAATTGAATGACCATCTCATTTGAAAGCTTGCCTTGTTAGATGTGAGAGACATTTAAGATTTAATATATCTAATATGCACCTCCACGTGCATGCGGCATTCTTTTTTTGAAACCTAGGGCATGGAATTATTATTATTTATTTATTTTTATTTTAAATGAGTGGTAGTGAGGTCTGAACTTAGGACATTCTACTTGGCCCGATTTTAACTCTATATTGGATAAGTACCTCATTGAAATCTTAAACTGTTAGATAAGAGAAGCATTTGATGTTTAATATCTCTAACCAATGGTGAACTTTTCAAATTATCCAATGATCTCATTTGTTGGCTCTGGTACTAATTAATACAAAAAGAAAAATTGTTTGTTATTCTTGGAATTTGAGCTGAATATTATAATGCGCGAAAGAGAAGAGTTCTTTTGGCTTTTTCATTAGAACACTAATTAAAATTTATTACGTTCTAATAAAAGCTGTTTCTTATCCTCAGAAACGTAAGAAGTGATACATGACTAGTTCTTTTCTCTTCCATGTTGTCCTGTTGTTAAGAGCTTGAAACAGGGGGTAGGCAAGCTCAGTGTGATAAACAAGACGGAACTATCTTCGAAAGATGGAAAAATTAGCATTCTTTCTTTATATAACAATTATAAAATTTTGACGATGAGATGCCTGTTTAATTCTCTCTTGAATTTTGTAGGAATTAGTGGTCCTGCTGTCCAAAAGAAATGAGAGTCTATTAAGTGAAAAAATGATTCACGTTATGTGGCTCATCTTGTTGGCTTTTCCAGATTTTTTTTTTCAACGCTTGTAGTTTAAGATTATTCTTATATGTTGCTGTAAATGTCTGAACCTAAAGGCTGCTATATTTGGTGGAACTCAGTCCTCCCTTATGTTGGCTTGGAATTGCTCCCGCTATAGCTTATAGGTTTACTTAATCATCAATAATTGGCTTGTCTAGGACCTTGATTTAATTTTTGGTTTCATCCGCATGTGACTGACCATTTCCTTTTCCTTTTGGTCTTTAGTACCATCCTGATGTTAACAAGGAACCTGGAGCAACTGAAAAATTCAAGGAGATCAGTGCTGCATATGAGGTAAGACAGGATGAAACAGTCGTAATATTGTTTGATCTGTGTGATTATCTTCTGATTTTCATTTAATTGGAAATTCCTCATACCAATGTTGTTCAGCTTGTTGGACTGGAGTAAGATTTTGCTTCTATCGTAAGTTGAATGTTGTGGCGTTGAACAGTTATTGAACCAATTATTTATCTATGAAATTGATGAAAACATGTGTTAGAGGTGTTTGAGATAGCCTTTCATAAAGGGGGTAACACCACTTTGTTTTTGTCAACCACCTACAATTTTCATTCAATGATTGATGGAGTCCCAAGTAACCTTCCAGCCTCATGCCTACATTAATCATAAGTTGATGATAGCTAAAGAAGAGAGTAGTAGGTAGTTTGTCATATGCAGGACATGCAAATGAGTTATTTTTGGAATTCTGAAGTACAATATTGTCAGGTACTATCAGATGACAAAAAGAGAGCTTTGTATGATCAATATGGTGAAGCTGGACTGAAAAGTGGTGTAGGCGGAGCTGGTGGTTACACGGTATACTCTAAATTTCTTTCTGCTTTATTATATTATTAAAATTATTATAATTGTAATTTTTATTTATTTAAAAACTTACCTAATGGTATATAAGAGAATGAAAAATGGCCGTCACATAAAACACCCTGTGGCCTGTACTAGAAATGCCACTCATGAATGTGCTTCACATTGTGGTTTTAATTTCTGGGGAATATTCTTCAGATGGTATCATTGCTCAAACAAATAATGATAGCTACACTATCCTTAGCTTACTTTATGTTGTGTCAGTTGTGCATTTATAATGAAAAATGTTTATCTAATAGTACGATAGGAAAATGTTTCTAGATTTCAATGTTGCCTTTATCATATCAGTCACTGGCCTTACTGCATAATATGATCATATTATGCGTTTATCTGATGTAAGTTATCCCCTTACATTTAAACTCCATCGGTGATTTCCTTCTGTACATGCTTCTTACAAAGAAGATATACATCTAGCAGGCTTGCACAACTTAATAACACATACGTCAGAGGCATAGAATTATTTAGCCTAGTTCACATATTTTAAGCATGAAGAATCCATCATTAACAACATTGAACAAGGAGGAAAGATTAATGTCTATGTGCAGATACAATGGAAGAATGCTATATTGATGAAACATATGTTTTGTTCCACAGGCAACAAATCCTTTTGATCTATTTGAGGCATTTTTTGGGCCTGGTATGGGTGGGTTTGCTGGAATGGACGGAACTGGATTTGGAGCATCACGTCGTAGTACTGTTTCCAAAGGTGAAGACCTGCGGTGAGTCAAATTTGAATGAGTTGTTCTTGTAACGCAGTGTACATATTGTCCTTGTTATTGGATGTTATTTTTTATGTTTTCTTATATGACATAAATTGCTTGTAATATGTTTCCAGTAAACTTGAGAGGTTTAGGCTAGTTTTTCGAGACAGATTACCATGATTTCTTGTTAACATGGTTTTTGTAACACTTCTGAGTTCTGTAACTCTGTTTAATAAATTTTGATTAGCCTGGCTTTATTTCCTCTAGTTGATGTTTCTTTCAGTGTGTGGCTTGGGTAAGGCTGTTTCATAACTTTTATTTGCTAAATTCTCTTGACAGTATCTATCCTAATCAATGTTGACTCTTCAAAATGAATTTCAGTTATGATATGAAATTGGAATTTTCGGCGGCTATATTTGGGGCAGAGAAAGAATTTGAGCTGTCCCATCTTGAAACATGTGAAGTTTGTGCTGGTACTGGAGCAAAAGTAGGCTCGAAAATGAGGATATGCTCAACATGTGGTGGCAGAGGTCAAGTCATGAGAACTGAGCAAACACCTTTTGGCATCTTCTCACAGGTACTCACCTATATACAATGTTGATTTGTTTAAATTGTTATGAATTTTAAGACATGGGTAGTATTGGAGAAAATTCTGTATCTTTACTTGACAAAGATGAATAACTGCTAATAGGGGAAAAAGAAATAAGAAAATAAGGCGACAGTCGTGGTGAATGGTTGTCAATTATTGATTGGTTAACTTGCAAGGTGGTACTCAAGTCAAAATTTATGGTAGTCTATACAGGGCCTGAGGCTAGTATGCTATTTATTATTTGGTGCATATTCATAATGTCATAATCTGCATCATTGAACTCATTTTTCTAGTTTTTACTTGAAGTATGGGTACACTAATGACTAAATGAGCACTTACATATAACTCAAGTCTGCTTGATTTTCACATCTTTGAAAGATAGACTTAATTTTCTTGTATTATACTCAGTTGCCTGTATGGATTTTGTTGATCTGTCATGGTTTTTATGAAATAAATTAGGTCTCTATATGTCCAACTTGTGGTGGGGATGGTGAAATGATATCTGAATCTTGTCGTAAATGCTCTGGTGCTGGCCGGATACGAGTTAGAAAAGATATCAAAGTAAAAATCCCTCCTGGGGTGAGCAAGGGCAGCATTCTTCGGGTTTCTGGAGAAGGTGATGCGGGGCCTAAGGGGTATGTCCTACGCTGATTTTCTGATTTTCTTGAGATGCACATCCCTTCATCTACCTCTCTGATCAGGACTTTGAAGTTACGTCCTTGTTCCATGCTAAGTATTTGCCATGCTAAATCGGTTATGTAACTGCAAAGAAATCCATGGTTCCATTAGTGTCCATAGTATCCTATTCATGCTGATGGTTAGAGTTCAGATGGAGGTCATTGAGTGAATTTGTATGTAATCACAAGGTCTTCCAAGGTGAACCTGTGCATGTTAAGGGTTGGACCTGTGTTTGATATTTTTGGCAGGTGGTGGCTCCTTTTTTGATTGATTTTCCTTGTTTATGAAGAATCCCCTCCCTGCATAATGCTGCATTCAGTGTCTTTTCTGCGTAAATTCCGTATACAAAACTTGTAAGTTAGGATGCATATCTTTATCAGGAAATTTTGCTTGTGAAAATCTTAATGACAGGGAAAATAATGTTCTTGCTGCATCCCCTCTCTTGCATTTCAAACATTTCAGGATTACACTTCTTGATGTAGTATATTCATTTGGAATTTCTGTAACTCAGCATTTATCACTAGCAAATCTTATTTGCCTTGTAGTCTATAGGCAGTGTTCTCTCCTCTTCCACTGTCTTCTTTTCGTTTAACACTCGTAGTTCCCACAGTGAAGCCTTCACATGGTCAATGGTGTTTACTATAACTTTTTTCAGGTGTTTGAGCCTATCAAATTCCTCGTTTTCTTGGTTGCACTATTCTGGCTCTTTATTGCTATAAATCTGTGCAAGTTGAAGTCTTATTATTCTTTTCTCTAGAGAAGGCCATTTTCTTTTTTCTTTTACTTTTTGATTTAAATAAAATTCTAAATAATTTAATGGAATACACGTTCACAACATATATGAAGGTGAATCAAGCCTAAAATAATCTAGAGCAAAAACCAGCCCCAAGCAGTACAATTGCTAGATAATTACGAAACCGCTGCCATATTCTCTTCATAAATTTCAATACCATATGGATTGTTAATTTCAATTAGAAATTTGACCAATGGCCCTCTTGGAACTTGATGTTGTTGGAAAAAGTGAGGTTTCTTGGATATCTTCAACTACCTTAAAAAAAAAGAAATGGGTCAATTTTTATGCCCTCACAAAGATACTTTAATCAGTCTAACCAGTTCAGTTGGTGGAGGGAGCTGACTAAAAGAGCTTTTTGAGGACCAAAATGAACTTCTGGTTGAGTGTTTGTTCTACAAATTGTATGGCCATGAAAGTTTATTTTTCAAAAAATCATGATGCTTTATTTCATATATTCATCAGTTACTCTATCTGATCATGCGTTACTAGGTTAAACATCCTGGAGAGATGCATAAGTTAATGGTTTTTACTCCTCCTGGGGCTTGTCTGCTTTATATAGGGGGCCACCTGGAGATCTCTTTGTCTATCTTGATATTGAAGAGATACCTGAGATTCAAAGAGATGGCATAAATCTATATTCAACAATTTCAATCAGCTATCTGGATGCCATATTGGGGACTGTTGATAAGGTACATATGCTATTGGTTATATTTCAGATTCCCATTATTTTCTCATGCTTCTTATTTTGTATTTCTCTGTATTTGTCCTGGAATGTGGCTAGCCAATAAGGTTGGCTGCAGCATGGAGAGAATGATAAATAGTTCATGATGGTATGGAACTTTTCTTTCTATCGACCCAATCAGAAAATGAAGTCAATAACTCGAGCAATAAGTAAATGTCATTGCTGTTCTGTTAGCATTCTTAATAATATGAAAGTAGTTCATAATGATAGAAATTGTCATGCAATTTAAAGTGAAGCCACCAACTCAAGTAATAAGTAATACCATGATGCCTATCTGACTTCTAACATATAATGGAGTTGAAGAAGTGTAGATTAGATCACAATCTTTAGACTTATTCAGCTTTCATATGTTCAATTTGACCCTGAAAAGTAGAAAGGAAGGACAAAACAAACATGCTAACTTGAAATCCACTTTTATAGGAGCATAACTTATAAGATAATATAATAGTAAAAATAAAAGACCATAATTACAGCATAATATTTCAATGAGAATTAATATATGGTTGTGTACTCTTGTGTCGCACCCCCCTGAGTTTGTCCGACATGGCACCATCTTAGTTTTGGATGAAATTTGTTATGTATCCAAATTATGTGAAATATTTGTTTACTTGAAATGATTCATTTAATTGCCTCTTGATTGGAAACAGAACACTCTGAGTGGAAAATAGGTTCAAATTAAGTACGAAATTTGATGCTATTTTTTACTAGTTTTCTTGAAACGACAACTTGTTGATCCCATGGGCTGTGGAATAGGTTATGACAGTTGAAGGACCAACAGAACTCCGGATTCCTCCTGGTACTCAGCCTGGAGATGTGCTTGTCCTGGCAAGGAAAGGTGCACCTAAACTAAATAGACCATCAATACGTGGTGACCATCTTTTCACTGTTAAAGTTAGCATCCCAAAGCGTATAAGGTAAGTTGAAACCCTTCTTCTCTATTCTAGCTCTACTGCATGTCACTCCAACTTTATGTAAACTTGGACAAGTTTTTATAACCATTTTCTTCTGTAAATGAACAAGGTGGAGCCTTTGATGCCTGAACTGTTTCGAATTGTTATTCATGTACCTTAAGTTTGAAGACTGCCTTTGTTCCATATTCTTGCTTTCTTTTTCTCAGATGTTTTTAGGGGTCAGTGACGGGCTGATTTCTCCACAAACATCATCCCCCCCCCCGCCCCCCCCCCACACACACAACCATCTCTCTTTTCTTTTCTTCTGGCTTTAAACACATTCCTTGCAGAGCTTATTTGTGTATCCATAAGTTGTTTTTTGAATAAGTGCCTGCAAATGCCGCAAACAGGGGGATGTCTCAGTAATGATGTGGGTCCATATATGTTAAATCCCCACTTGAGATCTTAAAAAGAGGGGAAAATAAATAAATAAATAAAGAAAGAAAAGAAAAAGAAAAAAGCCTGAACTAATGTCTTCAAGTAATCCTAGGTCTAAACTTGTCTCATATTATTTCACGAGCTAGATGGAGCTGATATTAAGGGAAATTTATTATCAAGAAGGCTAGTTGAGCAATGGCCCTCTACATCAGCTATGAGTCCTCTAGGCATTAACAGATGTCAGCAATATTCATGTGCTTGATTTAGTTGCATCAAGTAGAATCGAGCTACTTTACACCATAATAGAAAAGGAAATTTTGACCATAACAACTGCAACTTTTGGACACGACCAATCTTAGTAACTATTATTCATTTTTTTTTTCTTACTGTCCTGTTACCTTTCACTATTGGTACTGTCACATTCCCAGACAATGATATATAATGATCAGTTACGAGAGGGTTTAAAAGATTAAGGGGTCTCCTTGAAATGATTGGTAAACCTGAATTACCCAACTCACGCACATTAAACATGGAGAACTTTGGCATGGCAATCTGGTATCCATACTCATCTTCCCCAAAATACACAACACCCCTAATTTTAATCTTATATTGTATCACTAACAAAGCAGAACTAATTTATAAAATAGCGAAACTTTTATATCTTATATTAGTTCCTGGAGTTGTAACTGATGTCTATGGTTGTGCGAGAATAGTGCATATTGTCATACCTTAAGCATTATCGTCAACATTAAGCATAATCAACATCTATAATATACCCACAAAGTATTCTTATATCGCCATGTTTACTAACCATTTTTTTTATTTAGTTTCATGAATCAACTAGCCCTGTGTTGCTCGCAATTAGTTCACAGATATGTTGCTCATGAATTTTCTCAAGATCTTACTTTTCTTGTTTCTATTGTCAGTGCAAAGGAACGTGAATTTCTTGAGGAGCTTGCTTCCCTTGGTAATGCCCCTGCCAACCGTTCAAAAGCTCGTCCCAAGGTTCAACAACCTGGTATGCAGTTCCTTAAGGATTTGCCAATTAACTTAAAAAATTAAACTGATCGTGAATCTCCAAATCTTGCGATGGGTTGGATGATTTAGTTGTTGTTATTGTTCATTCTTTTTTTTTTTTAATTGTTGGGTTGGGGGGGGGGGTGCGGAATTTCTTATGTTATTTGCTAAAGTCCAGAACTTGGTCAATTCCTAAGACCATTATCCGAGTAGCAAAATTGTAATGCATTTTACCAATTAATACTATCACAAATAACATCTGATCTGATACATTGCAGATGAAAAGATACAAAGTGAAAAAGGTCCAACTGCAGAAAATACAAATGAATCAGAAGATCAAAATGACTTGTGGAAGAAGTTGAAAGATTTTGCTGGGTAAATTTTCCTCCTGTCATTTTCCCATAAATTTTGGTGGGAGATGGAGAGCATAATTTGAGTATATAACACTAGTTTTTGGATTTAGTGGTTAATAAAGTATATCATCTGATATTAAACTATAAAAAAGCATGCATTTTAAATACCTAAACAGGTTACTCTTATCACTATATGGTTTCATTTTGCCATATATCTTGCTAGTAAATTATGCATTCAACAAAACCTTTGTTGTTGCAGGTCTGCTGCAAATGGAGCTTTAAAATGGTTCAAAGATAACCTTTAATTCTTCATTTCAGAGATAAACCTTTGTTATTCGAATTTGAATCTTCTGGGAATTTTTTTGTTTTTCCCCTGCTCGCTGCTGTAAAATGTATCATGACTTAGCACAGAGTGCCCTCAATTGTATTCTTTTGTATCCCATGAATCACTATAAGAATACACCACAATATTCTTTTATCTTCACTTTGTGCCTTCTAGGAATCTAGAGCCAAGAGTGCAGCACCAAGTTCACTATATTTGGGGAATTGACGTGAGGTTGGAAATTTGCTTTGCTTATGGTCTCTTTTTCTATTAATAGATTTTTTTCTTTCTGTCCAGTTTCAAATCTCACTAGATGTGCAATCTAGGGAGGGTTTTTATGTTACTTTTGTATTGGTTTATTATGCAGTAACCATGTATGGTTCACATACAATAGCTATTATCTATGGAGGTGGTAGTCAAGTTAGTTTGACCCATAAATTATAGAGTTGAATTCGCTTGTTGCAATAATTTTTGAATCAACTACTTCTATAATAGAATAATTTTCGTTTGATTTATATTTTACTATCTCATTTTTTAGTAATAATTACGTTGAAATTAAATATTTTATTACAATCAAGTTTTATATATGTATATGTAAAATAACATATTGTAAAGCAACTACTATGTACAAACAAATTCACTTATGGACTTTTGGGAAACTTTCAATTAAGAATTTTTAAATGTAATAGCATAGTTTATAACATGGATTAAAAAATCGGACTGGACCAGCCGGTGGCGCGGTCCGGTTTTTTGAAAAAATCGGAAAAACAAAAAAATGAACAATTTTTAAAAAATCATCTGGTTCGATTGGTGAACCGGTGAACCGCTATTGGTTCATCGGAATCGGACTAGTTTTTTTAATTTTTATTTTTGTTTGGCCTAAGTACTAAAGTTAAAGGCCATGGTACAAGCAAGAAGTCAAAATAACTTAATATTAATCAATTTTCATTATTCCCAATTTCCTACAAACTTTAAACTTTAAACTTAGTATGTTCAAAAATTTGGATTGTGATGTTAAAGAATATCATTTGATCTCTTTATGTTTTATATTTTGATATTTTACTAATTTTTAAATACTATACATAATATAAATATATATATATAACGTAATTATGACGTTACGGTTCAATTGCGGTTCAATTACGGTCCAACTAACGGTTGAATCAGTGAACCGTGAATCAGTAAATTTTTCGGTTCAATGAACGGTCTGGTTTTTCGAATACTAAGGGTCAACTTTTACTCTATTGTTTAGAGCTGATTGATGATAATTATTATCCTTGAAATAGTAGAAAATTTTATATTAAATAAAAGCTTTTGAAAATTTTTATCTGTTAGCGCATTTTATTGACTAATAAATATACATATTCGCATCTATTAATACGAGTTGAATAAGTCTGCCCAATATATGCATGGCTAAGTGATTAAATTCTAGGTTTGTTCGTAAATTTTAGGTTACGTTTATGTTGTTTGATGTGATAAAAGTCCAAATAATTATTTAAAAGAACAAGAAAAATTGTATTGATTAATTAATTATTCACCTATTATGTTTAGTAAAATGATTTTAAATATATAAATCCTAAGATATATTTAAAAGTAACGATAACTTTAATAATTAAATTAGAAATTTAGGCATCACATTATCTTTCAACGGAATATAAAACATATCACAACATTTGAATTGGATTTTCATCCAATACTATTTGGTTCATATTCGGCTTATATATTAATTGGTTCAAATTAATTAGGGCTTACTCTAATTATATAAACCCTAAGGGCTCGTTTGGATTCTGTAATTTAATTGGATAGATAATTTTATCAAGGCATACTAAATGATTGGTATCATTGACTTAGACTCGTGATTGATTAGAGGCTCAATATTTAATCTTAGAATTAATTGATAACTTATCCAAGGAACTAATCAATTAATAATTATACTTATGAATGAAAATATTGGAGTTTGAACTTGTCTTATCATAATGGGTATTTTAGTAAATTGAGTAGTCAAATTATTTAATCATTGTATCCAAAGATTGATAAAATAAATACATATTCACAATGTATAATCTCAATTACCAAATATAATATTATATTATTTTTAACAGTGTAATTTCACTATATCATTATAATTTTATCAATTCTATCAGGGCTTGTTTTTGCTTGGACATATAGGATTATGAAGGATTAATATGCTAGTAATACAAAACTAGAAAAGGTATCCAAAACTATATAATCTATTGTTTGCTTGAATTTTAGAAATTAGTGATATCCGATACTTAATACTATCTAATGTTTGGTTAGCAAGATTACTCAATATAATTACACTTTATAATGCCAAAAATATCCTAACTTCTAGAAAGGTATATTTCCAAAATGATGGTTAGGGCTTTCATATGAGATGTAAGAATAATTTTTTCATTCCTTATCATATCAGATTAAAAATGATGGAAATTGGATCAAGTCATTTTGGCATGATCTATAAACCAACTTGACCCATGATACTATGTTGGGCCACAAAGGTTTCATGTACTCTAAAACTATGAAACAAACAGAAGATAGAGATGGAAAATGGATTAATCAAACCTTATCCACTGAAACAAACGAGCCCTCAATATATTCAAATGTACCCCTAAGTTTTTTATTTACAATACCAAATTGATTTGGGTTTGAGTCCTCTTTAGGCACGAAACTTGTTCATTCAGGCCCGGCCCCTTTTTCATTCGACGTCGTTTCACACTTTCATTTGCAATTAATACCCAAAAGACAGCTTGATTCTTCCGATCCATCTGTCTCCACCGGTGAACCCTTTCTAGACCAGAACCATCCCCTCCGGAAACCTAACCCTAATTCACCTCGTTCAGTTAGAATTACAAAGAATCAGTAAAAATGGTGCTCGCGCAGTTAGGGGGAAGTATTTCGCGCGCTCTTCAGCAGATGAGCAATGCGACAATTATTGACGAGAAGGTGCTGAATGATTGCCTTAACGAGATTACACGCGCGCTTCTCCAAGCCGATGTGCAGTTCAAGCTCGTTCGTGATATGCAGACCAATATCAAGAAAATCGTCAATCTTGATGATCTCGCTGCTGGCCACAATAAACGCAAAATAATCCAACAGGTGAGTGGAGGTTTTTCTTTTCTTCTTTTTGACGGTTGATTTTTCCAATTTGAGGAAATTTTATCCAGCTCAAATTATTTATTTATCTTTTACTTTTGGAAATTGAGGGTGTGGAATAAATTTTAGCCTGAGAGGTTAATTTGGGACGCATGAAAAGAAGAAATTCTTGCTACTTAATTGTTTTTACGTTTGATTGTCTGTTAGTTTTGGTGAATTGGGAAAGTGAAAATTGAGTTTATGTTAGGATGATGAAACAAGAGGCTGGGGTGTAATTAGTTGTTTTTTTTTTTTTTTTTTTTTTGGTTGGTGTTGAGGAGGTGGTGGCGGTGGGTTGGGAGCATTAGATTGAAAATAGAGTTGGAGCGTAATTTTTATTTGATTTCTGTTTCTGGGATGACAGAAGGATGGTTTGTTAAATGAAGTGCGAGAAGGTGAGCTTATGAGTGATTTATTCTTGGAAATCTAAATTTTAATATTATTTACTTGATTGTGAACTGTGAATAAAGAAAAAAGAGCATATGTGGATTGGGTTTTCGCAAGATTTCAATTAAGAGTGAGATAATGTAGATTAGAGTAAGATTGAGAGTTTTTACTAGTTTTTCTTGGTTTATACTTTTTCCAGTGTGGCAATACTCATAATCTTAAATTTAATTTTTTATATGTATAATTTTATCTGACAAATTTCTATTTCTTTTGTTCTTTTCTAAATCTGATGATATTTAGATATTTCCTATTCAAAGGTACTTGTTACAGAAAAATTGGTGGCTGTCAAGTACCAATTTTTTGAAATTTTTAGGATGCTTGATTTAGAGTTGGAGTTTAGAGTATAATTTTAGATGTTGCCTGAAGAGAGCATTTTCAATGAAGTTAACATTATATGGAAATTATGTGGCTGCTGAAAAATTATTCGGTTTTGCTTTGTTTTGGTTCATAATGAATTTCAAGGTGCTTCATTGTTGATATGGCAACTCGGGATAATTAAGTTTGTTTGCACTGACAAGATTATGCAAAAAAGTTATTAGACATGGTCGATGATTGCTGACTTAAGTTCTGTATCACGAGTAGAGGCATGAATTCTATTGTATGGAAATCTAGGTTGAAGTTTCATAAGCAACCTGGACAAGGACATTGAAAGACTAACTTTAAAACTCTAAATTGTTCTTCAATCTATAGCAAGGGTAATTGAGACCTGATAGTTGGAAGAATGAAATCTTCACCTAAATCCCATTTAGATTTTGCCCTATATGCAGTATCTTTGCATTTTATGTACTTGGTCTTTTCCTCGACTAATTGGCTTATTTAAAGTCATTTCTAATATAAGAATGTGGATAACACATGCACAATTATGTGAGTATGTCTGTGTATCTGCTTGTGTAAAAATCCCATATTTTTTGTTTTCTTGTGTGATTCTATCCCGAATTACTATACTGCTGTAGTTGGATGCGGATCAAACAGTGTCCTGATTTCTCTTTTCATGCTTCTGTACTGTTATTAGAAGTCTTCTGCTTTTCTTTTTGTAGGCTATTTTTAACGAGCTATGTAAGATTCTGGATCCAGGGAAGCCTTCATTCACTCCCAAAAAAGGGAAAACTAGTGTTGTTATGTTTGTTGGTCTGCAAGGTATGCTGTTATCATGAAGTTGGTTTTTTGATTAATTCATGTTAGTCATTATCTGGTTGTATATAGTATTGTGCTGGCTGGAAAGACTATAATTTTGTCTATTGGCTATTTTGCAATTATATGTTTGACTGGACATTACATATTGAGCATGCATTAGAACTCAGACTGTATTGTTGTAAATTTCTGCTCATTGTATCTTTATCTTTAAGAGAAAGGATTTCAGTGTTGACATATACTTGATTCTAGGATCGGGGAAAACGACGACATGCACAAAATATGCATACTACCACCAGAAGAAGGGCTGGAAACCTGCTCTGGTTTGTGCAGATACATTCAGAGCTGGTGCTTTTGACCAGTTGAAGCAGAATGCCACTAAAGCAAAAATTCCCTTTTATGGAAGGTATAATATTTCTCTATTATTTTGTCGATTAGTTTCTCCTTGGGTCTACAAAATGCTGCCCAAGCAATGAAGATCTCCTTCCTACCCGTGCTAGAAATGAAGAACTGAATACATTTGTTTTTTGCTCAATTGCCCGAGAAAATGTATGGGGATGGGGGTGGAAGACGCAGGATAATGTATGATTTAGATGACAAACTGAACCAACATCAAGGTGACTTTAGGAAGTGGCTTTGTGATGTGATAGATCTGGGAACTACTATATGTTTCTCTTGTTTGCTGGTTTTTATTTGGTTAAATGTGCATTGAGTTATTGTAAGACTAAAATATCCGGAGTTGCCCTTCAATCTGCTATCATTTATTGTAAGAACAAATCTTGGTTTTCTTTACCCTTGTGAATATGGATTACTGAATACCTAACAGTATGGATATTGGTTCCAAAAAAGAATGTGAATGGACTATTTTATAGGTAAATAGCATCTCTTCATCTCATCGGTTTCCCCTTGGGTGATGAGCATTATTTCTATCTACTTCCAAAGAAATCCTTGATCCATATTCGTCAAAGTTTCAGCTGTTCTCACTTTGTCACTTCTGCATCTAAGTATTTGTTTGTTTCTATTAGACACTGTCCTTGTATGCAGGTATATGTTCTCTTGTTTTCACTTTTAATATAAATTATTTTGTTTTTTAACAGCTATACAGAGTCCGATCCTGTGAGAATTGCAGTCGAAGGTGTTGAAAGATTTAAGAAGGAAAATTGTGATCTTATAATTGTTGATACCAGTGGACGTCACAAGCAGGAGGCAGCTCTTTTTGAAGAGATGCGCCAAGTTTCCAAAGCAACGGTATGCTTTTCTGTTCTTTTCATTGTTTATTGTTTGGAATATTGACTTAATAATAATTATGTCATCATTTGAAATTTCCAGAAACCAGATCTTGTCATATTTGTCATGGACAGCAGTATTGGTCAAGCTGCATTTGATCAAGCTCAGGCATTCAAGCAAAGTGTTGCTGTTGGAGCTGTGATTGTCACTAAGATGGATGGACATGCTAAGGGAGGTGGTGCTCTTAGTGCGTAAGTTTAAAAACAACCTTGTCAAACTTTCAAGTTAAATGGCAGTGGGAATTAGAATATGAGAATGATGCACGCAACATCTCCTAATGTGCTGGTTTTTGGTGCCCGAGCATCTTTCTTGGAAAGATTAGAGACGTTTACTTGGCATTGGCTCTTTTTGCAGCACCAGGGGGTAGGAGACTAATTGTTACTGGTAATGATTGCCAGTTCTTCCAAGATGACAAGCATGTGGACAGATTGACTATGTGATCATTGCTAATTTGTGAGATTTGAGAATTGAAGTTTATGGGTGTGTCTCATTTCATTGGATAGGATATAGATATCTAGTTTCTATTCAACCATAGTAGGAAGTAGGAACTGAGAGTAAGTCCTGGTTAAAAACTTAAACCTATAAATACATAGGTCATATCACTCGTAGTTAGAAAAGGCAGGAAAGTACAGTTTCTGGCCAAATAATGGGTAAGGATTTAGATGCAAGATAAGTACCAGTGTTTTGCAGTTCCTCTATGGCCTCCAGCGCTGGTGATGTCCATCCAGATGATTCACATAACCAGTTTTTATTGGAGAAGGGTAGTTAGTTACTGGTGGCCTTATGTGAGATAGTATACCTATTCATAAAGATATCGTTGTGATCCATGATTTGGTCCCATTCAATACCAACTGTAGTATCGCGCTTACTTGGCGCAAGTGAATAGTTAAGCACCATATCTTGTATGCTTGACGAAAGAGACATGATCAGTGGGAGGTGGATGTGTTTTCCAATATACCAGTATTGAAAATTAAAATATAGTATTAACAAGCTAGTAATGATGGGAATTAAGCCTTAACCAGAATGTCCGGCAGTAAGTGCACATGTAATTGAAATTGATGGGATGATGGCACTAAAGTTTTGGAAGTATCTTTCAAATTGTGGCATTGACTTCTATATGCATTTAAGTTCCATTTCATATATAAACTACTGAGCACACAGACATCAATTACCATCATGTGCTGTGGAGAACATGGATTGATCCTTCCACTCCATTTGCAGAGTTGCAGCAACAAAAAGTCCAGTCATATTTATCGGCACGGGTGAACATATGGATGAGTTTGAAGTATTTGATGTCAAACCATTTGTTAGCCGTCTTTTAGGTTGGCATCCCAAATCATAATTGCAATAATTTGCTGCTAGTCTTGTTAAAATAAGTAATTTTCTATTTTTCAATTTTAATAGGTATGGGCGACTGGTCTGGATTCATGGACAAAATTCATGAAGTTGTTCCGATGGATCAACAGCCAGAGCTCCTCCAGAAGCTTTCAGAAGGCAATTTTACTTTGAGGATCATGTACGAGCAATTCCAGAATATACTTAAAATGGGTCCTATTGGTCAGGTCTGTCAGTTGCCTACCAATCTCCATGGTGTTAAAATTACTTGCTATAATTTTTCTATTTAGTCCATCATGTTGTGATTGTTGTTGGTTAATTTATGCCACTCCTTCCTTTCCCTTAGTTTCCCCAGATATTTTAAGCAAAGTAACCTTTCAAGCATGTTAAAACGGTTCATTCTCAAATCAAATGTTTACATGTTATATTTGTGTTGCTGCTCTAGGACATCATGAGAAGAAAAGAATCACTTGTAATAGAATTTCGTGCTAATGCAGACCTGGTGATTAATGGCTGATTGATATGTTTTTTTCGTTTAATACGGATTCATGACAGACTTCAGATTACTTTGCTACCCTCAATGTTTTGCATCCATTATGTACAAGGAATATAGTTTGAAAAGAAAAGATGGGTCAAGTTCTTGCTTTGAATGGACATGTGTTGTTCTAGTATAAGTTTTCAGCTGCCTCTAGGAACCATAAGCTTATTTTCTTATTGTGTCATGCTTTCTGGGAAGCATATATTTGTGCAGTAGTTGCTTGCACAATTACTTAGACCCATTTTTTGTTTCTAGGTTTTCTCCATGCTTCCAGGATTTAGCCAAGAGTTGATGCCCAAAGGCCGTGAAAAGGAAAGCCAGGCAAAGATTAAAAGATATATGACAATGATGGACTCAATGACTAATGAAGGCAAGTTTTTTTACCATATAAAGTGATTGGTTTGAATGTTTGATAAGTCCAAAATTTAATTATATAATTAATGAGGATATATTATCTTACATGCATCAAGTTAACTGTAGCAAGTCCATTAATCTACAAGTAAATATTGCAGAGTTGGACAGTTCCAATCCCAAGCTCATGAATGAATCTCGAATCTTGCGGATAGCTAGAGGGTGTGGTCGTCCTGTGCGTGATGTGATGGAAATGTTGGAAGAATACAAGCGGCTGGCAAAGATTTGGAGCAAGATGAAGGGACTTAAGATTCCAAAGAAGGGAGAAATGAGTGCCTTATCACGAAACATGAACGCACAACACATGAGTAAAGTCCTTCCACCCCAGATGCTGAAGCAGATTGGTGGCATGGGTGGCTTGCAAAACTTGATGAAGCAAATGGGTTCTGCTAAGGATATGATGGGTATGTTTGGCGGTGGGGAAAACTAGAAATGTTGTTTTTATATAATCATAACTGCAAAAATCAAGTTGAGTTCATGTTCAAGCTTGTTGGAATTGTGGGCATATGGCCTCCAAGCTCCAAGAGTCGCTTGTTAATAGCCCAGTACAGATTGTGATGTTCAGGAGAGCTGTTCTTTCTGTAAGTTGACAGATTACAGTTAAAAGATTCCCCAAGTTATGCATTAGAGCTGCTATCAGTTTTTTTTGAAAAATTAAGAGGTAAATTATATTGACATTATTTTATGTTTGATCATACATGATTTCAGTATTAATGCTTTTTACCTTATGCTGTCCATTGGTTCCACATCATTGGTGCGAGAGGAGTAGGATTGCTACCATAATATAGAACCTCAAGCTGTAACAATCGGACATCTCCTTTTAATGTGAAATGGCACTGATGTACATGATGATTATACAGAAGACATTCACTTAGCTAAAGACATACAGATTATACGAAGAAAACATTCTCTTGGTTGCATCATCTTTCAAAGAACTTGCTCATTATAGCTTTTCTTGAAGGGGCAGATTCTTTGACCATTTGAGCTCTGTCAGGAGATGCATCGGTCATAGTTAAAGCACACCGCATAACAGAATTTGCCTGTTTTCTCAAAATAGCATTGTCAATGAAAACATTAGTTAGCATCTTCCTCAACTCATCATCTGTTGTCATCACATTCTCCCTTTCATGACTTGAACTTGTTTCAGGAGTCGCACCGTCTTGTGCAAGGAGCTGTGCCTGTTTAGTTCCCACGAAATATGAATAAGATTAGCACAAATTGCAATATATTCCAGTCACCTATAGAAAAAGTAAAGGCCTTGGTGGCAGCCAGAGCAAATGAATGGCAGTCAACTCTGTTTGACACTCACTTATTTGGAAAAGTGAGGACTAATTATCAAAATGCATAATGTTATTCTACAACAGAAATTACAAGCCATGAGCTGAAAGATATATATATATATATATAAATCAGACTTTCCATGAGACGATGCATCCAAGACTCCATACTTGTCTTCTCCTGTTCGCATCTTAGATATTTCTACTCCCTACCATGGATGTGATGGTGGTTATTTGCCATCTCCATCCAATCACATGCAATTTAGTCAATACTTCATTTCTATTAACCAATTGGTGTCTTTGTCCTTGGGTTGAGGAATAGGTAATGTCACAGGCAAAAAGCAGTGAAAGGGGATTAGAGTATTCTAATTTTATGACATAAGGTGGACATGCGAGTTGGAAGAGTATTTTCTTGTGTAAAATAGAAATACAGAGAAAGATTGCTCAAATTTATTGGTTGGTCAAATTTTGGTATAACTTCGTGCTTCATGCAGAAGTGAAACCTCTATCATGTTAGCATAGAGGGATAATCCAACCTTATATATGCTGCATGTAAAATGGAATGTTATAACTAGTAGTTCATTTCTCATTTGGGAACAAGTTTGTATACATCAACAGATAGCAGTTAAACATGTGAAGTACCTCTGCGAGAAGAAGACCAATGCGGCTTTCAGAAGTTGCCAATATATCAAGAGCATCAGATGGAGGTGAAGCATCCATCTTTAGCTTATTTTCTTGCTCAAACAGAAAATTAACACTGCATTCTTCAAGCCGACTACGAAGAATTTCACAATCACGCAGCAACTTTGCATTGGCAGCATTTATGCATTCCCTATTTGTCCTTTCCTTCTGTAGTCTTGTCTATAGAGAAGAGCATCAGTGTAATCTATTATTTTGTGCTATGGATATCAAAGCACTAACAAGATCAAAGAAGACAATGCAGTGAAATTTATATATCTAGAATAAAAACAAACTTCATCGACTTCAGAGCCAGGCATCACAATATTTCATAGCAAAGAGGATGGGATACGGTCCAACATATATGGAGAATGAAAAACACGTTACACTTTCAGAGAATATCTCATAGTGCAGATAGAAGGGGAGAGGGCACACTCTATTGACTGAACAATGTGAGAGGTAAGAATCAATGCTTTAACCACACATTGAAATGAATATTTAAGACATTCCATTGCGACATATATATTCCTCTCAGCTTGTACATTGTTGAGCACAATATTACGATCTTATCAACATTGCCATATGCTTGAGGACAATGTTAGTTATTTTATCAAGTTGCCATAAGTTTGTGACCATACATTTGTTAAATGTAGTACATCTAGGTAAAGAATTACCTCGAATTCTGTCCTCTCTTTTGCCACTCTGTCAAGCTCCTCTCGCAGTTCTGATTGAGAACTTCGAAGTGATTTAACCTCTCTCACAAGAAGTTTAACATCTGATTTTGATTTCAAGCCTGCCTCTTGATAACATTTCTGCAAGTTCTTAAGCTGCTCTCCAGCAGAATCCAACTCTTGCCTTAATGCTTCATTTTCTTTAATGATTGAAATTTTTGTTGCTTCAGCATGAGCTTTTTCATCCTGATTTTTTTCTCAAATATTATTAACTTCCCAGGAAAAGGAGAATGGGACAAAGTTCACATGAGAACTAAAATTCAGACCTGTTCAGCTTTCAATCTGAACTCCATGTCCATACCCTTTCTTCTGAGTTCCTCCATATCCCACTGCATCTGAGTGAATCTTTCCCTTTCAACAATAATTGCTTGCTCCAGGTTTTCTTTGCCACTCTTCTTTGTAGATTCAAGTTCAGTTTCCAAATCACTGACCTGCAAAAGGCAACACTAACAATAGTTTTTCTGCAGTATCATGTCATATCGAGGCATGGCAATCAGATGTCATACTGCAATGTTTCTATCAGTGAGCGGACATGGAATCAACATAATCAGATGGTATCACTGAGATCACTTCATTCGCCCCATTCACCACAAAAGCCTCTCATGCCTTTTTTTTTTTTTTTTTTAAATTCCATATTTTCTTTCTTTTGGGAAGTTATGCAAACTTAGAACCAATACAATCAGATGGTTATCACTAAAACCACTATGTTCACTACAAAACATTCTCACGCTGCTTTCTCAGGTTCCATTTTTTTTTATTTCTTTCGGGAAATTATGCACACTTGCATTCTGAAATTTAATTCATGTCATGCATACTATTATTAAAATGAAATATATTAGCGAAGCAGTGACTAAAGCAAAGTCGTAAGCAGAGTCAGGCTGGTAATTGGAAGTTTTTAAGTTACCCATTTTTCACAGAAACTAGAATGCTAAATTAGCAGTTTACTGCTGGCCTAGTGGAGAGATGAAACAATGTGTATAAGCAAACCCAAACCAGTAGGTTTTGATGGAAATAACAGTTCAGTTCTATTCAGCATCTGATGCGAACAGAACTACTGGACTTCCAATTATGCCACAGAAAGTGTGTTAAACAGACATGGGCATGAGGAAGTATTTCACTTAAAATTTGAGAGAGAATTAGTAATGACGTGGAAGAAATTGCGGAATATACCTTTCTGGCAAGATACTGTTTTACAGAAACCTCTTGATCTAATCTTGCTATAAGATCTTCTATATCAGTTTTTGATGTGACTAATCGTTGTTGCATGATATTTAGAAGTCTGTTCATCTTTTGCTGCTCATCCATAGGAAGAACCACCAGTTTGTCATGTGAAAATTGCAAACTGGAGCTGGCAAGCGTGTTTAGGGCTTCCGAAGCTTCAATACTTTCAGAACATTTAGATGAAGTATCACTGAATTGATGAACCTTCCCCAAATTTGAAATTTCATTTGGCTTAGCAGGACTTGCATCTTTGTGAGGGCTCTCTCTTAGCAAATCTTCAGCATGGCTATCCATTGGAGACTTTCCCACGCCAGCATAATTCTCAATACTATCATGACGGTGAGACACGGTATATGAAGCACCTGTGTGAATCTTGCCCGAGTTAATTCTTCCATCTAACAACTTATGCAAGTATGTTTCTTCCTTCCCTTCACTGAGCTCTTTGGAGAGAGTAGCATTATTATTTTCACACAAGGCTTCATTTATAGCTGCTTCAGTCAGACTGGCTAAATTATCGTCAGAGATTGGGTTTCCCTTGCCAGATTCAGAGTGGTCATCCTTCACATACAGAGCTGGCCCCATCTCAGATGTCCCATGAGTAGAAACCTTACTATAATTTGATGCTAATGCCAAAGTGCCAGCAAGTACAGAAACATCAGACTGGCTTGAAAATGGATCTGATGAACTGCCACTATTGCAACTCAAATTTACATCTACCACTTGATGACTTGACTCACAGAATGCTGAAAGGTGAGTAGAAGTAAACGAGCTTCAACATGAGAATTTTAATTTTTAGCAAGATGCAGGTCACAAAAAATAGATATATGTATATTAAGAGCAAGTGATATATGGAAACTTCTAAGATGCAGCAAGGAGACACATACATGACCTTACAGCCGCTTCCAATTCAAGAAAGCATGCCACTGGAGCACTTCTTGAGAAATCAATATCAGAAAGTACCTTTGCCATCCAATCCTCCAAAGAACACCTACGCTGTGATAAATCTTGCTAACTTAGGACTGTATTGGAATAAATCAAACCGATAAAGGCTAATAAGCACAAGTGTTCTGTCACATCATAACAGTAACTCTAGTCAACAAACTGACCCGTGCTCTGTCCACCAGTAATTTAGAAGAAAACATTTTTCACAAACTCACACTGACATTATCCAGTACACATCATTTATGCATTTCCTGATAAATAACATCAATACTTCATGCTGGTTAACAACTTTAAATTGAAGTCTAATGAGCACCAATGATTCCAGCTTTTTGATGAAATTCTTCCCAGATAAAGCATAGGCTCGTATGGTCCAACAAGCAACAATTTTTGTAAGTTCTTACTCTACGCTATAAAGCTTGAGTTCATTGATCACATCAGCATTCTGAAATTTGATTAAAGATCAATAATTAAGGTTTCCTCATTACAGCAATGGGCTTCAGCAGAAACTATTAAAAATGGATCACAGATAGAGCCAGAAATTGGTAAGATAAAAACACATGTAAGAGGTCCTAGTGAAAACTAAGATGTCAAAGAAAACGGTAAGACCCAGATGGATCAGTAAGACCATCTACCTCATAAAGGCCAATGTTTTAAGATTTGTATCTATATTAATGTTGGCTGTATATGACGCTTTCAATTCCCATACAGAATCACATTCTTCAGCTTTGTCTTTAATGTGAATCCTCTCATACATAATCTCTTGCACAATAGCACAAATTTATTTCTACCACAGGATTTTCTAGGGAAGGAATTTGAGATACTGAAAAAACTAGAAAATGCTTAGAGGAAGTCGTAACAACACTTGATGTTGTATAATGTCTAACATTAAATTGCACTTAAAGAAGGATATGCCTCTCTCATACACTACATGCTAGCCAGGAATCCTGTAATGGATTAGATAATCATGTTTTGCGTGGTAACAAGTGGAACAAATTTCAATAAGCATAAGTAAGTCACATGATCTTAAAATTTTTACATTCCATGCCTATGGCTAGTAAGAAAGCACAGGACAATAATAAGCAGCATAGTCAAATTGTTTACTTGGCTGATTTAATTGTAAAAGGACTATAAGAGCGTGCCCTCCATTTGAAGACACTCAGCATAGCTTTCTATGTCAAGCAAAAGAGAATTCAATTATGAGCATTACTTTGAAGCTTTTCACAGTAGAATAGAGGGGTACGAGGAAATATTTGTATACATAGGAAAATTTCATAAAAAGTTATATATGAGCAGCAATGGAGAAAATGAAGAAGTTACTAACTTCCTCCAAAAGAGTACTGCTTTTCATTCTCAAAAGCCCCTTAGGAGGAATTGGGGGCAACTTTTTCCTGTGAAAGGACTGCTTGAGCTGTAAAAGACAATGAAAAATGTCACTGTTCATGCCATTCTCATTAAAAAAACAAAACATATTTAAACAGAGCCACCAAGCACTAATTTAACTGTAATATAAATCGAAACAAATGAAAATGAACCAAGATAAGATGAATTTACAGTCTAATTACAAGATAGTGGTCAATTATCTCGTAAGTGTTCTTGAAAAAATGCTAACTCACATCAGATGACAGCTTCAAGAAATCACTATATCTTCTTAGCACTCCTCGTGTGGTGGTAACCCCTTCTGGTGACTGCAAACCGACTTGAACCCTGTAAAACTGTAAAATATGAATGTTAAACTGGTACAACAATTTCCAGCTCCTAGTACATGCATGATCTTCTTGACATGTCAAAAAGGTTGTGTCAAGTAGATTTTAGCCAGCAACATCAATATAAAAAAGATAGATAGAGTAGGACGAAAGAGATAGATTAGAGCAAATGAAGAGGCAAAAAACAAGAAACTTGTCTGAGCGCCTACCAAGTACTTTAGACCATTTAGAGCTACATACTACAATAAATGCGAAGGGTGGGCAACTGAATATACATGAAACATTAGCAGATATTACCAAAAACTTCATTAATAGCTTTATGTTTAAAAAGGAACCACCAATGAGTAAACTGAGACAAATAACAAACTGTATACCACTACAGGCTCTGAGCCTTCTGATTCAGATAAAATGCTCCAAGAAGGAATTGTGACACAATAACTCCATCCTGTGTGGAAATCATGAGGCCAGATGGTGTTTGGCCCATCCTACATTGAAACAGGAGATTCTTGAATACACAACACATGGCATACTAACTGCAGTTAAATAATAAAAATAATAAAAAAAAAAGAAGCCAATTTTGTAAACTTCAATTCACAAAACAAAGAAGATAATGAGCACAAAATTTTCTCCAGGGGAAATTCAGTGAAGTCAAATGGCATTTCTGGTTAAAGTTGATCAAAGTATATGGATGATTTCATGATAAGGAAAGCAGCAACAATCTAGTTTGGCTACATTTTCCAGTTTGGCAGGTCGCTGTAGAACTTGTTATGGAATGGATGGTAATATGACCAAGTGAGTCAACGAGCTAAAGTTAAGTAATAATACTCTTATGCCTTTAAACAGATGTCCTAATAAATTAGAAAACCATAGCACCATTATCTAACTAAGGTAAAATCAACATTAACTGCCAGATGCTTTAATGATAATGCGTCATTGAACAAATGACCGAGTTTGAAATAATCAGGGGCTAAAATCTGTTATTTTCTGAGGGTGTGTCTCGGTTATTTAAAATTGGGAACTTGGTGGAGTTGGGGATGTCCGAGGTGATTAAGGTTGATTTTAGGATAAGGGAAGGTGGGAGGGGTTGTTTGATGAGTGTTTGGAGATGATGTTTAGAGTAAGAGCTGGGTGATTAGTTGAAAAGGTGGTTAACTTGGGTAGCAAGTGGTGAAAGAAGCTGTCAATGGTACATTCAAGGAACATGAAAGAATTAGGGAGAGATGAAGGTCGGGAGGAGGTTAGTGTTGGTGGATCCAAAAGGTTATTTTGGTAGACAAGAGGTCGGGGGTAAAAAAACGAGAAAAAAAAGAAGACAAGGATAATTCTAGTACATTACAGACTGTTTTGGGTAGTTCAAAAATGCTGGTTCTGAAGAGTTTGGAATTTGTCAAATATGAGCGGGAGTGGTGGCATTGACCAATTCCATGTGTTTGAAAGTGGTTTGCCTGTGGAAAATGAACTATAACTTTAAAATATATTGCTTCCAAATTCTATCCATACCCACATACCAAAAGATACTAAGTTGTATAGGAGGTAGCTAATTATTTAGCTTTCTAGAATTTCATCTATTCAACAAAAGAGTTAATAATCATTACTTCTGCACTCATACTTGAACGTTCTTAATTCAATTGTACATAAGCCTTGAAAAGCTTAGTATCTTATGCATGACTCCATTTTTACTCCCACCAGTAACGGCATACAACCCATAATCATTTATCTTTTGCTTAAATTTCTTAAGCCCAGCAGCTGTAGCAAAAACCCATCCACCAAATATATTTTTATTAAGTATCTCATACATCACATCGATTAGCCAACACCTCAACACCTATAATTCACGATGCAAGATTTTACAGGCATGCAATGAAGATTACAATTCAATAACAGCACGAACCCACAAACAATATGAAATAAAAGCACTCCAAAATCCAAGTTTAAAGGCGAAATTCCAAGTGAATGAGGTAATCAAGTGTACCATCAAACATGCAAATAACCCAACCAACAAAATAAAAATGTCCGAGTAAAAATCGAAACCCGAGAAACAAATTGTACCCAATTACGAGGAGGAGGGCTCCAATCCATTCCAAGAGGCAACGGCGAAGTGCCATCATGTCGATGCTTCGGTGGACTGCTATTCCTCTTGCTATTTTTCAAGACTGAATTCGAAAGCTTCAGTAAATTCTCTACCTCCCTTTCTCTGTGTCTTCCATCGATGATCGTCGTATTAGAGCTCGAAAAGGATTCGATGAGAGTAGGGTCGGCGAAGCCCAGATCGTAGAGTGAGTAATCAACCCCGTACAAATTCATCACCGCGAGATGTTTGATGAATTGTTCCTGAGAATTTTTTGCGTGATTCTCTACGTCGACAAGTGTGACGAGAATGGCAAGACAGAAAAATACTTCATTGTTCAACTGCCCAGAAGCGTACAAGTAGTAGCAGCTTTAGGGTAAATTACATAGTGCTCCCTATATTTTGAATATATAGCATTAAGTCCTACTAGTCAAAATAATAGCAAAAGGAGCCCTTTATGAATTAATATTTGCTTCCTTTTCCCCTTTTAATTTCTCTATTACTATTTTCTCTCAAAAAAAAAAAAAAAGCCTTTATTATTTTTCTTCTTTTTTCATTTTTCTATGAGATCTGTAGAGAGAGGATCTAATTATATTTTCTGAAAAGTGTAATGATTATAAATACTAGCTTTAGATTTGATAATTTTTGTTTAATCTGAAAGTGGAGGGACGAATTATTTGTAGGTTTTTATATAAATATTATTTTTAATTCATGAATTTCGAAAATACCAAATCGGAGAAAGGTTTGTAGAAATTTAATATTTCAACAATTCGTGAATTAGAAAAATAATATTTATATAGAAAAACTATTATTAGTTGTGTTTATAAACAATTTTGGTAAAACTAATGTATAATATATAGATGAGTATTAATAGAGGAATTTCAAACGAAACCTTACATAGAATTTTCAAGCAATCCAATAATAAGTGTGTTTTAGGTTGGATTTTGCTATTCTCTTGAATGAGGACTTCTCCACTATATTTGCAAAATAGGAAGCATATTTGCAATTTTATCCAATAATTTGCTACTTAGTTTTATTACACGATCATCCAAGAAAAAAATGGAGAAAATAAAATTATATTTAATTTATTACAAGAGGAAGACACATATATATGTTGTGTAAGTTTCTTTTTATTTGATTGTGGTACCACATCAAGTTTTTATCTTATTATATATGATTTTATAGTCATAGAATAACTAATATTGAAACAATAACAGGCTATTTGGATTTGTTTTCTGGACGCATTTTTATTTTCTAATGAAAACGAATAATGAAAAGTTAATTATAAAAGTGTTTTTGAAAATAAAATATTATTTGAATATTTTGTTTAAAATATAATGATTATGTAGGGTTGAAAATGATATATATTTGAAAAATATGTAGTATTTTTATATTAAAAATTGTGCAAATATGAATAGAAGAAAATGAAAAGTGAAAATGGAGAGAGAGAGAGAGAGAGTGATTTGAATTGATTAGAAATTCAGTAAAGATTTTTATTTGGCTATGGGGTGATATGTGTTTTTATATTAATTTTCTTTGTATGTAGTATGTATTAGTGTAGTAAGAAAGACGTATATAATATATGTACATATATATATGTATATAAATAAAAATACAAACAAACACACACACACACACACACACACACACACACATATATATGATGGTTCATTTTTTTTGAGAAATGGGATTTAGGGTTAGTAGGAGGAAAATCTTTTGAGAATAGTTTATTATATTTTGTATTATAACATTGAGAAATACACCATCATATTTGACATTACTCACCCAATTAAAAAACATCCTGGAGCAAACATAGCCTCGCTCCATGCCAATTTGCCTAAGTGTAAAAGATTTGATGGAGATTATCTACATAAATATCTGCATACACACACACACACATATATATATATATGTGTGTGTGTGTGTGTGTGCATAAGTTATCAGAGAGAGATTTCATTCTTTTCCTTTTTTTAGTTTTTCTACTTTTGTAACAAACTATTGAAAGTAATTCATTTGGATGGATTTAAACAGTTCAACAATTTTCAAATTCTTGCAATATTTTGATATTGGTTTGTGCTATCAATCCGGGTTTAATTTGTCATCCACAATCATTGAATTATAATAGAATAGTAAAACCTACATGAATTATGATGTGGATATAAAAAATGCACGGATACTTCATAAATCACTTCGTACAGTGTCAATCATGTATTAGATACAAACACGGCCCTAACACAGCCCCGACACGTGTTGGATACGGCAATAAAGTATCTAAAAATAAAAATAAAAAAGATAAGATCTAACACGGAGTTAGACATGGCTACAGGGCGTGTCCGACAAGGTCAGGACATTTTATAATTATATATATCATAATATATATGTATATATAATTATATATTATGATAACTGCATTTGTGTTATGTCGTGTTCTATAATTTTAAAATTTAATGTATCGTTGTATCCGTGTCGTATCTATATCTGTGTTGTCGTGTCCATATCCGTGCCTCATAATACTTTATATTTGAGTTGGACTGGTTTGACTCCAACCTAATTTAATTCACGTACTAATAAATATTGTGTCCTGATATGGACGCTTCAAGCCATACATAGTGTCGAATGATGTTAAATTATATTACTTTATGATAGATTCATTTTATGACATGTATGTAACTTCCAACTATTTTTATCCTCTCCATAAAGTCTCCACCTCAATTGGTTGCTGAGTTAGGTTGATGGTTGTAGAGTTTTTGGACAGTTTTCATCCACCTTCATTTCATTTATGTTAATTTAAGCCAACCCAAACAAGATCTACCCAACCTTCATGACTCAAAGCCAAACTCCAAAGAACCTTAGCTCCAACATTATGTGTAAATATAACAGACTTCCCAATAGATGGCTGCTCCTTGTTTGGGATGAAACTGATAGATAAAATGCATTTCTAGTGACCATTATTTTGAAGAACTTGCAGTTGCCCTCATGAAAAATATCTCTGTGGTACAATATTTGGCAAGAAAACCCACAAAATCCATAAATGATCTTATATATCCAGTTGGCTTCATCATTTGGGAGCATACATGAAGCAACCATGCATGTAATACACAACACACACACACACACACACATATATGCAAATATACGGAATTATTTGTTTCAAGTCTTTCCACACAGAAACACACAGAAATGTGCAGAAAAGGTAGCTATAGAGGTAGGTTTCTGAAATTTTAGTACGATTGAGAGATCCCCCCGTGCAGGCCAGGCATGGATACATGGATGGATGGACGGACGGATGGATAGATGAGAGATCTGATCTGTGAGAATCAGTGGCTCCCTGCAGGCCGGCCCCTGCCCTCCCTCTCGATTGACACCAAAGCAACACAAATTTTTAGCTATTTTTGTGAAACAAACCAAACTCCTGAAGTGACATTCTTCACCTCACTCTTTTTTCACTTGGAGTACAACCACTACATGCATGCAGTAATTCTTACCAACTTGGCTGCTGTAAAAAAGGGCCATTCACTAGACTAAATAACTTACTTGTTATATGTAAAAATATTATCATGATGTGTATACATCAAGTTATATATATATATATATATATATCCCTAGCAACCCCATTAAATGGAGGCGTGAATTTTGATAAAATAATCATGATTTAAGCCCATGATGAATGACTAGCACGAAAGTTATCCCAAATTTAAGGTGTGATGAGTTTATCTCAATCAGAAAATGTAGTTACAACGTCTGACTAAGTCAATATCCGTAACTGATGCTGTCTAAATTTAATGTCTGATGAATTTATATAACGTTTGACTAAGTCAATTTTAGTGGCTTATCGTCAGCCATGGATATTGACTTAGTAAATCTCAGTTGCTTAATTAAACATGATTTACTAATAGATATTGCATAGCTAGTTATATTCTTCATCACACATAAGTTGTTGCATTCCAAAGAAGTTAATGCACCTTTATTCATGATATAGATTTTTTTTTGTATATATTATGATTTAATATATATGCTAAGTCTTGATAATAGCATACCCTTCTTAAATCTAATCAAAATAGAACATATACATATACACATATACATCTTCAGGTCAAAATAAGCAATTTTTTTAGTATAAAAGTGTTTTTACTAAGTATTAATGACTGAGCATCTACTACATTTTTTTTTCCCAGCAATAATGACATTTTTATGTAAGGAGTACCTGCATCATCTGTTTTTCAGTTCTCTAATAGACATAATTAAATCATTTAATTTTCTCACATCCTCATAATTATATTTTCAAGCAGATAAATGTTGTGTTTCTGAAGATTAATTATGTGCATTTTACCCAAATTAGCTTCACCATTAGGACCTTCTACACAAGCATGGAAGCCACCCTCTATGAAATATGTATTCCAAATATTTACTTATATTTAGTTAAAGCCATTTAAAATATTTATATAATTTAATTTCTTTAATTTACAAACTCCTAAATTAGATCAATATGTGTGTGTGTGTGTGTGTGTGTGTTATTTTAAGCACAACACAATCCCAATACTTAAATCTTTAAATAGTGAAATGTTTTGAGAGTTTTTGCATTTAAATCCACAAAAAGACTTGGAAAATTTAGAAGTTAAAACCCAAGATTAATTCACAAATTAAACTATGTCATGTTTGTAGATGAATATTTGAAGTATACTTATAAGTTGGAAATGTGAATCCTCAAATTGGGAGATCTTTAGAAACTTCTTTGGGGAAAAAAAAGTATATAGGACTAATACTTCATTAGGTATTTATCTTATAAAATTGGATTTATACTTTCATGACAGTACCTAAAGCCAGAGCAAAGGAAATATAATCACAAAATTAATCTATATATATTGTAGATAACATGCATTACATATTTCAGGCCACATATGCAGATCCATTCCAAGAACTAAACCACTTCATAAATATATAATTCTACACTGTTCAGATATACAATAATGCAGTCACACTACATTGAGAAAAGTTCAATAATGAAAATTCCATAACTAAATGTGCTTTTTGTATATATAATAGCAATTACCATGTTTGAAGATTGGTCGACGAAAACTGCAGTAGGGCATCACAGAGATTCCTGATCTTCATTCCCATCAGGGAGATTAGCAGTTGTATTAATGAATTCCTGGGGAAAAAAAAGGGGGAAAAAAAAGAAGAAGGAAAACCCTGAAAAAAGAATACCCAGAAAATCCCAGCTTTGCCATGTCTTCCCACAGCTTTCTTGAACTTCTGAATGTACAATTCTTGAAACATATTCACAACAAGAAGTTCAAGAAAGCTGTGGAAAAGCATGACAATGGAATAATATTGATGATCTCATTCTCATTCCACTGTGTGTTTGTGTGTGTGATTTTTGGGAAATAATGAAACAAGAAAAATTAGTAATAAATCATCATCAGATTATTCCTAAACCCCAGAAACAGCAGAAAAAACCCACAAAAAGAAAAAGAAAATTTTCATTTTCAAATCTAAGAAAGAAAGAAAGAAATCAAAACCCTTATCACACAACTAAACCTCTTCTTGAAATTCTTGAAAATATACCAAAAAATTTTCAAGAAAGCTGTGGAGAAAAGAATACATGGCAAGATTCTCTCTTTCCTTCTCACTAATATGGATCATGGGAAAAGGGAATGGTATTTATAAAAAACAAAAAAGATAGGCAGATCAAGAATTGGATGATTATTTTTGTTCTATTTTTTATTTTTTTCTTGGGGTGGGAGGTGGGGTGGGGTGGGGTGGAAATGATTAAGAAAGCTTATATTAACAGTTTGTGGGAAAATGGAGGGAGGACCACTCTATATAATTCAGCAAACAATCTGTTTGAAAAAATGCAGCTTTAGCAGAGCGTGGGGAGAAAGGTAGGGTTACCCTTCACGTTCTACCTCTAATGCATACAAAAAAGTGAGTGCGCAGGTGGGGTACTACCTAAATAGATATATGACCAACAGGGAAAAAAATAAGAAAAAAGAAAAGAAATTATATTTCAAGAATTATAAATTTCTATTTTTTCTGAATTTTTTTACTAGAATTTAATAAGGAAAAAAAAATATATGGTGATATTAATAAACATCCCATCACATGCCAACACATATTGATCTTTGTACTTGGGAATATGACTAGGGAAGCCACTGTTATTCTCTGTATAGTTGGGTCCCCAATTTTTTCATATTTTGTCCTTCATTTTTGTTTTTATATTTAACATTTTCTCCTCATAGGTCTGAAGTCGGGCCTTCAAAAGCTTTCTAGTTGTTGTGATCAATTGGTCCATAGTGTAGTGGTAGGTTAAACTTTCCTGCTTGTTTAGGTTTAATATTAAGGGCTTGGTCTATGATTAAAGCAAAAGTTGTACAATTGTTTGGTAATAATTAAAATCTTAAAATTAATTTTTAATTATCTTGCACACATTAGATTAAGAAAATTTGTACCATTAAGTTGTTATAGATTTCTAATAACTCAAATTGATTGAACTAGTGATATAATGACAATTAAGCAATGTATGCTAATAATATTTGGCAAATTATTTGACTTTATTATACCAAAATATAAATTTAATGCTAAGAATAATATTTTAAAGTACTTTAAGTGGCTAAATATAATTATTTTAAAATATTAGGGGGCAAAGTGCAGCAACTTTTGAATATGCCACCAAAAAGTTGGAACGTGGGTGGGGTATTTAAGCAGAAGGAGGAAAGGTTGGGTAATAATTCCGTACACTTACAACGATTGGAGGGTAAAATGTAAACGACCCTATATGTTGGGGGGTTATATGTTATTTACCTACATATAATATGATTCAAATGAAAAGTTTTACGGGACTCATTACTTGTTGTATTGACATTAATTCAACTTATTACTAGTTAGAGCAAATTCACTATAATGATGAACATATCAATTCATTATTTGATAAGAAAATTAATTGCTTCAAAATATATTTTTTCATCAACATGTATTTGGTAGACAGTTTTCTACTTCTGTTCAAGCATCATTTCCTTCTATTTCTTAATATAGGATAAGATTATGTATCATCATAATACGTATAATATATATACATTCAACAAGAAACACAAGGGATGCATTGATGGAGTAATTAGAATGAACTAATTTCTCTTACCGAATTGCAGATATGCGATTTACTTAGGCCTAGTTTACTTTGTGGGATGAAGCATTTTATCCCGCTTAATATTTTGTTTACTTAATAGTATAGAAGCTCAGCATAAAATCCAAGCACGGTATGCAATGACATATTTTGAGAGATAACACATCACCCTTTTTTGGTGTGATGAAATAATCACAACACAATATTGCTGCTTCAAATAACTTGCAGCCATGGCGCCAATCACATTATTTTCAATTTTTTAACAAACTTTTTAGGCTATGGAAAGAATTCTTCATACCCTATTCCCAATTACTAAAAAAAAAATATTATATTTCTATTTCTTTTAATTAAAGGATATTTTAATCTTTTTAAAATTCATCTCAATATTATCCTCAATCCAAGTAAACAATTAATAAAATTATCCACTTTGACCATTCATATCATCCTGCAAAGTAAATATAATTTAAAAGGTATAAAATTAGCCTAATCCTACTTTTCATCTTTGATTTCATCCCGTCACTTAACATCCCATATCACTAAGTAAACGGGTCCTTATTCTAACCATATGCGTATTTATGATATTGAAGATTTCATATAGGACACATAAATTTTTTAGAAGGGTTTATAATTATCTGGTAAAAAAATGGGTCGAACGAGCACGTACTAAAATATTTAAAGAAAAAAAAAAAGGGCAATTACCAAGAAAAAGGAAAAAGAAAAAGAAAAAGGAATGATGATAGGGATTGCATGGAGTTGGGAGGAAGGGATAACATAAGTGTATGATCACGCAACCACACAATGGGTTTGTCAGAAAATGCATAGCCATTTTGGAGGGACTGCGTAACACAATGCATATGCAAATGTAATGTACAACTTAGCGTTTGCTTAGCATTATTCATATGTGGGGGCACTTACCCAACCAAGCGTGCAGTTGCACGGAACAAATCCATATCCATACAAAATATTTCTTCACTTTTATTAAAAAAAATATCATCACTATTTATTTTTTAAAAAAAAATAATTGCTTATTCTTGAGATTTGATATATACAATTGCATTAAGACCATTTTATGAGGATAATTTGGTCATTTAATATATCTCAATCATTTTTCTGTTGATATTTGAAATAAAATCATGGGTAAAAAAAAGGTCATTTATTTAAAAGGATTAACTAATTTTATGGGACGTATAAACAGATAATATCAATAATAAAATAATTGAAATAATGAGGGATGTTTCTATAAATGTGTCGAACTGTAGGGGTGTATAAGTAATTATTCCCTTTCTTTGGAGTACCTAGACAATATTTTGATATTTAGTTATCTTCATTTGCAAATTTCAAACCTCTTCTTGTACCCCTCTTTTAAACAATTGTCTTCTCATTTTTAAAAAGAAATTGTAGTGAAATTAAAGGGTTATTTTAGTCACAATCATTTTATTCAGCTTCTTGGTATTATTTTAATTTATGTCATATAAATAATTGTGATTGTCTAATTTTTGAATAATTACAATTTAGTAGGGCTCAAGTGATCAAATTTACATTACGTGTATAGTTTGTATTTAGAATTTCAAATCTCAAGACCTAAGAATTACATTATGTTAGTCTAGAAACATTAGTCTAATACATTACAACATCAATCGACAACAAATTAACAATGTAAAAGAAAGAATTACATCTTGTAAGCTCTAATCATTCACGTGAATAGATCGATCATAAGTTCGATTCTTATAAGGAAGTTATTGAAAAATTAGCTAAAATCATCTTAATTTAAAAAAGAAAGAAAGAAAGAAAGAAAAATCACAATTAACTATTTACAAACACTAATTAAGAACCAACTATCGATTATCATCGCTTGTCAAAATAGACATATAATCGCAATCTTAATATAATTCAAACTCAAAACTTTAGTATTATCACTTAGGCAACACCTCATTGTCTTCTACATAACAAAAATTGAAAAAATAGTACAAATCCTTCAAAATATAGTGGAGATCTCGTGCTCGAAGAATCACATAATTATTTTGTTTTTATTTTATTTTATTTTTTCATCTTTTTATATAGTATGTAATTAATAAATAAATAATTCTTTTTATTTACCCACTACCGCACTCTTAAAATTTATTCGAATTCAAATTTAAAAATCTTAAATATATAAATATAAAGACGATATCACTTCATATGAAAAATAAAAAATAAAATTGGGATAAAACCTTGATGAAGAAAAGTGGGATAAAGCTATTTTTGAAACTGATTCACTTAAAGTAGTTCAGATCACTATAGATGATTCTATTCATGTTCAATAGGCTACAAAATTGGTGCTGTCAAAGATGTCCCAAGTGGAAAAAGCCACCTGCAAGACACACATGGTGACTAACTTTCTTAAAATATTTTTACAGGTTTGGTGTTATATATTTTTATTTTTTTTATGTATATACACATATTAATATACATTCAGTTTAAATATTCAAATTATTTTGATTATTTTACTTCCACATGTCAATTTTAATATATTTTGTTATATCATTTATATTTTTATTGGCAACTTACAAATTATTTACAAATGTTAGTTGAATATCGTACAACTAAAAATATAAATCTTAAAAATTATGAATATATTAATTGTTTTAACACATACATAATTTAAAGATCATGAACAAAAGTACGACACATAAAAAGTAATATAAGAATAAATCATATTCTCACCCCAAATAATTTTATTTTACATTCTTATTTTACTTATATTTCTACTAATTCATTTATTTTTTCTCACTATAAAAAATTATAGCATCAATTACAATCAATCCATATATAACTAATGTTGAAATTCATAACTTTAGCAACAAGATTAATCCAATCAAATTTGAAATAGATATTCTCATATCTAATTCTCAGTACGACCAATCCACAACTAATGATTGGTCATTATATATATATATATTAATTTTTCTAAGAATAATTAATGCATAAAACTAATCTATTGTGTTTCCAACAAACAAGGCTACAGATTAATAACTAATCATTTTTGTTGCTTGTTGTTTAAAAAAATTATATTTCATATGAAAACTTATAACCATAATTTATGACCACAGTTACGAAATTAATTTTGTAATAATTTTTCCGCAGAAAATACTTGGTTGTATGGTAGTCATTTTTCATATTTATTCTGCTATAAAATATTTTTGATGTGCTTATACATATTAAATTTTAAGTTCTTTTGGTCCTATATTTGACTAACTAGTGAAAATGGTAGGTAATATTATTTTTTGTTTTTTGTTTTTAATCGAAGTAAATATGAAGCCACAATCTATGAGGTTATGTCTACTTAATATAATAACATATTTGATTGTTTCGAACATTTAAAAAATAAAATTATAAAACATCAATAATTTTTTCATTTGTTTTACCAAATGTGCAATAACTAAAAAGAATGTCAAGTTGATAACATCAATCAACAATCCATTAATATGCATATATATATATATATATATATATAAAGGCAAAAGGACAAAATTGGTCCTGTAATTTTACCCCATTTGATTTTTCGTCCTATAATTTGCATAATATTAATTTTAGAACTATAAGTATTAAAAAATAATCATTTTTCGTCCTTTTTTCCCCGGAGCCGGCAAAACTCGCCGGAAAAGGTGACGTGGCATGCCGGGCGTGTGGCATTTCTTCTTTATGCCTCGTTGGTAGCTGACATGTAGGCATTTTTTGTCTTTTTCTTACTTAGTTGGCAGGATACATGTATTTTCCTTTTTTTTTTTTTTAAATTTCAAATATATTGTATAATTTATATATACACATCTATTTATATATACATCTATTTATATATATATATTACATATCATCATTTTTCCTCTAAAATATATTTTATCCCCTGAATATTCTTTATTATCCCCAAAACTTTCCCATTTTTTAATATATACATACATATATTATATATACATCATATAATAATTATTATTATAACAATAAAAAAATCACTCAATTTCATTTTCACCCAAAAAATTTAACAAAAAACCATTGATTTAACTATTACAGTAAAAAAAATGTATTCCCCAAAACATAAACAAACATACCAAAATTCTCCAAATTCAATTTTTAACTATTTTTCAAAATATAACCAAAAATTAATCACATTCCCCAACACAATTTTCACATTCTCCAATAATTTATTCTCCCAAAATAATAATAAAATCACACAAAAAATATAACAAACATTCCCCTAATTCCATTAACAATATTATTTTAACTCACATATTTAAAATAATTTAATTAAATTTAAATATAAATTAAAATTTCTAACCCCACCCCACCCCAACCCCTGCCTCGCCACCCCACCCACGCACCAACCATGACGGGCCGGCCATGGAGGCCGCCTGGCCATGGCCGGCCCGTGCAGGCGGCCACCATGGCCGTCACCTGGCCAGGCAGCGGCCATGGCTGAACCTTGCCTGGCCAGATCTGGCCAGGCGAGGGGCTGGCCATGGTGAGCTTGGCCGGCTAGCCAGCCACCGGGTGGGTGGGGGTGGGGTGGTGGGGGTATATATACATATGTATGTGTATGTATATATAAATACATATATTTAGATATATGTGTATATATAAATATATATCATATATATATTATTGTATATCCAATTGGCATTTTTTATTTTTTTATTTTTAATTTATCAAGCCATGTCAGCTGCCAACAAGGCATAAAGAAGAAATGCCACACGCCCAGCGTGCCACGTCACCTTTTCTGGCGAGTTTCGCCGGCTACGGCGAAAAAAGGACAAAAAATGATAATTTTTCAATACTTATAGGACTAGAATTGATATTATACAAATTATAGGATGAAAAATCAAATGGGGTGAAATTACAGGACGAATTTTGTCTTTTTGCCTATATATAAATTTTGATCATACAAGTATGTTCATTTTTTTTATTAATGAAAAAGAAATTAGGTCAAAACATATGAAAATAAATAACATATAATTACATATGAAGCTCTCTGAAATCGCAAAAAGTGGGAAAGAATGACCTCAAGTCGGCTTAAGCATTCAACATGTACTGAACCTAAAACGTGCTCATTTTGTGGGCAAGCACCCTTGTAAAGCAATCTAAGTACCACTCCAGATAAAAGTAAAATGGATATTGACTCACAATTGAAAGTGAGTTGTGTTGATCTGTGTATTGCATGATGTAACAGAGCTCTTGATTTAGGTTCGATAATTCACAAAACAAAGGATCTAATAATGTTCGGTTCCTCGCATAATTGAATGGGACTAAACGGTTCCTCGCTTCTCTCTTTTCAAAAAATGACTAGAATTACAAAAAAATAATTGAATGAGCAGCGTGCCAAAAGCGCATGTAGAATAAGCAAATGGTTAGTAAACAGTCCAAAAATGGGTTTGATTTAGAAAATAAAAGTAAAATGGATATTGACTCACAATTGAAAGTAAGTTGTGTTGATCAATATATTGTATGATGTAATAGAACTCTTGATTTAGGTTCGATAGTTTGCAAAACAAAGGATCTAATAACGTTCGATTCATCACATAATTGAATGGGACTGAACGGTTCCTCGCTTCTCCCTTTTCAAAAAATGACTACAATCACAAAAAAACAATTGAATAAGTGGCGTACGAAAAGCACATGCAGAATAAATAAGTGGTTAGTAAACAGTCCAAAAACGAATTTGATTTAGAATGAGAACTCTCAAACCAAAAACAAAAATGTTGTGTAGATGTAGGAGTAAAATACTATTATAAAAAATTATTTGAGAGCAAAAATATAATTTATTTTATATTATTTTAATATGTATCATACTTGTACTCACTTTTCAAATATATAAAAATAATGTTATAAAATGCCACTATATTGTTTAGTTCATTATTATGAAGTAGATATTGATGTTGCGACAATATAAATTTTCATAAATTCTGAAAGTTTTATCATTTAATTTTATGATATTCACGTAAATAATTTTAATATACTTTCCATATTATTAATAAAAACTATACATGGTTTGTAGAACGAAATTAGCACATGAAAATAAGATAGTTAAAATAGTTTTAGTATTTAAACTATAAATGGAATTGAAGGAGATTTAATGACTACATGTTATGTTTATGGTTTTTCTGCATAATAATTTTTGTTGTTGGGAAAATAGCAATAAAAATTGAGAATGTAATATAAACAACACAAGAATTTATGTGGTTTATTAATATTCAGACTACCTTTGTGAGACATAGGTAGTCGTATTTTCATTACTATTTTGAAAGAGATATAACCAGGAGATTTTAAAGTATCCCATATGTTTCATTTAAGTGATTGTTCCAAATAAGTAACAACTTAGTAATACTCCTATTTGTAAGACAGTAAGAGTAATAAAAGGGATAGGGATATCAATCAAAACATGGTTCTAATCACACTTAATTGATAAAAATAAACTCAAATTCTAACAAATTTTGAGTCCTAACAAACTCATGATATGCGTCCGTAAGTTATAAATATTTTAAAAATATTAAATCTTATCAATCACTAACTTTTGAAACACAATTCAACACTTGTAGACTGACCAGACTTAACATTATATTCTAGAAAGCTTGAAAGAGTTAAGAGTTAAGACCACAAACGTGGACGTAAATTTTTTCATTCAATATTTATGACTGAATTGAAGATGCAACAATTGGGTGATATATAAAATTAAAATTAACTATTTTTTCAAAGTTTGATACCATATTTTTAAAACATTCTATATTGTGAGACTTTAGGGTCGTTTGGTTTCATTTTTATTTTCAATTTTTATTTTCATCATATCTAAAATTTGAAAAGTTAGTTAGTGAAATGAGTTAAAAATAAGTTTATATTTGGATGAATTATTGAAAAATTAATGATTATATTAGTTTTAACAGGTTATAGGTAGAAACAGATAAAAATAATGTAGTAAAGAAAGAAGATATATATAAGTTCTTGGAATAAGATATATAGGTTATTGAAGAATATGTTTTGAAAATAAAAATAAAAATAAAAATAATATTAGACGAAAATATATAAAAAATGATGTGTTTTATTTTTAAAATAATAGAAAATATGAAAATGGTCTTTGAAAATAAAATCAAGCGGGCTCTAAAAATTATAATTTTCTCATAAATAAAAACACAAAACAGCAAAAGGAAGCCGCCATGGGGAGTCCAAAATTCGAGTCAAGGGTGGACCAAGCTTTTGACGACTTCGATATGCTCCTTCCAGGCCAATGGAGGGAGGCGTGAGCTGCAAAAGAAGGTTGGGCGGGCAAATCTGATGCGTGAGTGGGGACGTGATCTGTTCGGTATTGCCTGGGCGGCTGTGTCGCCGTCCTTTCAGATCCAACCATTGGTCAAGCTGATTACATAGTAGGCCGACGAAGAGAGATGGGGATAACGATGGCAGGGAGGTTCAAAGGAAAAAGGAGATAGTAGCTGAAAATAATTTCATTATAAATACATCACTTCCTCGATAGCTAACTTTTTCACACTAAATACATGAAAATAACTTAATAATATAAAGGATTCACAAAAACTTTTAGGCATATAAAGGATTAGGGTTTGAGTTGAGTTTCGAAAAATTTTAAGTTGTGATTGCTCGTAAAATATGTTCTCATTTTTTGCATTTTAAAGATTTTAGGGTTGTTTTGGTGTTTTAGAGAGATAAGAATGTGAGCTAAAGTAGTGATTGATTGTGAAATAAAATATAATAACTATTATGATATGAGAGTTTGATTATTGTAATATGAAGGAAATACAACTACCAAAATGCATATTCTCTAGTAATTTAATAGTTTTGATAATTCAACTGCTGAATTACTTATGACTTAAAATAACTTTCTAGAGAAAAGAAAAAGCAACGGAGGAAAAAAGGGAGGATTTTATCGAAAATATTAGGCATTTGAAAGATTAATATGCATAAATTAAGTTAGGAGATATCATTAAACAAAGAAAAAAAATCATCTATTTGTTCCCGTATTATTCAACTTATACATCCACTTATGTTGTTCAAACCAGAATGATTTTAATTGCCTTCCTTTTGAAGGCAATTCGATTCATACTATCGGAAAAGTTTTGACAACCAATAAATGGTAAAATAAAATTATAGGAGCAAATAAAAATTCAAATTGATATATTTGGGATCGGTCCTTTTAGAAAAATAAAAAAATATTGAGTTTGAGTAAAAAATTTAATGGCTAATGGTAATGCTCTTTCATTTATCCAGAAATCAAAGTTTAAGAATAAAAATAAAATCATAAAAATATAAACCCCATAAAATTGATGCAAATGTAAAAACCAGAAGCTCTTTTTTCCCTCCATTTTCCCCAAATTCCAAAACCTCCCTCTCTTCCTTCTCCTTCTCCCTCCTCTCTGAAAAACCCCAATTCTCAAAGCTACCAAACCCAAATCAAGATGAAGTTCAAAGCATTCCTCACGGACAACGGCATCAATCTCCTGGAGAAAAGAATCCTCCCGGCGCTAGACAAAATGGGCAAAATCTGCCACCTCTACTTGACCCGCGACCACGCCTTCTTCCTCCACAACCTCCTCAACGCCGACGGCGTCCAATCCATAGCCCAGTTCAAGAAAGAATCCCTCTTCCAAGACTACAGAATCTCCAGCCAAAACGACGACAAAATCGCCTTCTCCATCGACCTCTCCCTTCTCCACCGCGCCCTCCGCTCCATCCTCACCATCTACATCGAGTCCAGGGACTTCAACTCCAATGGCCTCCAGATCAAGTTAGTCAAAAAATTACCCCCGCACTCCAGCCAAGCGATGCCGTTTCTCACATTCGAAGCAAAAGGGCACAAATCCGCCGTAGTCCAGGACGTGCCCATTTCGAAACCCTTATCCCGGGCCGATGTTCAGGAACTTCAGCTCGCGCTGGAAAGCGCCCAAGAAATGCCCGCAACTTTAGTTAAGGCGCCGGAGCTGAACTCATTGCAGAACTTTGTTGATAGGATGAAGCATGTTGGAGATGTTATGGGGGTTTCCATAAGTAAATATGGGGACTTGCATTTGCAGATTTCGACCAGTTTGATCACGTTGGGGGCTGAGTTCAGGAAGCTAATGATTTTAGGGGAGAGGACTGATGGGGTAGAGGGCGATGGGGGTTTGAGTGCTCAGAGTAGAATTCAAAGGGCTGTGCAAAGAGGAGATGCAATGACAGTGCAAGTGAGTGTGAAGCATTTCTTCAAGTGTTTGCAGTATAGTTTGGCAAGGCCTGATTGTGCTTTCTATGGGATTGCTCCCCAGGGTGCTTGCTTGATTGTGATTTTTCAGTTCTTTGTTCCGGGCACCAGGCTAACTGATAAATCAATCAGTCTGCATTGTAGGCTTCCCGTGCTTGATCCTGGCTCTAGCTGAAGCCTCCAGTTGATGTTATATGTCTTGCCTGGCTGGTTTTGATAGTCTTGCTTCCAAATGAATTGTGATTTTTTGAGTTGAATATTTTGCCCTCCTTTAAGGGGATTATGTGTATAGGATAGTGGTATAGTGTTATGTTACATCCAAGTGAAGCAAAGATTGTGTTGGGATTGGATGCATTCTGGGCACTGGTGGGGAGTTTGGCTTGCTACAGGAGTTTAAATATGTCTCCTCTTTCAAGTTTGTCAATGGAATGCAATGTTAAACTATGATATATGCACTTTTCTGTCTACGAAGCTATGGTATTAATGGAAGAGTTAACAGTCATAGATTTCTCTTAATGGGATGTTGTAGTTTGACATCTTCATAAACAAGAATAAAAAATCCAATTCTACATTGTTGATGAGATTTTGGCTCTTTTTCTCATATTTGATTACTCATAATTTCCACAAGCATAAAATCCACGTTCGGTTGGCCCACAAATTCTTTCACAAAATAATCAATCTGTTTCTATTGACACCCTTTCTTGTCCATGTTTGAAGTTGCAATTTGCTGCCTTCATTTGTTGACCTGAGCTTATGTTGTAGTATGGCTTAAGCTAAAACATAGCATTCAGGATTACATATTGCTATTTATCTATCTATCAATTAATGCTCAAATGATGCCTGCAAGGAGGAAAATCTCAGTAGTCAATATAAGATGCCATTTACTAATGAAGTGATAATGTTGACTTCTATCTTTTGCACATTAACTTACATATCTACACAAGTAACAACTGCTATTTCTATGCTAACCAATGAGGCCAAGCATGATCATAGCAATTGCTTACACACCATGGTCATTGCGTTTTTTGTTGAATAGAATTCGATTGAAAATTTGAAGGTACGAAGAACACAACCTACATGGAGGTACCTGGACAATCCTCTTGGATACGAACTTTGTTTAGTATCTCCTCTAATGATTGTGAAGTGAACTTGTAGCGATCATGAGATTTCCTCCCTTCCTCAACAACCCTCAAAACATACTTGTACAAGTTATCATATCTATGCACAGGGTTATTGATATCAATACCATTCCCACCATGGTTAAAAGCATAGTTACGCTTGATGTCCTTTCTCCATCTTGCAAGGACATATTGAGGTGGAATCTCCTCCAAACCAATTTGGTTCATAACACTTAGTGCATGTCTGCACAAATAGCCCCTGAAATTGAATAAGGCGCATATACAATAAACCTCAGCATCTGAAGTATTGTACATCACCTCAAAGTCCCTTGTTTCCCTCCTGTTTTCCTCAGCTTGGACGTCTTCTTTAACTGCGTAAGTTGCAACTTTGCCATCAATGTTCGTCTGTCTTATGTTGATACAAGAGTACATACCTTCTATTTCATCTTGGAATTTCTTAAACACATTGTTTGTGTATAATCTTGAGAGCTGCAACTCAAAATAGAATCTTGACTTTAGGACACAACTAGAGTCTCTAGATTCTAAATCAGATAATGTTTCTCTTTGGTCAATTTCTAGCAGAGCTTGATCATATCTGTTGATAAACTCTTTAAGAGAAGTATGTTGGCCTAAGTATTCCAAAAAATGTGAAGTCAATTTCTCATTCTCTTTGATAGGAAACATTCCTGCCAAGAAAACATCTTTCAAATAGACTGGAACCCAACGCTTACGATCTTCATATAAGCTTTGAAGCCATTTATGATCAACAGATCCATGCCTCTGCATCATGTCCTCCCAAGCTGCTTCAAACTCATCGACTCTCAGTGAGTGATAGGCTGCTCTAGTAAAAACCTTTCTTATTGCATCACATTTCTCCAACCCCACGAGTTCACTGGGCACCTTCTTCATTATATTTGTCAAAGAAAGACAATGAAAAGATCTAGGAAAAACCTCAGCAATAGCTGTCTGCAAGGCTTTACACTGGCTGGTAATAAGAGTTTGGGGAGTCCGCCCCACCATATACGTGAGCCATGCTCTAAACAACCAAATATACGATTCTACATTTTGACCTGAAACCAACCCACAGCCTAGCGACATAGTCTGCGCATGGTGATTGACACCAGTAAATACCACTAATGGAACCTCATAATTTTCAACCAAAGTTGTAGTATCAATGAACAGAACATCATTAAAATAACTATAGGCAGCCCTACACCTCGGTTCAGCCCAGAATACATTCCGTAGGCATCCTTTCTCATTAACATCCATCACATAAAAGAAACTAGGATTACTCAACTGCATCCTTATAAAAAAGTCGAGCATTTCTTGAGCATCCCCCTGTTTAAGCTTCAGTTTGTTGTTCCTCTGATCGATATTATTCCTAAATTCAACTTCATCAAAATTTAAAATCCCATTATCCTCAGCATCAATGACCACTGTTCTAAACAACCTGATTTTATGAACTTCCTCAGGACCATCTATTGGTAAAGGTCTCTTGCTTCCAGGATTTGTTATCCTATGAGATTTATAAAACTTACCACTAGCTGGACTGGTCAAATGATTGTGCTCAAGCTCAATTTCTATAATTCTCCATCTCTTATTCTCCATCAACCTAAATTTAATCATTGCAGGACAGCCAGTCCGTGTTTCAGGTCTGGGCCGGTTGGCTTCAGTTTTCTTCTTGAACCCTGCACTACTGCAGCTTAATTTCCCTCTATACCTCTCCTTGCTCTTTCTATACCAAGTATTACTTACTCTTACTCCAAATCCTTGTTGTTTTGCATAACAATTGTAAAAGTAATAAACATCATCATAGGACTCGAACTCCATCCCAACAGCTGGAGGCAGAGGATTGTCACCATGCAACACATTACCGGTTTGACCAACATATTCTGTCATTGCGCATTCTCCATCAATCTCAAATTCCTCAGCCTCATCATCATATGCAGGTTCACTATTGAGAGAAACTTCATCCATCTAGTAAAGGGAAAAAGAAAACAAGAAATAGTAACTAGAAAATGAGGGGAAAAAGCATTTGATTTTAACAGGGAAACATAAATAACAAACTCAGCTAGCCTCTGAAAAAACTGACAAACACAATTAAAGCACAATTTGCTGAGACGGAAAATAAACTTCAACTAGCAAGTGAATCACTATGAAACAAGAAATGGAGGATAACTCAAAATTTCAAGTTGAATCTGGTTGATGAGTTCAACATATTTGAGGTAGATTAAAATCTAGAAGAAACTTTTGCAGTAACCTTTCCTATCATACTAGCATTTATGCATGCAAATACTGATAATACCATACTCATAATTCATAAAAATAAAAGAAATTTGAATCTTCCAAGCAGCTAGTTGAAATATTCAGCTATTTTCAATTGACTTGAATTCACAATCAAACCCATAAATATAAACATAAATATATATACATACACACAACTGTGTATTCTAAACTATGGATTAAATTAAGAAATCTCATCATTTGTAGTTCCACGCCTAATCAGAAAAAGCAACTCTTGACTTCAAAAATTAATCAACTAAAATCAGAAATAGTAAAGTAGTTTGATCTCAGACTCATATACAATCAACAGAGAACTATTCTACATCGAATTGTTCGCCAAATTCAGTCTTTAGCTAAAATAGTAATAATATTGGCATAAATATATGTATATAATTATATACATGTACATAAAGAACACGCAAATTTCAGGAAGTATGCTTACTACTGACTGTGGTGATATATAATCGGCGGCGTGGCCGCGAATGGCGGCGGCGCGGAGGCGGAGCAGTTACGGATATGAGTGGTTGCACAGAGAAGGCGGTGCCTCCAGGTTGCATTAACAAATCGTCGCAGGTTTGAATGAATTGTCAGATGTACCCTTGTAAGCTTTTGTTTTGGATAATGTTAGGATTTGTTATTTGATTTTCATAGTATTATTATAATACTTTTTAAGGCCAGAAGTTTCGGTGATATTGCAATTTGGCCCCTCTGGGGTTGAAAATTAAATAAGGAAACTTGAGGCACCTCCACCCGTGGAGTGTATGCAATTTGGCAACTTTCCTTCTTTTTATCCTCAAAACTTGAGGTTTAATTGTCAATTTCATGGTTTATATTACAAAATAAAGAGTTGTGACATCCAATCACAAGTCGCCATATGTCTTCTTTTTTTTTAATTAAAAAAAAAAAGGAAGCAGTAGTGGCGACCTTGCCTCCTCCTGCTACACCATGTTTGGGTTTTTGTGTTCAGCTGCGAACATATCAGAAACCTGAATAACCCACGCGAGTACAGGCCCCATCAGTTTAGCACCACCAAAAACCGAGTAAAATCCACAGAAGCCACCATTGATCCACACCCAAGCCAAAAAAGCACACAAATGTCACAATACTTACTTATGCAATTAAAATTTTAATTTCTAAAAAATATACAATGAATACATCATTAATAATATATAAGTATATTAATTTAATACAATCAATCTTCTAAATCAAACTTACCATTAAAATAAGTAAGTGCCTCCAAATTCTAAGACCTTATTGGTATTAAGTTTCATATCTTGTTAGGCTAAATTTCTTATTTTGTTAGAATATACTAACATCAAATTTCTATCTTATCAGGATATTTCACTTTATATTAAATCATACACTAATGATATCAACATTTTATCTTATAACAATCGTTGTTGTTTGCTGCTTGCAAGCTCGAAAGTTCTCTTTGCTTTTACTCCCTATATTAATTCTTCCTATCTTAATTCTAATTAATTAGCCTTTTCTTTTGCGCAAGTGCTTGATTCACCCCTCGTGTTGCATTTTACAATCCTCCATTTCAATCAACAATTTTCAATTTATCAATACTGAACATTGATTTTCAATTTCACTTGTTATATTAGAACTTGTTTTAAACAACTATCTAATTATTGGTTTATTTGATGCTGGGGTGGCATCCCATGGGATGCCCCCTCACAGCACACAGACACAGTGGTAGCATCCCATCTCCATCCCTTGTGTTTTAGGTTTGGTTGACCTAATGCGGGAGACTTTGAGAGTTAACGCGTTAGATGCCAACCCTCGACCCGTTTGAGGGGCGTTTAGGCGAGTTGAGACTTTGGTCTCAAGAATTCTATCATTCTTATACCTATGTTGGAGAGAATTTGGTCACGAACAATAAACTATTTGCATGATTGACTCAACTCCAACAAGTCTCATGATATGAAGTTATGATCACATAGTGAATAAGCTTACAACATAAGTTCACTGGTAATATTTCCTTAGGTTTTCTCTCTCACAGTGTGTGTGTGCTATGAGGGGGCATCCCACTGGTGCTCCCCAGCATCAAATTTCTGCTGATTATCACTGCTGCAAGCGCCTGACATCATATTTTCATCTAATGATTTACAATACATTTACATATCTTCACAATCCATTTACATATCTATATCCAAGTAGACACCATAAAATTTCTGCATATAACCTACACAAACCGGCAGCACTTACCAGTTGGAACTTCAAATCAAGCAATTGGTCTCTGAGACTTCAAATTTGAACTAATCAGAAGCCCCCTCATCTGCAAAACTTCAATATGCTAGTGCTTCTTAAGAAAATGCATATGGTACAGTTGGGAGAACCCTTTTGGTTAAAAGGGGTCTGCAAGAAAAAGAGACGTGACATTACATAGGATGGCTAGACATGTTTTTCTTCAATGCCGTGGACTCTGTCAAGTGACTCATCCAGTGCTCCCAATGCAACCTTGTAATGGTCTAGAGAGATCACTCCCTCCTCCACAACTTGCAGTGCACTTCTATACAACTGGTTGAACCATCTCACCCGTTCGGTCGCATCAGAATTATCGGCCCCGTTGTCCTGAATATATAAGCGTTTATAGTCCTTCTTCCACCTTGACAAGATGTATTTCGAGGGGATCTCCTCCACTCCATTGAAGTTCAGTACGCATAACGCATGCCGACATAAATAACCATAGAAGTTGAAGCAGCTGCAGATGCAACGAACTTCAGCTGCGGATCTGTTGTAAAGAACTTCAAAATCTGTGATCTCTCTCCTGTTTCCTTCATGCAGAACCCTTTCCTTGACTAGGAATATTGTGATTGGCCCATCAATGTGTATCTGAGTTGTGCTGAAACAGGAGTACATCTCCTCCACCTCCAACTGGAATCTTTTAAATATCGCTCTAGTATATACCTTGGACAGCTGAAGTTCGAAGGAACATCTTGTTTTCAGTTCGGGACTTGAGTTTCTTGACTCCATGTCTGCAATCACTTCTTCCTTGTGCTTTTTTTGCAAGGCTAATTCGTACTTGTCAAGAAATTCTTTTAGCGGAGTTTGCTTGTGCAAGTACTTGTCAAAAAATGCATTCAGGGTCTCACCCGGCCGTGCAGCAGCCATTCCCATGAAGAAGGTGTCCTTTAGGTAAACGGGAGCCCATTGTGCTCGGTCTGTGTATAGCGATCTAAGCCACTCATTATCAGCAACTCCAAAATGCTGGATCATAAATACCCATGCTTTTTCAAAATCAAATGGTTTTAAAGCCTCATAAACTCCTTTAAGCAATGCTTTCTTTATAGCATCATAGTTGCGCAGTCCTCCCAATTTCTCAGGAACTTTTCTCATGATATGTGACAAGCCAAACCGGTGGTGAGACTTTGGGAAGACCTCAGCCACCGCACTCTGCAAAACCTTGCACCTGTCTGTGACAATGGTTTGTGGGGAGTGTCCAGATGTGCAAGTAAGCCATGCTTTAAATAGCCAAATGTAGGAATGGATTGTCTCACTTGCAAGCAGACCACTACCAAGTAAAATTGATTGACCATGGTGATTTATGCCAACAAATGCTACAAGGGGAACCTCATATTTGTATGACAAACATGTATTATCAAAGAAAATCACATCACCAAAGTAACCATTTGCAGCCCTAGACCTAGCATCTACCCAGAACACATTCCTCAAACGCCCTTCATCACTTAAATCCATCAAGTAAAAGAAATTTGGGTTTGTCAACTGCATACGGCAGAGGTAATTGTACATTGCTTGTGTGTCACCTTTTCTTAAGTTCAATTGATTGGGCTGATCGGATGTAGTTTTGGCTTGCCTTAGATTAAAACTGGAGGAGCCATCAACACCTGCATCTATCACAAGAGCACGATACAACTTGACCGGTTGTATTTCAGGGTCAGAGTTCGACAGTGGCTTCCTCTTGGTTCCACTACCCATCTTCTTAATAGACTTGTAACCTTTTGCTCCTAATAGATGGTTGTGCTCGAGAGTAACCTCAAGTATCCTCCACCTTTTAGAATCCACTAATCTCATCCTCATCATAGCAGGACAACCAGTTCTTGTTTCCTTCCGCAGGTGGTTTACATCTTTAACTCTTTTGAATCCCTGGCTGCTGCAACAAAGTACCGCACCATATTTCTCTCTGCTATTTCTTTTGAACCAAGAGTTTTTCACTCTCACACTAAAGCCTGCCTCTCCGGCATAGCAATTATAATAGTTGTATGCATCATTATAGGATTCAAATTCCATTCCCACAGCAGGAGCAACAAATTCTTTCCTTCCTTCAGAAGTGTTGACTTCAAGATTGCCATTTTGACCATCTAATGCTGTTTTCCCATCACTGGTCTCCAGTGGAGTTTCACAGCCTAGTCCATCAGTGGTTTGCTCAGTGCAAAGAGACATTTCTTCCCTACAAATCAGAAATAACCTCTTTGAACTGATATATGCCAAAAGAGTGCGACAGAGTTAAAAGCAGAAACAAATAGCTGGCAGAAAAAATAGTAATAATAATTAAAAAGTAAATGTGTGAACAGTTTCCTTCTGTTCATGAGTTCAAATAGTGCAATAATGATAAATTTTTTAAGTAATATGACTGATAAAGCTCATACTAGATTTTTCTGTGTAGAAGTTAAAGCATTGAAAATCAATCAACAAAGTGATAATGGTGTTGCAGCCAAACACACAGAAATACAGGCAAAAGTTGCCTTTTGATTTCCAATTTTGGTTGACAGAAAGTCCAAACAAAAAAAGAAGTCCATACATTGTGCCAGTTAAATTCCTCCACAAAATGCAAAATGCAGTCTCTGGTGATATCTTCATATCTCCCTCCAATTAACCCACTACCCCACACACGAAGCAAAAGTGGAAGCACAGACAAAAATCAAAATAAACAAATTGAAAACTGAAGAAAATCAAGCAGTTAATAGGCTAAATGCACATGGATATGGTTGAGGAGCGATTATAAGACCTTGTATCTATTCACCCTGAATCCAACACCCCAGCAATTAACTAAATTTCCAGAATGTATTCCCTTCATCGCTCTCAGATAGTATAATATCCTAACTAATCCTTCTCTATTTTTCCATTAACTTTATCATCGCTTTCCAAAATATAAAGAGATCAGACAAGTATGATGACATGTTCATGATTATCTTAGCAACACAAAATCCTCTTCACAAAATCAAGAAAAGTATTGACTCGAAGCTGCGAATGCCACCACAATAAGCCATTCAACACAAATCAGTTATTTCACACCCAAGTTTAAAGGGCCCTAAGAAATTCCAGGAAAAGAATTCTGAATCAGTTTTTCTTAATGGAAGTTTTCAAAAAAATATGTTTCTTTAGATTTTAATCTAAATTATCATCTCCTTCAAGTGAAAAGGAAAAGATAAGAAACAGAAAACTACTCCAAAAACTTAAAGCTTTGGACTTCTAGTATTGACCCTAATTGAGGAAACTGAAACAAGCCTGAGGATAATTAAATTTGAATTCAAGATCAAAACTTTGCGCATAAAAATTCAACTGTTTTCAGTTCCTGAAATCTCAAGCGTTAATAATGCACACCGAAATCAACTGACTTAGATTTTCTGAAACATACATTTTCCCCCAACCTTTCCGTTGCATATATTAACATGATTTAAAGAGAAAGAAAATCAGGCGGCTTACTTACGAGTACGGGGAAAGAGATGGCGGAGGCCCGGCGGCCGGTGAAATTTACCGCTGGTGCTCCGGCGAGAACAAATAATTTACCACCCTAGGGCCAGGAGACCTTCAGATTTTATTCCTAACTACAAATTTGGGCGTTGGCTATAATCCCAATTCCCATGGAACATGATCCTTGGTTTTACCTATTGTTCTTAAAATTGAAATCTCAAAATTACGGGCTAATTTAACTCAAATTTTAAGTAGACAATTTTGGAAAAATACTCCACTTTAAAATACCACGAATTCTCGAAAAAGTTAAAAATAATAAATTTGAAATAAAAGGATAATAATTTATTTTTTTTAATTTTTTATTATTAAGACTTTGTTTGGTTGTAAATTGGAGTATTTTTACCAAAATATTTGGCAAAAATGGTTTTTGAGAAGTGAGGTTGAGGGATGTAATGGTTGTTTGTATGTATTTTGGATGATAGGTGGAGAATATTTTGGTAAAAAATTGTTCAGTTGATTATGTTTTCAGTGGATGACAAGATTTCACATCAATAATTTTTTTATTGGGTTGATAGGGTGAAATTGATATTTTAAAATTATTTATGTATGTGTATATATAGATTGGATAGGGGACAAAAATTAAGAGGGCTAAATATTTTAAAATTATTTATATATGTGTATATACAGATTAAGTAGGGGAACGAAGAATAAGAGGGCTGGACATTAGGGAACGAATAGAAAATGAATTCGAATGGTATTTTGGACCTTATTTGGTGTGTTTTGAGAGTGGAGTTGGGGAATGTGTATAATTTATTTATTTATATTTTGGAAGTTGAATCAAGGGTTAATTAGAAAAAAATCTCTCAACCTACTTTTAATTTAATGTTCAGTCCCCATTTAAATATTTACACACTAAACTCCCCACTTTTTCACAAAAGTTAAGAATCACTCCCCATATATTTTAGAAAGACTTGTATACCCTTACAGCTGGAAAAAACAACAAAAATACCTGGGAAATGCGTTATCTCTTAAGAAGAACGCTTTCTTTTTTTATATTTTTGCCTGAAATCGACTTCTCTAAGCGCCAAAACAAAAGGGCGCGAAACTGTTCCTCTGCCATTGACGCGAGAAGAAGAAGAAAAAGAAGTTAAAAAAAAAAAATAGCAACAAAATTTCTGCCATTTTTCTGCGACAATGGAAGGAAAAACAGCGGCAAGAAGAAGCAAAGTACAAAAAGAAGTGACGAAAAGGAACAAAGGTATGTTTTATGCATTTGAAACTTCAAATGTCCATGATTTTTCAGTGTTACACTAATTTGTTGTCTATTTTCTCATGTTTAGGGTTTTTATTCATTTTTTAGTCGTTAAACACTTGAACCCATTTGATATATATATGATTTCTATTGTGAGATGGGAAGTTCTGATTTGTACTTGAAGGTCATGAAAGTTGCACTTCACCTTTTAGGGCCTTATACTTCTTTTTAACTGAAATTATATGGTGAAATTATATTATAAAACTATCTAAATATGGCAGTGTGTTATCTATAGTACAGAACATCGAAGCATGCAGTACACATCAGCAAAAGTGTAGTATATAATTTGGGTAACATAGAAACCAATGTAATATAAAATATTCAAACTGGCAGTACACTTTAGGCATAAGTGTAGTATAAAGCATTCAAACTTGCAGTACACATTAGGAAAAATGTAGTATATAATATGTATAACTGCAGTACAATTTAGGGGCATCTGGAGTACACTTTAGGCAAGAGCGTAGTATAAAATCTCTGTAGGTACAGTACATTTTAGAAATAAATGTAGTATAAAATATTCAAACTGACAGTACACTTTAGGCATATGTGTACTATAAAGCATTCAAACTTGCAGTACACATTAGGGAAAAGGAAGTATATAATCTGCATAGCTGCAGAGCATTTTAGGGCATTTGGAGTACACTTTAGGTAAAAGTATAGCATAAAATCTCTGTAGGTGCAGTACATTTCAGAAACAAATGTAGTATAAAACATTCAAACTGACAGTACACTTTAGGCGTAGTGTAGTGTATAATTTGTATTGCTGCAGTACATTTTAGAAACAAATGTATGTAGTATAAAGCATTCAAGTTTGTAGTATACATTAGGCAAAATGTAGTATATAATCTGAAGTACATTTTCGAAGCATCTGGAGTACACTTTAGGCAAAAGTGTAGTATAAAATCTCTGTAGGTGCAGTACATTTTAGAAGCAAATGTAGTATAAAACATTCAAACTGGCAGTACACTTTAGGCATATGTGTAGTATAAAGTATTCAAACTGGCAGTACACATTAGGAAAAAGGTAGTATATAATCTGCATAGCTGCAGTATATTTTAGGGCATTTGGAGTACACTTTAGACAAAAGTGTAGCATAAAATCTCTGTAGGTGCAGTACATTTCAGGAACAAATGTAGTATAAAACATTCAAACTGACAGTACACTTTAGTCATAAGTGTAGTATATAATCTGTGTTGCTGTAGTGCATTTTAGAAACAAATGTATGTAGTATTTAACATTCAAGCTTGCAGTATACATTAGGCAAAAGGTAGTATATAATCTGAATAGCTACAGTACATTTTAGAAGCATCTGGAGTATACTTTAGGCAAAAGTGTAGTATAAAATCTCTGTAGGTACATTTTATAAACAAATGTAGTATAAAACATTCAAACTGGCAGTACACTTTAGGCATCAGTGTATGCAGTACATTTTAGAAGCATCTTAGTACATAAACATTTAAGCCTGCATACATTAACTGAAAATGTAGTATATAATCTTTGTATCTGCAGTACATTAGAAGCAACTGAAGTATAAAACCTTTAAGCATACAGTATACATTAAATGGAACTCTAGTATATAATCTGTGTATCTGCATTACATTTTAGAAGCAACTGTAATATAAAAAATTCAAGCATGAAGTATAGAATAACTGAAAGTGTAGTACACTCTATCTAAAAGGATTAGTTTATTATCTGTTTATATACTTTTTTTTTTCTAATTGCAGCAAAGCCAAGACATTGTGAGGTATGTTCTCGTTGCTCCCCCCAATATTTTTAGAGTAAGTTGGAGCTTGTGAAGTCCAAGATGGGGTCCAAACATTTTGATGCATTGAAGAAGACCCCTTTCTATATATACATGGATATGCCTAAGTTAAGTTCAAGCTTCATTCGGCTTGAAGCTATAGTTAGGAGGTTTGACCCAAAAAAACTCTCATTTCATTTTGCGGAGGGGGTTGAGGTTCCTTTTTTTGCAGCTAAATTTTCAATGGTTTTAGGGTTGCCACATGTGGGGCAATCTGTTGATATAACATTGAAGTTGAAGTCTTCAACCTTTGACCGTTTTTTTTTTCTGGAAAGCTGCAGAATATAACTAGATCTGAAATAGCAAAAAAACTTGAGGAGTATGTATATAAGGATAGTGTGGAGGACTTGAATAATTTTTGTAGGTTGTACAAAGTTTTTGTTTTTAATTGTATTCTGTTTCCAACATCTAATTATTGAACTCCATGATTTCTCCTACCATACATGGACAATTTGTCTAGAGTTGGTCTGTATGCATGGGGCATAGCTGCATACAGTTTTCTTGTACAAAATATGAAGAACCATTTAGGAGTAGGTGGAGAAAGAAGAAAGAAGTACATTGATGGGTGTACAGTCAGCTTGATGGTAAGTGTTTGCTTCATTTTTCTAATAATATTGATTATATTTATATTCAAGTGAGTATAATTTTTCGATTTATGTATGACAGGCATGGGTTTATGAACGCATCCCGTTACTAGCTTCACTAGTGAGTTTGTTTGAGTTTCCACGCTTTTACCGGTGGAAGAATAGCAAACTCCCACAAAATGTGGAGCAGGCAGAGAATAAATTGAAGCAAGTTACAGCAGATATGGTAATAATTGTAATAATTCATTATTTGTTTTTTGTATAATAATTTGAATTTGATAATTATTTCCATTATATAGGTTGTAGCCCTCAACCCTGCTCCAGAGGAGTTAGAATTGGCAGATTTGATCAAGAAATCAGAGGTTGCCAATACTGCCATCAGTGAAGTCCATGTCTGTGATTATACAATAGATGAAGCAATTATTGCAGCGAAAGGTGAAGAAATTAAATCATTGAAAGAAAAAATTGTTTCATTCGAATACATGGCAATGAGGGAGCAGGGTGAGGAGGAGCATCTAACTGATGAAGAGACTGATGGGATAGAGCTTGAGGAGGAAGCTGGTGAGTATGTGCATGAGGGAGAACTTGATTTGGTACATGATGCACAGAAAGAAGGGGATGATTCTAAAGACATGTTGGATGAAGAAAGTCGAACCAAACAACGTCATGATCATTTAGATTCCTCCTTACCTTTGAAGACATAACATTATATACCAATTCAAGCGGCTGAGTTCGAGGAATCTGAGATTGAAGTGGCAAATGCCATGTCCTCGATTGTGACAAATGTGCGCAATCAAAGAGACATGAAGCCAAAATAGAAATCTCCAAATTTTGTCAGCCCCCCGAGCACCACACCAGCCAAAAGAGGAAGACAAGTAACAAAGACCTATCATGCTCGTCCTCGTGCACGAAAAAACAAGGAACAAGAAGAGAAGAAGGTGTTGTACACTACTTAATGTTTTATTTTTTTGCTACTTGCATTTCATTTGTAAACTGTCTATTTGTAATAAATGTTATGATATCTTATACTTGATTGGTTGATATTTTCACTTAATGGATGATGTCTTATACTTCATGTTGGTGATACTTGCACTTATGTGCTGATCTTTTCTACTTAAATAGTTAACACTTTATATCTATTGTACTTGAGTTTTGTACTCCATGTTGGTGATATATGTACTTATGTGCTTTACACTTTATACCTAATGTGTTTGAGTTTTGTACTCCATGTTGGTGATATCTGTACTTCTGTGCTTTACACTTATACCTAATGTACTTGAGTTTTGTACACCATGTTGGTGATATCTGTACTTCAAGTGATGATCTTTTCTACTTCAATAGTTGACACTTTATACCTAATGTGCTTAAGTTTTGTACACCATGTTGGTGATATCTGTACTTCAAGTGCTGATCTTTTCTACTTCAATAGTTGACACTTTATACGTAATGTGCTTGAGTTTTGTACACCATGTTGGTGATATCTGTACTTCAAGTGCTGATCTTTTCTACTTCAATAGTTGACACTTTATACGTAATGTGCTTGAGTTTTGTACACCATGTTGGTGATATCTGTACTTCAAGTGCTGATCTTTTCTACTTCAATAGTTGACACTTTATACCTAATGTTCTTGAGTTTTATACACCATGTTGGTGATATCTGTAATTCAAGTGCTGATATTTTCTACTTCAATAGTTGACACTTTATACCTAATGTTCTTGAGTTTTGTACACCGTGTTGGTGATATATGTACTTCAAGTGCTGATCTTTTCTACTTCAATAGTTGATACTTTATACCTAATGTTCTTGATTTTTGTACACCATGTTGGTGATGTCTGTACTTCATGTGCTTATATTTTCTACTTCAATAATTGATACTTTTTACCTATGTGCTGTGTTTTGTACCCCAGGTGGCAGATGAACCAATCCAGGTGGCAGATAAACCACTCGAGGTGGCAGATGAACCAACCATCCCAAAGACTGAAGTAGCCGATCCCTATAAAGGAAGGACTGATTATAGAGGTCTTGCCCTTATTCCTGTAGAAAAGCAAGAAGTCATCGACAACTTTGTCAGAAGAGATAATTTGAGGTAACAAAATTTGCTTATTATTTTTCTGTTGGATAAATTGGTATCTGAACTAACAATTAACAATTGTGTAGGGTGACTGTATGGGAAGGAGCAAAACAGTTTCTGGATGGACAAAACTTTTGTGAGCTCTTATTTGGAGGAGAACTTACCGGTGACATAATGTACTATTACATGTCAATATTATGTAGCCCATCTTTCAGGAAGAAGTATCACCACAAGGTGTGGTTTACATCTTCAATAGCGCATGTATGTGGCAATTTCCTAACTTAATTTAGTTCACGGTGACAAATGAGTCTAACCATTTATTTTATACTTCATAGGCTGATATATTAGACCGACTAGAGGAACGCAACATCAAGGATATGACGGATGAAGAATTTGTGGAGTTGAAGCTTAAACTAAACAACTTCACCTGTACAGACTTGGAAGAGCTCACGGTGGATGTTTTAAATGAGTGTCGTTACATAATCCTATCGATTTGCCGACGCCAGCACTGGTTCTTGGTTGTCCTCGACACCTCGACTCGTTCTTTCTTATACATGAATTCAATCATGGCCGCCTGATACAAACCGATAGCTATTGCTATTGTAAGTTTGCTTTCTTTCCCTATGATTTCTTCATAAAGTAGGGAGTCAACAACTGATCAATATTTTTGTAGGCTTCATTCTATTCTCAGTACATGAAGCTTTCATTGGGGAGTCATGTGGATGAACAGATAAAGCTGAGAAAAGGCAAGCATCAAGTGGGTATAGTGAATTGTGGTGTCTATGTATGCCTTTGGGCAGAATGTTTTGCTAGAGACACCCTCGAGTTATGGAGGGATGCTAGAACAATTGAAATTGATAAATATCGTGCGAAAATGGCATATACAATATTAAGTCATGAAAATGACAGGATTTGAATCACTTGTATGTAAATACATGTGTAAATTGAAGCATAATTTGTTTATAATATTATTTTGTATGTAAGTGTAATTTTTCATTAATTATTTATAACTTAAATTCAATTGAAACTGGGCAGGGAATTTGAATACAATTCAGGGGAAATGAGGTACAAACCCGGAACAAAGAAAGTATAAAATGTGTCGTTGAAGAACACTTAAATTCAATTGAAATAAGGCGGGGATCTTGAGTACAATTCACGGGAAACAAAGTACAAATTCAGATAAACAGAGTATAAAATGTGCTTCGTTGAAGTACACTTCAATTCAATTGAAACTGGGCAGGGAATTTGAATACAATTCAGGGGAAATGAGGTACAAACACGGAACAAAGAAAGTATAAAATGTGTGTCGCTGAAGAACACTTAAATTCAATTGAAACAAGACGGGGATCTTGAGTACAAATCAGGGAAACGAAGTACAATTCCGGAGATATGAAGTATAAAATCAAACAATCCAAGTATAAGATTTGTTTTCTTGAAGTACACTTATTCAAATTGAATAATTATTCTCCAATAATTGTAATGATGGGCAAGTACAATAATTTGAGATTGTCGGATCTGGTGAAGTACGAATTTGTACTGATGATAGGGTGGATAGCATCGTCAAATTCTCATTTCGTTACATCTTTGAAAGCATAAGTATTCTTTCATTACTGCGATTGATAACATTCATCCGTTGAACACTAGTGATTAACAACTTAAAAATTATAATATTATTTTATTCATATGATAAATATTGGACACATACTTCAATAGTTTGGTTATTAATTACCAAGAATTAAAAATCAAATCTTTGAAAAAATTTCAATTCAAAAATATTAGTAAAAATACCAAGATATTAATTAAGGACAAAGTTGTCCAAGTGAGGCGCAAATGCGAAGAAATCAAGTACAATTGTCCAGTATTGAGGTACAAAAGTTAACTATGTCTCGGACAACATGCAAGAATGCTAATTTCATGCTAAATCACCTGCTTCATTGCCCAAGTGAGGTGCAAATGCAAAGAAACCAAGTACAATTATCCCGTATTGAGGTACAAAAGTTAATTATGTCTCGGACAACATGCAATAATGCTAATTTCACGCTAAATCACCTGCTTCATTGCCCAAGTGAGGCACAAATGCGAAGAAATCAAGTACAATTATCCCGTATTGAGGTACAAAAGTTAACTATGTCTCGGACAACATGCAAGAATGTTAATTTCACGCTAAATCACATGCTTCATTGCCCAAGTGAGGCGCAAATGCCAAGAAATCAAGTACAATTATCCTGTATTGAGGTACAAAAGTTAACTAGTTTACTGATTCTTTGCAAGTTCGACGATTATGCCCTGTTCTACCACACCTTTTACACTTAATTACACATTTTTCAATCTGTGATGGAATCCTCTGTGTCCTTCTACGCCCAGGCTGAGATCGACAATCAGGTGCATGAATGACGTCATCATCATATACAGGGAACATTTGCATATCAAACGTAGGAATAGGGTTTATAACTGCCTAGTATGCTTGTTGATACATCTCAACTCGGTAGTATTGATCGGTGAAGTCATACGGTGAAAGTGACTTTGACTCGATACAAGCACAAGCATGTCTGCATGGTATTTTATCAATCTGCCATGCTCCGTACGAACAAACTCTGCTATGTAAATCTACAGCATACGATTTATCTTACTCAATCACCTCAAAGCTTCAACCGCTAGACATGACAACTTTTAAGTTACAAGAACGCATATGATTGATTGCCAACTTCTTCTCTTGCTTGGGACATAATTGACCAACCATCTTATGAGATTCTTCTCGTCTATCATGCATCATAACCATTATTTGCATGCGTATGTGATCAACCATGGCTGCAACTGGCATAAATCGGGCTAGTTTAACCCAATTATTCCAACTTTCTGCTTGATTATTGTTTATTAACCCCCATCGATCTCCACTGAATAAGGAATTTGCCCAACATGGTGGGTCAGACTGCATAATAAAGTCTCTGGCAAGTGGCATTAACTCCAACATGCTGTCTATATGTCGGGTATAATCCTACCTTGTAGGCGCATATGCAACTTTTATAAAAACAGAACACCAATGTTTCTTGTTATGTAGAGGGTACTTCCTTAATACCTGAATTTAAAATAATAGAACAGTAATGTACTTAATGTTATGAAGTAGAGTTTATTTCACACAATTGTCTCACAAACAAAGATAGAGTACACTTACTTGTTTCTTAAAGTTATCTACTAAGTGTCTCAAGCAATATGCATGGTGGCTATCAGGAAATATCATGGGGAGGGCCTTAAGAAGACCTGGATGTTGATCGGAAAAGAAAGTAAACCTTGATAAGCCAGGCAGATATTCAGAATCTAAGACACTTCTCAGCTTAAAGCAGAACCATTCCCAATTAATATCATTTTCAGAGTCAACAACTGCATATGCTATCGTGAATAAGTCATCATTAGCATCCTTACTGACAGCACTGAGTAAGACTCCTTTGTATTTATTTTTAATATGGGTTCCGTCCAAGAATATCAATGGCCTACATCCCCTGAGAAAACCAAGAAGGCAGGTACTGAAACATATAAATAGCTGACAAAATTTTTGACTGATTGGGTCAATCTCACAGTCTGCAATACTTTCAGGGTTTGTCCTATTCACAGCATCACAGTACCATCTCAACTTATCATAAGATCCCTTCTCAGCTCCATGGATGTCATGCATAGCTAATTCCTTACCCATCCATGCTTTATGGTAGCAACCCAAGCGGAATCGGCTTTAGGATGTCCCCTTGTCCGAAGATTAGCCTCACCACATGTGTGCTCTAGATTTCATTTTCGAATGCCAAATAATTTATCAGCTTCATGCCTTGATGCATAGATTCTCCATTTGCAATTTTCATCACTGCAAACGGCTATGATTTTTTTGCTGTCATTTTTCTTGTATTTAAACGACCGCAAAGTAGACACTGCATAATTCTGAACTCCTTAGCATCCTTGAATGTTTGACCCTATCCATATATGCAATTCCTCCATGCATCAATTGAGTTGCTAATTAAAGCCAATTCATTGTGCGATGCATTGGTCGAACCAATTTTCTCCTCGATTGCATCCCTTGAGGTTGACAAATGAAGTACAATTTTAGGTAAAATAAAGTAAAATATGTAGAATAATTCAGCATTGTGGTATAATTTCAAATAAAGGAAGTACAATTTCAAAACAATAGAAGTATAAAATGCAGCAATTGCAGTACACTTTTTTGGATAATTCATTAGTATAACACTTGAAAATTAATTAAGAGATTCAGAAAATTGAAGTACAAGCTAAAATAAAGTGAAGTACAATTTGAGAACACCTGAAGTACAAAACTTCAATTAAAATAGTACAGATTTAGATAAAATGATGTATAAAATGAAGTATAATTTTAAGAAACAGAAGTAAAAGAAGTGAAGTACAATTTGAGAAGACCTGAAGTATAGAACTTCATTGAAAAGAATACAAATTTAGGTTAAATTATGTAAAAACTGAAGTATAATTTCAAAAAATCTAAGTTCAATTTTATATAAAGTGAAGTACAATTTAAGAACAACTGAAGTATAAAACCTTAGCTATTGCAGTATAATTTTTAGATAATACATTAGTAGATGCTTAAAAATTAAATAATAGGTTCAGATAATTAAAGTACAAGTTCAGATAAAATGAAGTACAACTTCAGACATTTGAAGTATAGAACTTTAATGAATGGAGTACAAGTTTCGGTAAAATGATGTATAAAATGAAGTATAACTTCAAAAAAGTGAAGTACAATATTAGACAAAGTGAAATACAATTTCAGAATACCTGAAGTACAGAACTTCAATGAAAAGAATATACAGATTTAGGTGAAATTATGTAAGAACTGAAATATAAGTTCAGAAAATCGAAGTACAATTTTAGATAATCTGAAGTACAATTTCGAAACTCCTGAAATATAAAACTTTAGCTATTGCAGTATAATTTTTTGATAATCCATTCGTAGTCGCTTCTAAATTAAATAATAGATTCAGAAAATTGAAGTACAATTTCAGATAAAGTGAAGTACAATTTAGGACACTTGAAGTATAGAAATTCAATGAATGGAGTACATGTTTAGATAAAGTGATGTATAAAATGAAGTATAATTTAAAGAAATAGAAATATAATTTTAGACACCTAAAGTACAATTTGAGAACACCTAAAGTATAAAACTTCATTGAAAAGAATACAGATTTAGGTTAAATTATGTAAAAACTGAAGTATAATTTCGAAAAATCTAAGTTCAATTTTATATAAAGTGAAGTACAATTTCAAACAACTGAAATATAAAACCTTAGCTATTGCAGTATAATTTTTAGATAATACATTAGTAGACGCTTAAAAATTAAATAATAGGTTCAGATAATTAAAGTACAAGTTTAGATAAAATGAAGTACAACTTCAGACATTTGAAGTATAGAACTTTAATGAATGGAGTACAAGTTTCGGTAAAATGATGTATAAAATGAAGTATGACTTCAAAAAATTGAAGTGCAATATTAGACAAAGTGAAATACAATTTCAGAATACCTGAAATATAGAACTTCAATGAAAAGAATATACAGATTTAGGTGAAATTACGTAAGAACTGAAATATAAGTTCAGAAAATTGAAGTACAATTTTAGATAATTTGAAGTACAATTTCGAAACTCCTAAAGTATAAAACTTTAGCTATTGCAGTATAATTTTTTGATAATCCATTCGTAGTCGCTTCTAAATTAAATAATAGATTCAGAAAATTGAAGTACAATTTAGAATACTTGAAGTATAGAACTTCAATGAATGGAGTACAAGTTTAGGTAAAATGAAGTACATTTTGGGAATACCTGAAGTATAGAACTTCAATGACAAGAGTACAGATTTAAATAAAATGATGTATAATTTTAAAAAACAAAAGTACAATTTTTGATTAAGTGAAGAATGATTTCTGAACACTTGAATTATAAAACCTTAGCAATTTCAGTACAAATTGGATAATTTATTAGTAGAAAACATGAAAGTCAAATAGTAGATTCAGATAATTGAAATACAAGTTTATATAAAATGACGTACAATTTAGGACGCTTAAAGTATAGAACTTCAATGAAAAGAGTATAGGTTTCTATAAAATGAAGTACAAAAGAAAATATAATTTCAGAAAATAAATGTACAATTTTAGATAAAGTGAAGTACAATTTCAAACTCTTGAAGTATAAAACCCTAGCAACTGCAGTGTATTTTGGATAATCGATAAATATAACCCTTAAAATATAGACCTTCAATAAATAAGTAAAGATTTTGTAAAATAAAGTGCAATTTTGAATAAAAAGAAGTACAGTTTTTAACAATTCAGGTATAAACCGTTAGTAATAGCAGTATAACTTTAGATATCAATTAGTAGAACACTTTGAAGTATAAAACTTAAATTTGTGTAAAATTAAGTACAATTTTCGAACAATTGAAGTATAAAACCCTACCAACTCAGTACAGTTTTGGTTAAATGAATAATTTCAGAAAACAGAAAGTATAATTTTGAATAGATTACGTACAATTTGGAAACACTTCAAGTATAAACCTCTACAAGTTGCAGTACAATTTTAGATAATCATTTAGTAGAATACTTGAAGTATAAAACTTACATAATAAAGTATAATTTTTGTGAGATGAAGTACAATGTTAACTGCAATGAAGTATAATGTAGAACGCTACAAGTACAGAAAGATTTTCAAATAAATAGAGTGCAATTTCGGAACACTTCAAGTACAAAACTTTACAAACTGCAGTACAGTTTAGATTCTGTAGAAGTATTACCTTAAAACATCACTGCTCTTCTTTTCTCTGCTGCTTGATTCATCCTTTTGGTTTACCAGGATGTCAACAATGTTCATCTTCAATGTCAAATGCAGTAAGACCATATTCATGACATCATCGTCATCAGTTAAACTCACGTACAATCTTTGATGTGGAGCTATATATTGCAAACTGAAGTGATCGGCGTTGATTTCACTCCATTTTCCTGCGAGATTAATGTACATATCCATTAAAGTCATACTATCCTTAATTGACATTATATGGAGCTAGTCTTTGTAGCGGCAACTCCCCAACACTTGATTGAGCACACTTGCTTCACTACTGGTTGACATTGTCGGAAAAATATAAGAAACTCAGAAGCAACTGAGAAGAAACTGAAAAGAAGATGAAACCCCAAAATGATGAAAATAAAAAGAGAAGAAAACAATGCAGCTATCGGGTTGGTGGCTTTTGGCTCTAACGTTATTCTCGTTCCCGCTGTGGAGCTTGTTGCGTTTTTTCTGTTCTTTCTGTTTCTGGTAATGAGCGTATAATAGGGTTTACTGTTTGCTTATCCGGTTGGAGAAGAAGTGAGAAAAAATGTATGAAAAAAATGATAGTTAAGGGCATTTTTGTCAAATCAAGTGAGTAGGGAGTAATCTCTAAAAATTTAACAAAACTAGAAAGTTTGTTCTAACAAAAATCAAGTGGGGACAAATCACTAAATTGGAAAGTGCATTTGGTACTTTTTAATAAGTGCCCCTTGAATCAAACATAGCTTAAATAAACTCTAATATTAAGAATTTTTTTATTTTTTCTAAAGATGGGAACCAAATGGTGCGAAAATGCATACTATGTTAGATTTTTAGGATTAGCAAATTTGTTTTTATTTTCATTATAAAAGTATAATCCAATATTACATTTGCAATAAAAAAATTGGAATTCTCAATTTTCTTTTTGAAGTCTAGGAAGCATTTCCTTTTCTTTTTTTTTTACTTGAGTATATGTCTCTTGTTGAAGTGTATGTAGTATTTTTTTAAAATAGAAAAATAGCAAAGAATTAAATTAATCAATTCACTTCACTAAACCGAGCTTCCAGCTCTTTTGATTTTGCTAACATCCTTTGATGATAGGCTGATTGAAGAAAGAGAACCAGTATCTAGGGATGGCAATGGGTCCAGATAAATCGAGAACCCATCCCAAATGGAGCGAGTTCGAGGTGAATTAAACTGGTTTTGGGATGGGTACTGCGTTTAGGTGAACCCACCCCGAACTCGCCCCATATAATACTAATTATATATATTATATATATATATATATAAATTTGATATATGAACTAATCAATTTATGAATTTCACATGTTTGTATTTTGTGAGTTGCAAAATTTATATGATCTTGTGAGTTGCAAAATTTTGATGATCATACTATCTTTTTCATCCTTTTGCTGGAATAACTCCAATTTATATATGTCAAAAGAAGGCATATTATATATTGGTTCATGGCAAGATTTATATCAGTCTAGTAAGTCAATGCATTATCTACAATATAAAATGGAAGAAATTGTATTAAAGTTGGAATAAAATATTATTGATACTTAATGCTTGACTTGAAAGTTGTAAAATTTGTACACTCAAGTGATGAAAAATAAAAAAATAAAAAGTAAAAAATCAAGTTAGGCTGGTCCAACCCGCCAGATTCAGGGCCAAAGGGAAGGCGGGGTGGGACGAGTTTTGGGTCTCTCAAATGCCATGCGAAATGGGTCCCGGATTCTATCAAACTCGCCCCATTGCTATTCCTACTAGTATCCTATTATCTCATTACAAAGGCACATAAGCCATAGATATAGAATCCCACCATCTACTCTATCCATTATGCCTAATTTTTAGATTTTTGGTCATCACATTATCAGTTTTCGGGGGCTTACTTTGCAGATCAAAACTATTAGAAAACAAAATGGAACTTATTTAGACATAATGTGCATTTTCTGCTCGACTCACTCATTGTCTCCTTAATCGCATACAGTAGTTGTCCCTGTTCGAACGCTTCCTCCTCCGATTGCATTGCATTAGGGGAAATGCATTTTTGAACAATGAAAGACCTCACCTCCTGCCTTCCTTGGAGGTTTTGGTCCAGTCGTCTTACCCTCTAGCCTAACGAACCTCTTCTTTGATGAACATACCAATCTCAATGTTGGAATCTGCATTTTTGCCACTCTTCTTATATCTTAATCTCTTCCCAATTGATGAATGAGATTTTTATTGATAGATAAAGATAGAAATACATGAAAATATGATTTTTCACCATCACTTATTTTTTGGAATTGAATAAGATATTATTAATTAAAAATAAGTCGAGACATGCAATTGATAATAAATATCAAATAATTACTATTCAAATGGCACATGGTACATTTTTTTGCTTGGAATAAATCCATCATACTTTTGGGGCTTATTTGATACCATATATTGGGGGCTAATAAAGGGGTCAATCTCACCTACATGCATGTTTGATATCCAACATTAAGCATGCGGGTTGGCCCACAAATAATCGCCAGCCCGCAACTGTAGATGCTACTGGACGCTAATCCAGTAGCGGGTTGCAGGCTGCAATTATTGAATGTTGGCCAGGGACGAATGTATTGAAGTATGGTAAGTTCATTTCTATCCCTCAATTAAGGAACATATTTGACAATTTTGTCCTCAGTCAAATCTTATTTTGAATTTCCCCATCCCCTTTTTGAACAAGCATTTATGTCCTCCCCCACTTTGCACAATCAAAGTGTGTTTATTATATTATCACTTTAAAAATTAATGGACATACATATAATTTATATATTGAAAATTTATAATTTATATTTTGAATATTCATAATTTATATATTGCAGAATTTATAATTTGTATATTGAAAATTGAAATTTATATATTGAAAAATTATAATTTATATATTGAAAAATTTATAATTTATACATTGAAAATTGAAAATTTATATATTGAATATTTATAATTTATATATTGAAAATTGAAAATTTATATATTGAAAATTGAAATTTATATATTGAAAATTTATAATTTATATATTGAAAATTGATAATTTATACTAAGTGTGAAAATTGAAATTTTTTGGTTAATTTATATACCTACATATATATAATTTAAATGCTATATGTATATGTATTTTTTTTCAAGGGCAAAATAGTCATCTAAAATGTAGTAGGCTCAATCAAACGCTTGATAATAGATTATGAGATATTTCAATGGTGCCTAATATATATCACAATCTCTTCCATCAAACAAAATAATAAATAATTCAATCTCACACAATCACCCACTATTACAATAACCACTACTATCTAAATTCTATATCAAACGTGGCCTTGGACTATGAATAAAAAAGAGATGATAGGCTCAACACACACACACAAGGTTACAAAAATTTATACTATGTAATTGAGCGTGAGAGCCAAATAAATCGAAAAAGGGTTAAATTCATTTTACCCTCTTCTACTATGGGGTATGTATCAAATACCTCCCGTGTACTATCAAAACCTTCAAATACCTCCCTCAAGGATGTCAAATACCCCCATATACTATTAAAAATCTTCAAATACCCCATGTACTACCAAAAATCTTCAAATGCCCCTCTCAAAGTCATCTGCCATTAGTATGTCAAAATTCTACCGTAAATTACTGACTTAACCTCAAAAAATAACTAAATAGCATAAAAACTTAAGATACGTGGCTTTTTTTTTCTGTGTAGACAAATCTATCCTTAATACTCATACTACCAAAACCTTTAAATACCCCACTCAAACTTCTTTGCCGTTAGAAAAGTAATAGTTATTTGGCTGATATAGCACTAAAATTATCTTCTCTTTATACATATGATCATTGAAAAATTTTATGTCTAAAATACCCTTGTGAATTACTATATAATGCTCAAGTTTCTTACTTCAATTTTGTTAATTTTATTTTAGGACTTAAAGTATCATCTAACTCCTAATCCAACAAAAATATTAAATCATTTCATTTTTTTTAAAAGAATATTAAACAACTCCATTTTAATACAAAACATGTGGGACCAATCAAATAGAGACTGCTTGTGCGAAAAAAATACATGACACCATTATATGTATTTCTATTTCGTAACTGTTTATCTAAAATTTTCCAAATTTGCATTCGTTTTGGGATTTAAAAAATATATAATAATATGTAGGATTTTGTTATATTTCACTTTTAATTTATCATTACTTCGTAAAAAAATGCCACGTATCCTAAGTTTTTATACTATTAAGTTATTTTCTGAAGTTAAATTAGTAATTTACTATAGAATTTTGATATCGTCAGCTATTTCACTAACAACAAATGACTTTAAGGGGGGTATTTGAAGATTTTTGGTAATACAAGGGGGTATTTGAAGATTTTCGATAGTATGGGAGCATTTGACAACACTTGAGGGGGGTATTTGAAGGTTTTGATAGTACAATTAGGTATTTAGTACATACCCCATCGTACAGGGGGGCAAAATAAATTTTACCCATAAAAAAACTCAAGTTTGTTTTACGAAGAGAATATGGAAATTCTAAAATAAACAGAAGGATATTTTAATTTCATTAAGTGATTTATTAAATAATAAAAAAAAAGAGGATTTTAAGTATTATTAGAAATTTAGAACTGCGTGAAAGGAGACATTGAATAGCTAAAAGAAACCCAAACCCACTTATGAAAATTGGAAATAGAAGCATATCAATTTTGGGAGAATACACAGTGTACACACTCTGGTATAGAGAGAGAAAAACTTAATTTGATTAATTTAGTCTATAAAATTTTGGATCAATTAGAAAATTATAAAAATAAAATGATTCAATTTGAACAACGAGCTTGGGATGCCTCATTTTTCAATTTTTAAATTTCATATTGAGCCCTCTCATCAATCATTGGGTTGAAATTTGAAATAAAAAAAAATCATTACATTAAAATAATATTCAAGCTCATAAAATAAAATAAATGCTTTATAGAACTCATTTGCTTCAAATGACGTGATTACACTTTATATATAAATAAATGAACATGTGTTGAATTTATTCAAATGAATATTGGGTCATTTATCAGTCACCGGGCTCAAATCTAAACAGGAAACAACCAGTTAAAATAATATATCAAGCTCATTTTCACATATAACTTTCACAACATTTACCCTCAAATAGTGAATGGATAAAAGACATAGTCGGCTTCATTGCATGTCACCAGATGCAAATAATGTTTAAACCTCAGGATCCAGGAGAGTTCAAATTTGTCATATGCATGAAGGGTTAAGGTTATTTTGACAAAAAGCAAATAAATGGACATGAAAATACTACCAACATTTAACCATTGCTCAAGTGAAGTAATCTTTGTATTTAACAAGAAGCATGAAAGTGAACATATATACACTTAGGAAGATTTTCTCACTATACAGTAACATGTCTGAATGAAGTATAAAGGATAAATAAGATCTATAAAAGGTGTACCGCTTCAGTTCTGCTTACTATTTTATACAGGTTTCTCGGCTGCAAGACGAACTTTATTGAGCGACTCCTTGAATGTTTGCCAAGCAACCATGTGATGGTCTTGCGATGCCATCCCTTCTGCAACAACTTGCATGGCACGCCTGTACAGGTGATCATACCATTGGACGGGGTTGCTAATGTCAATATTGTTGGAGCCAAGATCAAGAGTGTACAAGCGTTTGATGTCCTTCCTCCACCGTGTTAAGATGTACTGGTTCGGCAGTTCCTCCACCCCATTGAAATTGAGGACAGTTAATGCATGCCGGCATAAATATCCTTTGAAATTGAAGCAACTGCAAATACAACGAACCTCCATCCCTACTTTGTCGTACACTACCTCAAAATTCTTTGCATCTCCATCAGCATCTCGTTCTTTGACCATGTACGTAATAATCGGCCCGTTTGCGTGGATTTGGGTTATGCTAAAGCAACCAGACATCAGTGCCACCTCTTCTTGGAACTTCAAGAATATTTCTTTACTGTACAGTTCGGAGACCTGCAACTCATAATTACACCTTGTTCTCAACACAGGTGTGAACTTTCTAGACTCAAAATCATCAAGAGCTTCCTTCTGAATTTTTTCCTGTTGAAGTAATTCATATGCGTTAAAAAATTCACTCAAAGTCATTTGATCATGTAGATAGCCATGGAAAAATGGATTCATGCATTCGCCTGGCTGACAAGTGAATAGTCCAGCCAAAAAGGTGTCTTTCAAGTAAACCGGAACCCATCTTTCCCGGTCTTCATACAAACTCTTAAGCCATTCATGATCCCTGATAGAAAAATGTAGAATCATCTCGTCCCAGGCCAATTCAAATTCTTCTACTTTCATTGAATTGTATACCGTTCTTTTTAGTATTGCTCGAAATATTTCTGGCTCCCCCACTTCTCCTAATTTTTCATGAATGCTCTGCATAACACGGGGTAGACAAAGACGATGATGAGCCCTGGGGAAAACCTCAGAGATTACACCACGCAATGCCATGCACTGGTCTGTAATTATAGTTTGTGGAGGACGTCCCGACATACATGTAAGCCATGCTCTCAGCAACCAAATATATGCCTCAATGGTTTCATCAACAAGCAAACCACAACCCAGCAACACTGTTTGACCATGGTGATTCAATCCACTGAATGACAAAAGTGGAACATCATGGTTGTTTGACAGGAATATTGTGTCAACTACCACCACATCACCAAAATAACCATAGGAAGCCCTTGACCTAGAATCAATCCAAAAGACATTCCTCACATACCCTTCGTCATTTAGATCCATAATATAAAAAAAGTTTGGGTCAGCAAGCTGTGCCTGACGAAAATAATTATGAAGAGCTAATACATCACCATTTCTGAATTTTATGCATTTCAACAGTTCTACATGGTTGCTGAGTTCTCTTTCACTTGAGCTTCCACAACTCACAGCATCAACAGCTGAAGTTCGATATAATTTAATTGTTTGTACTTCTACATCAACAGCTGATTCCAACTTCCTTTTGGCCCCAGCTTCCATCTTCTTATGTGACCTGGAGTTTTGAGCCCTTTGATGATCAAATAAATGATTATGTTCTAGTTTAACCTCATCCAACCTCCATCTATTAGACTCCACCAATCTCAACCTTATCATTGCTAGACACCCAGTCCTTGTTTCCTTTCTTCGAGTGCTTGCTTCTTTCATTGTTTTGAAACCTTCACAATTGCAACAGAGCACTGCCCCACGCTTCTCTTTGCTGTTACGCTTTGTCCACGAAGATTTGACCCTAATACCGAATCCAAGCTCCTTGGCATAGCAATTGTAATAGTTATAGGCATCATCATATGATTCAAATTCCATTCCCTCGACAGGTGGGAGATAAGACTTTCCTTCGGTACGATCAGTTTGAGCACCTGTAACTGCAGTATCAGCATCTGTTGCAGTCTCATTATCATTGACAGAAATCCCAACCATTTGGTCACTGATGGTTTCCCTGGCATTGCTTAAAATCTCAAGCATTTGCTCACCATTGCTCTCATGGCCATTACTTTCAAATTGGAGCACATGCTCGCTGTCATTTTCATGATTCACACTGTGAATCCTGAGTATTTGCTCGCCATCATTCTCAAGTTCAACTCTTTCAAGTCCTAGCACTTGCTGAATGGCATTCTCAAGATCATTGCTTTTGACTTTAAGCATTTGGTTGTCTTCATCCCCAAGGCCATTGGTTTCAATCTCGAACTCATCCTCCCCTTCATCATCCAACAGTTCTTCACTGTTTTCAGAACCTTCTTCCATCTAGCATGAAATACAATGCATCACAAAAATGTAAACAAAGTGTACAAAAGCATAGAGCGTGAACGAAAAGTGAAATTAACAACAGGTAGTCACAAGTAATCAATGCTGTAAACAAGATAATCCTTTCCTAACAAGGAATCAAGGATATGACACCCCTTACGAGCAAAACAGAAGTGGCCTTTTTGCTAATAAGTTGATAGCTGACAAAGATTTCACAAATCTGACCAACTCTAATTGCAGTCCACAATATGATTTCCAACAACCTGACACATTTCCATCTGATGCATTTCTGGAATCAAAAATTCTATTGATGATTTCAACAGACAATAGCACACCAAATAAACATTATTCTTACAAATGAGAATCAAAACTTGATAACCATTAGCTAAAAGATATGATATTGATATATAAAATTCAAGTTGATGAATCACGTAAACGCCCATTATACTCCAAATACAATGCAAATGAAGAGAAAACACCCAGAAAATCCAAAAATCAAGGCTAAATTTCGAGTTTTTAAGGATGCCAGAGCACGTATAAAGCAACTAAAAAATCGCAATTCGGTCTTTATCTCGCTTGAGCTTTTCGCCAAGGTTTTTTCATGCTTCATTCACCGTACGACCCCATAAGCAGAATCTCCGAAACAATTTTCCCTGAATTCCGAAAATTTTAATTTTTTTTACAATGGAGCACTAAAATATGTGTTTTAAAGGGAGTGGTGCTATACTCATTAGGTGGTGAGTCAATCGCAGATAACCGCCTCAAAATAAGAAATTGGGAAAGCCTTACGGTGATCTCGATGCCGGAGTTCGGCGATAAGCCCTCATCGGCGGGAGAAAACACGGCGTCGTCAGCCATATCCCCAGCAAAGGTTGACGGGGAGTAGCGTCAAAGCCTGAGATGTTAGTTTTTTTCTACCCTAGCTGATTGCATTTTTTTCTTTTTACTCGTTAGTCCTTGTATTTCCATGTATTCACAATTCTTCCCGCAACAAAATCGAAGGATTCGAATCTATTTAGAAGCAATTTGTTTCTTTGTTTCCAAACTCCAAAAATCATGATTTTGTCCAAATTTATTTTGATTAGATGTATTCCTAATTATTTTTTATTTATATTTTGGAACTTTAAGGTTTAAAAATATACTTTAAGTACATATAGCGTCATTTTTCTCACATTTATATAAATAAAATTTGGATTTAAATTTTAAATAATCTTACATGTGTGCGTATAAAATAAATAGAAAATATTTGACAACAAATTAATGATAATTAATTTATAAATAATTTTTTCTTACTCGTTGAGGTTCTTTTATAAGTCTAACTCGTTGAACTGCGTTTTTATGAGACAAAATTTTTTATTTTATATGGCGGTAAAACTAAACCATAAGGCTGAATTTTTTATATGTGACAAAATATTTAGACATAATAAATGGATGCAATACAAATTTTTTTAATTTTTAATCATTCGTAATTTAATTTTATGACAATATTTGGATGAGATAAGAAATATAAATTGAAAAAAAAAAAATTCTTAATAGTTTTTTCCCCCACTTGTGTAGGACAATAAATGAAAACTTCTAGCATGGCAAAATGCCCTTTTGTCAAGAAGCTATTTCTAATGTATATTCATGTAATATATATATATATATATATGTAAATCTTTGATAAAAATTTATTTTTGAAAAATATTTATCTTTTCTCCAAAAAAAAAAAGGAATATAAACCCAAACATAGCCTTTGACACTCTTGTGGCCAGCCGCCAGTGGGAAATAAATAGGTATAATGACTGTTTGACTTTGTCCTGATTAAGGGCATTACGGTCTTTTCAAAATTATTCTTGTTCAGACAAAAAGAAATGGAAGGATCCAGAGGAATATAAAACCAGAGATTCAGTATCAGCAGTTAGTGGTGGTCGTTAAAATTGAAACTCCCTCCACTAACTTGTACCTCCGCCGCCGCCGCCGCCGCCTCAATGCCTTTCTCTCTCCTCGCTCCTTCGCCGTCTCTCGTCTCTCCGACTATCTCTTCTTTCTCATCGAATAGGTTTTTCACACAGAAAAAGTTCAGCCGTACAATTGTCAAGGCTTCTGAGAAGGATGACGATGCACCGGCTTTCAATCCATTCGGCTTCGTCACTGATAATCCGTCGAGTCGCAGCGCCATTCAGCTCCCTGAATCCCCCGCCGAGGACGGGAATGTCGGACAAATGCTCTACGTAATTTTCTGAACTTTCTGTGATTTTATTAATTATGGCATTTGGTTTATATTGCTGCAGTCTACGTTGTAGTCGATTAGTGGACGAAGATGTCTGTTAAATTTTGCTACCATAATTTGACAATCCATTGATGATTTTGCTGCTGTTTGATATTCTTAGGATAAAAATTAGTGATAGAAGTTTGATATCTGCACAGAGGCTTCATTAGCTAAAATGTATGGAGAATGGTGGTCTATCAATCTTCTATCTTTTTCTTGCTACAAATGTATCGTCAAGATTGATTTCTTCTGATTTTGTTATTGGGATCTCAGAGGTAGGGACTAATGTTGATATGTTTTGTCCCAACATTTTATTGAAGAGAATAGAAGACAAGGGAAAGGAGTATGGCTCTTACATTAAATCTGGAGGGTTTCGGTGGTTTGTGAGAGAAACAGGTAAAAATCATTGCATTAATAAGTTCTGTACTTAAAATTAGAAACTTGGTTTCTTTTCTTTGTAGGATCCCCGAGTAGCAGGCGTGGAACCATTGTGTTTCTCCATGGAGCTCCAACGCAATCGTACAGCTATCGTGTTGTTATGTCTCAGGTCTAGTTGATGATCTTAGAATTTAACTCATTGATTTTGCATGTAAAATTATTTGAACTAGTTGAAACATAGTGTTTCTAGTTACAAAGGCTACAAAATATCACGGAATGTTAGCATCAATTGTAGTAGTTCAACCAATATAAGTTTTTATCTTTATTGATTTAGATGGCAGACGCTGGGTTCCACTGCTTTGCACCTGACTGGATAGGATTTGGTTTTAGTGACAAGCCGCAGGCTGGATATGGATTTGATTATACAGGTTTGTGGCTTTTGATCATTTATCTCAATCTGTTAACATATCACAGAGTTTAGTGTGGATTTCTTGACAGATTTGAATTTTTCAAATGACAGAGAAAGAATTTCATGAAGTATTTGACAAATTACTGGATACTCTAGGGATCACTTCTCCTTTTTTCCTAGTAGTTCAGGTTTGAACTTCTCAGTTATTTATGCAGTTCATATACTGATGAGAAAATTTATTTAGTGTCAAACACCATCATACCTTAGTTTTGCGCCTAAATTCCTGCCCCACGTTTTCCTTTTGTAGGGATTTCTAGTGGGTTCATATGGATTGACTTGGGCTTTGAAAAATCAAAGCAAAATATCAAAGCTTGCAATCCTGAACACCCCACTGACAATCTCATCCCCACTTCCTGGACTATTTCAACAACTCAGGTATTATTTTTTACACCAATGGCAATGCATCTTGTTTCTAATACAGTGGCCAGCTAATTTCTTGTATTTCACAATCATTTTGGTATAACCATATCTGTTTTCTGAGGGTTGATTTTTTCTGCTTTTGCTGATGACTAGGATTCCATTATTTGGTGAATTTACTTGTCAAAATGCAGTTATGGCTGAGCGATTTATTGAAGCAGGTAGCGCGTACGTATCAAGAAATTTTTCTTCCATTTTAGGAAATCTTTACTTTGAATTAGAGTTGCTCTCTTTTTCTTATTATGTAAATAATATGGTTAATAATTAAATGAGACAAGTTAGAAACTCCTTACTTTTCTTAAAGAATTCATGAGATTCTACTATGTTATTTTGAGTCTATAAGCTCCTTTCTGCGAAGAAATTATCAAGCACTTTATAAAATCATATAAACTCTCAAGCATGCATCTTATAACATGTTCTGGGCTGCTTATAAGCTCTTATGAAAGCAACACATTTTCTGAAGTTTGATAGAAACTTTTGCACACTAATTTCCCCCACCACTAGTTCAATAGGTCAATCAACTCTCAAATATTGCACGCACCTGATACTTAATGCTGTCCCTTGAAGATTCTACTAGCCCTGACATGAGGAACCACCAACTACTGATTTCAGTTATATACGAATGCGCAGAGAAGTATCAGATTGAAATCACTGTTCAGTGGCATTACTTGTTAGCATACTTGGAATCTACACTTATTTTTTATTTGTTATCTGATAAAAAATATACTTTTCATGGCAGCTATGTCTTGAAACTGGAAAAAGCAGATGTATATCGGTTACCATACTTGTCCAGCAGTGGACCTGGATTTGGTTTGTGATGCTCTCAGATCTTTGAATTAATGTTGGATTTCTCTGCTGACATTAATTATTATTGAATTTTTGGTGGTCTTAAGCTATATAATCCATGCAGCAGACCCTAATATACATGCAAATCATAAGTTTTCTCTGGGAAAAAAATTGGCACCTAAACAAATTTATAGGAGTTACATTACATTTTCTCCATCAGACTGTCAATTTTTCACCACAATAATGGTGACTTCCTAATTGGATTTAGCTATTTGAGACTGTTAACTGGATAATAAGATAGAAGTTCCTGCAAGAAACCATGGACTATAAGCTAGAAATACTTATGATTTTCATGATTATGGATATGAATAGTTAATATGCAAGATAATTTGTTACTGATTCTCTTCATGCATGGATTATAAGATTCGAGTAACTCATTCTATGTTGGTGTTTCAGCTCTGCTTGAGGCTGCAAAAAGAGCTAACTTCAAGAATATTAATAGCCAAATATCAGCTGGCTTTGCATCTGGAAGGTACACTAGTACAAGTAAATTTGAAAACACCATGAAATTTACTGGCATTATGCATGTTTATGTTTTCTATGGAGCAAATATTTGTGTATATGTGATATAGATGTACTTTGAGATGGATCTGACTATGAATAACAATTTGAACCTTCTGGTGCATAATCACATGCTGGTGGACTCAAAGGGTAATAAGTGGCTTATGGTGTAAGATAAAATAACCTGCTGCCTCATCTTCCATAGTTGATTATAGTGATATTTCGCAATTTTAAATCTTCTAATAGAAATCTTGAAACAAAACTGGCGTTGAATGTTAAATCTTTCTCTTCATTTATGACGGGGAACTTGTCCAATGTGGCTTCAGCTGGGATAAACCGACATTGGTCACCTGGGGAATATCAGACAAGTACCTTCCTCAGACAGTGGCAGAGGAATTTCAGAAAGGGAATCCGGATGTAATAAAGCTTAAGATGATTGAAGGTGCAGGCCACATGCCACAGGAGGATTGGTAAGAATCTCCCAGAATTTGTTCACGTCTATAAACACTGCCTTTTTCCCTAGCTCTAATGCATGTTTTATATCAACAGGCCAGAGAAAGTTGTTGATTCCTTGAGAGTATTCTTTTGATGCACCAAATGCATTTAGCACACTGTCAACTCAACTGCCAAGGAGCTTACTTTTTAAAGGTGGATAATGGCTTCCAACGCCAGTGTACATCTGTTCAAATGTTGCAAAGGCAGTTATGTAATTTTGATATTGTAAATTGTTAGTGAAGTTGAAGATATTACATCTTTATACGTCTGTTATAGAAAGGAGAGAATAAATCATAAATATGCACACTAACTGCATTGTCATAGCATATCAGAGTTGTCCGAAAAACACGTACAAAATTCAGCACCAGATGTGAAACCATATGACAAATATGCAGTTTTTAGACCCAAATATTACTACAAGGCATTTGGAGTCTGGAGTCGGTTTAAGAAGCAAGGAAGACTAATTATCTCCATCACAATTTAAATTACACAAAAGCAGCACCATTCTTCCGGAGCATAGGAGAGTGGCGGCCCCATTTTAGCAAGGAAAATTAGTTGGCTCTTTTCTTCCGCTTCTCATTCTGATTGGATGCAACCCTTTTCTTAGACGATGCAGCAGCCTTCGCCCGTTTTCCGTTGAGCACCTCTTCCGCTTCTTCACTTTCGTCCTCATCGCCACTACCACTCAAATTACTATGGTCATCTTCATCACTTTTTTCCTGCTCTCTCTTTGTTGGAGCAATTTTCCCTCTAGTGTGTCTCCTTTGACCGCCTCCATCGTTCTCATTGCGTCCCTTGGGTTTGCTTTTCAGAGGAGGGTTCTTAGCCCCTTTTGTTCGCTTTGAAGGTACATCATCAGCACCATTCCCTTCATCATCGTCGGAATCTTCAGCATTTGCATTGGACTTCTTCTTTGACGAGGGCTTACTGGCTCTACTAGTCTTCCTTCCTCTCACGGCTTTGGGTTTTGTAGGCTCGTCCTCATTTTCTGACTCATCAACTCCATCGCCATTACCAGTAGAAGTGCCCTTGGATGGTTTACCTGCTTCTTTCACAGCTTGATTGCCAGTCAACTTCTGCAACTCTGGGACATATGCTGTTGTCTGCAATAGATATAAACAGAATATCTTCATGACAGAGTACCACAATTGTGCATAAATCAAATGCAGAGCCTTGAAGACATACCCTGCCACCAGCATTGATGAACTCAATTTTCTTCCCTGACAGAAAAAAGTTCGTTAGTTTTATCAGATAAAGCAATTGAAAAATCTCATTTGGGAGCAAGGCAATACACGTGCAAATAGAAGACAATGATTTCAATTTTCTATGTCATACTCAAAACTAAAAATGTTGGACCAGGCAAGCCAACTTTAGCTGAATAATCTTGTGTTAACTTGCAGAGGAATTAATGGTTCCAAAATCATTTTTCACAAACTTGATTTGAAACCACAAACTCATGCACAACCATGAACAGTATTAATAAAGCCTACGAAGTGAAAATGAACCACAGAGAAAAGGAATAAAGAAAATGACTCAGCCCAACATGACATGGGGAGAATGAAGAGATCCTCAAAGAAGAAAAAACAAATAAAAATCCTCCTGATTTGGGTAGCATCAACCAAGCCCTCAATTTAATTAATAACATTACAGGACTGTTTAATGATAACTGCAACACAGAAAGAGTATTGCACAGGTCAAGAGCCAAACCATCAACAAAAGCCTTGCCGGGCTTCTTTTCCCGAGAATGGAAAATCCAATTACTAGGGAATTGACTACTATCAGCCCCAACTTCCATAGCCTTTTCAATTACCTGTAAAGCAAACCATTAATGTCAAATGAATCGCATATGTCAAAAACATCTTACCATTAACTTTTCCTGGCTTTTTGCCCCAGCGAAAATGAAACAACCATTCAACAGGGAAGCGGAGGCTGTCAGCGTCAACTTCAACAGCAAAGTTTGTAACCTAGAAGTACCGTCTCCAGTAACACCCATGTTGAATGCAAGCTTATTGAAAATAAAGACATGAAGCTAATAAACAATGTCGAATACATAGTTGCCACCTCATTAATGCACTTAAGCAGAGTCGCACAGCTTTCTTTGGACATGCTGGAAGCAGTTTGCAGTGGATGGATTCTTGCCTGTTAAATCACAACATATCTGTTAAAGTGAATTATATAATAGTTGTTCGCTCTCTATCATGAATGAACTGAGGAAGTATTCTAGTGCATTAAAGTTGTGTCTGAAACACATTGGCAAATATAGGAGTTCCAAATGGCAGAAATTTATTGTGTTAGCTCTGTGAGGTTAAAACTGAAGTATAGAAACAAATGCAAGCTCCATTACATAAGTTTTTGTCATGGGCACTGCCCTGTACTTGTTTGGAAAGAATAACCTAGGGTTAAACCCATAAAGAGAAAATCAATCTGAATTTGAATCTGAATATGATAAAATCAAGCAAATAATACAGCAGCTTTTAGCTCAGATATTTTAAGGTAAATGAATTAGATAAAGGAATAAAGCTTACTGACTTGATATAGAACTTCATCAGCCATCCAATTACCAATACCTGCCATAAAACTCTGCACAGAAGAACAGACCTCTAAGCTCTCAAAATGTCTTAGAAAAAGCAGCTAAAATAATGTGCTTTTCCAATATAAACCTCACTTATGTCATTCGCATGAGTTATTATTTTAAATGTAGTATCATCAGATCAACTAAGGATTAGTCGAGTTGATTTCTGTAGAATAAATAAAGTGTCCCTTCATAATTAAAAAGCATAGGTAATGCAACACACAAAAATTTTAGAATTGCATATGCTAGAGCCTCAACAATCCACAGATAGACATAGTAAAAACATCAACACCTGGTCAAGTAAAAGAGCCTTAATTCCAATTTTCTTCTTGCTCAAGGATTTGTGGAACTCATCTGTGGTCGTGGGCTCCGTTAATGCATCAGGACCAAGCTCAGAGATTGGGGGAACAGAAACAGGCTGTGAGCATCATGAAAGTTCAGTTTGATAAAGTAGAACAACAGAAATTCTGCAGATGAATGAATAGTTTCACATACATTGTCAAGCAAACGAACTTTAGCAAACCGCCTCTTGTCAGTGAAAGAGAATTCCAAACCATCATCTAGCTGAACCACAAACGAAGGAAGTCAAATTATTAAGAAATTTAGATATCAAGTGTGTCATATGTGTCTATTTTCCAAACTAAAAACTACGGTAGCAACTCATATGTTTATCCAACTATGCTAAAGAGGAAAAGAAAAGGAGAAAATCTTAATTGGTCCAGCAAACTGAAATATCAGAACCTCACCATGCCACATCCCACAAAGGAAATGGAATTTCTGCAACCCTGACAAGATAGTTACGTACATAGACACATGCCGTGCACCTACTCATATACATATATTGTAATGCACATATACATATGTATATACATATATGCCATGTTAGTTTTTTCTGCAGTAGAGCATCGATACATTGAGATAAGGGTTATGAGTTTCTCAAGTACAACACTTGTGCAAAAGTTTGCAGTTAGCTTTATTAAGAACAAGCAGTTTCAACTTCATTGAATCAAGGAATGAAATTCTCACTTCAACAAATAATTTGGAATACTTGGAAGGCCATTCATCTGCATCCTTCACGGCAGACCTGTCAATAATAATATATGCTCTTACAAAGATACGTGATAAAGAAATTAAGAAATGACAAAAGAAGCTAAAAAATGTTAATATGTCCTTTGACCCGAATCTTGAATCTTCTATTCTTAACAACAGATACTCCCACTCCTTACACTTTTTTCAGTCAATTTTAGTTTTTGTCCTTTTTATTTCTTTCTTTTTTTCTTCTTCAATGTGTGTGTGTGTTTTGCGTGGAAGTGCAATCATGCTCTAGTCTCCTTACTTCTTGAATGATACTTGAAAGTAGGTGACATATGCAGCATACATGCTAATTTCTAGTGTTAATTGAGGATAATTCATAGCCTGAGATTAATTGTACTTCAGAAGGGGTTTAGTTGAATAAAAACTCAAAGCATGAGAAGATTGCAAGAATTATTTTTCATACAGGACAACTTCAACTAAGAAACCACTCAGCAATTCAGATTCCACTTCCAGTACTAATATAACTAATGCATCTGGCTGACTTGTCCATAACCAACATTGATATTTTGATGAACCACAAGCACATGCCACTTACCGTTTATATTTAGTAACAGCAACTCCCTTGATATATACAGCTCCAGCCATTCCTGTAAGAAACAAATGAAGAGAAATTCTAACAGCAAGCCCAAGTTTTAGCCCCATTTCGAGTCTTTCAAATACGGACGAAGTTAACAATTAATCGAAGAAAGCATTATCTTGCACAAGTGAAAAAAATCCAACAACTGAATCTTTTCATCATATTATAAAGGAAAACGATATGCATCCATAGAAGATGTCTGTTTCCAGGTTTTCCTTGATTACTATTCTGGAAAGCAGACATCCTCACAAAGAAGAGAAAATTAAAACAAAATTTTAATTTGTTAACACAATCATTGAATTGAGAAAGCAAGGCACAAATTTTGTCATGCTATGCAAATATCATCAAAAGAAAAATAGATCATTTCCTTTTAGTTCTAAGCAAACTCCTAAGTACCAATTGTACGCTCAACTAAATTTACCATTCTTCTTAAAGCCAAAAACATGAACTCTGAACTCCCCCAACCACACATCTTGACTTGACCAGAGTTGCGAAATCCTAAATGGAAATTACAAGATTCTCTTATCACTAGAGCATATGTAATCTATTCAATGCACAACAAAAAAAGTATACTACACTCTTTACAACCAGAGGAAGAAATCAAATGTTCTCATTAATTCTACTTTGCTTCAAATGTGACAGAAAACATGTGATAGAAAACTAGGACACAATCAAGCTGAACATTCCGCAAAAGGCACAAACCTTTTAACTATAAACAAAAATGCAACCACCCAACGATCATAGTTGTTAAGAGCGCAAAGTGCGCTATAGCACAAAGGTCTCTTGAGGCTATAGCGCAGCGCGAAGTGGGCGCTTTGTTGCAATAAAACACAACATATGAAAAGTATCTTCATTTTCTATGATATAGTTATATGCCAAGAATGCCTATAAATTCAAACAATTATAGAACATAAAAACTACTAAAATTTGCTATATAGTTATATACCAAGCGCGCTTTCGATTTGTTGCCATTATACGTGTTGAAAATTGAAGAACTTTCAGCGTTTATTCTTCACATTTCATCATATGCTCAACAATATTTCACTATAATTAACTTATTTTAACAAATTCAACATGCAAATAATAAAAAAGAATAAAAACAGCAGATAAATAATTTAAAGAAAAAAGGAAAACAGAACTGAAATTGGGAAGAATGAAAAGAAAACAAAACAAAACTGAAACATAACTGAAATTGGGGAAAAAACAGATAGAAATCAGGCTTTCAGCATTAATTTATAAAGAAGAATGACGAAGAAAATAGGAAAAGAAGAGAATGGTTGAAGAAGTAAAAAGGAAAAAGATGGATGAAAAAAAGAAAAGGAGAAAAAGAAATTAGAACTGGAAAACTGGAAACACATACACCATAAAATAGTTGAAGAAAAAAGTGCAGGGGTGGTGGCCGGAGGCGGCAGGGGTGGAAGACAGCTGTAATGTTTGCAGTGGCAGAAGTTGATAGATGCTAGAGGTTGAGAGGTTTTCCCGCTGGTTTTGAGTGAAATAAACTGCCCAAAAAAGCCCTAAACCCTAACTTAAACCAAAACAAATTCTGCAAAACAGCCTTAGCAACAAAGCACACAAGGCAAGCGCCTTGCACTATAGCACAAATAGCGCGCTGAGGCGCACACCTCATTGCTCTTCGCAGTGCAAGATGCTGCGAAGCGCAAGGGGTGCACCTCGCGCTATAGTGAGCGAGGCACACGCCTTTCACAACTATGCCAATGATAGTCTTAGTTATTGTCCTTACTGTTTTTGCTTCCATGAAATATATAATATCATTCTATAACTTTCCAGATGCCACACCATCCTTAAGTTATCTACTAGAATGGCCAACCACTAAGTTCCAATAAACATAAAGGTCTCAATTCCACTTATGGCATCGCAACTGGTATGTCATACAACCACTTTAAAGATGTAAATAAGAGTGTGCCAGAATTGTTTATCCAATTCTACATGCATGTGATAAAAATGAAATCAACTAAATTCAGTTTATTAAACTAAAAACTAAAAATCTAAAACACGACCAAAATAATAAGTAATTCTAGGTTAAAAACACCCCTGGTAAACAATAACAGATAACAAAGTTCCAAATCAATAAAAGTAACGCTCAGACTAAAAAAAAAAAATTGCCTTCTTTTATTTGTAAACTACAAAGTTCTTTGACCTTTTACTCTCGTTTCATGACAATGTAGTAGTGCTACTAATAATGAATAGGATTCAGAATCAGTAGACTTCTGGAATTTTGTACACAACACCTAGTGATACGTGTTGAAGTCTTCATTCAATTAATTTACTCACACAAGTCCACTAGCAGCTCTAGTAAAATCTATAACGTAACCAGGCGTCGCTACTAAAATTCTCGATTGAAACTACAAGAAATCAAAAAAATTAAGGACAACAACAATACCAGCAATACTGATAATTTCTCAATAACGAAAAGGACAGTAACGCATGGAGTTTTAGGGTTTTAAAAAAGTAACAATCGCAGCAGTACCGAATTGGAAAGAGGGAAAAGGACGGGAATCGAGCTCCAGCCACATGTTCTTTCCCTTCCGGTGAGCAGCGACTATAGTTTTCCCGTCGAGCGCCGCTTCGAAATCCTTCGCAGAGACGCCATCAATGACTTTAGGATCGTCTGCGACCGTCGATTTCTTGATCTTCTTCCCGACGCAGTGCTCCTCTAGCGCTCGACGCGCCGCCTCCACCTCCGGAAGCTCCGGCATTGTAGACCTGCAGTAAGACTACTACTGTACTAGGCTGGGAATGCGGAGTGTGCAAGTGTTGGGTTCTACTGGGGTTTTCGCGGGCTCCTTTGCCAGTGCGAGGTGGGAGCAATTTTTAGGAAATTTTTATATTTACTAATGGCTAATTTGGTGGAATTTTTAAGTAATCTTATGATTATTTATTATTCGATGTAATTTTTTATTATTATATTATATATCATTTGATAATTTATATATTTTTTATTATTATATTATAGTTTAATTGATATGATAAATAAATTCATGAGAAATAGTAGATTGTACATATAAACATGAGCTTGATGTTCATATGGGTTTAAATATTTATTATCATTCCAACTAAATAAAAAATAAAATGAGATAAAAATACCAAATTTCACTTTATCATCCCAATCAAATTAACCTTAAATTTATTTATTTATTTTTCAATTCAAAATTTACATTTCATCAATTTTTATCTAAAAAATGGACAAAAATAGTATAACAAAATTGCCCTTGATTTCGTATATAGAAAATTTTACTTACTTGAATTTTTTAATAGATATTTTTTTTCCTTTTATGTTGTTCAAATTGATTTGTATTAATAATGGATTCAATTTAATAAATTATATTATCGGATAAAAATATTTTTTGAATTTTCAAATAAATAAATTATAGTGAAAATGTTAAAACTTGAATAAGCTAAAAGATCTAAACTTTTAGAGGTCATATAAGTTTTGCTACGATTAAATAATATAGTTAAAAAATTTAATTCAAACTTAAGTATCAGTAAAAAGACTACGTGAGAAGCTTAATGGTAATCTTGTTCAAAAAAAGGTAAAAGTTAATTATTGAAACTTTTAGGAAAAAATAGTAAAAAGAAAAAAAGATGAACTCGTATAATTTCATGAAGTTTTTGAATGTTATAATTTATTTTGCGCAGTTTGTAATATTTTTTATATTTTTTATTCCAAAAATTCATATTTTCATGTTCTTTTTATTTTATTGTTCTACTTTCATGTTCGTTTTATGAGATATTCTTTTTAAAAAAAAATTGAGAAGATTCTCTCTATGACTATGTTAAAAACATAAAAATCTATGCGTATTCCTAAGGGTCAGTTTAGTTTTATTTTCAATGCCTATTTTTATTTTTATTTTCATATATTTTTAAAAGTTGCAAAATGGTTATGGTATAAAAATAAAAATAAGATTATATTTGAATATTTTGCTAGAAAGTAATTATTAGAGTAAGTATATAGGTGAAAATTAGTTGATTTATAATATCTTATGCTAAAAATATTTATTTTTAAAAATTATATGTATATTTTATTAATTTTAAAATAATAGTGGTACTGTATATCAATCAAATTTGAACTTAATTAATGTAATAGTAGAATGATATGATAAATTTAGAAAAAAAAAAGAAATATTTTAAATGAAAGTTGATAGAAATTTATGATTTTTAATTTTTAAATAATGATAAAAATAAAAATAGAGGTTGAAAATTGAAATAAACAAACCCTAAGGCCCAGAGACTCGGATGACGTTGAAGAGGCTGTGATGATTGGTTTTTTTCATTTTTAACTTATGGCCAGTGGAGAAGATCCAACTCGTATCTTGGCATGGCGAGTCGGATAGCGTTGTGATTTATCACATGCAACTGGTGATTTGCATCTATGGCGTAATCACTTTCTTCTTCTCTCGTTATTGCAATAGATCTGAGCCTCCATTTTTTTAAAATATTTTTTAATTATGCTTTTAGTATAAATAATTTTTTTAATCTATATTACTTGATAGAAATTCTATTATTAAAACTGAATTCATGATAATCTTCAAAAACATTTTTAGTTGGAATTTAAAACTGCATTCATGATTATTAGGTCTGGCCGCCGGCCCATTATTCAGAAACTTTCTCTTATAATTCCTACCCTATGATATTCGGCTAAATATTCTTTTTCTCATATTCGGTTAAATATCCTTATATTCTGGTGATTTGGCTATTTGATTATGATTCCGGCGACTGAGTACTATTCGAGGTAAACAAGACGGAATGCACCTGATCGTTCTGGACCATCTCATCCTGGGAGGAGCAGCGTTGTACCAGTTGCACTGGTGAGTCGGTGCGCTCGTTTCTTCAAGGCAAACAGAATTATGTGATTTGGTCGTCTGATTAATTTTGTTACAATACAGGATTTTTAAGCTAAGTTTTTCTTTTAAATTTCGTATCTTTATTCAATTATACCGAAAGCATTTTTTACTGTTTTATTGCGTCGATTAATATGTAATTTTGGCTTTTTCTGAACTTGTATCTAATTAAATAAATTCTGTCTTGCCTTGAATTTATTGTGTGTGTAATACTGACCACACATGCTATATTTGAATTTTATTATTCTGATCACGCATGTTAAATAATTGAATTTTAATTTGATAAAAACCCACGTTTACCATCTTATGATTATCTGATTAAATTTTTAATAATATGAACTATGATATTCTTTTATTTTATTGCACTTTTACATATTAGAATACCCTGAAAACAACAATTCTACACTCTTTACAACCAGAGGAAGAAATCAAATGTTCTCATTAATTCTACTTTGCTGCACATGTGACAGAAAACTCGGACACAAACAAGCTGAACATTCCGCAAAAGGCACAGACCTTTTAACTATAAACAAAAACGCAACTACCCAATGATAGTCTTAGTTGTTGTCTTTACTGTTTTTGCTTCCACGAAATATATAGTATCATTCTATAACTTTCCAGATGCCACGCCATCATTAAGTTACCTACTAGAATGGCCAACCACTAAGTTCCAATAAACAAAAAGGTCTCAATTCCACTTATGGCATTGCAACTGGTATGTCATACAACCACTTAAAGATGCATATGAGGAAGAGTGTGCCAAAATAGTTTATTCAATTCTACATGTATGTGATAAAAATGAAAACAACTAAATTCAGTTTATTAAACTAAAAACTAAAAATCTATAACACAACCACAATAATAGGTAATTCTAGGTTAAAAACATCCCTAGTAAACAATAACAGATAACAAAGCTCCAAATCAATAAAATTAACGCTCAGATTCAATATATATATATATATATATATTGCCTTCTTTTATTCGTAAACTACATAGTTCTTTCTTTGACCTTTTAGTCTCATTGCATGACAACCTAATAGTGCTACTAGTAATGAATAGGATTCAGAATCAGTAGGCTTCTGGAATTTTGTACACAATTCCTACTGATACGTGTTGGAAGTCTTCCTTCAAATAATTTAGGGTCTGTTTGGTTTTATTTTCTTTTTTATTTTTTATTTTCATCATTTCTAAAATGATAAGAATTAATTATGTGATGTGATGTAGAAATAAAAATATATTTGAATGAAATGTTTGAAAATGTAATGATTATGTTTGAAATGTAATGACTATGTAAGTTGTAGGTGGATAGATATAAAAATAATGGAATAGAGAGAGAAAATATATAGGTTGTTGGAAAATGTGTTTTGAAAATAAAAATGTAAATTATATTGGGTGGAAATTTTTAAAAATTGATAATTTTTATTCTTGAAATAGTAGAAAAGTGAAAAAGTGGATTTGAAAATAAAACCAAACACCCCCTTACACAAGTCCACTAGTAGCTCTAGTAAAATCTATAACATAACCAGGCGTCGCTACAAATTCTCGATTGAAACTACAACAAATCAAAAAATTAAGGACATCAACAATACTGATAATTTCTCAAAAACGAAAAGGACAATATCGCATGGAGTTTTAGGGTTCTAAAAAAGTAACAATCGCAGCAGTACCGAATTGGAAAGAGGGAAAAGGACGGTAAGCAGCGACTATAGTTTTCCCATCGAGCGCCGCTTCGAAATCCTTCGCAGAGACGCCGTCAATGACTTTAGGATCGTCTGCGACTGTCGACTTCTTGGTCTTCTTCCCGACGCAGTGCTCCTCTAGCGCTCGACGCGCCGCCTTCACCTTCGGAAGCTCCGGCATTGTAGACCTGCAGTAAGACTACTACTGTACTGGGCTGGGTATGCGAAGTGTGCAAGTGTTGGGGTTCTACCGGGGTTTTCGCGGGCTCCTTTGCCAGTGCGATGGGGGAGCAATTTTTCGGAAAAGTTACTGTGAAGAAATTTTTATATTTATTAAGGACTAGTTTGATTGGATTTTTCTTATTTCAAGATTATTTATTATTTAATAATTTATGTTATTTTTTATTATTATAATATAATTTAATTGATATGATTAATATATTTATGACAAATAATAGATTATACATATAAATACGGATTTTTATATCCATATGAGCCTAAGTGTTATTATTATTCCAATCAAATAAATAATAAAATAAGATAAAAAAATATTATATTCCATCTTATCATCTCAATCAAATTAGTTCTAAATATTTTTAAGTACTTTTCAATTCAAAATTTACATGTCATCAAATTTTTATCTAAAAAATTGACAAAAAAATTATAACAAAATTGCCCTTGATTTCATACATAGAAAATTTTAGGCTATGTTCACTAGCATTTTGGAAAAATTTATCCCAACTCTCAAAATAATCCCAAAAAATATACACATTTTCCAATTATTTTTCCAAAATACAAAAAAAATTATACTCAAAAAACTCTCAAAATTCAATTTCAAAAAGACCCTACACATTACCCTAGCCCTACCTAACACTCAAGTATATATATATATATATACACACACACACACACCATCAAAATATATATACATATATATTACATAAAAAAATAATTTCTTCCTACAAACCCAACAAAAAAGTAACTAATTTAACATTTATAGTAAAATTTGTCCCCCCACCAAAACATTGACAAACAAACAACTCATTCTCAATTTATTTTCCCTATTTCTCCAAAATATAAACAAACACTTGACACTTTTTTCAAGTTTTCTTCCAAAAACTCATTCTGCCAAAAAAAAATTTAAAAAATGGCCAAAATGTTAGTGAACAAACCCTTACTTGATTTTTTTAATAGAGATTTTTTTTCTTGTGCGTTTTTCAAATTGATTTGTATCAATAATGGATTCAATTTTAACATATTTTATTACTGGATAAAAATATTTTCTGAATTTTCAGATATATAAATTATTGTGAAGATATTAAAAATTGAATAAGCTAAAAAAATCTAAATTTTTATAGGTCAAATAAGTTTTGCTGCTATTAAATAATACAGTTAAAAAATTTAATTTAAACTTAAATATCAGTAGAAAGAAAACGTGAGAAGTTTAATGGTAATCTTGTTCAGAAAAAAGGTAAAAGTAAATTATTGAAACTTTTAAAATGAAAATTTTGCATGTTATAATTTATTTTGAGAAGTTTCTAGGAATTTTTTATTTTTAATTTCCCAAAAATTATATTTTCATGTTTTTTTTTTATTTTATTGACCTAATTTCATGTTCATTTTATGAGATATTTTTTCAAAATTATTTTGAGAAGATTCACTCACTGATTGTATTAAAAAGTTAAAATTTATGCATATTTCTAAGGACTCATTTAGTTTTATTTTCAATGCCCATCTTCATTTTTATTTTCATATATTTTCAAAAGTTGAAAAAGTGGTTATGTTATGAAAATAAAAATGATATTATATTTGAATGTTTTGTTAAAAAGTAATAATTACTTAATTAGAATAGGTATATAAGTGAAAATTTAATTGATTTATATTATTTAATATTTAAAAATATTTATTATATATGTATATGTATTAATTTTAAAATGATAGTGGATTTTAATTTGATTGATATGATAGGTTTAGAAAAAATAAAAAATGAAATAAGAAATATTTTCAATGAAAATGAATAAAAGTTGATGACTTCCAATTTTTAATTTTCAAATAGTAATTCAAAAAATAAAAATAGAGATTAAATATGAAAACAAACATACCCTAAATTGTCAGATTTGATCTATTAGTTGACTTTTCATTTACAATAGCACAATGGATTACTAGTCATCGTATATAAAATGAAAATCATTTTCTGAAAATTTAATAATGGACAATAAATTTTTGAAATAAATATATAACTTTCAAAAATTAAGATATGTACTTCAAAAATACAGATTTCATTTACATAAAATTATATAAATATCCAGTAATAAATAAAATGAATACATTTTTTTTAAATAAAAATTACAATATATTTTGAAATAATAAAATCATAATGTTATTACTTTTATATGAAACAAAAATCTCGCGGAAGATTTGAATAGCATAATTTTTTTTAATTTTTTTTTTTAGGGCTTTGCCCTTGGGTCAGAGACAGAGCCCTTCAAAAAATTTCTTTGCCTGGGCCGAGCCTAAGCCTAAGGTATGGTTGGAAATAGTTCTCAACCAGGAATAAAGGTTGTCAATGGATCGAATTTTAATTTAGATTCGATCTGAATTCAATTTGAGTTTTAAAATTTTTATTTAATTAAAATATCTAATTGATCAAATTTAATCATAAATATTTGTAATCCGATATAAGTGGATCGAATATGGAATTAAGTAATTTGATTCGTTAAAAATTCGAATTTGAACTTTAATATTTTTTATTAAATTAATACTCTTATATATAATATTAATAAAAAATTTAAAATAAAATCTATTTATTATATTGACCTAATATTTATATTAACATCTATATTATACTATTTATATCGAGTCTTCAATCTAAACAATAAGAGGAATATTTATAAAATATGAAATATAATAACATACAATAGTTCATCTATGCATTAATATAATGTGACATAGAAATTTGGTATTTAAATATTTAACTTTTGGACTAATATATAATAAAAAGTTGTTAAAAATTCAAATAATGACATAAATTAATTTATTTTATAAATACAATATTTTTATAAAATTCATAAGGAAAAAAAGAAAAAAAAAAGTAAATTGAGTTGAATTTTTTAATCAAATTTTGAATATCCATCGGATTCGAATTTGCACCCATTGACATCCCTATCAATAACTGCCCAAACTTTGAAAATGTTCCCCCCACCCGTTTACTTTTGATTTAATGAATCACAAAGAATACAAATTATTATATTTATACACATATTTTTCATATCTATTTTTTATTTTTACACCATTTTCCACATATCAAAAAATAAAAACAACCAAAAGCTAAAATTATGATTTTAATATTTAACTTTTTGGCTACTACTTATTTTGATTTGAAATAACGAATCGAAATATTGAAAAGAAATCAATAATAATTGAATCAAATTGATTAATTTAATATAACATTATGATGTACCAAAATTTCAACTTGATTTCACCTCACAAAATGTTCGAAATTACTATCCTAACAAAGCCAGTGTCCTTGCCCTCCAGCAATGGGGACGCGATAAAAAAACTTGAAAATTTTGAAAAATTAAAAAAAATAATTTGTGAAACTCAAATGAATAAAATTTAAATTATAATTGGTTAATCTGAATTTAATCAAAATTCAAACATAAATTTCATTTTTATTATTTAAAAAAACTAAATTATATTAAGGACATCAATTAATAATAAAAGGGATATTGATAAAATGTCAAATATAATAATATATAATAGTTCATCTATGTATTAATATAATGTAAAATATTAATTTAGTATTCAAATATTTAACTTTTGGACTGATATATAATAAAAAATTGTTAAAAATTCAAATATGACATAAATTTACTTTATAAATATAATATTTTTATAAAATTCAAAAGGAGAAAAAGAAAATCGCGTTGGATTTTAGTCGAATTTTGGATATCTATCTGATTCGGATATGGTAATGACTAACAAAGGTCTTATGGGATTTTGGATGGAATTCAAATATAAATTTTGATAATCGAATTCGAATTCGAATATAGCAGATCCAACCCATTGACAACCCTAGCTGTAATTGTCCAAATTGTGAAAATGTTGCCTACCCCACAACAACACAAAAAAAAAATCGTATTACATATAATTAGGGTGTTTGTAGTTTGATAAATCAATTGGATGGAATCAAAATTGAAACTTTATATGACCTAAATATAACAAATTTTTGGTTTGATATTTAAAATTTATTTTATTGGAACTTAATATTCAGTTTACTTTTGATTTAATGAATCATAAAGAATACAAATTATTATGTTTATATACATATTTTTCATATCTATTTTTCATTTTTACACCATTGTCCACCTATCAAAAATAAGAACAACAACTAAAAACTAAAACTACGATTTTAATATTTAATTTTTTTACTACTACTTATTTTGATTCAAAATCATGAATTTACATATTAAAAAAATCAATACTAATTGAATCAAATTAATTTGTTTAAAATATTACAAATGACAAAAATTATTCTTACAATAATTCAATAGTATCCAATTATTATATTCTGTTTACTTTTGATTTAATGAATCATAAATAATACAAATTATTATGTTGATATACATATTTTTCATTTTTACACCATTGTCCACCTATCAAAAATAAAAACAACAACTAAAAACTAAAACTACGATTTTAATATTTAATTTTTTGACTACTACTTATTTTGATTCAAAATCATGAATTTAAATATTAAAAAATCAATAATAATTGAATCAAATTAAAAAATTTAAAATATTACAAATGACAAAAATTATTCTTACAATAATTCAGTAATATCCAATTATTAAATCAAATAAATGAAAGTACAAACTCCACAACCAGATGCACATAAGGTGCACGAAGGAACCCATTCGAGTTCGAATTTGAAACCTTTCACATAACAGGAGAGACTTATGTCAGTGGATAATAATCAAATTAACTAATTCAATATAACATTTTGATGTATTAAAATTTTAATTTGATTTCACCTCATAAAACGTTCGAAATTACTATCCTAAGAAAGCCAATGTCCTTGCCCTCTAGGGACAGGGACACGATTAAAAATTGAAAAAAAAAATTGTGAAACTTAAACGAATAAAATTTAAATTATAATTGGTTAATCTGAATTTAATCAAAATTCAAACATAAATTCATTTTTACTATTTAAACAAAACCTCGTCCAAATTATATTAAGGACATCAATTATAATGTTGAATATATATTAAATACTACCACGTTTTTCTCTTTAATAAATGTCATTGTACAATATTCCAATATTTAATTTGTAACATGTTTCCAACTAGCCCAGTCCAATTATCTATTGACAAATATAAGAAAAGGTCGAAAAGAATTTGGAGAATATTTGATTCCTATTGGGTGGGTATGATTAATTTTAGATTCCAAATCAATCAACTTTATTAAAAAATTATTATCTTATATTTATTTTAATATTTCAGTAATGATTGAGATTTAAGAAGATTATGGAGGTTGTCTATTCAATTACTTGGTCATATTAACAATAGGACAATTGAATTTCTATCGTTGATCCAACATTTGCATTCTTGGCACCTTCGGTAGACAGTATACATATGCTTGGCGAATTTATTTAAAATATTTTATAAGCTTCTATTTTTTATAAAATATTTTTAAAATTTATAAAATATTAAATTTTATTTTAGAAATAAATTTTTGAAGTGTTTGGATAAAATAAAAATTTAGGCAATGTTTGGTTATATTTTTACGTGATTTTAATATGTATTTTGGGAGAATGAATATTGAAAGTGATATGGGAGAATGTAAAAGGTTTTGTTGGAAAATGTAATGAATTTTTAGTTATATTTTGGGGAATAATTAAAAATTAGTTTTAAAGAGTTTTGGTATATTTGTTTATGTTTTGAGGAGACAGTTTTCATTCTAACAATCAAATCAATGTTTTTTTATTAGGTTTTTGAGATGAAAGTGAACTTGAGTATTTTTTTTATTATTAAAATAATAATAAAATATATATGCATGTATATATTGGAAAATGGAAAGTTTTGGTAATAATTAAGGATATGAGAAGGTATTTTGGGAAACTAATTTTAAGTGTTTTGGATGAAAAATGAAGGTATGTTTAGTTATGTTTCTCCAAAACAATTTTGTTTTAGGAAAATATAACCAAACATTCCCTTAGAACTTATAAGATGTTAGTAATAATAATTTTATAATCAACATGGTTTAAGTTATAAGATCTTATTAAAGTTTAAAAAATAAGTTAGAGTCTCGTTACATTTTAGAAGAGTTTATAACATCCTAACATCTTATTTTGATAATTTATACTATTTATTTAAATTTTTTTATCAAAAACTAATATTTTATAAGACGCTTTGAGGAGTTCATAAACTCACCAAAATACCCTTTAAATATTTCCACATAATATAAAAACTTTTGAACTTTAACATATATTTTAGTATTTTATTTTATATAAAAGTATGTCCCCTTCGTGTTTAGTAACTTATTTTATTTATGAAAAAAAAAATTGAAGAAGAATATTTTTCATCTACAGATAATTTGCTAGCATTTTTTCAAAACCTATGTTTGAAAATTTATAAGTGTGGATTGATTTCTCTTTCCCAATGTGATTTATATGTTCTTTTACTTTTGTCGTTTCCTTTTTTTGGCGTGAATTTTTTTTTGGAAGGACTTAGATTTTTGGGGAAAGTCTCTATCAATACTTGAATAATGTGTTACGTTAAGTCATCCGTTAATATAGAATCTAACATTTATTCAAAGATTGCAATAATGCATGTGATCTTCAATGTGAATATGTCTCGAATTTCGAAGAGAAATAGACACAAAGGGAAGGAAGAAAGGGGCAAATACAGGCCCCTATATCACCATCTCCACATGGTAAAAGAAAACAAGGGGACCGTATGCATAAAAATATGATGAATGCAAGCATCGTCACATGTATCAATGTAAATGAGATGACACTATTTGTGAATTATTCTTGTTTGATTCAGTGAAAATTCAAAAGTTCGAGCTGAGCTAAATTCGAGCTCTTAATTAAGTAGGTCGAGTTGAGTTCAATAGTATTCGGTTCGAAACACTCGTGAGTCTAACTGAGTTTATATATATATATATATATAATTTAAATTCAAGCTCACATAACAAGGCCCATAAAGAAAAAAATGATGATGGTGGTGGTGGTGGTGGTGGTGGTGGTGGTTGTGGTGATGGTGGTGGTGATACTAATGATTTATCTTTTTTGTTTTTAGAAAAATAAGAAAATTATTTAAAAAGTTTATAATTATAAATTTTATTTCGAATCTAAACAAGCTTAAGTTAATTTAAGCTTATATGAGCTCTAGCTCATCCAAGCATATATAAATTGAGCTTTTATGCTTTTGTATGATAAGTCTTATCGAGGCGAGCTTGATAATCCTTGTCTGAGCCTTCCTCTATTCCAACGAGTTGAATTTGAGCTCAGTTGTTTAGGCTCGACCGAGTTCAAGTTCGAGTACGACCTCGAACTCACGAGTTCATAAATGAGTCGAGCAATCACAAATCAAAAATTTGAGAACTTGGAAATGTCTATTTTTAAAAAATAAATAAATAAAGAGATAAAAAAGTCAAAATATGATTTCTAAGAACCTACTAAATTTAGACTCGACTCGATTTACTTACACCCCAAATCACATATTGGTAATTTGGTAAAAGAAAACAAATGGACCATATGCATAAAAATATGACTAATGCATCGTTGCATGTTAGTAATTTTTATTCAGTGGTCTCACATATTAATAAAATTGCATATGGATGGAGAGTTTTATTAAATGTATTTACTTATGTGTTTTAAAAAAATGTGTTCATAACTAAAAATAATTGACCTGCAGTATATTTGGGGTTATGTATATTAGAATCAAAACTTGTCAATTTTTTTACTGCATACTTGAGATTGAATAAATCTCAAGACAACTTTCAGTCTTTCACGGCTTAAAAACTACAAACCTCAAATTATATTATTATTATTATTATTATTATTATTTCGAATGGCTTTACAAAATTGTATTAGGTTGAACGTTTATTGTTGGGCCAAATATTATAACTATTAAGAAATATGTAATTTTATTTTCTTATATATTTGATAGTGCAAAACACTTTACTATGTTATGGACGGCGGTTGGCCTTGCACCATTATGCTACAGATAATATGAGGTGACTGTACTGTACACTATAAAAAAATATAGTATTAGTGATAAAATAATACGTGATTATGTAAAACTTATATAACTAATGATATGGATCAAGTCATAATAATTTTTGTTTTGTTACTATTGATATTTTTTAAGTGACAAATCATTTTTATTTTATCACAATATGACTCAATGGCGACAAAAACTAATGTGTTAAGTTATCACAATTAACAATTAGTAATACTCTTATTGTGTCATTCAGTGATAGTAAAAATTATCACTATAATTTGTGATAAAAATTTTATTTTCACTAAGTTGTTATCATATTTGCGTAATACTCTTATTGTGTCATTCAGTGATAATAAAAAATTATCACTATAACTTGTGACAAAATTTTTATTTTCATTAAGTTGTCATCATATTTGCGTTACTAATTGTCAACCATGACAATTTAAACATCATCTTTGTCATTATTTAGTTTGTAAAAATTATTAAGGTGACAAAGACAAATATTTTTCATCTAATATATTATAATTAGTGTTAATATTTGTATTGTCAATTATTATTTTATCACTAATTTATTTTTTTCTTGTAGTAATAATAAACAACATGAGTGGTAAAATTAATTCTCGAACAATTATATTCTCTCGAAATGAAAGGATAATCTTGATAATAAATCTCAACAAAATGTTTTTGCAATATATTTATAGTTGAGGACCCACAAATCAGTTCAAATAGAAAATGTTGCCATTCAATTTGAAATAATTGAGTTTTATAGAAGCTGACAAAACATTTCTTATCTGGTGGTCGATCATAAAAGGTTTGAATTGAGAATGAGGATAATTAAGGACAGGAAAATAAGAGGCTTTAATCAAATAATATAATGCAATTTAGTGCAGCAGAAGATCATTTATGCCATGATTGAAAATTGATGTGATGTAATCAATCATAAAAATATAAAATTTTAATTTTATTATAATTGAAACTTTATATATATTTTCAAGCTTCGATAGACTCAACAAGTTGTCGGCTCTAATCGCTCTCAAGCGATCTGTAACACCCCACCTTTTAAAACTCTCAAATTAACTTATTGTTTAGAATGGAATAAGTAATTTGACAAAATAAGTTATTTGATAAGAAAATTAGGTCTTAATAGGTTATCAAATATTCAAATTAAATTTATTAGGGTCCCAACATAAATATCAAAATTCAAGGACTTGATTGTCCAAAATTAGAAAATTTAGAGACCAATTTGAGGTTTATACTTGATTTATATATGTCAAGAATTATTCGTTGGGAAAAGAACTTATATACAGTAAATATAATATTATTGCTTGATTGTTCCTGCTTGAGGTGGAGGATCTAATTTGTTCCTTTGTGCGGTTTTGTTTGTAAAGAACTTATCATTAAACTCATGCATCGACTTCACGATATCATTTAGATGTTCCGTACCATTTCCTCTCTACATGCTCGAACTTGGTATATCGTTCTATATTGTTACCTATTCCATATATTTATTCTGCGACTCTTTCATTGGAACTTGATAAATTAGTTGAACATCTTATACTATGCTATTCTTGAGAAATCGATTCATCATCCGTACTTTTTTATTTTCAACATACATATTAGTGAAATGTTCCGCATGACTCCTTTCTCTAAAGGTGGCCCTTGAACAATGATTTGAAAATGATATTTTTTGAATAATACATCCTATTTGAAAGAATCCTGAAAAATACCATTTGGACTTCGAATTTTTGATAAGCTCACATGAACTGGATTTTGAATATATTGATTGAACTACCGAACTTTCAAAGGTTTGAAACTATGATTTGATTAATTTGTTCCAAACTTAATCGGCAAATTTTATGATACTATATTTGAGGCAGTCTTGTTGACTGGCCTTTGTTAATCTATATTCCCTGCGATGAGGTTTTACTATCTAAGTTTGAAATTGTCTTGTTTCATATGGTGATTGTAGGGTGTACCTTGTGTCAGCTGTTGGGACTTTCTTGCTTATATCTATGATTGATATTATCCTTGGGAGACATTTTGAGCCTATAGGACTGTTTGCCAGGACGATTGGACATATTGGACTATTGGTGGCTGGTCTACCGCCAGAACCTGATTTGTGATCTTGACTTTGGGACAGTTGGAGGTTGGCTATTGCTTGAAGCTTGAGTAGTGAGGATAGATCCTACTGATTTGTACTACACATGTTGTTGGTGAGTTGGCTGCTCATCAAGGCAATATAAAGTACTATTACACTAACGTTGGGAATCATAAGGAGAAGATCATCCCACAGTCGGATTCATGAATATGCTTTTACAGCTGGTTTTATGAAATGTACAACTGAATAAGATCCAAGTGTTAATTCTGAGCCTCTTTACAATTTAAAACCTTCTTGTACACTCGGTTCTTTAAAATTTGATCTAGCTCTTGAGTTTTGAAATATGAAATTTTCCATGATATATATTATAAACTTGACATGTCTCTTCGCCGCTGTGGGACGGCGTGGAATTAGCTCATAACATATTTTTCCTCAACTCCATTCCTTGATTCTGTGAAATTTGTCTATTATTTAAAAAATTGTTCCCTTGGCATTTAATTGTAGTTGTTTATACGTTGAACCAATGTTGTTCTATACAACATATTCATTGTTATTACTATTCATGCATATTGATCATTACCTCACTAAGTCATTCGAACTTACTCTCTTTGTACATTTTCTTTTGTTCTTTGCCCCATATTAAGAAATAAAGAGTACCATGAGCTTGGGCCACATGGTGTATACTCTAAATAATGTTATCAAGGTATCTATAAACGATAAGGATATTATGTCTATGTATGCTTCTAATGTACTAGTGTGTGTTTGTCAATAGACTATCATCTTTATCTTCTGATGAAGTGTGATAGGCTAAAGCTTGTGATATTTGATGCGAGTCTTTGGGCGATTGTAACATTATGGAAACTCAAGGTTGGCTTGCAATTAGTAACATGACTAGTTGACCTAGATGTTATTCATTAATTATGATCTTGCTTATCACTTGGGTTATTATGGAACTATTTAAATTGAGAATTTTGGATGTATCTTATTTTACATTTGGAAAAAAAATCTGAAAAAATCCGATGGGGGTAGCATCCCAGATGGGGTATTACACGATTTATTGAACCTGTCAATAACATGAAAAGACACAAATATATGTATATATACAAGAAACTTATACACACACATGCACAAAAAGAGTTAATAATTTTCGATTGTAACAAGGTCTAAGTGATTTTCGAATAATATTAAAGGAGTTGTTATTATTATTATTATTATTATTTTTTTTTTTTCCCATTTCTTGGTTTGCTGTTTGATAATATCTAATCCTCCTATCTATCATCAAATGGAACTTGAGAAATTTCTTAAATAAGTCTATTAACTATAGAAATTTTAATTTGGTAAAGAGAAATTTGAGAAAAACAAAAATTAAAAAAGATAGGAAAAACATACTTTACCAATTATTCTGAAATAGAACATTTTCAAGAGTACGAGAATTTCAACCTTAAAGTATTACACGTGAAACACGCATTCATCGATAAAGTTTATTTTTTAATAATTAATTTAATCCGATTAATGTAGTTGGATGATTTCGTTAATTATAAGTTAGCAAAATAAGTAAATATCTAGGTAAGTCTTATCTGTGGCGTTCATTTCAAGAAATAATCCTTGACAAGTAGGTTATTAACTAATAAAAGAAATAATAATAAAAATCTATAATTCATTTTTTTTTATTTAAATTTTACAAGATAGGCGTGACATATAAATTACTTTACCATTATTTTAATAGAGCTAGTTAATTTCCAGCTACATCCATATTATATTTTTAATTGAATTTGAGTTGTTTGAGAATGGATCATGTTCATCTTGAGTGCAAAATCATTTAATTTTCACTAAATATAGAGAAAAACTATTTGTACATACCGATATCTTGTTGACTTACTTAAATATTATTTTATATTGTTAATTAAATACCATCAACAAAATGATTTTTGCCCCTCATGATAAAAAAATATAAGCATATGTTTTTAAATTTTAAATTAATTAATTATAAAAAAATATATCATTCATAATATAAAAATATTAAATATCACTAAAAGTTTATTATATAAATACTCTAATACTCACATTACGGACAAAAACCTGCTGAGTGCATGTGGCCCAATGGCATAAGTTTCTCAAATAATATAGAAAGTCAAGGATTCGAGCTCGAATAGACTCTAGATGTGCGTGTGTATAAATAAATTAAAAAAAAAATTACGGACAAAAGCCCAAAACCATGTGATTGTGTGTATATTCACACTAAAAAATATAGCCATTCGTGGTTCTCACATCAATTCCATGATCTTCTTATTTATTCTTATTGAATCATGACAGAAAGCAAATCCAAGTAAAAAAATTCATATTAAGTTCAAGGATGATTTTATTTGATTTGACGACTTCGACAACACGAAAACAACTTGTATTTGTTATGTTGAAAAATGAAAATTGGAAATCAAGAAAAAAAAATCAAAATATCATATAATTTTCCTAAACTTAGCATGTAAATTAATTTAAGATAGATAGGAGGTAATTGTTGTAAAATGTTTTCATAAATAGTTCATCAATTACAAATAAAACTTCATTTTTCGATAAATTTTTCTGCATATATGTAGAAATTTGTCGCAAATTTCTTTCTTTTCTTTTCTTTTTTTAATTTCTTTCCTAAAGAAAAAGAAAAAAAAAGAAAGACTAGTGATCGTATTAGTAGATTATTTATATAAGACAACATTAGTCTTCGCTCTAGGTCTCGTGCTCTTATGGTCTATTTGGTTTCATTTCTAAGCCCTCTTTTCATTTTTTTGTAGGAATAAAAATTAAAAATAAACACTTTCTCACAATTTTCAGCAGAAAAAGTACATATTTTCTTTTCAAAATCCATTTCTAAACCTACCATATTATCCTATTACACATCAATCAAATTCAAATTTGATTTGATATAAAGTTACCCACTATTATTTTTAAATTAATAAAATATACATATATTTTAAAAAATAAATCTTTTTAAATATAAAAAATATAAATTAACATACTTTTCAATTCTACAAACTATTATAATCATTACTTTCCAACATTTCATCCAAATATATTTTCATTTCCAAATCACATCATATAACTAATTTTTCAACTTTTAAAAATGACTGGAAATGAAAATGACCTCTGAAAATAAAACCAAACGGGCCGTTAGCCTCTTCATAGGCTTATTCTATGCTTGTTGGAAGTGTTAAGCTTAGTTTAATAATATCGACTTTTGCTACTACTTTATTTTTTTATGTTGACTACTACTTTACTTGTTTATACTGCAACACTTTCTTCTTCAGTTAGATAATGAATAGAAAGACCTCCGCTCTCCCTCTGCTCTCAATCTCCTTATGAACTTTGAAATGGACAAGATACGACGCAAAAAGACAGGTCAAAAAATTTTCCTACGTACATTTTATTGGAGTTTGTAATGAATTTTACCAATTGATTTTACCACAATTATTTCCCTTGTGAATTAAAAAATTATCATTTTGTTTATTATTTATAGTTTGTGAAGGTCTTTTTCCATCGTAAAACATTAGAAAATACAACGTATAGAATCTTTTTTTTTTAAATATTTATTTTAGATCATTTATACATAAATCATGTGCATAATTCACAAGAATCCCATTAAATTGTGTAATTTGTATCACTCTCTCAAGATCAATGGCATTGGAACCTTCTATTAACTATATCTTTAATCGGCTGTTTTGCAAGGCATTAAGAGACAAATTTTGCCCCCCAGCACATATATAGCTTGGCCTTGTACAAGAAATATTTATTACAACTATATAGTTGTTCCAAGTTCATGTCTTTAGTCCATGGCGAGACGTACTAATTGAGAAATCATAGCCAACACAAACCCTAGGACGGTCTTCCCACATTGGAGGATCCGAGAAAATTATTGCTTGTCATTTTTAACTTAAGTCTTAAGATTCGAGAATTGTCGACTTGTTATATTTTTAAATTACATTTCTATGTTTCTTACAAGAAATTTATTTTCTTTAAGAGTATATAATATTATCTTCAAAGGTGTATAAAGAATGTTCTTTGTAGTCTAGCTATTGTCACAAAAACTAATATATAATATAGTAAGGGTTTGTTTGCTTTGAATGATGTGATTAGAAATTATATATAAACAAATTGATACATTTTATAGGGCTGCAAACGAGTTAAGCCGAGCTCGAGCTCAAGCTTTACCTCGAGTCGATCTCGAGCCATTTTTATGTAAGCCGACTTGCGAGCTGATTTATATTTTTAATAAATATTTTTAATATTATTAGTATATAATATATTATTAATAATATATCTTATATATGAATATTATATGTATAATATATATATATATATCAAAAAGAAAAATAATATACTACTAACCTAAATTCAAAATAAAAATAAAAAATAAAACTAAAATATTTTAATTTATAAATGTTAATCATTAAATATTTATCATTTTATTAAAAAAATTTGAGCTCGATCTTACAATATTTCATAGTTTATATACAAATTCGAGCTAAGCGAGCTCGAACTCAAGCCAAATTTATATATTTCGAGCTCAAGCTCGAGCCAGCAAAATTTTCCTCGACTCGACTCAGCTCGTTTGCAGCCCTAACATTTTAAGCCCATTAGAATATAGTTTTTTAATTTTATACTTTGTTGGTAAGATTAATATATAAATAAATTAAAATATAATATATAAATTTACTATTATATCCTTTATACTTTTTAATAAGTTTTTCACAATTTCCTCACTCTTTCCCATTTTTAGGAACAAAGTTTAATTGAAAATAAGATAAAAAATAGGTCCTATTTAATCTTTATAATTCTTATCACACCAAATCAAGCATTCCTCCCTTTAATCCATTTTTCAAAAGCAACAATAAATAATATTGATCCTAAAATTTATTACTTTTATCAATTGAAACAAATATTAGAAGAAAATTGATTAAATATGTATTACACTCAATCAAATCAAGCAAACAAAGGCTAAATGAAATCGGACTATAGTGATAAGGAGTTCTTGCATTACAGTAATTCGCCCCTTCACTCTATTACAAATACCTCATTTTATGGTACTTTTTTGGAAAGTTGAATTTATATAAGTTCTTTCTATTTAAGGGTTCAATTTATTTCTAGTTCTCATTATTATTTTTAATTTAGTTGTCGAACAAGTGTCCCTGAACACTTTTAATGTCTTTAATGATTTTATTTGATGATACAAATTGAAAATTTACTTCCGACTTTTATACCACCATCATTACGAAAATGTGACAATCTTGGAGCTATTTACCAACTCAACAAGTGCCCGTTTGGTATTGTTTTCGAACACTCTTTTTATTTTTTTATTGGAAATAAAAATAATATAGTATCAACTTTTCATCTATTTTCATAAATATTTTTATTCTCAAAAAAATTTTCAAAACACATTATTATACACTCTCAATTTTTATTTTTCATCACTTTTTATTTTTTTCATACTCACATTTGTACGATTTTTAATATAAAAATACTATATTTTTCAAATACATTTTATTTTCGACTCTACATAATCATTATATTTTAAACAAAACCTCCAAACAAAATTTTATTTTCAAATTCAAATTTATAACAAAATTTTTACTATTTATTTTTATTAAAAAATGAAAATACCTTTAGAAAATAAATACAAATGGGATGCCCTTCAAATGGGGCCAAAACTAAAGTCTCAAAATCACCCACAACTAATATATGAAGAAACAAAAACTAATTAAGATGCCAACAATTGATAAAACAAGAAGCCCGGCTGGAGGAAAGAGAAAACCGAGTGCCACGTGGCAACAAACCAACGGTCACCTCCTCAACCCCACCAATTCTTGTTTGTGCCCTAATGCATGGGCTACACTTAGCTCTTAAAAAAGGGGGATCACATGTATGGTGTAGAGAGAGAAACAAGAGAGAAAAACACATGATAGTGTGTGTGTGTGGTGGGATTAGATAATCAAGGGAAGCAAGAAGGAGAGGTCAGGATTTATTCATACAAAATCCTCTTCCATAAGGTAAAACCCAAACCCCTTATCCTATCTTCTTTCCCAAACACACACAAGATTTCCTTCACCACTTTCTATCCTCCAAAAGCTCAAAACCTTTTCCATATTTCTACTCCACAACTTTCTCCTCTTTGTGCATGACTTCCAATATTTCTTAGCTTTCCCATTCTAAGATCAAAGTTTTATCTTTGTTAATTTCTATCTTTAGTAATTCTTCATTTATTGCTCTTTGATCAAAAAACCCACCAAAAAAAAAAAAAGACAGAAAAAAAAAATTGCACAAAAATGGCCCCAAGGTCAAGTAGGAGCAAGGGGAACAAATCCAAGAATGAGAAGAAGAAGAAAGAGGAGAAAGGTAAGAAATTAATTCCCAAACCCAATTCTAATATTACAAAATTATCTAATTCTTGAATATTTATTTATTTGTCTTTATTGGAATTCTTTCTTGCTCCACACAGTTGTACCAAGTGTTCTTGACATAACTGTCATCACCCCTTATGAAACCCAAGTTGTTCTCAAGGTACAACTCTCAGTCTCATCAATTTTGCATTTGGTTTTATTAAATTATTCATCATTGTTAAAACTCACTATTTGTTTGTTTTGGTGTAAAAAATGAAGGGCATCTCAACAGACAAGATTCTTGATGTGAAAAAGCTGTTGGCTGTTAATGTTGAAACCTGCCACCTCACAGAGTACTCCCTTTCTCATGAGGTATGTGTGTGTGTATGTATATATATATATATATATGTAAGCAACAAGTTTTTCACACACACACATTTGTGTGTCTGTGTGTGTATTTGGGTGTACTTGTTTACCCCCATTGACAAGTGAAGTTGCAATGAAATCTGTGAACAGGTTAAAGGACACAAATTGAATGACAAGTTAGAAGTTGTTAGCCTGAAGCCATGTTTGCTCAGAATGGTTGAAGGTAGGTACAAATTTCAAACCAGCAGGTGCAGCTATTTTTAGGTAGCCTTGGGGGGACACACCACACATAGGTAGTTTTCTAGTAAAAACATACATTAAAAAGCTTTGGTTTCTTTGTCTTTCTAATGATATTTTTCACACTCTATACCAAATACCACTGCAATTTTATGAATTCTCCTTTTTTTATAATATAATTTTTTACCTATAAATTAAATTTCCATGTAACAATATATTACCAATTCTTAATATGAATAATCATTTAAAAATAAAGAAAAATTATATTTCTTTTTTAGCTATTATCTAAAACTACATGTTAGCTAAAAAATGTAACTATGAAAATGAGGTAGAGGGAACTTTTAACTTTTTATTTATTTTTTCACACTTCCACACTGACATATCAAAAAGTTGTTAAGATTCAAATTTAAAACCTCATTCGTATAAAGGCAACTCCATTTGATTTATAGTCCACTCGACAAAAAATATTTATTTATTTATTTACCATATATTAATTTTTTCAATTGCATTTTTCTTTTTCGGATTGGGTTATTATTCTAATAATTACATATATATATTAATTATAATACAACCATATACTTATTTATCTGAGTCGTCTGTGACTTAATGATATAAGTCTCTCATATTATATAAGAAGTAAGGAGTTTGAGCCTGAATGAACTTTTTATGTACGTGTGTATAAATTAAAAAAGCATATATATATATATATACTTATTTAACTCCTCACGAAACTATAGTCAAACGGGCTTTCCAAGATTTTTTTAATGGTAAATAACATATGGCCATTAAATTATTAGTTGGGAAGGTATATCCCCGACCGGTTGCTGACAGTAGCAATTTAATTATTGCTGCTACAGCCTAAATGCACTTGGGCTCTTAGGCAATTTGTCATTTTCTTCTCGCTCTAAAGAAAACTCCAGAACCCAGGGGAGAAAACCAAAGGAAAATTTAAAAAAACTATTACTATTAAAATTTAAACTATATTTTAATCCCCATCCAAATATTGGAATACAGTATGAAAAACATTGGAGACTTATCATAAGAAAATGCGAGTTTGTCTGGGAGAAAGATCCCTTTACAGTACGGCGTCCTAATTATTTTGGAGTGATGCGCTGAAATACTTTGTATCGTAAGATAGGAGGGGGGCTACTATTAAAGGAAAAGTTAGTCATTTTTCATGTGATTTTAGGAGTACTCTTAAATGTTGGTGGTCCCCATTTTTGGCTAATAAAATTTTTTGGTACTCGTGGTATTTAATGGTGGCGTAAATCATAATTGTTGGTATAAAATACGTGGATGATAACAATATGATAAATTTAATTTTTATGATTTATATATTTGACATTTTAATTTAATTGGCTAGGTAAAAATAAGTTATTTTTTGTGTTTGGAGAATCATATAATTTATGGTGATTTAATGTTATGAATTGAAGTAGTTCTTCAGCTAAGATCTCTTTTTTCACGTTAAACTTCATGTGACATGATTTATTGAAATCCTCCTTTTTTAATGGATATTAGTGATTTTGACATATTATGTGGGTATTACAATTTTTATTATATAAAATAAATGTTTGTGTATTTATATTTCTTTTTAGTAGTAGTTCTATTAATGATTTTGATCTTTTTATTTATATTCTTTGATAAGTAAAAAATTATGATAAAGTTGTAGAGTGATAAAATGGCTTGTAACTCTACATAAGTTATATTATAAGGATTATAAAATAATAGTGAAGACATTTTAGAAAAGTTATTTGAAAATTCAACAAGAGAGGGTTGAAACCTTTTAAATAATATATTTCTTTTTTTATAGGAATTCTTTTAATAATTTCGATCTTTATATTAATATTTTTTTATAAATAAAAAATTATGATAAAGTGATAGCAGCAAGTTATAGAGTGATAAAAATGGCTCGTAACTCTACATAGGTTATAATTATAAGGATTATAAAATAATAATGAAAATATTTTGGAGAAATTATTTGAAAATTCAACAAAAGAGAGTTGAAACCTATTAAATAGTATAAAAATAATATTAGTACTCCTAAGAATATTGTATATAATTCCATTTTTACCTCAATTTTTTTATTTTTTTTTAGAACATCTTTTTTTATTTTTTTGGAATTGCAAACCGTCCATTTTATGTACTATTTTTGTCACAATATTAAAACATCAGGTGCTTCACAAATTACGAAAAATAATTATAAAATATATAGTAAACATTCATGATATATAAGAAATTTTATAATTTCTTCTTCTCCATGATAAATGCGATTTTACTTGTGGGTAGCTGAACACGTGCTCCTCGATGCAAGTCCTTGTTCTATTATTTCTTTTCACATTCCAATGTGCGCCATTTCCGCTAGCAATTATGAATGACATAAAATGTTGCGGACCTAAATCGTGTTTCACATAAAATATAATTGGTCAATTCTCACAGTACATCCACGTTGTCATTAAGTAATCATTAAAGTCGTGGGCGGCATGTATATGGGCAAACAATTGCCCACATTGTCCCTCGTTATTAACAAAACTGCCACTGTCAAACGCAGAGGACTACACAGATGAGTCACGTGCGGTGTCCCACGTGCGGAGGCTCCTCGACATTGTCGCGTGCACGACGCGCTTCGCCAAACCGAAGGGCGGCAGCGGCGGCGGGACGGAATCGCGTCCGAAGAAAAGTAAGATCCAACAAAGCACGGCAGCTGCGGCGTCGACGGATGGAGAATTACGTTCGCCGGCGGTGTCTGGGGGTTATGATATGGTGGCGATCCACCCGATTCCGAAGCTATCGGATTTCTACGAGTTCTTCTCTTTCTCTCACCTCTCTCCACCCATACTACGTGCGTTTATATTCTTTCCCGCTCTTTCTGTTTCAGAGTTCTTTCTTTATTTTATTTACTAGTCGTAATTCTTTTGCTTTTGACATTTGCAGATTTGAAAAGAGTGGAAAGTAAAGATGGAGAAACACGGCGAGATGGTGATTATTTCGAATTGCAGGTGTTTTATTTGAAATTCTTTCAAGTGTGGAAGTGTACTGTCCCAAAGTAATTATGAATGTGCTGCATTTATCAAGAATTCTTTCCATTTTTCTTATTCCCAGCAGTGAATTATTACTTCTTGATTAGTTGAATTTTGTTGCACTTCCTGGTCAGGTAAAAGATAGTCAATACTGTATGTTGAAAATAATTTGAGTTTGACAAAAAAGGCTGGACTTGTACGAAACTCTACTTCTTCAGTATAAAATGTTTACCAGAAGTTAGATAGAACAATTATTTTTCAGCTGACCTCGATGTTCAAATTTTGATTGTGATTTTTCTTTTTCTTTCTCTCTTTCTTTCCTTTGTTCTTTTTTTTTTTTTTTTTAATAATTTGGGGGAGGGGTTTAGTTTTTCTTAATTCTTTTTGTTGATTCTGGTGGTAAGTTGTGCTGGACGTCCAGAACCGACAATCATATGATATGTTTGCAGATAAAGATATGCAATGGGAAGATAATACATGTGATGGCATCAATAAAAGGGTTCTACACTTTAGGGAAACAATTTTTGCAGAGCCATTCTCTGGTGGATCTTCTGCAACAGCAAAGTCAAGCTTTTGCCAATGTGAGTGATCTTAATATGATTTTACTACAAAATCCAATATGGATATTTGGCAGGGTATATCATGTACAGTGGGATCATTGCATTCACTTCGTGATGCATTTTGTTTTTTTGTTTTTTGTTTTTTCTGCCTATCATTGCACTCATTGTGCTGAATTCCATTGTATCCAGTTTGTTTTGAGTTCTCAATTAGTACTGGCAATTAGCAAATAGATTCAGATACAAAGAGGCACAAGAAGCACACAGACAACATTGGCTTCATTTGTTCCACTGTTCAGTCAAAATTACTGTGCTAACCATGAAAAGTGTAGATCCTGGTAATGTTAAATATCTATATTTTATTTTAGGCTATAAGAATTCTAAAATTGAACCACATATAAAACGTTGATACCCAAATGATCAGATCATTAGCTGGCAGTTTAGATGGTAAGTTTTGATTCAAACAATTACAATGTTGTATTCTTGTATTAAAACCTTGTTGCAGTACAGGAGAATTAGTCTGATGTTTATGATGTTTATGTGCAGGCATATGCATCCTTGATGAAAGCTTTTGTCGAACACAATAAGGTGACTTTTGCTTTAACTTAAGTAACTATTATTAAATCAAGGTATTATCGGAAGGACAAATGAGTTGCAATTATGCTCTTTTCAGTTTGGTAACCTTCCATATGGTTTCCGTGCCAATACATGGCTTGCCCCTCCGTCCATTGCCGACTCTGGGTCACAATTTGTACCCCTCCCAGCGGAGGATGAGTATTGGGGAGGAAGTGGTGGAGGCCAGGGTAGATTAGGAGGGTATGACCACAGACCATGGGCTACATATTTTGCAATATTGAAAAGCCTACCCTGCAAAACTGAAGAAGAGAGAGTGGTTCGAGATAGAAAGGCATTTTTGGTTCATAATCTTTTTCTAGATGTCTCCATTTTTAAAGCTGTTTCATCCATACAGAAAGTGATAGATTCCACTGCTAAGGCTAAATCAAATTTTCCTCCGGGTTCAGTTGCGCATGAGAGTCGCACTGGAGACCTTTCTATTACAGTCAAGAGAGATGAGGCAGATGCAAACTTGAAAAGGGAATTGAAGATTATCGGCAGCAAAACATTCAGTGAATCTGCCAACGAAGTTTCTCAGAGAAATCTACTTAAAGGAGTAACTGCTGATGAAAGTGTAGTTGTAAATGTGAGTAACTTCTACTCTGACCACACAACTTTAGCTATTAAACAGTTTTGTTTCACAATGAATTCTTTGAAACTATTACTTGGCTCTATATTAAAATGATATATTTTAATGCCTTGCATTTTAAAGCCTGTTTTATGTCTGACAGAAACACGTTTTTGGATGCATTATCATACATCAGAATACTAAAAGATAAACATGGCAGGTCTGCCTATGTGTCAAAAATCTAGAACATTACCATCTGGGAGATCTAGTGTTTTCAATGCTCTTCACTCTGTTTATATTTCAAAAATTTAATGTGGATCAGATTTTATTTTGTAAATCTAATCTTGTAACTTCCCATGAGGAGAACAATATCTAAAGTAATCCGGCATTTCTGAACAAGAGGTCACATATTTCTGGTGGAAATAAATTTACCACCGGGTGGCTTTTCCTTAAGCATCAGGTCTCTTTTCTGATGCTACTTTATCTTCACATGCCAAATAAAATGAGCCAATGTAGTCCGTCTGAAACTGCATAACTTCCTTTTTTTTTCTTTTTTTTTCTTTTGTGTGTGTGTGTGTGTGTGTGCCTGCTCCCCTCCTACCCCCCTCCCTCCTGCAATACATTATTGTTTTCTTTCATTTTCTTAATAAATTTGTATGGTGCTGTCCACCCGAATCTTTTGGCTTGCCAATCATCAATTAAAGCCATGCTTTAAGTAACTTGGTTCTTTTTCTGCTGCATGCCAAATTAATGCATCCCAATAGTGAGGTCAGAATTTCATCCTACAAAAAGGAAGTGAGAGAAAGCCTAAATCTTCTCTTTGATTAATATAAAACAGAAACAACTTTAATGAGGTATTCTGTATTAGCTTAATATGCTTGCTGCTATCTGTCTAAGGCTGGAAATCCTTGGATTGCAAATACCGTTATCTAAACCAATCTGCATAATTAATCTCTCTTCTTTAGTTAGTTTGACTTTGTTATCTGTGAGAGTGATACGGTGTGCCATTTTTTGCAGGATACTTCATCTTTGGGTGTTGTAGTTGTAAGACAATGTGGCTACGCTGCAACAGTCAGGGTTGTTGGAGATGCTAAAAAGGGAAAGAGCCTTTTACAAGATATTGACGTTGAGGACCAACCAGAAGGGGGGGCCAATGCACTTAATATTAACAGGTTAGAATATTTATCTTATCTTGTTGCAAATGCTTACATAAAGGGTCTGACTGTTGATAAATCATGATAATTGATGTCTAAAGGGTTCCTTTTTTAGTCTGCAGTTGTTTGCATCTGCGATATGTAGAATCTAGGTATGCGACATTATAATTGACTAGCCTTTGCAATGATTGATACTGAATAAGTGGCTAATAAATGAGAGAGAAGTGTTACCACTTTTACCTCTCTTGTAGTTTGCTGTCTAATCACCAGAAATACCTAAGCGGGCTTGCTTGTTGGATTTGTCAGTGTCATAAGCATGTTGTGAGTGTTAGAATGAAGTTGCTGGCTCAGAAAAGTTGGCTTACCTAAGTTGTTAATTCTACCCTTTATATCATTCTGATGTATCCATTCTCTTCAATTGCCAGCATAATTTGACAATGTGGATTATCCATTGTCTCAAGCAGACCAAAATTATGTTTTTGCGTATCTTGTAGTGATAGCGGAATCCCAGGGATTATATGTCACATTAGATGGACGGAATGCTAATGATTATACCGGTTTTGGAAAGTTTGCTGTCTTTCTGTCAGTCAGCTAGTCGTATGCAAAATGAACTAATTGGAGATGTTTTACAGTCTAAGAGTAATGCTCCATGAGCAATGTTCTGAATCATCACTCAAAGGCCAAACGCTTCAGTCTAATTTGATGGATGTTGAAACTTCAAGACGTCTGGTCCAGAAAGTAATAGAGGATAGTCTGAGAAAGCTAGAGGATAACCCTGCTACAGCGGAAAGTTGTATCAGATGGGAACTTGGTTCTTGCTGGGTGCAGCATCTACAGAAGCAGGAAACATCAGCAGATAACAAGTCTGGAAGTCATAAGGATGATAATAAGGTTGAACCAGTAGTTAAAGGACTTGGGAAGCAATTTAAAATGCTAAAGAAAAGGGAGAAGAAAATACCCAGTGGTAGTGGGAATGATGAAGAAAATGGTGCTGGATCTGGCAGCCCAAACAATGAAAAGAACACGGAAGAGATAAAAATCTGTGAGTCTAACTATGAGTTGCTGAAATGTGTTCCTGAAGAGGCTTTCTTACGCTTGAAAGAAGCTGGGATTGGCCTCCATACAAAGGTATTGTTTTCTTCAATTCTATTAAGATTTGTGAAATATAGCAAATAACTCAATGATTGCTTGATTCCCCCAAAACCAATTGTTAGCCTCCAAGTGACTGAGGAATGGAGGCAGGTCAAAAAGAGGGAGAAGTAATGAGCAGTAATTAAAAGGAAAAGAACAAGCATAGGTTAAAGGGTGGCGATTCAATCACCCTACATGTATACATGTGATACATCACTTGACAAGAGTTTACATACTCTATTTCCTCTCTCTCTTTCCGTCCTCCGTGTTTGTTTGCTGCTACCTTTTTCCTATTAAGAATTTATAACAAATTACTCACCCTAGACTTCTGGTTTTTCCAGCTTAGCTGAGTAGCTTCTAGAAATTTATTGAATTGAAACTTCCACCATCAGAATAGTTGGCTTTATTAAAAAAATTCATTAAAAGACTGACATTTTGCTTGGATGCTATAAGATGTATAAATTCTCAATCTTCCACCTATCCAAACTGATTGTGGATTGGGGAGATATGGGCATTTGCTTTTCCTTCTCTCAGATATAAGGTTCCATATGGTTAAATGGAATTGGTTGTTGATTTGCCACTAGAAAAGAGGGCAGCAGCAAAATTTATCTGCCCACAAGATCAGTGCCTAACGAAATTTTGTAGTAGTGCATGTGGTTGGAAATTGTAAATCCTTGAAAGGGTAACTGGGACTTGACATTGTTGCAGTATTTAGAATACTTAACTTTCAATAAAATACGACATTCCATGATTACCCTGTTGAGGGGCATGGAGTAATATGCTGTTGTGGTTTTGACCTTCCCCAAAGCAAAACTAATCAAGTACTCTTAGTTTAATCTAATTCTGAGAGCACTTTGCAGTCCTTCTTCTTCTTCTTCTTCTTCTTTTATTTTGAAATATACTTCTCTATTATGTGTATTTACGGTTCACTGCCTCAACATGCAGTCAGCAGATGAGCTGGTCAAGATGGCGCAGGAGTATTATTATGGTGTTGCTTTGCCTAAGCTGGTATCATTTCACTAACATTTCAAATTATAATGAACGATTGGAATGTCACACCATTTGGGCCTGGTACTTTTTTAATCTATTATTTTTTCAGGTCACAGACTTTGCATCACTTGAACTTTCTCCAGTTGATGGTCGTACAATGACTGACTTCATGCATCTTAGAGGATTACAGATGCGCTCTTTAGGTCACGTGGTGGGTGAATAATCTCTAATTCTGTGTCTATGAGTGTGTATGTGCACGTGCTTGCCTGCCTTCTTCTGAAATTCTCATTTCTTTTTTCTAAGTTGGACTAATTAATTGCTTGAACCAGGTTGAACTTGCAGATAAACTTCCTCATATACAGTCTCTTTGTATTCATGAAATGGTTACTCGAGCTTTTAAGCATGTAGTTCGAGCTGTTATTGCTTCTGTTGAGAGCATGGATAACATGTCTGCTGCTATAGCGACAACCTTAAATTTCTTGTTTGGGTCTTGCAATGTCGAGAACAATGACCGAAGTGATCAAATTCTCAAATTACAATGGTTGAGGGCATTTTTGGCGAAAAGATTTGGATGGATACTGAAAGATGAATTCCAACACTTGAGAAAGTTATCAATTCTCAGGGGACTTTGCCACAAGGTACTGTAAGATAAATCATTGTACATCCTTGTAACTTGAAAGGATTTATTGAGTTCCTCTTTTTTTAGGTTGGATTAGAGTTGGTCCCTAAGGACTATGATTTGGAAAGCTCCACCCCATTCATGAAGTCTGATATCATCAGCATAGTGCCAGTCTGCAAGGTAGGAGCAAATGATCTTAGAAAAATGAAATTCAGTTTATTTTTTGATATGATGGGTTTTCAGTAATATTTCTTTTTACTGCATACTTTTATAGCATGTGAGCTGCTCTTCTGCTGATGGGCGAACTCTATTGGAGTCATCCAAGATTGCTCTAGACAAAGGGAAGCTAGAAGAGGCTGTAAATTATGGAACAAAGGTAGCATAATACTATTTGTATGTCATTTATTTATATACTGTTTTCATGTCTCAATATTGGAATTGTGTTTCACTTGAAACTGCAGGCTCTAGCAAAGATGATAGCAGTTTGTGGTCCCTATCATCGTACAACTGCAAGTGCTTACAGTCTTCTTGCTGTTGTTCTGTATCACACTGGAGACTTTAATCAGGTAAGAGAAAGTTTTACTGCTTCCCTTTGATTTATATAGCTTTTTCTGTACTAAATCAAGTATCTTGTCTTTTCTTTGTCCTTGCACAACCAATAAGAAACAAAATCTATAGGTCTACGAATGTGAAAGAAGAGTTTATCATTCCAGGGGTTAGAATACTTGCACAGTGATTGTGCTGCTTCCTTGGAAAATCATTAAAAAATGAAAGTTTTCCTTATGAAATATTATGTTGTTATGCTATGTGCTTTAGGTCAGTAAAAACAGGAGTTTAACTTTTAGATATATTGTTCTTAAGTTAGGAACTGAAAAGTATCTAACAAAGAGCTTTTCCTAAACCCCATCTTTGGTTTATATCTGCACCACTGCTCTGTCATTTCTGGATCTTATACATACTCGAATTTATAGATATTTTCTGGAATGCCATAGAACAGACTTTATTAAGAATTTTATAGCTTTAAACATCATGTTATGCTTTTACTCCTGAGAAAGCAGGCGCCGTGATATACTGAAGTCAGGACTGCATCTGTACTTAATTACATCATCATGTGACTAGCTAAGTTCATTATTTCTTGATTATTCCCGTACAGGCGACTATATATCAGCAGAAGGCATTAGATATCAATGAGAGGGAGCTGGGGCTTGACCATCCAGATACGATGAAGAGCTATGGGGATCTATCAGTGTTTTATTACCGTCTTCAACACATTGAATTGGCTCTGAAGTAAGTTGTTTGTGGAGGATTGTTCTTATCATTTCATCTCTAATTGTATTTTGTTTCTAAATCATGATCCTGTGGAAGTTATCACCTGGAAAAATCTAAATTCAATTTCTAAACTGAAGGCCATTCAGAAATTTTAATCAATCTTGTGTTTCATGTTATTCTGCTTTATGTAGAGTCAAACTTTCTTCGCAAAATATTTTGAATTAAGATTACAACAGAAGGTCATTTGGAATTCTGTGGCCAATCTTGTGATTCACGTTATCCTGCTTTATCTAAATTCTTTTTCTAAACATTTAGATTTTTACAATCAACCTTGTTGTTCATGTGATTCTCCTTTATCTAGAGCCATTCTTTTATATAAGATTGTTAAGAATTTCTTACCATGTAAGCGATTACTTCTTTTTGATAGTGGCTTACTCCTCTCCTTCCACTTCTTTCCAGTCATTTTCTCATTTGATGGCTAAAAGCTTTTCTCTCTCTCCTCTTGTTCGTAGTGTTTAACCTTAACTTCCTTAATTATGTTTATTCACGACCTTGGGCAGATATGTCAACCGTGCATTGTATCTTCTTCATTTCACTTGTGGGCTCTCTCACCCAAACACAGCAGCTACTTACATAAATATAGCTATGATGGAAGAGGGAATGGGGAATGTTCATTTTGCTCTCAGATATCTGCATGAAGCCCTTAAGTGCAACCAAAGACTATTAGGAGCAGATCACATACAGGTGTGTTCCACCATCTTGATATATCAAAATCAAACATGACAACCATCTGATTGGCAAACAAACTGCTTATTTACATGCACTAGATATTATGCCTCTTCTACTGAAATTTCTTAGACCCTATAGTTAATATGAAATTTGCTGTATCTGACAGACTGCTGCTAGCTATCATGCCATAGCCATAGCTCTTTCACTGATGGATGCATATACCCTCAGTGTGCAACATGAACAAACTACACTACAGATTCTTCAGGCTAAACTCGGAGCAGAGGATCTTCGTACTCAGGTTCACAAATTTTAACTCAGTTTTGTATCTATCATGAACTGCTATTGCTATAGGGCTACAAGTTCATAGGCTTTTATGATGTTTATGAAAGATGGGGAAAACATTGTTTTCAAATTTTTTGGGGTGTACTCGCAGTTTTCCTGCTTCGCAGCTGTGTGCTTGCTAAGTCCTCCATTGGAAGCTGTTCTGTTGGAATCGCTATTGCTATAAGTCTGAATAGTATAATTACATGTTCAGTCATGAATACAGTTTTCTCCTGGTTTCTTCCGCTTCTAGTTATTGGAAATCAGTGGAGATTTTTGCTTGATCATGACATTGATTTTTAATGTGAAAAGCACCTTCAGAATACGTAGATATGCTAACTGCGACTTACAAATGCATATCTCGTGTTAATTTGTTTTTGAGATTATGGGAGGTTGGAATTTAATATACCATGTACCTGCAGGATGCTGCCGCTTGGCTTGAATATTTTGAGTCAAAGGCCTTGGAACAGCAAGAAGCAGCACGCAATGGAACTCCGAAACCAGATGCATCCATTGCCAGCAAAGGTCACCTGAGGTATTGATATGGTATTTCCATAGTACGTGGTGTTGAACCTTCTATCATACCCTGGCAAACCAAACCCTTGACCCTGTTGTGCAGTGTGTCTGATCTCCTTGATTACATAAGTCCTGATCAAGAGTCCAAGGCTGCAGATGCTCAGAGGAAACGGCGTTCAAAGGTATTAGTTTTTGATTTGCCAAAAAAAAGAAACTTTCCTATTTGCAAATTTAAATTATTTGTTTCCATTTTAAGGTCTATGTGAGTGAGATCTTTTGGAAAAGACGACATATTCATTAATATCCCAGGAAGGATTTTTTTTGAAAATGTGTTTTAAATGAATGACACGCTCTTTTTCTATTTTGTTTATCATCTTTGCTCTTAATTAATCCCTATTGCCAAAATAAGATACCATTCCACTACCTGTCAGAATCTATAAATTTTGTTAGAAGCAATTATACATGATGCACCTCCACCTTCTGAATGGTGGTTTTGCTGTCATGTCATGTTTAGAGCCTCTGGGGTTAAATGTCTTAAGAGAGAGAAAGAGAGAGAAGCATTTATTTCCATCAGTATTTTCATTTTTGTTGGACAGAAAAATCAGGAATCAATAAAGAATGTTTGCGTGTGCGTGCGTGCGTGCATGAGAGAGAGAGAGAGATGGGCATGGAAACACCATGCGAGATCGGGGTGCAAATCTGGAGGGAGGAGAAAGGAGATTTGTTGGGATATTCTTCTGTTTTGTTGGACATTAAACACTCTGTTCAAATTCTACACTGCAACCTCATCCCCCTCCCATCATATGAAACATGCATTCATTTTGTTTGTTGGACACAGAATGACTTAATTCTACTTCTGTTCTGCAAAATTGCCTCCTTCATTCTTTTGTCATGTGATCTCTTAGGTTTATCCAGTTGGTGAAAAATCCCTTACAGAACAACAAGAAGGGAAGAGTGAAAACACCATCAACAGTGGAAATATAGAATCCAGTGCTACAGAGGATGAAAGTAGCAGTGAAGAGGATAAAGTAGACAACAAATCTTCCCAAGAACCATTAAAGGACATAGAAACCAGATATGATGGTCCAGTTTCTGTAGAAATCATCCAAGAAGTCAAGTCAGAAGAAGGGTGGCTGGAAGCTACTTCAAAAGGACGGTCAGGAAATGGAGCTACTAGGAAGTTCAACAGAAAGCGTCCAGATCTTGCCAAGTTGAATATAAATTCCACATATTCCAACCACAAGGACAGCAGTCATAGAAAGGAGGCTGTTTCACAGGGGCATAAGGCTACAGTCAAGGCAGTTTCCCCTGAAGTATCTTTAACGAAACAAGCTGGCACTGTAAGCCTAAAGAGCATTGATGATTCAAGCAAAGTGCCTGCTAAGATATCAGGAACCAAAAGTTCTACTACAGTGTCCCAAATCTCTCCACTTCCTGCCACTCTCGCAGCATTAGCTTCAAAGTCATTGTCATACAAAGAAGTAGCAGCGGCTGCGCCAGGTACGGTTCTGAAGCCCTTACTGGGGAAAGTAGAAGATTTAAGTGAGGAAAAAACTGACACCCCGCTATGCATTAGTCCAAAAGAGACAGCACATCAGGATGGGACAGACAGAGTTGCTCTAGACAACTCATCACCGGATCATGAAGATCCAAAAGGAGACAACGAAGGTAATATTCATGAATCTGGACCTGAGTTGGTGCATTCCCGCTCAGATAGTGAAGATATGTCATGTTCCAGTAACCAGGAGAAACCTCTAGAAACAAATGGAAGCAAACTCTCAGCTGCTGCTGAACCATTCAGTCCTGGCGCCTACACCATGACTCATTCATTGAACCCCCCCGGTGCCACTACTGTCTATGATGTCGTAGCCAGCCAAGGCACACTCAGAGAACCTGTGGGGTTCCCATCAGTTGCTGCACGAGTTCCTTGTGGTCCGAGATCACCCATGTATTATAGAGCAACCCATGGTTTTCGGATCAGACCTGAAATTTTGAACTACCAAATTCCTGTATCTGAAACAAATGGTTTTACTTCTCCAAAGACAATGAATCCGCATGCACCTGAATTTGTTCCTAGAAAAGCATGGCAACCAAATGCAGCTGCTGAAGATTCAAAACCACCTGTTGATTCTGAATCTAAAACCGAGGTTACTATGGGTTCTGGAGGTGAGAAGCTTGATGAGAAAGCCACAACTGATGTTAGAGGGGAAAAATACAAGAAAAACATCTCCAATGCGGAGAGAGCAGAGTTAGCAAGGCAGGTACTTCTCAGTTTCATCGTTAAATCAGTACAGAATACTTCAGATCCTCCAACTGCAGCTCAAGTTAGCAACAAGAAGCATGAATTTTCAAGGAATCCTGCCGAAGCAATTGCAAACGACAGCGCAATCATAAAGATTTTTTACGGGAATGATGAGAAACCAGCATCAATGTCCGAGGCCAATAACAGTGACAGGCAAAAAGTGTTGGATGTAAATAAAAATAAGGCCAGCGACGGAGAAGGATTTGTGCTTGTCACAAAACGGAGAAGAAACAGGCAGCACTTCACAAATGGTGTGAATGGCTTGTACAGTCAACAATCAATCTGTGCTTCAGTACGTTGAAGAGGACAGAAAGAAGACAGGCGAGAATAAGTCATTGGGAAAGCATTTTATTCTTCTCAATCGTGAAAATATTCCAGAAAGGGATGGGATATTCACTTACATGTTAAAACTGTGGAAATGTTCAAGATTCAACCTCTTAGAGGCTCAATAATGCTTACATAAGTCCTCATGAGTGTTTGATTAGTAGAGACAGAGGCTGGTGGTTTCTTCTCACCCAAAGATTTTGCTTGAATGATGTACAAATTCCTTGATTCTTTGCCTTTTGGAGTTCAACTTTGGTTCTCTCTGAGCTACCAGTTTTATCTTATCTTGATGAAAGATTCATCAGAATTGCATATTCTTTCCCTATGGTATGAAATAAGTTATAACAGAACCCAATAATTTGTAAATTCATACAAGTGGAAATATGTATCTTATAAGGGGGCAGAATTGATTGTATTAGTTGTATCACTAATACTGATAATTTGCAAGTGAAATTAGAAGGGTTAATGAAAACATACCAAAATTGCAGCATGCATATTCATATGTTTACTAATGTGAAATTTTGAGTTTTATACTTATTTCCCCCCCCCCCCCCCCCCCCCCCTTTTTTTTTTTTCTTTCATATCTGTTTGATTGAAAAAGAAGTTATTTTAACTACAAAAAAAGGGTTTAAATTGCCAGAAAGGTAGATAGGATCTCTTTCCGAAGGGAGGGGTGGGGTGTAGGCTGTTTGGACCCATTGAAAGACAAAAAATAGTGTGAAATGTGATTATCATTGACTTATCTTCTTGGCATTAAGTGGATTTAAATGGCAAGCTTTATGACTTAAATTCAGCCATTCTGCTCTGGTGCTTATTTAGGTTGAGTCGAAAAACTCAAGGAGTCAAGGTTTGGTTAATGAGGAATAGGCCGGGTGCTTGACTGTCAGCAAAGAGAGACAATTAACATAGCAATCCTTTTGATTATGATTATAAGTCTCTCTTGTCCTCCACTATATAATATTCGATTTGAGATATAGTTACTATTTATGACAACTCAACTTCGATTTAAACCATAACTACTGTCTAAAGGGTAAGCCCATCACAACAATCCCTTGGAAATACTAATCGAACACTAAAGCCCTCTACTATAAAGGTGACTAGTTCACAGGCTATTACTATGACCGAGTCCGAACTTTTGACTTCCTTGTGTGAAGTTAAGGAATAAACTAACTAAGTTAACTTCGATAGAAACTCTCTTCAACTCAGTTTGATCAAGAGTTCCAGTCCTAAAAAGACAACAAATGGTTATGATTATTAAGGTTAGCCTAATGAAAACTCGTTCATATTGAAAAAGAGAGAGGAAAATTAGAAGTACGTAAAATTATTCAATGTAAAAGTTGAATATACTATCTATAAAGTGTTAATTAATTTATTTTTTAATGAGTTAATAAAATTGAATATATTTAAAATTACAGCAAGATAGTTTTACTTTTTTTTCTTTTCTTTTTTCTCTCCTTTGACCTTTTCTCCATGATTTTACATTTTCCTAAAATTATTTCACTTTATTTTTATTCATTTCATATTATAAAAGTTTTAGTATGTACGTAGAGTTGTCAAAATATCAGGTACCTACAATTTCAGTATAGATATTTATAATACTACATTATTTGACAAATACTATATCGTAAAAGTATATCAATTTACAACATTTACATAAGTTAAACCAAGAATCAAGATAAATTAAATGAGGTGTCAAGTTGAATGAGTGATACCAATGAGTCATGCTTGTTGCTTTCACTTACTAAATTATATTTAAGTTTAAGCTTAGGTGATGCTGATATAATCCATCATTGAAAGGTTATTATGCCATTAGTTTTAGTCAAAGTGACTAAGACAATCTAAGATTATATGTATTTTTATATGAAGTAAGTTAATTTTATTTGAAGTAAATTAAATGAAAAGTCGAGATGAATGATGTGTCGAGTTGAATGAGTAATACCAATAAAATTACAATAATGAAGAATCGAGATGAATGATGTGTCAAATTAAATGAGAGATACCAATAAAATTACAATAACGTCAAAATAAAAATACATGCACTCTTAGATTGTCTTAATCACTTTGACTAAAACTAAAGGCATAATAACCTTTCAATTATGTATTATATCAGCATCACCTAAGCTTAAATTTAAATATAATTTAGTAAGTGAAAGCAACAAGCATGACTTAGTGTGAGGCGGAAAGCATTATTGAGGAAAGTCAGAGAGACCAAGCAACCCTAGCTATGAAACTTGCACTTATAAGAAACCCATTTCCTGGCCATTCATTTTAAGGCATGGATGACACGTGTCTGCATTTCTTTGGTTGGATGACCATGTTATTTTCTAAATATAAAATTTTAAATTATACTTGTAAGAAATAAAAATTCTCAATGCTTACATGACGTGGCATGACGAATGTCCAAATGAAAACAGTTTAATTAATAAGTTGCTTATGAAGATTTCTAATAATAACCAACTTTTTCAGAACACGTTGTTGTGTTTTTATATTAAAAGTCGTGTAAATAAAAATAAATAAATAAAAGTATGAAAAAGAAGAAAAAGTGTAAAACTGTATTTGAAAAAATATTTTAAAAATAAAAATATCTGTAAAAATAGTAAAAAATGTGATAGTTTTCTGTTTTCATTTTATGGTGAAAATGAAAAGAGGCAGTAAAAATAAAACCAAAGAGGTGCTTAATAGTATGAATAATTCACATGAAATATGTGGAGAAAATACAAAGTGTTCACAAGTGATTGATTTACATCCATCAATCATATTAGTAAAAATAATACGTATAAAAATATCAAGTTACTTGAATTTTTCTCGTATTCGACTCAATTAAAACTCATTCAAACTTAATTTGATTAACAATCAAATTAAGCTCAAAATAAAATTTCTAAAACTAAAAAAGAAATCAAATAGGTTTGAATAGTAATGTATCTGATTCAGTTCAAACTATTTACGGCTCTGACTAGAAACACCAATTACTACAAAATTTTCACTCCCATTCACTATTTTTCTAGTTAATCTAGCTATATTATCTCATTTATTTAGTCCTTAATCTATTTTCATATCAATCAAACCCTAATTAGAACTAGAGTCATTGTAAGAAAATCTATTTTCATTCCAAGTATTTGAAAATTTATTTAATTATATGATGAGCCAAAAAGAAGTGTCAAAAAGTCCTAATCACTATTTCTTAATATGCCCTTTAATTTAGGGAAGATTTATTTATTTATTTTCCCATGTTGTCGGTTGAAAAACATGCATTCCCAACAAAATAAATAAATAAAAAGAAATCCCAAAGTCCACTTCTAGAATTAGATAAGGCGTTCTGATGAATCTCTGTCACAATCAAGAAAGAATATAAAAATCCAATTAATAATACATCCTTTTCTTGTAAAGACTTTTAATTGTCATCTATCTTTCAAAGCAATGGAATTTCTTCCAAGTCTTTGTCAATGGTAAAATTCCCCTTTTTCCACCTCCATTGCCCTAACAAAAGCAAACACTCTTTTTCATGACCTTTTGACTATAATACATCAAAAAATAAAATTATTTATGTTGTAACCAATATATAACAAATAAATATATTTCGATATGTATTCAACATCTAATTTAATGTATATTGATGATGGCTTGATCAATGGTCAATATAGAGTGTCAACTGTTTTGAGATATTGTTTCGCCGACATATAGTAGTCGGAGGTGATGTCTTAAAAAGCACCATAAAATATAAAAGATAAAAATTAGTTTATAAACTATCTCAAACTCTCTACTTCTTTTAATACTGAATAAATAGATGCCATCATATACACAAATTATATAAAAACATTATGTAACATGTATCAGATACGTTTTGGACACACGAGTTCTTCTTTTATGTATTTCAAACATATGAACGATAATTAAACTACTTAAGAATTGAATTTATTTAAAAGACAACATTGCTTTTCCCAAAATTTCCTTTCTTTTTAAATTCTTATGAATATCAAAACTCTATCTTTTTAATTTTTTCCTTTGAGTACATAATTTAACAATTTACATCATGTGTCTTCTTTTTATGTGTACTAGCAACGATATCTTTGTAAATATATTATTAATTATACAAAATATGAATGCATGTACGTGTATATATATGTTATATCATCAATTTTTATATAAAATAGAAATATTATATATATATATACATACACATATCAATCATACTTATTGGATCAACATAGTATTTTAATTTTTGTTAAAAAAAATCTTATTATTATATTTGTGTCCATATCCATGCACCATAATTTTTTCAAAAACTTTATTCATCTCAATCTATTTATTTAAAAGACAAATCATCCACTCCATTTTAAGAATACAAGTTCACATCAAATTGCTAATGGGGCCAATTTTTCATGTAGAATATTAAAAAATTATGAAAACCATATAACATGATTTTTTTTTTTTTTTTGGGTGCTTGGATTAACCAAAAATAGAAATATATAAAAATCGAGGTCCTTCTAAAGAATTTACTATTTTATAGGGGTCCAAACCTTTGAAATAATTCTTATCCGTAAGAGATTCTTGCTTGTTGAAATAAAATTGGTTGAAATTATTATTTTTAAAAGTCCAAATTTCTGAAGCAATATCGAAAGTAGAGAGACCATAGTAATTACATATATATGACCTCATTGAATAAAACAGCAGGAGGTATTAATCCTAGCCGTTAATCTGACAAACAGGGGCATTTATAGATTTGTACTTGCTTTCCCTCTCTATTAATTTCTCATGTGAGTGCTGCTTTTCTCTTTGACCTTTCAATTTGTGATTCACTGCGAATTTATTTACTGCTAAGGGGTATTTTTATTTTTAATTCTTTTTTAACCAAAAAAAATTGACTTTTCTAATTAAATAGCATAAATTTTAGCCAAGAAAACTTAAGCCCAATGCCCAAAATAAATAATTTTTGAAAAAAAAAAAAAAGATTTATTTTTCTCAAGAGGAAACTTATTTAAAATATTTGATCGCTTGTTGGTTGTCACACTTACAAACAAATTTGTTTTAAGTTCAAGTCGAGATAACTGAGGAATTACCAATAATTTATTTATTTTTTTTAAAAAGTAATTGATTTGTATTTCCATCTCTTATCGTTTTAGAACTATTTATATATTAGATCATTGTTCATACGATAAATCACAATAATTTCTCGACAAAATGGGGTAGTGAAAACTTTCTTAAAAAAAGGTAAAAGCTAGCTAGTAATATTTATGTATATATATTAGAAATTTCATTTAGTTTAATTAAATCCATGTTTAAAATCAAATTAAAGAAATAATATAACTCATTATGCAAATTTTTTTTAATGAAATATATTAGCCTTAATCTTTACACTGCATGTCTGGATGTTTTTTTTTTTTTATTTATTTATACATACATACGTATTAAAAATTTGTTAAAATTCAATTATTTTGGCTAGCGAATCACAAAATGTCCTAAACTAATTAAATACACACGCACACGTGTTTGTGTGTGTCCAAATTCTTGTTGAGATTCCATGCAAACAAAACTGAAACTGCAGCTAACAAAGTTAAAATTGATACAACATTATAATCTTCAAGATCATAAACAAATGACATTAGCAGCTAATTTAAACTTAAAAGTCACATTAATTACTACAAAGCATCAATTACTACTTTCTAAACTACAGGAAATACATACACAAATTACATATATATATATATATGATACTAAGAAATAATCCAAGAAAAATATTAATTAATCACATACATTAATGCTAATTAATATAATATATATATAATATTAATTAAGCAGAAGAAATTTAAGATGACGAATTATAGTTCTCTCTTGGAGAATGAAGCGGGAACAAAGGCAAGAGCTCAGGCGGGTCGGACCCTCTCGGAGTGCTTAGCGGGCTTGGGTGCAAATAAAAACCTTTCCCAGCAATGGCTCTCTCTTCTTCCTCCATTGGCGACCTCGGAGTTTTAGGGCTCCCACGCGCCGCCAAGTACTCCAACGGAGAAACTGGCGAAACCATAACCATATTCTCTCCGAGAAAACTCCGATGGTTTCTTGCAGCAGAAGGAGAATGCAGGGTGGTGGTAGTGGTGGTGGCAGCTCCGCCGCCATTGTTGAGCTTGATCTCCAATTTTCTTGCGGTGGGCCTTCTCTCGTGGAGTTTGAAGGCCGGTCTCCGGGGTCCCATCTCGGCGGAGCTTGTTTTTCCGGCGAGTTTCGCAGGGGCCGCGCCGGTGAGCCGTTGGACGACAGCCCGGAACGTGGACGGGTCGGCTTGAACGAAGGTGGTGTTGGGGATGGAGTTCGGGTCGAACCCGTTTGGGAATGAGTGGAATGTGGGTGGAAATGACGGGTTCGGGTTATTGTTGGAGGAAGAAGAAGCCATGGGAGAGGGTTCTGCAGTTGTCAAGGAAAGGGAAAATGGAAAGGGAAGCGGGAAGAGGGGCATGAAAAGAGGTTGCTTTTATGCTGGTTTTGGATTTTATTTTATTTTTCAGGAAATTTATTTCTTTTTATTTTTTTGGTATAAATAAAATAAATAATATAATTATATGTGGGAGGGATTGTCAAAAATTGTCAGGTGTTCTGTGAGGAAAAGAGTTTCAGGACGGAAGGTTTAATGCAGTTTTTGCTTTCACTATTTTCAGTCTAGTTTTGGCTAAAGTCCATCTCAGATATTGAGAAGTTTATTTATTTTTATTTTTTTTATTGAATAAAAAATAGGTCACATGTTGAGAAGTTTTCTTGTGGGAATGTTTGATTATGTCTTTTGTGTTATTTTATTATGTATTTTGGGAGAACGAATTATTGGATAATGTGAAAGTTGTTTTTTAATATGTTTGTTTATATTTTAAGTGAGACATTTTTTACTGCAGTAATCAAATCGATGCTTTTTTATTGGATTTTGGGATAAAAATGGAATTAAGTGATTTTTTTAATATTTGAATAATAAAAAAATATATATGATGTTTATATAATATATGTATGCATATATTGAAGAGTGTGTATTTTGGAAGAAAAATAGGAATATCTTTAATTATATTTCTCCAAAATAATATTATTTTGGAAAAATATAACCAAACATTCCCTATGTTTTTCCTTCTTTCTTTTATATTATTTGGGTTATGGAACCTTGGAGTTGATATAAGCCAAGTTGTTTAAATTTGAGGTACTTCCATAATGAACAAAGTTGAAAATTTTCCCCTCATTGTTTTTATTTATCCGAAACACTTGCCAATTAGTAAAATTATTAATAGATATTAATAATACTCAAAAATAGAGTTATGCTTCTTTTTGAAAATTAGTAGATTTTGAAAAAAAAAATTCTCTGAAAAGCTATGTAAAAAGTTCTTGGTTCTTGAATTTTTGCAAATAATTTTTCGTGCCCAATTTACTTTGAGACTTAGTATTTATAGTCTTTTTTTTAAGTAGTGAGCTTTGACCAATTAGATATTGATGTCTTTCTCTATGTGTTTAATCAATTGAGTTTTCTGACTTTTTTATTTGTTTATTTATTTAATGAATTGAATTTTTTTAATTCTTTTTACTTTTTTATCTTGTAAATTAATTTACAATATTAGATATTCTTCTATTGTTGTTGATTTTCGCTTTTTATAATTAAAGAGTTCAATTGGAGCTTGTATATAGTTTAATTCAAGTTTAAAATAATTTACACAATTTGGTAAAAAGAATAAACATAGAGATAAATAAGAATTATAATCATGTGACAGCAATTTACATGAGAGACGCACAAGAAAAGATTTATAAAGTTTCTTGTTTATATATATTAATAATGATAAATCATTTTATCTCATACCAAAATGATCGAGATCATTTCTCAAATTGAGTAGTTTAAATTATGTCCCAAATTGAGGAGTCGAACATTTTGAAATAGCTTATCAATTCATTTTTTAAACATATATTTAGAACAAAACCCTTCACTAATACTTTTAATTGATTTGATTTTTTTATATAACAATAAATGTGATTGTATAAAGCAATATGTTTCCCTTTTTGTTTTCTTTTTGATATATTACTGTATAAACATGTTAGATGGATAAATCACACTTTTTCATGAACAATCAAAATGTTGGAAAAAGAAATTGATGACAATGATGATGGTCCCAAACTGAAGGACTGGAAATAGCAATTCAGGATAGAAATATTTTTCTTTCTTTTTTTTAATTTTTTTTTCAAGTGAATAAATGAATGAATGAATTATGAAATGGGAAAAAAGAGTTTGAAAATTTGAAGAAAGAATGAATGAATGGGAACTGAGCTGGCTATGAATGATGAGTCATTGCGGGGTCAGCGGGGCATTGAAACGGGAAACGAGGAGTGGACTTACAGGCTTCATTTTCATCTAATGGCCCCCCGTTCTCCCAACCCCGGCCCCCCCGCCCCCCCCCCCCCTCTCTTTTTTTGTTTTCTTCCTCTCAAAATTTTCCCTCGCCGGTGAAAATAAATCACTTGAACTTTAATGAAAAAATATTAAAAAAATATTTTTATATTTTAAAGAAATATAATTTTTTATTTTAATATTTACATCTTTGTATGTTTTATTTCTTTTTCCTTGGTAACTTCTTCTATTCAAACGTAACACAAAGATTTGTTTAGTTGTGTTTTGGATGTTTTGTAAAATGTATTTTGTGAGGCTGTGTTTTGGATGGGGGGTTTGGGGGAATATGATGCTTATTTCTTTTTATCATTGAGCTGTTGAGAAATGTTTTGAAAAAAAAAAAAAAAAAAAAAAAAGGATTTGTTTAGAAGTTTATGGAGGAAACAATTTTTATTTTAAATGTTAAGTGGGGTGAAATTGAAATTTTTATAATAATCTTTTATGTATATATATAGTTATAATTATTGATGTATATGTGTGTGTGTGTGTGTGTTTATTTAAACTCGCGTACATTAAAGTTCGAATTCCTAATCTACAGAAATTTATGTCATGTATGTGTGATAATATTAATAAATGAGATTTATTTTAAAATATATTTGAGGTATAATGTATAACGTATTATCAAGGAATGTATTTTCTAAGTTAAAAAGTATTTTAGAAAAGGCAAATACAAACAAGCCCATAAAGTAAAATCGTTTCCCCCTTTACCCGCTCAGAATAATGCACTTCTTCCCTTAGTTTGCGTGGGGGAAATGAACTTCTTCTTCGACATTAGGGAAAGGGAAAGACTAAAAAGGAAAAGGAAAAAGCAGTCTGTTTTTCTATTTTTTCTTTTCTTTTTATAATATAATAATAATAAATATGGGTTTCTGTAGTTACAGATTTTTATATCTGGGTTGGCTTTTGGTTTTGATTTGGCTTTTTCAGTTTTTTTTTTTTTTGCATGGGTCTGAGCTCTCACGGGACCTTTCATTTCACTCATTTGTTTCTTGCTGCCCTTTCTCTGCTCTGTCAGCAATAATTTGTAGCAGCTTCTTGGATACGATCGTCCCCCCCCCCGCCCTCCCCCAACCCCAACAAAATAATTGTACAGGATATATATGCCATTTCCTTTTCTTTTCTTTTTTTTTTTAAAATTAAAATGAATTTGGAATGCATAATTTTCAATATACGTCGTTCCTTTAAAAAACATTTGTTAAATATTACAAGGGTATAGAGTTTTACAATAATTTATAACTTACTTTTCTTGTTTTATTTGTTGAGATGCGTTTTCAAAACAAAACTGTCCCCATCTATACAGATCGATGGATAATATTTTATCTGTTGAATCTTTATATTCAGCAATGGATTTATTTATCGTCAAACGGAGCAGGCTATAAGGACAACTATATATATATATATATATAATTTTTCAAGCCCCTTGATTTGGGTTAGGGCTCGTGGTAATATTAAGTTTCATTTTTAAAAAACTAAGGGTTTTTTAATACACTTTTCCTATTTTTTACTTGTTGGAGTACTTTTTCATAAGAATAAAATTTCTCACCATGAATTTAATGTTAGAGAAAACTTGTATAAATTATTGCATGAGGTATTATTAAGTACTCTAAATGATCATTGAGTTTGGCTATAAATATTGAATTTATACATATTATATTTCATTTAACTCTGTGTGAAATTGTTTGCAATGAAACAATATGATTTTTTTTAGCTATACTTTAATTGTAGTTATTAATTTTTTTAATAATACAATTTCTTGATTCCATGAATCCTACTACTATTATAACATAAATATAATTTTGTGTAACACTAAATATTATATAACTTGAGTAAATAAATTTAAAATGGTTTATATGTAAACAAAGAAATCAAAAATGTCCACATATATGATTTTTGCTTCTTTTTCTTTCTTTTTCTCTTATGAATTAACATCATATCAATCAATAACAAGTGAAAAAATAAATTAATATCCCTATATGAGGTTGTCCACAACACAATAAATTGGATATTTATTTTACAATTACACACGCTGCAAAAATTCGTTAAAGTTTAAATTTTATATTTCAGATATATAATTGTAAAAGCGATGTCATCCGGCCAATCAATCACTGGACAATTAAAATTAATGAATGAGCAATTAGCCTTTATCCCATATCATCAAATTAATTTGCACATACATTTATTGTCCTAAATTTATCATATTTACTTTTATATTCCAAAATAGTCTCACATGATTTTATAGATATAATAATAGTGTAAAAATAAATAAACTTTTTTTTTTTAAACTGGTTAACAAATTATTGTCCGTCTTTTAGCGTTGTCCTGTGAATGACAAAGTTCTCACAGAAATCCATCAGAGATGATATCCCTTAGGGGCCCTGACGGAAATCTTCAATATAATTCTCTTCCGCCCATCCTTTCTCCCAATTTTTATCCACTTCGATGTGGGACACAAAAAAGTTTTTTTTTTTTTTTTAATGGGCTATAAGGTAAAATTTTAATACTTAAATACTTTAAAATTTATGAGTTTTATTTAAATAGGATCAATATGAGTTCAATTCATTGTGAAAGTTCAATCTAATTTTTTAATTTGAATGATGTGATGCTTCAAGTTTTTAATATCTTCACAATATATAATTTATCATATAATTTAATACTATAATATTATTCCATCATTTCTAAAATTTACTAATATAATGCATCAGTTACTTTTCACAAACTCTAATGGATTCACTCACAATTCTTCTACACATTTGGTTCGGATTCTTCCTTCCTTGTCTCTAATGCCTATCTTTCAAGATTTGTATGCAGAGATAGTAGTACCGATCCTACAAAAACCAGACTTGAAATTCAAATTTTCTACAAAGTAATTTTACTTACACTACTTCAACACTTTGTTTTTAAATCATAATTAATTTAAACATTGAACATTTTTCATTAGAGTCAACTACAACAATACATTTATCCAAAAAAAAAAACCCTCCAACAATACTAATAATTTATTTTATTTTCAAACATAATTTATCGTGCTTTTAAATGTTAGATCCAACCATATTCGTGGGGACCCAAAAAATTTATTAAGAGTATTTTTCTAACCATACCACTCCTCTTCAGTTATCGAGCCCAGTTGTGTGAGCTTGTGACCCTAACAGGGGCGACGTGGGACCAAAGTATTCTCGATTGTACTAATTCTAATCCTAAATTGTGTTCGAAGCCGTGGGAGAATGATTCCCAACCCGCTCCCCCCACCCCACAAAAAAAAAAAAACTCACTCCTCGCCATGATTGAACTCAAGAACATCTATGCATATGCCAAATTTAGCAAAACCAACAAAATGCATTCAATCATAACAAAAAAAATGAGTAGGCCATTTGGTGCTTTTAGTGTCTCATCATCAAGTGGCAAATTTCCTATGCCATAAAAGTTGTCCTAAAAGTCAATGATCCCACATTGTCATTTCTAGCATTGTAGGAAGAGCCCTAGTGAGTTTCAAATTGTTCAAATTCGTTTTCACCAATATATGTGAAAAAAAAAAAAAAAAAGAAGGAAAAATGTCCAAAAATGTATTTATGCTTCACTTGTTTTGATTCATATTTTAAAGGAAAAAGATCATGACTCAATTGTCCAAGAGAATTAGCCTTGATTTGTGGGTCATCACAAAATAAATGTCAATAGTTTTGAAATCTCAAGAATTCTTCATACATAGTCAAAAGCAAATCATAGGATGTCATCTGAAAAGCTTAAGGAGATGCCAAGGGAACACTCAATCATTCAAGTTTTTGTGTGGACGACACTATTATGACATTTTGGAGTAGGGGGGAATTGGGTTTAATTTGGCCAAACCGAGTTTAATGCATCATCATACATATAATTCTATTATTATTAGGATTGGTAACTTTTGTGTGTTTTTTTTTTTTTTGAAATTAATAGTAATACGATGCATACTTGAATTATTAACAATAATAAAAATTTATAATAATCTTTTTTCCTTTGATTTACTTTCTACAAGAAAATATATTAGGGGTGCTGGAAAGCGAAATTCTTTGGCACTTAAATTATATTCGGATGTAATTTATTGGAAAGAGAATAAGATTTTTCAAGAAAATAATCGATACGTGCATGAATTTAAGGTTTTAACAAAATATTACGAATTATTGCATTCAATTTTTTAATCAAACTAAATTTACAGAATGCTTCTGATATTACTAATTTTTTAATATTCTAGAAAGTAATTTCGACTTGTGAGATTTCTAGCTTTGGTCCGATATTACCAATTTTGATTTTTCAAGTCTATGTCACATAAAAATCAATCATTGTTTTTTTTTTTAATGAGAGAGTTAACTTACGATAAAAATCCGTTTTAATTCAATTCAAACGAATATATATGCTGCGAGTTAAGGTTTTCAATTATTACCAATTATATATTGAAGTATAGAGTTTGGAATTAATTTTTCCATAGTTGAATTTGCAGCCACCTTCATTAATATTTTCTGCAGAAGAAGTAGGCAAGACCACTCGGTCAAAAATGCAGAAATTAAAATTGAATTGCGTAGGAGACATGACTCATGCAACTTAAATAAATGCCCCTCAATTTTGAAATTGAAATTCATGACATTTATTGTTTCCCGTTGCAACTATTTCTCCTTTTCTTTCAGGGAAAAGAGAAATTCAATTTGAATTCAAGATACATTTTTAAAGTTTGTAAAAAAAAAAAGAAAAAGAAGAAACAAAAAAACATTTTGGCCCTTGGTTATTTAAGTTTATGATGAAATCATTGTTATTTAAGTTTATGATGAAATCATTGAATTGTCATCCTCAAGAACTTATGTGTCACTCTTTTTAAGAATTTAATTTTGCTTTTGCGTGTGTTAATCTTGAATCATATATCTCTTCATAATTCAATCATCGCAATTTCATTAAGATTCAAAAAATGAAATGATTCATTGAATCGAAAAAATTATTAGTTAATAGTTCGATGATTCAATTGTTGATTAAATCATAATTCAATTGGTGATATCATAATTACATAAGATATATATTTTTTATATTTTATATTATTTAAGAATAAATAGAATAGTAAAAAATAAAATATAAAGAGTCAAAATTATTAATTTCAATTTTTATAATGAAAGTATAGAATAAGATACAAATAATAATTCATTGCTCAAAATAAGCATGAAACATAAAATGCCTACATTACGTTGTTCAAGTTTACAAGTTACAACTTCAAGACTTCAATTTTGAAACTTTTATGTGGATATTTTGCATTTAGGTCTCTAGCTTAAACCTTGTTCCTTATAATTTGAACTTTAAGCAGAAACCTAAATAATTTTTAGTTGTTATATGAATAAAGGGGGAAAAAATGAAGTCGTCTGGTTCAATAAATTGCGAGTGATTTGATAGTTTCAAACAATTTCTTAAGATAGGATGGTTTTTCTAAAATTATCAATTTTTACTCAAAATCGATTCGGGCAACAAAGTGGTCGACAATCCAACCGCCCAATCAATTTGATTTTTCAGTCACTAATTTGCCTTCTTCTTCAAAAATATTGCTTGTTAAAATTATATAACTTCACTTTAGCAAAGTGTACATTAATTGAAGTAATCTTTGTTTTCATAATCTGCACAGATAAGTGCAATTTATTACAATGAAATATTATGTTTATAAGATAAATATTTCATGCTATATATCTTAATCCTTTTCATGTAATAAAATTGCTATGGGGTTCGGGAAATATGAATGCCAATAATATTAAAAGAATTACAATCAAACCCTTCAAATTTTCAAAATGTTACATGCACACCCCTATTTATTTCAAAATAATGGATTGAGTCTGCTTTAAATATTGCCCTCATCATGAAGGTGGAATAGTTGTCAAGAAGGTGGAATAGTTGTCAAGTATTAATACGTTTGTTTTTTGAATTTAAGTGAGAAAAATATTAGAAAATATTTGTTTTGCTTCAAAATGTATTCTTTTTTTATTTCATTAAGATTCAAAATCCATAGCTACCATACATATTCATTTGAAGTCTTTTTTTCTTTGTTTTCTTCCCTTTTTTAACTACACAGGCACACATTAACAATGGTTTGTTTGGCTTTGAATTTTGAGCATTGATAATGTCATTAGGCAGGGACGAATCCAGAAATGATAGCATGGAGGGAGAATTTATAAAACATAAAAGTTTATATTTAATTTTCATAATTTATAAATTTAAAATATGCATATTCATAAAAGTTGAGCGCGATGCTATTGCCAATCTCAAATTTTTTAGTAACATTTTTTTCAATATAAGTAGTGTAAGTGCAAATTTTTTTGGTCTGCAATAAACAAAATTACAAGACAAGAAATATCATACAAATAAAATAAAATTAAAATATATCAATTGTGGATTCAATATCTAATCTAATCATTTGATTTTTCTCTTTCAAATATGATCTTGAATTAATGAGCTCCGCAAAGAATGCCTTGAATGCCGTGGATCTCCTTAAATTTGATTTAAAGAAATAACGCTAATTCGAGGGTTTCGCACCTTGATCTCGAATCAAATGCTAAAATATATGAGCTCCACGATAAACACCTTGAACATTGTGGATCTCCTTGAATTTAATTTGAATAAAATAATGTCAATTCGAGGGTTCCACACCTTAATCCCGAATCAAATGCCAAAATATGATGAGCTCAGCAAAGAACGACTTAAACGCCGTGGATCTCCGTAAATTTGATTGAGAGAATTCCTGGACTTCTTCAAAGTTTCTCTTATTTGCTGGAATTTGTGTTGTGTGTTGAATGAGCCTTGGTCACCCCTTTTATATAAATGCTTGGTGGGAGACTTCCAGATTGACTTGAACTTATTTGAGGTCATCTCTTTGATAAGATAATACCAAATATCAAGAGATAATATCAAGTGTGAAGAACTAATATCAAATATCAAGATATAGTATCAAATATCTTTGATTTGATTGATCCATAGGCATAGACACTTTATCTTTGATACTTATTAATAATTGATTTGAGCATAAAATAAATACTAAAGTATTAATTAAAATTAACTATTTATCTTTTGAAATTAAATTTAATAAATTCCAAAGTAAATAGAAAATTTTGAATTAAAAACTAGCATATTATTTTATATGTGTCACTCTTCAATTGGGCAAAAATTGATATATCTACAAATGACCTCACTTCAAGACTTGACAAAAGTTGTGCCAATCATCCACAAAAGAGGCAAGACTTGAAGTATTTATGAAGTTTTTTTTTTCTCCCAATTCATATATGTCTGTGACAAGAACATCTTTCAAGCAATTCTCAAGCTATGGTACCCAATTAAAAGGGTTAAATCATAACATAATTCAAAGTAAATATCCTTTTGAGGAGAGTGCCGTACACAGTTTATATTCATGTGGGTATGAGTAATATGCAGTTTAGGCTCATACGTCAAGGAGCATATTTACCTTAAATAGACATTTTATACTCATGTCAATGAGTCCACTTAAATTTAGTTGACAATTTATACTCACGTCAAGGAGTTTACTTGAATTTGACTTAATAGATAGTTTACACTCTTGTCAAGAAGTACATGGAGAGAATTTGAATATTTAGATAGTTTATGCTCGTACCTAGGAGCCTTATTGAAAGTTTAAGCTCATATTAAGGTGCATATGAGGAGACTTTAAATATTTAGATAGTTTATGCTCGTAACTAGGAGCCTTATTGATAGTTCAAGCTCTTATCAAGGAGCATATGGAAAAACTTTAATGTAAAAATTTCAGATAGTTTATGCTCGTATGTAGGAGCATTTGAAATTTGAAGACTTGAGCTTTGGACTTGAAAACTTGAAGATTTGAATCTTTGGTTTTGAAAATTGAAGACTTGAGTCTTGAATTTAGATATATGGAGACTTGAGTCTTGAATTTGGACATCTGGAGACTTGAGTCTTAAATTTGGACATATGAAGATTTGAATCTTGAATTTGAAGACTTGAGTCGCAGATTTAGAGATTTGCAGACTTGAGTTTTGAATTTGAAGACTTCAAAACTTTAGCCTTGACTTGAATACTTGGAGACTCGAGACATGATCTTGAATTTGAACACTTGGAGACTTGAGTATCTGATTTGGAGACTTTAAAATTTGAGTTTTGGACTTGGAGATTTAGAGACTTGAGCCTTGACTTGAAGTGTTGGAGACTTGAGTCGTGGATCCATGGATTTGAAGACTTGGAAACTTGAAAATTCGGATTTAGATACTTTTGGACTTGAGAATTTTGGTTAGTTTATACTCTTATTTGGGAGTATTATTGACAGTTTAGGCTCACATCGAGGAGCATTTGTAATTTGAAGATGAAAATTAATTGCCCCCAACATCTTTAGCATCATTTGAATCTTCTTGTTCATCAAAATTCATGTTCATTTCAATATTATGTGCAGGAGTTGCCAAATCTGCAAAAAATTTTGGTTTAATTCCTTGAAGTATATAGCAAATACTCTGATGCATTCCTTGGAAACACATATCAATTGTTGAAGCCTCCAACAATTGATCTTTGCAGTTAAGACTCAAATTTCTCCAACGACTGATGTAGTCAATGACAAGTTCTTCTTTCTACTGGCAAGAGTTGGTGAGTTCAATCATGCTGACTATCCTTCGAGTGCTGTAGAAACGATTGAGGAACTCTTATTTCAGTTGTCCCCAACTATCATGGAGCCTGCCTCCAAGTTAAGATACCAATCAAAAGCATCGTCCTTTAATGATCGAACAAATTACTTGACTAGATGATCTTCATATGTCCCAGCATTATTACAAGTCTCAATGAAATGAGCAACGTGCTACTTTGGGTTGCCCTTGCCATCGAATTGCTGAAACTTTGGGGGCTGGTAATCAATTGGCATTTTCAAGTTGTCAATCTTTTGAATATATAGCTTGGAGTAAGTCATAGACAATTTAGAAATTTCATCAAACTTGTATTTGATAGTATCCATGATAAACTCCTTTAATGAGAACTATCCCATCAATGGAAACTTATAGTTCTTTATTTGCCATCTTTTCATTTTCAGCTGACTGTTTCTTTGTGGATGTTTCGCCTTCATCTTGAGCCCCAATTTGTTTCTCCACCATGCAACTTGCATCAAGATTGTCCATTTTGCTCATCAATTTGGAGATTTGAAAGTCTCACTCTTTAACATACTTCGTGAGTCCTTCAATAGCCTTTGTCAAATTTTCAATTTATTCCTCCAAAGTTTTGGCACTTGTCGCCATCACCGTCACTGTGTTTGAGGAATTTGATATTGAGTAGGGAATGAATGATGTAAATTCTTCCTTTGAGTCTCCACCTTCTTCATTTATACGAATAAAACATGGCAACATATTTTCCATAGCTAGCAAAGGAGCTACCTTCGAAGATGATTGCAGCTTCTTAGACATACTTCTTGTGATGACGTCAACACTTTTTGCTCCAATACTTGAGAAATTTGAGGTAGTAATTTTCAATGTAGCATTCTTGCTGGAGGCTATTTAATACTTCAATCTTGATGAATGAAAGAGATGAGAGGTAGAGACAGTCCCACCTGGCGTGCCAAAAACTTTGTAAGCACAAATTTCTTTGTCTGCAATAAACAAATTACAAGACATAAAATATCGTACAAATAAAATAAAAATAAAATCTATCAATTGTGGATTCAATTTCTATTCTAATCATTTGATTCTTCCCTTTTAAATATGATCTTGAATTTAATGAGCTCCGTAAAGAACGCGTTGAACGCCGTTGATCTCCTTAAATTTGATTTGAAGAAATAACGTCAATTCGAGGGTTATACACCTTAATCTCAAATCAAATGCCAAAATATATGAGTTCCGCGATGAACACCTTGAACGTCGTGGATCTCCTTGAATTTAATTTGAATAAAATAACGTCAATTCGAGGGCTCCGCACCTTAATCCCGAATCAAACGCCAAAATATGATGAGCTCCGCAAAGAACAACTTGAATGCCGTGGATCTCCGTAAATTTGATTGAGAGAATCGCTTGACTTCTTCAAAGTTTCTATCACTTGCTGGAATTTGTGTTGTATGTTGAATGAGCCTTGGTCACCCCTTTTGATATAGATACTTGGTGAGAGACTTTCAAATTGACTTGAACTTCTTTGAGGGTTATCTCTTTGATAAGATAATACCAAATATCAAGATATAGTATCAAATATCTTTGATTTAATTGGTCCATAGGCATAAACACTTTATTTTTTATACTTATTAATATTTGATTTGAGCATAAAATAAATACTAGAGTATTAATTAAAATTAACTATTTATCTTTTGGAATTAAATTTAATAAATTCCAAAGTAAATAGAAAATTTTGAATTAAAAATTAGTATATTATTTTATACGTGTCACTCTTCAATTGGATAAAAATTGATATATCTACAAGTAGTTAAACAATTGGATAAAAAGTTATTTCCATCTTATTTCGAAGAGTGTTCTTAACAATATTAATAGAGGAAAAAATTCTCCATGTTGTAGCTATTTTAACAGAAGAAAAATCTAAAAAGAAAATCTTTAAGTACTCATTTACATTTATCTCTTTATCTCAATCTTATTAAAGTCCAAACGAGAGATTTTAGTTATTTTGTAAGTCTCTTAAGATTTAGGCAGCTAAACTCACATAACGTTTTTCAAACAAATAAAATGAAAATACTTCAACGGGCAAACTTAATATTCCTTATCTGATTATTTAATTGTAAATATGGGTTTAAAAATTTATTTGAATTTTAAGAAAATAAAATAGGTAAAGATTCCATCAATTGATATTAATTTTTATCTTTAATTAAAAATCAATTAAATTTGATTCAATAAATTTAGATAATTAATTTTTTATTTGAAGCCCTTAATAAAAGTTAGTTTTTAAAAAGTTTATGCATGAAAATAAAAAATTTATTAATTTTAATTAATATTAAATAACTTCTTCTTTTAAATAAATTATTTAAATTAATTATTACTAAAATTTAATATCTATTTATATTATATATAAGTATATTGTACTAAACCTGGGGGCCACTGGTCCCTGCTTGCCCTTCCCAAAATCCGTCCTTGTCATTCGGTCAATATTAAACATGCATTTGATTATAAATTCAAGCTCTCAATTAATTTTTTTATTAACTTACCATATTAATTTTTTAATAATTCAATGTTGCTATAAAAGTTAATATGTATCATATTATTTAGTTTTATTCAATTACTTCTTAAAAAATTGACTACGTTACCTATAATTGCACTATGCACGCGTAGTTAAGAGGTCCTATTTGTCTTATAAAAAACAAAAAAAAAAAAATGGTTCTATTTGTAGTCACAGTAGAAAAGATAGATCTAATAATACGTAAACATATAATATATGAATTTTGTAGGTGCAGAATATAAAATATGAAAATAAAAAGATTTTTCAAGATAGATCTAATAATACATAAACATACAATATTTTTTTCTTGATGCATCTTGCTCAAAAAGAATAATTTAAAAATGTCATTAAATTATTTAATCTCTAATTAAAATTAGAGGCAATTGTTTAATAAATGTTAATATTTCTTTAAATTATTAAAAATTTTGTTTTTATTTATTCAATTAAAACTCATAAATAATTTATTCAAAATTAAACCCCAAAAAAGACCAAAGACATAAATTGAGAGATAAAGGTAAATGTTATATGGAAGCTTTCATTTTACATCTAACAGATATCCCAATAATATTTACAAAAATATATATGATATAATATATATATATATATTATAAAAAATAAAAAAAAGCATATTTTTAACAGCCTTTGTAAAAAGTAAAGAATCAGGATGAGTATTTGGCAGAATACTACCAAACAATATGGAATATGAAAAGATTAACTAAAAAACTGATCTTCTGAACAAAACAAAGTTACTTCAACAAATGCATCAGTTGAAGTTATGATTTCTGTTATGCACACAATTCTTTTATAAGTGGTCCTGTCTTTAGGATGTAACACATGAAGAAACAACATATGAAAATGGAATTCAGACACATATTATTGAAATCCAACAAAGAATCCAAGAAAAACTGAAAGCAAACATTCCAGATTCTGAAAGAGTGTGTTACAGAGAGAGATCAGCCAAGTCGAAAGTTCTTGAAACTGCTTTGCACCAGGACTCCACCTTCTTCTTCCTCACTTCTTCGCCGACTATTGGCCTGAAAATCGTCGGTTTCTCCATCTTTTCGCCTGAAGAAAATACATCTTTTTCTGTCCAAACACCAATAGCTATTCCAGCAGCATAAGCTGCTCCGAGTGCTGTTGTCTCAATGTCAGCCGGTCTCACTACGGGGTTGCCTAACAAGTCAGCCTGTTAATAATGGCAAGATGTAACTTGGTCAATACAGAGCATCTAAAACAACTTAGGAGAAGAGTAAAACAACAAAAAAGGCCAGGACCCATAAGTACATCCTCAAATATCTGAAAGAAAACATTCTGATACATTAAACTACGGTGATTTCAGAGAATGCAGATAGGTTGATCATGAACAAATTCTCTAACCAAAACAGTTTACGGCCATTGTGACTCGTGGGTAAAATCTCACAATGTTGATGTGTTATATTGAGCCTTGTGCATGGCTAGCCCAATAACGGAAGTTTGGTAAGGGGACTGGAGCTACCATGAGACAAAAATCTTGTCTTTAAAGAGATTCAATTCAGAACTCTTATATGTCCAAGGTTTGATCTCAGAGGTTGTCAACAAACAATTTGTAATACATTGGCTTTTCAAAACAGGTCTCGAGTCAAATTGTACGCAATATGTTCTCATAATGAAGGATGAAACTTATTATGCCCATGGAAAGTTTAAGACAGGAGATAAGACATGTATATGTTGATATATATTAATGTTAAAATGCAGTAACGAAGCTGAACAATGCAATTAGCACAATTTTATGTATAGCAAGAAATCCAGACCTGAATTTGCATTAGTAGGTTGTTAACAGTAGCACCGCCGTCCACTCTAAGTAAAAACTCCCCCTTGTCGTTCTTAACCTCACCCTTGTCCCCAGCATCCTTGTGCATTGAGTCCAAGACATCCTTAACCTGAAAACACATGCTCTCCAGCACAGCCCGAGCAATGTGGGATTTGTTTGTAAACCTCGTGATGCCAATAAGAACTCCCCGAGCATCATCACGCCACCATGGAGCAAACAATCCGTTAAAAGCAGGTACAAAATAAACTCCCCCGGATGAGTCAACCTGCAAGGCCAACTCCTCAATCTCACTTGCACTCTTAATTACACCAAGACTGTCCCGAAGCCACTGAACGGCTGCACCTGCAATTGCTATGGAGCCCTCCAAAGCATAATTAGTAGGAGCCTTCGGTCCGAGCTTGTATGCCAAAGTGCTCAATAGCCCATGATTCGACTTAATAATCTCCTCTCCTGTATTCAGAAGTATAAAAGCCCCCGTTCCATATGTGCTCTTAGCTTCACCTTTCCGGCACGCTTGTCCCACCATGGCTGCATGCTGATCACCAAGGCATCCGGCAATCGGAATCCCAGTAACCGGCCATCCTTTGCCGATATTTCCTATAACCTCAGCATTGCTAATAATTTTAGGTAAGATTTCAGGAGGAATCCTCAGAGTATTCAAAATAGTTTTATCCCAATCAAGTGTCTTAAGGTTCATCAACATAGTTCTTGAAGCATTCGAAACATCAGTAACATGCAAACCGTTTTTTACTCCTCCCGTCATATTCCAAATCAACCATGTGTCTATGGTTCCAAACAATGCATCTCCTTTCCCCACGGCTTCCTTCACAGCATCCACATTATCCAACAACCACAATATTTTCAATGCACTGAAATAAGTGCTTATTGGCAAACCACATGCCTCAACAAAATGAGTTCTTCCACCTGGTAACTCTTTCTCCAGTTTTCTGAATAAAAAGATCAATTATAATCGATGTACATTTGACGAAAATCATTGGTATCCACCGAAATGAAATCCCATGTCAGACTCAGAGTTCTTAATAGCTAAACTGATCATATATACAAATAAACAAATCTCAATTCAGATAAAACAATACATACAGAATCTATATATTCCCTATCCAAGAAAAAGGTATTGATAGAACATCAAAGAGGTAATAGAAAAAACAGATCTTTTAACTTCCAAAGACAAAGCCCCCTCAGAATAACATGAGAAAATGGAACAAAGAGAAAATGAAAGGGATAGAGATGAACCTGCAAATGGAACTGGTACGAACATCCATCCAAACAATGGCATTATAAAGAGGGCAACCAGTGGATTTGCTCCAAACAACAGTTGTCTCTCTTTGATTGGTCAAACCAATGGCTTTCAATCCACTATCAACATTGTGTCCTGCAGCGGTGGCCTTATCAACAGCCTTTGCAATACACACTCTAACACTCTCAAGAATCTCCATTGGATCATGCTCCACCCATCTGCCAAAAGGCAATCAAGAAAACAAGTGATCGCACACATATGAACAGAACAAAAAGAAAACCCAGAAAAGATTGAAATGTCACACAGAAAAGAATCAAGAAGCAAGTGATCACACAGTGGTAAACCCAAAGAAGTACCAAAAAAGATTGAAACTTTACATAGACAACAATCAGGAGCAAGTGATCACACACAAATGGGCCCAGAAAAAGAAACCAGAAAAGATTGAAATGGTACACAGAAAACAACCGAGAAGCAAGTGATCATATAGTGGTAAACCCAAAGAAGTACCAAAAAAGACTGAAATTTTACACAGAAAACAATCTAAGAAACAAATGATCACACAGAGATGAGCCCAAAAGAAAGAAAACCCGTAAAAGATTGAAATACCACACAGAAAACAATCAAGAAGCAAGTGATCACATATTGGTAAACCCAAAGAAATACCCAAAAAGATTGAAATTTTACACAGTAAACAATCTAAGAAAAAAGTGATCACACACACGTGGACCCAAACCAGAAAACCCAGAAAAGATTGAAATTTCACGCAGAAAACAATCAAGAAGCAAGTGATCACATAGTGGTAAACCCAAAGAAATACCAAAACAGATTGAAATTTTACACAGAAAACAATCAAGACATAAGTGATCACAAAGTGGTAAATCCAAAGAAAATCAGAAAAAGAAAGAAACGATAAATTTTGCACAGAAAAAACGATCAAGAAACAAGTGACCACCAAGTGGTAAACCCGAAAGATAATCCAAAAAACTATTCCATCATACGTTCGGAGAAAACATACATGGATGTGAGAGTGAGTATGAGGAGAGGAGAATACCCTGATTGTGGATAGAACTGAGTGAATTCAACTTGGTGAGATCCAACGGGTTTCGCAGAGCGGTCATAGATGAAAAATCTTGTGCTGGTGGTGCCTTGATCTATTGAACCAATGAATACATCTTCGCCTGACATTTCTTTTCCTTGCATTTTTCTTGAAATTTCTTGTTTGTATTGTCAACGAGAGCAGAGGAAACGGATCAGAGCTTTATATAGCATGGGATTGCGTGAAATCAATGAACAGGGATTGGGGCAACCCAGTAAGTAGGAGTTTCTTGGAAATGTTGATGGAATTATCCAACTTTTTTGTATGTTTTGGGTTAATTTTGTTTGGACTTTAGAATAACGATGATACCCAATGGAGGGGAGGGCCCTCGTGAATGTGATTGATTATTGCCTTTATATTTGTTTGGTAGAGGTTTGAGGGATTTTGGTCATCCACCTCCTTGATAATAACGAAAAGTTGATAATGGTACAAATGAGTTAATATTATTAAAACATTGGAAATTTCAAAGTTATTACATTAGCTTGTATTTTTTTATTCTAATACACAAAATAATTTATTAAGATTCGAATTTTAAACTTCATATAAATAAATATAATCACTATATTATTGAATTAAGTAGTCATTTGAGACTTATATTTTTTTGTAACTTAGAAAAATGACACACTTCACTACAATCTCATTTGATTTTTTTTATATTTTATAGTCCAAGAAATTGTTGGACTAGCTTGTATTTTTTCTTATAGAATAAAAAAGAAAAAAGAAAAAAATGGCGTGCCCTACTAGATGTTCATTTGATTTTTCATGTATTTCATAATCCAAGAGGCTCAGTAATAATATATCTATTGTAATCATGGTTTAAAAAATTGAACCAAACCGGTCGGTCGGTCTTCTGGCGAATCGATTTGATTTTCTCGAAAAATCAAAAAACTAAAAAAAAAATATATATTTTGTTAAAATCGTTCAAAATAGTGAACCGCTCACGGTTCAATTGAATCGGAACGGTTTTTTCATTTGATTTTTAATGAAATTAATTTTTTTCTTATTTTTTTGTCTAAGTACAAAATTTGAAGGCTGGGGTACACCTTACAAACTATCTAAAAGTCAAAAAAAGCCTTGATTTAGAGTTTAGACTTTAGAATTAACTCATACACTCTCAACTTTAAACTTTAGATTTGAGATATTTAAATTGTTGTTATTATTTATAATATGAATTGTGAAATTTGGATCGTAAGATTAAATAATATCATTTAAACTCTTTATATTTTATTTTGGCATTAAATTAATTTTTAAGTAATATATATAATATAAATATATATTTCGTAATTATAATGCTACGATTCAATTACGGTCCGACCAACGGTTGAACCAGTAAACCGTGAATCAATAAGTTTTTCGATTCAATAAACAATTCAATTTTTCGAACACTGGTTGTAATATGAAATTGGACCTTAGAAGCCTACGAAGGTTTGCCTTTAAAATATGAACCCCTAATATAACTATTAGATTCATTTAAATAAGAGTAATGAAAGTGTTCTTAGTTTCTTTATTTTTATTTTTATTTTCTATCTTAATATATCACGTCAAAGATAGAATTTCAAATAGATAATATACTTTTTTGGGGATTCACATTAGAATCATATTCTTAATATTTTTGTTAGATTGAGAGCAAAAAATTCTAAAATTCTTTAAAATGATTATTTAGTAAATATTTTAAAATAAGAAATAATACGACAAATTCTATTCTCGAGAATTAAGAGCCAAACTATCCAAAATTTATAACAATTAAATCAAAAATTAAATAATTTGTCATTAACCCTCGTGCACGGCGTTCTTGTGCAGCCCACCGCGCGCATGCAATAATGGTGCATGTGAAAGTAGATAGATAGGACCATGTCCAATATACTCTTATAATCATTAATTATACAAGATAAAAATAAAAAATAAAAAAAGTAGCATTTTTCACCATTGTTCTTCAAAAAAATTGGATTTATTCTTTTTGTTAATAAAGAAAAAAAGAAATCACTAATAGAAATTATGCTATTACGATAAATGCTATACAACTATCGGTCATCCTCTTCAATATTTTAACTTTATCTAAATAAATTAATTGAAATAACTTTTTTTTACTAAAAGTGATGATATATTATGCCCACAAAATTAATTTCAATTATTCCCTATTTAAAGTAATTCCAATTAATCCAACTAAAATTAGGGTCCAAAAATTCTAACAATTGCTGAATCTTTTTTATTTCGCTTTACATATATATGTCAAATATATCAAATATTTTTTTTTAAAAAAAAATACTATATATTCAAGAAGGTGAAATAAAAGATAAAATAATAATTTTCATAATATTCAATTTTTTTTTTAAGAGAAACGGCGCCCATTCGGATCGAATACGAAACCTCCCACATAATAAAAAAAACTAATACCACTTAAACTACAAACCACATAATATCCTATGTTCTCATTAGTGCAAAGGAGTGGCAATAATATCACAGAAACCTAATTTTGTCATGTTGATAAGACTCATAATGTAATAAACTATCGTTTTAACCTAAAAGATAAAAACATAAATTATGCATTTAATTTGAATTTAAATTTTACCATGCATATAGATTATTGCATAATTATTTGCTTAATTATAAACGAGAAACAATATATTATTTCATCTTCATGCTGTCGTTTATTCTTAATGAATACTGACTTTTTGCTCGACACAAGCGCCTCAAAGTCAAAAACATTGAATTGGGGTTGTTGGCACTAATATTAGTCGATCTTGTCTCAATTATTGCCTAAACTTTAACATTAATGAAGATTAGTCTTTCAATCATCGTATTGATCACACTAATATTAGTCGATCTTGTCTCAATTATTGCCTAAACTTTAACATTAATGAAGATTAGTCTTTCAATCATCGTATTGATTAAATTTCTTCTTCTTCTTCTTCTTCTTCTTCTTCTTCTTCTTCTTCTTCTTCTTCTTCTTCTTCTTCTTCTTCTTCTTCTTCTTCTTCTTCCCATATTTTAGGGAATTAGTATCAATAGAATTTTCTTATTGTTTACAAGGCATTAAATGCATAACCCCAAATTAAAATGTGTTACAATCAAGCTCGCGTAGAATTTAAAATGTATACCTTTTTAAAGTGTTCTGGAATAATTTTTTTTAAATATTCTCATTATTATCTTTTTATTTTGTATTGTTAAATGATGCACAAATCCTTTTTAGTGTATTTTTGAATGAATTTCTTTAAATACCCTCATTATTATATTTCAATCATTATAATACAGTTTATGCATGGAGTAATTACCATATATAACTCATTACTGTCGCTATATAACCTTATTGTAAAAAAATAAGTAAATATATTAAAATTATTAAAGAACCTATAGATTACATAGAAAAAGAACCAATTGCTTTTATTTATTTTATACTATAAAAAATTTAGCACATGTATAAAATGTGTTAAATTTATTGGTAACTACATGATTCAAAATATAGTTTATTAGAATTATCTGCTTTTTTATAATAAATAAGAAATGAAAGGGTGATTAACATAATAATTCTCCTCAAGTATGATCATAAAACTTCTTCATAAGTGTGAAATAGCCGATTTAAATTATATTATTATGTAAAAGATGCATCTATAATTATAATTTTACTACAGTATCAATCATATTAAAAAAAAAATCACTATAATATAATCAATACTCAAGTCTCACTTCCTTGTAGGGGTGTTCAAATCCAATCCAATCAAAAAAAAAAAAAATGGATGAACTGATCCAAAAAATCGAAAATCGATCAAAACAGAACTTTTTTGTATTGAATTAGATTTATTTTCTAAAAATCGATTGGATTGGATCGGTTTTCGGTTTTAATCTCCAAAACCGATCCAATCCAAACCGAGCCGAATTTGTATACTAATAATATAAAATATATATATTAATTGTAAAATACACAAATAAATTAAAATAAAATAAACCTAGGATTTTTTCACTATCAAAAATCAAATACATATGAATAATTATTATTGACTTATAACTTTATAGTTGCGTGTTCTTACATAATTTAACTTAATGTCACAAGATTAGTGTGATGTGATAGCTAAATGAAATTTACAAATCGATTGATTAAATTAGTTTAATTATAAATGGTAACTTGCCAAATATTTTAATTAAAAATTTAAATTAAAAAACCAAATTAACCGAACCAATTCAAACCGATTTAAAATGAACTGGATTAGATCGGACTTGCAATAAAAATCTAACCGATCCAATATACATTACATAATTTGGATCAATTAGCTTTTTGTCCCAAAATCGATCCAAACCAGGCCGCGAACACCCCTACTTCCTTGTCCCATGGCTTATGCTTATTTCATACAATTTTGTCGCAAACATTTTACAAAGGTAAAAGTTGGTCTGGTGATTTTAATGTCTATTACTTCTTCTACTCCAAAAATAAATAGCGAAGGAAAACAAATCGATAAAGTACTGTACCAAGGAAGTAAAAATTATTCAACTACGGAAATATTACGGTTATCGAACAGCTAAAAGTTGTGTTCGTCTTACTTCAAACACTAATACTTTTGTAGGATTCTTTATTTTATTTGATAATCAATTGGCACTGTTGAACTAAAATTTAAAACGAGTTATGACAATTGCCTAATGCAATAGAACGTGTTTATTTATGTATCTCTTGACAGAAATGGGGGCATGGAAGATCTCTTAATGCCTTCTTTCCTTTCTTTCTTTTTTTTTTTTTTCTAATAGGAGTAGAGGTGCAACTGAGCTGAGCTTAGGAGAAATTTTTGAGCTCAAGTTCGAGCTCGAAATATAAATATTAAGCTCTACCTCGACTCGACTCGATAAGGCTCGAACTTGTCAAGTAAGTTATAAAGAATTGCGAGCTCATTCTCAAGTTCGAAATAAAAATATAGTTATAGTCTAATAGAATATATATTTATTAATAAAATTTAAAATAATATTAAATTATATATCGTCTCGCGAGCTTTGAGTTTAGATATAGATGATTCGAGAGTGCCTCGAAATAGATCTCGAACCTCAATTTAGCTCAACTCAAGCTCGAAACAACTCAAACTTGGCTAACTCGTAAAGCTCACGAACAGCTTCGATTCCTTTGCACCCTAGATAAGAGTTATTTCACAAAAGGGACTACAAACACACACTCAAAGGATACATTACAACGGAGAGCTAAATCCGGAGTCCCATTTGAATGGGCCGGACTGATTTCAACCCTCTACCTATAATTGGGCTCAGAATAGGCCCATTCCTCCGTATTTTATTCGTATGTCAATAATTTCTTTTACCTTATATAATTAAGTATTTGTACTGTTGCTTTAAGCAAAAGAAAAGTTATAGTATTAGTTCTTGGCCATAGCGTAAACCTAGTGGATTCTCTCTTTCTTTTTTCTTTTTGTTTTTTCTGGGTCCACTTATTATTTCACTTTAATTCTCAAATTTCTTTTGATCATCTTCAATGATATCATCATGAACAAGCTGAGACATGCAGTTAAATTATTATTTATTTATTTTTCTAGAAAAAAATTAAGTTGTGGATATTATGATTTAAGAAGGTAGTGTTGCCACTAATTAAAACATTTGCTTTTATTATTAATAAGTGAAAAAAAATTAACAATGTTATTATTTTTATTATAAAATATATCGATGTTTAATTGAAAAAACATATATTGAAGCAATTTGATTTTACTACTATTAATAAATATGTATTAGAATGAAAGGATAAATGATAATAATATATCAATTTAGTTGATAACATTACAATAATAATGATAAGGAAAGTGAAGGTCTAATAGTATTGTTTAAAATAATAAAAGAATAATTTATATTAATTTAAATATCATTATTATATTCTTTTGTAAATGACTCAAGTACAAGACTCGATATCTTCTAAGTTAGCTCAAACTCAAGATTATTTTACAAGCCACTCGAATATTGGTTTAAAAGTTTTTAAAAATTAAATTTAAACTTGACACATTTAGACCATATTCTAAGAAATAAAAGAAATTATTCATTAAAATTAAAATTCGGCAACATATATTTAATGTCACAAAAGGGATGAACTTTCACCTTTAGTGAAAAAATCACGAAAATATAATCTAAGTATAAGAGAAAGACACATCAAGTAGTCAATTGGTTAAATTATATCGTTTTTCATAGGTCGAATTCTAACGAATTTTTGACATGCATATGTATGATCTAAAAATAATAATAAAATAAACAAAAATAGAATACTAAATGTCATATGAATATACACACACACATATATAACATTGAATATTCGCGATTGAAGCGGTACCATTATTACCAAGAGTATTTCATTAAATTTGTTACACACCTATCAACTTATAGAACTAATATTAACAAGAGTATGGCATTAAATTTCCCAAAAATAGTAATGTAGATTGGATCCCTAAAATTAATCATTCCTTATTGCATTTTATGCTATTTTTATGACATAAATAATTTGCAATAATAACATTTGATTTGATGTGTACATTATTCCAATTAGCTGAAGTAGGACAACAATTGTTTTCAAATCAAGTGACCTTCAATTTTCAGTAGATTGAATGATGGTTTTTTAGGCATCAACATCAAATATAGGAATGATTGATAAAACTATCAAGAGAAAGCATCAATTGATGGACACCAAATTTCTATATGTGTGGGACTATTGATTTAGTCACTAAAGTATGATTAATATTCCATTCCATTTAAATACCTATAATTGGTTGTAGTCTAAGTCTATGATACAAATACATCATTACTTTAATAGTAGCAATTGTTGATCAAAGAAAAAAAATAGTAATAATGATAGAATATGTTACAAACACAACAATATAGTATTTTTTAAAAATTTTATAGTACGATATATTAGTTATGGCTTAAAATTTTATGTAAATAAAAATATGTTAATATGTATTTATGTATAATTGATAATAAATTTATAAAAAATGGGCGTACGAGCAAAGCAAAAAAAGTTTGTACTCGTAATTTCATTAAAGATTTAGACTGCTTATTTTGAGAGGGGGAAAAACTATTTAATTGTCTTAAAGATATTTAAAGAGAAATAATAGCGATTTTAAATGAAACAACACTCTAAAATATATTTAAAAAGACATAATTTATCTTAAATATGTCGATACAATAAATTGAAGATGCTACACAAATAAATGTGTATCAAGAAATTAAATTTTTACACTCAACAAGATAAAAGTTTTATAGTAATTAATGTAGTATAAAACTTCAAATACATTGTTGGAGCACAGCGGAAATAATTTAGGCATGAGATTTAATTTATCAGGAATTCGCAAATCACACTCACAAATTTAATGACAAAATTAATGCCCGACAGATAGAAGAATAAAACAGACACAGATTTACGTGGTTCGGCAAATTCCACCTACCTCCACGGGAGTTTTCTTTCTTCAATTATGATAGACCAGTACAAGCCAACCCTTGAATTTGACATGCCCAAACTCAAGCCAAAAAACCCCTTGTACAACCACTAACATAACTACCAAAGAAATACTCACTCCACCCCTTTGTATTGCCCCACTCGTACTCACAATAACTACCCCATGAGTATCACATCATGAGTTCCACGAGTGTCCTCTTTTTTTTTTTTTAAAGTAATCAAATAAACACATCTATTTATAATAGAAAATTACTTGACTGCTTTACCTAAAACTAGGAAACCCAATACAAGAAGGAGTCCTAATTCTAGTCAAACTTGGTTTCTCGAAAACCGAGTCAAATCCTAACATACATATTATAATTTATAATGTTAATAAAATATTGATCTTTTTGGTGTATTTTTGAGTAATATGACTAAAAGTCTTATTTTTATCTAAAATTCTCATGATTATTATTTTTTCGATAACTATCATTTACAATCTACACGCCCTGTAGTTCACTCTACCCAAATGCTCTACATTGATTAAAGATTTAATATTACATAGAAAAATAAATAATTATTACTATAAAAATTTTAATACATGTGTAAAGTGTGCCAAGATGACATGTATTAAATAATATTTTTGTTTAAAGGAAAAAAGGTATAAAAGGCTACAATATTACTCCTCAAAAACTTATAATTAGTAAATAAAAATCATAACACAAGAACTCGAAAGGCATTCAACAAACACTTCATGATAAACTCATCATAGATCTGTCGCTTCAACTAGTTTCCGAAATAATTCAATCTTATAATAACAAATAGATTAAAGTTGTAATTTAAATAGTTAATATTCAAGTTAAATGCTATTAAACTTAAGTATTCTCAATAATTTAAAAGGTTAAATTCATTTTATCTCCTTGTACTATGGGATAGGTGTCAAATACCTCCTTATACTACCAAAATCTTCAAATAGTCCTCTCAAAGTTATATGTCGTTAGTAAAATAGCTGATGGTATTAAAACTCTATTGTAAATTACTAATTTAACATCAAAAAATAATTAAATAACATAAAAATTTAAAACACATAACATTTTTTTCTGTGTAAACAAATATGTGTTTGGTATAAAGAAAAATGTGACCGGAAAGAAACAAATATGTGTTTGGTATAAAGAAAAATGTGACAGGAAAGAAACAAGCATATTCAGCTTACTTTCTTCTCACGGACAAAGAAAAACCTTAAAATGTCATCCCAAAAGTTTAAAAAAGATCTAACAGAATTTTGATGGTTAATGCTAAAAGATATAGACCTTATATGTGGAGGAACAAGCATATTGACTTTTGATGAGTTGCTTGAAGTTAATTGGTTAGTATATTTCAACCCTTAAAACCCTATAATTATTTGATTTGTTTTCAATTTGCTTATTCAATTTAGAGTTTTATAAAGTAATGATAAATTATAGGTGAAATATAGTAAAACCCTACATATTATAGTAGATTTTTTATATCCCAAAACTTAATGCAAATTTGAAAAATTTTAGATAAATAATTATGAAATAAAAATATATATAATGGCACCATATGTTTTTTCCTCACAAACAAACTATGTTTTGTTGATCATATATGTTCTATATTATAATGGAGTTATTTAATTTTTTTTTTTTTTAAAATGAAATGTTTTAATGTTTTTGTTGGAATAAGAATTAGATGATACTTTAGGTCCTAAAATGAAGTAATAAAATTAAAGTAAGAAACTTGATCATTATATAGTAACTCATAAGGATATTTTGAATATAAAAATTTCCAACAGTCATATGTATAAAGAAAGATAATTTTATTATCACATTAGCCAAACAACCGTTACTTTTTTAACATTAAAGAAGTTTGGGGGTATTTGAAGGTTTTTGTAGTATATTTGGGTATTTGATACCTATCTAATAGTACAAAAGGTAAAATGAATTTAATCCTAATTTAAATAAATGTTTCCATTAAATAAATGAAAAGAATAATAAAATATTTATTTATACTTATAAATCAATTAATTAATTTGGTAATTAAATTTAATATATAATTCTGGAAGGAAGAGATTATTTATTTTCACAAAAATAATAGTATGATTCAAAATGCCTACTTGGAGGCTAAAAAAGGCGCAATTTTTTGGAAATATGTAAATGATATAATAATAATAATAATAATAATAATAATAATAATAGCAGGATAAAATTAAAAGGGATTATCCAATGGGAAAGGATTGCACGCCATTCAACGCGCAGCGGACGTCAGGAACCACTCATACGCCGTTGCCGGACAAAAACCCTTCTAACATATATATATATATATATATATATCCTCAAATGAAACCCACCCGGCCCGGGCACTTATCTGCTGCTACCCGGTCCATCCGGTGCAGTACACCCTAAAATCATGATTGAAACAAAAATGTGCATTTTGTTGTCTCCTCTTGTGACAGTGCGGGCGGAGTGGAATTTTATCGCCCAAACGAAGAGGAAAGCATATATGAATCAATATTTTTGTATTGTTTTTTTTTTCTCCTTATATATTTTTTTGACTTCCATAAAATCTCATCATTTAGGAATGATTCACGCGGCAAAAACTAAGGGCTTGTTTGTTTACGAATTGGAGCATTTTGTCAAAATATTTTGGTAAAATAATTTTTGGAAAGTGGGGTTGGGGAATGTGATGGTTGTTTGTTTATATTTTAGGTGGTATATGAAAAATAAATTAGGAGAAAATTGTTTGTTTATTCATATTTTGGGAGGGGACAATGTGTCATATTAATAATTTTTTTGTTGGGTTGGTAGGGTGAAATTGATATTTTAAAATTATTTATATATGTGTATATACAGATTGGGTAGGGGGACAAAAAATGAAACAATTAGATATAAGATAATGAGTAGAAAATGAATTGGGATGATATTTTGGGTCTCTTAGATAGTGGGATTGGAAAATATGATGGGTTGTTTGTTTGTATTTTGGGAGTTGAAAAATATTTTGGCAATTTATAAACAAACAAGTTCTAAGATTTTAAATTTATGATATTTTGGGTTTAAATCCCATTTAAATCGAAAAGTGGTCTATTTACTTTAGTACTATTGTTTCATTGATTATTAGAGATTTTAGGTATGAATCCTACTTAAGTGAAAAAAAATAAAATAATAAAATAAAGAGGAGTAGTCTTGTTCTCTAGTTATATTTTTTTTGCTAATTATTGAAGGTTTTGGGTTGAAATTGAATTAAGAAGAAGACTATTTTGATAATTATAGGTAATTTATTCATAATTACAAATTGATTGCATGTAATTTTACATTCAAAGAAAAAAGATAAAAATAGACTCTATCAATCCTAAGTGTCATTACTGTCGTTCAATTTTCAACAAAAGTATATTATGCTTATTTTGTACATTACCCTTAACTTAAGAAATTTTATGCTATTTGCAATCTACTCAGGGTCTATTTACTTTGAATGATGAGGTAAGATGAAAGCCCACATTCTGCCTCATTCCATGTTTACTTTCAAAGATGATATTATTCATATCATCCAACAAAGTAAACATCAAACCAAAAATATAAAATTATCATAATTCTACTCTTCATCCCTCATTTCATCATATCACCCCACATCTCATATTACAAAGTAAACAGACCCTTACCCTTAGGGCATGTTTACTTTTCTTGATGATGTGGGATGCATCCCAAGTTTACTTTACAAGTGTTGGCCTAGTAAATAAGCTCGGGCCCGCAATTGCTTGGACTAAATGAAGGTTGTGGGATTCGGCTCCAAAGGTATGATAGTTTTATTTCAGGATTGGTCAAAGTGGGATGATAACTAAAATTTACAAATTTATCCCAACTATTCATAATTAATTACTCCAATATGCCCACTGAGTAAATGATGCTGCAACTTCAAAGAACTTCTGGTAGTGGAGCCAATCAAAAAGTTAAAAAATAATTAAAAATATGAGTATATTAAAAATATATTTATATTTTAAAATATTTTAAAAATATATTTATAGTAAAAATAATTAAAAGCATTATATATATAATTTTAATTTATCTAATTATATTAATAACAAAATGGAAAAAAATTAACCTAAATTCTTTAAATTATAAGATTTTATTTTCATGTGTAAAGATGTTGTATTGGAATGGAGGAAAATTAATTTCTTTATGTTTGGAAAAAAAGAAGAAATAGTTGGATATTGTATTGAAACGGAGAAAAATTAATTTCTTTATACTAAATAGAAAAATATTTTAATTAGGGGTACTTTAGTCTTTTACAATCTATCTCAATATTATAATTCATCAAAGTAAATATTCAATACAATTATCCACTTTTATCATTCATATAATACCACAAAGTAAATATAATTTAAAAAATATAAAATTATCCTAATTCTACTATTCATTCCTCATTTCATCCTATCACCCCGCATCCTATACCACCAGTGTTCTCATAACCGAGATAGACCATTGGCTGGACCAATGATTGGAGATTGATTCGGTCTGATTCAAGCATAAAAATTGGTGATTGGTCGGATGGTAAAAAATCAGTCAAGCTAGTATCGGTTCAATCGGGTTTTGACAGGTTTTCTTTTCTTTTCTTTTCTTTTTTTGAAAATTTAAAAATTATTTTAAAAAAATGAAAATTATGAAAAAAACATTATGAGTTGAAAGATGATGATTAAAGATTTTGGACATGTAATTTTTTGAAATATGAATTTATTTTGTTGAAATTTAATGAAATGATAGTTATATGTGAATACTTATGTTTAATTTGTTATTTTATTTTGTTTAATTTCTCTTGGATTATGTTGAATATTTAGCATAGAAGAATTTATTTTTACTTGAAATTAAAGTATGAAATTAATTATTACTTAAATTAATGTGAAACATTATTTTTTTATTTATTTATAGTTGACTAATTGTGAAATAGTATTTTTTTTTCTTCTAAAAATTGTATTTAAAAATAAGTAAGTTGAAAATTTTCAAATAATATTCTTTCTATATAAAGTTATACCCATCGAACCAGTGGTCCAACAACCGGTAGAACCAGTAAACTGTAACATCGCTGGTTCTTTGTCCGATTCAATTTTAAAAACATTGCATATCACAAAGTAAATATGACCTTATTGAATGAGAATGTAATGATTTCATAAAATAATATCAACATCATGCTGTGTAATATAGTGATTCACAACTTATTAAAGTACATTCAAAGTAGGTAGTATGGCATACAAAAGTTTGAAAATTTGTTATGCATATTTTATATTGTAGATGCTTCTGATTTTCACATTTGATACTGTGATCTAGTGTGACTTTTGTAACTTCATCTTGATTTTTTTATGGGTTGTCAAAGTTTGAAAGAAACTTAATAATTTATATATAATATACACGCATATTGTTCAAGTGAATTTATAAATTAATTTAATATATATATAAAATAAAATGAAATTATGAAATCAAATACAATTATCAACAACCTCATTTAAAGAGTGAAGGGACGGTATTTCGTCCCCTAGTTCAAACTCCAATAAAAATGACATAATATTTTTATAACCACAAAAAAAGAAAAAAAGAAAAAAGAAAAAAAGCAGTTGACCCCATTTTTGTGGTGTGAAAGTACAAGTTAGACCAAACTTTCATAAATCGACGCACCTAATGCGCCCACCTATGGCAATGACTCTTCACTGGTTTAATAATTGTTAATTTCTAGCAAGCTGTCAATATTAGGATTGATTAACATTTTGGTACTTAGAAAAAGTTGAATAGTCCATCTCATAGTAATCCAAACAGGGTAGACATATTTGTAGTGTTTTGACAAGAAAAATGTGTGTTATATAAAAATGAGCAATTGGTAGATAATATGCAATTATGTGAACATGTTTGGAAGAGGAGTTAGTTAGGTATGAAAAGTGAGAATTGAAGATGAGGACTTTTTTAGGTTGTGATGATGACCAGATGAGTAGAATTTGTTGTGTGACTAATCATAAAATTGGTTGATTAAAAGGGGTTATAAGAAAGGTGAAAATTTTAAATCATAATTAAAAGAAGGGGTAATTGAAAAGGAATTATTGATTAAAAATAATTAAATTCGAACATATAGTATAAATAGATTCACTTTACATAAGTCTATAATTTAAATGTAAATTAATTAAACTGAAATTTTAAAATCAAATAAGTCAAGTGGCTAATTGATTCGGTGGCATTACTTCAAACATATAAGTGGCTCAAGTATAAGTCTGTGTGAAATTAAGGGTTCAAACTTAATGAACTCCTGATATGTCTGTGTATAAATAATAATAATAAAAAAAAAGTGACTTGACGAAAATTCTTGAATCCTTGAAATAGTGATGGGCCCCTCAATAAGAGTAGATAATATAAGAATTAAGACAGGAAATTTTCTAAATTGCATACATCCAAATGATATTTATAGAACTATTTATGGTGGAAAGAAATTAGTTGGCCACACCTAGGCGACCTTGTTTCGATAATTCATATTCTTTCCAATCCAATACTCTACAAGTCAGATCATTTATTAATTACGTGGATCAAGATCTTATCCAAATATCAATTCAGATATTGAAAAAATGATACATTTATCCAATACCACATCAAGCTCCACTCCCAAATGTGCAACTAATAATTTCTCTTTCTTTTGATACTTTACTTCATTGCTAATATAAAAGAAAGTAAATAGTGAGATTCTTTCTTCTTCTTTTTTTAAAAAAAATAAAAAAGAAAAACATATACACCCTTTATGCCTTATGGTGGATAAGATGCACTATGTTTTGGACTTTGTCTAAAAGAAAAATAAAGGAAAGGAGAAGAAGCTAACATAAAAGAGAAAAAGAAGTAAGAATCAATAAAAACATGATTGAAAAAAATAGTTCCCAACACACACACACACACACACACATTGGTATCATCAAAGGAGGAGATTGATTTATGGTGATTCAACCTTATCATCAGCCAGCGTGTAACTTTTTTCATAGTTGCGAGGAGTATGGAATAGATTCCCTCCTTGGATCCTCGGCGCATATAAAAGAAAAGGCAAACGGATATTTTCCAGCGTTAGTGCTTCGAAATTACGCACTGTTTGCCTCGCGGCTAATAGATCAAGTGGTATTCGTTTTCGACTATTAAGTAAAAAATCTTGCGTTCGATCCGTAATGAGTGTATTGTGTACTTTATTTTCTTTGCATTCGATCTATAATGGATGTGCTGCGTACTTTATTTGCTTTGTGTTCGATTCGTAATGGGTGCATTGTGTACTTTATTTATTTTGTGTGTAGTTTATACTTAAATTATTTAATTTGAGAATAAAAATTTATTTAATTTAAAAATAGAATTTTCTGTTCTACCCTTCTCTTGACGTCTTTTATCCCCAAGAAAAATGAAAAAGAAAAAGGAACCTTCTTTGGACTTGTTCCATGAATCAACGGCGTTGAGTAATGAGTATTATTAATTTAATAATGCAGTTTTGAATTAATGACTAGCTGTCATTGACGGGCACTCTTAACGATCCAAATTCAAAAGTTTGGAGATAAGTTTTTTAAGATTAGACATGTTGCATAATTAACATATATGTTCTATAGTAACTTTTTTTTTAATCGATAGTTTTTTTTTTCGACGTTAATTGACTAATTAGATATTTTTCTTAGTACAAGCATGATTTGAATTGATTCAAAATTTGACTTGTTATATTGAATTCGATTGATTTTACCAAGTCAAGTTGATTCAGTTCATGAATTTGGACTCAGTGTGAAAATAGGTAGAATATTGAAAAGAAAAAGAAAAGACTAAGACAAAGAAATTTACACTACGTAAAAATATATTCATAAGTAAGTGTATGGAAGATATTTATAGAGTGACACAGATTTAACGAATAATGCTCTGTAAATGTGGTGTAGTTCAGGTCTGCACGTCTATTATTAATTTAACGATTAGAAAAAATAGATCATATTGAATGTACATTATTATGTTTGAGTAGCAATGGTAACTGAGTCACTTCAAATTCATACTCTTATTAATTACATATATTTTAATCGAGCTTTTTAAGAAGTAATTGAATAATATTAAATAATAAGATAACTATGCAAGATTAAAAATTTAATAAAGAATCAATATGACAAACAAGTTGGCTTAAAATTAAAGAGCTTGACTTCTTTCTTACCATAACAAATGAAACAACTATTTTGGGAAAAAAGGATAAATGCTTCATCTTGAAATGTTTGGTTGATAGTCCTTTCAACCAATATTTTTAATTGTTTTAAAAACACAATAACACATAATTTAATTTTATTTATAAATTTATAAAATATCAAGAATTGAAAATTTAGTGATGTTAAAATTGTTAAAAAAATTATAATTTAACTTCGCAATATAGGAAAAGAATCAACAATTTTGATACATAAGGTAAATCTATGGTAGTTCTTATCTCAATTTTGATAATAATTAATTGAAATAAATGCATTTTAATAAGTTTTAAGTAATTAACATTTACTATAACATTTTCAATTACTAAGTGTAAAAATTTAAAATTCCAAAAAAGGTGTAAAAAACCTTATCCGAAATATAAGAAAATCAAATTAATAAAAATTATCGGTAGCGTGATTGAGAGTATTTAAGTGGGCACTCCAACAAACAAAACGATAAAACACTCAAAGAGTTCCAGTGGACCTCCCCGCATGCTGTAACTCCTCCTCGCTTTGTCCTGGGAATTTTTACGCAGATAAATGCTATAAATATCCTCTCACTCTCCACTTCGCTCACCTCCTCAATTTAGCGGCTCTCTGTTTTCGTTGCTTCAGATTCTCACTCCTTTTCATTTTCTTTTTTATTTTTTTGTTTCTCTCTCTTTCTTTGTCGGGTATATTCCGGCGAGATTAGTAAGGTTTCCGGTGGTAATGGCGTTGCTTCCAGATCTGGGGGCGGAGATTGTGATTCCTGTGTGTGCGGTCATCGGCATCGTTTTCTCGCTCGTGCAGTGGCTTCTGGTGTCCAAAGTCAAGCTCTCTCAGGAGCGAGGTGGCGCGTCGGCTGCAAACAACGGGAAGAATGGGTACAGTGACTACTTGATTGAGGAGGAGGAAGGCATCAACGACCAAGGCGTCGTCGTTAAGTGCGCCGAGATCCAGAACGCCATCTCTGAGGGTCAGAATAGTTTTAGATCTCACTATAATTCCGACAGATCTGATTTTTCACTTAATTTGTGTATATTTATGTGTATGCATGTTTCTGTGAGCATGTACTTTTACTAATTTCCGCTTGTCTGCTTTTTTATTTTAGCTCTATTTTGCTATTGAGAGCTAAAAGCCTTAAAGATGACACAGGAAAGCTTGAATTTTGAAGTAAACAAGTTTTCAAAGAGAAATTAGGTTCTTTATTATAAGCTGACCTCTGGTCTATAGAGGATATAGTCCTCCTGTTTCTAGCAGAACTGAAGGGAAACAGAGTAGAAAAATAACATTTTTTAGTGTATTTCCTATTTATTTTATTCAATTTTGAATTTTACTGACTAAATTCCAAATTGAAACGTTGATTCTTAAAAGTTATTGTAATTTCTCTCTATCTCTAGATTAATAATTTATCTTTGTTTATATTCTTTTCTTTTCTTTTTTTATTTTTTTTCCCGACATATGAGGAACGGACACTATATTACATAGTTTTATTTTATTTGACTTTTTAAATTATTTTTTTGACATGGAATTTGAATATATATATATATATATATATATTTTAGGTGGGGATGGGGGGTCTGATTTTCGTGGCGGCTAGTAGAGGATTTAGGGTTTTATGTACGTGACGGTAAGAAGGTTGGAATATAATGTGGTGGCACAGAGGAATGGAAACAGATCTGATTTTGTTACTTCATATTCAAATAGCCTCTGTTATTTAATTAGATTTTGTTGCTGTTATCGAGATCTTGGGAAGATTTTATTTTTCGTGGTACTTACCTCTGATGGATTAACTGGGGGAGTTGTTTCTTCACGGGCTTTTTTTATTCCTCGGTTCTTTTCTTTCTTTCTTTTCCCTTTTTTTTTGTAAAGCTTTTTGCCTTTATTATTAATGAGTACATCTCATTGCACGTGTCCACCACGAGGAGACTTCACTGTGGGATGTTGTCATTCATTGAGGTTATTATGTAACTTTTGTCTTTCTTTAATATTTTCTCTATATGATATTATCAAATTGGTGTGCGTGTATTTATTGCTTTCAGTTGGTATTATTGACTTTTTTCATTTTTGTTCTGGATATGAAGCGGAATAATAGAAGTATCATATCAATATATTCTTAGTTAATCTTATCTTAGGTGCTAAAATTATGAGATCTAGGGAAAGTTGATGGTGACATTGTTTTCTGGCTTCTGAGGTCTTACTAGTACCAGTAACAATTTTCTCTCAGGAAATGGTTATGATAAACACACTCTCTATAAGTTTTTTATGCTGGTATGTTGGGTTTTGGGTTCATGTGTAGTCTATGTTTTCTCATTGGTCTATGGTACATGCGATATGTTGAATGAGCATTTGCTAGCGTTCTTTTTTTTAATGTTTCAACAAGGTACATCGATATTTTGAGTTTCTAAATTGTTTCTGATTGCTTCGGCCAAGCTTCTGTTTTGTTCCACTTAACATGATTGGTTTGGTGTAGCTGAGATGAAAATTGTTTCTTGCTTGCAGGTGCAACATCTTTCCTGTTCACTGAATATCAATATGTGGGCATTTTTATGGTTGCTTTTGCAATCCTCATCTTCCTTTTCCTGGGCTCAGTTGAGGGTTTCAGCACAAAGAACCAGCCTTGCACTTATGACAAGGAGAAGTTGTGCAAGCCTGCCCTTGCAACTGCGATCTTCAGCACTGTATCCTTCTTGCTTGGTGCTGTCACCTCTGTTGTTTCGGGTTTCCTTGGGATGAAAATTGCAACCTATGCAAATGCAAGGACAACACTGGAAGCTAGAAAAGGTGTTGGGAAAGCTTTTATTACGGCATTTAGATCTGGTGCAGTCATGGGTTTTCTCCTTGCTGCAAATGGCCTATTGGTTCTTTATATTGCTATCAATCTATTCAAGCTCTACTATGGCGATGATTGGGAAGGACTTTTTGAGGCAATTACTGGATATGGTCTTGGTGGATCCTCCATGGCCTTGTTTGGGAGAGTTGGAGGTGGCATTTACACCAAGGCTGCTGATGTTGGTGCTGATCTTGTTGGGAAGGTTGAAAGGAACATTCCAGAAGATGACCCCAGGAATCCTGCTGTAAGCTACCATGCATAAAATGAATAACTCCACTTACAAGGGGATTTTTTAGTGATAACCATTTTGTTTTGCAGGTGATTGCTGACAATGTTGGTGATAATGTTGGAGATATTGCTGGAATGGGGTCTGATCTCTTTGGTTCATATGCCGAATCATCTTGTGCTGCTCTTGTTGTGGCCTCCATATCCTCTTTTGGAATGACTCATGACTTCACCGCTATGTGTTATCCATTGCTCATTAGTTCCATGGGAATCCTGGTTTGCTTAATCACTACACTTTTTGCTACCGACTTTTTTGAGATCAAGGCAGTCAAGGAGATTGAACCAGCACTAAAGAAGCAGCTCATTATCTCTACTATTCTTATGACTGTGGGAATTGCAATTGTCACATGGACTTGCCTGCCGTCGTCCTTTACAATCTTCAATTTTGGTGCTCAAAAAGTTGTGAAAAACTGGTAAGAACTTGTTCAGCACTCAATAAAAGTGGAAATGGATATAGGTGGTGGAAAATAATATAATGCTGCTTTGCTTTATGAGCATTGGCACAGGTATTCATGGTTTTATTGAATTGACAATCACTAATTGATCTCACATGGGGGGATCTTTCTGCTATACTTGTGGACATATTCTTTATGTGTCAGTTTGGTTTTCTTGCAGGTACTAACATGTTTAAGAATTTGCTTTAGATCTCTCTTTTAGTGCAAAATCTGGCAACTATGAAATGGGAAATGACAGTTTCCTGTCTTGCAATTACAACTCATTTACATGATGATAAAAATCAAATTTAAATGAAGAATATAAGAAAAGAGCTCCACCTAGTTTTTTTGCTGTCTGGAATTTATTATTGGACATTTTTAGTTCCCAGTTTTATCTGTCAATATTTTAGTGAAGGCGTTGTCTGCACAAAGCTCAGATGATGACTGTTGCCATATGTACTTTCTAATAGTCCTGCTTTCTTTGCTGCTTTGTAACCATCTCTGGCATACACTTCTTTTAAGCATAGCTCTATGCAAGCATATTTACTTGCTCAATATTACATTACAGGCAACTCTTCCTCTGTGTTTGTGTGGGGCTCTGGGCTGGACTTATCATTGGATTTGTGACTGAATATTACACCAGCAATGCTTACAGGTGCATATAGCAGTTCCTTACTTTCTTTCATTTTTCTTTTTTCTTTTTTTAAATATTTTCAGTCAAATGGTAGTTTGATCTTTGTCTTTCCATCTAAACTTTGTTTAGATGTATATTAATTTTTCCTGCTTCACTGTGGAATTTCTCTATGCAGCCCTGTGCAAGATGTTGCTGATTCCTGCAGAACTGGTGCTGCAACCAATGTTATATTTGGCCTTGCCTTGGGATACAAATCTGTTATAATTCCCATTTTTGCCATTGCAATTAGCATTTTTGTCAGTTTCACCTTTGCTGCTATGTATGGCATTGCGGTAGCTGCTCTTGGGATGCTGAGCACTATTGCTACTGGGCTGGCTATTGATGCTTATGGTCCTATCAGTGATAATGCTGGAGGTATAGCTGAGATGGCTGGGATGAGCCACAGGATCCGTGAGAGAACTGATGCTCTTGATGCTGCTGGGAATACCACTGCTGCAATTGGAAAGGTGTTATATACTGATTTTGTTTTTATATTGCCACCATATTGTTTGATATGATTTTGCAAATGTTTTAGCGTATGAACAACTTCACATACTGAGATAATAACATATTCATAGCCATACTAGCTCAGCTTTATAATTGATCTGTTCCTATGGTGTTTGCATAATTTAAAGCCCCAGCAAGCATTATCTAAAACTCATGCTGCAATTCACTATTTTTTGGATCTAACCTGTTAAATATTAGATCTGGGCTGCTCCGTGTTGGTGACCTGCAATATAAAAAAGATTTTTGCCATGTGATATGTCCAAGGGAAATTCCATTCCATTCTGCATGTGTTAGCCGCTGTTTCTTATCTAATTCTCAGCATTTGTTTTTCAGGGATTTGCCATTGGATCTGCTGCTCTTGTTTCATTGGCACTCTTTGGCGCCTTTGTCAGCCGTGCAGAAATTTCAACTGTTGATGTTTTGACCCCTAAAGTCTTCATTGGTTTAATTGTTGGTGCCATGCTTCCGTACTGGTTCTCTGCCATGACCATGAAGAGTGTCGGAAGTGCAGCTTTGAAAATGGTTGAGGAAGTTCGCAGGCAGTTCAACACAATTCCTGGTCTCATGGAGGGCCTTGCCAAGCCTGATTATGCTACATGTGTGAAGATTTCCACTGATGCATCCATCAAGGAGATGATTCCCCCTGGCGCCCTTGTCATGCTTACCCCTCTGATTGTTGGAACATTTTTTGGTGTTGAGACCCTCTCTGGTGTTCTTGCTGGTTCTCTTGTTTCTGGTGTTCAGGTATGCTTTCTATTTCATCTTCAAAGTGATTTTTTTTCATTTTTTTATTTTTATTTTTATCATTTTTTTGCCCCCGAGTTCTATTGAGTATTGATTCATTTTTTGGGCTTTCTATTGGCTGTGCACTCTTACAGATTGCGATTTCTGCATCAAACACCGGCGGTGCATGGGACAATGCTAAGAAATATATTGAGGTAAAGATTTGCGACCTTTTTTTTTTTTTTTGGCTGCCAGGTTAAGGTATTATTATAGCAGTTCTTTTACCTTTGAACTTTCTTCTAGGCTGGTGCTTCGGATCATGCTAGAAACCTTGGCCCCAAGGGATCAGAACCACACAAGGCTGCTGTCATTGGTGACACCATTGGGGACCCCCTGAAGGATACTTCCGGTCCTTCACTCAACATCCTTATCAAGCTCATGGCAGTTGAGTCGCTCGTGTTTGCTCCTTTCTTTGCCACTCATGGTGGTCTGCTGTTTAAGATCTTCTGAGGTATGGATACTTGGGCAAATAGAGGAAGAGGGTCTTGTCACTGTGGACCGCATCATCTATCTGTTTCCTTGCCCAATGTCACACAAGTATATGGGATGATGTTTAAGCTAGGTCATAGCCAGTGAGATTTTATTTTTTTTGATGAGCTGATGATGATGATGATGATGATGATGATGATGATTGTGTTGGTAAGGATGATGATGCAAATCTGCGTCCTCATCATAGTGGTTTCAGATCAAAATGTGCTATTTTTGTTTCAAGTCATCTTATAAACAACTAATTTTCTAGTACTGTTTCTAACAGAATTGATTTTGCTTGAAGGACATATGGACCCCGTGGGGTCCCAAATTTTCCTGTTTACTTGATTCGTGGAGAGATCATAGTTTTTTAAAGGATCAAAACGGTTTGGTTCTGCTGGTCGGACTTATAGTTTTTCTGCATCAATTCTGGTGAAAATATCTACTTGAGGTTTAATATTCTACTTCTGCGTTTAATCTTGTGCATTCCAAGATATTTGTTGCAAGCTGGCAATTCCTATTCTTGAACCGACAATTGGCCTGTTTTTAGCGATTGTATTCTTCGTGCTCTTTGGTTTTGAAAATTTTAATCTTGATCCAATTCAGTTGAGCTCCACCAATTATTCAAATGTGATCATATTTCTCTGATGACTCTGATGATTGGAACGTGAATTGATCATCTTATTGTGATTCTTTTGGGTTTGAAATAAAAAGTGCCTGTCTTAACATGAAAGTGTATTTTATCCATAATTATTTATTTTTTCAAAAAAATATTTAATATACTTGATATTTATATAGAGAGAAAAATAAAAATTAGTTCAAAATTGAAATATCAAATATTTGAGCTTCAGCCAACGAATCTTTCAGACACACGAGCGTGCATGACCGCCAAACTAGAACAAATGTACTGTTTCGAGCGTGCATGACCGCCAAACTAGAACAAATGTACTGTTTCATACTTGTTCTTTGTGAATCTGGAGTGCCTATAACTCCTTTGTAGCCACCAGCAAATCCTGGCCTATTATTCAGATACTTAACAAAAGAAACTAAAAGAGAACACTTAAAGCTTATTCTGAATTGTTACAAGCAGCAGCATTAGAGAGAATACCCAACTAGAGATACCACCAAGTATTAAACTTTAAAAGTATGAATTGATCTCACTCCCCTCTGCAAATATCCGAAGTGAATGTCAGCATAATCTTTCACCGTTTTGAACAGTCTTGGCGCCTCTGCATTGATCAACCCTTCTTCCGGTCCAATCTCTTTTCCCACTTCAGGCGTGTAGAACACTGCTACAGATATCCTATCCCTTTCCGAGTCACTAACCACCCTGTGCACTGGACTTGTGAAAATTCCATTGCTCATAATCTGAAAGTTACAGAAAATACTCAGTATCAAGAGTCCAAGTGCTAGTAGTTCAAATCATTTGACTAAATAAATCCAAGATTAGTTGCTAATCATGAGTTTACCTCCATTTGATCAGCCATAAGTACAAGAAGGGCATCCGGGTTCTTAGGAACACCATACCATTTCCCATTCTTGAGGATCTGTAGCCCTGGTTCATCTTGCAGAATGATCGTATAACCTGATCCATCTGAATGGGCCTTCAAGCCGAGCACTAGATCAGCCCTCTTGCAAGGGGAATAGTAGTTGAACCTGCCCTGCAGCTGTGCGTTTTCCCCAAACTGTTTCAGAAAGCAGTTTTCTTCAAGATGAAGTGATCTTGCCATGGATTTGGATACAATCTCCATCACCCTTTTCATCTCCTCTGTGTATTCTTCTAGAGTTTTTCTGTACAATTTCATCACGAAAGAACATGAAAAATATGTATTTGGGACGGTTGAGAGAATTAAATGGAGAAGAATATTAATTTACTTGAAAGAGGCTGGTTTTTGAGGCCAAAATCTGTAGTCTCTTCGATCTTCAGGAACTAATTCAAGAAAAATACGATCCGACCAGTCAAGTGATTGGCCTTCCTCCGGGACTGGATCAGCTCCATAGCCTTGAAATTCTGTCACTGTTTTTGCATACTTATTCTTCTCTTCCATTGGCTGTTCGAAGAATTCCCTTCCAACTTGTCTTATCTTGTCTAGGAAAGAACTTGGGATCCCATGTCCTATTGCCTGAACATATTATTTCTCATCATTTAGTTCAAAAATGTGTTAAAAATATGTGAAAAAGGGATCAAGTTTTGAACCTGAAAACATCCCCAAGTGGAGAGAGCAGACTTGAGTTTCTCTAGTTCTTCTTTGACTTCTTCATCAGACCATTTCCCAGGCAGAAAGTGGCCAATATCAACAACCGGAATAGGCGAATCCTCTGAGGAGGACTCTTCTTCACTGTTATCCTCATTGTTTCTGCATACATATGGCCCCGATGGCTCCTCACCGGTTAGGACCATTTCTTGGACTCTTTTGGACAGCAATACTTCAGCAGGTGGAGTGGAAACTGCAGCCATGTCTACTGAGTTTCTGTCTGAGAGTCAAGAGTTGGTGACTTAGGACAGCCTAATAGTTTGTAGCATATATAAGAGTGAATAGGTTTTGGATTGTTTTGCTCATCTGTCCAAATGCTACATGCAATTAAGTTGCATTTTGAGTGTTTCACTGCAAACAAAGCTCACAGATATTTTGGATTTGCTCCGGTTTATATCACTAGCAAAAGGCCCACATAGCACCATATTATGTGGAAATGGATTAAATGTGGTTTCCTGCCTAGACTACAAGGAAAATGTAATTTAGAGGCTATAAAGACTTGCCAACCAAATAGATTCTCGTGAAGGATATTTTAGAGCCATTGATATATATAATTCACACATGTGTCAATCGCTAGCACATTCAGGTTCCATCATCCAGCTCAATTGGAAAAATGAAGTGCTAGTTCGGTTCAGATAAATTTCATTCAAGAATGTTGGCACACTTGAAATCAGTCAAAAAAAACAAGCGAGAGTTTTCAATAGAATTGGTGAATCATGCGAGTCGGTTAAAGAAAGAAATTTAATATGTTGATACTTGACGTGTAATATAAGATAAAATGTAAAATCAAAATAAAAGAATCTTGAATGAAAAATATTTAAGAGAGATTAATTGATATTGATGTGTCTCCGGATCATATGCTCTCGTACTCAATTGGGGCTCCCAAAATGACCTCGAACCTGATTTCAATTTGCACAGGTAATTAGGATCTTCGACTTGATTACAAGAACAAATCAAGCTAACTGAAACTGTCCTTAACTAAGACCCTTTAACACCTAAATTAGATTCAGATAAAGATAAGGAAAATATACTTAAGAGCTCAGGTAAGAAGCGAATCATAAAGTGTGACAAGTTATTGTTCGGGCATTCTCTTTATATAAACATTGAGTTGCCTTTTTTGTATGGTTCCACGTGGCATCTTTATGTCGATTGACCCTCCTAGATCAATGAGTCATGTGTCGGGTCTTAACTCGGATTGGTTCAGGTCGAGTCGGGACCAGAATAAAAGAATACGAACCCTTATTCTATTAGGATGTTCTAAAAGGTTTTAAAGGCTAAATAGTCTTTTAATCGGGAATATATGAAGTATTCTCATCAGATATAAAATTAATTTATTTCGAAATATCGTGCCAAATAATTAACAAACATTCAAATAAGAGGTCAATAATATCTTTAATTAAAGGCGGTTGCTATTATCAAGCATGATTAATTTGGTTCGAACTTATTTAGAAAGTAGCAACCCCTTAAGCATTATGATTGCATGTTGTTTATAGTTTTTAGTTTGGGAGTGGAAAAATTAGTTTGTAAGATTAGTACAACGATGTAGAGATTTTAAACATTCGCTTGTTTGAAAGAAAAATGCAGTATAATTTAGTGATATAATTAAATTCTTAAATTGCTTCAATTTTTTATTTTTTTTTTGGAGAGAACACTACAAATGATGAAAATTATCCTTTCGATAAGTGAATAGTATCTTATTATCGAAACAAGTAAATTGAAGTATAAACTGCTCATAATGTGCACAAAAAAATTTATTTGGGTTCAAACTTGAGACTTCCCATATAATAGGGGAGACTGATGCCACTGGGTTACAAGCCACCAGACTAAATTGTTTCAATTTTGAAAAGACAAAATCCAACATTAGAAAGAGGGGGAAAAAAAGAAAAGAAAACGACATTTTTTTTGCTAATATACTTAGATCATCTTTGATGATCCCACCTAAATTAGGTCTGCTAATGGATATGGTATTGTTATATCCAAACTTATAAAATCCTAAAGTAATAATTTTACTTAATCATAAGACCCAACGTTGGATTTGATTTTTTTAAATTATTAACTATTTCTTTCAATGTAACAATTTTTAATTAACAATACAAAAAAAATTACTTAAATTTAATTTAGTCTATACATTTAATTTGATTTAATCTATATATTTAATTTTTTGGCTCTACTAAATAAGGACGAGCTAAAAAAGTTTAATATTTTTCTCTCTCCTCCCCCACATATTGTGTTTTTTCTTTATATTTTTTTATGTAGTTTACTTACTCACTTTAACTTCATTCTTTCTATTTTTTTAAATAACATTAATGTTATTTCATATAATTTATTCAAGCAAGTATACTTGAATACTTGAAAATTATACTATTATATAAACATTAATAAACATTTTTAATTATATATATATTAAAAGTTTATTACTGGTACATATTTAGTTTTGGGAATAAGTAATTTTTAAGTTATTCGGTTAAATTTGGGGATCAAGAAAACAAAAAATTAGGGCTGTCAATGGATCGAATTTTAATTTGAATTCGATTCGATTATAAATATTCAAAATCCGAAATAAATGGATAGGATATGGAATTAAGCAATCCGTTTCGTTAAATATCTGAATCCGAACCTTAATATTTTTATTAAATTAATACTCTTTTATATAATATTAATAAAGATTTTAAAATAAAATTTATGTATTATATTGACTTAATAGCTATATTAACGTTTATATTATACTATTAATATTGAGTTTTTAATCTAAAAATAAGATGGATATTGATAAAATGTCAAATATAATAACATATAATAGTTCATAAATACATTAATATAATGTAAAAAAGGAGTTTAGTATTCAAATATTTAACTTTTGGACTAATATATAATAAAAAGTTGTTAAAAATTCGAATATAACATATATTTACTTTATAAATACAATATTTTTATAAAATTTAAAAGGAAAAAAAGAAACAAAAAATAAATAAATTGGGTCCATTTTTTTAATAGAATTTCGGATATCCACCGGATTCGGATATGATACTGATTAACAAAGATTCTATAGGATCTCGGGTCAGATTCAGATATGAATTTTGTTAATCGAATTTGAATTTGGATATGGTAGATTCGATCCAAATCCGACCCGTTGACAGCCCTACAAAAGATATTTGATTCTATTATTTTTAATCTGAATATTGATATTTCTAACTTCTTTGGGCTTCAGCAGGATATTCCTAGCCCAAACCTTTCCAGGATTGGGCCGACTTTTTCAGAGATTACAAGAGACAAATTAAAAATGAAATTGAGTTGTGTGTTGGCCCGTTTGGTTTTATTTCCATTTTCAATTTTCATTTCCATCATTTCTAAAATGGTAAGAATTAGTTATGTGATGTGATGTGGAAATAAAAATGTATTTGGATGAAATGTTTGGAAATGTAATGATTATGTTGATTTTAATATGTTGTAGGTGGAGAGAGATAGAAATAATGGAATAGAGAGAGAAGATATATAGATTGTTGGAAAATGTGTTTTGGAAAATTGAAATTATGTTGGGTAAAATTTTTTAAAAAGTGATGATTTCTATTTTTGGAATAGTAAAAATGGTGAAAATGGGGTTTGGAAATAAAACCAAACACCCCCAATGTTTTATTTGTTCGCTTGTTTATTCAATGATGACCCAAAAAATAAAAAATAATAATAATAAAAAACCCGGGGTAAGAATTATATTATTTGTTAGAAACTTTTTGCAAAAATTATTGGAGCTTGTTGGCTAGAAGAGGAGACATCACTCAAGAAAAAAATAATATTAACGATGATTTCAAAATCATCATCACTAATGACAATAATATATATTTATTAAAGTATTTTATTTAAATTGTCAGTATTAATAATTAATGATGCATTTAGAGTAACCACTTGGTAACAACACAGTTATTGTCGCGTAGTTATTTTAGTAACTTTAATGTGTTTGAGTTGATATTATACAAATATCACCAATTATTAATAATAACTAATCACATATAATTTTTGTATTGTTTTTTAAATAAGAAAGTAACTTATTGACATGGGATAGCCCAATAGGCTCGGCCCAAAGATCATAGACTCAAGGATGTAGTATCAGACCCATCTCATTCTTAGGGTCCAATTGTGTTACCGACTTCATACTCTGGCTTAATGGGGCGGCCATTCGACCAGGCCATAGACGGGACCGCTAGTCGACTCTTCGACCATGGCTCTCGGCCACCTCTTACGCCGCGTGCCAACCCATCGTAAGGTCAACCCTGCCACCGACCAGGGAGGTCGACTCGACGCAGAATCAACTCTTTGCAGAATTAAATGCCCTGACAAGCATGCCTCCGCATTAAAGGCGCGTGTCGCCCCAGTACCACCCATACTGTCGTACTAGGTAGGAGGCGCGTTTACAGTGTACTATTTTGTCTATGAAACCTGGAGATGCAGTCACTTGAAATAGTATAGGAATAGGAGATGACCTAATGCCCCTCATGCAAGGACAAAGATCCTTCCTACATGTTAAGGGCATCTCAGAAAAATCCCCATTGGGAGGAGGCTATAAATGCCTCCTCTCTAGCCTCACTGAAGGTATACCATTCTATATACAAAATCTACACTCTGCTGCTCATCATATTTAGTCGACCCCGTACTAACTTGAGCATCGAAGTGCCTTAGCCAAGGGTACCTCGGCTAGCCTGACGTTTGCTTGTGATCACAGGACTCAGCCCAACCATATCAAGATCTCGACCAGAGAGGTTGGACCTTCTGAAATTATCACCAGATCCAGTTACTAGCGGTTTTCACCTGCATCATTTGGTGCTGTCTATGGGAATCTTGAGTTTGCAATCGAAGATGGTTAACACCAAGCGAGCCCCCTTGGGAAGAGAAGAAAATATGAGGTCTAGCTCTCCCCAACCTAGACCTCAACAAAAACTTGGTGTGCCGGGCTCGAGCGCCCAACCAGAACAAGTGGTCACATTGACCATACCCCAACTGATGCAGCTCATCAGCGAATAGATATCAGCCCAAATTTCTGCTCAACTCTCCACAGCTCTAAATCGACATGCTGTACAACCAGAACTGGTGGCCAGTGCAACTACACAACCCGCACCCGTTGAAGAGAGACTGCCCAAGGAAAATCAAGATTGACCGGAGCCCAAACGCCCTTCTTCGAGGCATGAAATTAGCCTTGGCCGTTTTCCAAGGGAAATCCCCTGCCCCCGCGAGGAGGTAGCGGATTTAGTTGATCACGGCGTTCGATCTATTCGAGCCCCACAGCGTGATAGGGTCGAATGCTCGTGACCCAGCTCTACAGAAATGTATCCCAAGCTGATAAGGAGGAATGAGGGGAAGTATCCCACCAAGTCCAACAACTGAACAAGCGACTGGAGGAGATCTCGAGGAGAAACACGGAGAAAAATAACTATTAGGAGCAGCCGCCAATGTTTCGATGGGAGAGGGACTCCCCATTCGTCCCCGAAATCATCGACGAGCGCATCGCTGTCAACGCCAAAGTCCCGACCGGCTTGACCAGATACGATGGCACGTCGGACCAAAACGAGCATTTGATGTAGTTCGAACACATGATGCAGCTGCACGGGCATAGAAATTACATCCACGCCAAGATGTTAGTGAGTACCTTTCAAGGAATAGTGCTCGAATGGTTCGTTAGTGCTGGAGGTATAGCTGAGATGGCTGGGATGAGCTACAGGATCCGTGAGAGAACTGATGTTCTTGATGCTGCTGGGAATACCACTGCTGCAATTGGAAAGGTGTTATATATTGATTTTGTTTTTATATTGCCACCATATTGTTTGATATGATTTTGCAAATGTTTTGGCATATGAACAACTTCACATACTGAGATAATAACATATTCATAGCCATACTAGCTCAGCTTTATAATTGATCTGTTCCTATGGTGTTTGCATAATTTAAAGCCCCAGCAAGCATTATCTAAAACTCATGCTGCAATTCACCATTTTTTGGATCTAACATGTTAAATATTAGATCTAGGCTACTCCGTGTGGGTGACCTGCAATATAAAAAAGATTTTTGCCATGTGATATGTCATGGGGAAATTCCATTCCATTCTGCATGTGTTAGCCGCTATTTCTTATTTCTAATTCTCAGCATTTGTTTTTCAGGGATTTGCCATTGGATCTGCCACTCTTGTTTCATTGGCACTCTTTGGCGCCTTTGTTAGCCGTGCAGAAATTTCAACTGTTGATGTTTTGACCCCTAAAGTCTTCATTGGTTTAATTGTTGGTGCCATGCTTCCGTACTGGTTCTCTGCCATGACCATGAAGAGTGTCGGAAGTGCAGCTTTGAAAATGGTTGAGGAAGTTCGCAGGCAGTTCAACACAATTCCAGGTCTCATGGAGGGCCTTTCCAAGCCTGATTATGCTACATGTGTGAAGATTTCCAATGATGCATCCATCAAGGAGATGATTCCCCCTGGCTCCCTTGTCATGCTTACCCCTCTGATTGTTAGAACCTTTTTCGGTGTTGAAACCTTCTCTGGTGTTCTTGTTGGTTCTCTTGTTTATGGTGTCCAGGTATGCTTTCTACTTCATCTTCAAAGTGATTTTTTTCTTTTTTTAATTATATAGTTCTATTCAATATTGATTCATTTTTTGGGCTTTCTGTTGGCTTTGCGCTCTTACAGATTGCGATTTCTGCATCAAACATCGATGGTGCATGGGACAATGCTAAGAAATATATTGAGGTAAAGATTTGCTACCCTTTTTTTTCTTTTTTTCTTTTTTACCAGGTTAACGTATTATTATTGTAGTTCTTTTACCTTTGAACTTTCTTCTAGGCTGGTGCTTCGGATCATGCTAGAAACCTTGGCCCCAAGCGATCGAAACCACACAAGGCTGCTGTTATTGGTGACACCATCAGAGACCCCCTGAAGGATATTTTTGGTCCTTCACTCAACATCCTTATCAAGCTTATGGCAGTTGAGTCGCTCGTGTTTGCTCCTTTCTTTGCCACTCATGGTGGTCTGCTGTTTAAGATCTTCTGAGGTGTGGATACTTAGGTAAATAGAGGAAGAGGGTCTTGTCACTACAGGTTCCATCTATCTGTTTCCTAGCCCAATGTCTCTCAAGTATATGGGATGATGTTTAAGCGAGGTCATAGCCAGTGAGATTTTATTTTTTTTGATGAGCTGATGATGATGATGATGATGATGATGATGATGATCATGATAATTGTGTTGGTAAGGATGATGATGCAAATCTGCATCCTCATCATAGTGGTTTCAGATCAAAATGTGCTATTTTTGTTTCAAGTCATCTTATAAACAACTAATTTTCTAGTTCTGTTTCTAACAGAATTGATTTTGCTTGAAGGACATGGGAACCCATTGGGGTCCCAACTTTTCCTTTTTACTTGATTCATGGAGAGATCATAGTTTTTTAAAGCATCAAAACAGTTTGTTTCTGTTGGTCGGTCTTATAGTATTTTATGCACCAATTCTGGTGAAAATATCTACTTGAGGTTTAATATTATACTCTGCGCTTAATCTTGTGCATTCCATGATATTTGTTGCAAGCTGGCAATTCCTATTCTTGAACCGACGATTGGCTTATTTTTAGCGATTATATTCATCGCACTCTTTGGCTTTGAAAATTTTAATCCTGATCCAATTCAGTTGAGCTCCACCAATTGTTCAAATGTGATCATATTTCTCTGATGATTGGAATGCGAATTAATCATCTTATTGTGATCCTTTCGGGTTTGAAATAAGAAGTGCTTGTCTTAATGTGAAAGTGTATTTTATCCATAATTAACTATTTCTTCGAAAAAATATTTAATATATTTGATATTTATTTATAGACTAAAATAAAAATTAATTGAAAATTGAAATAGAAGATACCAGGTGTCTCAATTATTTGAGCACGCGAGCATGCATGATTACTAAACAAGAACAAATGTACTGTTTCACACTTGTTCTTTGTAAATCTGGAGTGCTTGTTACTATCTTGTCTTAAAGAAAAAATCTTTAGTTAAAAGCAGGCATGGTATAGTTAACTTATGGCCGCCACCAATAACTTGGTGTGCCGGGCTCGAGCGCCAAACCATAACAGGTGGTCACGCTGACCATACCCCAACTGATGCAGCTCATCAGCGAACAGATATCAGCCCAAATGTTTGCTCAACTCTCCGCGGCTCTAAATTGACATGTTGTACAACCAGAACTGGTGGCCAGTGCAACTCCACGACCAGCACCCATTGAAGAGAGACCGCCCAAGGAAAATCAAGATCGACTGGAGCCCAAACGCCCTCCTTCGAGGAGCGAAATTAGCCCTGGCAGTTTTCCAAGGGAAATGGCCCGCTTACCCCCTGCGAGGAGGTAGCGGATTCTGTTGATCACGGTGTTTGATCTATTCGATCCCCACAGCGCGATAAGGTCGAATGCTCGTGACCCAGCCCTACAGAAACGTATCCCAAGTTGATAAGAAGGAATGGAAGGAAGTATCCCACCAAGTCCAACAACTAAACAGGTGACTGGAGAAGATCTCTAGGAGAAACACGGAGAAAAATCACTATCAGGAGCAGCTACCAAGGTTCTGACGGGAGAGGGATTCCTTATTAAGGTATTATTATTGCAGTTCTTTTACATTTGGACATTCTTCTAGGCTGGTGCTTCGGATCATGCTAGAAACCTTGGCCCCAAGGGATCAGAACCGCACAAGGCTGCTATCATTGGTGACACCATCGGAGACCCCCTGAAGGATACTTCCGGTCCTTCACTCAACATCTTTATCAAGCTCATGGCAGTTGAGTCGCTCGTGTTTGCTCCTTTCTTTGCCACTCATGGTGGTTGCTGTTTAAGATCTTCTGAGGTGTGGATACTTGGGCAAGTAGAGGAAGAGGGTCTTGTCACTACAGGTTGCATCATCTATCTGTTTCCTTGCCCAATGTCTCTCAAGTATATGGGATGATGTTTAAGCTAGGTAATAGCCAGTGAGATTTTTTTTTTTTTTTTGATGAGTTGATGATGATGGTGATCATGATAATTGTGTTGGTAAGGATGATGATGCAAATCTGCATCCTCATCATAGTGGTTTCAGATCAAAATGTGCTATTTTTGTTTCAAGTCATCTTATAAACAACTAATTTTCTAGTTCTGTTTCTAACAGAATTGATTTTGCTTGAAGGACATGGGAACCCATTGGGGTCCCAACTTTTCCTTTTTACTTGATTCGTGGAGAGATCATAGTTTTTTAAAGCATCAAAACAGTTTGTTTATGTTGGTCGGTCTTATAGTATTTTATGCACCAATTCTGGTGAAAATATCTACTTGAGGTTTAATATTGTACTCTGCGCTTAATCTTGTGCATTCCATGATATTTGTTGCAAGCTGGCAATTCCTATTCTTGAACCGACAATTGGCTTGTTTTTAGCGATTATATTCATCGCACTCTTTGGCTTTGAAAATTTTAATCCTGAAATAATTCAGTTGAGCTCCACCAATTGTTCAAATGTGATCATATTTCTCTGATGATTGGAACGTGAATTGATCATCTTATTGTGATCCTTTCGGGTTAGAAATAAGAAGTGTCTGTGTTAATGTGAAAGTGTATTTTATCCATAATTAGCTATTTCTTCGAAAAAATATTTAATATATTTGATATTTATTTATAGAGTAAAATAAAAATTAATTCAAAATTGAAATAGAAGATACCAGGTGTCTCAATTATTTGAGCACGCGAGCATGCATGATTACTAAACAAGAGCAAATGTACTGTTTCACACTTGTTCTTTGTAAATCTGGAGTGCTTGTCACTATCTTGTCCTAAAGAAAAAATCTTTAGTTAAAAGAAGGCATGGTATATTTAACTTATGGCCACCACCAATAACTTGGTGTGCCGGGCTCGAGCGCCAAACCAGAACAGGTGGTCACGCTGACCATACCCCAACTGATGCAGCTCATCAGCGAACAGATATCAGCCCAAATGTTTGCTCAACTCTCCGTGGCTCTAAATCGACATGCTGTACAACCAGAACTGATGGCCAGTGCAACTCCACAACCCGCACCCATTGAAGAGAGATCGCCCAAGGAAAATCAAGATCGACCGGAGCCCAAACGCCCTCCTTCGAGGAGTGAAATTAGCCCTGGCCGTTTTCCAAGGGAAATGGCCCGCCTACCCCCCGCGAGGAGGTAGCGGATTCTGTTGATCACGACGTTCGATCTATTCGATACCCACAGAGCGATAGGGTCGAATGCTCGTGACCCAGCCCTACAGAAACGTATCCCAAGTTGATAAGAAGGAATGGAAGGAAGTATCCCACCAAGTCCAACAACTGAACAGGCGACTGGATGAGATCTCTAGGAGAAACACGGATAAAAATCACTATCAGGAGCAGCCGCCAAGGTTCTGACGGGAGAGGGATTCCTTATTAAGGTATTATTATTGCAGTTCTTTTACCTTTGAACATTCTTCTAGGCTGGTGCTTCGGATCATGCTAGAAACCTTGGCCCCAAGGGATCAGAACCGCACAAAGCTGCTGTCATTTGACACCATTGGAGACCCCCTGGAGGATACTTCCGGTCTTTCACTCAACATCTTTATCAAGCTCATGGCAGTTGAGTCGCTCGTGTTTGCTCCTTTCTTTGCCACTCATGGTGGTCTGCTGTTTAAGATCTTCTGAGGTGTGGATACTTGGGTAAGTAGAGGAAGAGGGTATTGTCACTACAGGTTGCATCATCTATCTGTTTCCTTGCCCAATGTCTCTCAAGTATATGGGATGATGTTTAAGCTAGGTCATAGCCAGTGAGATTTTTTTTTTTTTGATGAGTTGATGATGATGATGATCATGATAATTGTGTTGGTAAGGATGATGATGCAAATCTGCATCCTCATCATAGTGGTTTCAAATAAAAATGTGCTATTTTTGTTTCAAGTCATCTTATAAACAACTAATTTTCTAGTTCTGTTTCTAACAGAATTGATTTTGCTTGAAGGACATGGGAACCCATTGGGGTCCCAACTTTTCCTTTTTACTTGATTCGTGGAGAGATCATAGTTTTTTAAAGCATCAAAACGGTTTGTTTCTGTTGGTCGGTCTTATAGTATTTTATGCACCAATTCTGGTGAAAATATCTACTTGAAGTTTAATATTGTACTCTGCGCTTAATCTTGTGCATTCCATGATATTTGTTGCAAGCTGGCAACTCCTATTCTTGAACCGACAATTGGCTTGTTTTTAGCGATTGTATTCTTCGTGCTCTTTGGCTTTGAAAATTTTAATCCTGAAACAATTCAGTTGAGCTCCACCAATTATTTAAATATGATCGTATTTCTCTGATGATTGGAACGTGAATTAATCATCTTATTGTGATCCTTTCGGGTTAGGAATAAGAAGTGCCTGTCTTAATGTGAAAGTGTATTTTATCCATAATTAATTATTTTTTCAAAAAAATATTTAATATGCTTGATATTTATTTATAGAGTAAAATAAAAATTAATTCAAAATTGAAATAGAAGATACCAGCTGTCTCAAATATTTGAGCCTCAGCCAACGAATCTTCCAGGCACATGAGCATGCATGACTACCAAACTAGAACAAATGTACTGTTTCATACTCGTTCTTTGTAAATCTGGTGTGCCTATCACTCCTTTGTAGCCACCAACAAATCCTGGCCTATTATTCATGTACTTAACAAAAGAAACTAAAAGAGAACACTTAAAGCTTATTCTAAATTGTTACAAGCAGCAGCGCTTAAAGAGAGAATACCCTAGTTAGAGATACCACCAAATACTAGACTCTGACAGTATGAATTTATCTCATTCCCCTCTGATAATATCCGAAGTGAATATCAGCATAATCTTTCACTGTCTTGAACAGTCTTGGGGCCTCTGCATTGATCAACCCTTCTTCCGGTCCAATCTCTTTTCCCACTTCAGGCGTGTAGAACACTGCCACAGATATCCTATCCCTTTCCGAGTCACTAACCACCCTGTGCACTGGACTTGTGAAAATTCCATTGCTCATAATCTGATAGTTACAGAAATGCACAGTATCAAGAATCCGACTGCTAATAATTCAAATCATTTGACTAAATAAATCCAAGATTAGTAGCTAATCATGAGTTTACCTCCATTTGATCAGCCATAAGTACTAGCAGGGCATCCAGGTTTTTAGGAACATTATACCATTTCCCATTCTTAAGGATTTGTAGCCCTGGTTCATCTTGCAGAATGATCGTATAACCCGATCCATCTGAATGTGCCTTCAAGCCGAGCACCAGATCAGCCCTCTTGCAAGGGGAATAGAAGTTGAATCTGCCTGCAGCTGTGCGTTTTCCCCAAACTGTTTCAGAAAGCAGTTTTCTTCAAGATGAAGTGATCTTGCCATGGATTTGGATACAATCTCCGTCACTCTTTTAATCTCCTCTGTGTATTGTTCTAGAGTTTTTCTGTACAATTTCATCATGAAAGAACATGAAAAATATGTATTTGGGACGGTTGAGAGAATTAAATGGAGAAGAATATTAATTTACTTGAAAGAGGCCGGTTTTGAGGCCGAAATCTGTAGTCTCTTCGATCTTCAGGGACTAAGTCAAGAAAAATACGATCCGACCAGTCAAGTGATTGGCCTTCCTCCGGGACTGGATCAGCTCCATAGCCTTGAAATTCTGTCACCGTTTTTGCATACTTATTCTTCTCTTCCATTGGCTGTTTGAAGAATTCCCTTCCAACTTGTCTTATCTTGTCTAGGAAAGAACTTGGGATCCCATGTCCTATGGCCTAAACATATAATTTTCCACCATTCAGTGCAAAAACTTGTTGGAAATATGTGAAAAAGGGGATCAAGTTTTGAACCTGAAAACATCCCCATGTGGAGAGAGCAGATTTGAGTTTCTCTAGTTCTTCTTTGACTTCTTCATCAGACCATTTTCCAGGCAGAAAGTGGCCAATATCAACAACCGGAATAGGCGAATCCTGTAAGGAGGACTCTTCTTCACCGTTATCCTCATCGTTTCTGCATACATATGGCCCCGATGGCTCCTCACCGGTTAGGACCATTTCTTGGACTCTTTTTGACAGCAGAAACTCAGCAGGTGGAGGGGAAACTGCAGTCATGTTTGCTGAGTTTCTGTCTGAGAATCAAGAGTGAGTGACTTAGAACAGCCTAGCTAGTAGTTTGGAACATATATAAGAATGAATTTTCTGTTGGTTTAAGGTTAGATGATGATGATGATGATGATGATGAATATGTGATGGGAATAGATTTTGGATTGTTTTGCTGCATCTGTCCAGATTTTTCATTGACTAGTAAAAAGCACACATGCATGATGTATGGCAGTATTCAAATGCTGTGTGCAAGTTGCATTTTGAGTGTTTCAATGCAGACAGAGCTAATAGCTCTTTTGGATTTGCTCTGGTGTATATCACTAGCAAAAGGCCCACATAGTAATGAATTGAGGATGGGAGGGGTTAAATGTTTCCTGCCTAGATTAAAAGGGAAAAGTAATTTAGAGGCTATAAAGATTTGCCAACCAAACAGAGTCGTCTCAAAAAAATAAATTTTATTAAGAAATTGATGTCTTACTCCATAACTTTAGAGGGAACAATAGCTTGACAAATGGTTCGGTCCGATTTGGGTGTCCATTTAGGTACCAAACATACCCCATCATTGATTTGAGACATTGATAAGGTGAATGTCAGTCCATTCAATGCTAGGCATAATGAGTATAAAGTCCTCAAAAATCTCTTTTCGTCTTATGAACTTGAAGGTCTATGAAGTTTCATGTTTGAGTTTTTAGATCTAGACCAGAGGTAGACCTACGTTAAGATAATCCCACCTTTGAAATACTTTGATAGTGCTCTTAGATCAGAATCCCAAATAAAGATGTTTTAGAGCCATTGCTATATAGAATTCACATATGTGTCAATCGCTAGCACATTCAGGTTCCATCATCCAGCTCAATTGGAAAAATGAAGTCCTAGTTCAGTTCAAATAAATTTCATTCAAGAATGTTGGCACACTTAGAATCAGTCAAAAAAAGAAGTGTTATGGTTCGATTAAGCAAATAACAAGAGAGAGAGAGAGAGAGATTTTTTGCTTGGTGCTTAAAATAAATTATGCCCTACTTCAACAAGTGAGAGTTTTCAATAGAATTGATGAACCATGCGGGTTGGTTAAAGAAAGAAATCTAATATGTCCTCATACTTGACGTGTAATATAAGATAAAATGTAAAATCAGAATAAAAGAATCTTGAATGAAAAATATTTAAGAGAGATTAACTGATATTGATGCGTCTCCGGATCATGTGCTCTTGTACTCAATTGGGGCTTCCAAAATGATCTCGAACTTGATTTCAATCTACATAAATAATTAGGATTTTCGACTTGATTACAACTTACAAGAACAAACAAAGCTAACTGAAACTGTCCTTAACTAAGACCCTTTAATACCTAAATTAGATTCAGATAAAGATAAGGAAAATATACTTAAGAGCTCAAGTAAGAATCGAATTATAAAGTGTGACAAGTTATTGTTTGAGCATTCTCTTTATATAAACGTTGAGTTGCTTTTTTTGTACAGTTCCACGTGGCATCTTTATGTCGATTGAGCCTCCTAGATCAATGAGTCATGTGTCGAGTCTTAACCCAGATTGGTTTAGGTCGAGTCGGCACCAGAATAAAAAAATATGAACCCTTATTCTATTAGAATATTCAAAAAGGTTTTGAAGGCTAATTAAATAGTCTTTTAATTGAGAATATACGAAGATCCTCATTAAATATAAAATTGATTTATTTCGATATATTGTGCCAAATAATTAACAAACATTCAAATAAGAGGTGAATAGTATCTTTAATTAAAGGCGGTTGCTATTATCAAGCATGATTAATTTGGTTCGAACTTATTTAGAAAGTAGCAAACCCTTAAGTCATTATGATTGCATGTTGATTATAGTTTTTAGTTTGGGAATGGAAAAATTAGTTTGTAAGATTCGTACAACGATGTAGAGATTTTAAACATTCTCTTGGTTGAAAGAAAAATGCAGTATAATTTAGTGATATAATTAAGTTCTTAAATTGCTTCAATTTTTTTTTTTTTTTTTTTGGAGAGAACATTACAAATGATGAAAATTATCTTTTCAATAAGTGAATAATATCATATTATTAAATTAAGTAAATTGAAGTATAAACTGCATATAATGTACACAAAGGAACTCATTCGGATTGGAACTTGCGACCTCCTACATAATAGGGGAGATTGATGCCAATGAGTTATAAGCCATTAGACTAAATTGCTTCAATTTTGAAAAGATAAAATCCAACATTAGAAAGAGAGAGAGAAAAAAAAGAAAAGAAAAGAAAAGAAAAGGATAATTTTTTGCTAATATACTTAGATCATCTTTGATGATCCCACCTAAATTAGATATGCTAATGGATAGGGTATTATTATATCCAAACTTATATTTTAAAATGTTTAAAATAGTAAGACCATATACTTTAATCCCAAAATAATAATTTTACTTATTCATAAGACCCGTTGGGCTGAACTTGTTGGATTTGATTTTTTAAATCTTCCAATGTAACAATTTTTAATTAACAATACAAAAAATATTACTTAAATTTAATTTAGTCTATACATTTAATTTGATTTAATCTATATATTTAATTTTGGCTACACTAAATAAGGAAAAGCCAAAAAGGTTTAATATTTTTTCTCTCTCCTCCCCCACATATTGTGTTTTTTATTTATATTTTTTTACTTTCTCACTTTAGATTCATTCTTTCTATATTTTTTTTTAATAACATTGATGTTTTTCATATAATTTATTCAAGCAAGTATATTTGAATATTTGAAAATTATACTATTTCATAAACATTTTTAATTTTATATATATTAAAAATTTATTAGTGGTACATATTTAGTTTTGGAATAAGTAATTTTTAAGTTATTCGGTTAAATTCGGGGATCAAGAAAACAAAAAATATTTGATTCTATTATTTTTAATCTGAATATCGATATTTGTAACTTCTTTGGGCTTCAGTAGGATATTCCTAGCCCAAACCTTTCCAGATTGGGTCGACTTTCTCAGAGATTTCAAGACACAAATTAAAAATGCAATTGAGTTGTTCCATTGTTTATTGGTTAAATGAGTTTAATTTGTTTGCGCCGATGTTTTATTCGATGATACCCTCCCTCCCCCCCCCCCCCCCCCCCCCCCCGCCCGCCCGCCCAAAATAAAAGGAACCTATGGTAAGATTTATATTATTTGTTTGAAACTTTTTTGGAAAAACTTATTGGAGCTTGTTGGCTAGAAGAGGAGACATCACTCAAGAAAAAAATAATATTAATGATGATTTTAAAATTATCATTACTAATGACAATAATATATATTTATTAAAATATTTTATTTAAATTGTCAGTATTAATAATTAATGATGCATTTAGAGCAACCACTTGGTAACAATACAGTTATTGTCGCGTAGTTATTTTAGCAACTTTAACGTGTTTGAGTTGATATTGTACAAATATCACCAATTATTAATAACTAGCATCTCTGCACACTGTAATGGGTGAGCTAAATTTTTTAGATAATAAGAACAGGTATATAGTTTTTATATAAAATTAATATTTTAATAATTTAAATATATTTATTTAATCTTTTACATAAATAAATAAAAAATTATGATAAAATGATAATAGTGGAGTAGAGATTTGGTGGGTGGTAATGATAGTTATAGCATAAATATAATAAAAAATAAAAATATAAGACATCATGGGTATATCAGTTGAAAACACACTACAAAGGAATTATGTGCTTTATTAATAGTATAGATAACTAATCACATATAATTTTTGTATTGTTTTTTAAATAAGAAAGTAACTTATGACGTAGACAAAAATAGTGAAAAGTATATTAACATCCTTTACCAAATATTTAACATGAAAATGTATAAAACATGTTGAAGAATGGGAATATATGCATAACATTCCAATTTTAGTATCTATATATAAATTTTTTTTGGCCAGCGGACAAATTTCGAGCTGCATTGTTTTCATACTTATAATATAAAATTTAGAACATGAATGGTAACAAATCTTTAATACACGTGCGTATTTTTAAAAAAGAACATCTATCTTTTTCACAAAATTAATAGTGTGATTAATTAATTGAAAAAAGAACATCTTACATTGATATTTGTAAAGATACCATAGGTGTGCTTGTTTGTGAGATTTTCTCTTGCAAGCCCCGTCGAAAGACGTTTTTCTTGAAAATGTGTGGTTGCCTATGAGAATTTTTTTAATCTTATAGGTTGACTTCAAAAAATTTCTTGGGGCCATGTTTTATCCCCCTCACCTACTCTTCCCCCATCTTTATTTTTCACCTGAAACTTTGCGGTTTTCTATGCGAGATTTCTTCTTCGAATATCCTAAAAATTTGAGAGAATCTTTGAGAAAAATCTTGAAGGTTGTCTTTTGGGTTGTCAAATTACATAAACATACATTATATATATTTAGTAATATAGATAAGTATATAGATAAATTTAAATGCAATGTATTTGTTTATATATATTACTCTACAGTAAATAATAAATAGGTATATTAATATATATTTTAATATTAAAAATAATTACGTGCATAATAAAATTAAAGTATACGTATATACATTGTTAGCATAAAATTATTTTTATATTATAATTAGTTGCACTTAATAATTTAATATTCAAATATAAATTGTTTCCAATATAATTATTTATAAATATAATTTAATATTTAAAAATTAATTCAATTTCTTATTTAATTGTATAAAAGTGTGTAGTTTTATTTACATTTTAATTTTTTTAAATGTTAATAAAATAATTTATTATATTAAATTTTATTATGATACAATACAGGATATTTTATATTATATTTTATTAATGTTAATTTTTTCTAAAGAATATATATATATAAACAATATTATATAATATTTATATAAATTTACTCAACAGTAAAATAATAAATATATTATATATGCTCGTATTAATATATATTTTACTATTAAAAATCATCATCTGCATAATAAAATTAAAATATTATATGTTACATTGTTTATAGAAAATTATTTTCATATTTTATAATTATATGTCCACAATATTTTTTAATATTTAAATGGAAATTTTTTCATATTATAATTAGTCACATTTATATTTTAATATTCAAAGATAAATTATTTTACAATATAATTAGGTAAACATATACTTTAATATTTTCAATTTAATTTGGTTTCTCAATATTTCATTATATAAAGATGTAATGTTATTTACGCTTTAAATTATTTAAAATGTTAGTAAAATATATTATTCAATTGATTCAATACTAAATTTCATTATATATTACGGAATATTTTAGATAATATTAAAGTAATATTAATTTATTCTATAACAATGTAGATATAAATATATAATATTCCTTACATAAAAAAAACTCATAATCAATTCCCATCTCTTAAAATTTTCTCATAAAAAATCTTACAACCAAACACTTTCTCACAGTTTTTTCTCACAAAAAATCTCACAAACAATCGCCACTTCATAACTCTCAATTGTCACATCAATTGTATTCATTACAATTTTATCTTATAAACAATCACTCATTCATAAAAAAATTCTCAATATCATAAACCAAAAAACTCAGTATTTCCTCTAAGAAATGAGAAATGAGAAATAAGAACACAAGCAATCATACCCTATATATATATATATGCAGTTTGAAGTGCAAATTCTGATAAAATATTGGAATGAAATCTTAATATATGTGTAAATGAACAAAATCGAATCATCTTGAACCACAGTCCTATCTCAAAAGAAAAAGAAAAAGAAAAAGAAAAAGAAAAAAAAATCATATTAGGAGTGTATTTTTATTTTTATTTTCAGTTTAGATATGACCATATAAGTTAAATGACCACCAAAGTCTTGCATGTTTATATCACCGTGATCCAAACAGCCCCTTACTGATAAACATAATTTTCCTCGATGGCTACCTCGTCGAAACAAGCAAATTGCCTTCCCTGTACTGCGTTGATGACTAAGCAATCTCTATCCAACTTCCTCTTATAATCAATGTTTGAGAAACCGGACCGGTGATCGAACCGGTGGCCTTATTGATTACTGGTTCAACCAGTTCAACCACTAGTTCAATCGGTGTGACGTCATAATTATATTTAATATTATATAAATATATTAAAAATATAAAAAATATAGATATATATGTAAAGAGAAAAAAATAAAAATTACCTAATATCATAATTTTTTTTCCAAACTCTACTCCATAATAACATTCATACATTAATTTAAAATATCAATACATCAATTTAAAATATCAATTCATAAAATAAGTCTTGCTAGAAACTATCGTTATAGAATCCATTACAACTTGCAAAAAAATAAACACCAATTCAAATAATATAAAAGTTCCAAATATAAATAAAAAATATTTATTTAATTCATTTAAAATTTTTATTTAAAAAAAAAACTGAAAACCGGTTTTTTTGGAAAATCGGTTCACCGGTTGAACCGATTTTTTACCAATTTTCACCGATTTGTACTGATTTTTCAACCAACTGATTTTATGTATCAAATCGGACCGGAACCTTGGCCTGTTCCGGTCAAACCGGCCGGTCCGGTCCGATTTTTTAATCATTGCTTATAATCCTAAGTTTCTGCACGTCATCAAACTCTTATCCTTCATTTTCTGTTTTTTCCTCATTCTGGTCCCTTAATTCAGAATATCTTGGAATCGTAGGTCCCATTTTTCTCTCTTTTTCTAAGTCTCATTTTCAAATTTTCACTTTTCGGACCAAAGACAACTTCTTTCTTGTGTTAAATATTCGATTTTGATAAGTGGGCTTCATTTATTGCTGAATTTTTCAGTTTTGGTAGGGTGATAGTTAGCAATGGGTAGTGCTTCATCAATTTTGACTCAGTATGATATTGAAGAAGTTCAAGAACACTGTAATAATCTCTGTAAGTGTTCTTATTGGCTGCTGATCTTCTTGGGCTCACTGTTTCTTGTTTTTTGTGAATTTTTATGAATTAAAAGTGTTGATTTCTATTTGGACATTTGATGGTTTTAGTTACTCAGCAAGAAATAGTGTCTCTGTACAAGAGATTTTGCCAACTGGATAGGAATGCAAAGGGGTTCATATCAGCAGATGAGTTCTTATCAGTGCCAGAGTTTGCAATGAATCCACTTTGTAAGGTGGGATTTTGGGATAATTCAAACGAGTAATGTTTGGATTATGATGCTGTGTTTTTCTTATATATATATATATATATATATATTTATATGTAGAACTATGCATATCTGACTAATTTTTTTCTCATGGGGTCTTTACAGAGGTTGCTTAAGATGGTAGACGGATTGAATTTCAAGGACTTTGTTGCATTTTTGTCTGCTTTCAGTACTAAAGCAACTGTACCTCAGAAAATTGAGAGTAGGTCTTGCACCTTAGTTAAGTGTTCTTTAATGAGTGATGACATGCTATGATGATCAACTTTATTATTATTATCATTATTTTTTCATTTCTTTTTGTTCTGTTCTTGTCTTAAAGATTTGTTTACAAATTATCAGAAGTTTCGTTGGAATATGACACAACTGGGAACTCTAGTGAAAATGGGATTTCCGAGAGATGGAGAAAGATGCAAAACTATATATATATATATATATCTTTTCTATATTTAGATTTGTCCTATCCAACTCTCTAGCCGGATAGAAAGATGAAACGGCAGGAGCAAGGAGTAGTTCAAATAGAATTTGGCAGACGGATTCAAGGGGGAGGATATCAGTGAGATTGTTATTGATTTGCCTTTGTTCTCCCCTTAGTTCAGTCTATTATGCGAACGAATGATTCTAACCTAAACTGCAGAGATCCAAATCATTAGCAGTGTGGATGATCATTGACCGCCTATAGATGTGAGATGTGCTAGTAGGGATACTGTTAGTCGTTATGAATGTGTTTGCTTTGTTCAGAAGAAATATACATCATGATGGTAAAAAATGGAGCTTGCTAAATTATAGTTCAGTGATTTCATTAGGACCTTAAGTTTTGGTCTGATCTTTGAATATTAAGATAATTAAGATTTGGAAGCACTTCTGCCGGTGTCGTTTTAATTGTGGAATGCTTCAAATAGCTTCCACTTCTCTTCTTACTAAGTGTGATTTGGAACTGATATGGAGAGTCAAAATTTACAATGAAGTTGGATAATGCAACACTTGCGATTTCTATTATTTTGGAATGGGATTCAATAACTATTTGCAGTAGTCAATCTATCAATGTTCCCTAAAACTTTGCAAAAACCGGATGGATATTGCTTAAGTTTTATTATGTTAATCCCCCCAAATTGTGATCTTTCTAAGGTGACTGAGCTTGATATCAAGTGTTTTCTGACTCACCCTTCTCATTTTTAATTTTGCGATCTTGATTTTTATGCTTTATTGATCCGCTCTTATAATCTAATGCAAGAAACAAATCCCCTTGTAAAAAAGTCCGTGGATGCCTTTACTGTGTTTGATACAGCAACTTATAATTTCTTGTTCCTTTACTTAACTAACCGGTCCCTTTTAAGTATTTTATTTCTCTTAACTTTATGTTATGACTGTCCAGTTATCTTCAAAGTGTATGACTCTGATTGCAATGGAAAGGTGACTTTCAGTGACCTGATAGAAGTGCTCCATGATTTGACTGGCTCATTTATGTCGGATAAGCAACGAGAGGTATTAAATTGCTGAACTTTTCACAGGAGAATTTCATCTATCTTATTTACAGTTCTGTATTCTTTTCGTGATGCATATTTTTGTTATAGAAGTGACCAAATGTGTTGGAGAGCATGAACAATGAGATCATGTATTCCGTATTTGCTGTTTAAATTTTTGTGAACATTCGCATGGAAATTATTGATCTTACATCAAAATATTATTCTTTTGTAAACATAAAACAAAGACACGTTTCCGGAGATCTCATCTTTTACTCCTTTATCACATGGAGACACATAAAATCAAATGCATTTTCATTTACAGCCCTATAAAATCAACACTTCCAAGAAACAAATCCAAACTTATTGATTTTTGCACGAAATCCTATTTTCAGAAAATATTTTCAACTCTGGAATGACTGGAAATATGAAAAAGTGGTCTAGCAGCATAACCAAATAAGCTCCAAGATAGTGAAGAGGCTCTTTGATTGTGAAGTTAATTGGATTAATTTGGCAATGTATCTTTATATGGTATACTTCATTAGACATATTCGTCATCTGTTTTCCTTGTTTTCTGCAGGAAATTCTAAGTCAGCTGTTGAGTGAAGCTGGTTACACTAGGGAATCTTCTCTTCTGTTGGATGACTTCATCAAGGTTCGTCTGTCTTAAAACTGTTTCCCCATAGCTTATAGAACCATATTAGATGAGACAAATGGAGGGCCACCGTAGTCTACATATGACAGTCGGAATCCTGATAAATGTTAGAAATAGCAACAAAGACTTGAATTGCATTGTCCTCATTTGTTCTCTGTCTATGCTAAATGGTTAACTTCTAAAACGAAAACTATTAAATTCATGTTCATCATTTCTAACTTCGAATGACCGAAATCTTGCTTTGGATTCAGATATTGAACAATCCAGGCCTGAAAATGGAGTTGGAAATCCCCGTTGATTAATCAAGGCCGCTGATCTTCAACTTTGAGTAGAAGAAGAAACCGTCCACTTGTATATGTACACATTTTTCTAGTATATATTGTTCCCAATGGATAGAAAAGAAAAGCTTCAATAAACTAGAGACATGTATGTATAATAAACCTAAGCTTAGTTTTTACTAAGTTATTGCCCATCCTTATGTGGTCCAATTTACATGCCATTGTTTCTGGGCTTCTGGAAAAGACAATCAAATATAGTGGAAACAGGTCGTGATATGCCTTGAAATTGAGAAGATCATTTTCACTATCCAAAGGGGCCCTAAAACAAAGACAAGTACATCTTATGGTATGCAGACAAAGTTTGCCGCTCTTGTCTGAAAGAGGGAAATAGTTGCTGCTATAAATCACCTTACACAAGAAAACACCCTTCAATAACCGCCTTGATGATGCTAGCTAAACTTGGAGCCGAAATTTTGGGCCATTGAATATAACGGGACAATTCTTGCAGCAGCAACATCCAATTAATCGATTCCTATATAAACATTGTCACACAGTAACATACACAAACATAAACACACACACAACCGTAGCATGAAAAATGAAATTTTCTTTTAAGTTGCCCTCTGCAACTTTCCATGGTAAGCAACAAGCATGTTAACAGATGACTTTCTTGCTTCACTGTGAAGAAAAAGAACTGAGAGACTGTCCCTCGTGCACATTTCTTCACATTCAGACGTATAATCATATTAAGTGCAGTAACCTTAAAAGGCTAAAACAATGTCTGGTGATCGATATGTTCTTGAAGCTGGTACGCCAGGATGCAAGAATCAGTTGTCAGAGTTGAGGGCTTTTTCGTCTTCAAGTCATATGTTGACCGAGAAATCATCTCAGAATCTGTGTCAAGAGCATGTGAATCGTTGCAGAAGAAAGGCTGAAATCAAACAACCTGGGGGAAGACTGAGAGTTCTTGAAGAAGAAGCTGAAATTTTAAAGGGAGCCCTCTTGGAGAGTGTGGAAGAAAGGAGAAAGCTGATGAATGAGATACTTGAGCATTTCAAGACTATAGAGCATTGCCTATTGCAAAGAGAACCAGAAAGAGGAGAATTGTACAGTCATGGAGTTCAGATTATTTCACTTATGAAGGTAAAATGTGCCTCAACAGTTTATGGATCTGTTGTTTTTCCCTTTGGCCCCCATAACCACCAAAGACAGAGGAAAAGAATAGAGGAAGTAATAAAAAGGAGCACTTGACCTTGAAGTCTCACAAAACTGACTACAAAAACTTCAGTAGTTCGTAATAATACATGATCATGATGTCTTGAATCTGTGGTGCTCTGACAAATACAAGAGAAGAAGATAGGACTAAACTGTAAGAGAATACTGTCGAAAGAAATGGGCCCTGAGGAGAATGTTGAGATAAATAGCTATACACCTTGAGAAAATCACTTGAGCAGTTACAATAAGATACATAAATGTGATTTTCATCAAATTACAATTGCCTCAAATTCTTGAAAACAGGAGCTTACCTTTTCTCTTCTGATAAGGGATTGAATTCCGCATACAGGACAGAAGGGCTGGTCTCTTGCAGGTCCTATGCCAAGAATCAAACCCATCCCTTGTCAACAGGGGGTTCAAGAGCTAACATTAGGCTACGAGTCAATCTCGGCTACCTCCAAGAATCAAGATGGCCAACTGATGAGGGTCTAGAAATTCTATTTCTATGATTCTATTTGATTTGTATTACAATTTCTATAACTCATATTTATAATTGGCAGACATTCAAACAGCTTTAGTTTAGGACATTATAAGAATTCTTCCATTCAAACAAACAACTCCAACTTCCAACATTAAAATATGCAAGATGAAACTGTTTTATCACAATCAGTGATCTAAAGAGTACAAGAACATATAGAAGAGTATAAATCACATCTCCCCGCGGTAACCCCCAGAACCAAAATAATCCCTCCTTGAGCTGGCAATTTGCACGCTCTTTTGATGCACCAACTTGGGGCAATCACGGATACGATGACCAACCCCACCACAATAAGAGCACCCTTTAACTCCACTTGCATTAGCTATAGCCTCTGCATCTCCATTGGATCATTAAGCTCGGCTAGAACTGGAGGTATCCTCTGCTTCGCCCCTTGCAAATGGTGCTTCAAATCAAGCAGAGTTGCTTCGCTTTGGTTCTTGTTAATAAACGTCGTGGCAATCCCTGTCCTTCCAATCCTATGGACATAATTTTCTATTTCTGCTGGCATATCATAGTTGATGACGTGTTGGATGTCTGGAAAGTCGAGACCTTTGGAAGCCACATCAGTAGCTACCAAAACATCCTTCTTGCCGGCCTTGAAGGAGGCGATGGCATATTCTCTCTCTTCTTGATTTTTCCCTCCATGTATAGCAACAGCTTCAACTCCCTTTAGCAGGAGATACTCATGAATATCATCCACATCAGATTTCTTCCCACAGAATACTAAAACGGGGGGTGGGGTCTTTTGCAAGCACTCAAGAAGGTAAACAACAATTAATCTTTGCCTCCTGCTGTAACAGGCTTTACCAGTGCACTTCTGGCGAAATTCTGAATCTTTGTGGGCGTTGTGGCAGAAAATAGAAGGGTCTGCCTTTGGGCTTTGAGTGATCAAGCACTTCTCCAATGTCACCTTCAAAGCCCAGATCCACCGAACGATCTGCCTCGTCCAATGTGAGATACCTGCAGAGAAGCCAGTTTTGTGAATAATTGGGACAATGCATATCTTAATCCGGATAAGAAAAATAAGAAAATATGCTGTTAAAAGAAAATTTATGCATAAAATGCCATTATTTTGAGTAAAAGAAGAGAGTATTTAGACATCAGTTCTGTCCTAAATATAGCCTGATAAGTTCATAGTTAACTTGACTCTTGACTGTCAGGTAACAACCTGAATCATCTTTAAAGATGCATCAATGAACTTTTCTTACGACAGCTATTTACATATGTATTGGGCACGGGTGTTAATTCACGCGGGTTGAGTGGGTTCGGATTGGGTTGAAGTAGGGGTATAATATAAAAATATCAAATTCAAATCCAAACTCAACCAACCCAAATCGATGTTAAAATCAAAAGGCTCAATCCTAACTTGATCCACCAAAGATCGTGTCAGGTTCGGTTTGATCTGATTTTTAATCAGGTCACCGAACATCCTGATAAACCTGACCCAACTCAACCTAACATGATAAAACTAACTCAACCTGATATATTTATTTTATTTTTCATATTAATAAATTTCAACATAATAATCCAGTAGAAGTTTGATATACAATAAAATAAAAAAATTAGCATAATCATTAAAGTCGAAGAAATATAATAACTTTAAAACTTATCATATCCATGAGTACTCCGAATACAAAAAAATAACAAAAACATTGTTTAGTAATTGAATTTTTAAAATTTTGATTTTTGGATATATATTATTTAGATTTTATTTTAATTAGTCTTTTTTTTTTTTGAAATGGGTCGGGTTGGATTGGATCAACTTTATTGGGTTATTGGGTCACCCGTTTGTTTTTTTTTACGTTAAACTGGTTGACCCGAGATCAATCCAACCTTATTTATTTATTTATTTTTTCTTGGGTCATTTTCGGATCCGACCCAACCCCAAAAACACCAAACCTAGACTTAATTTTTTTTTTCCAGATAGGTCATTGTCAGGTCATCGAGTTGGATTTGATTTTAACACCCTTAAATAGATAAGCCTCTCACAAGTAAAAGAGAACAGTTCTGGTGCAATATGTATTTGCTACCCACCTAGTCATTTGAAAAGCAGCAAGTAGAAGGGAGATCTTGAACTTGTTCATTGCAAAAAGGATTCCCTCCAGGCTCCAACTATGTCCAATGGTTCAAATTTGACAGCCATAACACTTGTGACTCAGCCTCAACACGGATTGAACAGGCAGCAACAACGAACAAAAGCAAGAAACTCATCTCATATGCAAATAAATCAGAAGACCAAATAGTTTTTGCAAGCACAAAACATAAAGAACTCAAAGTAAAATTAGTAAATGATAGAAAAGATTGCTTACATGTTGGAGAAAATGATGCAGGTAAAATGATATGAATGATACTACTAAATAAAATATTGAAGTACTTCTAGATATAATATAGTCCTTTTTTATGTTTTCATACTCAAATATGATTTTCACATATATTTAAGGAGCACGATGAATAAAATAAATTTGTTATTAATGTACTGAAAAGTATTTGAAAATTTGAATTAAAGAAACAAAAATAATTGGAGGTGAATTGTTGGTTGATAATTTTAAGAGAATATATAATGAGGGGAAAGAAGCAAAATCAAGAAAAGTATCAAAATTTCATGCAAACAGGAGGAAATTGCTTAATGTTTTCCCTTATTATTCATAAAGGGATATTTAATTCTTTACTAAGATGAAAACCAAAATTATTTTTTGATAAGCAAAATCAAGTAAATTAAACTAAAGTTCCATTTATTTGATACATTTGTATGACATAAAACCTTAATTTCTTCTTTTGGGGGACGATCAAGGTGGCCATGAAGGAAATTGTTTCCAAAATCGAGCTCTTTTTTGTGTCGGTTTTCGGCTTATTCCAACAGGATTTTTGGAGGATGGAGATTTGCTCAAGTATGCATAATACACATTCTTCATTGAGTCATTCAACTTCTGCCACCAATACGTACACCTTTTCTTATTCCAAATAATAAAATAAAATAAAATAAACATATTAATATAACATCAAAAGTTATCAAAATGTGAGGAGACCCAGATGAGGCCAAATTAATGATCACTTACAATTTGCAAAAAATAAGAATGGATCAGTCCTACAATTAAAATAGTAGAATTAATTGATAGTTAAAAGCAATGTATTGATATAACATGAAGTATGAGAGAAAAATATACTTCATAACCTTTTGTAGTTAACCACAATGTTGACCTCCTCTCATTAGCATATTTATCAAATAGTTGGATGAAAAACCAATGTACTTTAAAGATGAAAGATGATATTTTAAGATTTTTTTGGAAAAAGTAGTTTTTAAACTAAGAAAGACCATGGGTAGTTGATTAAACTTGTTGGAGGTAACCTCTATCATGATAAGTAGTTTCGTTAGAGTAGTTAGAGATTGAGGATAATTAGGAGATCGAGATAACTACAGATACTTTGCTGTTGAGATAATCAAGAAATAAATAAATATATTCTCAAATGTATTCGATTACTATAGGGATATTTTAGGTATATCAAAAATTGATGTAGTATGGCTAGAAACCGTCATTATGTGAGTATAAGACGTCTTCTTTTTTTATGTAGTATAGATTATATATTATTGATGATTTTTGACTTTGTGGTAACTCAAATTTTTATTGTATAAAATAAATAAAAAATTATTAATTAAAAAATTAAAAAAGAAGTAAAATTGAAAAGAGAATAGAATAGAAATTAAAATTATATTATTATTATTGGGCTTGTTTGTTTATGAATTGAAGCATTTTGTCAAACTATGTTGGCAAAATAGTTTTTGGGAAGTGGGGTTGGAGAATGTGATGGTTGTTTGTTTGTGTTTTGGGTGATAGGTGGAAAATGAATTGAGAGAACATTATTTGTTTTATTGTTCGTTTGTGTTTTGGGATGGGATAAGATGTCACATCAATAACTTTTTTATTTGATTGATAGGATGAAATTGATATTTTAAAATTAAATGTGTATGTGTATATATAGTTTGGATAGGGGAGACAAAAAATGAGAGGGTTAAATATTGGAGAATAGGTAGAAAATGAATTAGAAGGAAATTTTGGGCTTTTTTTGGGTGTTTTTGAATAGTGAAATTTGAGAATGTGATTAGTTGTTTATTTGTGTTTTAGGAGTTAAAAAATATTTTTGCAATTTACAAACAAAGAAGACCATTATTTTTAAAAAATATTTATTTTCAAAAAAATGCAAAATCAGTAGTTCTGAATAAAGCAGTACTCTTTTTTCTGAATAATTTCTGAGACTTTTTAATTTTTTCATTATTTTTTAATGATTTGTATTTTTTCTCAAAGAACCTCATTTATTTTCAGGCAAGCCTCATTTATTTTTAGCATGTGTATGTATGCATAAATAAATAAATAACAAAAAAATAAAAAAAAAATAGAAAAACAAACAAACAAACTAGGTGTCTGACGACATGAAATAATTGATACATATTTCTATAGATGTCCTTGTAGAAGGTTGATTAAATTCTCATTTATTGTTTGAAGGCGGCCGAGTGGGCTTTAATGAATTGATCATGAAAATTAATAAGAATTTGTTCTATGAGGATTATTTTATTTGGGTTTTTTTTTAATTAAAATAGAAAGTTGATTGAACTAAATTTGCAATACATTTAGCTGGATTCATTTGAAAAATTTTATAAGCTTCTAAATTTTATAAGATATTATTAGAACTTATAAAATAATAAATTTTATTTTAAAAATAAGCTCTAAAAGTATTTAAATAAAATAAGATAATTTAGTTGATGACAATTTTATATTAATATAGTTAAAATCCAATGAGTTTTTTAAAATTTTAAAAATAAATTAGAATTTTTAAAGAGCTCATAAAATTCTAATATCTTATTTTAAAAGTTTATAAACTCTTTTTTATAAAATTTATCAAACATTGTGTAACATCTTATAAACCTCTCAAAATATCTCATAAGATATTTTGAAAAGCTCGTAAGTTCATCCAAATATTCTCTTAGTGCTCTTAGGTTACTTTCAAGCAATTGATTAAGAAATTCATTTACTTTTAAACATAATTTTCACAATATAATCTGATAAAAAATTGTAGGAAAGGAAAATCTAAAATTTTACCCAACAAGCATTAATCCCAAATTAATTTATAACTGATTTCTTAAATAATCGTTGGGAGTTATATTTCCATAGCATGATCAATTATTATTATTATTTTTTTCTTAATTCTGAGTGTCTGTTACGATTCGATTCACTTTGTAACTCCCCGACCGAGAGGTGCCTGCTCGGCCGAGGTGCTACTTTTTCTATACCACGAGCTCTCTTGATAAGAGAAAATAAATCTTTTCAAAACTTAAAATATTCCATTTTCACAAATGACATCCATAAACAGTTGCACTTATAACCAAAATATCATAGTTCACACTTAGCACTTCTAACCCATTTGTCATAGACTCATCTCTATGTTAGTAATTCAGCAAGTGCAATATGTGCATTTATATATTCATGGAGTTTATTACCTCATATGTTGTGCGGTTTAGTCTATCTTCGTCTCTCGTTCTTATCTGGGGTAAAGAACCAAAGAATAACACAAGAACTGTAAGTCCAAGTGACTTAATGAGATATTTTAACAGCAGCAACAAAAAAACAATTATCCGAACTTATTATACGAGAAGTAGGAAAGAGCATTATGGTTACCAAAAGCCATCAGAGAAGATTTCATTCAAAGTTTTAAGTGATCCATCTCATCACCGTCCCATACCATTGATGAGACTTCACAAAATTTGTTGCCCTTTTATATGGCCAAAGAGTCTATATTTTTCTTTAAGGAATACAATTGGCTGGCAAAATTAATTGAGAATAAATTAATAACACTTTTACAATGTTGCTGTTGGTGGTTCTCCTACCTTGTCACTCCATTTTCGAGAATACAAAAATTCTTATCCCTCCAAGTTCCGAGTAATCGGCTTAAACTGGCAATCTTGTATTAGGCATGACTAACCGTATGTCTTGTCCTGCTCATAGTCAGCTACCTCCAGTTGGCTATGAGACAGGATTATATATATAGGTAGTAGGGTACCAGTCGAAAGATCAGCTATCGTCAGTTCGTTTTGCCTTGTTGTCCTTCGAAGTTGATCCAAGGGCCCACCCTTGAACGTATCTAGTAATGAATATATTGTAAAATGTCCAACAACATTATCAACTAGCATCTCGGTTTGCCATGACAATCCAACTATCAATTAATCAACATCGGATTTATTCCGAGGTTGGTATGTAGCTTCTATACTAGTCATGGCGAAGATAAAAAAATATAGTTCAAAATACCTTTGTAGTTTTTTTTAACACAATCGCCAATTTATGGTAAAATAGCATAAATCATTAGCAAATTAGCAAATAACAACTAGTGTAAAGTTGGCGATGTGTAGGTAGGATTCACAATCTTTTTTTATTTTCAAAACTCATGTGAAAATAAATCAGTTTAGTACACAATTTAGGAAATCCAACATTTTAGAGCATTTTAAGAACTTGATTAGTTATGGTTCAAACACCATAAGGTAAAGAAGAGAAGTTCAATCAAACTTTCAAGTCCAATGCAAGAGCCAACGAGCAATATGAAATAGGGCAAATAACAATAATTCAATCTCAACTTAAAAGGATCAAGCAGCAATGATATATTTACTAGTATATATGTTATTTCCCCAACAAAGAAATATTGTATTATGGAGTATACTCTCACTTGGTATATGCGGAAAAATCCTTAACTGTATGGACACTTAACTCCTTGCTCCCTAGTCAATCTAATAATATATCGTAAGATAACCTAAATCAATATTATATTAATTCTTATGATTATCAATCCAAGAATTTATCGTAAGATTACCTAAATCAATATTATATTAATTCTTTAAATCATAAGTGTATATATACCTAGCATCCTTGTTAAGCTTCAGTGTTTAATTTATTTTATCCTGTGATATTTCTCTGATCTTGTTTCTATACCAAGATGCCTAAGATGACTTAGTATGGGATTCGTATCTAATTAATTGCTAAGTAGATTACTGGTACCATTATCTTTAGCTTGTGCTATTAATAAGTCTCACTTATGGTCTTGATGAATACCTACTCAATTTAGTTCCAGCATATTCGGTTCTCCATTAATGCATCCTCAATAATCCAACTAAATCGCACTGCCCTATCCAATATCCGACATATTAGTTAACATAAGCATATCCGTTTGTTTTGTCAAGGTTGCCCCCTTAGCTCTACTTCATTCCACTTGATAACCCTTTCTTAAGTTTTAAATCTAATATGAAGCTACTCGGATGCAATACATTCTTGATCCCATCGAATATTTATGTATTTAAATATTATCTACTTCAATTCATGTATTACTTGAACTTAGTTGTATTCTTAGTCAAGAGTTGTTGAATTATTATTTTATGAAGTTTAGGAATTTTTAGTAATTGTTCTCTTTCTTTACAATTCTTTAGCTTAACCAATTTAGTTTATTTCATCATTAATCATATGATCTATTATTTCGAATAAGCAAACATGATTCACATAATTGTCTATTATCCTGTGATCCAATAAGATTTAACCTGCAACCTAGAATATATTTGAGTGTATTAAAATATAAGGCTCCCCATTTTTAGTTAGCATCACACTTTAAGTTTTCTAATTCAAAATTTAATTATATCAAAAAGGTTTTATTACTTTACTTATATTCGTCTATTCTAATTTTACCTAAATATTTTATTTTGTTATAAACATCCAATTTGTTTATTAATTTTCTATTGCCTGGTTATTGCAGGTCTAAATATTAAGAATAGTAAAGTAATCTATTTTAAGTCCAATGTTCTTCATATTTCAAATTAAATTTAAATTAAGCTTATATTTTACTATACGACTAAATCAGTTCCTAGTGTGACGACCACTGATTAGTAGATTTCAAATATAGTTTGATTTTATATTCTTGAACTTAGGTTCTAAATAATTAGTCCATTTAATTTTTATTAATAATTTTATTTACAACGTATCCTATTTTCATGGTGCTAGGTCTAGATTGATATGATAAATTCTAATCTAATAAGTTCGATTTTCTAACAATTATTCATCTTTAATAATTATAAAATTTTTATTTAGGTCCAAGTGACATTTTTATGAATCGTATATGGTATCAAGAATAACTTTCAATTAAAGTTTTAATCAAAGTTTCAATCGTTTCAAATAACATTTGATTAAAGAGAATTTACCCAAATGGGACCCAATTTAGATCTAATCTCAAGTCGAAAATAGTCCAAACGAGTCCAAAATTTAAATCTGTGCTGACTACCTAAGAGCCTTCGCCACACGCCGCCGTTGCAATGCCACGTGCCGCCCACTGGAGGTGCAGACCGTCACCACCCACAGATGTGCCTAGTCAATCCTAACTGAACCCCTCAATCAATTTTTCCTTCCGCCACCTCCTCACCAGTAAATTAAGCTAAAACAGCCACAAGAACCCTAACTCCTCATCTTGCAGCCATGTTAAATTCCTCCTTCTTCAGTGGTCGAAAATTAAATTTGAGACCACTACTGTGTTCCTGTCAATGAGCCCATTAAAACCCCTCTATCAGTTTTGAGTTTTCACCATCGGGAAAGATTCAAATTGATGAATAAAAACTCGTTCAAATGGGCATTTGAAGGTTCACTATTTTAGTTTAGGGTCTTAGTTTTATTGTGTATTTTATACTCTCCTCGACTTGAACTCTTGTAAAACTCGATAATCCTACTATGAATTAAGGGATAGAACCTCCCCAAATTTTTTTTTTTTTTCAATGAACTATTTTTTATTTAGTTGATTTCAAAAAGTGAAACAAAAAAATCAATTAATTTATAATTATTTCTCAAATTTTGAACTTTACTAAAAGAATAACGACTTGATATTTCACATAAATAGGTATCTACCGTTTCTATAAGAAACAAGTAAGTTGTAAAGTTTTTTAAGCAAGTTATAATATTAAGAGGTAATTATAGTTGTTAAACATTTTTTTTTAAAACTTTTGAAATATACTTGATATGGGATGGCCCAACAGGCCCACCCCACTAACAGTCGACCAGGCCCAAATCCTCAGTGGATCAACACCTTTCCAATTGACCAGAATGCGGTCGATTAGCTAGAGAATAACCACTATGTCCTCAGTTAGAAAGGCCTTCGAACCTAAGGAAATTCCAATATCTTGACTCGAGTGCAGCTAGATGACTCGCAAGCAAAGAAACAACTCGACCCTAGGAGGTCGATCAGAGAAACATGAAACAGTCTTGCGCCACCAGTCACAGTTGCATTGAATGTGACAGAACCACCACTCTATCGCATTAAATGCGCTAACAGGTGGCGTGCCTCTGCATTTATGAAGCATGCCTCCACTGTACCACATCTTTGCCTCTGCATTAAATGCAGAGATCTTCTCCATGCCCTGAAGAGCACGAGGAGGTGCCACCTGGAGAAGTACACAAAAGGAAGAAGACCTAAAAGTCCTCAAGTAAGGAAGAAGACCCTCTTCGCATAACAAGGGTATCATAAACATCTTAACCTCTCAAGAGATACTATAAATACCCTATTACCACCCTTCAGCAAGGTATGTCCACTATCACTTAAAGCCCTCACTTTGTTGCTCTCTTTTCTGGTCAAATAGTTACTGACTTAGGCGTCGAAGTGCCTTAATCGATGACTCCTCAGCAAGCCTGACGTTTGTTATTGGTTGTAGTACTCAACCCAACTTCCTCTAAATACACCTTCAGACCCTTATCTTGGTCGATCATATTAGGCCAGAGCCTAGTATACCACCAAACAGGACTTACCATCATCAATACTTACTATAAATTATTTAAAAGTCATATATTTTAAATTTCTAAGTTGTTTAGAAAATAATTATTTAATTAAGATATAAAAATAATTATTAAAAAATTAAGATATAAAAATAATTACAAAAAATTAAGATATAAAAATAATTATTGCAAAATTAAGATATAAAAATAATCATTAAAAATTTAAGATATAAAAATAGTTATCTAATTAAATAATTGAATATTTTTTATCTATTAACTTTTGATTAAAAATAATTGAATAGTGTATTACTTCAATTGAAGATAAAGTTATTATGTCGATATAAATACAAAAAAAAAATTATTAAACATGAAAAATTAGTTGTTTGTTTTGAAATAACTTAGTTATCACTTATTTTATTTCTAAAATTTTTTAAATAAAAATATTAATCCTTTTAGATGAAAAGTTGAGCTTAGCATTTTTTTTTAAAGATTATACTTATTAGATAATCTCTATGTTTTTACTCCATCTACTCATTTATCATATCAAAAAGCACAAAAAATGTTTTTAATAGTTAGATTAATTAAAGTAAGTTTGAATTATTAAAATATGGAATATACGAGAATATTTATTTAGTAATGAAATTTGAGGTTTTAACTATACATACATAAATAAGCTACATATTCTATTTATTTATTGGAGGAGAAATAAGGTTATTATTTATTAAAGAATATAAATAAATAAAAATTCAACCAATCAAAATAAACTTTTTTTTTTTAATAAAGTGATGATATATCATAATGAAAAAGAGTATTACATTAGAGTTTGTGGTGGAGCCAAAAGGAATGCTCCCTTACATCTTGACAAAAAACAATCATTCCTGCACATGTAAAAACATACCAATCAAGATAAACTTACCAAGTATATGATGTTATATATAAATATGAATTTTTTTTTTATGTGCACATAATTAGAAATGAAAAAATACATAATACTAATAATATTTGTTCGTTCATTTGATAAAAAATTAAAATAACATTAACTATTTAATAAAATATAACAATTTTTGAAAAACAAAAAGTATATTGTTGAAGGTATATTATTTAAAATGAAATATATACAAATTTATTTTTTATTTAGATAAATTAAAAGAGGTGCAGTTAAACTAGCACTAAAATTAAAATTCAATGCCAAAGATAAATTGTTAAAATAAATAAAAATATTTAAATATAGTATTGAAAATGAATTAATATAACATAATTGACCCAATAAAAGTACTGCATGCTAATATTTAAATATACAAAAATTACAATCCTAAATTGACCATAAAAATCTTAATTTTAAATAAATATTGAAAAAAATAAAGTAATAATAATAAAATATTTGAATAGATTAAAAGAAAATCTAATTAACTTATAATGAAAAATAAAATAAAATAATATAAATATGTGTCATGAGAAATTTAAAAATCCATACACAAAATAAACTTTACATTAAAAAGACAAAAAAATACCATCATATTATGTTAACTTGAGAAAGAGATTTTACAAATAAATAACAAAACAGAATAAAACTGTAAATTTTAGCACAAATAATATAAAAATAAAACTAGAAAAAATAATTATTAAATAATAAATTTTACGTTTAACATAAATGGAAGATTGACATATTCATCATGTGATAAATTAATATTATGAGATGAAATTTTATTATAAGAGTACTTAATATAGTACTTAAAATATTTTTTAAATTTTAAATTTATCTTATGAGATAAGAATATAATAGAATATTTTTAAATTATATGATATTATCTGCCATTCCATTATAAAAATATAATAGAATGTTTTCCCTTCCGCCCTTTGTCTTCTTAGATATTGGGCCACACCGTCAATTGTTTGGGCTAGGAGTACCCTGCCGAAGCCCAAAAGGGTTTGAAATATTCATATATACAGACTCATACCTATCAGAAATAATAGAATCAAATATTATTTATTATTTTAATATCCAAATTTAATTAAATAACTTAAAATTTACATATACTCGGAACTAAACTTAGACCAAAAATAATTTTTTTACACATATAAAATTAAAAAATTATTTTTTATATAATAATATATTTTTCATCTATTGATATATATTTGCTTGAATATACTATATGTAATAACATTATTTAAAAGAAATAGAAAGAATCAAGTTAAAGTGAGAAAGTAATAGTTCCGTTGGTTTAATTTTCTTTTCTTTTTATTATTTTATATTGTATTATTGATGATCTTTGACTTTGGGGTACTCAGATTTTTATATAGTATAAAATAAATAAAAATCTTTCTTAATTAAATGAAATAAGGAGCAGTGAAATTGGAAAGAGAATAGAACAGAAAATAAAATATAATAATTATTGTTTTTTTAAAAATATTTACTTTCAAAAAAATGCAAAAACAGGCGTTCTAAATGAAGGAACACTCTTTTTTCGAATAATTTTGAAACTTTTTAATTTTTTTCATGAATTTCTTTTGATTTGTATTTTTTTTAGAAAGAACCTCGTTTGTTTTTAATATACGTATGTATAAATATAAAAATAAAAAATAAAAAAACAAACAAACAAACAAGCTGACCGTCTGTCTATGCATATTTCTATAGGTGTCCTTATAGAAGGTTGAGTTAATTCTCATTTATTGTTTTAAAGGCCGCCGAGTGGGCTTAAACATAATGAATTTATCATGAAAAAGAATAAGAATTTGTTCTATGAGAATTATTTTATTTAGGTTATTTTTCTGATTAAACTTGCAATATATTTGGCCCGAACTCGTCTAAAAGATTTTATATATTCTTTTTGACATAGTATACAAATAATTGATCTGAAACTCAAATATTCAAACTCCACACCGTGGCCGAACTATGATTGAAAAGATATTGGTTGAGCTCAAACCTTCATGCTGAAGCACAAGAACAAAGGGCTTGTTTGGTTGTAAATTCTCAATAAAATTTTCAATTCCCAAAATTTAAACAAATCACAATACCTATTTCCCAACCTCACTCTCAAAATATAAAATTTCATTCCCCATAATCTCCTTACTATTAACACCCCAATACGTTCCTCAATGCTATGCTATTTGTCATTGATTGTCCCCTTCACATTACAAATATATATTCATACTACCATCATTCAATTTATACAGACACATATATAAATAATTTTAAAATATTCATTTCACCCCTCAATACCCTCCCCAATGCTATGCTATTTGTCATTGATTGTCCCTTTCACATTACAAATATATATACATACTACCAATCTTCAATCTATACATACACATATATAAATAATTTTAAAATATTAATTTCACCCACAACCTAACAAAAAAGTTATTAATGTGATATTTTGTCCCCTCCCAAAATACAATCAAACGAACAATTTATTCCAAAACGTTCTCAATTTACCACCCAAAATACAAACAAACTATTATCATATTCTCAAACTCTATTTCTCAAAAATTATTTTGACAAAATGCTCCAATTTACAACCAAACAAACCCAAAGCATCCCACGCGTCAGAAGACCAAGGTGTCCTCGAAAAATGTGCTAGTTGTATGTGAGAAGTGGCACTACAATTGTATTTAAGCCCTAATGTAAAATAATGGAAGAACAGAATCTATTTTGACAAGATTAGGGCAAATGATTCTCTCTGCTTTCTTTTTAATTGTTGCACAAATTATTTTTGCATCAATTGGCACCGTTCATGAAAATTTTGATTGGTTGGAATTGAGTCGTGAGGAAGAAAAAGATACGAAACGCGTAAACAAGTCATCTAGATTTCCCACAAAATCCAACAAGATCTGTAATAATGTAACTTTAGATCTCCCACAAAATCCAATGAGTCATCATCAATAAACACCTTCGGGCAGCATATTAGAAGCTCATGGTTACATGGTGGATCCATAAAAAGGATTACATAATGATGATACATTTGCCTTTTTTTTTTTTAATTATTATTATTTATACACACACATATTAGGAGTTTGTTAGGGTTTGAATTACTGATCTCCCATATTATGTAAAAAATTTATATTGTTGGGCCCCAAACCACTCGATAATGATATTAAGGACCAAAGATTTCGAATCAAAAAATTCTTGATTTTTATGTTATCTTTATTGTTGATAAGTATCACCACACATCATTGCACTATTGAGCAATGAGTGATATGTGAAATCGAATGTTACTAATAAGGTGTTTGGCTAAGCTTATATATTTAAAATATCTTATAAACTCCTATATCTTATTTTTGAAGCTTATAAGATGTTAAATCTTATGTTTAAAATAAGTTGTTGAAGTGTTTGGAAAAACTAAAATTTTGAAGCTTATAAAATGCCAATAATGACAATTTTGTAATTAAAATGGTTAAAAATAAAGTAGTTTGTTAAGATGTTAAAAATAAGTTAGAGTCTCCTTACTTTTTTAAAAAGAGCTTATAAGCTTCTAACATCTTATTTTAGGATCTTATAAGCTCTTTTCCAAAAAAAATTACCAAACACTTTTTATCAACTTATAAGCTCTTAAACATCATATAAAATATTTTAAGGAGCTTATAAACTTATCCAAGCACCCTCTAACTCTATAATTTATACTAGCATTTACTATTTAGGACAGTAAATGTTTCTACCTTGTCTTTTCAATGTCTCTTTTCATGCTCAACTTAAAAGGATGAAGCAGCAATGATATATTTACTAGTATATATGTTTTTTCCCCGACAAACAAATATTGTATTATGGAGTATACTCTCACCTGGTATAGGCAAAAAAATTCTTAACTGTATGGACACTCACCTCTTTGCTCCCTAGTTAATCCAATAATATATCGTAAGATAACCTAAATCAATATTATATTAATTCTTATGATTATCAATCCAAGAATTTATCGTAAGATTACCTAAATCAATATTATATTAATTCTTTAAATCATAAGTATATATATACCTAGCATCCTTGTTAAGCTTCAGTGTTTAATTTATTTTATCCTGTGATATTTCTCTGATCTTGTTTCTATACCAAGATGCCTAAGATAACTTAGTATAGGATTCGTATCTAATGAATTGCTCAGCAGATTATTGGTACCATTATCTTTAGCTTGTGCTATTAATAAGTCTCACTTATGGTCTTGATAAATACCTACTCAATTTAGTTCCAGCATATTCGGCTCTCCATTAATGCATCCTCAATAATCCCACTAAATCACACTACCCTATCCAATATCCGACATATTAGTTAACATAAGCATATCCGTTTGTTTTGTCAAGGTTGCCCCCTTAGCTCCACTTCATTCCACTTGATAATCCTTTCTTAAGTTTTAAATCTAATATGAAGCCATTCAAATACAATACATTCTTGATCCCATCGAATATTTATGTATTTAAATATTATCTACTTCAATTCATGTATTATTTGAACTTAGTTGTATTCTTAGTCAAGAGTTGAATTATTATTTTATGAACTTTAGGAATTTTTAGTAATTGTTCTCTTTCTTTACAATTCTTTAGCTTAACCAATTTAGTTTATTTCATCATTAATCATATGATCTATTATTTCGAATAAGCTAACCCGATTTACATAATTGTCTATTATCCTGTGATCTAATAAGATTTAACCTGCAACCGAAAATATATTCGAGTGTAATAAAATATAAGGCTCCCCATTTTTAGTTAGTGTCACACTTTAAGTTTTCTAAGATCAAAATTTAATTGTATAAAAAAGGTTTTATTGCTTTACTTATTGGTGATTTTTTGAGTTGGTGAAAAAAGTACTTTACTAGCGCCTTTTAATCTTCGTGATGCTCACTTCCTTTCAAATAATTTTGCTGTTAGTCTGCAGAGTTTATAGCACACCAGCAGTGTACCATTACATTATGATGGATAAGGTTAATAGTATTTGAAGCCCGCACTAATTATGTTAGGTGTGTAGCAGTTCATCCCACTCTTCCCATTGTGCTATGCAAGTGACATTTAATCCTAAAGATACCAATACTTTTGCCGGTACATCACTTCATCTCACTATTAAGATATGATCGAAATTGTTCATAACTCAATTTTTACAAGACTTTCTGATTAGTGATTAACTTGATATGATATTTATAAGTTTGTTTCTTTTTGTAGATTTGGAATCTTGGCTCACCTGACCCAAACTTCACACTAGATGCTCATAAGGGTGTAAACAAATATTAAACGGATCAAATACACAGTTTTTATATTCGTATTCATTTAACTTTTCGAATATTCGAATACGGATATAGATTTGACAAATATTTAAAAATTATATTCAAATTCGTATCCATCGGATATTGGTCGGATTCGGATATATCCGTATTTAATTATAATTATTCAGATGCATTCATATTTTATTACATTTATCCATATTTGAATTATTGTTTTATATTCATATCGGATTATAATTATTTAGATATATATTTACAAATATCCAAATACATGAATTTATGAACCTATAATAAATATATATTTTAATTAATAGAAGAAACTATATGATTTCATTAAAACAAAAGCAAATAACATAATTTTTAATTAATAATTGACTTTATAATTGATTATTAGTACTTATTAATAATAATAATGATATTTAAGTATATTAATTATAAAATCAACCAACAATAATTATGTTGATTAACTTTATTCTTTAATTTTTTTCTCTATATTACAATAATTTTTTAAATTTATTCTTTTTTCTTCCCAATTCTTCAATTATAATTTATAATTTATATATATATATATACATATATGGGTTATAAGATTTTTATTGAAAAATATAAATAATATATTATTTAATAAATATATTTTCAAATCGAATATTAAACGGATCGGATTCGCACTTATTATATCCGTATCCATTTATAATCGAATATCTACTAATCGAATATGGATAATATCTGCTTTAAACAGATGCTGATAAATTTTATATAAACGAATACGAATGCGAACTGATAAATGAATTTTCGAATATTTATTTACAGCCCTAGATGCCCACATGAAAGGAGATAATTGTGTAGATTATTTTACTGATGGTGACAAACTTTATTTAATAACTGGTTCAGGTGACTACACTGCCACGAGTGTTCCTTGTTTGCCCGGCTACTTTCGGCGTCATGAGTTTCAATGATAAAAATTTAAATTTTTCTGGAGAACTTTTGAACAGGTTTGGGATTATCAAACAAAGAGCTGTCCAGACAGTAGAAGGCCACACTCACTGCAAATGTTCTTTTGTCTTTTCTTTTTATAACCAGCATTCCATATTTTTTTACAGTGGTTATTTCACCCCTGAGTATGTGAGTCGAGGCAAGCTGACACGGAAGCAGATATATATGTATCTCGGTGTTCTCCTGCTGAAAATTATAGTGGAAGATGCTACATCCAAAGTCAAATTCTACATAAAAAAGTATTGTACTATGTGTTTCATCACATGTCTGAAGCGCCAAAAAATACCACAAATAAAAATAAATTTATTTATTCGATGATACAGACACAGCATGGTGCACTTCTTTCTAGTGTGTGTGTGTATATATATATATTGAAACAAAGTATCCCCGAGGTTTGGGTACGTCCCACTTAATAGGAAAATGCATCATAAAGGAAATTACCTAACCATATCATACTTCAAAACTATCCCAACTACTTAAGTATAACCATCCAAAGTGCCTAACTAAGATCATGATTTTCCTGCTTCATACTATCTCAAGAACTTAAACACAATCCTCCATTTTTATCTCACTAAGATCTCCACAATCTGAATACTGACAAGACAATGCATAAATAAAAGCAAAATAAAGTAGATAAGAGTCTTGCTTTTCTCCCAGTGCTGCGGGTTAAGGGGTTATTGGTTGGGTCGATATTAAGTCGACCCAATAAACAACACAAAAATTATAAGTTAGTTTGGGTTGGGTTTGGGTTACCTGATAATAACACGATAATACTCCTATGTCTTTGCATTTTTAAGTAATAACTTGCTATTTTTGAACAATTTAATTTTAGATTGATTTATAAGAATTAATAATTATTATTTACTATGTAAATCTTGACTACTTTGTGATGTTGGGATGATTATTACTTATTGAATGAGACGAATTATATTTCTTTGCTGGAATTTGACTTCATTGTTGTTAAAATTAAGTTGTGCAAAATTTTTAGTTTAATATGAAAATTTGTATATTATTGATGTTAAGAGGAAATTAATGAAGTCCAATTATTAAATTGTTCTATGGTACAAAAGTTGGGCTGCTAGAATATATGTTGACATTTTCTAAAAAATTTATATAAGTTGACTTTTCTCAAAATCTTGGTATGAATTGATTGTTTTATTAAGATTTTTGTTTGACATAAAATGTGTAGGTTTTTTAGATGAATTATTAATGAAAAATAATCAAATGCTGAAACAAGTTGAGTTCAGGTTGGCACGAAAATTATTAGATTGGGTTCGAGTTGAGGCTTATTGAGTTGGATTCGGGTTGAGCAAAATTTTGTGATATCCCCACCTCAACTTAACACAAAACAACCCAACACGACACGATTGTCACAGGGAAAAGATGGTGCCTCTAAGCTTTCCTGTCTTTTTTATGGGCTTGTTTGTACTGGTGTACATTCGGTTTTTACCGACCGAACCGAACGGTTCGGTCGGTTAACCGAAAATATCGGTTTTTTACAATGTAAAACCGAAACCGAACCAAACCTTTTTTTTTTTTTAAATTTTTTCAGTTTTTTTCTGTTTTGGTTAAAACCGAACCAGGAAAAAAAAAAAAAAAAAAGCTTAATTTTTTAACAAGAAAGTGTTATAAAAGTTTGTTTGACAAAAGTAAGTTAGTTTAATTAAAAATTTGAATTGGATAACTTATTCTTTTAGTACCAAAAAAATTATTTGATAAAAGTATATGTATATTGATAAAAATATTTATTTTTAGGTGAAAAAATTGATTTAGATTACTTTTTTTTTCTATATTGAAAATATTTGTTTTGATAAAATTATAATTTATCTATTCTAAACAAATACATTTAAAATATTATAACTTTAAGAAGATAAATAAATATTTGAATTATTTTATGTTATCAAAATTTTAGTATACACATTGAGTATGCTAAAATTACTAGCTTATAATCGTCAAGGCAGATGCACGCAATTTTTGTATATTTAAACCTTAATTACTAAGATCGAATAGCGAATTAAATCTTAAACTCAATCTACTAAAGTTAAATAGCTAATTGATCAAATGACATCATAATATAGATTGCAGATGTGTAAATTTTGTAAAAAATACAATTATAAAATATTGATAAAATTTGTATCCAAACTATCTTTTTTATGTTGAATTCTCTAATTTATCCTTCAAACTATATTGTCAATTTTTGTTGTTGAAATAATTAAAAGGACAAATTATGTAAATGAACAAAAACAACTTCTATTTTACATACAAAACGGTTTATAATATAGATAAAATCTTGATTGATCAGCAGATACAATATACTACTAGTACTACCACAGGAATAGCTGAATAAGTTCAATCCCTTATTCCTTAGTTTGCAATTTAAGTTGAAATTTTAATTTTACTCATCAACATACCCTATAATATATATAAGTTTAATTAATTAATTAATTTTCTTTTAATATAACATTTTTTGATGTTTAAATCATAATAATCTATGTTTTTATATGTTACGTGTTTTAGTTCATATAATAAAAAAATTATGCAATTGTACCATTTGAGTTTAGAAAAAAAATATCATTTTTTTCTCTTTATATTATAACTATTCATGTTTTTATATATTTATATTATTTATAAAACATAGGGTTTTTAATAACTATTTTGATATATTATTTACTTCTTTTTTTCTCAATTATTTCACTTTATCAAAAAAAAAAATTATTTATCCCAAAAATTTTAAAATACATTAACATTTACATTATTTAAATATTTATATTTATTTATCTTAAACTTAAAATATTTAATAAAAATGTGAAATAAAACTTAAACTAGTAGTGATTGAATAATAAAATTTTGTATATAAAAAAAAAAAAAGTTTCGGTTTTTCGGTTCGGTTAACCGATCCGAACCGGTTTTTTCGATTTTTTCGTTCGGTTTCGGTTAACCGAATAAAAAAAACCGAAAAAACCGAAACCGAACCAAACGTTCGGTTCGATTTTTTCGGTTCTCGGTCGGTTCGGTCGGTTCCGGTTTTTTTTTAACACCCCTACTTGTTTGTTTAGAAATCGCCAAAAAAAAATTCAGCTCTCAAAATACAAACAAACAAATAATACACATTCTCCAACCTCACTTCCCAAATACAAAATTTATTTTTCAAAATATATTTACTATTCACATTCTAATACATTTCCCAATACAAACTACTTGTCATAAATTGTCCCCTTTACATTACACATATACTATCACTCATTCAATCTATATATACATATATATAAATACTTTTAAAATATTCATTTCACCTCACCAACCTAACTAAAAAGTTATTGATGTGACATCTTATTCCCTCTCAAAACACAAATAAATAAATAATTTTCTCTCAATTCATTATTTACCTATTATCCAAAACACAAACAAACAACTATCACATTGTCCAACCCCACTATCTAAAAATTATTTTGGCAAAATGCCCCAAATCATAAACAAACAAAGCCTATGTCTTTTTATGCGCATAAAAAATATTTATTTTTTATGATTATTTATTTATATCTTTTCATGCATAATAGTTGGAACTTGCGTCATTGCAGTTTTATTCACGTCATTTCATGCATAATCAAGCATGAAAAGGAGTGCCAAGCGATAAGATCCGAATGAGGTCGACCTCCACAAAAGAAAAACACGAGGCTTCGTTTCATTTGTCTTTTCTATATTTTCCTAAAATCAGTTAAAGATTTCTTTCTTTTCCGATTGTACTCAACTGCCTGCCTAACTTTTTCAAATAAAGTGAACGGAATATCCAACAAAATAATAAGAAAAAAAAGTTGAGACAGAAATGAAAATTTGAACATAAATTATAAAGATCCGCTTTTAAAATTTTGAGGGGAAAAAAAAAAGAAGCTAGATTGTTCAAATTATTGTCTAGTTTTAATCGCATTTTTATTACTTTTAGCATCATGTCAAAAATGTAACAGTAAATTTATTTTTAATTTTAATCATTAATTTATAATGCCATTAAAATTAATTTTTACAATTATTTATTTAAATTGATTTGTTAATTTTTCAATTAAGATAAATAGTTCGGTTTAAATCTTCTATTTCATTTCCTATTGCTTCATGAATATACGACACGTATATTAAATATTTTCTTATAAAAATAAATGATTCAAAATCAGACACACTTAGCATAATTACAATAAGTTGGAATAAAAAATGAAATAAAAAATGAAATAGATGATTCATATTGTAAATAGTTCCACCAATTAAATGTAATCATTACACTATTTTTTACAGTCAATTGTATATTCGAAACTCATTTTCATTTCTGCAAAATAATTACATCCCAACTTTTATCTCAAGAAAATAAAAAATGAAAAATGAAAATTTTCTCCCACTAGCAATTCCACTTGTAGAATCATTTCCGCTATGCTTTCTTTCATCTTATATATGGTTTTACAAAATTATTCAATCAACATTAATTTATTATAAATGATTAATTATATGAGATCAAAGAAGATGAACTAAAATAGTACACAAGATAAATGAAGCATCATAAAAATTAAAATATGTAATTGATAAGGGCTCGATTTTGATGATGGATACGGATCCGGGGTATTGATCTTCTGGATTGGTTTGGGATTGGAATCCTGCAATCACAGCAAATGTTAGGCTAGCCGAGTGACCCTCGGCTTAGGCCCTCCGACGCTCAAGTCAGTATTTATTCGACCTTCTTAATCGAGCAGCGGAATATAGGGGCTTTTGAGTGTATGAGTGCATACCTGTGAGAGACAAGGTTGAGGGTTTTTATACTCCTCTCCCTGGTAGGAAATGTCAGGGAAGCCCTTGGCTTACCCAAGGGACCTCCAGCCTCCTGCTGGGGGTAATTGGTCAATTCCCCCGTTTGAATATTGCCAGCTGGATGTCCTTTTCTGCTGCAAGACAAGATGGCACATTGTTGCGGCGTCTGCTGTGTCAGACGGTGAGGGGAGGGCATGCGCCATTAATGCAGAGGCGTATTGCCAGTCAACGCATTTAATGCGGTGGCAGAGTACTGTGCAGGGCTCGACCTGAGAATCGACGAGAGTAGGGGTCGATAACGGTCGAGCAGCTCTGAGGGCCATGGAACGCCTTGTGGATTGGTCGAACAGGGTCGACGAGTCACTTGGGTCATGTGCCTTTGATTGGGTGTTGGGCCTCGCTGATTTGGGCCATTGTAGGCCATCCTATATCATGAGTCCCCCCACTTCGCAAGGCCGAACAGAGAATCAACAAGCAGCGTTGGGAAGTAACGAACATCGACCAGGGTTTTTGAAAATCTGTCAGAGTATTACGCGCTTGCTGAGCGGTTACATCGTGGCGCGCGTGGGGCGGCGTAACGTCTCCGTCCATTAATGCGGACGTTTGGGTAACCGCGCCTGGACGCTTGGGAAACCGCTTCCCCATTCCTATAAATACTTAATGTAATTCTGCCCACTTTTGCTTTTACCGCTTCAGAATTTCCAAAAACGTTTAGGAGATATCTTTCGCTGCAAGACTCCCTAAACTTTGCATTCGCTTCGCAGATTTTGTGGACTTAACCTTCGTATCCAGTAAGTGCTCCTTTGGCTCTTCGTTTCTCCAAATCCTTTCTCTTTATTTTTCTTTTGAAGAAAATGCTTGGGTTATTCGGTTCTGAGGATAGCCAGGGGGGGACAATGAGGCCACCCTGTCTGAGGGGCGTAGGGAGTTTCCTGCTCCTTCTGGTGGGTTGTCCGGCGGTGGTTCCGGTACGAGCAGCTCGAGCTCCGGAAGCTTGAGTGGCGCGCGTGGTGGGGAAGCTGGACCCAGCCGGGTACGCCATTCTCGTGGGAGATTATTCACCCCGGGCCACTATAGTGAGATAGTTTCCGTAATGACTCCTACGGATTTGGTGCGCCTGAGGGAGCTTTACCATATTCCTCCCGAATATCAACTATTAACCCCCGGGCCTCCTGGTCGAATGCACCGCGCTCCCGCTGGTTGCATAACAGTGTTCGAGGATGCACTAAAATGTAGGTTGAGGTTCCCCTTAGGTGATAGTATGATAGGCCTGCTTAGGGGTCTTCGAGTGTGCATAACTCAGCTATTACCCAACTGCTTTGCCACCCTCTGCAGTTTCTTAGTTTTGATGCATCTGTTCGATCAGGCCCCCAGTTTCGAAAATTTTTCCAACCTCTTCTATTTGTGCATGTCACAAAAATCTGGTAGTTCCGAGGAGTCGGGCTTTTACTATCTGACTGCTCGACCTCGCCGCAAGTTTCTCGTGGCACCCTCCTCTTCATATGGGCAAGAGTGGAAGAAACGTTATTTCTTCGTTCAGGCGAAGCGAGGGTTTGACATTCCTCGAGAGTGGTTGGGGGGGCAGGTTGAGATACCAGGGAATCGCACCCTTGCTTGGCCAAACACCTTCGTGAGGGATCTGGTCGAGTTTGGTCCCGTGGAGGCCACTGTATTCCTCGAGGGGAAGCAGTTAGTGTTGGCTGGGTTGTCGCCAATTTTGCAGATGACTGTGAGATAGGTAGATGAAATGTGTGACATACTTTGTTGTTTAGCTACGTTCATTTCTGTATTTGAATTTTGACCGGGACGAAATCATGAACCGCGCAAGGAGTAATGCACTGGCTCGCGCTGAAAGGAACCAGCAGCGCAAACAAGGCGCTGCGTCTCGACAAGAGCCGACGAGCCATGCCGACAAGCTGCGGCCCGTGCACCATCCCCGACCCCCTCACCTGGTCGAGCAGTAGCGGTCGAGAGGGATGCGAGTCGGGGAAAAAGACCCATGGGTGAACAGAGTGGGCCCCCGCCCAAAAAGATTGCTGCTGCTGGAAAGGGGAAAAGAAAATCGAAGGGCGCCGGGTCGGGGATGCCGACGGGTAACGATCTCTTCGGGGATCAAGGTGCGGAGACCTTATTCGGCCTGAGGAAGTTCCCGTCTCCTCGTTTCGGGTCGGACCCCAGCCTACTTGTGGACGACTTGTCCTATATGCATGGATCTGGGCCAAGTGGGGTCGACCCCTTGAAATGGTTGTTGGCTGGTCAGTTCCTGGCTGACCAGATGAGGATAATGGGTCTGAGTCAGCCCGGGGCAGTGTGCGAGGTCGCATATCACGCGAACATGGTGAGATCCCCTAAGCTGTAAACTTGTGTAATCATTTTTCCCTACATGGATAGTAATGATTTTTATGTTTCAGGTCGTGCAAATCGCCTACAATTTTTACCGCCGTTCCGAGCTGGCGCTCGCTGATCGTGAACAGTTGGACGCTGGCGGTGATGCCGAAACATTGAAGGCCCAGCTGGAGTCATCCCAACTGCGGCTCGAGGAAATGCAGAAGGAGAATGCCAAATACGCCGAAATAATGGAGGCGAAAGATAGGCAAGTCCTGTTGGCGGTGACGGAGCAGACAAAGATGGAGGCGAAGCTGAAAAAACTTAAACTGGACATCCATGTCGCCTACGAATCTGGTCGGGCGGCCGGTCGAGGCGAGCGCCTGGTCGAGGCCAGGACAGAGTTCGAGCGGGTAGTGCTGGAGATTCGCAAGGAGGCGGTACAACAGTTCATGGTGAGCCCCGCCTTTCAGGATACGAGCGTGGTGCTGGCCCTGGACGATGCCCGAAGTGCCTTTAATAAGGCTATTGCACAAATGCGGCACCTGGGCTATGCTGTTAGCGACGAAGATCGCTCAAAGATAGGCCTTGCTTTCGACGAGCAGTTGCGCCCAATTGGTGATGAAGATGTCGACGAGGCCGAAGCCGAGGTAGAGGCAACAGAGGAGATCGACATGACTCCTGAAGAGAGGCAAAAGGCAGACCTCCAAAAGAAAGTGAAGGCTGTAGGTCGAGAGTTCGAGTTCGCCGGCGACCTCGCCTATGAAATCTCCGAGGGCCAAGCCAACACTGCCTCTTTCTTCCCAGCCGTCGGGCGGCTGTTTATGTCTTCTGCCGCCTGCCCCTCTCGCCCAGTCTCCGCGGCCATGCCTGTTGCAATGGCACTGCCTGAGCCTCCGTCTGCTCCTACACCCGCATTACCAATCGAAGGGTCTGGCAATTCTAGCTAGGGCTTGTAATACTTGTTTTTGTTTTGATGTACATGCCTCATTGAGGCTTTTTGAGAATGAAATAAGGTTTGTTGCCCTTCATTGGCCAGCTGTTCATTTTTGAACGTTGTTTTAAGCCGTTGCAAGATAAGTTAAACTTTGTTGCTACTTATGATTAGCAAAATGTAAATTGGATTTGAATCTGCGAAGTGTGACGTCGAGTTCGTGATCCTGCCTCAGGGGCTTCGATGTCACTTTGTTGAGAATTTTCATCGACTACAGAGTCGACTAAGGTGGTCACGGCTTTTGGCCTTGACTTGTTGCGTTTAAGCCCTTCGTCGACTATGGGGTCGACTAAGGTGGTCGCGGCTCTTGGCCTTGACTTGTTGCATTTAAGCCTTTCGTCGACTACGGGGTTGATTAAGGTGGTCGCGGCTCTTGGCCTTGACTTGTTGCGTTTAATCCTTTCGTCGACTACGGGGTCGACCAAGGTGGTCGCAGCTCTTGGCCTTGACTTGTTGCGTTTAAGCCTTTCGTCGACTACGGGGTCGACTAAGGTGGTCGCGGCTCTTGGTCTTGACTTGTTGCGTTTAAGCCTTTCGTCGACTACGGGGTCGACTAAAGTGGTCGCGGCTCTTCGCCTTGACTTGTTGCGTTTAAGCCTTTCGTCGACTACGGGGTCGACTAAGGTGGTCGCGGCTCTTCGCCTTGACTTGTTGAGTTTAAGCCTTTCGTCGACTATGGGGTCGACTAAGGTGGTCGCGGCTTTTGGCCTTGACTTGTTGAGTTTAAGCCTTTCGTCGACTACGGGGTCGACTAAGGTGGTCGCGGCTCTTGGCCTTGACTTGTTGCGTTTAAGCCTTTCGTCGACTAAGGTGGTCGCGGCTCTTGGTCTTGACTTGTTACGTTTAAGCCTTTCGTCGACTACGGGATCGACTAAGGTGGTCGCGGGTCTTGGCCTTGACTTGTTGCATTTAAGCCTTTCGTCGACTACGGGGTCGACTAAGGTGGTCGCGGCTCTTCGCCTTGACTTGTTGAGTTTAAGCCTTTCGTCCACTACGGGGTCGACTAAGGTGGTCGTGGCTCTTGGCCTTGACTTGTTGCGTTTAAGCCTTTTGTCGACTACGGGGTTGACTAAGGTGGTCGCGGCTCTTGGCCTTAACTTATTGAGTTTAAGCCTTTCGTTGACTACGGGGTCGACTAAGGTTTCACTGCGGTCGTCTCGTGCTTTTTAATCATGATGGAACTTAATTGCTCTTTAATCCGTACAAAGGATGCCAATGAACTGTTTATACAAAAAACTTTTTTAGATTTACCGCGTTCCATGGTCGAGGCAGCTCGTGACCTGCAGCATCCGCTAATCGATAGGCGTTGTTTTTAGACACTTTAATGACTGAGTACGGTCCTTCCTACTTCGGGTCAAGCTTGCCGACGTGTCTTGACACTTCCACTTTCTTTAAGAATTGATCACCCACCTTGAAATTCCGCGGGCGTACTGACTTGTTGTAGCGGTCCGCATCTTTGAGCGGTACCTCTGCATTCTATTGTAAACTGCTTGGCGCCTCTCGTCTATAGTTATTAGGTCCAGTGCCCTCTCCGATGTATTTGCTATTGGATTGTAATGGAGGCGGTGTGTTGGATTAGTTCTGACGGGACCACTGCTTCAAACCCATAAACTAGGCTGTAAGGGCTATGACATGTGGCTGTTCGAGGGGTGGTTCTGTAGGCCCAAAGGACTCCCGGGAGGTCGTCCGCCCAGCTGGTTCCCATCCCCGCTATTCGGCTCTTAATGTGATCGAAGACAGTCCTGTTGGTCACTTCAGTCTGTCCATTGGCTTGCAGATTTCCTACTGAAGTGAAGTGCTGCGTAATGCCCAAGGTCTCGCACCATCTTCTTGTGTTTCTACTTTGGAATTGGGTGCCATTATCTGAGATGAGGACTTTAGGCACCCCGAAACAGCAAATAATATTCTTCCATATGAAACTCTTGATGGCCACATCAGTGATCTTCGGGACCGCTTCAGCTTCCACCCATTTTGTGAAGTACTCAACGGCCACTATGATAAACTTCCGCTGTCCGGTGGTCTTTGGGAGCGAGCCGACTATGTCGATGCCCCACTGGTCAAATGGCCAAGCAATATCAATATTTGTCATTGGTGCGGCTGGTTGGTGTTGGATGTTCGAATGTACTTGACAAGATGGGCATTTCCTAGCAAAATCAACAAAATCCTTCAACAAAGTCGACCAAAAATAGCCATATCGCGTAATCTTATGTGCTAGGGACCAGCCTCCCGAGTGGTTCTCACAAATGCCTGCGTGTATCTCTTGCAGCACTTCATTCGCCTGGTCGGGATCTAAACATCTGAGTGGCGGTCCTGCAATCGATCTCCTGTACAACTGTCCGTGATCATCCAGCAAATATTTGGGCACTAAGCCCTTCAGTTTGCGAGCTTGCTTATGATCATCGGGTAAGGTACCCTGGCTCAAATAAAGCTTGATTAGGTGCTGCCAAGAACGGGTTGCTTCTTCGAGGCATCCGACCAAACCCGGGCCGGGGGCCGATATGCAAGGTTGGTCGGCAACAAGAAATGTTATAGTTCTTTCTCGTGTGCCTTTCGTCGAGCTTGCCAGCTTGGAAAGCGCGTCTGCTCGCGTATTTTCTGATCGGGGAACTTAGCTTAATGAAAAATCTCGGAACCTCTGCCGTAGCTGCTGGACTTCCACGAGATATTGTGCCATTTTATTTTTTCTCTCGTCAAAGTTTCCCTCGACCTGCTCCGCGACCAACTGTGAATCAGTAAAAACCGCTATCCTTTCAACCCCATGGTCTATGGCCATGCGCATTCCTGCAATGAGTGCCTCACATTCAGCTTCATTATTAGTGACTGGGAAGTCGAGTTTTACTGCAAAATCGTAGTCTTCGGGCAGCGGGGATCGGTGGGATACGCCTATTCCTCCTCCAGTAGATGTCGCGGACCCGTCAACATGTAGGGTCCACCAAGGTGCGTCTTCCATCTCTTGAACTGGGAGATCAACTCTCTCGAGGATGAAGTCCGCCAACACCTGCGCTTTTATTGCTGCTCGGGGTTGGAATTGGATGTCGAATTCTCCTAGTTCGATAGCCCATTTCGTGAGTCGACCCGAAGTGTCTGGTTTCGACAACACCTGCTTTAGCGGTTGGTTCGTTAGTACCACAATTGTATGGGATTGGAAATAGGGCCACAGTTTTCTTGCTGACGTGACTAGGGCCAAGGCGAACTTCTCGATCTCCAATTAGTTATGTTCGGGCCCCTGAAGGGCCTTGCTGCAGTAGTAAACTGGACAAGGGTTTCCAGCTCTCATCGTTGTTAACACTGAACTGATTGAAGCTGAAGAGACTGCCATATATAACTGTAAGATTTCCCCGAGCTCAGGCTTGGCGAAGAGAGGTGTTGCTTGAGGTCGATTAGAGCTTGGTCACACTATTCGTCCCACTTGAATCTCGATTTCTTTGTGTTTCTCAAGATTTTGAAGAAGGGTAGGCTCTTGTCTGCCAGCCTAGCTATGAACCTGCCCAAAGCAATAATTCTGCCCACAAGGCGTTGAACTTCCCGAACGGTGCGCGGTGGAACAATGTCTAGAACTGCTTGAATTTTCTGTGGGTTAGCCTCGATACCTCTCTGACTGACCATATATCCCAGGAATTTTCCTCCTCGAACCCCAAATGTGCATTTGTTAGGATTGAGCTTCATACCGAAAGCTCTCAGAATGGAAAATGTGTGACTCAAGTCAGCCAAGTGGCTTTCTGCTTTCTTTGTTTTCACATTCATGTCATCGACGTAAACCTCCATTGATTTCCCGATTTCATTCTTGAACATGAAGTTAACTAATCTTTGGTAAATTGCGCCAGCATTCTTAAGTTCAAACGGCATGACCAAAAAGCAATATACCCCATTGGGGACACAAAAGCAGTTTTATCCCTGTCATCAGGTGCCATGAATATTTGGTAGTAACCTTGAAATGCATCCATCATGCTAAGCAATTCGCAACCAACCGTGGAGTCAACAAGTAAATCAATACGAGGCAAGGGGTAAGGATCCTTAGGACATGCTTTATTCAAATCTGTGAAATCATTACACATCCTCCATTTTCCCTCGTTCTTAGGAACAAGGACTACATTACAAAGCCAAGAAGGATATTGGATTTCTACAATATAACTAGCCTCTAGAAGTTTGCTAACCTCTTCCTCGATGATCTGTGTCCGCTCGGCATTGAAAGTTCTCTTCTTCTGTTGGATTGGCTTGTGGGCAAGGTCCACGTTGAGCCTGTGGACAATGATGTCGGGGTTGATGCCCTGCAGATCGACAGCTTTCCATGCGAAGACGTCGATATTGCGTCGGAGGAAATCGACCATGAGGCACTCCAATCGATACCCCATATCAGCTCCGATCCTCGTTGTCTTGTTGAGGTTCCCTGGTTCGCGCTCAATTGTTTTGAATTCTCCCGTTGGCTTGACCATGGTGTCCTCCAACTTCCTCTTTTTCGATGAAGGTCCCTCCTCGGGTTTCGCTACAAGGGCTTTCCCCGAGGCCTTCAATTCTGGTCTCTTTTTCTGCCCGCTGGAATCCACGGAGATTGTGTAGCAACGCCAGGCATCTTTGATGTTGCATAAAAGCTCACCAACTCCCGCGGGGGTCGGGAACTTTATTTTCATGTGGTATGTGGATGCGATGGCTCTGAAGTCATTCATGGCTGGTCGACCAACAATGGCATTGTAAGCAAAGGGGGCATCGACCACTAAGTAGTTGATCATCAAAGTTCGGCTGCGATGTCCTTGCCCGAATGTAGTGGATAGGCTAATCGACCCTTCTGGTATAATCTCTGATCCTCTGAATCCAACTAAAGGAGTCCTGACTAGATCAAATTTCAGTTTGCCCAGGTTCATTCTGTTCAAGGTCGACAGGAATATGATGTTTGCCGAGCTGCTATTGTCGACCAACACCTTTCTCACCTCGAAGTTGGCGATCTCAATGGCGACCACCATCGGGCAGTTGAGCTTTCGGTCAGCGGCCTGACCCTCGAGGTGGTCTAAGTCTGGCTCAGTGAACGAGATCGTCTCGGTGCTGGTTGTCAACTGGAACACCGTTTCGACCTTAGAAGGTTTGGTCGAGTCAAGTTGCCTCTGGGTTTGCTTCCTTGCGTTTCGGGAGTCTCCTCCTGCAGACCCCCCGTCAATCGTGTCGATGACACCTCGAATGGGCGGGTGGGTTGCATGGGCTGGTTTCTTTCCCTTGTCCTCCCGTCGCGGGCTGACCGACCTTTCTCTACGGGGAGTCCGGTCGGTCGCCCCCTCCTCACGTCGAGCTCTCTTCTCGACAAACTTTTTCAAATGTCCCTGCCTAATCAGCCTCTCGATCTCATCCTTCAAATTGAAGCAGTCCTTGGTGTCGTGCCCTTTTTGCTTGTGAAATGGCAGTACTTTTCAGACTTCTTCATAGCCTCAGTTTCTGTGATTTTTCGAGGCCTTTTAAGCAGGTTATCATGCTGTATGGCGAAGAGGACTTCCTTCCTCGGCATGGAGAGTGGGGTGTAATCATGGAAACGTTTGATCGGGGAGCAGCGTCCCTCCCTGTTCTGCTTCTCCTCTTTCTCCTTGCCCTTTTTCTTGTCGACCTCTATGCTGCCATATTTCATTTTGTTCATCTCCTCTTGGGTCATGTACCTCTCGGCGAGGTCGATGAGCTCCTCCATCGTTCTTGGCTGCACGCGGACCAAAGCATTGGCGCACTCCTTGTGCCTTAGCCCCAGAAACAGCACATCGATCAAAAATTCTATCCTTGGGCTGTCTATCTTCAACACCTCGGTGTTGAACCTGGTGAAGAAGTCCCGTAAAGACTCACCCTCAGCCTGTCTTACTGTGTGTAGGTGGGTGTACGGTAGCTTCGCCTTCCTCCTGCTGGTGAACTGGTGCAAAAACTTGTCACATAACTGGTCATACGAAAAAATGGATGCCGGTTCCAACTTCACGAACCAGTCTAGGGCCACGCCCTGGAGAGTGGTCACGAGCATCTTTGCATGTATATACTCGTTATGCCCATGCAGCTGCATCAGATGCTCATTCAGGTCCGTGGAACTGTCATACCTCGGGAGCCCGGTGGGGATCTTCGCATCAATGGCAATGCGCTCATCGATGATTTCCTGGACAAAAGGGGAGTCGCGTTCCATCCGGAATCTTGAAGGCATCTCCGGTTGCATGGTCCTGTCAGCATTCCTCTTCGAGAGTTCCTCCAGGCGCTTATTCAGCTGTTGCATCTGGTGAGAGACTTCTTCCCATTCTTGCTAGTCTTAGTTTTGCCTACCTCTGGAACGCCCGGCCCTATCGTGCTGCGGGGCTCGAAGGGGCCGAACGTCGTGGTCTACGGAGTCTGCCACCTCATCCCTCGGCGGTGGGTGGGCTGTCTCCCTCGAAAAACGGCCCGGGCTCTCTTCTCTCCGAGATGGACGTCTAGGGGACTCCGGCAACTGTGCGTACTCTTCTGGCAGTGCCCTCTCCGGGCCTGTGGGCTGAGGTGTGGCACTGGCTGCCGGCCCCAGTTGCACCGCATGTCTATTCAGTGCGGCCGAGAGCTGGGCAGAAATCTGTGCTGAGATTTGCTCGCTGATGAGCTGCATCAGCTGGGGCATTGTGAGCGTGACCACAGGTTCCGGATGCATATTGGGTGCTGGCTCGTCTTGTCCTTGGTTCTGGCGGGCTGCGGGAGAACTAGATCTCCGGTTCTCCTCCCTCCTTGATGGGGCTCGCCTAGTGTTTACCATTTCGATAGAGGATTCCGTGCTTCCCACAGACGGCGCCAAATGATAAGGGTTCGATTTCGATGATGGATACGGATCCGAGGTATTGATCTTCTGGATTGGTTTGGGATTGGAATCCTGCAATCACAGCAAACGTTAGGCTAGCCGAGTGGCCCTCGGCTTAGGCCCTCCGACGCTCAAGTCAGTATTTATTCGACCTTCTTAATTGAGCAGCGGAATGTAGGGGCTTTTGAGTGTATGAGTGCATACCTGTGAGAGACAAGGTTGAGGGTTTTTATACTCCTCTCCCTGGTAGGAAATGTTAGGGAAGCCCTTGGCTTACCCAAGGGACCTCCAGCCTCCTGCCGAGGGTAATTGGTCAATTCCCCCGTTTGAATATTGCCAGCTGGATGTCCTTTTATGCTGCAGGACAAAATGGCACATTGTTGCGGCATCTGCTGTGTCAGACGGTGAGGGGAGGGCATGCGCCATTAATGCGGAGGCGTGTTGCCAGTCAACGCATTTAATGCGGTGGCAGAGTACTGTGCAGGGCTCGACTTGAGAATCGACGAGAGTAGGGGTCGATAACGGTCGAGCAGCTCCGAGGGCTATGGAGCGCCTTGTGGATTGGTCGAACAGGGTCGACGAGTCACTTGGGTCCTGTGCCTTTGATTGGGTATTGGGCCTCGCTGATTTGGGCCATTGTGGGCCATCCTATATCAGTAATGAATATACTTTTAATTATATATATATTGAGTATTATAAAATAGAATAAACATAATTACATCTTTTCTAAGTATCTAATATAATATCTATATATTTTATTCTTTTTTTAAATGTACACTCATTCAAAATTTACCTAAGATTAATGATATTTTCAGTGTTTTATTTGTTGTTGTAATATAATTATTTTTCGTTATCATCTAAACTCCATTGATAGTGGAATTGGAGAGAGATTGGCGAATATGATGAAAATAAAATTATATTTAAGAAAAATAAATTCTAATATGTATATCTTTAAAAATGAACCTAAACAAAACATTAATTTTCATATGTAATGTAAAATTACAAATTTTACATAATACACGTAAAATTACAAATTTTACACAATCTGTGGAGGATCCGTCCGTACTTTAGTAAAGCTGCCATGTGATGTTTTATCTGTCGGAATTAATGATTACTTTCAAATAAAACAATAAAAAAAATTAATAAAATGAACAAATATGTCGCAGTTACATATAAATTACAATGTTCATCTCAACCTACAATTCTCTTAAGCCCAAATAGAATAATTTTCTGACCAGTGTACGAAGATCTCAAACATGAAGCTACTCATTGTTGCGTTTCTTCTTCTCGCTCTCTTTGTTCTCGAAGGTAATATGCTTTTATTTGTACCTCAGTTCGTACTTTCACTTTTATGATATTGCATTATGTTGAAAATTTACATAATATACACATACATATTATCATATGTACATACATTTAGCGCCAACCCCTATCCGGTGACCACCCATGGCGGCCGCGCCGCCACCTCAACTCGCGGCCATGTTGACCGCATCTTGCCTTGGGGGCGACGGGGACGGCGGCGGTTGTGGAGGCGACAGTGGTGGTGGTGATTGTGGTTGATGATGAAGATTGATGGTTATAACTAACACATATATATAACACCAGACATCATCGGACATCGAACCTCGTACACACACACACACACACACACACACACATATATATATATAAAACCAGACAAGTTAATTTCTTATGAAGTCATAAATTTGGAATGCATGTTTCACTTTCACAAGTCTCAAATTGGCCAAAAATTGTCCTTCTGTTTTACTATCATCCATGTTTGCGGTGTTGCAGGGAGTCGGGTTAGCTTGGCAAGGCCGTGGATTGCTCAAATTCACTCCAAGCAGTCTTCCTGCCAAGACATACAATGTAATCAGATGTGCCTGAAGTTGTATGGAGGACCTGGACATTGCGAACTAATTGATACATGCGTCTGTACGTATTCTCCTTGTTGCTGAGAACATGAGAATGCATTCTTGAGGGCATATTCACTACTATTAGGCTCATGTTAGGCAAAGTTTATTTTCTGCATAGTAAGAATAATATTCCGTGAGGTGTTGAAGAATCCATGGCCTGGTTTGGATACATGGATAAAATTAATAAGATTATATTACTGTTGAGGATAAGAGAATACTATTTTAATTTGATAACCAAGATTACATATTTTTTGATCAAAGCTCAATGTGTTTTAATTGTGAAACTATGGTAATGAGAATAATGACTATTAATCAAAGAATAGCACCAAGAAACAAAGTCAAAAGAAATGGCTATACCGTACTTTTTTTCAAGCCCCATTTGCCAAAGGCATCATGGGATTTCACATGGCAGCTCAAGCAAAGTAGCCGACTTCTTTACTCTGCCCATTAATAATCAAGAAACAAAGTCGACAGGAAAAAACAAGCAAATCAGATCTTTTTAAATGGAGAATCTTGTGCATAAAATCACAAAACAAGAGAAAGACAGACATACAAGTAGAGGTATAAATAGATATTAAACATATTGAATTAATTGTTTTCACATTCATATTTGTTTAATTTTTTTAATATTCGGATATGCATATGAATTTGATGAATATTTAAAAATAATATTCAGATTCGTATCCGTCAAATATCAGTCGAATTCGGATATATTCATATTTGATTATAATTATTTAGATGCATTCATATTTGATTAAATTTATTCGTATTCGAATTATGTTTTATATATTTTATATTCGATAATAATTATTTAGATAACTATTTACGAATATCCAAATACGTGAATCTATGAACCTATAGCAAATACGTATTTTAATTAATAGAAGTAACTATACAATTTCATTAAAAAGAAAGCAATCAAACAAATAGCATAATTTTTAATTAATAATTGGCTTTATAATTGATTATTAATATTAATTAATATCAATAATGGCATTTAAGTGTATTAATTATAAAGTCAACCAATAATAATTATATTGATTAACTTTATTCTTCAAATTTTTCTCTGTATTACAATAAATATTTAAATTTATTCTTTTTTTCCCAATTCTTCAATTATAATATATATATTATGAAATTTTTATTGAAAAATATAAATAATATATTATCTAATAAATAGATGTTTGGAGCGAATATTAAACGGATCGGATATGTATTTATCATATTCGTATCCGTTTATAATCGAATATAAATAATATTCGCTTTAAACGAATGCGGATAAATTTTGTATAAACGGATACGAATGCAGACGATAAACGAATTTTCGAATATCCATTTACAGCCCTACGCACAAGTGAGATAGGCACAACAACTACATGCCACGACTACTAGATAACACAAAAAATTTAACATTGAGGGCAAAATTGAAAATTTAAAGTACAATATTGATGAGGGTTCATTCGGTGGATAGAGAACCGATTCTCAATACGAGTAGGACTTTGACCTGAAAGATCTACAGTCTTGCTTGGATGGGGAAGAATCCTGCAATCACAGTAAACGTTAGGCTAGTCGAGGAGCCCTCGACTTAGGCTCTCCGACGCTCAAGTCAGTAGAAATCGACCTCAAATATCGAGCCGCAGAGTAAGGGCTTTTGAGGGTATATTAGTGCGTACCTCAAGAAGGTTGGGGGTAAGGGTATTAATATCCTTCTCCCTTTGAGGAAAGGTATGGGCTGCCCCTGGTTCACCCAGGGGCATTTAGCTTTGGACCAGGAGTAATTAGTCATTTCCTTGTCTTGCATATCTCCAGCTAACCGCGCTTCTGGGTTTCAAGGACAAGATAGTACACTGTAGCGGCACCTGCTGTGTCAGGCGGTGAGGGGGATGGCATGCGCCATTAATGCAGAGGCGTGATGCCCGTCAGCGCATTTAATGCGGTGGCAAAGTATTGTACTGTTCTCGACCTCAGACTCGACCTCAATGGTCGGCTTAGGTCGAGAATTACATGGGTCTCGGGAGCCAGTAGGGATAATGTTCATCGCTTTCGGATGTGTTTGTTTTGTTCAGAAGAAATATACTACATGATGGCAAAAGATGGAGCTTGCTAAATTAGAATTTAGTGATTTCACTAGGACCTTAAGTTTTAGTCTAATGGTCGAATATTAAGATAATTAAGATTTGGAAGCACTTCTGCTGGTGTCGTTTTAATTGTGGAGTCCTTCAAATGGCTTCCACTTCTCTTCTTAATAATTGTGATTTGGAACTGAGATGGAGAGTCAAAATATTTTTGTCGTTATACATATTTTTGTTAGACAATTGACCAAAATTTTGGGAGAATAGGAATGATGAGAATCAAGTGTAGGTGACTTAGAACAATTGAGAGTTCTTAATAGAATTGGTGAACCATGCGAGTTGGTTCAATGCGTGCATGAGACAAAGAGTATGTAGTACTTACTAGCGAGTTATTCAATAGAAAGGAAGGGGGGAAATTGCACTTTTAGTCTCACAATACAATTGTGTTTTCACTGTTAGTCTTAGCAATAGGTGTTTCACCACTTTTAGTCCAAATTTTATAATTTTTTTAGTATTTTTGGTCCTCCACCATTAAGTATTGATGGAAACCGATAAAAGAAAAAAGAGTATTTACCCACAGACCTCTAAAATTTGATTTATTTAAGAAAAAATCACATGTGAAATGTCCCTTTTATCCTTACTAAAAAATTCATAAAAAAAAAATTAAAAAGCTAAGTTCTCTATATAAATATTTTAAAAATGATATACATATATTTACAATATATTTAGATACATAATATATATTATGTATATATATAAATATGATGTATATATATAGACCCCACCCCACCCCCACCCCCACCCCCACCCTAATCCGGACTGTCAAGCTGCCTGGCACAGTGGCTAGGGACTAGCAACTGTTGGCCGCCTGGTGCTGGCCACGGCCATGCATCCAGTGGCCGGCATCCAGTGGCCACAGCTAGGCCGGCTATTGGTTGGGGAGGGGCTGGGCGTTGGCCGAGGGACGGGGTTGAGGGGTGCTAGGGCTTGGGGTTTTTTTTTGGGGGGGGGGGGGGGGGGGGGGGGCTTGGGTGGGAAATTAAATTTTTAAATATTTGTTTTTACCAATTTATTAATTATTAATTTAATATTATTAAGTGTTAATTTTAATATTATACAAAATAATTAATTTTTTACTTATTTTATTTTTATTAAAATATAGTATTCAAAATTATTTAAATTGTATTAAGATGATTAAAATTATTACATTACTTAGTTTTTACATTATTAAAGTATATTAAGAATATTTATTATTTTAATATTATGAAGTAATTAATTTAAAATTATAAAACTTATATTATTTAGAAGACGAATTTAATTTTTATTTTGATTTTTCTATTATTTACTTATTTTATTTTTAATCAATAAATAAATTTAATTGAATTTTGTATGTTTATGGTTTTAACTTTTTTATTTTAATTTAAGTTGGATTTAAAGACTATTAAATATTTTAAAAAATATTAATAATAAAATATATTTAAACTTATTATGAGTAATTTAAACAATGTTAAAATTACAATCCACTGGTATGAACAATATTACAAATAGGTTTGAGAGCATTTTTATCTCAAAATCAAAATAGTTATTTAAGATTTATTTATTTATTTGGATTTTTCACATAAATTTTCGAATGACATCAAAAAATTTATTAAATGAGGTTAATGGGATCTTCAAAAAATTTCAATTGAGTGAAACTTAGGAGCTCACTGCAATTTTCTGGGTTCATTTATAATTGAGTCAAACTTAGGGGTTTTATGTAATTAACTCAAATTAAAATGTTAGTGAATTTTTACGTAAATAAATCAAACTTGGTGGGCTTTTTTATAAATCTATAACAGTTTTTGCCAAAGATTTAACGAAAAATTAGACAGAGGACCAAAAATGCTAAAAAATTATAAAATTTGAACTAAAAGTGGTGAAATGTCTATTTCTGGGACTAATAGTTAAAACACAGTTGTATTGTGGGACTAAAAATGCAATTTTCCTGAAAGGAAGGAGTCTAAGATGCATATAATTAAGTCCTATTTAAGATGAAATATAAAATTAAAATAAAAGAATCTAAAATGAAAAATACTTGAGAAAGATAATTGATATTGATGCGTCTCTAGATCTTGAGCTCTCGTTGTCGAATTGGGGCTGCCAAATGACCTCAAACATGATTTCAATCTACACAAGTGATTATGATCTCTAACTTGATTACAAGAATAAACAAGGTTAACTGAAACCGTTCTCACCTAAAATATATTTTAGAGTTCAAGTAAAAAGCGAATCATAAAGTGTGAATTGGATCTCCTAAATCAATGGTAGGTTCATGTGGTGGATCTTGTGTTGGTTCAGGTCGAATTGGGACCAAAATTAATACACACACACACACATATATATATATAGAAGTGAAATGAATGGATGAATTAGACCAATCATATTGAGACATCATCACTCAACAAACATATAATATTTAGTGGTGGCGAAGTAGACGGGAATCTCCCCATGCGAATATTTAAGTCCTATTTTCTCTCTTTTTAATTTTTATATTACACTTTGGACCATAAAAGATACATCTTAGGTATTATTATATATGCATGATTAATTTGACATGAAGCTGATTTTATGCTGATGTACCGTCTTAAATAATTAAAGCCAAATGAAGAAGGGGTCAATGATATCTCAAATAATTAAAGGTGGTAACTATATATTATCACGCGTGATAATTTGGTTCAAACTTAATTAAAAAGTAGCAACTCCTTAAGTCATATAATGATTGGCATGTTGATTATAGTTTTTAGTTTAGGAGTGGAAATATTATTTTGTAAGATTAGTGCAATGATGTTAGAGATTTTAAACAATATTATCTTGTTTGAAGGAAAAATAAAGTACAATTTAGTGATATAATTAAGTTCTTAATTGCTTCAATTTTGAAAAACCAAAATCCAGCGTTAGTAAGAAAAAAGGGCGAAAAAAAGGAATTTTTGCTAATATACTTAGATCATCCTTAATGATCCCACCTAAATTAGATCTTTTAATGGATAGTGGATTGTTATATTCAAACTTATATTTTATGATGCCCAAAATAATAGGACCCTATATTCTAAAATACCAAAGCAATAATCATAAGACCTGTTTGGTTGAGCTTATTGGATTCAATTGTTTGAAATGTTGACTATTTCTTTCGATGTAATAATTTTTAATTAACAATAAAAAAATATTACTTAAATTTAATTTAGTCTATACATTAAATTAAATTCAAATTTAATTTAATCTATATATTCCTTCTCCTTTCCCACATATTATGTTTTTTCTTTATATTTTTTTTTAACTAATTTTATTACTTTCTCACTTTAACTTCATTCTTTCTATTTTCTTTAAAATAATGTTATTTCATAAGATATATTCAAGCAAGATGTAGTGTTCCGTATTTTTCTTGTTTATAAATCTTAATTAATTGAGATTAGTCAATTATTTAAGAAATAATTAAATCTTGTTTATTAGAATTAATTTCTTTTTTAATCAAAACTGATAAAGCAAAAAAAGAAATAACAAACTAACAATTAAGTAGATAATGATAAAATTTTCAGCACTTTTAATCCTTGCATAACACCTAATTTACTAGGTCTCTTTCTCCACATCATATTCAAACAACTTCTTCCTCTCTATAATGTACATTCAAACCTTCAAATTTCCAACAAAATATTTTCCTTAGAAAGTCATCAACCATTCCCATCCTTCGGGAGGGGGGGGGGGGGGGGGGGGGGGAAGAATCCCAAACGTCGGTAAGACAAGGAAGAAGATCGCTAGGAAATCTCAACACTATCGACTCTTGTTCACTCTTCTAGCAAGTATGATTCTACATTTAAATTATAATTAAAATATAAATATTTTTTTAAATTATAATTCATAACTTTTGTATTTTTTATGCATATGATATTTGTGTAGTTGAAGTTGCTGCTGTTAGGTTTCAATTTTCAGATTCTAGGGCTAAAAGTTTTATATTGGTTTGTGGACCAAATTATGGTAATTTTATTTTAAAATTTTTCTATGCAACTCGACATGTTTAGAATATACCTACAGAATTTCACATGTAAATGATTTCTCTTGAATTTTAGAAAAATCCTGAAAGTTTCCTGCCACATATAGAGACAGTCTAAATAATTTCTTTTTAAAAATTTATCTACCCATTGAAACGAAAGAATTTTCAATTGAAATTTTTTATTATAAAACTTTCGTGTGTTTTCAATATTGCTGTAAAATCTTACAAACTCATCAATTCAATATATATATATATATTTTAAAATGATAAAGTGTAATTGCTCAAGTATTTAACGAGTCTGGACTATCTTGAATTTTAAGGATATGCTACCCCTGATAATGGAAGTATTTTAATTTATAAATTTTGAAAAATTAACTTAAAGTTGTCTAGAATAAACTAGTAAAATTGTAAAATACAAGATTTTTTATTTTAATTGTGAAATACGATGATTGGCTATATCAAAAATTCTATTCTGAAAGTTGCCCGCCCATTTTGCATGGAAAGAGCATTGTAATGAACATTTATCGTATTTTCTAAATGAATTAGAAAAAGCTGTTCTTTTCCGAACCACTGCCATTCTGTTCTTTTCCAACACCGCGGCCATGAGTTGCGTATCCTTGAGCTCGAGCTGCTCGCCCCTCTCCCAGAGATGCGTATTCAGCTACTCAATCCTTGACTACACGAACTTGAGTTGCGCCTTCAACGTTCCTACATCTCCCTAATCCTCTCGGAGAAGGTCGCGGTCCCTAAGAGCCAGCTCCGACCTTCTATAAAAATGGTATCCTTACTAGCTAACTTGCAAGAGAAGTAACAGTAGTCGATCAGAATGAAGAAAAATGAAAGGAAAACAAAGCATTAGACGAGTAAACTGTAGTTGACTAGACACATACCATGTTGGAATGATATGCCAGGGCTCTCAGCGCCCCCCTCCTGACTCAAATCCATGAACTTTTTATGGTCAAAAGCGAATAGTCCAACCATTATCACCTTGAGGGGCACAGCCCCAATCAACCTCACCGTCAGCATCAACAAGGAATTGTGGACGACCATGGTGCCGTTGGTGCTAAACTGAGGTGACAGCAGCCTGGACAACTGAAACAGTTGGTCCTCCTCTCGTTGCCCGAAGAGATCATAGCCAGTTTGCTTATTGGGATCTCCAGCTTTTGAGCGGGTCCTGCCTGCTTGGCTAATAGCCTTTTCTACAGAGCAGCAGGACTGCTAGTTGCAATCAGAGCTGGTCGAGCTGGCGGAGCAATAGGAGCAGGTAGCTCAACTAATGGTTGTGGGGCAGCCTACGCAGCAACCCCTCAATGAGCCGCCCCTTGGCAGTGCTCTTAATTCCTTTGAACTTAGGCTAGGGCCTATGCTTAAGTGTAGTTCATGATTTTGGCTCTATCTGCACAAACAACAAAAGCAAGATGCATTAAAATCGACCAAAAAGTTAAAAGGAAACATTTCAAATTCAGTACAGGCATCTACCTAGTCTAGCGTTTGTTGGTAAGTCCAGTTGGGCAGACGACAAGCCCGCCAGCACCAAATTTCTCTCCTCGATATACCCCGAGGCCTCCATCTGACCAAATTGAACTAAATCCCAAATAAAGGTATTTAGCTAAGTCTCATTACCTGGCATCTCGACATGCCCTCTCCACCATCCCCTAAGAATATTAAAACCCCCAGGCGCCCGAACATAAAGGTATCATTTTTTCCATTCTTGACCGTGGGACGATGAGGGGCTCACTAAGAATTTTCGTTGGGGATAAGCAGTAAGATAATAAAAACCTGACTTATCGGTGCTGTCGACTTTCGAGATATGGGAAGGTGGAAGAGGTTTGAAAAATTGGCGAACCTAGCAAGCTGGTCATGTATATGCATGCATTAAGATAGCAAAGCTATATAAAGTTGAAAAAAATTAGGAATGAATTGGGGTGATGCAGACCTAGAGACCTGTAAGCAAGTCGACTATTGGCTGAGCAAGGGGAAACCTGAGCCCGCACCTAAAGGCCTCATCGAATGCAGTTATACACCTTGTAGGTGGTTAATGCATCCTATTAGAGAGACCGAGGATGATTAGCTCGTACCCCAGGGGAATATGATAAAGTTGACTAACAAGGGCGAGGTCGACAAGAATAATTTTAGACACGATTTCACTATAGTGGTCGGGGGTGAATAGCCGACCACAGGAAACGGGCGACTGACTTGGTCCAGCCTCGCCCCTAGTGGCAGCACGATTATCACTCGAGTTGCTGGAGCTCGAGCTATCGCTAGAGGAACTACCAGACTCGCTAGTCGAGTCATCCTCATCTCCAATCGGAGCCCGATCCAACCTCGTTACCTCGCTATCACTGTCTTAACTCCATGGTTGCCAAATATATTCAACATGATTGTTACTAATTTATGATTGAGTTATAACAAGTAAAAACTCGCCCAAAGGGTTTTGGAAGACTTACATGTTCTGGAAGTTTAGAGCAAATTGCAGCTAATTGTCAAGGCCATGAAATGGTTGATTCGACCTCGCGGAATGCAATAAAAGTAAAAATGAACATTATACGCAATCATTGCTTGACGCTTCGCGTGACCCAATGTGATATATGCATTAAATGCGCCAAACCCTAATCGACAGAGCAAATCCCTGGTCGGCACCCTGGGGCCCTGGTTAATCATACGCAATTTGCATGGCTTAGCTACTCATCATTCCTTCTCATCGATAATCTTGATCATGACTTGGAAATTTAGGGGGGGAGGGGGCTCATGATATAGGATAGCCCAGCATAATGCTCGACCAGGCCAGAGACAGCCCAATTACCTATTAAGCCCAACCTATTCTAGGCCAGCCACATTGTAGACCAGATCTCGACCCCACTGGACAGTATTCGCATTGTCGATCAAGTTATGGTCGATCACCATCGGGGGTGCCTCGTTCGGCCTTCAGCGCCCAAAGAGACTTGAATACAACAGAGTTGTGCCTTGTCGACCAGAGTCTATAATGGTGTTTCGTAGAAGCATTTGGGTTGACTAGAGAGATCAAATTTTGGCGACAGCTCCTCAGCCGCATTGAATATTTTGTCAAGTGGCGTGTCTTCACATTAATGGCGCATGCCTCCATAGTACTATCTTTTTCAGCTGCGCTAGGCTAGTGCGTGCCTCTAGTGTACCTCCTTGTCCTAAGTAGCTAGAAACAACACTACTTAGAATAGTACACAAGCTGGAGTAGACTTAAAGATCCCCAGACAAGGACAATGGCCTTCTATGTGCAATAAAGGCATCATAAACATATCAGCCACATTGGGAAGATTATAAATACCCCATCCTAACCTTCAGCAAGGTATGTCATTCTTACTATCAAAAGCCCTCACTCCACTGTTTTACTCTTTCGTCGATTATATTGACTTGAGCGTCGAAATGTCTTAGTCGAGGGCATCTCGACTAGCCTAACGTTTGCTATTGGTTGCAGGACTCAACCCCATCATATCACAAAGCATCCTAATCGACCTCCCTTCTAGTCGATCGCATTGGACTTTAGCCGAATCCATCACCAAACAGTTTAGACCCTAATCAGAGTGTAATTTTTTTTCGCAGTTTAGATATAACCATATAAGTTAAATGACCACCAAAAGTCTTGTCCATGTTTATATCATCATAATCCAAACAGCCCCTTAAACATAAATTTCCTCGCTACCCCGTCGAAACAAACAAATTGCTTTTTCAATAATGCGTTGATGACTAAACAATCTCCATCCATTTTCCTCTTATAATCCCATATTTCTGCACGTCATCGAACTCTTATCCTTCATTCTCTGTTTCTTCCTCATTCTGGTCCCTTAACTCAGAATATCTTGGAATTGCAGGTTCCTTTGTTTTTTGTTTTTTTGTTTTTTTCTCTTTTTCCAAGTCTCATTTTCAAATTTCACTTTCCGGACCAAAGACAACTTTTTTCTTGTGTTAAATATTCGATTTTCATAAATGGGCTTCATTTATAGTTGCTGAAGGAGTATGGAATGTTTTAATTGTGGAATTCATTTTTTATTTTTTATTTTTGCTTAATTGTAGAATGTTTTAACACTGTTTGGTATAAGAATTTTGGTGGAGAAAAGAAAATAAAATATTAAAAAATATATTTTTTATTATTTAATTAGTAAAGAAAATACTAAATAAAAGAAATCTTAGGAAAATATATGGTATACTTGAGGAAAATGAGTTTTTCTTACAAAGTGATGAAAAAAATGAAGGAAAAGCCTATTTAACCTCTTTTTCTTTCTCTACATTTTCCTCATTATTTTTTTTAACAACCAAATAAATTTAAAAGTTTATACTTCTTTGATTTTATTTTCTTTTTCTCTAACATTTTCCTTTCTTTGTCAAATTCCTTAAACCAAACATGATATATTATATTATGGAATGTTTCAAATAGCTTCAATGCGTACGACTCTGTTTCAGGCCTGCAACTCCTATTTCCAAGAATGACTCATGTTATTAATATTTGTATGATGGTTAAAGAATATTGTCTATTTCTACCCACACAATGCTCACGTGGCATAAAAAAAAAGTAGTGAGTTTTTCCCAATACAACTTGACTTATGAAACATAAAAATTATTACTATCTCAGAAATTATTCCTTTGAAAACATAAACATGTTTGCAAACGATCTCGTCTTTATCACATGGAGACATAGAACCAAATGCATTTTCATTTCCATCCCTGTAAGATTAACATTTCTCAGAAACTAATCCAAACACAACATTTTTATTTTAGCATGAAAACCTAGTAAAAATGTTTTCGACTCTGGAAATACCGGAAATATGAAAATAAGCCTGGCAATGAAACCAAATAATCTCCAAGATATTGAACAGTTTCTTTCATTGTGAAAAACAACTTGGATTAATATGGCAATGTATCTCTATATGCTATACTTCATTAGACGTATTCGTCATCTGTTTTCCTTGTGTTCTGCAGGAATTCTAAGTCAGCTGTTGAGTGAAGCTGGTTACACTAGGGAATCTTCTCTTCCGTTGGATGACTTCAATAAGGTTCATTTATCCTTAAAACTGCTTTTCCATAGCTTATAGAACAATATTAGATGAGACAAATTGAGGGCAACTATAGTTTACATACGACAGTCGAAATCGTGATGTTAGAAATAGCAAATAAGACTTGAATTGTACTGTTGTCATTTGTTCTCTTTCTAAGCTAAATGTGAAACATTATTTCATTCTGGACTTAGGAACATATTGCTTCTGTTTTCTAATTTCTACTTTGGATGACTATAGTCTTGCTTTGGATTCAGATATTGAACAATTCAGGCCTGCAAATGGAGGTGGAAATCCCAGTTGATTAACCAATGCTGCTGATCTTCAACTTCATTCCATGAGCAGGAGAAGAAACAGTCCACTTATATATGTACACATTTTATAGTATTATAGTGTTGGTTTCTTTTTCTTTTTTCTTGTCTTTTTCTCCCTATGTATAGAAAAGAAAAACCTCAAAAAGCAATGCAAAAACAAGAAACATGTATCTATAATAAACCTAAGCTTAGGTTTTATAAGGTTGTTCATCATTTGAGTTACATGCCATTCATAGTAGAAACAGGTTATATGCCCTGAAAAGATCATTTCCATTATCCAAAGGGGCCCTTAAACAAAGACAAATATACCTTACGCTGATATGCAGACAAATTTTGCCTCTCCTGTCTGAAAGAGGGAACTAGTTGCTGCTATAAATCACAAACTTACAGAAGAAAACAACCTTCAATAACCGCCTTGATGATGAGCCTAAATTTTGGGCCATTGAATATAATGGGACAATTCTTGCGGCAGCAACAGCCAATTAATCTCTCCCTACATAAACATTTCTCACACAGTCACATACACACAAAACACCCACACATAACCCTAGCATGATAAATGAAATTTTCATTAAAGTTGGTCTCTGCAACTCTCCATCGTAAGCAACAATAATGTTAACAGATGACTTTGTTGCTTCTTTGTGAAGAAAAAGAACTTAAGAAACTGTCCCTACTGCAAATTTCTTCACATTCAGACATATAATCATGGTAAGTGCAGTAACCTTAAAAGGGGGCAATTACAAGAACTAAAACGATGTCTGGTGATCGATATGTTATTGAAGCTGGTACGTCAGGATGCAAGAAGCAGTTGTTAGAGTTGAGGGCTTCTTCGTCCTCAAGTCATATGTTGGCCGAGGAATCATCTCAGAATCTGTGTCAAGAAGACGTGACTCGTTGCAGAAGAAAGGCTGAAATCAAACAACTTGAGGGAAGACTGAGAATTCTTGAAGAAGAAGCTGAAATGTTGAAGGGAGCCCTCTTGGAGAGTGTGGAAGAAAGGAGAAAGCTGATGGATGAGATACTTGAGCATTTCAAGACTATAGAGCATTGCCTAATGCAAAGAGAACCAGAAAGAGGAGAATTATGCAGTCATAGAGTTCAGATTATTTCACTTATGAAGGTAAAATGTGCCTCAACAGTCTATGGATCTGTTGTTTTTCCCTTTAGCCCCCATAACCACCAAAGACAGAGTAAAAGAATTGAGGAAATAGTAAAAAGGATCACTTGAGCTAGAAGTCTCACAAAACTGACTGCAAAAACTTACAGTAGTTCGTAATAATACAATGATCATGATGTCTTGAATCTGTGGTGCTCTGACAAGTACCAAGAGAAGAAAATAGGACTAAAATGTAAGAGAAGACTGTCGAACAAAACGGGCCTTGAGGAGAATGTTGAGATAAAATGGCTACCCACCTTGAGAAAATCACTTGGGCATTGATACAATAAGATACATAAATGTGATTTTCATCAAGTTACAATTGTCTCAAATTCTTGAAAACGGGAGCTTACTCTCTCTCCTGATAAGTGATTTAATTCTGCATACAGGACAGAAGGGCTGGTATATTGCAGGTTCTATGCCAAGAATCAAACCCATCCCTTGTCAACAGGGGATCAAGAGCAAATTCATTAGGCTAAGATTCAATCTCAGCTGCCTCCAAGAATCAAGATGGCCCAACTGATGAGGGTTCAGAAATTCTATTTCTATGATTATTATATTTGATTTGTTTTACCATTTCTGTAATTCATATGAATCATTGGCAGACATTCAACAGCTTTAGTTCAGGACATTATGAGAATTCTTCCATTTCAAACAAACAACTCCTTCAACATCAAAGTATGCAACATGAAACTGTTTTGTCACTATGAGTGATCTAAAGAGTAGTATGAAATGCAAAAACATATAGGAGATTATAATCACATTTCCCCGCGGTAACCCCCAGATCCAAAATAATCCCTCCTTGAACTGGCAATTTGCATGCTCTTCTGATGCTCCAACTTGGGGCAATCACGGATACGATGACCAAGCCCACCACAATAGGCGCACCCTTTAAATCCGCTTGCATTAGCTATAGCCTCTGCATCTTCTATTGGATCGTTAAGCTCAGCTAGAACTGGAGGTATCCTCTGCTTAGCCTCCTGCAATAGGTGCTTCAAATCAAGCAGAGTTGTTTCGCTCTGGTTCTTGTTAATAAACGTCGTGGCAATCCCTGTTTTCCCACATCGCCCTGTCCTTCCAATCCTATGGACATAATTTTCTATTTCTGCTGGCATATCATAGTTGATGACATGTTGGATCTCTGGAAAGTCGAGACCTTTGGAAGCCACATCTGTAGCTACTAAAACGTCCTTCTTGCCGGCCTTGAAGGAGGCAATGGCATACTCTCTCTCTTCTTGATCTTTCCCTCCATGTATAGCAACAGCTTCAACTCCCTTTACCAGAAGATACTCATGAATGTCATCCACATCAGCTTTGTTCTCACAGAATACTAAAACGGGGGGTGGGGTCTTCTGCAAGCACTCAAGAAGGTAAACGATCTTTGCCTCCTGCTTCACATATTCAACTTCTTGAATCACATCTAGATTTGCAGCTCCAGCTCTTCCTACATTCACTGTAACAGGCTTCACCAGTGCACTTCTGGCGAAATTCTGAATCTTTGTGGGCATTGTGGCAGAAAATAGAAGGGTCTGCCTTTGGGCTTTGAAGTGATCAAACACTTCTCTAATGTCATCTTCGAAGCCCAGATCCACCAAACGATCTGCCTCATCCAATGTCAGATACCTGCAGAAAAACCCCATTTTGTGAATATTTGCAACAGTGCATATCTTAATCCAGTAAAGACAAATAAGAAAATATACTATTAAAAGAAAACATATGCATAGAAGGCAATATTTTGAGTAAAAGAAGAAAATTATGTAAACATCAGTTCCATCCTAAAAATAACCTGATAACAAGTTCATCTCCTTCTTTAGTTAACTTCTACTCTTGACTGTCACATAACATCCTGAATTATCTTAAAGATGCATCATTGAATTTTTCTTATGGCAAGTATTTACATGTATATTACGTCCATGACATGCATGATAGAGGCTTTCACACCAAAACCAGTAATGCTACTCTTGTACCATCTAGTGGTTATAACTACAAGACCTTTATGGTAAGCCTTCCACAACTAAAATACATACAGCCTGTTTGTTTTCATTTCCAATCCCCATTTTCATTTTCATTTGAAAATAAAAATTGGAAACAAACATTTTCTCCCAACTTTTTTCAAAAAAAAAAAGTACACGTTTTCTTCTCAAAACTTTTTCTAACCCTACCATATCATCCTACTATTACATCAATCAAATTTAAATTTGATTTGACATAAAGTACCCACCATCATTTTCAAATTAATAAGATACACATATATTTTGAAAAAATAAATCTTTTTAAACACAAAAAAAAATATAAATAAATCTACTTTTCAATCCTATAACCTATTCTAATCATTAATTTCCAACATTTCATCCAAATATATCTCAATTTCTATTTCCATTTCATAACTAACTTTTGGAAATGCATGGAAACTGGAAATGCCTTTGGAAATAAAACCAAACGGGCTGATAGTTTTCCACAACATAAATTTGCTATCAACCTACTCATTGGAAGTATCAAGTGAAATGGAGAACTTTTAACTTTTTTCTGCCAACGTACTCCTTGGAAAAGTAGCAAGTAAAATGGAGAACTTGAACTTGTTCATTGCAAAAAAAAAAAGTCCCTCCAACCATATCCAATGGTTCAAATAAGACAGCCATGCATCTCATGACTCAGACCGAACACAGATTGAACAAGCACAGCAAGAACAAATGAAAGCAATAAACTAATCTCATATTCAAATAAATCAGAAGACCAAGCAGTTTTCTGCAAACACAGAGAGTAAAGATGACAAAGCATCTTTGTAAATAATAAGTTCTGCTCATGAGAACATATTCACTCATATAAGACCAGATACTACTTTGCAATTTGAGCAGCTCAAATTTCAAATATCACATTCAAGAAGTCGCAGGAGCAAGCTGGGATTGAAGTAGCAAAACAGTGGAGGCACAAGGTTGAAAACAAGGGGGCTGTATACCCTGCAACAGAAATATCACTTATAGCAAAAAAAGCAATATCGTGGGCAGTGGGAGAGGCAGTTTTAGACAAAATACAAACCAATCCTTTATTTTTGAGCTCTAAAGCCAAGTTCAGGAAGCGAAGTTGCGTAAAATGCAGTGATCCACAAAGAACTTGTATTCACAACTTTTGCCTTGAAATGAATGCTAGTCTAAGCAAACATAAATTGCAATGTATTGAAAAACAAAGGAGAAGAAAATAAAGTATAATTATCATTACCGGCAGTTGTCAAGGTTCATTTTCTTCTTTGCAAGCATATCCTTGAGCCTCCCAGGAGTAGCAACCACAATGTGAACTCCTTTTTTAACAACATCAAGTTGTGACTTCATATCAACTCCTCCAATGCAAAGCAAAGGTCGCAATTCTGGATAACCCGCCTCCCTCATTGGTTCGAGAAATTGTTCCACAACTTCATATGTTTGCCTAGCAAGCTCCCTAGAAGGGCAAATAATTAATCCAAATGGTCCTTCCCCAGGATCAATTGGCATCATTAACTCCTCTTGCAATGCGATCATAATGAGTGGCAACACGAAGACTAAGGTCTTTCCCGACCCTGTGAAAGCAATCCCAATCATATCTCTTCCTGACAGAACAACTGGCAGGCCCTGCACTTGGATGGGCGTCGGCTGCACAATCCCCTTGGCTTTTAACTTCTTCAAAATGGGTTCTGGAAATCTCATGTCCTTAAAATTCTTGATTGGTGGGGGAATATCTTCTCCATTCACTATAATGTGCCACTGCTTTCTGATGGCATCACAAGCCTTCTTTGACATCCGACGAATTGGCAACGGTGGCTTCCACCCTGTCAACAAAGGCTCCTTATAAGTTATGCCCTTGGCCAGCTCCCTGACCGACATCAAAGTTTTCCTATCTGATAGATGTTCAATCATCTCCTTTTCCTGCATTATCATTTGCTCGGTTTGGGTAATTTCGGGCTGCTCTTTCTTGAGCTGAGAAGCTTTAACTAATAAACTTGGTTTAGCCTCAACAAGTTTCTCTTTTTCAATCTCCTCATCAAGTGCAGAGGACTTTCCCTTGCGCTGAAGAATCTTCTGTGCCGCAAGGGTGCGGCGCTTCGCCACAGGAACATACTCAACATAACCATCATCTTCTTCCATCGTATCCTGAAAATTTGAACCCTAAAATAGTTCAGAAGACAGCAAAAATTGGCACCACACACAGCAAATACCCGTGTAAACATTCAGATTTCAGAGAAAGCTACGGGAAAATAAAGGAGTAATAAAGCAAACAAAGCTCAGAAACCCAGAGACACAGTCTCTCGAGAAATTTTGAACACTACAAAACCATAAAAACCCAAGGCATAAATTGGTGATGCTACATGCTAATTTTAGGCTCTTCAATAACTAAATCAAACCCAGTTCTTGAAAACTAAATACTGAGCAAAAACAACACCCAAATCACGAATTTTTAAAGATTTTTAAAAACCCCAATTAGAGAAAAGACCTACCTTTTTAAGCCAAGTGAAAACAAAAAGTGGGAAATATGCAAAAGTACATACCATGTTTAAGGGATCTTCCAGGCAAAAAGAAAAGCAAAAATTGCTGGCAGGTTGGCGAAGAAGGTTAAGTTCAGCGGATGCTCACGGCGTAATTGTGGAGCTTGCAGGTTATAAATTTCAACTAATCTTGATTCCCAGTGCAATTTTTTTCCCTTCAGAATTTGATTTTTTTTTTTTTTTTCTGCTATTCAAATGCTGGTCAAATTTTCCAGATGGGGATTTTTTGCATTAGGGCCAGGAATTACAGAACCGTTTAATACCGACTTTGGACCGATTTGGTTAAGCCGGTTCCGTTGGTTTAATTTTCTTTTCTTTTATTATCTTATATTATATATATTAATGGTAATTTTGTCACACTCCATATTTATATTATAACTTTTATGATATAAAGTGTGTAAAATTATTTATCATCTTCTTTATATAGTACATAACTTTTTAATAAGTTTAATATACTTGTTTAAATTTTAAAATAGATAAATAAACAATAAAATAGTTAAAATAGAAAAGAAGAGAAGTAAAATTAGAGAGAGAGTAAATGTCAAAAAAGTATACAACAGAAAATAAAATTATATTATTTTAAATTTTTTTTAAAGAAAAAATTGCAATGATTTTGGAGGAAGCGACCCTCTTTTTTTCCTTTTTTGGAGTGATCTTAAAATTTTCAATTTTTTCAATTAAACATTGAGAATTTATCAATAAGATGAGTAACAATTTGTTCTAAGGGGATTATTTTATTTACTTTATTCTTTTGATTAAACTACAAAATTCATCAAATTAAAATTACAATACATTTATTTGGTACCCTTAGGTATACTTTGAGACTAATTGATTAAGAAAATCAATTATTTTTTTATTTAATTTTCAACAAAAATCTAATAAAAGAATGATAGGAGAGGAAAACTACAATAGTTACCCACAAGCATAAAGCATATAGTCCCAGTTTCTGTGTTTCTTCTTCTTGCCCTCTTTGTTCTTGAAGGTAATTTACATGCTTTCATCTGTATTTCTCTTCTTTTGTTTTTTTTCATTTATATCTCATAAAGTATAATATGAGAGAATTTCGTGATCCATAGCTCTTAAATAAGGATGGAATCAAGAAATTTAATTTCAAAAAGCAAGATTGAATTTTTCAGGGACGACTGTCCCTACCAGCCTCCTCCTCGCTCTATCCCTGTTCCTATTGCTAGATGATAGTTTGAGTCGTAAAATCTATTTTTCTTTTAAATATATAAAATATGTGATAGTCACATGACGTTTATTTAACCTTGAATGCAACTTTTTCCAAACATCTATGTTTTTATCCGCTTTCCATGTAAAACAAATAATTGCAAAATCAGAATAAATACCTTTTTTCTATGTATTATGTACACGTACATCAAGGATTTATTAGAGTTAGAACTTCAACCTCAAATGTATAACACCAAACAAATTTCTCACGCAAAAGAATTGGTCATAACTTTGGAAATGCAAGCTTCACTGGTCCCAAATGTTCAAAAATTGTATTTCTGCTTCTCTCGCTTGGGTCTACATGCATATCTTAATTTAACTATCATCAATGTCTACGTTGTTGCAGGCAGTCGGGTTAGCTTGGCAGACCAATGCACTACTCAAATTCACTATGAGGATTCCTTCTGCTACGACACACAATGTGATCTCACATGCCAGAAGTTAAAAGGACGCAGAACATCTGGACAATGTGAACTAATTGACACATGTTTCTGTTGGTATCCTCGTTGAACTATGCATAGGTTGTTCCAGTAAGAGGTTTTGAGTTATAGTTTTTAATGTGGTAGACTGCAACTTTAATAATAAAGTGAAGTTGCTGTCACACTAAAGCAGCCAAACACACCCTTACATTATAAGGCTTGCAGAAACAGAGCTGTATCAGTGAACATATGACCAACAATTTCATTCCCATGACATGCAAGAATGTTGTAAAAGATTGGAAAACTGTGCAGTTACAGAAATTGAGGTGACTAGTCAAGGTTCAGACATGTTCTGCTAACAGTAAGTTTAATTCATCTCCATCAACAAGGGTTTAATTCTTATTTTCAGAACTTGAAAACCTTATGGGGTCCTCAGAACTATAATAAACAGGCCTTGAAGCCCTTCTCCAGTTCCTTTGCATCAAGGTTCTTTCCAATGAATACAAGCTTATTTATTCTCGGTTCGTCTGGGCCCCACAACCGATCCGGTGAGCCTTGGAATATATCGTGCACTCCCTGTAAGACGACATATATCGGTTAAAAATTTGTAAAGAACTGTAAGAGAAACAAGAAAATGAATGGAACTATATAAGGTGAATGTGTAGCTTTAGCAGAATCCACTCACCTGAAAAACGAATCTCTCGCTCATGCCATCGACAGATAGAAGACCTTTCATTCGATATATGTCCTCACTTCTTTCTAGCAACAGTGTACCTAGCCACATGTTTGCCTGATATACGAAATTGTCTCATTAAATCATTTCTCCATCAAATTAGACAGAAGATAAGGTTAATACAGACTATAAAGAAAATGCTAGGACATAAGATTATGCAACTAACCTTTTCAAGATCCAAAGTTCCGTCACAAACTAAGCTGACCGAAGAAACACCAGGGTCGTGAGTATGATCATGGGAATGGTGATCATGGTGTTCTGAATTTCAGTCTAGGAATTAGCATCTCGTATAGTCAACTAGAAGTTGAAAGTGCAGTAAAGGTTGGAGTAACATTATTTTATACTTTGCATAAAAGAAGACGAGGTAGTAGATGTTACAGATCAGTAATAGCACTTGTGACATCAGACTAACAAAATAAAGAATAAGAAATCGTCATGAATTAAGTGTGTAGAATCAGGTAGGTGCAGAATGAAAAAAAAGAAAGAAATGCCTTCATTATGATATCATACTAAGGTGCTAGAATGAATTCAATGAAACGCAGAGATGTACATGTAGTTTGAAAGTACTTGGGCCCCAATTACGTGTAATTTTTTCTGATTTATTATTTCTACTTTCATCTAATAGTGCCAGGAAAAAAGTAAACTTACTGTGGGATGCGCATATCTAATCACAAAATATTTGGCGAACAGTTCAGATTACTAGAATGATTATCACAAACACAAATTCCAGTATGCCATTGTCAAAATTGTTAAGATCAAAAAATTGGAGTTACCATGGCCATGGTCATGTTCGTGATCATGATGGTGGTGATCGTGGTCATGGCTGTGAACCGCATGATCTTCCTCAGAGCGATCAGTTTCAACAGCACTATCAATTCTGCATGTATCAATTACCTTGAGAAGAAGTACACCGAGAATCATACTCTTAAACCAGTTATAGATCCATACGGAAAAAGATATACATAGGATAGCATTATCTGAAGTCAAAAGCATCATGAGATTTCATGACATTACAACTCAACTAAGGCACTGTACTTCTGTACTCTGCCGTGAATAGTTAGCAAGAAACAAAGTCAAAAAGGAACAAACAAGAAAAACAAATCCTTTAAAATGGAAAAACTTGAGCGTATAATCGCAAAACTAGAGGAGAACAGAACACAAGTGAGACAGGATCCGGAAATGCCACACCTGGAGAAGATAACCAGTGTAGTTATCCGGACAACTAACATATGAAAAGGAAGAAAAAGATTGAAGTAGAGTGACTAAACTACAGACATTTACATATGTTTCTCATGAAAACAAAGCAACATTATGATTTCTTAAGTGAATACACATAAGAGTATGCTTTTATATGATTTGCAAGTATAAATCAAGGTAGATTCAGAATTTTTCTCCATGTGAAACACAGACTTATGCAAGTCAGGAAAAGCAATCCACAAATCACAAATAACTGTCTCAATTTTTTTTCTCAAGTATTTTTCTATACAAAAAGCTGATTTACTATCTTGTTTCTGTTAAAGTTGAGACCTCTTCAAGGGTGGACAAGGGAGCACACGGGATCAAGAACGATTCTCAGGACATATCAGATAGCACAATCAAGAGATTTGGAAAGAACGTCTCTCATAGTAATCAAGAAAATTAGGTCTTAAGCACTATCCCAACACAACAAAGGACAAAGAGACGATTAATGAAAAAATCAAGCATGAATAATCAAATTATAAAGGAGGCAGTAATAGCCAATGAGAAAAAGACTGGTCAAACTTGAGAGAAACGGGAGTAGACCTTTCCAAGTCAAAGCCTCCAATACCAAGAACATAATCCAAATCAACGTTTCCATACTGTGTTCGCTTTAGTTGAGCCATACGGTTTATGCCCTACATTACAGGGAAAACCTGGTTAGAGAGAATTCCTGTAAAGAAAAACTGGAAGATGAAATTAGTCAAACGAAAATTTCAGGAAACTTACTCTTATCCGTTCAACCAAAGAAGCAACCTCTGGGTCACCAACAAGATCAGTCTGCAATCAAAATACCAGGTAATTAGTCTTCAGAGTGAAATATCACAGCAAAAGCAACATGCTATGCCAACTTCTGAGGAAACAGATTCACAAAATGCTCATGCATTTGAGAAAGGCGAAAAAGCCACAGATAAGCAGATATTCCTATTAACAATACTCTCTCACACAATCAACAAACTTAAGAGTAGCTTAAAGAAACATTTTACAAGCCTATAACATGCTATAAAAATACACACGTACCTTGTTTACTATAATGCGGTCAGCATAAGCAATTTGCTCTACTGCCTCATTGACTACACCTTTAGGCTTAACTTCATCAAGGTGAAAGCCGACATGCTTAGCATCAACAAGTGTCACTACTCCATCAAGTTTAACATCATTAAAAATTTGATCTTCAGCATAAAATGTCTGAATTATTGGGGCTGGATTTGCTAATCCTGGAAATTGAGGAAGAACATAAGTGGCAGCAAGAGGACATCAATACATTAATTGAGTTCTTATACAGTCCGGATGAGGATAAAAAGATGAGCATGTCCAATCTTAGAATGCTGAACATGGTCAATTTGCTACCACAGTTGCAGAAATAAACCGATTTGATGCCAAAAAGAATTTGTAATCAACCAATTATACCTGTTGTCTCAATAATAATGTGATCAAATTTCCCTTTCTTGCGAGTGACAAGTTCTGCAATCATCCTGACAAGATCACCCCTGACAGTGCAACATAGACACCCGTTGTTGAGCATAACAATGTCTTCAGCTCCAGCAGCTTTTGCAGCAACTAGAGAGCCATCGATGTCAACTTCACCATACTGACAAGCCAATAAGGTAACAGAAATTATTACTACTTCCAATTTAATTGCCCAAATAAATACATGCTCCATACAAAAAATGAATCCTTTTAAGTTCCATGAAGAGCAGAGGATGTAGCAATTCCCTGGAGGGAAAACTAACATCTCCACTTCCAACCCCTTTCGAGCCCTCCAAGCATAAAAGACAAAGAGATCTGAAATTCCAGAATTTGTTGGGGGGACAATCCATATACTCATTTGATTTATAGCATAAGAACCACTGGATCAATATTCCATACCTCATTTTCAATAACCGCAATGCGTTTTCCATGATCAGCAGTAAGGATGTGGTTTAACAAGGTTGTCTGTCAACACAATTAAGCACCAATAGAGACAGTTCATTAGTCAAAAGCAAAAGGAAAAACTACTCAGTCAGCCAGGACATAGAGGAATCTGCCAGCCCTTCCTTCTTAAAATGTAGTAAAAGAATATAAATGAATATTAAGCATTAATAGAAGAACGAATTCCATTTTTGTCTTTTATTATTCTAAAACTTTAACATATCAGAAAAAGCTTAATTTCAATATCAACATACTTGTATTCATGGATTAATCAGCCGGCTCAGAATAATATCTTCATAATAATGTTAATCTTAATATCTAAGGCAAATTTGTCATTTAACATTAAAAAGCAATCATATTAAGTGCAATTTTCTTCTAATAGAAACTCATACGTAGTCAATTGGTTAGCAAGATCAAAACTTTAGCACCAAAACAACATGGTTACTACCAGGCAAAAAATCATCATCAGCAACAAAAAGAGAACAGGAATATAAAGTTTGCTATTGACTGGGCATAATTTAATTCCACTAAAAACGATAGCATAAAAACAACAAATATACAACCAATACTATAATTATTATTTTAATAAAAAGATTAAAAGATGAAATCTTCAACTCTTTCAACATTAGTTTCAACAACCATTAATAAATCCCTTGTATAATTCATCCATTCACAGATATAACAAAGTACAAATTCTCATCAATATAATTTAGAAAGAATAAACAAGAATCCTCTCATAATTCACAGACACACACACAGAAATAAGAAGAAGAACAAGAAGAAGAAAATAGGCAATTAACATACAAAATCGTAACAGCATTTCCCTGCTCAAACACAAGAGAATAGCTAAGAAAAACATTGAAAATACCTTTCCAGAACCCAAGAAACCAGTAATAATGGTAGCTGGGATTCTATTATCAGGAGGGATTTTAGTCAGAACATCAGAATCCTCCGTTTCTGGGGCGGATGTTGTCGTGGCAGAGACTCCAAACCTGCGGGAAAAACACTTTCTTGGCTGCTTCGATGAGTAGACAACTCTTGAACTAATAGAGATGGTGCTGGTCAAGAATTTGCGCGTTTGAGCAAAAATCTTGGGTCTGTTTCTGCAGAAGAAAAGCCTGGAATGAATAGAGGAAAGAGGAGAAGAGTGGCTTTTAGCTAATCCCACAAAGGTGGTAGCCATGTCCATGGACACTGAAGTTATTGATGCCATGTCTGACTGCAATTGGTGGCTCTGTGGATGTCGGGTGGTTTATAATTGGAAAGGGTTTTCAGGTTTTTTGTGTGCGAGAGGAAGTGGGATTTTTAAAGCAATAATTTCTTCTTCTTTTTCCCCAGGAAGATAAACTAGATCGGGTAGGGTCTGATTAATGTCAGAAGATGAGAAGATATCAATTGGAGTTCGCTCTGGAACTGGTGTCGGCCCATGACACGGTCCAAATCACAGCTTCCCAACCAAAGCTATGTGAACCCAATCGATTAGGAGTAAATTGCACAGCAACCTATGTGATATTCGTAATTGATTCATAATTTTTTATAAAATAAAAACTGACAATAAATTTTTTTATATTTAATTGAAAGTTGCTCACTTAATCCAATAGGCTTTTGTTTCTTATTTGATGTATATTGAGTAGTAAAAAGATAAAATTATCCTTAACTAAAACTAAAATTTAAATAGTATTTACTTTTATTTTATCTGTTATTTATATAATTTTTTCATTATTTTTTGTCCATTTCAACTTAAATAATATTTAAAATTTATAAAAATGATATATAATATGTTTATATTTATACTTAAATATATAATATGTATACATGTACAAGTTTATGTATAAATATATACATATGTATCTTTTATTTATATATAATATATAAACTATTTATTTATTCCAAATTAAATAATGTCTAATATTTAAAATAGTATATATAATATAATTTTTATTTACACTTATATAATATACATATATAAATTTATCTATAAATATATTATATATTATTTATTTATACATATCATGTATATCCATATATATAATTTTGTTAATTCTTCAATATATGATTCTATCATGGCTTCTTTGGAGATTTCTCCTTTTGTCACCTGAATCTTTCTCATCAAATGTTGGAAAGGACTGAAGAAAGATTTGATAAAAAATTTAGATGTTGACATGGACAATAAATCCAGTTCTTCAATGGCCACTTCATCAAGAGGAGAAAATCAATTCAATTATTTAGCAGGAAAATCTCAAGATCCTTATGAGGAAGAAGAACCTACAATTGAAGATATTGAAAATGTATTTAAGAGTTTAAAAGAAACTCTTAAAAATAATATAAAAAATTCTGAAGGATCTACTTCAAAGCAAGGATCTAATACAAGACAAGAATAAAGTGTCAAAATAATCCGACAAGAATGGACTAGCCAGCAAAAATTTATTGTTAACTTTTTTACTTTTATAAAGTCACTTTTGTAATAGTACTATTCGGATGCGAAATTTTCACAAAAAAGTTTTGTTTTGAGTTTGAAGTCTGGCCTGAATTGTCTATAAATAGAGAAGGTCACTTCAGTTTTAGGTAGAAGTTAGCTAAAGCTCCCCACACTCTCCTTTGTATTTCTCTGTAAATTTTCATCTTTTGTACATTCTCCATATTTAATTGAAGCCTGAAGATTTTCAAGAGTTTTTATTTCAGGTATTTTAAATTTTTGTTTTGAATTTATATTGTTTAATACTGTTTATAGATTAGCCTGAATGGCAGGCTAATTTACTTCTGTGTTGAGCTACATATTTCTTTATGCTACTAAGGCATGATGATTTCCAAGCTATAAAGGATAAGTTTCTTGAAATGTTAGGGGGAATAGAAGGATAAGGGGGTTTTGGGATCTTAACAGGCAATTTTAATTATGGATGTTGAGGTATGCCCTGGTTTGCCCGCTGAAGCCGTGTGTCAGGCGTTTAGGGCATTGTTGGGCCTAACTTGATCTATAATTAATACTAGACAGTTAGAGATCCTGAGCAAAACACCGCCTACATGGCTGGTTCTTCCCAAGTTTGCCGCCTTTCATAGCTGGCCGGTCCTTATATTCTTGAACCCCTAACATAACCACGATCCTGCCCCCTGAATGGTATCGGAGCCATGGTGCTTGAAGAGTGTATAGATCTATGGAAGTCCAACACAGAGTTTCTCCTTATGAATATAATAAGGAAGAGAGATACTGTTAAAAACAGTATCAATGAAGAATATGATATTCTTCATAATATTGATTTGCTTAATAAATGGACTATTCCTACAATAGAACCTAAAGTTATATACAAATTAGGTACTTTTGGAAATTTTGGTTTAAAACAAGTAGTTAAAACTTCTGAAGAATCGATTATATTAGATGGAAATGAGAAAACTTTAAAATTATTAAATAGATCTGATATAGATCACTATAAAGAGAATTATAGATTTATTTATATTGGTCTTGTGCAAATTGCATTTAAGCCTTTAACTTTAGAAAATCTGCCAGAAAGCTTTATAGCTGCTTTACATGATGGTAGAAATATTAACCGGAAAAGATCTTTGATGGGTATTATACAATCCAGTCTGGCTCATGGCCCTGTTTATTTTGATGTTTATCCTAATTTACAATTATCTTTATCTGATGTTAATATTCTTGATGCTTTTACTTTAAATGTTAAGATGCATGGTTATACTTATATGCCAGGAACATAAGTTATATGTATCTGTTATAGACTTAATCCACAGTGTAAAAAGGTTAATAAACCTGTTAATGAAACAATTCTTATAGAAACTAATTTTAGTAGATCTAATATTAATACTAGAAGAGCAATAAAACGGGACGAAATTGTTTTTCCTGAAAATTGGATTATGGAACAGGTTATGAATCTACAGCCTATATCAAACTCAAATGTTACTAATATAATACAGTCTTCTGATGGTATTGTTCAAATACAGTTTGAAGATAATAAGAAGGTATTAGAACCTTTATCTAGATCCGGAATTTCTAGATCTCATTCAAATACATCTTTTTATTCTCATATTTCACCTTTTGATGATATTGACTTTCCATCAAGAGCTTCTACTTCTCAAATTAGAGAAATGTCTTCTAATGAATCTAAAATTCAAAATAATAAAGTTAATGAATTAAGAATTCCTAAAAATAATATTGTTAAAGGAATTTATAATAATCAAGAACCGAAAATAACCGAATCAGAAATGAATTTTCCTATTTAATGGATTTTAACCAAAAAATTGATTTTAGTCTTGGATCTCCTGCCAAGCAACTTATTCAAAAAGAATTCAATTTACCTAAATGGGAACCATTTAGAAAATGGTTTTTCGAAAATTTCAATGGAGAAGATAAATTAAAATTTCAAAATGAATTTTATTCTTTTGCTTCAAAAGAAAATAAAATTATTCCATTTGTTTCGTGGTTTATAACCAATTATGTTGAGAATTATATTTTAGTTTTAGAAAGAAATTATAAATTGAGTAGTGGACAAGTTTTAAAAGCTATTTATCCACCTCAACAACCTTTTCAAATTTATAATAATGGAGATAACTTATATTTTTCTGCATTTCAAAAACTTTTTGAAAATGAGACACTCCAAATTACAACTGCTACTATTAATAACATGGTAAAATAGCAAAATTATGCTAATATGTATCTTAATGTTTTAGGAGAACAAATATTATCTCTTCACAATAGAGTTGAAAGTTTATATTCTCTTGTAAATCAAGTTAAGAATTTGATTAGTGTGGCAAACCTTAATCAAGGACAACCACAAAAACGAGAGGTTATTGCTACCCCTAGTATTCAACCTCCTCTTGAAATTTATAATTTCAAATTAAAATCTGTTAGTGAATTAGAAAAAATTCTTGATAATAAGTTTAAAGGATTAAAACTTAATACTCTTAATAAAGAGTTTGAAGATGGTATGAGTAATACAGAAAGTTATAAGAATTATATTAAAGATGAAATAAATAAAATTGAAAAATATGCTAATAAGCCTACTATGAGGATGTATTATTATCCTAGACCTACACCTCAAGATGTTCTTCATGAGGAACAAGAATATATTGTCAATAATAGTTATAATGGTAAAAATATTTATGAATGGAATTTAGATGGTTATATTGAAAGACAAATTTATAATCTTGTTCATGGAATGCTTATGTATAGCACAATTTCTAAAACAAATGGAAATAGTGATAAAACTATTGCTAACATGATTGTTGCAGGATTTACTGGCCAATTAAAAGATTTGTGGGATGATTAACTTACTCTTTCTAATAGAAATGAAATTCTTAATACTATTAAGACTGAATCTGGTCATAATGTTGAAAATGTTGTTTATACACTTGTTGTTAATATTATAGAACATTTTACTGGTAGATGGTCTGATAATTCTGAAAATATCAGAACTCTTCTTAATGGTTTAAAGTGTCCTACACTCACTTCATTTAGTTGGTATAAGGATACATTTTTATCCAGAGTTATGGAACTCCCTGAGTCTAATAGTACTCATTGGAAATCTAAATTTATAGATGGTTTACCTTCTTTATTTGCAGAAAGAGTTAGAAAGAATCTTAGAAAAGGATGTACTCAAATTGAATATGAAAATTATACATATGGTAAACTTATAGGAACCTGTATTCAAGAAGGTATATCCTTATGTAATGAAATTAAATTGAATCAACAAATTAAATGCCACAATATTACAGAAAAAAGACAATTAGGTCAATTTTGTAGACAATTTGGCATGGAACAACCATCCACTAGTAGGCCTTATAGGCAGAAAAAGGAAAAAAAATCTCTTATAATAAAATAAAAGAAAAAAGAAGAGAAAAGAGAGAAAAAAAGAAAGAAAGAAATAATAGAAAAGAAAAAATCTAGAGCCTGTTTTAAATGTGGAAAAATAAGCCATTATGCTGATGAATGTAAAATGAAGAAAAAGATTAATAATCTTAATGTTGATGAAGAGTTAAAAGAAACTCTTTCTAAATTACTTTTAAATTCTGATTCGAAAAATGATTCTGATGTTTCTGATCATTCAGATAATAGTTCTGAGAAATCTTTAGTTTCTGATGATTTAAAACCATTAGAAAATGAAAATTATATTTCTGAAAATGAAGGTTGTGATCCTTGTATTAAACAAGATAGTGATAATGAAGAATTTTATAAAATTCTTGCTCAATTTAAAGATTTAAATGTTAATGTTTTAAATAATGATAATTTTACGGAACTTTTAAAATTGATAAAAGATCCAGAGATTAGATAAAAAAATTATTGATCAAATGGAGAATACTCCTAGTACTTCTACTAATAATAATAATTTTGATCAAAATCAAAAAAATTATATTTCACCAGAACCTTATTCTATGGCTGAGGTTCAAAAGATTTTGAAACAAAGACAAAAGATTGAAACTCCTACTACAGTTAATGATTTATCTGTAGAAATTCATAATTTGAAAAATGAGATTTATAATCTTAAACAAGAAAATAAATTTCTTGATGAAAGAATTTATATTTTAGAAAACAATAATAAAGTTATGAGTTTTCATGATAATAAAGATCTTGATGAAATAATAAGATTTCCTTCAAGTGATAATTTTCTTTCTACACTTGAGATAATTACATCTCAGAAATGGCATGTAAATATTACTTTACTCATTGATAATAGATTTAAAAAAGAACTTACTGCTTTAGTTGACAGTAGAGCATATTTGAATTGTATTCAGGAAGGAATAATTCCTACCAGGTATTTTCATAAGACTACTCATACTCTCAGTTCTGCTAATGGTCAGAAATTAGATATTCAATATAAATTACTTAAAGCATATATTTGTAAAAATAATACTTGTATTCCTACAAGTTTTTTACTTATAAAAAATATTACAAGCCAAGTTATACTTGGTACTCCATTTTTAAAGAAAATATTTCCTATTAAAAATATTGATGAAAAAGGTTTTAAAGGAACTTTTGAAGGAAAAGAAATAACTTTTCAACTTATTAATGAACCTTTTACTAGAGTTCTTCATCAAATTCAATATTTGCTTAGAGCAAAAAATCATCAAATTAATTTTCTTAAAGAAGAAATTAATATATTAACAATTGAAGAAAAACTTCAAAATCCTAAATTACAGGAAAATATTAAATTATTAATCAATTTTCTTTACAAACTTGTAATGATCATCCAAATGCTTTTTGGAATACAAAGAAACATGTTGTTAATCTTCCATATGAAGATAATTTTGATGAAAAGAAAATTCCTACTAAAGCTAGACCATGTCAAATGAATTCTGAATATTTAGAATTATGTAAAAAAAATTGATTCTCTTTTACAAAAAGGTTTAATAAACCATTCTAAATCTTCTTGGTCTTGTACTGCTTTTTATGTTACTAAATATTCTGAACAAGGAAGAGGAAAAACCATAATACAGCATGGTTCTCAGAGATTAATATTCTCAAATATTGCATCAGGGAATATCCCAGATGATCCTCTCTTTAAAGAGTTTCTTGAATTTAAGAAACAGAAAGATCAGCAAGAAGGTAATACCTCTTCTTATGCCAATATTACAGCTGAGGAAGAAAATGATGATTCTTCCACATATGAAAAAAGTTTATCTAGAGAAGTAATACTTCTTTTGGAAAATAAAGATTTACAATGGCAAGATGAGCCATGGACCTTAATGCAAAGGTACCTTGATACAGCATCATATGCTGCAGGATCTTATAAACAAAGATCACACAATCAAAATATACTCATAAGCACAGGATCTTGTGAGATTAATATTTTTTGTCCGATTAATAGTCGATCCAGTTATAATTTCAGTAAAATTATAATTAAAAAGATCATATCTTCTAAAGAATGGGGAATTAGTACCCTAAGAGAAAAAGAATATTTTCATTAGGAGTTAAAAACTCCAATCAAATTCAATTATTGGGATTATATTGAGGCATATAATAAAGCCTTACTTTATGAAAACCCCAAGAAAAAACATTTTTGATTTATTAAAGTTTGCTCTAAAGTTTATAAACGAGAGCTTCCAAATTGGTTTCATGACTGGTGGATTAATTATGGTCCATCAATAAAAATTCTTCCTGAACCTTTTAAAGGTTATTATACAGAATGGGCCCCAATGTATTTCTTTATTGATTTCTCTATTCCGTGGATCTGGAAATGGGCTCCAGAAGTTGATCATACTCAACAAAATATTCCGTGCTTAAGGAGAATCTTCTTCACAAAATTCTGGAATAAATTGCTCCTAAAAGATAAAGAAACAGAAGTATACTTTGGTCAAGAAACATTGGATTATATCCAAGAAAAAATTTCAAAATATCAACAGCTTATTAAAGCCAAGCAGCAGAGGGAATCTCCCAGTCCTTTCCAACATTTGATGAGAAAGATGCAGATGGCAAAAGGAGAAATCTCCAATCTAGATGTTGACATGGACAATAAGTCCAGTTCTTCAATGGCCACTTCATCAACAGGAGAAAATCAATTCAATTATTTAGCAGGAGAATCTCAAGATCCGTATGAGTAAGAAGAACCTACAATTGAAGATATTGAAAATGTATTTAAGAGTTTAAAAGAAACTCTTAAAAATAATATAAAAAATTCTGAAGGATCTACTTCAAAGCAAGGATCTAATACAAGACAAGAATAAAGTGTCAAAATAATCCGACAAGAATGGACTAGCTAGCAGAAATTTACTGTTGACTTTTTGACTTTTATAAAGTCACTTTTGTAATAGTACTATTCGGATGCGAAATTTTCACAAAAAAGTTTTGTTTTTAGTTTGAAGTCCGGCTTGAATTGTCTATAAATAGAGAATGCCACTTCAGTTTTAAGTAGAAGTTGGCTAAAGCTCCCCATACTCTCCTTTGTATTTCTCTGTAAATTTCATCTTTTGTATATTCTCCATATATAATTGAAGCCTGAAGATTTTCAAGAGTTTTTATTTCAGGTATTTTAAATTTTTGTTTTGAATTTATATTGTTTAATACTGTTTATAGATTAGCCTGAATGGCAGGCTAATTTACTTTTGTGTTGGGCTACATATTTCTTTGCACTGCTAAGGCATGAAGATTCTCATGCTATAAAGGATAAGTTTCTGGAAATGTTAGGGGGAATAGAAGGATTAGGGGGTTTTGGGATCTTAACATGCAATTTTAATTATGGATGTTGAGGTGTGCCCTGGTTTGCCCGCTGAAGCCATGTGTCAGGCGTTTAGGGCATTGTTGGGCCTAACTTGATCTATAATTAATACTAGACAGTTAGAGATCCTGAGCAAAACACCGCCTATATGGCTGGTTCTTCCCAAGTTTGCCGCCTTTCATGGCTGGCAGGTCCTTATATTCTTGAACCCCTAACATAACCACGATCCTTACACATAAAATATATGTACATCTATAAATATAAATATATATATTTTACCAAAAAAAACATATATTGTTTATTTATAATAATATATACATATGTACATCTATAAATACAAACATATATTTTTTTCACCAAAATATATATATATATATAAATTTTCTTCATTTCAAATTAAATAATACTTATTCTGTAAAAATATATAATATATTTTTTATTTATATTTATATACATATAATATACATATATATAATATAACATCCTACCCACCCACCCCCACCCCCCGCCCCTCTTCCCTCAACCTCAACAGGTTGCCATGGTAGCAGTGCATAGTGGCCGGATCTGGCCAGGCCCGACTAGTCCGGCCACTTTTTTTTTTTTTGGCTCCGGCAACCGATTGGCCGCCAAACGCCTGCCAAGTTGCCGGGCATGGCAGCCATGGCGACTGTCCCACCAATCCGGCCCTTATGCACGCGACGGCCATGGCAGCCATTGGTTGCTATGTCTTACATTGGCACGGCCGTCGAGGGGAGTGGGGGGTTGGGAATAATAATATTATATATATCTATTATATCATATATAATAATATATTATCTATTTCTTTTATTTTTTTAAAAAATATTATATTATTTAATTTAAACCGTTGATTTCTTTAAAAAAAATCTAGCGGCTGATAAGTGAGGGCAAGATCGTCTTTTTATACATAAAAATGCATAACAAATCGCCCACACCCGCGCGTGAATGACACCAACCTTCCGAGGGATGCTCATTGCATGATTTTAGAAAACACAGGAGTTTTTTTTGCCAATTTCTATTTTACAGGGGGTTATGAACCAATTGCAAACATCACAGGGGACGCTGTGCAATTTACCCAAATGATTATTAGATATTTGAATTAATAAGGACAAGGGAATTATATATAAGTTGTCATTTTTTTATATTTAGTGAGGTATATATAATTGACTTATTGACTAAACTAATTAGTTTTATTTTGTCATTTAATTATTGTTTTATATGTATTATTAGTTGCCCATAATGGTAAATTAAGTACAGTTGTTATAAATATTAAATTTGTAAAAATCATGGATATAGCAAAATAAAATTGTTGTCACTTAATATGTATCAGTTATTTCTGCAATTAATGTATGTGACAAACTTTTTATGGTATAAAATATATTTATCTAGATGATGTAATCTTTTGGTGGGACAAATGAGGAGGCAAGGAATTCGTCCAGGTCAATTGGAGAAGGGCCTTCAAGCTAAGAAATAGTTGTGGCGTGGATCAAGTTTTGCAATAAAAAGAAAGCACGTGATGCTTGTTAGGGTGGCCCCCCAACTAAGACCCTTTGATACATAAATAATGTCGAGTATGATCGAAGAGTAAAACAATAAAGTGATGACCGAAATATATAAGTGAGCGTAGGGGTGTAAGATGCTCGATTATAGCTCGACGCATTTTTCGAGCTTGAGCTTTAACATGAGCCGAGCTCGAGCTCTTCTCTAGTTGTTCGAAAGCTCATGAGCCGGCTCATGAGCTTTTTCCTATTTTAAATATTTTTTATATATTAATTAAATAATTAATATATATATATATTAATAATTTACTTTCTTTTTCTAATTTTAAATATTTATTATATATTAATTAATATGTATTAATAATTTACTTTTTTTTTTCTAATTTTAAATATTTATATATATGATTAAATAATTATAATATATTAATAATTTAATATTTTATCAATAATTATAATATATTATAATTTAAATCATTATAGTAATTATTATAATTTAATATATATTTAATTTATAATAATAATTTTAATAATTATTATTAAATAATTATGATATATTAATAATTTAATATTTTTATTTAATTTAAAAAAATTTGGTGAGCCGGCTCGAGCTCGACTCGAGCTCAGTATTTTGAACTTGAGCTCGGGCTCGAGCCCTTAAGAGCAAGCTCGAGCTCGAGCTCAAAAAACTGGGCTCGGGCTCGAGCTCGAGCTTGCAATTTTTGTTAAGCTCTAGCTCGACTCATTTACATCCCTAAGTGAGCGTACCTTAAATGTCTGTGTGATGGGAGTATTTATGGCTTGCAAGGGGAGATTGAAATGACCATTTTCCCCTATAAACAATGTGACTTGACTTGCCGCTGATGGGCATTTGAGGTGTTTCAATGTGTGTCGATCATTGTATTTCTGACCAACCAGAAATATGGGATCATATCTTCTACATTTAATACAGTGATGATGGACCGACGACACATTTAATATGGAGGTGGTGGGTTGAATATAAGCAGAAATGTATTATGCGGTAGAGCTTACAAAGCAAGTACTTCCCAACCCCCATGGTTGATATGTTAACCATGTCTATTGTTAATTATCTCCTTTTTCAGGTGATGACCATTGCATAAGTGAGGTTGGGTTTCTTGCGTGGTCAACCAGGGAACATGTGCATTTGGGTATGAAATTGGCTTTTAGTTAGGTCTTTTGATCTTTAAGTAATTAAAGCAGGCTTCAGTTTTCGATAGATCTTAATTTTACCCATATCGTATATAATATTTCAGTGATCTTTAGAAGAAGATGTAGATCGTTTGATGAGTAATAAAAAAATATATAAAAAATTCCAAGTAGTTACAATTGAAGCAATTACTTCTGAAGTAACAAACAAAAAAGAATGATTAAATTCGGAGAGTTGAGTAGCAAAGAAGATTCCTCATTTATTTTTCTCATTGAAAATTATACAAGCGACTTCATCTCATACATTACTCCTAAATGATAAAAGAAAGAATAACTCGTCTTTTTTCTTTGTTTGATTGACTTCCTTGTGTCTGTACAATATTAAATCTATTTAGTTTCTAAAAAAGATTATCAATACTTAATTTTTTAGAATTGTTTTGATGTACTTATTTGAAATTTAAATAAATAAATAAATATTATGATAAAGTGATAGGATCATAGGACGACTACAATAGGTTGTAAGTAATTGTAATTTATGCATAAGTTGTTATTGTAAGAGTTATAAGATAATAAAGAAAACACTGTAGAAAGCTCAATCGAAAACACACCAAAAGATAATTGATGTTTTATTAAAAAGTTTACATTAATAAAATAATTGAAATATTGCTTCTAAATATTCTATAAGTTATATTATATATATTGTATATTATATTATTTGATGATCGAAACATCTTAGGCCCCGTTTACTTTGTGATATGGGATGTGGAGTGATAGAATGAAAAAGGGATAAAGAATGAGATTAGGATAATTTTATATTTTTTAAATTATATTTACTTTGAATAATATTGGGATAAATTTTAAAAGACTAAAGTACCCTTATTTAAAATATTTTTCTATTTAGCATAAAGAAATCAATTTTTCTCCATTTCAATACAACATCCAACTACTTCTTCTTTTGTCCAAATATAAAGAAATTAAAATTTCTCGATTTCAATACAACATTTTTACACATGAAAATAAAATCTTATAATTCAAAGAATTATAATAATTTTTTTTTGTTATTAATATCATTAGCTCAATTACAATTATATATATGTTTATCTTTTAATTATCTTTAATATAAAATATTTTTAAAATATTTTCTCAAAACAGAATACCATATATAAATTTTATTTACAATGTATTCTCCAACCTAATTATTTAAATTCATTATTTTAAAATATCTTTCAAGACAATTGAAAACAATTTCATACAAATTTAAAATATATTTAAGAAAAAAACATTTCTTAACAATTTTTTCATGTTTGATATAGTGATACACTGCTAAAATAAGAACAATTTCAAAGGACAATGAATACATATTTTATCAATTAATTTTCGTCGCAACAGTCACCTCTCATTCTTCATAGTGCTATAGTTCCACGTGAAAAAATTGAAACTGTTTGATTGACACTACAACTAAAAGTTTTTTAAAGCTGCAGCACCATATGGATCAGTGGGCATGTTTGATTGGCCTTTTCTTGGATAATTGCATCCCAGCATTTTAATGGAATTTGTCATCTAAAAAATTTTATAAACAGTATGGGACCAAAACAATTATCATGAATTTGAATCAATTAAAGTAAACAATAAATGAAGAGGGATGATGACCTTCATCCACCAATATCGGCCCAAGTAAACATGGCCTTAGAGTTTGAATAGGGCAACATATATGTGAATCAAAGCATAGAATGAGCAATCTCTAAAATTAGTGATATTCTAAGGTGTGAATGACATTCACCCAAATTGAAGTAGAAGCTCCTTCAATTCAAGACTTATATTGCTTCCCAAAATTGAAGTCATAATAAATATAAGTTTGTCAAATAAAGCTGGCAATTTATGTTAAGTGAAATCATTGACCCTTGAACCAATCAACTACCTCTCACTATTAAACTTTGGGCTAGTCATCACTAATAATAATTAAATTAATTACTCATCTCTTTATCAGTTTAGGTAATAATTAAAATTTAGACGCCACTAAATTGTCATGATTATTTATAGTAACCCCAAAAATTAAATCATACATAAAAAAGTTTATATTTCAAACAAATAAGTGAATACCACCACCATAAGTGTTTGAAGATACATATAATTTCAATTAAACAAATTATTTTAAGCACTTGAGTTAAATAGTATAATCCATTCACAATTATGGGTAATATATGAGTACATTAATACCACTCTTTAGGAAAAATGATCACCATATTTGATAATAAAAAATATTCAAAAATAAAATCAAGCATTTATTGTGATCCTTTTCTTTTTTTTGGTAATTTAATACAAAGTTTAAGATAACAGTTGAAAAGTCACAAATTTGATTATTTGTTGCATAACATCAAAATAGTAACTTTTCTGTATCTAGTAAAGAAAGATGGCGAAATTAAAGGAATATAGTGCTTAAAGCTGTTCATATCGTCTTGAGAAATTTTAGATGAGGGACTTCGAATGAGCGAAAAACTCCAACTACCATCATAATTGTTTTAAGTGAGAAGATATTTATTGAAAAAATAATATTTTTATTTGTAGATAATTTCAAAATGGAGTAAGAATAATAAATTTGAGATCAATTAAGTAACGCATTAGACAAACAACTATCGTGCTGAGTTTTGATAAAATTAAGCTATTAAGGATTTCAAATGATTGAAATATATTTTTAAAATAATAATAAAAATTGAAGCAAATAATTTAATAATCCAGAACAAATTCCCAATATTTGAATATTTAAAAAAATTATTATTGTGAATCTAGAATATTCAAAATTTCAATTTTGACGCAACCTTAATTTTATTTAAATAAAAACCGGACACATTGGTTGTGGTAGGCGGCCAGCTTCATTTTCTTTATCTCTATTCTTCTACCCATACATTAGTAAATTGGAATTTGGAGCATAGCGCATTGAAGGTACACTGAACCAAACCTAGCCCCTTTTTCTTTTTTTTCTTTTTTATAGAAAAATTAAAAATTAAGTTTTTTGGATTTATTATCTCCATCATTATTTGACTTGGGAATTAACTACTTCAAGCCAATTGTAACCTTATATAGTGCTTTGCACTACCAAATGTATAAAAATATAAAGTTATGCTTTTACTAATAGATATACCTTTTAGTTTAATTGTAAGCACTTGATCATAACAATCGGTATTAGAGCAAAATCATGAGTTCAAGTCTCCAGACTAGTGCTGGGTGATTGTTGGATCTATTATTGGCATAATTATTACCACTTCAAGCCGATCGTAACTTATATGGTTCTTTTGTGCTGCAAATTTATAAGAAAATAAAATCACACATCTATTAATAGTTACATCTTTTAGCTTTACAGTCAGCGTTTGATCATAACAAAATTTTCATTTCAAACCCAAAAAAAAATTATAAGTACCCTAAATAATAATTTTTGGAAAATATCCATTAATTTGGCCTAGTCTTGTCAACTTAGGAGACCGCATTTGAATATATATCGTTATTCGTCCCATCAATACTTGTGATGAGGCTCTCTTTCTTTCTTTCATTTTTTTATTAAAAAAATATCACAAAAGGTGAGATGAATAATTGTTTATGCTTAAAATTTTCTAATTTTCATATTTGGAACAAGACTTCATATCGTCATATTTTTTTTTAATTGAGAGATTCGATAAGAAGGATACGATTATCATTGGTGATAATTATATTCATCATCATATATAAAGTCAAACTGCATCGAAATATTATCCTATTAACATGTCTTATTAGGAAATTTTATCCTTAAATAGAAGTAAAAATCAACTTATAAATTATCCTTAAGCTCTCTACTCTTCTGGGCAGCGAAATATTTTGTATTTTATTATTAAATGCAATAATCAACAATTCATGAACGTTTAAAAATAGAGTTTTAGGCCAGTAGTAACTCAGTAAAACTATAATTATTACAAATAATCTTCATGAAATCAAATAAATAAATAAAAAGAGTAACAAAAAAGAAATTTCAACGTGTCAATGGCCGCCGGAACGCTCCAAATTTCTCCGACCATAAGCACCGCCGCATTGTAAAATTGCTACGACGATCAATTATCAGTCGATGACTTTTATGCGTTAATCTTTCACTAATACTAAATAAGTAATACAATCAAACTCAACTTACAACCTTAAATACTTAAATCATCCTTAATCATTATCATTAAATATTTGTTTAATGATGATTAGCGATAATAAGCCCACGCAACCCTCCATTTAACAATTGAGGAGCCCCCCCTCAGATAAAGACATTTGCGTATAAAATCTTCCACTGAGGTGGGCTCCACCGTAACGCCCGCAAGCGGATAAAAGCAAAGCCGAATTGGGGATTTAAAAAGGATATCTAAATAGAGTGGGACCTACACCCAAATAAAATCCTTCTTCCCTCTCATCATCATCATTTTCTCCCGAAGCTGAAATCTCAGCGTGTCTTGCCACCACGTGGCGATCATCGGTTGGTTTGGAGTCTGGCTCGGCCCTGCCACTCTTCCCTTCTTGTACGCCTCGTCTCGTCTATCTGCTTCTGCAACTCTTCAGTCTCTCTCTCTCTCTCTCACACACACACACACACACACAGCGTTAAGCATATGTTTTTGTAAGTGTACACAGTCTGAGGAGTGGTGATGGCTTATCGATAATGGAAAAATTAAGGTCTGTTTTTCTTCTTCTTCTTCTGGAAAGTCCAAAGTTTGTTCTTTTTTTTTTTGTATGTTTTCTTTATCCATATCTTGGTGATGATTTTTTTGACGGAAGAATGTTTATCTAGGGAAGCTTGATGAAGTGTTGCTTTTTGTTGTGGGTGATCGTGATTTGGTGGGAAATTCATGAAGTTACTTTCGGAAATTTTTATCATTTGTGGGTTTGAGTTTATACAAGCATGTTCTCGGTTTTTCTTTTGGGTTTTTATTTTTGTTTCTTTGATCTTGTGACTTAAACACATCATTGTGTTTCAAAGAAACTTATTTTCCTTCTTCTTCGGGAGTTGGGTGAGGGTTTGTTATTTAATGATTAGAAAGTCTTTTTTTGAACTGAAATTCCCAGCCACTGTTAAGTTTGATTTCTTATGCGAAGAATATATTACTGTTACCGAACTTATGGTGTTCTCCCTGTTATAGTTTCAAATTGAATTTATGGAGTGTGGAATTGAGGCTTCTTTTCCAACATTTTTTTGTGGAAAGATTAGGATTTTGACAAAGGATTATACTTTTCTTCCATGAAAGTTGCAAACTTATGTTCCACCCATATAATATTCAGTCTTTTATGCTCTATTTGTTTTTCCTTTTCCACTTTGTACTTTGAGTGTGTTGAGGGCATGCCATCATTGGAAGTTCTTCACATCAATAAATGTTTTGATTAGTATAATTTGGCGATAAAAATTTAGGAGGTTTTAACTTTTGAAGGCAGTTGAGGAAAGTTTGAATTCACGTGAATGAAGCCTACATGATAATCCATAGGAAATATCTTATAACATCATTTAATTTTCTATAATTTGCAGGGTGATGTTATGTTTGTACCTCTGATGTTGGTGATAAATGGACAACTCCACTGCTCGGTTGTAGCCATTTTCATGTAAAAAAGTTAGAAATAGCATTAAATGGGGGGAGCTTGTTCCAGGAAGCGAGACCAACAGGTCAATGAAGATAACCTGAATAGAGGAGTTTCTGGGAGATATACTAAAAGTGGGAGCTCAAAATGGCTTGGAACCTCATTTTCAAGAGCATCTATGGATGCTAATCAGGGGAAACAAAGTTGCCCATCTCTTATGGAATTGTGTATATACAAAATTCGGGAAGTATGTCGCAACAGCATTGCTTTTTTGATAGTCCATTGTATCTGATTGAAAGCCAAACCTTTTTTAAGTATATTGATGAGAATTTTTGTTCAATTGAAGGACATAAATAAATATAGCAGCTTCTCCATGCTACCAAGGGATATAAGTCAGCAGATATTTGATGATTTAGTCTGTAACCAATGCCTAACTGATTCTGTGCTTGAAGCCTTTCGAGATTGTGCTCTTCAGGTACCATTGAAAGCTTTACCAGATTAGGAAGTGGGCCATAAATTGCTTTGGATGCTTAATGGGCACATAGTCTCATGAGGCGGCTGTTCTGTTTCTTGCAGGATCTTAATTTGGGAGAATACCCAGGGTTTAATGACAGTTGGATGGATGTTGTCTCTTCACAAGATTCATCTCTACTCTCTGTGGATCTTTCGGCTTCAGATGTTACAGACTCTGGGTTAATTTGTCTAAAAGGTTGCAAAAATCTTCAAGCCTTAAATTTTAATTATTGTGACCAGATTTCAGACAAAGGTCTAGAACAGATCAGTGGTAAGACATTTATCCTTTAATTCCAAAAATATGATTTTCCTTTCCTGTAGATTTGTGTTAGCGGTGTTGATTTTGATCCTATCCGAGTTTTTTCTTGGATTAAGAGTTGTCCACTTTGATATCATAAGAACATGTTTTAGTGATGTAATGGTGGTAGCTGTTGTTAAAAGGTTTCAATGCCAATATATATTGAAGTGATTTGCTTTATGATTTTAGTCTAAATTGTAGCTTGACTGCATCTCATACGTTGCAATTCGAATGTTAAACTATGGTTGACACTCTCTTCCTAGCTTCACATCTTGACCCAATTCCAAGTGATTTATATCAAGGGGAAGAGTCTGGTTTTTACTCATAAAATGGTCTAGATGTGATAAGAAGAATGCAACTGTGATTGCAGTTTCTTTCTTTATTTTCCTTTCATGTTGCTTTAGCCGACATTCTCTATTTATCAGTATATCTCAATGTATCCGTCTAGAAGTATTGAATCAATCAGTTAGGTGATGAGACATCGGGAATTGAGTTAGGCTCATCATAAGAAAGATTAATATCGGTCCAATGAACTTCCATTGAGGCATGAAATGTGCAGTTAGGAATGGGCTATTGTCTTGTGTGATTGGCTTCCAGCCTGCACTTCTATTGGAGCATTTCAAGCAGATCACATTTCTGTGATTTACATTTTATCTACTTAAACAAACATCACATCCTATTCAAAAAAGTGGGAGAGCATTGTAGGGTAGCGTGGTGGTTCTTAATACCTATGAGCTGATGTGCCCTATTGTTTTGCAACCTTGTAGGTCTGTCAAACTTGACTACCCTGAGTTGTAAAAGAAACAACTTGATCACTGGGAAAGGAATCAGTTCCTTGTCCGGCTTAATCAACTTGGTAAAGTTGGATTTGGAAAGATGTCCAAAGATCCATGGAGGACTAGTTCACCTGAAAGGTTTGTATTATGTGAACTCTTTCTGAGTTGCGAAATAACTTTTGGAATTAATCTAATCATACATTGAATTTGAAGGCAATTGGGATTTACTGCATTTGCTTTCTCTATGTACTGTGTTGTTGGAAAATAGTACTCCTTGTAATTTCAATGATTTTATGGGGGAAATACGATGAATAAGTCATCTTCTATAGGAGTCGTGGTTATAGGTTAATTTCGTCTTTTTATACTTTTTGTGTGATTGAAGACTGGAGAAGTTGTTACAAATGGACCTTTGAGCTATTCTGCTCCTTTTTTCTTATCCAAGAGTGTGGTAGGGTGGATGAGTATATTCTTCCTTTCAACTGATGTACTTGTTCTCTGTGGGCACGTGGAAGTGTGGAACATGTTTCTACAAGAGAGTTTTGCCTTTTTCTGTAAACTACTTTATACATGACATATTACCTGTCATCAAGAAACCTCATTGCTATTTATAACTCGGTAAAATATTGCGAACAATTGGCTTCAAATAAATTCTACTACAGTTTAGGAATACACGTAATGATTTCATTTCCCTCGAAAGAAATTTTCTTCAGGGGAAGAAAGAATATTCTCACTTAATTATGTTCTGGATCATGCAAGGTGATTTAATGATGAGACTCAGAATTGCATATGCATATTTAAGCGAATTGCAGGATCAACAAGCAATGCATTTAGGTTTTATCTTTCTTTTTTCCTCTTTTATTGTTTGGTTTGGGGGGTTGGAGCTGGGTGCTGTCATCACTCAAACAGGAGGAGAATAAAATGGGAGACAGGAAAATAGCAGCAGATATTGGTATAGTGCGAAGGCTATGAGAAATTTCCAATGTTTCAACTGTGAATTGTATTCTTAACAGTGATCTAATGTACTTGTGGCAGAGACTTCACTCATACAAGCTTGATCATGTTCTGATAATTGTTGCTAATGCATTTGGAATCATATTCCTTCTAAAACTTTCATGGTTCTTTCAGAATTGTTTATGATTTTGGACTTGATTCACATTATCCCAAATACCATACCTTTTTTCCTGTGATCTATGTTGTCCGTCGACTTTTCAGGACTTTCAAAGCTTGAATCTCTGAATGTCAATTGTTGCAATTGCATCACTGATGCTGATATGAAGGCTATTTCAGGTAGCTCATGTTCTCTTTTCTAATTTCTTCACTTTACGACCGGTGAGGCATTATGTATTTGAGATGCTAGTCACCTTCCATATTTCAACCTTTTTGGATCAGCTAATTTGATTAGAGCATCATAGAATTCATCAGCATCTAGTACTTCTTGCTTTATTGGGCTCAAACCTCTCTCTGCGGTGTTTCAGGGCTTACAAGCTTGAAGTCATTGCAAATCGCATCCAGCAAGGTTACTGATAATGGTGTCGCCTTTCTAAGAGGTGATCTCACCAATCTGTGTGGATAACTTTCCATTCACTACTTGCCAGTTTAAAGCAAGGCAATCCAAGTCATTTGACCATGAGAGTTGTTTTACTCTTTTGAGTCTGTTTGTGTGTTTGTGAATGGTTAAAATATATTGTGTCTTAAAACTTCTACTGGGCCTTCAATTGTACAGTTTTCCAGTGGTGAGAAAACTTTAGTTTTTATGAGAATTGCTGACATGATGAGAAAGTGGCATTGATGATATTATGTGTTCCAAGAATACTTTATGCGACCTAAAGACTGGCAATGATTTAACTGTTGTGTCATTTCCTATCATTATATACTACTGTGTCGCTGTTTGAAGAGGTCATTTTGCAGGATAGCAGAGAAAGCTGCATTGTTAAGCTACTCATACCTTGTCTCTTGACATATCTTAACTACTTAATATTTGTCTTGTAGATTTGAACAAGCTCACTCTTTTGAACATGGAGGGCTGCCCTGTCACAGCTGCATGCCTGGAGTCACTTACAGGTTCATGTTGTTCTTGTTTTTATGTTTGCAGCTTTCTAGCTAGTTCCTTGGAAGCTGATAGTTGAGATTTGATGCATAACATTTTTCATTGCATTCCCGTCAAATTTCTCATGATATTCTGTATTGATATTTTTTGTATTTTTTGCAGCTCATGGTGCATTATTATATTTGAACCTCAGCAGATGCAATTTGACAGATGATGGATGTGAAAAATTTTCAAGTGAGATATCTAAATGTTTCCAGTTTGAAGTAATCATATGCATTATGTGGTGAACTGATTACGTGAAGTGAGTTAATCATCTGTTCTGCTTCTTACAGAACTGAAAACTCTGAAAATTTTGAATTTGGGATTCAATGAGATATCAGGTGCTGTTCTGGTGCGCCTCAAAGGTAAATTCATCTGCTCATATGAATTAATGGGTGACTTCCCCTCCAATCCCAAATGATAAAATAATTTGATTTAATGTGTCCTTGTACCAGTTACGTGAGGTTGTACGCTTCTTCATGTGAAAGTTGATTTATTGCATTTAAGATAATTGTCAAATTATGCATATTTTTCTTGCCGCAGGTCTCACGAATTTGGAGACCTTAAACCTGGACTCTTGCAGGATTAATGATGAAGGGATGATTCATCTTGCTGGTTAGTTTACTATTGCAAGTTTTGTGTTAGTGAGGGTATTACCTTTTCAATCTGTGTATCAATTATAATGTGCCTGCCTTCTGACTTGTATTATTTTTGCTATCTTGTATGGTTGTATACACTCCCTGATATCATGAAAATTTGCTGCAGATGATTTTGTTATTTGCTTCCCTCATTTTCTCTGCATGTGTATCCTGATTTATGTTGTCACCAGCACACTGTTTTGCTCACTTGCTGATTTTGTTTTTTCTGGTGCATGATGCTCAGGACTATCTCGTTTGAAATGCTTGGAGTTGTCTGATACTGAAGTTGGAAGCAGTGGATTACGCCATCTTTCTGGTTAGACACAATTCTAGGTTTTATTATATGGATGGTATAACCTTATATGATATGTTGCTGGGTGCATACACCTTCTGTTTTTTGTGATTTTTTCTGAGAATCGTATGCATTTGACATGTATTTATAAAGCATATATAATTTGGTCCTGTTTAGATACTCTCATGTTAAAGTGCATTTTCAAGCGGTAGATAAAGAGTTCATGCCATAAGATAGATAAGAAACATTGTGTTTCTTTTCCTTTTGAATATCTATGTTTTCATGGTTATCTAGTGAACATTTTTAATTATTGTCAACATATGAGGACTTATTACTGGTTTTCCTATTGCAGGGTTACTTAATCTAGAGAGTCTAAATCTTTCCTTCACTGTAGTTACCGACGGTGGTTTGAAAAAGTTGTCTGGCTTATCATCTCTCAAGTCCCTCAATTTGGATGCTCGTCAGATTTCAGATGCTGGCCTGGCTGCTCTGACAAGTGAGTTTTTTTTTTTTTTTTTTTTGGCATGGTTGGCGTTGCAGTTTATCAGTCAACATGATCTTAGTTTCATATTTGTTATTCATGTGTCAATTTAGTTGCTAGTTTTCTGTAGTTTGTTTTTTGTTATTGAGCACCAAATTTGAGTATCAAGTAATGCTCTTTCTTTGTCTCCACTGTTCAGTGCCCAGATTCCTAAGCTTTTGGCCGTTGTGTGATGGTGCCTAATTCTATTCCAATTTTTTCCGTGTTCTTGAGTGATTGCTTTTGCTGTTTTCATGGTTTTGTAATAGACTACATTCAGTAGACACAAGGGAATGCAATCTTCTTTCTTTATAGATTTATGTTAATTGTACAACTCTTCTTTTTGCAGACTTGACTGGGTTGATGCATCTGGATCTATTCGGAGCACGAATTACTGATTCTGGAACCAATTATTTGCGATGTATGCCAACAACTTAACCCATTGTAGTACCCCTCGCTCCACCCCCTAGGTACCTGTGGCAGCAGATTTATTCATCATCCTCATTTTTATTTTGTTTTATGATTTTTCCTTAAGCTTTCAAGAATCTGCGCTCTCTGGAAATCTGTGGTGGCGGATTGACTGATGCTGGCGTGAAGAACATTAAAGATCTTACATCCTTAACACTCTTGAACCTGTCCCAAAACAACCACCTCACAGATAAGAGTTTGGAATCAATTTCCGGTACTTGAAAAGATAAATAAAGTTCTACATTTACTTTTTCTCTCTGTTTCTCTGAATTCATTGCCTCTTCGACCAGTCAAGATTGAATATGACATTACAAACGCAGGGCTCACACAACTTGTGTCTTTGAACATGTCAAATTCCCGGGTAACAAGTGCCGGCTTGCAGCATCTGAAGTCGCTGAAAAATTTGAAATCGTTGACACTGGAGTCGTGCAAGGTGACTGCAAACGACATAAAGAAGCTCCAATCTACGGATCTCCCTAACTTGGTGAGTTTTAGGCCCGAGTAGAGCCTTGGACCAATAATATTGTAGAGATTTCCCCCAAATAAAAGAGTTTCTTTTCGTCTATCGAATTGTACATATTCTGAACATGAACTACAATGCCTCCGCCACATGTGAAGCTTCTTTCCTATAGGAAAGAAATGTGTATAAGAACTTCCTTTGGCATGGTGTGAATTCCTTTCTTTCTGAGTTCTGGAAATATGTTGTCCGACTCTAGAACTTCTGTACATAAGTATTGGCTGGGTGCCTAAGCACACTGATTGGTTTTATGATTTGTTATGTTTGACAGTATTGTTTTCTTTTCTATGTTTTTCCTGTTTAGTACCGACTTGAACTCATGGCAGTAACCATAACAAGAAATTTTCTGTTTTGAGGTCAACATAATTTGGATAGTGTAGAATGTATGAGATAACTACATCTACTGTTAGCACGTTTCTATAATCGTAGGTACCTAGTTCGATAATACATTAGTTTTATGTACGTATTCATTTTTGATTGTCAAACTTCATTTTCTTAAAATAAATTTATTTGTGAATAATATCGTCTCCATAAATGCATATATACTTTGCATGCGTATATTTCTCTAGCATGAGCTTTGATCTTAGTTTATATTGGAGTGATGTATCAAAGAAATATATATATTTTTAATCTTTTAATTCTTATAGTTGCAAGTTATACATTAACCCTAATTTTCTTGTAGTTGTATCTAAGAAATATATGAATTTTTGAATGAACATATTAAATTTTATTAAAGGGTTGGCTTATATAGGAAAATAAAATAAATATTTTTATTTATTTTATACTTTGAAAATTCTATTGAGCTATATATATAGCTTAGTTTGGAATTGAAAACCTTCATATAATTAAAATGTAAATAAATAAATAAAGGTCTTTTATCTTTAACACGAATATTAATATTTAAAATTCACTGATGATTTTAGAATGACTCCTAAAATTATTTTTCAAAAGTGCAATCAAAATCTTATATCATGATCATAACCTTTCATTTGCAATGCAGGTATATTATTGGTAACTAGGTCAAAAAATCAGCAAATCTCAGGAGAAAATGAAAAGGAAAAAATTCCAAGCAAGCAGCAGAATGTGTTTAACTTGAATCAGAGGTGGCTTTTCTGTCTACACTCTAACAAAGGGGAAACAACTGTTTACACTATCATCACATATCACATCTAATCCAAACTGTTAGTGAATAGGCATTATGTTTGAGCCAAAAGGTCTGACAATATAATTTACATATCCAGCTCCTTCCAAAAACTGCATATATTCACAGAAAATAGAGACAAGAATCTGTTACAAAAACCCAGAAAAACAAGTAATTAATAAATGCATTTTAAACTATAAAAGTTTCTTGAAACAAAGACCACGTTCTAGTTTTATTTCTAAAACAGAAACTATTAGATAGATTATCAAAATTACCGCAATTTCCAGAGGGCTGCATGTAAGATTTATCTGCCACTGGATCATCTTTGGGGCTGATCTGAGGCTGAGCCTCCAACTAAAGGAGTCGTTGGTACGCTGCTTGCAGATCCATTTTCGATTGGTGGTGGCACACCCCATTTGCCTTCAGATTCAAGGGGCTCAAAAACATGAACTGAACCATCAGACAGACCTAATGCAAACTGATTTGGTTCTTGTGGATGTGCCGCGATCACAAGTGGGTGCACATTTGAATTGCTAGAGGAAAGAAAAAAACAAGTTTCCTTTTATAAACTTTCCATGTAAAGTATATTGTCGGTACATGGACAGAGACTTGCCTGATGCTGGAAGGAAGATAAGCAGAGGGATTAATGCGGCATCTCAAACGGAGGTTTGCAGCAGTGAAAATGGACACCGTTGCGTTGAGAAAACAGGCGTAAACCAGTTGACTATCGCACGAAAATGTTGCGTGAGATATTGGGGCAGTAGACTCACGTGGGGCCCACTGAAAGGTGAAAAAAGAAATACATGTGAGGGATCTGCACAAAAAAGAAACAATCTTTAATCGAGTCTACCTGGGAAAATTTTACCTGCTTTACGTATTCTAGCTTAGTAGTTTCATATATGGCGAGCTGTGTCTCGTGTACAACGAGAAAGTGAATCTGGTCCTGATGAAACTGTACACGCGTTTCCGACTGTGCTGCTGGTGATCTTCCGGGAGGAAGTTGCAAAAATCTGGACTTCTGCTTTTCCCATCCGTCAGAATTCCACACGCAAAGCTGGAGAGGAACATTTGAGAATAAATGGGAAATCAGAAATGAGCAAAAACATGAAAAAGAGTAAAGCAAACATCTTTATTAAGGATCTTCCAGCTTCAAGAAAATTGCTATAATGCAGCAGCCCATAATATTTTTGTCTTAAAGGGCAGCAGATAGATAGTTCTTGTCAGTGGCAGCATTTTGTACAATGTTGTATTTTTGTACACAATAATGTCTTTGGGATAATCAGACAGCAGATGATGAATTAAGTTGTCAACCTGAGCATCAGCTCCGGATGAAACTAGCACATTCAATACATGTGAGAAAGCAAGGCCTGTAATTCTTTTTGAATGACCTTTAAGCTTGCTTTTGACCTGCAAGAAGAGAGTGAGGATCATTAATTAAAGTTGACTCTTTGCCTTAACCAAAAGAATTCCGAAGGTCATCCATATAAAATCACAGTAAGGACTTCTGAATACCTCATCTACTCGAACGTTATATATCTGAATTGTGGAGTCATCCATGCCAATTGCAATTATATTATTATCCTGAGGATGAAATGCTAAAAATGTTGCTGCCGGTGGTGGAGGCATGAAGGTTGTCATCGTCTGCACTTGTTCATGATTTAATGAGAGAGATGAACAAATGCACAAGTCAGAAGCACACGGGAAACAAAATTTATATTTTTCGATCATTACCTTGAAAGTCATCATATTGAACAAAGAGATTTTTCCACCAGACGCTGACATAACATAAGAGTCATTTTTGGACAAAGCGAAACATGGAACGGCTTCCTCAGGGTTTGTGTCGGTCACATCATTGGTCATCAATATGCCACTTGATGGTTGCCATAATTGTGGCGCAACAATAGCAGTTGCCTGCAGAGTGAACATTCTTTTCAAGATGATTTCTTCTCGAAATTGGGTTGAAGAAACTTATATTCCATTCTTACCTTTCCGCTTGAATTACGGTCACTTCGCTGCCATTTCCAGAGTAAATGGGCTGCATTTGAAGCTAATGCCAGTATGGCATTACCTGAATTTGTATATATCAATCTTGATATCTGTTAGATCAAACATAAGAAAGAACCTTGTTAGACTGAACATGTACAAGTATACACACAAGGTAAAAGAGCACGACTGGATAAATTTCACAAGAATATCACAAATATATCGATTAATGAAAATTTTCCAACCTGAACATTGCATTTCTTGAACATATGACTGTTATCTTGAATAATATAAATTACAAAACACGACTAAGTATTTGTACTGAAGATAATACAGATATTGGAGCTAACTTGTCCTTATTCTTACTAATGCAGCATGATTTCAAAGGGTGCAGAAGTTTTTACATTATTGGTTCGCTTACTCATTCAGATATTTCCACAATCAAGAGATTTCACATCATTCTAAGTACTAGCTTGCTCTGCAGATATTTAACAATAAGCGGAACTTAAGGTAAATTATGATTAAATTATTTCTGTGCAACCACAATCAATATATCTTCAGTTTATTTAATATTCTAGAACTACATCTTTCAGATGATGAAATGAAAGATACAATACCTTTGTTACTCTTAAATTCTCAGGGAGCTTCAATGAGCGGCACTGAGATGGTTCATTAATTTCACTGAGCTTCCAAATCTTTGATTTGTCATTAGTTTCGTCTGTTAATCGAGGTTTTACATCTCCAAGATTTCTTGCATCTCCATTCTACAAAATCAAACACATTACTCTTGCTACAGATAATATCGAAATGGAGTTATCAATAGAAATATAAAATGAGTAAATTTGTTGTGCAATGTGAATTTTCACTTGGGGTAAAAAGGAGATTTATGACACAAAACAACAGCGAGCCAGTTGTGGCAAAAAAAGAAGCATCTGGGACCAACCATCGAAGAGATACCAACAACTACGCCCACCCTGTCTGTGAGCCCGGCACTACTTGCTGCTGCTGCAGATATTGGGGTTACAATAGGCTGCAAGGTGATAAACATGGAAAAACTTAATCACATGTTTATTATTGAGTTAGAAAGATACAATTTCAAGTAGAATCAAGTACCTTTCCAGCTTCTGATGGTCTTGAAGCATCAAAAGCTAGATTTTCAAATGTGCGCAGTAACCTAAGACCATCGGAATTTGCTAAAATTTTAATTCCACTTTCATTGGCAGAAACAGCCAAAAGGGTCCCATCTTTGTTGAAGCGGATCCGTGGACTTGCCTTGAATTTGTCAAAAAGCAAACTCAAGGCTCAATATACAAACATATATGTAAGGAATGCATAACGTTAAGCTATCAAAGATACCCACAGGAAGACCTCCATCAGCATCAGTACTGGTCAAAAGTTGAGTATTGTCCATATCCCAGAATTTGACGGAGAAGTCATCACCAGCTGCCAAAAACCTATTTTTAGTTGTATCAAACTGCACAACCCCCAAAGATCGTTTCCGGAAACCTTGATATGTTCTCTTAATAGATCCTTCACTTTCATTCCATTCAACAATGTGTGACTCTCCTTCTTTACTAGTCCCACAAGAGAAAAGCCTGGGGAAGAAAATTTCCAGCTTAAGAACATGGTCATGAGAACTAACAAATGCAAATAGTAGCACTGACACTGTTCATCAGAGTATTCTAACCTTGTTCCATCAGCACTGTAGGCCATGGTCGTGCACCAACGACCAGGAGCATCATAGTCAACTCGAGATCCCACATTATCATATAACCATGCCTTAATCTTTCCATCTAATGCTGTGGAGAAAATAAACTGGAAACAAAGGGTAGAAACATCATAATCAGCTGGCTATATATATATATATATATATCTAATCTTACTATCATCTTATTATGCACGGCTGCTGAAAACTAAATTGATCAGATTACAATAAAAAAAGCATGTAGACCCTCAGATTATTAACAAAGGAATGAAGCGGTTACTATAATGCTGTATCACCTGAATATTCTCTTTGTGGTGAGGGCAGACTGAATATACGGCATCCTCGTGACCGTCAAAAGTGTATTGTTTGGTTCCAGTTGTGGCATCCCAAACCTAAGAGTCACGGGTTAGCAGATATATTCACAACTTTCACAAATGTACATGTCCAGTGGCAAAAAATATAAATCTATATCTTAAAATAACCTTGATGAGCTTGTCATCCCCACAGGTTATCACAGAAAGCTGCTTATTGGGGTGGGAGAATGCAAGATCATTTACTCCGCCAACATGAGCATCAATCTAAAACAACAGTAGTCAGTGGCAAATTATAAAAATAATCAAACGAATTAAGGTAGGATGACAGAAAGATACCTCCAAATGCTGACGAACATCATCGTTACCATGATATGAATAGACCTGCACAAGGTGTCTTGAATATGCAACTCCTATTTAGAGGGAAGATGAAAATGCTAGATATTAGGCCACTTTATCAATTAATTTTGCATTCAATTGTCTCACAATAAGCCACATTTACCGAACAAAGACCCATCAGGGCTCCAAATCACTCGATTCACTGAGACGCCGGGATCTTTCACCAGACTAGTCTGGAATCAATAAATAAAGTTGGAATGTTAGCTAATTAATCCTTCACATATTGACTGAAATCAAATTTTAAAAGTAGTTGTCGTCACATTACCTGCAAAGGCATTGAACATGCACTCAGATCCCAAACTTTGAAGTTTCTCTGAACCAGCTTCTCTCTGGAACCAACTTCCCACAACCCAATATCTCCCACATTGGTGCCAACTGAGTTATCATGATATAAATACAAGCGTATTAAATTGCTAAAATCTTTACATAAAACAATAACTATTTAAAGGCATTATCTGGCTGTAAAACCAACCTAGAAGTATAGTCTGCTGGATAGGATGAAAATCCATGCTCATAGGAGACGATCCTTGGTTTAAAGCACGTGCCACGGTTTTGGGCAAGTCATCTGGTGCATTGAAGGTCTGGCTGTGGGCATGCCCAGGAAACGACACAGGAAGAACATTCACGGGAAGACTTACCTGCATATAAAGAACAATGATTAGAAGGTGAAAGCAATATCAGGAGAGATAGTATCCCAATCTTAAAATTGTAATCTTCCACATATCAACTACCTCATCAGAAATCCCCAAGGGCCTGGCTCTTTTGCTTGCATGCTCAGAATCAGCAGATGGAAAATCAACAGAAGGGTTTGCAGGTGGTGTCCTCGGATGCTTAAGGGCAGCTGCACAAAGAAACAAGAAAGAAAAATATGTTAAGAGAGCAATTGGACCTGACCAGGTGCCAAAGGGCAACAGTTAATGGGTTTACACAATCTTCCTGGTAAAAGAATATATAACCTACGGTATATCTATTTATGATGTAATTCATGAGAACCTGTTGAACGTAGGTCAAGCCAATATCTCAATATGACTCCAGTAATAGCCAGGGAGTAGACTTACATGTTTACATAATTACATGCTTTGTCAAAATTTAGGAAGAATGCTAACTTTCTGACCAACAGTACATAAATTATTTATGTATTTGAGGACTACACTGCAACAATCATATTCAGAATCTTTTGATAAAAATTGCATCATAAGTTCTTTGATTATGGAAGTAGAATATCTTATTGTATACCAGTTCATGTTTCCATGCTAATTGGCATTGAAGAAGAATGGTTGATCTCATAAAGTTGGGAAGAAATTAGCGAAGTTCTAAATGTTCCAATACACATGAACACAATACAATATGGGAAAACTCCCAGCATCCTCCCATTAAGTTTCAGAAACCCCACGTGCAAAACAAAATAGTAGCATTATTTATTCCCTGTGAAATCTCATATCTACTCTACCTGGGATTGGTGGAGCACCAAGACCAATAGGTCCACCAGAAACTGCTGGATGAGTTCCACTAGGAGGATTCGACATCCAACCAGCAAGAGGTGTTGGAACTGGTGCTGGAGTAGGCTGGAAGGGCTGGCCACATAATAACAGAACAGTAAGTGGAAAAGATGACCGCAAGAAAAAGCAAAGAACTAGATATAATGCGTATAAACCAACCACATGAGCACCCAAAGGAAGGAAGCCCCCAGGTTTGGGTACTGCTCCTCCGAGCAAGGGATTGTTTGCTGGAGAGGGAGCACGTGCACCATTTGGTTGTCCGCAAGAATGATCCACAAAAAGAGTTTTAATATCTGGGTTTGGCCTTGGATTTTTACAAAGTTGGTGCTGCCAGTTTAAGCTGCAGATATATATGAGGTAAGTTCTCTATTTGCAATTACTATGCCGAGCCACTGTATAGGAACAAATACCAAGCAAAACAGTAATACATTGCTATCTTTCCTAAATAACTATTACATGAAAAATTCCAGAGGGCATTCACCAGGGGGTATATCAAGGCAACAAGTAAACTAAATTTGGGGCTAATTTCATAAAGATCCTTGTAAGTTGATCAACATAAAAGGCCATATTGAAATCATCTTCACATAATAGTTCCTCATGAAAGTATACACTAGGTCAGCACTTTCACTAAGAATATGGAGAATAACATCTTATCACCAATGACTATAAATGTCTCACATTGATGCCTACCTTTGATTAATGAGTGTCCGCAGTCTTGAATTCTTAAGGTTTGGGAACTGCAACTTATCACGAAACAAGGGATTTGCCTCAATAAGCTTCTTCAATTCAACTAGCATAATTGTTCGGGCAGATTTTGTATCTCCATACTTTGATAGCTGTTCATTCTCCCTAAGCAACAACAAACTCACAGCTGAAAAAGGTATTCAATTTCTACCACAGTGATGATCAATAAATAGCAATTGCATGAATACCTGAAATTTTCTAATGTCAACAGCTGAGTAATCTCTTTAAAAAGCTCTTCATTGAAAGATGCAAACACTTTAAGGTCCTTTACAAGGATGTCAACAGCTTTGGCGCGATCGTGCCTATGCATAACAAGAAACTCCAATGTAAAATTTGCAAATTAAAATTTCTTTGGATTAAATTCACATTTCCAATATAAATCTACAGTCTCACTTATCCAATGCTTCAAGGTACTTCTGCTTCCTAATCTCGAAAAATATCTTCATCGAATAGCGATTGTCATCCACTTTAGTGAAACCAGAGAGGTATCTTTCAACCTCCTCCCAATTTCCATTATGCACTTCATCTTCGAAATACTTCATGTTAAAGAAGAAGCCAGATTCTTGCTCCAGCCTATAATTAGAAAAGCCCACATTAATAAAGCACATAATTATTACATATTACATAATCTCCACAAAAAGACAAAAGATAGTTCACACACAAAGACACTTTTCTACACATAAATACTTATAAATTGACCTACTTGTGAACAGTCTCTTTAAACTTTTCTTCATCCAGGAACTGTAAGATCAGGAATACCAGTTCTCTACTGAGAGAGGACATTCCAACCAACACTTCTTCAAACCCAGAGGAATAATTCAAAAGGCAAATATATTGGCAGATCTGTGAAACCCACAAGAAAGATTAAATAAACAACCAAAGAGAAAAAACAATAAATGAAAAGGGTCAGCTACCACTAGCCTTATTTAATTGTCAAACTATGCCTCCATTTAATTATTGCTTGACACAAGCTTCAAAACTCAATATAAAAAATAATAATACTGCAAACAAACAACAAAGTACTTAAAATATAAAAAGCAAAAACAAAAACAAACAAATAATTCATAAAGGAAAAAGAAATTATCACAAACCTAGATCATTCAACTGATCTTCAATCAAAAGAAATGGCAAAGATTTTTAACACAAGGATTTGAGCATGCACCGACAAAATAAGGGTTCAGAAATTTTCACAAAAACCAGAAGTTAATTTAAGGGATCAGAGAAATGAAAGCAGCTTTAAATGGAATCCGAGATGCAAAGAAAAGGGGAAGCAGAAAAAAACAGAAAAGCAAAGTCAAGTTTATTATGTGCCTATACTGAGTGAGGAAAAGTAGAGCTAAAAGGAAAGCATCAAAAGAAGAAAAAAAATGAAAATAAAAAACAGTTCTTGAAAGTAAATATTCCAGAATATATGAACACATGTATATATATATACATACATATACATATATATAGAGAGAGAGAGAGAAAGATAAAAAGGGTTTACTTCCGAGAGATCGATCGAAGGAGAGAGACGACGAGCTCGAGGAGAAAAATGGGCTTTGATTTCTCTCTCTACAATATATATCTATCTATAAAAGTGAGAGATTTTGTGTGTATGTATGTGTATATATACAGACACACATGGGGGCTTTCTCTCTCTACTTTCTCTCTCTACTCTATCGTTGGAAGAAGGAAAAAAAATTAAACTACGACATTACTTGCAGAAAATATGTGATTTTTATAGGAAGGGGCGACTCAGAGAAGGAGATAAGTGCCTGAACTTATCATTTTGAGAACAAAGATAAGACAAAATACTTATCAACTGGACGCAGGCTTTATCATATGTACAGTCAACTGGGGCCCAAGAAGCCAGCTACGTTCTTGTCCTTGATAATCGGCTCGGAATCTTCAGCTGACAGCTGGTCTTCGGCTCGGTTTCTGCTACTTGTTTGGATATTTTTTTATGAAATTAAAAAGTTAGTTATGCTTCGAAAAATAAAATAAGATAATAATCAAACATAATAATTAAAATTTTGGTTGAAATTTAAATAGTTTATATTTTCTTATGTCTAAAAAAAAAGTAAAACACGTCTTTTTTAAAATTATTTCTATCTCTTTAATATTTTTTGAGAACATAATGTGCAGTTCATATCAAATTAAATGTAAATTCGATTGATGTAAGAATAAAATAATATAATAAATTAAAAATAAAAAAAATCCAATAAATACATAAATAAAATATTTTTAATTTTTAATAGCATCGAAAATAAAAATAGATTTTAAAAATATAAACACGGGTGAATGTTCCACAGCTTATATAAAGCGTCGTCAACCGCCCATTTAATCAGGGCTTTGCAAAGTGGGACCCCACAAGAAATAGAAACTGATGAAATCGACGGCTGTGGATGAAGATAATCGACGGCTTCAATTATTGCTTGGAAAAATTGACAGACGATCTCAACTCCTTTCAAAATCACATCACCTCAAATGCCATGTTTAAAACGACAAGCTTTTTTTTCTCGGACTTGCCCCTCACAAATTAGGACCATGTTTTCGAAAAAATTACAACGGAATGCCACTGGGATCAATTTCATTTTATCGCGATATGATAAAATGGCAAAGGTTGTTATCTCGGGTAAATTGGTGAGAAAATAGGGGGCAGATATGGAATAATATTGGGGGGTGAGAGATGCACACACTTTTGTGGAACTTGATTGAAAGGCTATTATTAAATGATTTGATTTTTCAGATTGGGGGTGGGGGTGGGGTAGGGCGTCGGGGGTGGTGTCGTTGTCAAATGTGGTACGTACGTCTAGCGTGAGTTATTATTGTTGGGAGTATCTCGAGGAGAATCTAACGGTGGCTGAGTTCCAATAAAACCCTCAACACGTGTCAACTCTTTAAATTGGACACTTTTACTATTTTTTAAATTGGATATTATTCGTTTAAGTTCAAGTCCTAACAAACTTTTAATATGTGTGTATATAAATAAAAAAATTAAATATTCTTTTTTTAAAAATGTTTTTCAGAAAATATATATATTCTTTAAGACACACATATATTTTGAGGTTATTGTAAATAATTCTATTGGAATTTTTTTCTTCACCAAATTTTATATATGTCCAGACAAAATAAGGAAAATTAGTTTTATTCTGGACCAAAATTTTTAAGAAACGTTGGAAAATTCAACTGATTGATGGTAATTTCCACCACTAGCAAGAGGACTCTAACTAACGCCCCTCATCCTCATCGACAATATTAGGTATATATTTGGTTTTATGTTGGATGTTTTGAAAGAAATAATTTGTGAAAAATGTTTTTTGAGTGAATTGAAAAAATGCGATGTATGTTTAGGTATGGTTTTAGAAATTGGATAAACATTGTTTTGAAGTAGAAGAATATATATTTAGTTTTATTTAGAAAGAGAATAACTGTATAATAAATATCAAATGCGGGAGTCTTTTCATATGTGTTGTCTGAAAATAGGAGGACTCAATGATTATTTGTTCGTGGAATCTAGAAGTAAAAATTTGATGGATAAGGATCCGTAAAAACTTCTTTCAAGACATTGGTCAAATCGGATCAATTTTCAAAAATAATCACCAAAGAACCTAATAATACAACTTGGATCTGCAACCTACATGCTAATACTTATGATTTTGATAGCCATACAAGTGATTTGGAGAAGATCTCTCAAAAGTATTTAGTGCCCATTTCGATCAAATGAGTACCTTTTTATTTGATTGGCGAAATGAAAATTATGATTTTATAGTAATATTTTTATATAAGGAGAAAAAATATATATGAATATATGTATGCCGAGTTATCATTTGGTCTAATAACATTATCCTTACATACGTATTTAAAATTTAAACTCTAATGGACTCTTAATATGGATATGCATTAATATATGTATATATATATGTACACGATCTTGAAGAATGAGAAGAGTATTTTGCGTGCTTAAAATAAAATATTTGTTTACATTTCCTTTACGTGGAAATGTATTTGGTAAATGAAACCAAGTACTCACTGAATTTTCCCTCTCTCCCAAATTTGGCTGCTAAAATGACTTTTTCAAAGAATTACCGGCATTCATGAGTTTTGACTTAGATAGCACCCTTTATTCGAAATATAAAAATAATTTTTCATTTTCTTCTTTTTTTAATATATATATATATATATATATATGCACCAACTCATCTTCTTTTGGATTCTCATCCGATTAAACAACCTTAATATAAGTGGAGATATCATGCAATATAAGTACATCATTTGTGTGATGTGGAGATCCAATGTTCCCAGTCCTAATCGGCATAACTTTGTGCCGACGGTAAGCTCGAGCACTTAATGGTGCCCTAGGGAGATTTTTCTTCTTGAGTGTCAGCACTATACATCTTTGAATGGCTCAAACCAATAAAAATGTTCTACGCCTAGTGGTCTATGGTCCAATGGCATAAGTTTCTCATATGATGTGGGAGATCAAGAGTTCGAATTCTAACGGACTTCTGATATTCGTGTATATATATATCAAATAAATAAATAATGTTCAACGAGAGTATTTGGGTGAGTTTATAAGCTCCTCAAAACATATATAAGATATCTAAAAGCTTATAAGTTGAAAAAAAAAGTGTTTGGTAAAAAAAAATTTAAAAGAACTTATAAAATCTTAAAATAAGATGATAGAAGCTTATAAATTCTTTTAAAAAAAGTAAGGAGTGATTTAAAATATATTTTTTGCTTTATTTACAATTATCCATGATTTAAAACAGTGAATTTTTTCAAATTACGTGCTAATTATGCAATTGAGTGAATGACATGCACCGAGGATTTCATAATATATTAAATCAAAGAATACAAAATTGCTTAGGTAATGTTTGGTTATGTTTTTTTGTGTGATTCTATTATATGTTTTGGGAGAATGAATTATTAGAGAATGTGAAAGTTATTTTTTGGTATGTTCATTTATGTTTTGAGGGAGACATTTTTACTGTAGTAGTCAAATTAATATTTTTTTGTTAGGTTTTTGGGGTAAAAATAGAATTGAGTAATTTTTTTTTAATGTTAGAATAACAGTAAAATATATATATATATATATATATATAATATATATGCATATATATGTTGAAAAACGTGTGTTTTAGAGGAAAAATGAGGATATGTTTAATTATGTTTCTTCAAAATAATGTTGTTTTGGGGAAATATAACCAAACACTCTCTTAGAATTTTATTAAGAATTCTATTTTTATTAACAACTTTAATTCTCTAAATTCGCATTAAATGGACACACCTTGCATATCAATGTACATAATTATTATTATTTCATTTAATTTGAAAAGAATTACTTGTATTAAATATATTTAAAAACATGCATTGTAAGTGCACATCGACCGCTAGTGTGAATAATTCAATATATCTGCATGACTATTTTAGAAGGAACATTAAGTGCCCTTGAAAATTTGTAATTACATATTAAACCCTAAAAATTTTGATTGTTTTCATCAATAGTGACAAGGACATCATATTTTAATTATACAAATAAATAAATTTTGTAGCTTTTAGTGAATTGGACATTATTTTTGGTGTGTATTTGGAGCGACAATAGCTTATAATAAAAATTTTGGGGGTGAAAGAGACTTTTTCTTCTTTCTTTCTTTTTTTTTTTTTAATTTATTTTTTGGTTCCAAAAAAGAAAAGAAAAAGACTAAGAAGGAGACCTTTTTCGCATTGGATTTATTCTTCGTCACTTTCTTTTGGCTGTCTCATCTCATGATTTCACTTTTGGGAAAGCAAGAAAGATGCTTTTGTTTTATTTTTGGTTATTTTAACTTAGAAGTCAATTTAATTTCAAAAAAAATGATCCACATCATCGGATAGGGTTGAAAATAGAGTAATTTATTTGATATTCATATTTAATATCAATCATAAAAATTTATTTGAACTCAATTGTCAAATACAACAAATCAAATTCAAATGTTTATCTGTTCAGTAAGAGCTAAATTCAACTTGAATTCGGTTACTTTAGTTATAAATATATATATATATATATATCTGAACTCAATTTATGTTCGACTTACTAAAGTTCTACATAATTTCAAAGTTAATAAAATAAATTTAAAAAAATTATCTATTCATACTCTTGATATACAATATAAAAAACTACAGCATCAACTACTGTCAATCCAATCTATAGCTTTACATATGAAATTGTCCTAATCAAGTTAGAAGTTGATATTCTCGTAACCAACTCCCAATTAGACAAATCGTAGCTGATGATTATTCTCTTATATATATATTAATTTTCGTACAAATAACTCATAACTAATATGTTAAGCTTCAAATATACACTACTATAAATTGATAATTAGTAATTTTTATTGATGATAATTAAAAACATCGGCTTTGTTTGGTTATGTTTTCCCGGTATTTTGGGGAAACATAACCAATCATATTCCCTTTTTTTTTTTTCAAAACTCACATTCTCCAATATATACATACATATTATATATATAATATTTTTTATTATTGTAACATTAAAATAATCACTCAATTTCATTTGCACCCCAAAAACTCAACAAAAAAAAAGCATTAATTTGACTGCTACTGTAAAAAAAAAAAAAAAAAATTCTCTAAAATATAAACAAACATGCCAAAAAATAACTTTCACATTATCCAATAATTTATTCTTCCAAAACACATAATAAAATCAAACAAAAAAATAACCATTATATTTGCTATGAAATTCATAGTTCTAATTTATAGGTATAGCTGCAAAATTAATTTTATAATAAATTTTTTAATAAAAAATAAAAATTAATATAGAACATTACTCTCAAAAGGTTAAGGCACCGTTTGGTTTCATTTCCACACCCATTTTCACATTTTTTACCATTTCATAAATAAAAACCATCACTTTTTACACATTTTCACCCAACATCATTTTCATTTTCATTTTCATTTTCAAAACACATTCTCCAATAACCTATATATCTTCTCCATATAACATATATATCTTTTCTCTCTATTTCATTATTTCTATTTTTCCCCACCTACAACCTATTAAAACCTATATAATTATTACATTTTCAACATAATCATTACATTTCCAAATATTTCATCCAAACACATTTTTATTTTCACATCACATCACACAACTAATTTTCACCTAAATGAAAATACTGGAAACTGAAACTGAAAATAAAAATAAAACCAAACGGTCCCTAAGTCATAGAACAAGGTTGTGGATGGACATTACTTTTCTAGCTTCCATTTCCACCAGGGGAGGACACATACACACTGAAAATGATATTGGGATAATTATGACTTTCCATGAAGTTTCTAGTAAGTCAAAAGCATGTACAAAAACAATTACTTTTCTTTTTTCTTTTTTTAATTTATGCAAAGTGAAAATAACAGCATCTATATCCCCAGTGCTATCCATTTCTTTTCACCTTGTTATTTTCCACCCACATACCCTAATACCTGGATTGTGGAAGATTCTCGAACCCAATTTCTTCATGTAATGAGTGATATTCCACCTGCTGAATTATGGGTGTTTGCAATATTTTATAAAAAATTAATGCCTTTCGTCTTTTAGTTGAAAAATTAAATTGTTTTAAAATATTTATAAAGGCGGTTTTTATCTCTAATAATTATCTTAAATTAAGAAATAACATGAAAAGTTAAAAGTTAAAAATAGGTAACTTTTAGCTTCTTTGGTATTTTGTAAAAATAGTTGAAAATTTTGAATATTTTTATTCTCTGAAAACATTTCTCAACTTTAAGATACTCTTATACTCCAATCCAGATTTGTAAAAAATTTCTCGCTATATGTTTCTTTTAGCATGTAATGAGTATGTTTCAACTTTTTTTTTTCAACTATTTTATTTTTTTTCAAAATGTTCAAATTTGTACTTTTATTATTATTTTCAATCACTTTCACTACTTCCCACTACTATAATTTTTATTTCTCCAAAAACAAAAATTATTGTAATAATAATTTGCATGTCCAATGTCTTTATCAGCTGCAAAGATATAGGTTAAATATCACCATCAAACTACCTTATGTTGAATAAATGCATCAAACTTTATAAATACTTTTTATTTTTTTTAAATACTTACATCTTATTCACTTTATAGTTTTTTTTAATTGTATTAAGCATGATCAATAAATATCACAAGAGTATAATACTTTAAACTTAAATTCCTACTAGGTAGCTGAGTAGTTAATTCGCCCAATGGTGTCATTATCATATTTACGTGTGTAAGATTTGATATTCAAACTTTTGATGCGGGGTATGTGGGCAAATAAAAAAGAAAAAAGAAAAAAAAAATCCCACTAGGTATGGTGTTGCCCTCCTATCAATCTATTAATTCTTTTTTCTATATATTTATTTATTTATACACACGCACGTCAGTAGTCCATTAAGTACAAATTCTCAACCTCTTATTTTATATATGATAGTAATGTCACTGAACCAAATACCACTTGACTAACCTATCAATTTAAATTACATTTAGTTAGATTTCCATTTAGGTTTCCCAAGTAACTTTTTGCATTAGAAATTTTGAGGGGCCATTTGATTTTGTTTTCATTTTCAATTTTCATTGTCATCATTTTTAAAATTTGAAAAGTTAGTTAGTGGAAATAAATTGAAAATAAGTTTGTATTTGGATAAATTATTGGAAAAATAATAATTCTGTTGGTTTTAACAAGTTTGTAAGTTGGGGAGAGATAGATATTATAGAATAGAGAGAGATAGAGAGAGAGAGAGAGAGAAGATATATAGATTATTGGAGAATGTATTTTGAAAATAAAAATGATGTTGGATGAAAATATGCAAAAAGTAATGTATTTTATTTTTGAAATAGTAAAAAGTATGAAAATGAGTTTTGAAAATGAAACCAAATGGGCCCATGCTCTAGGTAGGTTTAGATGGCTTAGGCCTTGCTTGCTTTCATTTTTAAATTCTATTTTCATATTTTCTACTATTTGAAAATTAAGCACATTACTTTATATCTATTTTCACCCATTATATTTTTACTTTTATTCTCAAAATACATTCCTCAATAGCTTATATATTTTCTCCAAATAATCTATATATCTTCTCTTTTTATTATCATTATTACTATATCTCTTCACCTACAATCTACTAAACCCAACATAATCATTATTTTTCTAACAATCTATCCAAATATAAACTCATATTCAATTCATATTCACTAACTACTTTTTTAAATTTTAAAAATGATGAAAACAAAAAATGATAATGGTAATAAAATTAACCAAACATGCCCTTAAGGTCTAAAATGATGTATAATAAAGGACCACTACTTGATCATAGTTGTTTGATTAACATATGCGATAAAAGAAACTTTGTCTTTACTATTGAAATTTTAGTTAATAATTTATTTAATTAACATGCAATAAGTATGTTCATATATGTAGGAACTAATTACTCAACTTATAATTATAATTAAAAAGTCAAATAATAAAGGACAAAAGAGTCACCCACGCAATCGAGGAATGGGGGGTGGAAATTTTGGGTCCTTTCATCTGAAAATTGTGATGAGAGGGTGGTTGGCATGTTATTTCTTTTGGGACCCACAAAGTGCTTCCACATTTAGAGTGTTTGGGGGCCAAATTCATATGTTACATAATTCGTGTGACATCATAACTCCTCATGCAGTTAGCTAATTATTTTATTCAATAAAATTTTATATTTTGTTTGTCTTATTTTATGAACACTTTTTTTATTTATACACATGCACGCCGGACTACCGTTAGGTTTGAACATCTACCTCACACTTTTATGTGTGATATCTGTGGCCAATCCAATCATTTTTGGTATTAGAGCACAAGTTTAGGTTTGGCTTCAATGAGGAAAAAAAATTGAAGCACATAACAACGCATCTTCACAAATCAAAAACTACGAGATCACCCCCTTCATTCTGAGGTTTCGAAGGGATTGTACCATTCGAGCCTTTTTTTTCCATGCTTTTCCCGGAGGTCTGGAGAAAGCTCCAAAGACTACTGACGGGTATTCTTCAAGTGTACATAATTCAAATCTAAATGTTCATTAAAAAAAAATTTAATTTATGCATTTACATCTATCTATTTATAGATTTTAATAAAAAATATTATTTAGAAATAGAGAATTTGAACTGAATCTATTCTTATTTATTAGGTTTATTCTAAAAATTAAAAAGAAACAAGAGAAACAAGAAGATAGAGTCAACTTTATGATCCAAATTCGAATGTAATTCCAAAACAATTTTGCTCCCTTTTCTTTTTGAAACGAACCTCCTCCTAGCTTTTTCCTTTTTTCTTTTTATACTTCTAAAACAAACTAGTTAGGGCTCGTTTGCTTGGAATGATGTGATTAGAAGTGATATATAAGCAAATGATACATTTTAAGCCCATTAGGATAAAATATTTTAATTTTATGTTTGGTTGGAATGATTAATATATAAATAAATTAAAATATAATATATAAATTTACTATTATATCTTTTATACTTTTAAATAAGTTTTTCATAATTTTCTCATTCTTTCTCATTTTTAGGATCATGGTTTAATTGGAAATAAGATAAAAAATAAACCCTATTAAATCTTTGTAATTCTTATCACACCTAATCAAGCATTCCCCCCCTTGATCCATTTTCCAAAAGCATCAAGAAATAATGTAAGGCCTAGGATTTATCAAGAGCTTTTATCAATTGAAACAAACATTAAAAGAAGCTTGATTAGGTATGTATCACACCTAATCAAGCCAAGCAAACAAGGCCTAAAAGAACAAGTGGGTAATTGTTTATAATAAGATTGGGGGAACCAAGTTTTTAGGATAGGATTAGATTGTTTCAAAATGTGGTAGTATACCAAACACTACCTTACTATTTTTTCTTTATGTTTCTCCCTTATCCTCTTTCTTTTGTCGCTTATATATGGGCTCCATTTGCCGCTCTTGAAGCAGATAATTGCACATATAAAACAAAATTATTAGAATTCGAATTTCAAATATAATTACACATATAAATGAGGATAATGTTGTTAAATTGATTAATTATTCATATAATTGTGCATTTATATAAGACATTAGAATTTGATCTTAGGCTATAATAATAATAATAATAATAATAATAATAATAATAATACTTTATACTTTCTTTATTTTAAAATTTAGGATTCACTTTCATTGGTTCAGGTTTTAGATAAGAGTTAAAAAAATATAAATTTTATACTATTTTTGTATTATTATCTTTAAAAGTAACAGTTGGAAATTAACACTATCATATCATTATAAATTCAAGCAAAAAATATTAAACTAAATCAAATTTAGATCAATTATATACTAAGGAAATTATACATATTTTAAAAATTGATAGTGTACAATTGTGTATAACTATTGTCCCTCAGCATGCATTGGTGGAAAATTTTATATTTAAAAGACGTCTCGAAAAATGAAAACAGAATAATTCGTAAATTGATATTTATATGCATATTTTTATAAATAAATATATATATATATATATGTCGACTGCACGTCAATAGAACGATACTTCGATGTAATTAGATTGTTAAGTCTGTGACAAATTTAGTCACTATCAAAATTAATATATAATTAGTATAATTGAAGATAAGAATTTTCCGGAACGGGGGGCGTCAATTCGACGTGTCTACTTACTCAAGTCTAATAAAGAAAGGGACAGCCAAAACGCGAGACATATCGCGGGACGAGTTTTTGCTTTTGCAGGAAAGTGAAGACAAGCATAGTTGTCAGTGTCAGGTTTTGCGCTTTCAATTAAAAATAAAGAAAATAGAGTATTTGGGAAGAGCGGAATTGCGCCATTAATATGGGACCCCTTTGTGTGGTCCTGCCTCGTACACAATTTTACACCCCTTGACTCCATTCAAGAAGTAAACCCATTCATTAAGTTGCTTCCCACGCGCCAAATATAAGTATTTTATTTCTTTTTTTATTTTTTAATTTAATGGAATAGAAATTAATATCATTAGCTTTACTAAGGTACCTTTTGGTTTTATTTCCACACCCTATTTTCACATTTTCTATTATTTTAAAAATAAAAATCATCACTTTTTACACATTTTCACCCAACATCATTTTCATTTTCAAAATATATTCTTCAATAACCTATATATCTTCTCTCTCTATATTCCATTATTTCTATCTTTCTCCACCTACAACCTATTAAAACCTATATAATTATTACATTTTCAAATATTTCACCCAAACACATTTTCATTTTCACATCACATCACATAACTAATTTTTACCAAAATGAAAATGCTGGAAACTAAAACTGAAACTGAAAATAAAACCAAACGGTCCCTAATGGAATAGAAATTAAGTGATATTAGCTGGCTAATGGAGCTTTAATATCATTGTTTGATATCCAATATTCAAATTGCGGGCCCATGGAGATTAATATTCGGCCCGCAGCTGTTTACTATATTATTGTGTATTGAAATCTTGGATGGAGAGATGTGATTGGTAATAGCATCTCTACAAACAAGTGAAAAATTCAATGAAAATTACTTTTGTAACCCTTAGGTGGGCCGGTGGAGATTAAGAAAAATTTAGTATTGGGGGTAGTAAGGTCATTTTATTGTTTAATATCTTGTATCAAACAAGGATAAAGATTAGTAGAGATTGAGTGGAAAAGAATATATGTGTACAATCTTGGATATCAAATGAGAATGTCATATTATCAAAATACATGTAATTCTCACCACTATTTAATCTTATGAATCAACCACCCCCTAAGAATAAATTATCAACGTACCCTAAATTTGAATGTGGTCGAAAAATCTAACGCGCAACAAACTTTGGCGGTCTAGACACCAGTTTTTCGAAGCCTAGGCCTTAGATCCAATGTTTGAAATTTTTGGTGTCAAATATTTTCTAGCACCTTGACAGTAGAATTAATCTTACTCACCAAACGAGATACAAAATTATTGAATGTCATTTGGCCCAATGATATTCATTCACAATAAAATAAGGGTTAGGGATTTGAACCCAACGAATTTCTGACGAACATGCATGTAAAAAAATAAAATATCTCAATCTCTTATAATATATGACATGTTGATACTGCACAAGATTTACGTAATGTTGCATATCAAATGCAACCATGAAAACTCAAATTATGCCCGAATACTATAAGTAAATATCAACAATAGAAAATTAAAAAAAATGTATAAAATTTAGAATTCAAATTTTAACCAATTCTTAATACTCATGTGCATACATAAATTAAAAAAAAAAAATTCAAATTCTGATAAGTTGATCCGATGCTATCATCATCCACTTCCATCAATCCAATTGAATCATATGATGGTCATATATAATATGATCCCTTAAAATACAAATGTTGATATAAGCAATAGAAATAAGTCAATGACGTTGTACCAAAAACGAAATAACAAGACAATATGGGTGACAGTTACAGTCACATGGATTCCGAAGTAGAATTGAAGAATAAATCATTGTTACAAGTGGCTGCACCTACACCAAATATAGCAGAACATTGAATTTGGTCAAGAGCAATATTTTTGTTAGTTAAAATTTAAGGGGGTGTTTTTGGTTATATTTCCCCATAACAAAATTGTTTTGGGGAAGTATAGTCAAATATATCCTTATTTTTCTCCAAAATTTTTATTTTCATCCAAAAAATTCAACAAAAAAATATCAATTTGAATGTTACAGTAAAAAATATTTTCCCCAAAATATAAACAAACATACAAAAATACAATTTTTACATTATTCAATAATTCATTGTTTTAAAACACATAATAAATAAATAATAAAATCACATAGAAAACACAACCAAACATTCCCTAAAATTTTGTGACAATTAATATTTGATAGAAACCGGTTGTCTGTATAGATCCACATGCATGTGTCCATCACTTTGGCTCTAGCGGACCATAGTTATTTCTTCTTTCATTTTCTCAGTCATTTAATACTAGATTAAATGGATTTTTTTTTTCATTTTTCTTTAATGCAATTGGTTCACATTATAAATATACCGCAATATTCTATTCCTTGTGAACTAAAAATAGAAAACTTAAATATCTTACAAAATTTGACTAAAAAACTCGTTCAGATATTTCTTTTAATTTTGGTCATGTTATTTATAGAAAAAAAACTTAAGGATTTTTAAGCCAAATAAAAAATAAGATATAGATTGAAGTAAATGATCTGAATTGAATTTGTGGTCAATCAAGAAATTTTATGGGCTAGTTAGTTTGATTGGAATGATAAGGTGGGATATAGTGTTTTATCCTACTTTATCATTCATTTGGTTGGAGTGATAATAAGCACTCAGATTCGTATGAATATCAAAAACTTGTGTTTATATGTGCAACTCCCATGATAAATTAACATGCCGCCTCCCACGAGTTTATTTATCATATCAACTAAATCATACCACAATGATAAAAAATCATACCAAACTAGCCCTACATGTATAATGTATAAAAGGAAATCTGTTGTAATTTCAAAACAAATGTCTCTTTTCATGAATAAAAGGAAATGATACATTGTTACATTTTGGCAATGATATTTTCCTTCTTGTTTATGAATGATTTAAATAAAACAATTGCACAATCATTCTCTAAACTTTTGGGGCTAAATAGACATCCTTGTTACATGTATATTTTTGTGTAAAATATTTATAATTTGATGTGGACAATATTGCCTATAGGCAATTTGATAAATCAATTATAAAAGGTCCAATAAATTAAATTAATTAATCAAGTAAAAGAGATTTTCAAAAAATTGAAAACTTTCGAGACTAGATATTTTTTTATGTGCATTCCAGAAAAAATGAACTAACTGTTTACTATATATTAAAAAGGACCTCACTCTATTTAGTTGTAGCATCACAACTCAATTTGCTAATTTTATTCAATTAATTTGTAGGTAAGTCTCACATCAAACAAAACTAGCAATTAACTAGATTGTAATAAAAATAAAATAAAATAAAATTTCACAAAGTCGTCGTTGTATGTCATAAAATTTGAGCATAGAAACAAGATTGTTGCCACACTCAGTAAGATAACAACATTGCACCAAATGCACATGTGGGTTCTTGGATGTGTCTTATAAATTTAAGGACCGAAATTAATAATACCTTTTATCAAATGTTGTCACGAAACGTGGATGTACTGTCATTTCGTAAGAATTACTTTACGCTGTGTTTGGTTTTATTTCCAAGATCCATTTTCATTTTCAGCCATTTTTAAAAATTAAAAAGGTAGTTATAATTTTGAAATGAAAATGAAATTATATTTGGATGAATTGTTGGAAAGTAATGATTAGAGTATGTATATGATTGAAAAGATAGTTGATTTATATATATTTTTTACATTTAAGAAGATTTATTTTTAAAATATATATATATATTATTAATTTTAAAATAATAGTGGATACTTTATATCAAATCAAGTTTGAATTTGATAATAAAATGATGAGGTAAGCTTATAAAGAGTTTGAAAATTAAAATATGAATAGTTTGAGTGAAAATAGGGAGAAAGTAACAATTTTTAATTTTTATTTTCGGATAAAAATGAAAAAGGGTGATGGAAATAAAACTAAAGAGCCCTTGGTGCCTGTTTAGTTTTATTTTCTGAGTTTGTTTTCATTTTTAAAAGAAAATGAAAATAGAAAGCTATTAACTTTTATTTTATTTTTCACATACATTTTCATTCTCAAAATATTGTTTCAAACACATTCTTATACTCTCTCTCTCCCCCTCCCCCCCCCTCCCATTTTCACACTTTATTTTTTCGTATTTTTATTTGCACGATTTTTAATACAAAAAGACAACAATATTCAAATATAATTTATTTTCAATTATACATAATTATTCTTTTTAAACAAAATATTCAAATAATATTTTATTTTTGAACTCGCATTTATAACTAATTTTTTGATATTTCTTTTTATCAGAAAATAAAAATATCTAAACAGCCTCTTAGAACTTACGAAGCAATTAGTCAGAAATCTCGTAGCATTGAGTTGACGTCATTTTCAGCTACGTACAATAATTAAAGAAATTCAAAATTTGTTGGCGTTGAAAACAACGTTTAAGGCTAATGTATTTTTCCTATTTAGCCTCATTTGGCTTGTCGTATCCATGCTTTTGTCATTGCATTAATATAAACGTATCAGCATCAAATGTCTGAAAAAATCGTTTCAGCCGGTGACAATGAGACTAAAACTGTCCTTTTGTCTTTTTTCTCTAAAATTTAGAATTTTGGATTTAAGAACTACTCAATATAAACTATAAAATTTAAAATTATTCCCAAAATCATATTCACAGATATACGAGTCACTATTTTTATGTAATTTCATCAATGTTTTTTTTTTAAATATGGATATTATATGTACGTATCTGAATTTTAGCATTAATATATCCACAGAGAATCTTCTTGGTATAAGCATCGAGATTTTAATGAAAATATTCGGATGCTTAAATGAAGATACGTGTTTTTGAGAAAAAATAAATAATTAAATAAATATATATATATATATAAATTTTTGTTAAAAGATGGCCAGTGCACTTAAATAAAGATCTTAGACATGTATTCATAGTTATCGAAAAAAATATATCAAATGAGATAACTATTTGAAAAGATCCATTTTTATTTCATATAGACATATTATTGTAATACAAGTTTTTGTATTTTTCTATCCAAATATAACGTAGGTCTTTCTATTTTCATTATACAATTTGCAATATAAAATTTTTATTCTTAATAAGTTCGATAAAACTAACTAATATGTCAAGGGTATGTTTGATTTGAAATGTAAATAATAGTGAAGATTTGAATAGATGGAGATAAGATAAGATTAAATAATATATTAATATGTTTGATATATAAGATTGACATTATAATTAAGTGCAATTATAATCTACCATAATTTTTTATGTATGTTTGATATGTGAGATTATATATTTAAATGATAAAATTACCATCGAAGATGATGAGATAAGTTAAAAAGAAAGAGGGCTTATTGGCAAGGGTGAAAATTTTGAATGGGGATAGGCAATTAATTATCTAATTGGGCCTCTCAACCCACAATTACAATCTACCTTAATTAGTGCTACAGCAGCGGGCTGACAAAAAAAAAACGAGTCGGCCTGCTTTTATAATATCTTATATCAAATATGAAATTAAGCTAGAATATAATCGCTTATCTAACATAATCTTACTTATCAAACATGCCCCAAGTCTCCTAGTAAGTCGGTCATTATTTTATTATAAAAAATTTTACATTATAAAAAAAAAAAAGGTGTTGGATAAAATGAAAATCCTTTTAAGAAAATAAATTAAATTTATTTCAAAATATAAAAATATGATTGAGACATACAAAGCATCGAGAATTGAACAAGTAGCTCACTTTGCCACCTAAATATTTTTAATTTATTTTTGCACACTGAAAATGGATCATTAAAAAAAAAGAAAAAATAAAAAGAAAACTCTTTTATTGTCCCTTGACTCGTTCTTGTTCACATGTATGCAGCCCACTTGCTCCCACGTTTCCTCATTATCTCGCGTTATCACGTATTCCGATAAATTAAAAATTTCGTACGAAACGAAATTTTGATTGTACGAAGTACGAGATTTTCGAGATCAATAAACAAGAAAAGTAGATATAATTACATTATTTGAATGTTGAAAGCTCAATAAACAAGAAAAGTAGAGAAAAAATTTCATCAGTGAGTGTGACTGGGGGGTCCCACATACTTAAGGAGTTAAAAACTGAGAGCCGCAGCCGACTCACCCAGCTTGGCCTTAGCTTGGCTTGCCCGTAAATCGCGCCAAGACTTAACGTGACATTCTTCGTACTAATCTCGGATTTTCCTAAGCCACGTTTGATGTATTATGTCAATAGTCTCTCGAAGTTGTGACCCGTGAAAATAATAATAATAATAATTTTTTTTAATGATTTGATTTGAAAATTTAGATAAGTTACAGCCACCATAATCATGAATTGTTGTTTGATTTGTGATATTTTATTACGAAATATAACTGTATCTTCATTTCTTTATTTAAAATTTTCAAATAAATAATATAAGTGTAATTTCAAAATTTAGTTCACATGAATAATTATTCAATCTCATCTCATATTCAAACATATAGTAAGTGGACAATCATGTGAATAACAAGGATGTGATCTTAATTTCACCTCGATCAGTCATCTTAGGGCTCGTTTGGTTTTATTTTCATTTTCATCATTTTCAAAATATTGAAAATTAGTTAGTGAAAATAAGTTGAAAATGAGTTTGTATTTGGATAAACTGTTAGAAAAGTAATAATTATGTTGATTTTAGTAGGTAGTGAAAAGATATAGAAATAATTGAATAGAAAGAGAAAATACATATATTATTGAAAAATATGTTTTAAAAATAAAAATAAAAATAAAAATAATGTTGGGTAAAAATGTGTAAAAGATAATATGTTTCATTTTTTAAATAGTAAAAAATATAAAAATTAACTTTGAAAATAAAACCAAACGGGCCCTTAATTTTCATCATCAAATATGATACTGTGCGCTACTAATGGGACTTATCTAGCTGACTTATTCTCGTGAATCAAATACGACCTTGAGAAATTATGTAGACAATTTATGGGTATGTTTGTTTGTTTTTGTTTTTTTCCGATAATTTTTTAGGATATTATGTTTTATGAAAATGTATGAGACCTAATGATTTAAAATATGTTTTGTTTTGTTTTTGAGGAGATGTATATTTTTTAAGTTGTTGATATTTTTTATGTGAATTTTTATCTCGTAATTAATGCTATACTAAATTTTATATAACCATGTTATATTATTATAAAAATATATTTGTATTAAAATATGATGAAAATATATATAACTTGAAATGATTATAAATTTTTATAAAATATCTTAAGAAAACGTATATTGAAGGGTAACGTTTAATTTCATTTTACAGAAATAAAAATATTTTTACAAAATAAAAGTTAAAGATAACCCTTTACTAAACTTCTCAAAGATAATTTCTTAGCATAATAAAAATTTAAATTAACGCAAAAAAATTACTCCCCGCAATTTTCATAAAATTGTGTTGGGAAGTGGAAATATTTCTGAATTACTGAAAATTTGGACAGAAGTAGCACTCAGAAGTCAGAAGTAGTTTCTGGACACGAGTTGTACCCTACAATCCGTGGTCTGAAAATCTTCAGCTCATCTTTCTCTTAGTGATAATGGGCCCCACAAATTGTTATGCTTTTGAAAAATGAAAATTACGATGCTTACAATAAATGACGACTTTTCACGTGGTACTCTCCGCGATTTACTTGGCCAATGGGTGGCTGTAGCATCTTTCAGACAGGCTATGTTTGGTTACATTTTGGGGAAACAAAAATATTTCCCCAAAATGTAACCAAACATACAAAAATTTTCTTACCAAAATGTTAAGTTAAATTTTTTAAAATACTCCCTTCTATCTTTTATTATTCTTAAAAAAAAAAATATTTTTCAATATATATATATATTATATACATCATTATATTTTATTATTATTCTAATAATAAAAAATCACTCAATTTCATTTTCACCCAAAAAACTCAATAAAAAAATATTGATTTGACTGCTACACTAGAATTTGTCTCCTCTCAAAATATAAACAAACACACCAACTTTTTCTCAAAATAATTTTTTTATTATTCACAAAACATAAACAAACATACATCGCATTTTCTAACACAAATTTCCATTCCCTAACCCCACTCTCAAAACTCATTTTTCCAAAACACATAATTCATATCCAAATATTACCATAAATTTTGAAATTTAAAAAAGATAAAATAAAATAAAGTGACGACATCTCATATGCTACTATAAGTCTATAACAATAATTATTGTTACGTATCATAATAAAAGAAATGTAAAATAAGTATATCATCTATTATATTATCATTATCTTTTAAAATAAAATTTATTTTGTCAACTTATTATAACCTTAGATCTTGGTTTGGTGCCATCCTTGCATGCATAATATAATAGTATGATTATCTTGAGAGTACAAATGGGAAGTTGGGAACATTATTGAGGGAAGTAAATTACAGATAGTGTATTTTGAGTATGTTATATATTGGAAAAAAAGAAGAGTTAAGAATTACTTATAAGGTTATTTTTGGCAAATGATGTCTTAGTATAGCCATGAAAAAAGTGTCATTTTTGAGTGTAAAGAGCCTTTTTGGCAGAATTAATCGTTGTGGTACACCATTGCTGTGTGCATAAATTTAGTTTATATTAATGCTAATTTTATCTATAAATAATAAAGCATTCAATTTTTTATACATTTTATATAAATAATAGCACAATCTTAACAATAGCTATATCGAATCACCTATAATTAGGGGTGTAAACGAGTCAAGTCCGAAAATTAATTAACCAAGTAAAAGGGTTAGAGAGTCTAAAAGACAAGTCAAGCCATATATAAAGAGGGCCAGAAAACCCTAATGGGTTTAAGCCCATCAAACTAAAAATTATGATACTGAGTCCCAAATAAAACTAGGGCATAAGAAATCATTAACGAAAAATCTTGGAATTGGAGAATTTTCAAGAAAAAAAGATCTCTTTGCATATGTTTCAGAGAAAACTAAATGACACATTATTGTTTTTTGAAAAGGACCTCGTTCTATTTTTAAACTGTATCAAAGCCAAAGTTAAACAAACTACATCAAAGCAAAAGTTAAATAAATTTTAATAAGTACTGCCTTTGGGCATATATAAGTGTGAGAGTGTGTGTGTGTTGTATATATATTTAGCTTGAATTTAATGAACCTTAGATTTTTTATTGTTCTTCAGTTGGATACAAAACTCAAATTCAGCTCATTAGAATAGATGAAGGCTGGGAGAGTGTTTGTAAGGCTCATCATAGGAAAGCAAAATAGCTCAATTTGTATAAGGTTGGATGAACTTGAACTCATACAGGTGTGTATTAGCTTGAGCTCATTTAGGCTCAAACTTAAACCTATAATTATAAAATTTTCAAATAGTTTTGGTATTTTACTAAAAATAAAAAATAAATTATTATTATTATTATTATTATTATTATTATTATTATTATATGGGTCTAAATTGTAATTATATATATATATTATAAAAAAGCTCATATAGGCTTGTGAGCTTTTCGAACATAAACTATTGAGCTTGACTTGACTCGTTCAACTAGCAAGCTCATGCTCGGCTTGAAAAGATTGAGCCAAATACGAGCTTTAATCGAGCCGTACCCAAACTGTTCATGAATCGTCTCATTTCATTTACATGCATACTTACAACATTAATTATTGATTAATATATACTCATATATAGCAAACAATGATGCATCAACACATTACCAAAAAAAAAAAGACAATTTAGTGACAAAATAGTGAATGACAATATAAAAATTGTCACAATTATATATATATATATATATATATTAGGTGATAAAAGATTTTGTTTTATCACCTTATAAATGATTTTTACAAACTAAATAGTGACAAAAATAGTATTTAAGTTGTCACTATTAATAACTAGTGACAACTTTTGTTTTTACTAAGTTTCACTATAGGGGTATCACAATTGTAAATGCTAAGAACTTAAAACATTAGCTTTTGTCACTATTGAGTCATATTGTGATAAAATAAAAATTATTGTCACTTAAAAAATATTATTAGTGACAAAATAAAAGTCATTGTCACTGAATACATATCATTAATGACAATATTTACATCGTCACTTATTATCTTATCACTAATATAATATTTTTTTACAGTGAAAGTCCAAAACAAGAGATATACCTACCTACACATTTCATAAATTTTTTCATTATACTTTGGTCATATTACTTGTGTTCTGTAATTTTATATTGATTGATAAGTGCATTTTTAAAATTAAAAGTATTGTAGATAATTCAAAATCTTGGTGTAATGTAGCATAACCATCACTTTAAATATGTGAGAGGTGCTCTTTTTTTCTATATCAAAGAATATTATAGATCATATATTGTGGATATATAAATAAACAACTGTCAAGTCAATGTAAAAAAAGGCCAAAAAAAAAAAAAAGAAAAAAAAAAGAAGAAAGAATAATTGTTGTTGGGCCCATTGTACATGAGAATGGATCTCAAATTACCTCCCCAAATCCACTAACCTTTGCTGATTAATTAATAAATGCATGAATGAGTCCACATCCGCAGAAATTATTGAAAACTTTATAAAGAAGGCATCATCATCATCATTATCATCATCATCATCTCACAAATTAAATCATAAATAATTAGGACAAAACATTCACATTTCCATCATAAGATATCAAATACTAAGATTTTTATTTTTACTTTTTCGCAAAATAACGAGATATCTTGAGATTATTAATGATACTACATAAAAAAACGTTGATATAAACGATATATCTTAAAAATCATTATCAATAATAACACGCGATAATTGAGTTTATGTCGTTTTCTTGAATACATAGGATAAATCCATCAATGTCATAACATATACTGATAAAATTGAAATTGCCCTTTGATATAATGTGAAAGCTATAGGCTTTTCAACTTTTTGCCTCCCATGGGTCCAACAACCAAAAATTTCATGCCACACGACTAAAGGTCATGTGACACACGGAAATACTATATGTCACACGATAAGAATAGAATGTTGATAGGGACCATTAGACCAATGAATAATTTTTCATTTTCCTTTTTTTAAACAAATATATATATATATATATATATTAGGACTTGGAAATGATTAACTACTTCTTGTGTGTCAGTTCACGGTACGTATAAATAACTCGCATGTACATTGTAATATATACTTTTTGACATTGAGGACATTTTTTGACATTTTGAGTTGATTGTCTTATTTTAAAAAGCTATTCAATAGTTGGTGAAGTGGGTTTTACGATAATTTTTTGGATTGATTTAAAATCAGTTGGACAATTGAGGCTGGTAGAGTATATGATTGAGTCACTGGACAAAGATCTCCAAGACCAAAAGTCACAACCAATGTTTTCAAAACTGAACCGGACAATAAACAGATGACGCTACTGGTTTGGTGAAACCAATATGATGCCATAATGACATAATACTTATACTTAATTTTATAAATATATATTATTTTAATATTACCAAAAAATAAAACTTTCAATTGATATAGAAAGAATATTATTTAAAAAAATTTAATTTTCTTATTTTTAAGTACGTTTTTTTAGAAAATAATACTACTTCACAATTAGTCAACTATAAATAAATAAAAAATAATATTTCACATTAATTTAAATAATCATTTATATCATGTTTTAACTCTAAGTAAAAATAAATTCTTCTACGCTAAATATTCAACATAATTTAAGAGAGATTAAGCAAAATAAAATAACCAATTAAACATAAGCATTCACATATAACTATCACTTCATTAACTTTTAAAAAAATAAATTCATGTTTTAAAAAATTATATGTCCAAAATCTTTAATCATCATTTTCAATTTGTCTCTCTCTCTCTAATTAAAAATTAAAAAAAAAAAAATTGAGCCCATTAAATCGATCCGGTTTTGACCCATTTTCAACCGATTTTTGACCGGTTCTCACTGATTTTGACTACCATCGATTTTGAGGCTTCAATCAGATCGGATTGACCTCCAGTCATCAATTCAATCGATCGAACTGATCGATTTAATCCGATTTTCAAAACATTGATCACAACAAAGCATACCAAAAATCTCGGACGCTAAAGTTAGACGTCGAGCTGGTGATGAGGATAACAATGAAAAGTAAAACAGCAAGAGACTTAACACTATTGCATGATTGTGTATATAGTGGCCATCAATTATTTATAATAGAGTGTTATTTGGAAAATATGTAATTCGTGATGTGGTATAATTTGGAAAATTTGTATTCACAACGCTCCACGTTATGGTTGCAATGTTGCATTGGGTTAGGTATTGAATTTGATCTACTGAATTAGATCTATTAAAAAAGGCACAAATTCTATTTTAATCGCGATAAATCATCATTTTTTTTAATATCCCGTCAACTAGCACATTAAAATATACGTATAATGGGCTAGTATAAATTGATTCTAATTGAATCATTATGACTTTTTTTTAATAGAATAGTGAACTTAAAAATAAAATCTCAAATCATAAATTTGAACTTTTTTTTTTATTTATAAATTCAAATAAAAGATCAAGTATTCCATGAGTTTGAACTTATGTTGCTGAAATAAAATCCAGCAATTTCCATGTGTTAGATACAAGTCATAATAATTTCTCCGTCCTTACATATTATTGAAAATATCAAGATTTAAGTATACTACTTGTATATATATGGAAGTAGGGTGTAATTAAACCAAGCGAGTCGAGTTTAAACCTAGCAAACTCAAGCTCGATTTGTGTATTAACTCGTGAACTAGGGTTTGGACTCACTAGAATAGACGAAGACTAGTCATAAAAAAGTAGAAAAGTTCTATTCATATAGGCTCTGATGAGCTCGAGATTGTATAAGCTTGGATTAGCTCGAGCTCGTTTAGGATCAAAATAAAATCTCTAATTATAAAAATTTTAAATTATTTTGTTATTTTTCTAAAAATAAATTATTATTATTATTATTATTATTATTATGAACAAAATAAAAAAACTTGTTTAGATTCGCAAGCTTTTCGAGTTGAATAATATTGAGTTCAACTCAACTCACTTGAAAGACGAGCTCGGGTTCAAAAAGATCGAATCAAATTTAAACTTTTATCGAGTGGAGCCTGAAATATTGGCGAATCATTTTATCTCATTTACACCCTTATTTAATGGAGGACGTTATGGTATATGCATATATGCTAATTTTTTTTCTCTTTTATTGTTTGTTTGTTAAAATGTACCTAAAATTCAAAGCATGACTTAACTAATTTGTGTACTTGGTTTGGTTTGCTTCAATTAATTTTGTAGACAAGATTGAGGTACCCATTTAAAGCAAATGCCAATTCTTCAAATTGCAAGTCATATCAGTACACATGTTTTTATTATTTCTTCTTTTTATTTATTGCTTTAAGTTTCACCAAGTAGTAAAGAACTTAATTACATTTTAAAATTGTGATTTTGAGAGAGAAAAAAAAAACATTGTATTTATCAATTTCAAAAAGTATTATTATATATTAAAAAAGCAATACAAAATTCATGTTGGGGAAAAATTTTCTAATTTTTTTTGAGAGAGCATTACAAATGACGAATTTTTATCTTTTTAACTAATTGATATTTTTCTATTTTCAAATCAAATTAAACAAGTCAATGTTTTTCTATTCTAAAATCAAATCACAAAGTGTAAACTATAATACAATACACATCAGGTGTATAACGCGTCAATTTTAGGTCGAACACAAGACCTTCCACATAATAGGAGAGACTAATGCAATTAGAATGCAAAATTCACGCTGGGGAAAAGTCCCCTAATTGCTGATTCTGTTTATACCAAAAATTTTAATTTTAGGAAATAAATTCCCTAGTTATGCCAAAGCAGTTCAAATTGTCATCCAAACTTTATTATAAAATAACGTTAGACATGAAAGCCATGCTTAGCTTTTCAAACATTTTGTCGGTCAAACTCTTTTATGTTTGTCTAAGATTCTCCAATTTGGGGTTTTCCCACTTGATCTGGATTCTCTTGTCACATAAACATGTACCAAAATTGACTAATTATATTTTTCTAGAGTTTTTATTTTTAATAATAATAATAATAATGATAATGTATGTGCATGCTTATATATATGTATACTAATGCATATACATGTGGGTTATCTTGACATACTCGATCTTGTTTGAAAAATAAATTTTATTTTTTTTTCTAAATATGATATTTGAATTTCATCAGGTCTATTTTCATAAGATATTATTCTACCGAGATATGTAATGAATGGGGTTTCCATCCTTATAAAAAGACACTTAGAGCAACAAAAGTGATTGGCTTATAAATTATTTTAAGACTCTCGACTTTAGAGAATGTTGCATGATGTTATTAGTTGTGAAAATATTTTATAAGATGTTTCATAACGTACAAAATATTATAAAGTGTTAAGTATAATTTTTTTAAAAAAGAATTTTATAAACTCTTAAAAAAAGATGTTAGAATCCGATCCTATGAACTCTTTTTAAAACAGTGAGAACTTTTTAATTTATTTTTAAGATTTTAATATTTTTAACTTTAATCACAAATTACAAAATTATCATTACTGACGTTTTATAAATTTTAAGATTTTATTTTATCAAAGATTTAGAAACTTATTTTGAAATATATTTTAATATCTTATAAATTCTAAAAATATGTTATAAAATATAAGAATTTAATTACATTTTTTTTAAATAACTTAACCAAACCACCTCCATATTTGACCATGTTCCCCACCTTAACAGGAATTTCACATCACTAAAAAAAATGTTTATTTAACATATTAGTGGGTGCAATTCCTGGAAACTTCCATTTTGGTTGCAAAGACAAAAAATCAATTTAATTGAGGATGATTGTTTTGACCTATGTAAATATATGTCGCTGGCTGGTCCTCTGTAATAAAATATGAAAAAAGGGAAAAATTTAAAATCAAGAAACTAAAAAAAAAATGAAAATTTGAGGATGCAATTAATAACCATGTACAATTGATTGGTTTCTAGTGACGTAGGACTTTACAAGGATTGGCCAATTGATGGATATGTGTTTGTGATTAATAGTATCACTTTCTGACAATTTTGTCTGTCTTTATTAAAAGTTGTCGTTACAAGAAATGTTTGGTTTTATTTTTGTTTTTTATTTTCATTATTTTAAAATTTTAAAAAGGTTATTTAATTAGTAAAAACTAAGTTGAATATAAGTTTATATTTAAATATATTATTGAAAAAATAATGATTATATTGGATTTAGTACGTTGTCGATAAAGAGAGATAAAAATAATGATAATAGAGAGCGAAGGAATATAGATTATTGGGAGAAGACATATATATATATATACATATTATATTCGAAAATATGTTTTGAGAATAAAAATAAAAATATGTTGAGTGAAAATATATAAAAAGTTATGTGTTTCAATTTTCAAATACTAGAAAATGTGAAAAATGGGGATTTGAAAATGGAAACAAACAGACCCTAACAAATTAATGGTGTTTTTACCTCATTTTTCTTTTTTAATTTTTTACCATGCCCAAGAAAAGAATTCTCATTCACTACATCAAGGTCCCACCAAATTTTAAACCAAAAAGAAAAGAAAAAGGAATCACTAGATTGAGGAAATATATATTTATTCTATCTTAAATTTATTTTTATATAATAGTTAAATTTATTGTCAAAATGGTGTCTTTACCAATTAAAGAGGTTATGAATTTAAATTTATTTGTGATAGCAGTTTGTGAATTACCTAATTTTATTAAAAAAAATTAAGGAAAATTATCTGTAATTGAATAATTTGAACTGCATTTTAAAAGCTCAAAAAATTCTATAAATACATTTAGACAATGTTGTTGTTTTGGGCGTTCTCTATTTTTATGAAAGAAACAAAAAACTATCTTTAGAATTAAAAAAAAAATATATTTTTCTTACAATATTTTTTCATTTAATTTTTTTTTCCAAAGAAAGCATAAAAGTGAAGGAGGGAAAAAAAAAAAAAAAGCGACCAAAGTAATGGGGGCAAATGTGATATTTTGAGGCAAAATGAAGACCAAATTGGGATTAAATAATTTGAGGTGGGTGTCAGTCACGTCAGTCGGCACTGGGCCCTACGGTACATCTTAATTTATCCGATTCCCAACGCGAGATATCTAAAATCGCGTAATAACGAAAAAAACGTGCTTTGCACGAGAAATAAACGTTGCGATATTAAGAATGGCTGTACGGTACGAGCAATTTATGGTTGAAAGCACTGCTGTTTCTTCCCCTCCAAGAAGAAAAGAAAAATATAAAAAAGGACTACGATTTCTTATGCACGCGCTTTATATAGTTTCTACTGCCACGCGCGTTGGTGGTTTTCATTTGAAAAGTTGGAATTCTTCTATACCTACTTCTTGTATAATTTACATTGCATTTCAATCTTAAATTCTATTGAAAAAATTATGGTTTTGAAAAATTAAAGTAACATTATCTCAGTTAACTTCAACTAAAAGATTATTTTTTGGACAAATTTTAATTGTGAGTAGATTTTATAAAGACGAAAAGTGCAGTTACATGATAAATTTTGGATCACTTTCAAGCAATATTGGTCGTGTTGAGATTTTTTTAATACAAATGCACATGTATTAAGAATCTATCGGGGTTCAAAACTTGGACTTCATGCTTATACAAGTGAGAATTTGAATCTCACACTTATGCAAGTGAGGATGATACTACTAAATCAATTGACCACTTGCTGATTGATCGATAAAATTAAATTAATGCTTAACATTTCACACAAGAATACATCATATACGAAACTTTGGGCTCGAAGAAAAGAATTAGTTAAAATATCGAAGAAAAAGAGGTTTATGATTAGTTTTTGAATTATTTTTTATAAGACTCGAATTTAAAAGTGACATATATATGTAGAAATAAGAGCTTACCACCAATCAACCTTTTTATCCTTAAATAAGTTGTTCGCTGTTTGGTGAAAGAAAGGCATGAGGAATTAAAGTTGTGATGTAAAACTTGAGAGGCTAGTTTATGGTAGGCATCCATACTAGCTATAGTTCACTTTAAACTTAAGGGCCCATATGCCCAATAGGGTTAGGGTTTCTATTGGAGAAAGTGTGAAAAATGAGGAAATGGGGTAAAGATGAATTTATTCAACATGTCATGAATTATTTATTTGGACAAAAGTAGTGGCCAATGCATTCATAAAGAATTAATGAATTTTGAGTTCAAGTGGCATTTCAACTCTAAAAATTTATACAATTTATATGTTGATTCATCAATATTACTATTGCAAAAAATTGATTGTAAGAGCAGTTCGATAAATTAATTAAAAATACAATTAAATTTAAAATTAATTAATCATAATTACTGAGTCTTAAAGAAAACTTGAACAGAAAAAATCATTTACAAAAAATTACAAATTCAAAGAACTTTAGAAAAGAAAAGGCATCTCTACAATTCTTTAAAAAAATAAATCAACAAATTGATATCTTTCGAAAATGACCCTACTTTATTTTGAAGGAGCATCACTTTCTAATTTTTGTTACTCCTAAAAGAGGGGAGAGTAGGAGACAGTAGTAAACCCTCTTCAATGCTTAAAAGTAGGCCATGCCCATATTGTTTGCCACTACGTATTAGGTGGATGACGTAACTTTTCAAGCATAAGTTATTGAGTATTTATTTTTATTGTTGCCAAGCTTCTGGTACTGATTCACAAGTGGAAAAAGTCAAGCATTTCATAAGATGATAAGAAATATTTGAACACAATTTGTGTGAAGTAAAATGAAGATATCATATCATTTAGTTGGTTTGATCAATAATTTCTCATAGATTTGTATATATTTATGTTAGTAATTTGTAAAAAGTCTTATGATTATGTGCATAGGATTTTTATGTTGGTTAACTCTTTCTATATATTTTTCCTTAAAAAAATAAAATAAAGGTATTATTGCTACAAGGGACAAAAAAAAAAAAAAAAATAGTGACAGAAGTAGTAGATGATAACGCAAAAGTTGTCATTAATTATATGTATTAGGTGACAAAAAAAATTATTTTATTAAAATAAAATTTTTATAAGTAATAGAAATACTTTTTTTTAAAAATTTATTAATATTGACAATTAATAATACATCTATAGTAATGGGTATAAAGATTTTGTGGCATATCATAATGACAATGTTTATTATCATTTGACTGTCACTCTATATGCATTACTAGTTGTCAATAGAAATAACTTGACACCTTTAGTTTTTGTTATTGTTAATCTATATTATAACAAAATAAAAATTATTACTATTTAAAAAAGTATCATCAGTGACATAATAAAAGTAATTATCACCTTATATATGTCATTATAGACAACTTTTGCAACATCACTTGTTTTTTTATTATTAATTTATATATTTTTGTAATGTATTGAGATTGTATTTTTTATTTTGTTTTATTTTTATTTTTTGTGAACTCGAGTGGATTGTCGAAAAAAGGATGAAGGCTTGATTAATAGTTGTAAAAGAAAAAAAAAAAAAAAAAAAAAAAGGAAGAATGGAATTAGCATTTAATGATCGATTATGTGAAGCTGCTTTACAACCCAACAGAATAACATTTATTTGTTATATAGTATATTTTTAAGATAGGATTATGGGCATAAAACGAGAATACACAATGGTAAATATTCAAATTATTAATTGCTAGTTGATTGAAAAAAAAAAAAAGTTACTAATTGCTAATGATGGACGTAAAAATAAATTACATTAGCAAGCATATTGTAAAATAATTAAGCTAATAATTGCTAATGATGGATAAAAAAATTAACTATTGGGACAGAGGGATGGATTAATATAATCAAAATAATGACTAGACCACGATTAATCTAATTTATATGTCCCATTGGAAATCATGACTTTATAGTATCCTACCATATTTGATTTATTTTATACCACGAAAGTTACATTTGGTAGTAGTAACAACTTAGTCATTTAGTTGGTTTGATCAATAATTTATCATATAAAGGTTATAGATTTGGATATATTTTTGGTAGTAATTTGTAAAAATCTTATGATTATGTGCATAGCATTTTTATGTTGGTTACCTCTTTCTATATATTTTTAAGTAGAATAAAGGTATTATTGCTACAAGAAAAAATATATATATATAGTGACTGAAGTAGTAGATGCTAATGCAAAAGTTGTCATTAATTATATATATATTAGGTAATAAAAAATTATTATATTCAAATAAAATTTTTATCCATAATAGCAATAAGATTATTTTTAAATTGTTAATATTGATAATTGATGATACATTTATAGCAACGACTTCATGGGTATAAAATTTTTATGATAGATCATAGTGATAATGTTTATTATCAATAGATTGTTACTATATAAGTATATATATATATAACTAATTATCAATGGAGATGACTTGACATCTTCAATTTTTGTTATTGTTAAATTATATCATAACAAAATAAAAATTATTATTATTTAAAAAGTATCATCAGTGACATAACAAAAGTAATGATCACCTTATATATGCGTTGTAGACAAATTTTGCAATATCACTTTTTTATTATTATTAATTTATATTTTTTTATAATGTACTGAGATTTTTTTTTTTTTAACTTTTTAGTGGTGAATGTGAGTGGATTGTCAAGAAAAGGATGAAATTTGATTAATAGTTGTAAGAGAGAGAGAGAAAGAGAGACTACTATTTGATATTGACAATTAACATTAAAATTTTATTGGTATTTCAAAAAATTATTGGTACTCATGTTTTAAATTTCATATGTACACACACATGGATAGAACATTAGGCTGCAAAAGTTAAAAATTAAATACGGGATATGTCTTCAATTTTGAGAAAAAAGTAGTAATATTTGATTTTATCCAAAAAGAATTCAAGATTTTTATTTGTTATATGGAGTATTTTTAAAATTTTAATCTTCTTACTTATATATATATATATGTATAAAAAAATAAAATAAATAATTTTGCAGTGGCCCAATTGGATTTCACTTTATGGGCCAGGCTTAAATCCCGTCCATTGGGCCTGGAGACTAGCCCAACAATTTGAGTTTTTTAAACCATGGACTTCAATATTCTCACATCAAATTAAATTAATTCAACTCAATATTGACTTTTCCTATCCAAGGATGTGATTATGATTTATGAGTATCATTCTTATTGCGTGTGTGGGATTTAAATTACATAAACAAGAATACGATATGGTAAAAATTCAAGTTACTAGTTACTAATGATGAATTACACAAGCAAACATATGGTATGGTAAAATAATTAAGTTAATAATTGCTAATGATGGATAGAAAAATTAACTATTGGGACGGATTAATATAATTTAAATAATGGCTAGACCACGATTAATCTAATTTATATGTCCCATTGGAAACCATGACTTTATAGTATCCCACCATATTTGATTTATTTCATAACATGAAATTTTCATTGTCATGGTAGTAGTAGCAACTTAGTCATTAATTATGTGTATATATTGCATAGTTAATGCAAAAATACGTATATAAATTATCTGAGCTTAAACAACTACATATACTGCAAAAAATTAGAGTATCAGTTATGATCAATTTATAGTTATGTTAAAAATTCACAACTTTAGCTACGAAGTTGACTTAATCGAATTCGAAATAGATATTCTTCTAACTAATTTTTACCATGACCAATCTGTATATTATTGCACTTGCAACAAATATATCCCGAAATTGATAGTTAAAACATTTTTGTTATTTGTTAATTAGTTTTTCTATAGTTATAATTTATTATCATAGTTATAAAATTAATTTTATAATAATTTTTTTTGTAACAAATATTTAATTTTGCGATAGCGATATATAATGAGAATAATGAACTAATTAATGAATTAGGTTGTTTCTCGTCATGTGAGTCATAATCAACCTGTTGTTGGTCGCAGGCCGTTTATGCGTCACGGGCAACTTTAATTCATTAATTAAACTAATTATCGTGGCATCTAATCTATGATGATCATATCTGCATGCGCATTGATTAATAAAATTAAATATATAAATATTTAATAGTATAGTATTCTTGACTGCAAGATGCTTCAAAATTCAATGTACCGCCAAAATTAAAAAAATAAATATTGGATTAATGTGAAATCATCGTATTTGTTTAATTTATAAAACATTTTGGTATTGCTATATTCTTATGCTAGATTGCATATGATATGGCCCCATCTGTTTAAAATTACAAATTTTCTAAAGTATTGGGGAATAAAAAAAGAAAAAGTACAAAGGTCCAAGTTCGAACTCAAGTATGCAAAGGTGGTTGAAGTGCCCTTTCAAAATTTTTTCATTTACGTATTTTTTGGGGTTTTCTTTTGTAATTTTTTTTTTTTAAACAAGGAGTTCTTTTTTACATCTATAGCCAAAATACATATGGGTCTATGCAATTTATCCCAAAATGTAACCAAACATACGAAAAAATTTCCTTTCAAAATGTCAAATTAAAATTTTCAAAATACCATCTTCTATATTTCATTATTCTCAATTTTTTTCATTTTTCAATATATTATATATCATATATATTTTATTATTATTCTAACAATAAAAAAATCACTCAATTCCATTTTCACTCCAAAAAATAAACAAAAAGGCATTGATTTGATTTCTACGACAGAATTTGTCTCCTCCAAAAACATAAACAAACATACCTAATTTTCCCAAAATAATTTTCTTACTATTCCTAAAACATAAACAAATATACATTACATTCCTAACATATATTTCACATTCCCCAACCCCACTCCCAAAACACATAATTCATATCCAAACATTACCCAAAATTTTACTTTTCAGTCAAATTAAATCAAATCTTTCATTAAGTAAATTAAATAGACCGGGGGGGGGGGGGTAATATCTCTATATATATAAATATAACAACTTACAATATCAGAAATACAACTTTGCCGGTTAAGAATTTTAGATGTTTTTAATTGTTGCATAAAAATAATGATAAAAGGTTTAAAGGATCAACTTACGTTAAAATCATGTAATGATCAAATACTCTATACGTTTCCTGATACATGTTAAACGTGTACCTTGAGTCAAATACGTACACCTACTGTATCAATCGTAGGATAAGTATACATGAAAACATCATGACCTGCTATCAATGATAAATAATATAGGTACACTTTAATATAACTGTATAAATACTCTAAATAGCTAGTATAGTGATACAAATATGCTTTTGCAGCAATAACATCCTTTTTTCTTTATTTTTCAATTATTCTATCCTGCTAATATAAGTATTGAAACGTTTCACTATAATCATTTTGTAAATCTATAGTCCGACTGAATTAATTTCGAGTATACAATTATGACAAATTCAAATAAATTGTAAATAGTCAAGATCTGTAAAACGAACTTAGGTCATACACACAATTATTCATATGAGCAATTATAGGTTCAAGCTAGCTAAGAGTGTGCCCTCATAAACAGTTAAATTATTGGACAATTACTCAAGTAATAGGGCGTGGGCAGTTATACCTCTCTATGCAGAAGATAAAGTTTTGTATAAACCAGAAAACACATACTTTTGTTTGTACCAAAAACTCTAAATGATGGAGTACTCATAACCATAGCCTTTTCACATGGGAGACAATGCTCTATTGTTGTTTTTGGGTCTTTCCTCAATTACTACTTCTAAGCCTAAATGATGGCTTCAGGGCAACAACAGGTTTAGCATGCATGATAAGGTTAGTTGTGAGGATGAATTATGTGTTTTTTTTCAAAGTAAAAATGATGTCTGTACAGAATATGAGAGAATTATGTGACATTCTAATACTGTTCCATTAACTAAGGGTGAAAATCTTTAGGATGGATTTGCTTGAGGCTCTAAGAGGACAAGGCCCTCTTAGTAATCATCGTTAATTTAGTCAAAGGTTTATAAGATTGTATATACGAGATTTACATATTTGTGTCGAACGATGAAATAAAATATGAACGAAGAATTAAGAATATTGTGAGGTAAAATAGAATTTTTTTTGTTATAAAGAAAAACTAAGATCGTTCTCAAATAAATTTGAGTTTAGCATTAGAAGATTGAGCGTATTTGCAGGAGATTAACAATGTAGGTCTGTCACATTAAATTTTAATGTCTTCGACTCATGAGATAATACGTAGATAAAATAGATGTGTTTGTCTATTTTAATTAAATTTGTTACGATCAAAAGAAAAAAAATATAGATCTTGAAATATTCTTAATTGATAAATTTAAGTGGTTGGATAAGGATGTCTTTTTGGCTATTTTCCTTTATGACTTGGGTTTAAGTGTTTTAATTGACTACATTGATTGTGAATGGATAGAGCATCACATCACAAATATATTGTCAAATAATTCACGTGTAATTGTTAGATTTATTTTTTGACTCGTAATTAAAAGCCAGAGCAACTTAGAATCTATGGGTGGAAGAGACTTGTGAGTTCGAGATCGAATAACTACAAGAAAAACATCACATGAAAATTTAGACATGATCAAAAGACTATCTTGTGATAAGTATTTAATTAGGACAAATGAATAATTTGGTAATAATTTCTTATACATATAAACAAATCAATCTTTAATTTGAATTTCATTCGAAATAGTTGAAAAAGTCACAAAATCCTCTTAGGGCTAGTTTGATTGGATTTTTAAGTCATTTTATGATTATTTATTATGCGATAATTTGTGTGACTTTTTATCATTGTGGTACAATTTAACTCGTATAATAAATAAATCCATTAGGGATGGTAGATTAATATATCATGAAAAGTACACATATAAATACGGGCTTTTAGTATTCATGCGGGTTTGAGTGTTTATTATCACTCCAACTAAATAGATGATAAGGTGGGATAAAAACACTGTATCCCACCTTATCATTCCAACCAAACTAAGCCTAAAAAAATAATAAGTACTCAATGTACTTAATGATTTTTCTTTGAAAAGTTATATACAGGTCAATGGGTTTATACAAAATTGCACCATATCTGACATCAGTTTACCTGTTATATATATCCTGATTATGTTATGCTATTTCATAATCCGAGATTAGTTATAGATGATGAAAGGAAAAAAACCTAATTCAAATTAAAATTTAAAGTCAAAACATGAATATTAACTGATACTAATTAATATGTATTTTATGGCCTCTCTCCCACTTTGTATTGCCCACAGAAAGTTAGTCGATATCTAAAACAACTTTTCCTACTAAGTCCTAAATTGTGGCATAAATTAAATAACAAGCTGTTATGTATCAATTTGAATTTTTTATTTTATTCTATGTTTATTTTTGTTCTATTTTATAATATATGTTAAATGTATTAAATATTCTTTTATAAAAATATTTAACTAAAGGTCAAATATTCTTGTTAAATGTATATGAAGTTGGAGTAGAAAATAAAATAAAAGATTTAAAAAAATGATTAATTTAATATTCAGTATTCCAAAACTATTACCTTGAAAATCGAAAAAGGAAATGCTTTTTATTTGGTGCTTTCTTTTCCAATCAGTCATTATGTTAGTTGGTACTTGTATGCATAGTACATGTGACATGTTTATCCTATTTTTCAGTACTTTTTGTCTTCTTATTACTCTTATATAGGCTGCATTTCCTTCGTGTCAAAGGATAAATTTGCTGCCATTTGAAGGAAATGTTGACAACGTGGCAGGAATTCTGATAGATGTTTTGATGGATTCAATGTACTGATGTAGTTTTGTATATTCGGATCCAAGGGTCATTAATTGTCTCATGCCTTGACAAAAAATGAAAAAGGATAAAATGGTAAAGGGGCCAAAGTCCCCCTGAAGACTCCCCTTTTCAGGCCGTGATTGATGGCAAATTTGGGAATACATTTCCCAGATTTCTTAGTTCTCATTAGGGCTAGTTTGGTAAGATTTTTAAGTAATCTCATGATTATTTATCATGTGTAATTTGTGTGATTTTTTATCATTGTGGTATAGTTTGGTTGGAATGATAAATAAATCCATGGAAGGTGATATGTTAATTTAGCATAAGAGTTACACATATAAACACGAGCTTTTAGTATTCATGCAAGCCTGAGTGTTTATCGTCATTTCAACCAAACGAATGATAAGGTTAGATAAAAATATTATATCCCACATTATCATCCCAACCAAACTAGCTTATATAGTTTTGATTCACATAATTTCTAATTTTTTGGAGGAGCCATACATTGTCCTTCAAGACCTAAATTCCTTCTTCTCAAATGATTTTTATTACAATAGTATAAATTTCATATACAAAGCGTGGGGTTTGAAGTTTGAATCTAGCAGATAGTGTGCATCTATATAAATAAAAGACAAAACCTACATTCCTCGCTCACCCCCTTTTTTCCTTCTCTCCTCTCTTTCTCTCTCTCTCTCCACAGTTTTTGCATTTTTAACTTGGAAAAAAAAGTAGTCAAAAGCGCAGTAAGTTAAAATTACTATTAGAGGTGGTTTTCATGTCTTCTATTATTTGGATGATTTTGTTTTGATGAATTTTTTGGAACCCTAAACTAAAAGGTAAGTTAATATTTACTCACATAAACTCAAGACAAATTATTTTTCACCAAACATTTATGTTGAACAATTCACTATTCTAATCAATTTTTAAATATCCTCCATTTCTAGTACGTATTAGTCATTTTCCCCACAATTTTGAAAGTTAATCACTTTTACAAAAATAATAATAATAATAAAAAAAAATGTTACAAAACCGCGTCGGTCACACTCAATATTCAACCACTAGCCCATTAGAGAAATATCAAAATAGTGACACAAAAAGCAAGTCAATTTACTTGGCAAAATCACTTTAGACTTTATACATATTATTTAGAATTTAACTTTATATTTTATACGTGAAATTTATATCATTAAATTAAATGATCACTATATATATAATATATTTTACACACATACAAATAAGTCATTTGTTAAGTTCGAATTTTTAATCTCAAACTTGATATATATATAATATTTATGTGGTTGGGCAAATCCACTCGACACTCCACATACATATATACATATATATATATATATGTTGCCTAGAAACATTTCGACACCATACTATCAATCACACTCATTTCACACACTTCCAACATCCACACATCATAGGCCATGGACTGGTTCTCTTGGCTCTCAAGAACAGGCCTAGACCCAACCCTCGTCTACGAGTACGCCCTATCTTTCGTCCAAAATGAGCTTGAAGAAGACGACATATCCTATTTCAACCACGAATTCCTCCAAAGCATGGGGATCTCCATAGCCAAACACAGGCTAGAAATCCTCAAACTCGCCAAAAAATCAAAGGGCACAATCACCCCACGCCCCATCTCAAGAATCTTGATCGCCATCAAACGAACGAAGAGGTGTTTCTCCAAGTACCTCCGCCCATGGATCCGCCGCGAGGAAAATGCCCTGGCCATCGTGCCTCGCCGCAGTTACAGCGCAAGATGGAAGAATTCTATGGTCAAGAGGAACAAGAGGCTGATGGCGGCTGGAAAATTACAACAGAGCAGAGCGCCGCTGTTGCTCACAAATGGGAGCCCATTGATGTTCTTTCCTAGTTCGAGAATCAATAGTTTTTCGAGCCCTTTGATGAATGGGTTCGAAAGAGATCATGTTGATGTTAAAGGGGATGGAGATTGTGATGAGTATTGGTCCTCTGCAGTTGAAGAGATCAGGTGGGATACAATGTTCCAGAACTTGAAGCCAACTTGAAAAAGTTCTATTTCCTCTCCCTTTTTCCTCTTCTGCTCTGTGTTTGTTTCAATTTGAATGGTGAAAGATTGTTTTTTTAGGCTCTTCCACCAGAGTTCTTTGGGCTTGATTGGTTTTAGGAAACTTCTTTTGGGTTCCCCCCGCCCCTAAACAGTTTCAGTTTGTCATGGGATGTCTATTTTCAGAGAACTAATATTTGTACTTTGTATTGTTAGAAGAAGTATTTGTTTGGTACTATGTGAAAGAGAGAGAGAACTAATTACAGATCATGTATGAAGTTTAACAAATTTCATAGTAATATTGCGCTTACTCTTGTTGTGTAGTTTCATGTGACAAGACTATTTAAGAAGCTATGGCAATTATTATTATTTTTTAATAAAGTTTTTAATAATTTATGAGAATTATTTGTTATTATTATTAACCTATATAAGGCTTGTGGATGGACTCTAATTAGAACTGTCAATGAGTTAAAAATTCGCTTGAACTTTCAATCTCAGGCATACAAGTGCGAGAGTAATAACAAACTCAACACATAATTTTACAATGTAAATTTATTAACATTAACTATCAATACATAAAACTATATAAAATTTACTTAAAAAGCTGAGAATCCTAAAATTTCATACTAGAAAGTTTGTGCTTGTTTTGAGATTGTTAGTTGTTTTATTTGATTATTTAAATTTATTTTATCATTTATATTAAAAATAAAAAATACAAAAAAAAATTAGACAGGTTTGAATTCGACTTGAAGTTAGTATTTATCTTTCAAATCAAACCACTTAAATCTACATATAGACTGGTGAATACAGAAATCAAACCAAAGTTATGAAAACAAATAAGTGATGGGTGATTGTATACAGGGTACTTAACTTCTTGGTGACATTAAACTAGTCATTAAATTAGGCCAACTGTCCTTGGAAAATCCTTTCCTCAATGGTTACTTACGTGATTGAATCTACTTTTAATTTCTTGATAGGTAGAAATTGGAGTGGTTGGAAATGAGGAATGACCCACAAAATAACTTTTTCCCAGGCTCCAAGAATGAGTGATTCAAAGATTTCAAAAGAATCCCTTGGGCATCACTCCTATGAGAAATAGGGCATCTATTTTGCCCTATTTCTCGAGGAACATGACCTTAATTGGAGCAACACCATCTTTTCTCTTTTGTCACTCTCAAGTTCAATTCCCAACCCAAAGACCAATAATAACAGAACAAGCAATGAAATTGATTATTATCAAACCAACTGCAATTTTTCTCTTATTTTTCTCTTCGCCTTACCAGGGCGACTTAGGTCCAACACGAAGAAGGCCTCCTTTTGGAAGGGCCCGAGCCATCATCAGTTCAGAAGAATTAGAATTCTAACCTTATGTCATTGTATCAGGACTTAAAAGTAGGTATGGTCTCGAATAACAATTTTTATGGGGCATAGGCCTATCAAAAGATAACAGAGGCGTGCAAAGATTTCTTCACACCGGACGAAAATTGGCCATTGAGTGTAAAAGTAAACGGGAACTTGATTGCAAGGCCCACTAAAATTTCATCAAACCACATTCTACTTTTAATAGATCATAAATTATATTCAAAACAATCCCATTTTTTATCCAGTTTCGAAAATAGACCAAATATCTTGATCGACATAATTTGATAAAACAATTCAAAAGAAATAAATGTCGTTCATTTCTTCGTTCCCATTCCAATTTCACTATTTCTCTCTATGCTATCCTCCTCTCCTCTCTGCTTACATGTGGACAATTTTCAAATGTCGGAGATAGAATTTCATATGAAACCAAGCCACGGACTGGCTTATTTGGCCATAAAAAACTGGCATTGATTACACTCTTGTTACTTTTACTTAAAACGAGCTCAAAGAAGATGATATACATAGCCTATTTCAGCCATGAATTTCTCCGAATCATAGGCATTTTGGACTAGAGATTCTCAAGTCAGCAGGGTAAAAGACAGGCAGCAGAGTACATCCATATTTTGCAGTTCTTGTTTGCAATCAGAGCCAACCAACAACTATGTTGTTAAGCATATTCAAACATCTTTGCTTTATCATGATAATTCAGCTGTTTTTCTTGTGTTTCAGAATTTGAAGCCCACATGACTATGAACCTACCTTCCTATTACAGTGACCGGTTCTTGATTTCTTACAAGAATTATCTTGTTTATCTGGGATTTCGTCATCAGGTGGAAATTGGTCAGTCAGAAAATATATTTCATGTTTTTTCGAATGCACCCTTCAATTTACTATGAGAAGACAAATTTAAAAGAATTTGAGAATGTTGGTTCATCGAAAGAAAGAACATCATCATACTCATAACACAAGCACTCTTTCTCAAACTCCCAGAACACTGTGTTACTAAATTCTTACTAGAATGTAGCAAACTAGCTATGCAACAGATATAATACAGTAAGAATAGATAGCCAGAGCTCTGGCAAATTACTAAGAAAGTACCTGACTCTTGCTTGGAGCATCACACTATGTGATTCTTTCTCATAACACGAGTTCTCTTTCTCATACTTCCAGAATACTATGTTACTAAATTCTTACTGGAATGTAGCAAACTAGCAATACAACATACATAATACAGTAAGTATAGATAGCCTGATCTCTGCCAAATGACTGAGAAAGTACCTGACTCTTGCTTGGAGCATCACACTGTGTGATTCTTCGGACAGTGGATTCAATTTTGAGCCATCTAAACATACTCTCTTCAATATTATTAGGCAGATAGAAATTCAAGCTGGTTCCTCAACAACTGAGAAAACCACATCTCAGATAGCACCGAATAAATCTTGCATAGATGTAAAATCATGCAACTCTCCGAGGATGTAATAACTCAGGTCCAAAAATGATCCTAAAAGCCTTCTGCATTTAGTGACCAGAACTTTGAGATACACGGAATGAACCTCCAGCATAAAGCATTTGGTAAACAGGCCTTATTCTTATGGTAAGAATTATGCTCAAGAGAGTCCCCAAGCCACAAACGCCTGCCAAAATGAGGAACGTGAGCCTAAAGCAATTTGGGCCCATGCAGGAAGACCCGAGCTGCTTAGCGGCCTCCGAGTCATATATATGACCGGCCAGCAAACCCGAAAAGAGAAGTGCGCCAAGAGGATTTCCCAGCTGCATGAAGTTGAATATTATGCCAAAGTGTCTCAAGCCAAATAGTTCAGATGCGGTTGGAATCATTATACCGAACTGGACGCCATAGCAAATCCCGAGCAATGCCGTTGCAGCATAGAGAGTGCCGCTCAGGGCTGAAGCATATAGAAGAAATGTTAAGATCATGATTATTAGTGTCACGGTCATCCAGAATGTCCGAGGAATTGTTTTTGTCCTGAAAATAATGCAATAGTACAAATGCTTCATTAAATTGAACAATTTGGAGATTTTTAGAGCAATTTAATAGGCAATGTGAAAGAATAAGTATGAGATAGCATCCTTTGTACCTCACAAAGTGTTCTGAGACAACTCCGGCCCCAAGGCGACCCAAAAAGTTACAGAAACTGAACACGCTTAACAATATCGTACTATTGTCCACACCAAGTGAAACCCCAATTTGCGCCAAATTGTTAAGGACAGTTACCCCAGAACCAACTCCGAGAAAGTAAACAAACCATAGAAGCCAGAAGTCGGCCTTTACAACAGCTTCACGAAACTTGAAGTCCTCCCCTCTCCTTGGTTTTCTTTTTCCCTTAATTGCTCCTTCACCTACAGCGAGAAGTATATCCACTTCCGAGACACCTTCAGATTCATAAAAACTTCCAAGATATGTAGCTGATGAAGATGGGGTCAATAGAAGATCCGTTTGACTTGAATTGCCGTCTGAGCTGACTAAATCATCTCGCTGGCCAGGTTTCTTGCTCTTTGCAGGGAATAAAGTCATTTTTATGGGAATTGCTAGCGGAGCCATCAAAAGAACAACCATCACAGCAATAAATATATAGGAGATGGTGTGGCCAAGAGACAAGAAATCTTTTAGAATTGTTGTTGTGAGAAGATAAATGGCAAGGGCGAGACTAGCTGCTTGGGTGAAAAGAAAATGGCCATGCTCTGATGACTCTTCTCCAGAAGCTGGAGTACAGGGCCGGACAAAGTACATTGTCGCCAAACCTATGGCCGGGATTCCAAGGGTTAGGAGAAGCAAATGACTCGAAGCTGATTCATTAAGGACCATACTATAGACCTCTGTAAAAACAGCCGCACTCAAACCAACATAGCCTTTGAGTATTCCCGCAACAGTGCCCCTACTGAGAGGAAAATTCCTCATGTTGGTGACAAGAACTGCTGTCCCAAGCCAAGCGCTGCTGTTTGTGGCAATACATAGTGCCAACCACAACTGTCGCAGTTATAAAATAATTGGCAAGAATAAGTTCAGACTCATAGGAATGAAATGCCACTGTGAATAGAGATCAGTTTGCTGCATACGTCTATACATATCATATTCGAACATAATGGTAGCAAGAAATCATCAAGTAAAGAAACCAGGTACTCAACTTAAAAAGTATTATACCTAAAGGCAATATTTTCTATTCCCTTTGTCCGCTCGAGGAATATGGAGGAAGACAATTATAATCAGTTCATTCATATCAGAATAGGCTAAAGTACATATAACAAAGCTGTGGTCTTTCCTTGCTTAGACTCCCATTGTGGAATACAATTGTTTCCACCGAGCAAGAGTTACTAAGTGCCAAATAATGAAGTTTGCTATTGCAATATTTCTGAAACAGGTGTTGCTGCCTTCACTGCATCAATAAGAGAAAAGCATGTTTTTCTGAACAACCTCTGGTGTTGAAATTGAACACAAGAAGGACTTCTGCAGTAGTTAATGTTAGTATGTTTTCAATATCTAGCCTTATTTTCAATTTATTTTAGCTAATAGACATCATATATGCATACCATTCTTGTACTGTAACCCTTAACCCCTAGTCTTCAATACATTATCTAGATACATTGTACATTCTAACATGTTTTGACTTTAAGAATATATATATATAAAAAATAAAAAAGAACTAAATTCATTTTAACCCTTGTACTATAAAGTTTATATTAATTGCCCCTCTCTATTAGTAAAACTATTAAATACCTCTAATCTGAAAAAATACACAGTGATGGACAATACTCATCAATCAAATAAAAGGCTAAATTCCCTTTTGCCTATCTATAATATCCTATATAGCACAATAGCCGCCACCACAAAATGTTATTATTATGACCCCAAATTTAATTCAACACTAACTTTATTATAAATTAATCTTAAATTAAATTTAAAATTAAACGAATAGCCATGATTTCAAGAGAAGCCACACTTTTTAGGCACCATAAATGAAGAACTACAGGGGATTTAGTCCAAGCAGAAGTAACGCAGGCTGTATAGGCTTCAAAAGAGATCTCCAGCCAATTCAATTCAAACAATAGTCAATCAAACTTCATCACAATCATATGAAACAACTTCTTTCAAATCAACATATTCAACACCCTTAAATATGCTTTTACTACAAAACCACACAAGTCATGCTAGAATTCATATCCCCTTAAAGCAGAAATCCAATATCAAGAGCCAAATACAAAAGAGCAGTTAGAAATCAGATAAAAAAATCCAAACTTTGAGAAACAAAAGAAGAAATCAAAGAACTTACAACCAAATAAGGCAGTGATTGAACAGTCTTGCTAACAGCAAGCCACATAACCCCATAACCCAAGAAAGCAGCACAAACGCCGACAAGAAGAACAACCCAAGGAGGAAACTTATTGCAGGCTATCCCTGGAAGAATTCCCACATTCTCCCCAATATCATTGGCCACTCCAAGAATTGTCAGCTGCTGCTGATTGAAGCCCAGAACTGATTTCAATGAGGGCGAGTATAGAGGAAAAGTATATGCATTTCCTGCGGCTATTTGCACCCAAACTGCAGCCCCCAACCCCACCCATGGCGGCCTGCTTCCACCTTTTAGGACTACCATCAGATTTTCTTGGGGAATGGTTTGAAGAATCTAGGGAGTTTGTTCAAGAAAGTGTGGAAAGGGGCGTGCTTTAAAGTGGAAAATCTGCGAGAATCGTGCAGCAATTGGGTTATGACACGAGGATTTGTGATTAGGACATGTTTGGATCTAAGACGTGGTTAATGCGGTGTAATTTTTGAATAAATTGAATGTAATATTGTTAATTTATTTATAATTGTTGAAGCAAAAATGAATTTATTTTTTATCATTAATGATTAACAATGAATCAGTACATCGACACTTGGTCCATTTTTCTTCTTCTTGGAGGTACAAATTTTAATGCAGAATAGAAAGGTAATGCCGCGTTGGTACCAAAAAGACCATAAAATAATGTTCTCATGAATTAAATATATTATAATTTATCTTACACATAATTTAAAAATATAAATAAAAAAAACTACATAATTTATCTTCACATATAATGATAAGATCATTCAAATATATTAAAAGGACATAAAAATGATACTACAAAACAGTTGTCAAAACTCACATATAATTCTGACCTCAGAAAAAGGCTAGTAATATTTTACAATGAGGATGTCACCTCACACTTTCACTTTCTAATTGAATATACGATATGCACTGAATTGATATTTTTCTCTCGGATCCTTAAATTTAAAGATGGTATTTTAATTAGCCCAAAGTCCTAAATATTGATGGGCATATCCTATTTAATGGAATGAAATCTTATTTTTTGGATTTCTTTACTTATGAATGGCTTAAATTAAATCAAGTTAATTATAATCAGTTTTTCAACTTATAACCTCCTTTGCACATTACCCTCCAACTATTGTCGATGTGCAATTTTATTACCGAACTAGTTAAAATGTATGCCGACACTACATTTGCTCATTTTTTGTAGAATCCAATCAATGTGTATCCCAACGTGGGCTAAAGGAATCAGAATATTCTTGTTAGATTCCACCAAAAATGAGCAAATATAGTGTCGGTGCACATCTTAACTAGTTCAGGTTGTAAAATTGCATATCAACAACGGTTGAGGGATAGTGTACAAAGGAGGTCATAGGTTGAGAGTTGACTGCAATTAACCCAATTAAATCAACAAATCATTTATCCACACAACCTATTACTATAAATAGTTTAAGGATTTCAATTTATGAGGTACGTGCACTATATTCTTTTTAATTTTAATATCTTAACAATACTTATATAATGAATTTATGGATTTGAACATCATAGGGTTATTATTAGGATACATCCTAGCTCACGAGCCAGCTCGCAAATTTACAAATAAGAATTATTTAGCTCGAGTTCGACTCGAAACTTATACGAAATTGTTCGAGCTTAAACACTTTTTAAGTCAACTCACCAGGCTCACGATCTTACTCGATTCATTTGCATTCCTATCTATAACTTTCTAAACTTTATACAATCATTATATTTCAAATAACCTGTGCAAATACAAAATTATTTTTGATTCATTTCCTCTAACTATTTTTTTTTCAAATTTAAAAATATTAAAAACAGAAAATGTAAATGGAAGAATATCCGAACGTACTATTATTCAGCAGCCTTGTGAATAGTATATAGATCTGTACAACTTGTAACCATCAAATGAGAACAAAGGGAGTGTAAAGCATATGAAAATTAAGGTTAGGTAAAGTAAATAGTGAATTGGGGACAGGATTGGACGTTTAATAATTTGTTAGGAATGAATGTCATTTTCTCTATTTTACTAGCTGTCAGCTTATATTATTGATCTTAATCATTCATAAAATTATTTCTCAATAACTATTGCACTGTTCCACAGTAATTCACCAATCTGATTAATTCTCAATAATAGCGTTGAACACGCATTGATGGCATAGTTTGTGCCAGAGAGGCATGTCACGTTTGGATATGGTCTTGAATCAATAAATTAAAATAGTTAGGAGTAGGAGCGTTCATCGGATTGGATTTACTCAATAAACTCGATAATTTGAATCAAATCAATATAATTTGTTCGGATTGGATCAAGTATTCAAGTCTAATGGGTTAAAATTCGATCCAAATCAATTACAATTGAGTTGGACTCGAATTTCATTTTCATGTATACAAACTAACCCAACCCCACCCGACCAACTCGATTAAAATTAAAAAATGAATTTTTTATTTTTCTCCACTTTCGTTTTTTTAGTCAGTAGTCTCTTTGATATGTGTTGGAGTTTGGTAAATTTATTTTTGTCTTCTTCATATGTATTTAGATTTCTATCATTTGGTTGAAGAAATTGAAATTTTACAATTTAATTAGTACATAGTTTTCATACAGAAAAATGAGTAAAAAAAAGAAAAAAATTAAACATGTAGACATGATTATCCGATCCGAACCAAACCGACCTAATTTAGATTGATTTGGTTCGAGTTTGAAGATCCAATTTCATAAAATCCTTCCCAATCCAACTCGATCAAGTTTAATTGATTTGGATTGATCTTCTTGCAAACCCAACCAAACTCGTGAATACCCCTAGTTAGGAGTGTTTGTGGGTCGGATCAAACCAGACTTGAGAGAAAAATCAGACAAAATTGATCAAATTTAATTGGATTGAATCACCTGGAGTTTTGTGAAATTAGAATTTTCTCTTCTTCTTCTTATTTAAAAGCTCATATACCAAGTAAATTTTAAACTTTCGATGTCAAGAAGAAAATATATAAATATTTTTATATATATATAATATGAAAATATTATAATTTTTTATTTTTTATTAGAGTTCATCGAATTGGATATATAAATATGAAAATGGTACCAATTATAATCCATTTTTAATCAAATTTTATCTTATTAAACTTGATTCCCAAACTGACATAAATCAATAAAATTAATTTAGTTTCGGTTATTGAATTTGCCGAATAAATTCGATCCAATGAATGCCTTTAAAAGTTATAGTAGTGGGTGTCTAGTGATTTGTAGCCTAATGGCATCACTCTCTTATCATGTGGGAGCGTTCGAACTTGAATAGGTTCCTTTGTGCACCTTATATATGTATCTAATTGTGGAATTGTACTTTCATTTAATTAATTTGATAATTAAATTTCATTGACTTGTTGTATAGCCTAATTGTCATTAAATTCAATTTGCATTGATTTCTTTATCTTAGTATTATTTCATGTACGAGACTATTAAATGCAATTTAGCCTCTCGTCCAAAAAGTAAAAAACAAGAAAAGTTTGCTTGAAATCATGCTTAATTCATGTACGTTAACGAAGTCAACAAAATGCCTACCTCTCTAAATACAAATATTAAATAAAGTTTGATATGAAGTAAGATATATATACATATATATATTTAACTCTTACATTAAAATTAATAAAATGATCAAACATTTACATTAAAATTAATAAAATGATCAAACATTTCATAATTTGTGTATTTTTATGTGAACAGGATTGTTCTGACTTAATTTTTTGATGCATGATAAATCATAGTTCTCAATTAAAGAACACCACGTCCAATTGCTCGAAGTTAAATAAGCATATTTATTGGGATTCTTATACGAAATAACGATAAAATATTATAAGCATGACATCCGATAATACATATGTCCCAAAAGTTAATTTTTATCACAATGTATTTTTGTATATACATATCCAATATTTTTATAAAAGATTATCCTAAAACTAAAGATGTTAATGGAGTGGATTTTAATTCGAATTCGATTTGATTATTTAGAATTTTTAATCGATAAAAAATTCGACGGATATGATCCGATTAAAATGTTCTAATCCAAAATAAATGAAGCAAATATAGATATGGCTCGACCCAATCCATTAATAATTCGAATTCGAATATATTTAGTATTATACATATATATACACAGGGTCCTATAATAATGCCAATGTGGATATTTCGATAAAAGAAGTAATGACCGCCTATGCAATATATTAAATTAGGTTCTTTTCATCTAAATTATTAGATTTTGAGTTTATTTGCATCATAATTACATCACTTGTTTCTCTATTTTTGTAACAAAAATGCTGCTGCAAGAATAATTAGTAGGAGTTGAATGCAATAATATGGCAAAAATGCAATGCAAATCTCGATTTGATCAAAATGAATTTTTTTTTTTTTTTTGTAAAACTTTGAGTCTATAGTTAGTTGATTGAATAATCAATTATAACTATGTATTTATAATGCCAAATAAGTACTATTATCAGCAACGGAACCTAAAATATAATAATTTGGTGAATGAATGTGATTAAGTTAAATTTTATTGTTGCTTTTAAGTGATCAATAGACTTGAAAATTTATTCATTAATATATTGTGTATTTCTTTTGAGGATGATTGTTTTGAATTTGGATTCTACTAGATTTTTAGAAAAATAATAAATATATAATAATTTTTGAAATATTCAAATCTGAATTTTTTTGGATATCGGACTTTTATTTGGATCCGGATATGATTATATCAACTACAGATCCAACAAATCTTAAATCGAATTTGAATTTTATATATTACTTTTGAATTCAAACTTGAATCCAGCATAATACGATTCGAATTCGACCCATTGACAACCCTACCTAAAACCATGCTAACATGGATTAAGATAAATGGGGTCACAAAGGAAAGCCCAATTGACTATCCTAATGAGCTCACTCAGCCCCGCTCTTTTCATTAGGAATGTTTTTAGGTTCGACATTGTAATGTATGTAATTTTTTATTATTTTCAATGTTCTCTTTTACAAATACAAGCTTGAGTATCGAATAATTTTTGCTCGGAATCCTAATCGTTTATTATAGATTTTAGGATCAAGTTCTACTAAGTACCCAAGATGTGTGAGTTCAGATTAATTAAGAGTAAAATTACTCATGCCCACATGCATGTAAAAGTTCTAGGTAACATCTACGGTCTGGTACTATTTTAAGATTCATTTTCTTAGTACTACTGTGTCAATTTTCATTGCATGCAGTCTAATTCTTATATGAGCTCTTAATAAAACTAAGTTTAATAGTAGTAAGAGTGACCATTAAAAAAAATTGGAAAAAAAAAAACGAAAATTATGGGCCAACTAGGAATGTCAATGGGTCAAATTCGAATCGAATCATTAATAGATTCAAATCCAAATCTAATAATAATTTGTCATATTCGAATTCAATTCGAAATCCTATAGAATTTGCATTTAGTATTGCCATATTCGAACCCAAATAAAATCGAATATATGAAAAAATATACGAATATGAATACTTCCTATAGACATATAAATTTTGTCCAATTGAATAGTGACATGTATAAAATAATATGTTAGTTGTTATTCTAAAATTTTCTATTTATCTTGGAACTTATTAACTTTAATTCCAAAAGATAATTAGTTAATTTTAATTAATATTCTAGTATTTATTTTATGCTCAAATTAAATATTGATAAGTATCAAATATAAAGTGTCTATGTATATAGACCTCAAATCAAAGATATTTGATATTATATCTTAGTATTTGATATTATCTCTTCATACTTGATATTATCTCTTAATATTTGATAATATCTTATTAAAGAGATAGCCCTTAAAGAAGTTCAAGTCAATCTAAAAGTTTCCCATCAAGCATATATATAAAGAAGGTAACCAAAACTCATTCAACACAATACAAATTGCAGCAAGTAAGAGGAGCTTTGGAGGAGTACAGCATTTCTCTCAATCAAATTCAAGGAGATCCACGGCGTTCAAGGTATTTTTCGCGGAACTCATTATATTTTGGTGTCTGATTTGAGATTGAGATGTGGAGCCCTCAAAATGGCATTATTTTATTCAAATTAGATTCAAGAAGATCCACGACATTCAAAGTGTTTTTCACGAAGCTCATATATTTTGGTGTTTGGTTCGAGATTAAGGTGTGAAGCCCTCGAATTAGCATTATTTTCTTCAAATCAAATTTAAAGAAATCCACAGCGTTCAAGGCGTTATTCGGCGGAGCTCATTAGATTCAAGATCATATTTGAAAGGGAAGAATCAGAGAATTAGATTAGAGATTAAATCCACATTTGATAAATTTCAATTTTATTTCATTTGTATGATTTTTCTTGTATTGTAATTTTATTTATTGTAGATAAAGAAATTTGTGCTTACAAATTTTTGGCACGCCCGGTGGGACGATCTTTACCTCTCACCTCTTTCCTTCATCAAGATTGAAGTATTAAATGGCCGTCAACAAGAATGCTGCCATTGAAATTACTACCTCAAATACTGGAGCAAAAAGTGTTGGCGTTATCACAAGAAGTATATCCAAGAAGTTGCAATCATCTTTGGAGGTGGCTCCTTCACTTGTTATGGAAAAAGTATTATCGCATCTAATTGATATAAATGAAGATGGTGGAGACTCGAAGGAAGAATCTGCATCATCTATTCTCCACTCAACATCGAATTCCTCAAATGCGGCGACAGTGATGGTGACAAGTGTTACAACCTTGGAGGAACAAATTGTAAATTTGACAAAGGCTATTAAAGGACTCACGAAGCATGTCCAAGAGAGAGACTTTCAAATCTCCAAATTGATGAGCAAAATGGAAATTTTGATGCAAGATGCATGGTGGAGAAACAAATTGAGGCTTAGGGATGAAGACGAAACATCCATAAAGAAATAGTCAGCCAAAAATGAAAAGAGTGCAAATAAAGAACTACAAGTTTCCACTGATGGACTAGTTCCTATTAACCCATTGAAGGAGTTTATTATGGAGACTATCAAATACAAGCTTGATGGAAGTTCTAAGTTGTCTATGACTTACTCCAAGCCATATACTCAAAGGATTGACAACTTGAAGATGTCAATTGGTTACCAACCCCAGAGTTTCAACAATTTGGTGGCAAAGGCAACCTAAAGCAGCACGTGACTCATTTCATTGAGACTTGTAATAATGCTAGGACATATGAGATCATCTAGTCAAGCAATTTGTTTGATCATTAAAAGATAATTCTTTTTATTGATTTGGATGTTGGCTCCATTGATAGTTGGGGGCAACTGGAACGAGAGTTTCTCAATTATTTCTATAGCATTCAAAGGACAATCAGCATGATTGAATTCACCAGCTCTCGTTAGTGGAAAGAAGAACTTGTGATAGACCACATAAATTGCTAGAGAAATTTGAGCCTTAATTGCAAAGTTCAATTGTCGAAGGCTTTAGCAATTGAGATGTGTATCTAAGGAATGCATTGGAGTCTTTGCTACATACTTCAAGGAATTAAATCAAAAACTTTTGAAGATTTGGCAACTCGTGCATATAATATTGAAATAAGCATGAATTTTGATGAACAAAAAGACTCAAGTGATGCCGATCATGATGAAGATATTGGGGGCAATTAAATTTCATCTCCAAATTCCAAATGCTCCTTGATAAGAGTCTAAACTATCAATAATGCTCCCAGATAAGAGCATGAACTATCTAAAATTTTCAAGTCTTCAAATTCAAACTCAAGTTTTCAAGTCTTCAAATACAAACTCAAGTCTCCAAGACTTCAAGTCAAGGCTCAAGTCTCTAAGTCTCCAAGGCTCAAGTTTCAAAGTCTTCAAATTCAAAACTCAAGTCTGCAAATATCTAAATCCATGACTCAAGTCTTCAAATCTCAAATGCTTCTAGATACGAGCATAAACTATCAAAATATTCAAAGTCTCCCCATTGCTCCTTGATAAGAGCTTAAACTTTCAATAAGGCTTTTAGGTACGAGCATAAATTATCTAAATATTCAAATTCTCTCCATGTACTCCTTAATAAGAGTATAAACTATCTATTAAGTCAAATTCAAGTAAACTCCTTGGCATGAGTATAAATTGTCAATTAAATTCAAGTGAACTCCTTGACATGAGTATAAAATGTCTATTCAAGTTAAATATGTTCTTTGACACACGAGCCTAAACTGTATGTTACTTCTGGCCCCCATGAGTATAAATTGTGTACAACACCCCCTTCAAAAGGATAATTACTTTGAATTATGTTATGACTTGGTCCTTTCGTTGGACACCATAGCTTAAAGAATGCTTGGAGGATTTCTTGTCGTAGACATATTTGAAAAAATGGAGAGAGGAAAAGGAAAAAATCTCAAATACTTCAAGTCTTGCTTCTTTCGTAGATGATCGGCATATCTTTCACCAAGCCTTGAAGTGGGGGCATTTTTAGACATATTAATTTTGTTCAATTGAAGAGTGATACGTATAAAATAATATGCTAGGTATTAATTCAAAATTTTATATTTATCTTGAAACTTATTAAATTTTAATTTCAAAAGATAATTAGTTAATTTTAATTAATACTCTAGTATCTATTTTATGTTCAAATAAAATATTGATAAGTATCAAATATAAAGTGTCTATGCCTATGGATTAATCAAATCAAAGATATTTGACATTATCTCTTCATATTTGATATTATCTCTTAATATTTGATATTATCTCATCAAATAGATAACCCTCAAAGAAGTTCAAGTCAATCTAAAAGTCTCCCATCAAACATCTATATAAAGGAGGTGACCAAAACTCATTCAACACACAATACAAATTCCAGCAAGTAGGAGGAGTTTTGGAAGAGTCCAGCAATTCTCTCAATCAAATTCAAGAAAATCGATGGCGTTCAAAGCGTTCTTCACAAAATTCATCATATTTTGGCATTTGATTCGAGATTTATTCAAACTAAATTCAAGGATATTCACAACTTTCAAAGCGTTTTTCGAGTAGCTCATATGTTTTGGCATTTGATTCGTGATTAAAATGCGAAATCCTCGAATTAGAGTTACTTTCTTTAAATCAAATTTACGGAGATTCACGGTATTCAAGGCGTTCTTCGGCGGAGCCATTAGATTCAAGATCATATTTGAAAGGAAAGAATCAGAGAATTAGATTAGAGATTGAATCCACATTTGATAAATTTTAATTTTATTTCATTTGTACGATTTTTTTTGTCTTGTAATTTTATTTATTGCAGACAAATAAATTTGCACTTACAAATTTTTGGCACACTTGGTGGGACGATCTCTACCTCTCATCTTTTTTCTTCATCAAAATTGAAATATTAAATTGCTACCAACAAGAATGTTGCAATTGAAAATTACTACCTCAAATTCCTCAAATGCTGGACTAGTTCCCATTAACCCATTGAAGGAGTTTATCATGGAGACTATCAAATACAAGCTTGATGAAAGTTCTAAGTAGTCTGTGACTTACTCCAAGCCATATACTCAAATGATTGACAACTTGAAGATACCAATTGGTTACCAACCCCCAAAGTTTCAACAATTCAGTGGCAAGGGCAACCCAAAGCAGCACGTGCCTCATTTCATTAAGATTTGTAATGATGCTAGGACATGTGGAGATCATCTAGTCAAGCAATTTGTTAGATCATCAAAAGACAATGCTTTTGATTGACTTGGAGGCAGGATCCATTGATAGTTGGGGGCAACTAGAACAATAGTTTCTCAATTGTTTCTACAACACTCGAAGGACAATCAACATGATTGAACTCACCAACTCTCGTCAGTGGAAAGAAGAACTTGTGATTGACTACATAAATTGCTGGAGAAATTTGAGCCTTAATTGCAAAGATCAATTATCGAAGGCTTTAGCAATTGAGATGTGTATCCAAGGAATGCATTGGAGTTTTTGCTACATACTTCAAGGAATTAAACCAAAAACTTTTGAAGATTTGGCAACTCGTGCATATAATATTGAAATGAGCATGAATTTTGATGAACAAGAAGACTCAAGTGATGCCGATAATGATGAAGATATTGGGGGCTATTAATTTTCATTCCTAAATTTCAAATGCTCCTTGATAAGAGTCTAAATTGCCAATAATGCTCCCAAATAAGAGCATAAACTATGTAAAATTTTCAAGTCTTCAAATTCAAACTCAAGTTTTCAAGTCTTCAAATACAAACTCAAGTCTCCAAGTCTCTACAATCCATGACTCAAGTTTCCAAGACTTCAAGTGAAGGCTCAAGTCTCTAAGTCTCCAAGTCCAAGACTCAAATTTTTAAGTCTCCAAATTCAAGATTATGTCTCAAGTATTCAAGTCAAGGCTCAAGTTTCAAAATCTTCAAATTCAAAACTCAAGTCTGCAAATCTTTAAATCCATGACTCAAATCTTCAGTCTTCAAATTCAAGACTCAAGTCTCTAAATGTCCAAATTTAAGACTCAAGTCTTCTAGTTTTCAAATCAAAGACTCAAATCTTCAAGTCTTCAAGTCCAAATCTTAAGTCTTCAAATTCCAAATGCTCCTAGATACGAGCATAAACTATCTAAATATTCAAAGTCTCCCCCTGTGCTCCTTGAGAAGAGCTTAAACTTTCAATAAGGCTCTTAGGTACGAGCATGAACTATCTAAACATTCAAATTCTCTTCATGTACTCCTTGATGAGAGTGTAAACTATCTATTAGGTCAAATTCAAGTAAACTCCTTGGCATGAGTATAAATTGTCAATCAAATTCAAGTGAACTCCTTGACACGAGTATGAAATGTCTATTCAAATTAAATATGTTCTTTGACACACGAGCCTAAACTATATGTTACTCCTGGCCCGCTTGAATATAAATTGTGTACAGCACCCCCTTCAAAAGGATATTTACTTTGAATTATGTTACGACTTGATCCTTTCATTGGACACCATAGCTTAAGGAATGCTTGGAGGATTTCTTGTTGCAGACATATTTGAAAAAATGGAGAGAGAAAAAGGAAAAATTCTCCAATGCTTCAAGTCTTGTCTCTTTTGTAGATGATTGGCATATCTTTCGCCAAGCCTTGAAGTGGGATCATTTGTAGACATATTAATTTTGTCCAATTTGAGAGTGGCACGTATAAAATAATATGCTAGTTATCAATTCAAAATTTTATATTTATCTTGAAACTTATTAAATTTTAATTCCAAAAGATAATTAGTTAATTTTAATTAATACTCTAGTATCTATTTTATGCTCAAATCAATTATTGATAAGTATCAAAGATAAAGTGTCTATGCCTATAGACCAATCAAATCAAATATATTTGATACTATATCTTGATATTTGATACTATCTCTTCATACTTGATATTATCTCTTAATATTTGATATTATCTCATCAAAGAGATAAGTAAAAAAAGTTCAAATCAATCTAAAAGTCTCCCATCAAGCATCGATATAAAAGAGGTGACCAAAGCTCATTCAACACATAATACAAATTGCAGCAAGTAAGAGGAGCTTTGGAAAAGTCCAGTAATTCTCTCAATTAAATTCAAAAAGATCCACGGCGTTTTATTCAAGATTGAGGTGCGGAGCCCTCAAAATGGCGTTGTTTTATTCAAATTAAATTCAAGAAAATCCACGACGTTCAAAGCGTTATTCGCGAAGCTCATATATTTGGCATTTGATTTGAGAGTAAAGTGCTAAAACCCTCGAATTAGCATTATTTTCTTCAAATCAAATTTAAGGAAATCCACAGCGTTCAAGACGTTCTTTGCAGAGCCCATTAGATTCAAGATCATATTTGAAAGGGAAGAATCAGAGAATTAGATTAAAAATTGAATCCACATTTGATAAATTTTATTTTTATTTCATCTATACGATTTTTCTTGTCTTGTAATTTTATTTATTGCAGACAAAAAAATTTGTGCTTACACTCCCAATTCCCAAATCTTCATTTATTTGTTATTTTTCTAAAAACATAATAGAATTCAAATTTAAAACTTCCATACTTAAGAAAACACACACATGACCGATTAATGAATAAATTCTTAAGTCCATAAATCATTTAAAAATAATGATATTATATAAGTTAATCACATTTATTCAACAGATCATTATATTTTAGGTTGGGTTGCCGATAATAGTACTTATTTGACATTATAAATACATAAAAGTTATTCTTGATTCTTCAACAAACTAATGCAGACATAAAGTTATATAAACAAGAACTCATTTTAATCAAATCAAGATTTGCATTGCATTCTTACCATATTATGACATATGCTCCTATTCATTATTTTTTGTTATAAAATAGAGAAATAAATAATGCAATTATGATGTGGATAAGTTCAAAATCTAACAATTTATATGAAAATCACATGATTTGATACATTGCATATTAGCTCATTACTTCCTTCATCCACAACCCACTTTGGCATTGTTTTTAGGATCCTGTGTGTGTATATGTATAATACTTTATATTTTTAAATTCGAATTACTAATGGATCAGATTGAGCAAAATTCATTCGCTTTATGTATTTCGAATTATGAATTTTTTTAATCAATTCATATCTATTGATTTTTTATCGATTAAAATTCATAAATAATAAAAAATGATTTTATTTGAATTCGAATTAAAATTCGCTTGAATGTGAGTCCTAGGGCCAACATTTGAGCGCTAAGTAGCCCAGCCCAATTGTTGTAGTACTAAAAGCTACCCAATATTAATTCTGGGCCCCTAGTTGCAATTATCTGTCTTTAGTACTACAAGCTACCCAATATTAATTCTGGGCCCCATTTACAATCATCTGTCTTCAAACTCAAGTACTGAACCAAATGAGAGGCTGCAAACTTGCACTATATTACGTGGGACCACTGGACGGATCTCATAGTGATTTTTTTTTTTTTTTTTAACTTACATACATATTTAAAATTATTTTAATTTGAAGCTCAGACTCTAAAAAATATAAATGTTAAATTGATGTCCCAAGTCAATCGACGGTGACAACTTCGTGACAAGGTTAATATACCCAATGGTATAAGAATCAAAATGTTGACTATCTATAGCTATCGGAATATTATTGCAAAGTCCGCATTTCTATGAATATCTGCCTAGAAGGCTAGAATATTTTAGTGCCCGATTGGTTTTGTTTTCAAATGTCATTTTTATTTTATTATGAAAATAAAAATAAAAAATTATTAATTTCTCTCTTATTTTAATAGGTATTTTTATTATTAATATATTTTTCCAAACACATTCTTAGAGGCCGTTTGATTTTGTTTTTTGGAGGTATTTCATTTTTCAGTAAAAAAGAATAGTGAAAAATTAGCTATAAGTGTGAGTTTGAAAATAAAATATTATTTAAATATTTTGTTTAAAATGAAATGATTGTGTATGGTTGAAAATAAGTTATATTTGGATATTATAATATTTTTATATTAAAAGTCAGGCAAATGAGAGTAGGAAAAAATGAAATGTGAAAATGGAAAGAGAGTATAAGAATGTGTTTGAAAAATGTGTTGAGAATGAAATGTCTATGAAAATATGGGAGAAATTGATAGCTTTATAATTTTATTTTTAGGAGAAAATAAAAATGAATTTTGAAACAAAACATTCAAACAACATTTCATTTTTAAAAACACATTTATAACTAACTTTTTACTATTTTTCACATCAAAAAATGAAAATACCTTTAGAAAATAAATCCAAACCCCCCTAAATGTGTCAAAATATTGCGATTCTTTAAATCCTATCTGGTTTTAGACATAAAACATATATGATGTGATGTGATGTGATGGCTTTGCTTTTCTTTTTCTTTTTCTTTTTGTGTTTTTTCCCCTTCTTTTCTATTGATCTCATTGTTGATTTACATGTTTCTTCCCTTTTTTTCTTTTTTTTATTTAATTTAATATTAATTGTTTGCAAATACACATTTAAAATTCAATTTCTACAACCAAATTACTCACATTTTTAATTAAATAAATAATCAATACATGAAAAAAATAAAATTATATATAAAAAATGTTGAATAAAATTAAAAAGTAGATAAAATTAAATTAAATAAAAAACCAAGTAAGTGCATCAATGATTTAATTTTTTTATTTTAAATTAATAGAATTATATCAATTAATTCTATATTTTCAAAAAAAGCAGTCGATTTGACAATAAAAGTTAAATATTAGGAATTTGTACAAATGTTGTCTTTAACATAATTAATCCCCATGCTAAAATAGATCATATATTGCAACTTAATTGGTGTGAAATTTTTAGGCCAAAAGGCTTGGTATAATTGGTATAAAAATTCACTTTGACACTTGATCAAATTTAATTTGTAAGCAAAATAAATATTAAAATATTAATTAAAATAAACTATTTATTTTTAATATTAAATTTAATAAACTTCAAAATATAAATCTAAAAATTAAATCGCTAACTAGGATATTATTTTATATGTGTCAATTTTTAATTGCTCAAAAATTAATTAATTTATAATGTATTTGGTCATCACCAATATTAAATTTAAATTAATAGGGGAAAAAAAAAAAAAAAAAAGAAGAAGAAGAAGAGGACATGTGTCCATACAGGACCGGGTGCGGCATGAGGAGATATCAAATACCTGTGTCAGAATATTGACTTGTCCCAGTTGAGCCCTTATGGCAATAATTCAGTCTAATATTCGTTTGGCACGCGCTCCAAAATTTTTGTTAGATTCTGTTCACAATAAATAAGGAAAAAGGAGTAATGTCTAAATCGCAGCTCATGTGCCATTTTATTCTGAGGTAGAAATTGCAGATACCCTTAGGTGGATCTTGGGAAATCATCAACTGGTGCTGCTCCATTACAATTTTGACCTATATTCGGGTTTGGAGCGCCCCCCCCCCCCCCCAGCCCAAAAAAAAAATGGATACTGATTTTAGTATTTGAATTTCAAATTTTACACGTATAAATATAAGAAGGGATGTTCCTTAAGATTTTTCGAGGGAGAAAAATGAAAATATTTACGACAAACTTTTCAAGAGTTGTTTGTAGATTGTTATTCACTCAATCACTGTCAAATTTCCACCCTTAATCATTCTCACATATAAGGGTTTGATATATAGGGTTTGCTTCCCATATCGCATTTTTCGTATCAAGTTATATGAGTTTGAGACAATAGTTTTTAGTCGAAGGATTTGGTTAGGGTCATTTTGATCTTAAAATCTGAAATCATAAACATTAATAGAGTTTGCTCAATGAAATTTTTTAAATATTCAAGTTAATATTTAAAAGAAATGATATATAAATATTGAGAAAAAATTAGAAAAAAAGAATTATAATTGCATACTTGTAAAAATACCAAAATATGAAACATTTATAAATACTTGTTATTGAGCAAGTGAACTTTGGCTAACATGGTCCAATCTGAGTGAGCAATTCAAAAATAATATTAATCTAGTGAATATGATTTATTGAATTACAAACCAAGTTAGATTGAGTAATTTTGACCTCAGTAAAATAAAATAAAATAAACCGGTGATCCTAGAAATATTATCAAAATACTCTTTACACATTTAGAATTATTCAAGCAGGAAGCTAGGACCTGTTTGGTTTTATTTTCAAAGCCATTTTTCAGTTTGCATATATTTTCAAAAGTTGAAAATTTAGTTATGAAATGGAAATAAAAATTGAGATATATTTGAAAGAAATGTTAGAAAGTAATAATTATAGTAGGTATAAGGTTGAAAAGTAGATTGGTTTATATTTTTTTGTATATTTTAAAAGATTTATTTTTTTAATATATATATATTATTAATTTTAAAATGATAGTTGATATTTTATATCAAATCAAATTTGAGTTTGATTGATGTGAGAGTAAGATGATAAGGTAAATTTAAAAATAAAAATGAAAATGAAATAATAATAAAAAAAAAAGAATATTTTGAATGAAAGTGGCTAGAAAGTGATAGTCTTTATTTTTTATTTCAAAACAAGTATGAAAACATACCATAGAAATGTAACCAAACAGGCCGTTAGCCTTCAACCTAATTTCACTGAATCTAATCTTGTTTAATACTCAATTATCTTCCTGTCTAGTACCTTCACTAACGATCGACATCGTCATCATATACAATTCAATACCAGTATATATAATATACCATGTCTCAAACTTAAGCTAAACTAAACTTGATTTGTAAAATTTAAAATAACATATTGGTACATGTAAAGAGCTGACTTGACAGAATTGCCCCTACATAATAAAGAAATAGCTAAAAACGAGTGTCGGCCAATGTCAGGTCGCAACAACCCAGTGGGCAACACAAATAATGACTTGAGATTTGAGTCATTCAAACAAGACATGTGGAAAGATCTAAAAACATTCATACGATTATTATGTGATTGATCCATACAAAAGGCATTATTATAAATACTCATAATTCCATCTTCAAGTAGGTCCTACGTCATTTATTATTTGTCTTTTATATACAATTTGGATTTATATATTACTATATGAATTCTCTCAGTCGATTTAAGCATTTAAAGTTTATAGTTGGAACATTTCCAACATTCTTCTTATTCCTTCTCTCTACCTTAAGTTTTAGGTTATGCAATTCTACTTAATATACGAATTAGGAAAACATAAATATATTGAATTAAAATAAATCTTTTGGGCCATGTTGTGTCACATATAAAATTTTCTCCCAAATTCAAATCCTTTCATCCTACTAATACAAATTCAGACAACCTGTCAGACAACTTCAGAACCAGAATGAATAAACAAATCCAATCCCCAAACCAGCAATTGTTGTACCCCTCCCATGAGACAATGGCCCTTCCTCCACGTGCTTCCACCCAATTTTGATTTAATTCGTTCATTACCAGCAGCTGCGCCCACCCACTGGATTCAATTATTTTCCATATTTTGGTTACTTTATTTTAATTGCATTTGCCTAACATTTCCATTTTTTCCAAATTTGTATTCAGTCCCAAAGTCAAACTATTGTCCCCGTTTGGATTTATTTTATGAAGGTATTTTCATTTTTTGGTGAAAATAAATAATGAAAAATTAGTTATAAAAGTATTTTTGAAAATAAAATATTGTTTGGATGTTTTGTTTAGAATATAATGATTATATAGAGTTGAAAATGAATTGTATTTGAAAAATATAGTATTCTGTATTAAAAGTCGTACAAATATAAGTAGGAGAAAATGAAAAGTGAAAATGGAGAGAAAATGTAAGAGTTTGTTTGGAAGAATATTTTAAGAATGAAAATATATGTGAAAATAGAAAAAAAAATTGATGACTCTCTAGTTTTATTTTAAGCAAAAAATGAATTCAGTAGAAAATAAAAATGACTCCAAAAAATTAAAATAAAAAATAAACGGGCCCTAAATGGAAATACTAGGTGGTAGTAATGCTACTGATTAAAAGTCAACTGCTTTGTGGCTATAAAATTTGGCTTCGTACTGTCTACAATATCTCCTCACTTCTGCTTTTAGGCCGTTTGGTTTTATTTTCATTTTTATTTTTTATTTTTATTATTTTTAAAATTAAAAAAATTAGTTAATAAAAATAAGTTGAAAATAAAATTATATTTGGATAGATTATCGGAAAAGTAATGATTACATGGGTTTTAATAGGTTGTATGTGGAAATAGATAAAAATAATGGAACATTTAGAGAAGATATGTATGTTATTGGATAATGTATTTTTAAAATAAATATAAAAATGATGTTAAATAAATATATGTAAAAATCGATGTGTTTCATTATTGGAATAGTAAAAAAGGTGAAAATAAACTTTGAAAATGAAACCAAATAGGGCTTAGGCTTTCTATTTCTGGCCCATGGGAAAGGAAAACTGGTTTCCAGTTTTGGGAATATCTTATACCCAAACAAGGTCCTCTAATTTCCATCATATTTTCTACTTTTTGTTTTCTGAAAAAATATATGGTGTGGATCAATTTTCTAAGTAGGACCAATTCAAAAGATTAGGAAAGTATTTGGGCATAATTAATCATTCAAATTCAATTTTGGGCGAAAAAATTAAACTAATAGTAAGCTACTTATTTTAAAATATAAGCTATAACTTGTCAAAATAGAAAGGTGGAAAGGTAAAAAATTATTTATTTTATATTGGAAATTAAAAATTAGATACAAGATATATAACAATATAAAAAGGAGAAAAAAAAAAAGATTAATCATCAATTCCATCTCTGCGTCAAGATCACAATAAGAAGTTCTAGTAAGAAAAGATATCTCGGAGTCGGAGATAGATAAACAATTGTGTTGAATTTATTTTTTTGTAATTAAAATTTTCTTAAACCGGCATAACATAAGGTAAATATGTAAGACATAATTCAACCCAAAGTTCATAAACCCATGGTATCAAAGTACTATATAATTAATTGATTCTTAATACTTGTTTAAGTCATGAGATTAATGATCAAATAATTCCTGCAATTTCACAATTAATTTCTAAATCTTCTTCTTCTCCTCCCACAAATCAATTAATAACTTTAATGGGATAGTAATATCAAAATGTAAAATGAAGAGGGACCCAGCCAGAATATATATAAGATAAAACTTTATAGAGCCCCCCTCCCATCACGAATTTCTAAGATTGAGTCTGCACCAACTATCATACCAAATCTGTTAAGAAAATGTCTTAACAATATTGGGTCAAAATAATAGGCGTTATGAATCATGTCTCATTAATAGTATTAATTTAGTTCATTTTTATTTTATTAGAAAATAAATCAAATTAATAGAAGTCCATATATTAAAATTCCAACAAAATATTGTCTAATTGTTCAATGGCATTATTCTTCTTAGTTTTGGAAAACATTCTTGGTGGAACAAATGTGGAACTCACATTTTTGGTACATTCCCAGGGTGGAGGAGATCTCTTGAAAAATATCTAGTAAGTTAAAAAGATTAAACACAATTAAAATGCGTAATGGCCTCGATCGAAATTCTTTTACTTTGGGGAAAAATTTATGATCCCTTAAATAATTATTTAACACATACATATGCATAAGAATTCATTAATATTCAAACTTCGAACCTCATCTGTAAATGTATGAGAGCGATACCATTTGACCAATTGACTACTTTACTAGATATAAAATATACAGTTTCACATAATGATACAATTATAAGAAAAACATTATCGTTGGTTAGCGCTTTCGAAATAGCTACAACTGTTTATATAAATTAATGCTAACCATTATATTTGTCTAATCTACATTTTTTAAACAAATATATTGTCCAATGCAAATCATTATGATAGATGCACTTGTCCATCATTATAATAGAGAGCAAAATTGTCTTTAAGCGAAAACCACACTCTTTCTTCAACTTATCCTTAATAGTTATTAGCCTGTCAAAATCTTTCATGTAAATTTCTTTTGCTTATTTATATTTTTTATTCTGCTTAAATTTTTTTTAAGGCAAATATAATATTTATCAGTCTACCCAACTCATTTAATTAAAATCACATATCTTCCTTCATACTTTACCCACCGGATACAACTTTAGTTGTCAGTAAAACTTGTTCAAATAATATATTGCCGTTCAGTGGCATACAGCCCAATGACATTAGTCTCCTTTATTATGTGAGAATTCTTGAGTTCAAGCCTGAATGAGCTCTTTTGTGCACTTTATGTCCATATGATTGTGTAGTGTATAATTTAATTTACTTGATTTGAAAATATGATAATATTAATTTGTAATATTCTATAAATATATATATATATATTTGATTTACGATTTAAATCCCACAAACATAGAGTTGTTTGTCTTACTCTAAATTAATATAATCATCGTTAGCGTATTATTGATTAAAAAGTAATTATAATATTTTGAATTATTTGTTAATATCTGTGATTATTTTTGATATAATACAGTTTCAATTAAATAATAAAAAAAAGGGTGCTAAATTGTATCTGAAATAAAAAATGGAAGAGTGAGTTATTTAATTAATCCCAATATAGGTCCCATTTTGATTTTCTCTGCACTGTCTAAGATTCAATTTAACTCAATTCAACACACTGATTTGTATATCATTAAAAGGTAAGAAAAGTAATATTGTTGATTGGTATAAGAAAGTATGTCCAAAATAAATTTTCAACTTGTTTACAACAAGAAAGGCAGAAAGAAATGCACTAGTATGTTTAAATTCATTTTTAGATATTCCTTTTCTGAAAATATTTTTAAAAAGTATTTTCTACACACATGTACACTTAAAATTTATTAAAATTTAAAATTTAAATTTCATAGATAAATGAGAAACTCTCATTTAAATGCAGACAATTTTTCTTTAAATGGAAAAAAAAAAAAAAAGACAAACAAAGACTACCTAAAGAGAAAGTTTATGTTGGTTTTTAATTTTTTAAGATATTAAAAAAAATAAAAAAACAAATATAACTTTTCCAATTTTTTAAATTACTCAGAATATCATCAAAATATTTGAAAATATCCTTCTTCTATTATTCTTTAAAACATACATAATCATTATATGTATACACGTACGATCTCACTTACATTTATGCATATATAAAAATAATGATATAAAATTCATTTGAACTTTTCAATTCAAAAATGCAGATCTCACACATACGAAAAAGGATATTCTTGAAAGTCACACAGAAAAAGGGAAGCGAATTAGACAAAATAAAAAAGCAATTAAAAAAAAAAAAGTGATTTGGAAAAAGGACAAACAAAAAAAAGAAAAAGAAAAATGAAGTGGCTGAAACAAATTTTTTTTGTCAATAACCTCAAACCAATCAATTAGACATTAATTACATGTTCATCACATTGCCAAGTGACCTGTGACTCAATGGCATAAATCTCCCATATAATATGAGAGTTTAAGAATTTGAGATCCAACGAACTCCTAATACATATACGTGTGTATAAATAAAAAAAATTACATGTTCGTCACATTTACCAAACAAAAAGATATTTATTTGTCATCTACATATTACAATCCAATTTATCTCATCTCAAAATAAAACCAAACACATCATTATATTCCAGAATAATTTTTAATCAATTCACAAAATAAAACCAAACATCCATCACACTCTTCCAACTTACCCTTCAAAATATTTTTTCTCAAATCACTCAAAAGTAAAACCAAATATTTGACAAAATCTTATTCAAAGATGCATTTATTTTCTTACTAATTCTGTTAATTTTGACCGAATTTTGCCCAATGATGGAAAATTCTTGTAATTCTAAGTCAATAGACTCTGATGAAAATATAGTCATTACAATGCTTGTTCTGCTTTTTTCTCTTTTTATTCATTTCCTTTCTTTTGATAGGCTATTGCCTCCTATTTTCCTTCAAAATATGAAATATTCTCTTCTCCTTACGTAAATTTCCATCATAATTCATAGATATGACCAATTTTCCCGTTTGGTTTTATTTCCACACCACGTTTTTCATTTTTCACTATTCTAAAAATAAAAATAATCACTTTTTCAAAATTTTCACCCAATAAAATTTTTGTTTTCAAAATATATTCTTCAATAATTTAAATATATTCTCTCTTTATTTTATTATTTATATTTCTCTCCACCTAAAATCTATTAAAATCAATATAAAAAAATATATATATATATATAATTATTACATTCCCAATATTTCATCCAAATATATTTTTATTTCAACATCACATCACATAACTAATTCTCATTATTTTAAAATTGATACAAATGAAAATTAAAAATAAAAATAAAACCAAACAGCCCCTCCACCATGTTCCAGGCCTTATATGCTATCAATACAAATTTTACATAAAGAAGGAAGAAAGTAACTAAAAATAAAGAAAAGAAAATATATTATATATCTCCACCTCTTAGTTTGATCTTCTATTTTATTTTGTACTTTATCTCTTATTTTAAATTATTAAATACATATTAAGTGTATTTAATTTTAAAATAATTATTTTTTAAAAAAATATTTGTTACACTTATATGTATCAATAAAATGAAATAAAAATAAAATTCAAAATAAAATAAAAGATCTCAAAACTTTAATAAAGAATCCCGAAACTCCACCTCCAAGATTCAAAAAATAAACCATAGTTTACATCATCCACAAATTCCACATGAAGTGCCAAATTTTACCAATTTCCCATTTCCAAAAAATGGCAAAACCCAAGCCACACATTCACACCAAAAAGAGAGTAAAAAATCAAAAGAATCAGAAATCAAAATTTCTATTCAAAGATAAGTAGCTCCTAAATTAAATTTGAATTTAATTAAACTAATTTCAAATTTAATATTCATTTGTATATAATCTAGTATTTTCACAAATATCTGCTATTTATCATTCTTATACACTACCATATGAACCTCACCGCTAATATTATTAAAAAATGAAAAAAGAAGGAACAAAAATTGAAAACCACTTTTAGAGTTCTTTTACTACAGCAGAACTCATTAAAATGGAGGTTTTCTGGAATCTATAAATTTCCCCGGCCGAAAAAATAGCCTAAACCGCCGAGTCACACTCAGGGAGCCAACTCACCGAGTCCATCCTGTACACGAACAAAGGGCAGAAGAGTTTATGCCTACCGAATTCACTATCGGTCTTCAGCTTTGGACATTACTGAGAGCCGGCTCGGGCGCGGCTGGAAATAGTCTCGGCGACGCAAGCTATGCGAAGAAGGCCGAATTAACGCAGCCAGAGCTCTCTTCACCAAATCACCTTCCACCGTTCCGATTCGAACCAAAGAGTTCGTCATAGCCGATCGCCGCATATTCAACTGATGACTCGAGCGGTACGACTGCGTTTGGTTACCAGAACCAAACCCTGGGAGCACGCTGCTCTTGTGGAGGCTGCACCGGAAGGACCCTGGGTGCGTTGTAGGGGAACACATGCACGTCTTCTTCGGCGCCGAATTCAACGAGCGGTGAGTCTGGCTCTGATGGTGTGAGGCGATTGGATGTCTTCTAGAAGCGGAAAATCGGACGGAGGAGGATGGGGAAACGGATCTGCCGAGACTGACCCGGGTAGGACTGGTGGAGCGAGTCGATTTTGGGTCGGATCGAGATTGGTATTGAGACTGAGAAGCGAAGGTAGAGGCGGAGGTTGATGACGTAGAAATTGAAGAAGGGCAAAAACGACCAGATGGAGATAGAGAACGTTGGAAGTGGCTTTGGAAAGTTGTACCTTGTGAGGATCTATTTTTTGCTAATGCCCCCATTTGTTGTACTCTCAAGTTTCAACTGTACGTAGATTTTTCAAATTTCTAAAGAGAAAATAAAAACTGTTTTTGGACTGATGAGAGTTTTGAGAGTGCCGCTTGGCTCTCTATTTTGGCAAACCTAAGAAAAACTGAAGCAAGGCTTATATAGAGGGGGTAGACGATGGCTATCTCGTGAATAAGCGCAATATCGGGGGTATTTCAGGAAAATCAGAGTGGACAAGCCCGTTGGTTACCATAAGAAGGGATCTGGTTAGGATTTTCCTATGGGTATCCGAAGCAAAGCGATGGGCTGTAGGTAAAACACATCTATCACAGTCTTCAAGCGCGTCGTAGCCACGCCTTTTACAATATAATGCCAAAATTTGAAAATTTCTAAAATATTATTACAATATGTAATTTCATAATTTTTGCAATATAATGATGTTTACTCCCTTTTAAAATTTTTTAACTCTTGAGCTAAGAATATATACTGATTTTAATTAATCTAAATATATGATTTCACCATATAAAAATTAATATTTAAAAATTAATATATTATAGTCCCACCAACGTTTTTTTTTTTTACGAAAAAGTGTCTCACTGGTTAAAAAATTAGAACCACTTATAATTTGATTAAAACTATCAATTTTTTTTTTTTTTTTTGGGAGGTAGTAGTAGGATAATATTTTTTATAATATAAATTCAATAAATAAATAGATATTTCACACTCACATTGGATATTGACATTATTTTTAGGACTGTTTTTGGGTGAGGATCACATACAGGATGAGGTTGTGGTTAATGGCGCGTGACGAAATTGCTTAGGCGCCGAATTTGGCGCCAGATGTCACTAGATTTTTTGGGTCCGATTTTAATAATCTGACACGTACTATGATTTTGTGTGCGTGTGTGCGCTGTTGCCCTAATTAGCTGGGGATAACACAAAACTGCCGCTTTTTTGGTTTTCAAGTAAATAAATTATTACAATACAGTATACGTGGGTGATGGGTCACCCTTGTTCGACCAAATTATTTCTAGAATTCACTTAGGAAAATTTGGCAATAGAAGTTAATTTAAGGGAAGTTTCCTCTAGATTTTATCGCATCTTTTCTTACCAAATTTTTTGGTATATATTTGAGCAACTGGTGGGTATTTTACTTACCATATTTATCAACCCCCACCCAACCCAAAAATAAAAAATAAAAAATAAAAAAATAAATAGAAAGAAATAAATTGTTATGTGGTCTGGGTTCACAGCATCTTCTTCACCATCCATGTATTTATTTAGGGAATATTTGGTTATCTGTTTGTGTGATTTTATTATGTGTTTTGAGAGAATTAATTATTAGAAAATGTAAAAGTTGTGTTTTAGTATGTTTGTTTATATTTTGGGGGAGACATTTTTTACAGTACCAGTCAAATTAATACATTTTTATTGAATTTCTTTGGATGAAAATAGAATTGAATGATTTTTTAATGTTAAAATAATCATAAAATATATAATATTTATATATAATAAATGTATGTATATATTAAAAAATATGTATTTTTAAGAAAAAATGAGGATTTATTTAGTTATATTTTTTCAAAATAATGTTATTTTGAAAAAACATAACCAAACATTCCCTTATTATTATTGTTATTATTATTATTTTCTTTTTTGCGGTCCGTGCAAGATTTAAACTGGAGGGAATATAAGCAATATTGATGCAATTAGGCAACAAATAAAATTTCTAGAATTTTAGTCATGATCGGGAAGAGTATCTTGAGATCATAATTGTGTAATTTTTTACTAAATTTTGAAAATTTATAGTATATTAATTTATAATTTTATCTTGATAAAATTTATTTATTTATTATAACTAAAAAATTATTTTATATTTATTCAGAATTGAAGCACAACAACAACAAATAAACTTCCTCATTTTTAGTCAACACCTCGTAAAACACTCTAACCAAGGGTATGTTTGGTAACGTTTTGTGAAAACATTTTTAACTCTCCAAAAAAGTAATTCATGTTATTTTTATGTATAATTTTGAAAAAGTTTACTTTCCACAGAGTTGAAGGATATGCTCTAGATCCGCACTATTAATATATAATCTGAAAATAAATACATTTGAAGTTATAAACAAACTCTAATATTTGAAAATCCTAATACGTGATATTTCTTTCTATTTTACACTTTTGTCATCTTTAAATTAAAAATTTGTCCTTTCTCTTATTAAAAATGTCTTTTGCCCAATTGTACTTCTTTATCTATATGTGTAATAAAAAAAAATTATATTTTTTATAATTTAGAATTTTCTCCCCCACAAATAAAAATTCTTGCTTCTCCCTGATTACAACTATAGTGTCAACTATAATCAAGCATTCTTAATAATTATACCCTTTAATTCTATGATAAGTAGCAATCATGTCAAAGTACTTGTGAAGAAAACGCCATCAAGCAACATCATCAAGAGTGTTACTTCTAATACAAATTTAAATGGATGATACCATCAAACAACTAGTAAATTAATTTGAAAGCAAGTCTTTTCAAAAAGTCCATAATAATTAATTATTTTTTTATTATAAATTACAAAAAAAAAAGCAATGATAAACTATAACAACCTCTTAAACGTTATTATAAAAGTTACTTTATACTGTAATATATTCAGATTCAATTAATATATAGCTACTTGATGAGGATCCGAATTGTAATACAGGTACTCTGATTCCAACCTATATTGGGTTTAACCCCAAAGGTGGATATCTTCCGTTGATGATGTTTGAGAATCCTGCAATCAAGGCAAACGTTAGGCTAGCCGAGTGGCCCTCGGCTTAGGCCCTCCGACGCTCAAGTCAGTATCTGAAGTATTTTGCAATGGAGTCAGGTAGTTTCAGAGTCTATTGGTGCATACCTTGTGAGGCAAGACAGAGGAGTTTTTATATTCTTCCCCTTATAGGAAATGACGGGTAAGCCCTTGGCTTACCCTTGGGGTCTTCAGCCTCCTCAAAGGGGCAATTAGTCTATTCCCTCATTTGAATTTTGCCAGTTAGATGTCCTTTCAAGCTACAGGACGGGACGATATACGGTGTGGCGCCTGCCGCGTCAGACAGCGAGGGGATGGCATGCGCCATTAATGCGATGGCGTGGTGCCAGTCAACGCATTTAATGCGGTGGCAGAGTACTGTGCAGAATTCGACCTCCCATCGGCCTGATAGGGGTCGAATATGGTCGATATTATCCGAGGGCTCCGAGGCGCCCGCCTGGGCCTGGGGGAGACTGGTCAAACCTAGTCGACGTGTCCCACGGGACTTGGGCTGTTGTCTGAACGTTGGGCCTTTGGGGCCACCGCCTGGTCAAACGGGGTCGGCGTGGCTCCCGAGCCCTGGGCCGTTGTCTGAAACGTTGGGCCCTTTTGGCCACCCTATATCACTACTATTTACCAAAAGACTTCATTATTATTTATTTCAATAAATATTATTTTAAACTAAAATGTATACGTATAATATTAATTTATATGATCAATTTAACTTCCACCTAAATAGTATTCATGCTTTAATTTCATTTTTCATCTAGGGATGGTGGTTGTAATGGACCACCAATAGACCACCTATCCTTGCCTTATTTTCAATGCATGTGGTACCATTTTCATTATATTTCCTTTATCATTTTGAAATCTAATTAGCTTTATTATATATATATATATATAGATAGATAAATATAAAGTGCAACAAATCAAAGAAAGGGAAAGGTGGAAGGAATATTTGAATTACTTTAAGATATCTCTTTTGGAGCCTATCTTTTGATTCTTCACTTTTACTCCATTATATTGTTGCATCACGACAATTAATTGGTATGTGGCAAGTTATCTTTAGGATAGACACTAGAGAGGCAATGAAAAGGACATCTGAGTAGAAGTCTTCTGCATTAAGATAATCCACACTTCATTTTCACATTTTTACTATTTCAAAAATAAAACACATCACTTTTTATACATTTTCATCCAATATCATTTTTATTTTCATTTTCAAAACATATTCTCTAATAATCTATATATTTTTATCTCTATTTCATTATTTATATATATTTCTCCATCTACAACCTATTAAAACCAACATAATCATTACTTTTTTAACAATATATCTAAATACAAATTTATTTTCAACTCATTTCTACTAACTAATTTTTTAAATTTTAGAAATAATGAAAATAAAAAATAAAAATAAAAATAAAACCAAACAGGCCCTAAATGGAAGCTGCACAAAGAAAGAGAAGATAAGTACATGTAATTATTTTTATCTAGAGATTTTCAAATTTCAAGAAAGACATTTGACGTTATAAAAAATTAGGATATTAATTACAATCAATTCATAGCTGATGGTAAAAATTCATAAATTTAACTATGAAATTATCTTAATCAAATTTGAATTTGATGCTCTCCTAATTAATCCTCCTCACAACTAATCTATAGCTGATGATCATTTTATATATATATATATATATTTATACATAATACATAACTAATTTTTTATGTTTTGAACATATAATGCTACAAATTGATAATCAATAATTTTTTTAATTATAATTTAAAAAATTATATTTGTTATGAAAATTCGTAGCTATAATTTGTAGTTATAACTACAAAATTAATTTTGTAGCAACTTTTCTACAACAGATATTTAGTTTTTTGGTATTATGATTGACATTAATTTGGTCGAATTATAGTCCAATTTATGACTTATTGACAAAATTTAATTTCCAGAAAGTGTGATGCGTACGATAGATCATACACCTCTTTTATTGTTTATTTTGAGTTATCTCCGAGCAATGATTGATGCTCATTGAAATTTTCAATACTGTTAATTTATAGTTCGAATGGAAAATAATCTTGGAGAGAGTAAAATTTGTAATTAATGAATTAGAGAGGCATTGGGCTTTCCAACTAAACAATTGACACTAAACTCGCCAATATCATGATTTTATGTGATTTCGTGATTTTCTTTCAGGGTTAAAATCTTTTTATTCATGTGAAATGTTAAATAGGCGATTTATTTCTCTATGATAAAGAAAAAAAAATTGAAACGCTTTCTTATATTTTTAAAACTAGCATGTATCCCGTGTTATGCACGGATGGAATTAATTATTATTCAAAACATAATATATTAATATTATTTTTATTTTATGTAAAAGTAAGTTTAATACGTGATTTTTTTTAAATTAGATAAATAATATCAAAATTAAAGAGTTTTTCCCACCAATATTAATATCAATAAAAAGCGATGAAAACTTAAGCTCCTCACAGTATTATCAATTTAAAAAAATACGATGTAAAAATGCAATGATTCTTATTTTTTTCCATAACCCAAGACAACTTAGTCAATTTAAAATAAATTGAACAAAATAATAAAAAGTATAACACCTGCAAAGATATGAAAGAATGATAAACAATACTAATAATATAAAAACTTATTGCACAATTTTAAAAAAAATCTCAAACAAAAGGTGAATACATTTGGGACTATTTTGAGTTTGAACACCAAATTTTATACATATAAGTGCAAGGATAATGCTATCTGGCCAAATGAATAGTTGCAAATTTTTATACAATTAGCTTGAAAGTTTTGATATCATATTTTAAAAAGGCTAAGCCAAGTGGAACACTACATTAACAGAAGAAAATGTTCATCAAGAGTATTAGAAACCACATTTTGAAATACTAAATATAGCAAAAATTTAATCACATTTTGAGATATTACTGATAAAACAAAAGTAACATTATGTTAACTTTTTCAAATATTACAAATATTCAATTAATAAAAACAAAAATCACATTACATAAGTTATGAGTTTTCTTTTAAAGTAGAAATTAAGACATGATTCATCTTTATCTTTGATTCCTTCATCACTTGTGAGATTCTACATCCGAAATTGATCGCCTTTCAATATGCTTTGAGACATTCTCAACTTGAAATTGCATTATGATAAAAAAATTCTCTGTGTTCCAAATAATTATTGAAAGTTGACTAACAATAAATAATAATTTTTTTCACATGTTATTTACCTCCATTTCCCAACTTGATCGTATCATCGTCATATTAATATCATGATTTCTATTACTGTTTCATCAAAAATCATCCATGTCCAAACCTCCTGATCATTCATATAAAAATGGTAAAATAAATTAGTGATCAATATTTCTTATGATTCTTAAAATATTAAGTTTGTAGCAATACTCTAGTGGGGGGAGGGGGGGCAAGAAATACATTTATATGATTCGATATATTTTATACTTGAAATGAACATGAAGAAAATACTACCTAAATCCTTACAAATAAGTCAAAAAAGAATCATTTTTTGATGCAAATTTTCTTGCTCACCCATTTCCTGTGTCTAGCTCATTTGCTATACTCTGCCATATTAACATAGAGAACAACAGGTTTTCAACAATAAAAAAAATAAGATAATTATGTTTAATTTTATATATGAAATCAAAAATTCAATAGATATCAAATTCCAGCAGAAAATGAATTTATTGTGGAAAAATTTATTGATTTCTCCTCCTTTCATATTTGAAAGACGAGGGAAATCTTTTTGACATTTGAATTTTTTCTATTTCTTCCAGTTATTTTTGCATGGAATCATATAGCACCTTTATATAGGTGCATGAAGTAGAAGAGTTTTAACCTATTGGAATATTTTTGATATTATGTTATTATTATATATAATATTAAATGATAATATTAAATCGTTATTTGATAGAGATTTGATATCGTCTGATGAAATTTGCTTTATTGTTATATCTTATTAGACTACATTTTGTTGGTTGAAAAATCTCAACTTTATATTTAGCTATATTAGATTTATTGATCAAATAAATATTTAGAATATTATTTAAATTAATTATTACATTTAAAATAGAATTTGATACTTCAATATATAAATAAACCATTAAATTGATTATTAGTACTTTATTTTACACATAGCATCTTGTAATTAGTCGTAAAATTCATCTTTTTTTCAAAAAGTTTTCATCATAAACAATCAGGTATAAATAAATTTAGTTATTAAAGCGAAGAGAAAACTTAAAAAAGATCTTTAAGAAAATTGTAAATTAAGAAATTTTCGATACATTCTAAGCGCAAGATGAAACAAATTTTATAGATAATCGTTTTTCTAATATTAAAGATCAATTAAATAATTATTTGTTCAACCAAGAAAATGATTTTGAAACTTTAGAAATATTTATATGGAATGAATAAGTGTTCAACTAATATGAATAGAGCAACCAACTACTAATGATTTTTTTGATTTAATTAAAAATTTTAAAATTTTAAAAATTTAGTGCGAATTAACTAAAAAAGTAATGACTTTATCTTAGAGACTATTATTATTATTTTTTTTAATGGAGATATATCGACTTTATCTTAAACCATTAAAGAAAAAAGATTTTATCAATTTTTTATAATATAGTATTAATATCTAATTGTTAATAAATAAAATAAATTATATTTTTAAATTTGAATTAAGTTCTTACTTAATAGTACAGAGAGATATATTTTAAATTTCAAATGAAAGAAAATTAGAGATAAGATACAATCATATCGGTGAGAGATAATAATCAACAATTAATGCAATTTTTTAAATTTAATTAAAAAAAACTCAAAATTCTAAGGATTTACCATTTGGACAAAATTGCAATCAAAATTAAGTAATTGTAGGTCCCATACCGTTGTACTATATGTAATAGTATAGATGGGGCTCAATGCCTCCATTTATCTACTTGAGTTGAATTTTATACTATATAAATCAAAATATTCTCAAATATTTATATATATATATATAAAATTATCAGTGACTTTCTTTTCGTAGAAATTCATAAATTGATAGTTGTTTGTATCAATAACCTAAAAAATTTTGTAATTAGGGAGAAACTTAAATAGAAAAAAAGAAAAAATATCTTCATTAAACAAAAATTCTAAATAGAGGGGGGAAAAAAAGAAGGAATTTCTTAGTTAGTTCCAAGTAAGTAGAATGGTTCTTCTTCTCTTTTTCCATGAGGCTAGGACAAAAAAAGTAGAATGTTACGTTTGCTCCACTCAATTCCAATTATGCAATCTTTTGACTAATTTTCAAAAAATAAAAAATAAGGGAAAAATAATACTACAACTATTTTATAATTCCACCAACTAAATTTCTTAAATTATGCAATTTGTTACCATATTTTTATATACTATATGTATTTCACGTAATTTATAGGGCGTTTGAATTTATTTTATTGAGGTATTTTCATTTTATGGTGAAAAGAAATAGTTAAAAGTTAGTTATAAAAGTATGTTTCAAAATCAAATGTTGTTTAGATGTTTTATTTAAAATGTAATGATTATGTAGGGTTGAAAAAAAGTTGTATTTTTGTATTAAAAATCGTGCAAATATGAGTAGAAGAAAATAAAAAGTGATGAAAAATGAAAATGGAGAGAGAGTGTAAAAATTTATTTGGAAGAATACTTTAAAAATGAAAATATTTGTAAAAATGATGGAGAAATTGATGTTTTTTTATTTTTATTTTCAGCAGAAAATAAAAATAAGTTAAGAAAATAAAAACGAACGAGCCCTTAATATGTGAATATTTATCATGTCGTGGGCACACGGCGCACCTTAGCATCGAGTGGCAGCTCGTGAGGGTTCAATGTTTTGGTGCCACGTACGTTCCATATGTTGTGGAGTTTGTGGTCCGATTGATTGATTAGATTGATCAAATGTTCACTTGATTTTTCGGACATATTAGCCGACCTATGACATTTCGATGTTCACAATTGATTCTTATTTTTAGTCGTACATTCAATTTTACGGGGCCAATCTATGCTTTTAATTATTATAGAAGTTTGGTTTTATAAGTTCATACCATTATAAATAATTCTAATCATGCATGTAATGATAAAATTATGTTTTTATTATTCAAAATTTATTTAAAAATGAATTTAAGTATTCAAGAATTTTGACTAATCTCTTGGAACATAAAAACCACATCCTTCAATATGTGAACGTAAATTTTATTACATACAAACGTGTAAATCAATATGATTGTTCATGAATATTTTTTTACTATCAAAAAATAATTTATCTATTATAAAAAAATTGTTACGAAATTAATTTCGTAATTATGATTATAAATTATAGCTATACTTTCTTTTCATAGAAAAAATAACACGCGGCAAAAATTATTAATATTGCAAGTACAATAGGCTAGCTACACATTATTCATAGGAAAATTAATATATCATCAATAACGAAATAAGTAGTGAGTATTAATGGGGATCGGGATAGATTAGGCCACTCATTAGGGGCCTACGATTTAACCTATTTGAGACCTAAATCAATGTAACCTATTTATTAAATAAATTAGGTTTAGGCTTTTAAAGAAGTCTATTTAGTTAAAAATGTTACATATAGATTTTTAAAAAAGCTTATAAAACCTATTAGACCGGCCAATATAATTTAATTATACTATAATATATATTTAATTATTTATAATACTTATATAATTGTTTTTCTATTTTCTATATTAATTTTATTAATTTTATATAATATACTTATTTAAGACATAACCATTTTATTTCAAAATTTTTGTTTAACTTATAATAATATTTGGTTATACTTTTCTCTTTGTTTAGATATTGTATTATAATCGCCAATTATTTTTACTTAATATAAATTATAGAATTTTTAAACCTATTAAGGCCAGTCAAAGTCTTAAGTCTATTAAGGTTTGAACCTATTAAAAGCCTGAACTCATATCAAATTTAAACCTAATTAAAATTTGAACTAAAAAAAGCTTTTTAAGGACAGGCTTAAGTTTTGAAAAAATCTAAAAAGGCTAGACAAGGCCTTAAAAAAAGCCTATATCAGGTAATAGATTAGGCTTAAACTTACAATTTATGTAACAGACTTGGCCTATTTAAAGTAAAGCCTAGCTTAATCTATTTCAACCCCTAAGTATTAATTATGAAAGCTTCTGATCAAATTCGACTTTGATCGATTTCGTAGTTGAGGTTACAATTTATTAATCCCAACTACGAATTGATAACTAATGTGAGTTTTCGTAGCGGTTGGTCAGCCATAAAATTAATATTAATTTAAATACATCATTAAATTGAAAATTCCTAGAAAACATGAGTTAGAAATTTTGAAGATATTTTTGTTTCGTTGATAATATGTTTTTAGGTCAATGGGAACTCGCGTAAAATAATTCACCGTAGACTTAATAAAAGTTTTAGGCTTCAATTAATGTTTACTCTGAAAAGTATATTTTGCGTATAATCTTTAAACGGGTCAAACCCGTGTTTGGAATTTCTTCATCGGGTTGAGAATGGTTCAAATGCAATTAATCATTCAACCTAAAATTCTTGATTATTGGATTTCGACTTGTCTGATTTTTCTTGTCAAAGAATCCCAATGTGACATACCATATAGTGATAGGAAAATTATTAAGCTAGGTAGTTTAATTGATCATAACTAATTTCTTGATTTCTTCATTACATTTTATTTTTTAATTTTCTATAATAATAAATTCTGATCTTACATAGTTAAATTTAACACGCGCCCACTTAATATTTGTGTAAATTTATACCATGTTATGCGAAAATAAAATTTTTTAAACAAAAATAAAATTTCAAAATTATATTATTTGAAATGTGAAATATAATAAAAGTATGTCTCAATCCTTCAACTGAATAATTGGTTGACCAACATTTGTGTTGTTTCCATATAGTGTGTTTGACTTTGCCAAATAAACTCTTAACTCATAAGAGTTCCAAATTTCTTATAGTATTGAAAGTTGAAACCAATGCCATGGAAGGTTTATAGTTTAAATCCATTAAGGTATAAAAAACAACCCTATGAGCAACACAATGTTTATATATTCAATTGCTCGTAAATTCATTTGAACAGCAGTAAACAAGTAGCATGAATTTTCTTTGAACGACTTAAATTGAGAGCAAGACTAAATTCATCAACGGCTAAACTTTTTAATACACTTACTTAAGTTGTAATATAAAATTTCCTACAAATTAGGAATCGAATCTATTGACAGCTTTAAAAAACATAAAATTCAATTGCTCGTAAACCTGTTAAATACCAGTGAGAAAGTATCATAATTTTTATCTTGCCAAACAAGTCAGGTTGTGAATGAGTTGAGTTTATTTACTATTTAAAATCTAAATCCACTAATTTAAGTAAGTAATATGTTTTTGTTTCTAATGAAAAATTGAGCATATTGACTGCTCGATTTTAAATTGAATTCGTCGCACTTTTAATAACTTTGACAAAACTTACATTTAAATTGTGGGTGACAATTATAAGGAGTTCCTTCATTAGCAATACGAAAGACACATAGATCACCAATTTTAGGTTTAACATGATTCTCATATGCATATTGATGAGACCAAAGTGAGAAGAAATTAAATGTAACATGTAAGAAGTTGTGTACTTAGTTAGGGTTGGTAGTGTCGGTTAAGCAGGGCAACCGCCAGAGCATAGACAATATAATATTGCCGCCCCCGTCACTCTGTGGCCACATCCCTCCTATCCCATACATATTCTATCATTCTTGGCCACAAAATTTGTGTGAATCAACTGATGTTTTGTTCGGCAATCTTAATATTTGACTTTTTGTCTAAAATAAGAAGGAAAAGAACTGACGGTCCTTGGCGGTTCGTTTACTTACTTTGGTTTTATTTGCAAGACTCATTTTTATTTTCAATTATTTTTAAAAATTAAAAAGGTAATTATAATTTTGATATGAAAATAAAAATATGTTTGGATGAATTATTGGAAAATAATGATTAGAGTAGGTATATGGTTGAAAAGATAGCTGGTTTATATTTTTTTATGTTTAAAAAATTATTTTTTAAAAATATATGTATATTTTATTTAATTTTAAAATAATAATGAGCACTTTATGTTAAATTAAATTTGAATTTGATTGATGTGATAATGTGGTGGTATGGTATGTTTTGAAAGAGTTTGAAGATGAAAATAGGAATAATTTGAGTGGAAATAGGGAGAAAGTGATAGTTTTCATTTTTTATCCTCGAGTGAAAATGAAAATGAGCCACGAAAATGAAATCAAACGAGCTTGATGAGGGTTCGATTTGAGAATGATGGATACGGATCCGGGGTATTGATCTTCTGAATTGGTTTGAGATTGGAATCCTGCAATCACAGTAAACGTTAGGCTAGCCGAGTGGCCCTCGACTTAGGCCCTCCGACGCTCAAGTCAGTATATATTCGACCTTCTTAATCGAGCAGTGGAATGTAAGGGCTTTTGAGTGTATGAGTGCATACCTGTGAGAGACAAGGTTGAGGGTTTTTATACTCCTCTCCCTGGTAGGAAATGTCAGGGAAGCCCTTGGCTTACCCAAGGGACCTCCAGCCTCCTGCCGGGGGTAATTGGTCAATTCCCCCGTTTGAATATTGCCAGCTGGATGTCCTTTTATGTTGCAGGACAAGATGGCACACTGTTGCGGCGTTGCTATGTCAAACGGTGAGGGGAGGGCATGCGCCATTAATGCGGAGGCGTGTTGCCAGTCAACGCATTTAATGCGGTGGCAGAGTACTGTGCAGGGCTCGACCTGAGAATCAACGAGAGTAGGGGTCGATAACGGTCGAGTAGCTCCGAGGGCCATGGAGCGCCTTGTGAATTGGTCGAACAGGGTCGACGAGTCACTTGGGTCCTGTGCCTTTGATTGGGTGTTGGGCCTCGCAAATTTGGGCCATTGTGGGCCATCCTATATCAAAGCTGTTGAAGCTTTATTTGTTTATGTTTTGGATGTTTCTTAAAAATACATTTAAAAAAAAAATATTTTGGAAGGTGAAATTGAAGAATGTGTCAATCTTTTATTTTTGTTTTGAGAGAACGTGGAAAATATTTTGGAGATGAGTTTGTTCGCCTGAAAGCATTTTGTGATGGGACAAAATATAGTGTAGATGTTAAATTAGTTATTTTTTATTGGGTTAATTAGTAGGGTAAAATTATTTTTTTATATATACTTTATTAATGTATATTTATAATTGGATGATTGATGTATGTATATATATTTGTAATGACTGGTATAGTTTAGGCTTTAGAGTTAGAGTATAAGTTTTATTTTTAGGTTGCCTTTTTTAGGGCTTTTTTTGGTATAAAGATTAATGCGTTGTGGGAGGCTGGAAAAGGATTAGGGGTAGGAAAACATTTTGAGAAAATGTGTCCAAACAAAGCTTTAGATTTCATGTTGTATTTTTGTTGAGGGGAAAAACGAGAAGGCAATTTTATTTTTAATTTTATTGAAATTCAGTGCAATATAGCCAAAAGAAAAAATTGGAGGTTCAAAATTTCAGTTACACACGCTTGGATTTCCAATTCACCTGAATATGATTATATTAATTTATTTTTATAATAATATCTTTCTTTTATAGTATGTATGTTTTGATTTTGGGAAGTGTTTGCAATTTCTTTTAAGCAATTTTTAATTCTTATCCGAATTTTATTAAAATTAAAGTACTTACAATAAGTACTTCTGCTTTTAAATTTAATATATATATATGTATGTATATAATTTGGAAATAATTTTGATTGATTTTTTACCGTTTTTCAATCTACATTTCAATATTATTTGCAAATATTCCCAACTTTCACTTCTCACTTCTCCAACTTTTATATAAATCAACCGTGAATTCAAGTATTTTTTTTAGAGAAGCAATAAACTAAGGCCATCTTTAAAAAATAGTGATAAAATTAATTAATTTTTTTTTTCTTCTTTGGCAAGAATTTTCTTAGAGTCATCACTTACACTAAATTAATCATTAATTTATAAACAATTTAATTGATCATTTCTCTAAAATAAAAAAGAAACAATGTACATTATTTTGAATCTTATGAAGATTATATTGTTTCGGGATGCAGAGGACGTTAAATTATAGTTAGGGCTAGTTAGCTTGGAGTGATGTGATTATAAATGATATACAAACAAATAGATATGTTTTAAATTTATTAAGATAAAAGCAATATAATTGTACATTTGGTTGGTAAGATTAACTAAAAAGTAAATTAAAATAAAATATATAATTTTACGATTATAATCTTTTATTATTTATTTTAGTGTATCTTTTTATATACTAATAATTAAGGGTAATTTGATCTTTTCGAATCTTATCCAATCCAAGGAAAATGTATTAAGCCTCTTACCTCTTGATTCATATTCGGCCAATGACTTATCATGAGCCCTATATCAAGACAAACAAATAATAAATTAGAAGTGATCATGTATCTATCAAATATAATTAATTGAAGCAAACAAGCCCTTATAATATTAGATACATGTATAATTATATAAGTGGTTCTTTCATGATAAAACTGCATTTGTTTCATGTATTAATCTCACATGCTTGTCATTATATATCTGAAAAATTACGTCTAAGAGACTAAGTCTAACAATTAATTATTTATATGTTTGGTTATCAATCATGGGCTTATAGACGATTTCATTTGGGCTCAAATCGAAAGGAATATCAATATTTTTAGGCCCCAAATTTGCGGGTCTTATACATTTTTTTTTTAAAATTCTTATGATTGATTTAATGATAAAAAGAATTGAGAAAAGACGATAAAAATCAAGTCCTCATACATTAATCAGTCAACTGCAACCTAATCACTTGCCTACAACTCTAATTTTTCTATTTCATTACTAAAATCTCATAAATGAATTAAATATATTATCAATTGATATAATTTATTCAAAATAGATATATTATACAATTTAGTCAAAACATATATAATTAGGTCAAACACCCTATTCTAATATTGTATAGCATGTATATATATATATATATATATTAGAATTAGATAAAGAAAAGGCATAATTTCATCGAAAATATAAATTATATTTAACTATTCAATTTTTTGTTAAGATCGACATAATTTGGGTGCTGAAATGATATAGGATTCGTTATTTATCGAATATATCAGAGTTAAATAATAACAATAGCAAAAGTAATAAAAAGTTAAAATAATATCAATAGACAGTACTAGGTGATTTTGATATACCAAAATGGAAAGGTGTTTTAGAAAATTGGTAAATGAAGTGGCAAATTAGAAAAAGAAAACAAACAACCAACAGTCCTCGTATATTATTAAGACATTTTAAATTTTTTATTCTATTATCTGTTTTATTTTTTATTTTAATTTAATATATATATATATTATGTATATCTAATTTTTAATTAATTATTTTTATAAAAAAATATTTATTAAATATATTATATATTCGTACAATAAAATAAAAGATGTAATACGAAATAAAATAAGGAATCTAAATTGATGGTTCAAAAACCCCATCAAATTTAAGATTTAGAGCAAGGATTTCTACAAAAACTCCTCCAAAATTACAAAGAAGATAAAAACAAAAACAAAACAAAGCAAATATATATATATATATATATTGAATTTATGAAGAAACCACCACTTGATTCTGGGTACTATTGGCATTCATGTTACAAAATCTGGTGGGCTTGGGCTGGAAATTTCTCCTCCTCTGAAGATGGTGGCTGGAGGGCTTTATCAACTGCATCAGGAAAGCTTTCACCATTCCCACTTTTGAAATCATTAATAACCTGGATGGCTCCGAGACCCGCGGGTTCTTTTGAGGCTTCGGGTTTGGACTCCGGGCAGGGCTTCTGGAGCAGCTCCGATGGAGGCTGCACCGGAATGAACCCGGGTGGGAAGTGGGGGAGCAAAGGCATGTACGGGTAGAACAAGAAGAAGAAGAAGCATAATTTCTTGAAGCCATCAACTGACTATAAGAGTGTGTGTGTTGTGTGCGTGGTTTTTATGCAGTTGCTGATGGCTTTGGAAGTGGAAAGGTGAATAAAGCTGAGATGTAAAGGTGGGTTATACACGTACTTCTACATTATATCAACCTTTTTTCAAACAAGGGGTTTTAAATTATTATTACTAGTGGCTAGTGTACATTTGATGCGTGTGCAATTATTAATAAATAAAAAAATAAAATAATATAAATAAGAGATAATATAATTATAGAAAAATATAAAAAAGAATGCATAGAAATGAAAATATAAAAAATATTCATTAATTATAATAGAAGTAAGTGGTAGTAGTGGGATATGACTGGGGTGGTAGTTATTTTATAATTATGGGGATAAAAAATAAAAAAAAAAATATTTTAGAAAATTACTAAAAAACACACCAAAAAGGGGTAGACATTTTATTAATAATATAGATTAGACTTTGTTTGGTTTTATGTTCCAAAATTTAAAAATAAAATAAAATAAAATATTACACTAACTAAATATATATTTATATTTGTAAATTATTATTTTAATATAAATTTATCTTTTTAATAATATTATTAATAATCTAATTGATGTGCCTACACTATATTGGAGAAATTATTTAAACGTATTGAAAAAAAAAATATTGAATGCAATAATGATTAAGAATATTTTGAAAAATGCATCCCATCACACAAGATTATATTTTTCAAAAAAGCATGCTTATAAATCGAATTCGAATTTTTATTCCCACACCTAATCAAGTCAGTCAGCTCGAGAACGTGACCACATCAATAATAATATGAAGATGTGATGTGATATCTGTTAATTAGATAAAAGCTTATATGAAAAAATAATTACAGCAGAAATATGAAATAAAATTAAATACATTTGTATTCTTTAGTTTTCCCTGACCTTTTTCTTTTTCAAACATATTTAATAAAAATTCAAAATTTTATTATTTTTTAGAAAACTATGGCTATGTTTGATTACATTTTGGCAAAACAACAAACATACAAATTTTTTACTTCAAAATGCTAAATTAAAAATTTCAAAATACCCTCTTCTATCTTTCAATATCTCCAAAACCTTTTCATTTTTCAATATATCTGTGTATAATATCATACATGTTTTATTATTATCTAACAATAAAAAAATAATTCAATTACACTTTTATCCTAAAAATCCAACAAAAAGTATTAATTTGACCTTTACAATAGAATTTGTCTCCCCCCAAAATATAAATAAACATATCAAAATTTTCCAAAATAATTTTCTCACTATTCCCAAAACAAAAACAAACATATATTACATTTTCCAACACAAATTTCACATTCTCCAACCCCATTTCTAAAATTCATTCTCTCAAAATATATAATCCATAACATATAATTTATATCCAAACATTACGTGTATATTTGTTACACTTGAGTCAATGAAAAGGGACAAAATTTGGGTCATAGATAAGGGGCAGTTTGGCGTTGCGTGTGGAAAAGCATGAGCAGGCCATTTTGGCCGTTTCAGGCACGGTGGCCATGCTCTCATTGCTACACAATCAATTTCTTCCTTACGGCTATTTTATTTTATCAATCAAATATTTCATGTTACACGACTATAGCTAGATAGCCCTCCCAATAAATACTAAATGAAACCGATCCATTTATCCAAATGACAAAAGCAACTTGATTAAAGTATATTCAAAATAATAATTTAATAATATTGAGAACTCAATCATTATCCTTATCCTTTTTACAAGAAAGGGGAATTTGACCAAGTGCAATGGTTGCGTTGGAGCTCAACTTTAAGGAAATTATTATTCATTAATTGCTATAAATACATTTTAATGATATCCAATTCATATCAAATATGAAAGGTTTAAATTTTTTATGTATCGTCTTGTTGACATATAGAACGAAAAGTTCTACTCCTATAAAAAAAATTGTATTTTTTATAAGAGAAAAAAGAATAATTTTATAAATTTTCTTAAATAAGTCTAGATCAATAAATCTTTAACCTTAGTTAACAAGGATGATCCTCAAAATAAGAAGGGTTAATTACTCAGATCCCCTTGAGATTTGATCTAATTACAATAAGGTTTACATGTTTCACAAAATTACAAATACACCATGACGCTGACGGTGTGCCGTTAAATTGGAAGATTTTATGAAATATCTAATTTACCCTTGACTAAATATGTTTAAAAAAAATGCAAAAAAACTCAAATGACCTTAACATTACAAAATAACTAAAACGCCCTTGAAATTTTATAAAAATAACAAAAGTAACATCACATAATAAAATTGCAAAAATACACTAATTTTTTTTAAAAATATATATAAATTATAAAATAATTAAATATCTATATATATACATACATATGTAATAAATATCATATACATATATATTATATAATATATATTTGTATTTATAATTAATATATAATGTACATATATATAGTATATATATGCACACACCATATATAACCCACCCCCACGGTCCCTGCTAGATTTGGCCATAAGCCCCTACTGGCCAGATCTGGTCCCTGCTAGATTTGGGCTTACTACTGGCTCTCTGCCATAGCAGCCATGTGCCGCCTGTTGCCATGGCAGCACAGTAGTGGCTGCCTCGCCATGGGCTGCTAGCCGCCCATGGGCCGCCGGTCATGCCATGGCCAGTGGTACAAGAAGGTGGGAGGAAGGGAGAGGAAGGGTGGGGTGAGTTTGTGTAACCTTATTTTTAATTAATTAAAAATTTAATGAAAATATAAATTATTTATTTATTTATTTTGAATTAATAAAATATTAAATTTTTTTATTTATCTTATTTTTAATTAGATATATTTATTATTTAAATAATTTATTTATTTTAGATATGATTATTATTTAGTAATTCAATTAATTAAATTATTTTATATATGTTTATTATTTTAATATTATTTAATATGTAATTCAATTAATAAATATATTTTCTATTTAATATAATTAAAAAAATTAATTATGTATATAAATTATTTTAGATATGTTTTACTATTTAAGATATTTTTTAAAATTTTAGATTTTGATTATTTTTAGTTAATTAATTATTAATATGTTAGACATAATTTTTTATTTTTTTATATTTATTAATAAATAAATTCAACTTAAATTAATTATATTATTTTAGATGTGTTTTTATTTTAGTATTGTAGAATATATAATTTTAAATTATTAAATTATGGTTATATAAGATAATAGATTTTTTATTATATTTTTCGGTCAAATTCATTTTACTCCCCTGTACTATGGGGTATGTATAAAATGCCCAAATCTACTTCCAAATCCTTTAAATATCCCTCTCAAGGGTGTCAAATACCCCCATATACTACCAAAAATCTTCAAATACCCCCTCAAAGTCATCTGTCATTAGTAAAATAGCTGACGATGTCAAAACTCTATAGTAAATTACTGACCTTTTTTTTCCCCTGTATAAATAAATCTATCTTTGGCATCCGTATTACCAAAACCTTTAAATACCTACTCAAACTTCTTTGTTGTTAGGAAAGTAATGGTTGTTTGGCTGATGTAGTACTAAAATTATCTTCCCTTTACACATATGATAATTGAAAAATTTTATGTCCAAATTACCATTGTAATTTACTATATAATGCTCAAGTTTTTTACTTCAATTTTGTTACTTTCATTTTAGGATTTAAAGTATCATCTAACTCCAAATCCAACAAAAACATTAAATTATTTCATTCTTTCTTTAAAAGAACATTAAACAACTCCATTTTAATACAAAACATATGAGACCAACAAAACATAAGTTGTTTGTGCGGAAAAAATACATGAGACCATTATATGTATTTCTATTTCGTAACTGTTTGTCTAAAATTTTTCAAATTTACATTCGTTTTGGGATAAAAAAAAAGTATAATAATATATAGGATTTTGTTATATTTCATTTATAATTTATCATTACTTTGTAAAAAAATGCCACATATCCCATGTTTTTATGCTATTTAGTTATTTTTTGAGGTTAAATCAATAATTTACTATAGAGTTTTAATACCATCAATTATTTTACTAACGGAAGATGACTTTGAGGGGGGTGTTTGAAGATTTTTGGTAGTACAGGGGGTATTTGACACCTTTGAGGGGGTATTTGAAGGTTTTGGAAGTAGATGGGGGTATTTGATATATATCCCATAGTATATGGGGGTAAAATGAATTTAACCCTATATTTTTTAATATTTTACTTATTTTATTTTTTAAATGATAAGTAATTTCAACTTAATCTAATTAAATTATTTTAATTATAACTATTATTTTAATATTATAGATCATTATGTAATCTAAAATTATAAAAACTATTCTAGTCAAGAGATAAATTTAATATTTAGTTTGTTAAATTTTTACTTATTTTTTTAAATTAATAAATAGTTTAATTAAACTTAATTAGATTATTTAGATTGGATTTAAAGATTATTCCATACTTATGAAATTTTATTAATAATAAAATATATTTAAATTTGTTATGAATAATTTAAATAATACTAAATTATAACCATGTGGTATGAAAAATATTACAAATAGGTCTAAGGGTATTTTTGTCCGAATAACAAAAACAATCATAACAGTAACTAGGGGGCATTTGTGGATTTTTATGTAAAATTTTCGGTAACGTTAGCATTTTTTGGATGGAGGCTAACGAACTTTCGAAAATGTAAGATAGAGCAAGGCATTAGGGAAGTTCTTGTAATTTCATCAAACCTTTAATTTTTTGGATAAACAGGTCAAACCTCAGGGGTCGGGTAATTAACCCAAATAAGAAAGAAGATAAGATGTTGATTGTTTGTTTTAATCTATTGGTATACTCAATCAAGTGTACCTTTAATTCTTTCTCTTTAATTAGAATTTGTGCTAAAATCGCCATTATGCATATATGACGTAGAACTAGGTCCTAATAAACTCATGTAAGCAAAAAAAAATCAACTAATATAAGATAAAATTGATATCATCAGAAATTTCAATCGAGGGGACACATAACTATTGTTTTTTACAAACAATGTCATTTGATAATGCTCAAATTTATCGTCAGGTACAAAAGGTGTCATTTAATGATATTCAGATTTATCGTTAGGTACGAAGAGTGCAGCTTCGTGATGAATTCTCCCAAACATATATAACAAAGAAAGCCTGCGGAAGAAACCAAGCTTGAAAACAATCTCAAGGTAAAGGCATAAATCTGCTACAATACTCAGAGTCGATTATTTACAGAAGCAAAGTTTACAATCCGCAAACTGTGCAAGTGAAGAGCCAATCTCACTTCTTCAAAGAGCATATGGACTCTGGAATTCATCACGGCCCTTTACTTTCAAAAGAGGTTTGAGCTGAGGTAGTATTGACGAGCTTGGTATACTTCCGGTGGCGCCTCTCTCGTGCATATAGCACCCAAAGAATGAGAGAAAGCATAACTGCAGCTGAGACCATCACTAAACCAATATAAACCCACTGGCTGTAGCGCCTCAAGTCCGGGCAGTGATCATCATGTATTGTAGTTAAGGCATCCCGCACAAATGAGCAGTCAACTAGGTTGGCGAGGAACGGGCCATAATGATACAAACCGTAGCTCACGTTGACAACTCCACTCATTTGATCATACATGCTAGGCGTTAAACGCCCTACCGTGGTGCAAATGTTACTCGTGGAAACTTGGCACTCGTAATTCCTCCAAACCTGCATCGCACAATAAGTTCTTATGTCTCCTGATCACCAAATAAAACAAAAAGTCGAGATTATGAGTTTATCAAGATGAGGCTCAAAGCCACATCGAGGTATTGTCCAACCAGCACGCATACGATGGAAGAGGGAGAGTAGCTTATAAACTTCTCAAGACCCTCGACTCCTCCAATATCCCACGAGACTAAGGTATCGTCAAGGACCATATGCAAATTCTCTTATCTAACCTAGGAGTAGTTAAGACATTTTTACCTTTGTTGCATTGCTTAAGTCAACTTCACCGGTTACACATGTTCGATTTGTCTTGTCAGGACTATATGGATTGCAGAGGAGAGGCACCAACGGACCGGATTGATTGTAGGATAAAGAAGGTCCGGCTCTAGGAGGTAGGTTAGCATTGGAAACATTGGTGATGACCCCATTTACTAGCCGAACCATTTGGAAGGTGACTTCTTTGCTCTGGGAGAGTGCTTGTTGGGCAGTATCTAGGTCCACACAGGGGATAATATCATCTAGTGTCGTATGAGCTGTTGGGTTTTTAACCCAGTCATCCATCGCCACACATGTATCTCCCATCACGCTTGCACAAAGATAGAAAAAAGAGAAAGATATTTAACAAAGTTGTCACTTATGAAGGCTGAATGATGTAAGGAAATGAGGATGTCACCATTCAGTATCACTTACTTGTGGAGGACAAGAAACACACCACATAAGATGAAAGTTAATGCAACAAGAATCCAACCAATGACGACCAATCTGCAATCAATTCGGGTAAGATTTCACAATGATGTAAGTGAAATAAAAATGTTTGTAAAGATGATTCACTAAAAGATAAGAAAAAGAAGGTAAAAATTTGTTTATGTCCTTAGAATGACTCACATGTTCACGAGAAACTGCAGGCCCGAAATAGATAACACTGCACCAAATTTTACAAAATAAGTAAATCATCAAATTTCTTTAATTAAAGCTCTATAATTAGCTTAAAGAATGTGTAGGCTTACAGAAGCCAAGAAAAGCCAGTGCAAGCATTACGGCCGCAACTATAATGAGAATTAGTCCCCTGTATGAGACAATTTAACACTTGGTGACACAAAAAACATTCAAGAAAATATGCATAATCCCGGCTGGGTTGAAAAATACTTACACAGCATCCAAATAGCGGAAAATATCATCTTTATTATTTTTCGTTGCACTTTCAAGAGTGTCGGCTGCAGATGTAATCAAGGTGTTGACTTTGTCGATGTTGTTTTGCACATCTTTAGGAAGAAAAACTTGATCTACTCCAACACTCTTAGCAGAAGTCAGATAATTAGACAAATTTCTGAGATTGTGGACGGTGGAATCTGCTTGTCCCACAACATAGTCTAATGTACTTCTTGTACTATCATGAAACTTCCCTTGTCCGGTATAGAGAACAACAGAACCAATTCTGATGCATGAAAAGCAACAGAAGTCAGATTGAATATAACGAACCGAAGCTTACATGAGATGAAGAATGGAAAAGGAGAGGCTTACACTGCAGCAATTGTAAATAACAAGAGCAAGATAAGAGACAGTGCGTAGGCAACTCGAGAATAGCCATAACGCCGACGCCTGCAGCAGCAAACATACATACAAGCCAGCAGCAAGAAAATTCCAAATCCGACAAACCAGAATGTAGCAACAAGGAAGAGTGGATAGCCAGTATAAAGGACGGACTGCATCAAAGCAAAATTTTAGAGAGAGATACATGAATTTAAAGAAGAAAATCACAATAAATACAAAGAAGAATAGGGTCCATCCGAAAATGATTATACTCGTTTTAAATAGATGAAAGTATTATACAACGACCCGTGAAACAAAATCTAAACATGCTCTATGTCCTGTCTGAAATTATTACAATAAGGTTCCTATGTTTTGATTTTTGAACTACATTCTGAAAGAAGCAAGCCCCTTAATGGTAGTTCATGGTGTTAAAGACATCAAATAGCAGGAACAAGAAGACCAAAATCTCCTAGAGAAATCACAACAGTTCGAAAGGATAGCAGAAGCCAGGGCAGCACATAAGTCAACTCCATTCACATGTGAATAGAACACACTATCCACTTTAAAAAAGACCACAACCACAAACCTAGTAATCACACAGAAATAATCTTAGATGACAAACAAACATGCTAACAACTTTGTTCTGACCAAAAATAAATATATATAGAACAAAAAATCTTGACTTTAAATACTGATTCTGATAAAAGCCCAGATAAGCCCTCTCTTTTTCTATCATTTGGACAACCAATTTTTGTTTCACATTGGAATTACAACTTAAACAGGCAAGAAAAACAAACTAAAATGCACTGCTGAAAAGAACACCAAAAAAGAGAAAGAAAGAAAGAAAAAACATTCGACTACCCAAATTTCAGACAACCAGCTGATTCCAGCAATATGGGACATTCCAATTAATTCACATGAAAAAACTAAAGTTCAAAAAAGCAAATAATCCAAGAAACACTCACAGCTATGTAATGGTCATTGCTAATATTCCATCCCCCAGTATAATACTTGAGATCATCAAGTGGATCTTTTCTGTGCGTTCTCTCCTTAGCCAACACTAAAGTCGTTGAATTTCCGCCATTCCTTCCTTCCAAAACAGACCTCTGCATCCCCCACAAAACGACACCGTCTTCAACCGCATCTGCCGCTCCTACTCAGTGAAATATAAAATAAAAATTCAACTTTCCCACAAGAATGCACATTAAAACAAGAACCCAATTGATATTAACGACGAAAATTTACCAGGCGATAAAAAGAACGACGAAATTACGAGGATTAACGTTGTCAGAACCAGAGAAGAAAATGGTTTAGCCTTGAAACAAAACATCTTCTTCTTCCAACTTGTCTCTGTGAAATGCTCTTTGCCTCAAATATTTATATAGAGATATGTATATTCTGACTGTTGGAAGCTCCCGGGAGGTGGGGTGGAAGCCGACGGCAGGCTGATATTTGGAATGGGTCACTGTGTCTTAACATAAAGCAAAATGTGGATAGGGACAGAAATATGTATATACATACATGTAATTTAGTGAAAGAGTGGACAAAACGTGGGGATTGGGCCGTGATATATTGTGGGATTCCGTGTTTTGGTTTCGGAGGAGTAATAATTTTGTTGATAAACAGATGGAGTAGTTCGATTTGACTCTTGAACTTACAGGTAACGGCTAGCTGTCTTAATACGGTAGAATTTGAAAAAGAAAGAAATCTCCACTGTTACAACTCGGGCAGTGAGATATGGCATAACGGCTTTAATTCTCTACTAGTTTATTTTCCTTGGCCGATTCCATGAGTTATTTTTTAGGAGTCATCGAACTCCAAATTTTAGAATAATTTAAATTAATATTATGTTATGTTTTTACTAAGATATTATAGAATATACTTGTTATTTTGGAGGCAATGAAAGTACCATGAAGGGAATACATACATATATATAGTCAAGGATGGTATCAAAAATAACTTATTTATATTAAAAAATTTCATGAGATTTGATTTTAATTATGTCTCTATTCTTGAATTAAAACAGCTTAATCATACTTGGTCAAGATTCGATCCAAGAACCAGATGATTTAATTTACCAATTAAGAGATGTTTGGCTAAACTTATTTAAAAGATACTCTTAAAAGTTTATACATCTTTTAAAATATTTTTGGAGTTTATAAGATATTATATATATATATATATATTTAAAATAAGTTCTTAAAGTGTTTGGATAATATAAGAATTTGGAGCTTATATGATGCTAGTAATGACAATTTTGTAATTAATAGAATTAAAATTAAGGGAACTTATTAAAATCATAAAAACAATTTAGAAACTTCTTATTTTTTCTAAAATAGCTTATAAGCTCCTAAAATTTTTATTTTAAAAATTTATCAAACACTTTTTGACATTTTGTGATCTTTCAAATGTCTTATAAGATATTTTGAAGAGTTTAGAAGCCCACCCAAACACCCTCTAAATCATATTGAACAATTCAAATTATATAAAGGAAGCACAATTACTCATTATTTAACGAGTAATTTGTTCCGTGTTAATTATTTATTGACAAATATAATTATCGACTGTCAATTATTCTCTCCCGCAATTTAAAATCCTAATGCTAATTTAAGGCGTTGAGAGTTGTTGAAACAGCCCAACAACTCAACCTTTATTTATATGTCTATTTCATGAGAGTTCACTTTATACTATTGTATGACTAGTAAACTTATGAAAAAGACTATATATACTTAAACTTTTATAGATATTTTTCACTCTTTTATCATGTCCTAATTGAATTTATAAAAAAGTGTAGGGCGTGTTTCGTTATGTTTATCCAAAATAACATTATTTTGGGGAAATATAATCAAACATATTTTTATTTTTTCTATAAAACCCAAATTCTCCAATATATATATATACACACATATTATATACACATATATATATATAATATTTTATTATTATTCTAATATTAAAAAATTTACTCAATTCTATTTTTATCACAAAAATCCAACAAAAAAATATTGATTTAATTGCTATAATAAAAATATCTCCCCCAAAATATAAAAAAAATACCAAAAATTAAGTTTTACATTCTCCGATAATTTATTTTTCAAAAATACATAATAAATATATAATAAAATAAAACAAAAAACATAACCAAACATTCCCCTACCTTTCCCTGCAAGTAATTTGGTGGTATCATTTGGGAATGTGACTATTTTAGTTGCTGACGCGTTTTTGCATAATGATTGCTACGAAGAAATTTCGTGTTACTTACTAAATTGTGGAAAATGATATATTAGTAAATTTCTTTTATTTGAACAATATTCTTTTAAGCTGTTTTTGGGTCTTGGATTTTGGGAAAGGATAGATATGCTAGAAAATATATTTTACTCTATTGATGTTTTTTTTTTTTGTAAAAAACATAATTGGTATCACATAATTATGAGATATTATTTCTAGAAAATAGGTTAAAAAGTTGGAAGTCTGATGTGTCTAATTGCGTGCAGAAACTCATATACTGTCCTTAAGGTGATAATCGTCCCCACTATTTGTGCTGCAAGGACTATGGCAATTCACCCCTAGGATTCAACTAAGGCACCCAAGGAATTGCAGTCAACACTCTGAAATTCTTACTTAAGAATTTCTGTTGATGTTGAGAATAATTAAAAAGAGTATGAAATATCTTTTGCTGGAGAGTAATAATACTTTGCTTTAAAAATGCATACATAATTTGTATGGATCAATTCCCCTTATATAGTGTTACAACAACTATTCACACAATTATGACTGTTAGTTTAAACAACACATTGATTATAATAGTCTGTCTTTTTCCTAACAGTCACATTGTTTCTGATTAAAAATGTAATATATATATATATATATTATATTATTCAAACAATATATATAATCCCCATGCACTTGGACATTTTTCAAAACTTTAGAATAATCTGAAAGCATAATAAAATATTCATCTAATAAAGGAACTCTCATTTTCTTATTTTTTCAATGTGGGATTGAGATCTCAAAGAATTCTCATATCTTATCCACTTAACATACTATCTAGAGTCCTAATTAATTCCAACAATTTATTGTTTATACATTTATCATTTTTAATTTATATTTTCATGAACTTAATTATACTTAAAAAGAATTCAAAGTATTTTCTTTTGAAACATTTTCTACTTAATTTTAAAAAAGTAAAAGTAGAAGTACCATGTTCAATTACTCTAAAAGAGCTAAAATTCATCTAAAAGGTGAAAATTATATATTTTTTTAACATTTTTGCATGCACTCCCTAAAATTTTTATAAATTCAACTTCCACTCAAAGGTGTTCGATTAAATTTATTTAAAACAGTTTATAAGCTTTTATATCATACAAGATATTTTTTAAACTTATAAGATGATAGATTTTTTTTTAAAAATAGATTCTTGTAATATTTAAATAAAATAAGATATTGAAACTTATAATATGTTGGCTATTACAATTTTACAATTAACATGATTAATATTATAGGAATTCATTAAGATTGAAATAAGTTAGAAACTTCTTACTTTTTTAAAGAAATTATAGACCATAACATCTTATTTTCATAATCTATAAAATCTATTTATAATATTTTATAAAAAATATTATAACATTTTATAAATTCTCAAATATTCGATAAATTTATAAACTCACCCAAATATCATTTTTATTCTTACAGGCCTCTATACCAATCATAAATGGGCCATAGCCCCATAGTATATCTTGGACTTGTACAAGTGTTTAATTAGGTTGGATTTGATCTAGGGACCGCATTGACCCATCCCAGAATAGTTCAGCTTTGAGTCTGCGTATGTGCAGGATTTTACCATGCCCAATAATTATTTGTTTTTTTTAAGGATTAAATACATATTTATTAGAATAATATTAATTACCAAATTAAAATCTAAGCAACATTTATTAACGAAATTAATTACAGTCGAATGCTCCTCTATTTTCATGAAATGCACCCAAAGAAAACAATGTAATTAAACTAATAAATAATAAGAAAAATGTAAAAATAATTTTCATTTCTGTATCGATATCTCTGGGAGCCTATAGGACAGGAATTTCTGTATAAAATTTTAAGATAAATCAGTTGTCAGTAGTACCCCCCCCCCCCCCCCAACCCCAACCCAAAACAACAAAAAAAAAAAAAGGAAAAAAAGAAAAAAGGAATTCAATATAGAAATTTCATTTATTACATATGTTATGTACTAATGTGAACAAAATTTTTATTGTATTATAACAATGAAATTTATAAGTTTAATGGCGATAAAAATTATTTGACTCATCGTTATGAACAGTAAATAAGACAATGTATAATATCGGGCTGTGGATTGACTGAAGAAAGAGGTCATAGAAGATGTTAACTCATCATGCCTCAGGAAATTCTCCAACCAAAAAACGTCATGATACATTTCATTGGATTGGATTCAGCTTAAATCAATATTATTCTAATTCGAATTCAATTATTAAAACTAGTATTCGAATTCAATTTGATATCCCATAAAATTTTTAGAAATATTATATCCAATTTCAATGGATATCCAAAGTCCAACAAAAAGAATATGATCCAACTTAATATTCTTTTTCGTTTTTTTCTGTTCTTTTCTTTTCTTTTTTTTATAATATTGTATAACAAATGTCGTATGTATACTTACAAAGCAATTTGCATCAAAATTGAGTTTTTGACAACTATTGTACATTGATTCAAAAGTTGAATATTTTTTTTTGCAGTACATCTCTTATTCAGCATTTTTGGACTAAGATCCAATGTCAATACTATAATATAAACATCAATTTAGATACTAAATCAATATAATGTATATATCTTAAATTTAATTTTTTTTATGAATATTATGCATAAATACATTAATTTTATAAAAAAATATTAAAATTAAAATTAAAATTAAAATTAAAATTTTTAATAAATCAAATTATTTTAAACCATATTTATATATTTATTGAACAAAAGCCTTAATTCACATGCAAGATTCATATATTATTACTATATTATATAAGTATGTGATAAGGGTGGAATCCGTTGATCCGTTGAAGGAAGGATCAGGTAGCTGTTCCGAAGAGGTTCGACCTCCCTGGTCGATAAACGAGTATAGATGGGTTGAATCCTATAATCACTAGTAGACGTCAGGCTAGCCGAGGAGCTATCGGCTAAGGTGCTCAAACGCTCAAGTCAATGTGAGTCGACTAGATAATATGAGCAGTAGAGTGGGGGCTTTTTGTATATCTCAGAGCATACCTTTGAAAAGCTAGAGTGGAGGTATTTATAGTCTTCTCTCATTGAGAATTTGTTTGAGATGCCCTTGACGTGTAGAGAGGACCCTTGTCCTTGCATGAGGGTCAATTAGTCATATCCCATCTTTGTACTATTCTAGGTGGCTGCCTTTCCAAGTTTTAGGGACAAGATAGGACACTATTGATGCGTCTGCCACGCCAGGCGGTAATGGGGCGGCTTGCATCATAAATGCAGATGTATGCCACATGTCAGTACATTTAATGCGGCAGAGATGGTACTGTGTTCTGCCGACCTCTCTGGTCGGAAGGATGATCGACTTGATAATGAATTGGAGTGCGGATTAGTGGTGCAGGTCGGCATATTGACCCACGGCCTTGTATGAGGCTTGGTCGAGTGTTCATTTGCCTAGGTACACCGTCGATCATCAGGTTGGCTATGGTCGATAGCGTTGTTGGGCCCCAGGTGCAAGATGGACTTGGTGCTGAACCTTTGGGCCCATATAGTTTGGGTCGAGCCACTTGGGCTATCCTATATCACGAGTCCCTCCCACTTTTGAATGCTGAACGAGGGGATCAACGAAAAGGATTGGGAAGTAGTTTGGTGGACGATTACATAGATCGATGAAGGTTTTTGAAAAACGACTAGGGTTAGGCGCATTTAATGAGTGGTTATATCATGGTGCGCATGGTGCGGTGCTGTAGTTACAGCATTATTACAACCGCTTGGATTCCCGTGCTTAAACGCCTATAAATATACACTGTGAAATAGCCATTTTTACTTTTACTGCCTTTGTGTCCAGTTGAGCATCTAGCCAAATGTTTTTGTTGCTAATAGCTTTTGCTCTTAGTTCATCAATTCAGTAAGTGCTTTCTTTCCTTTTCCTCAGCGTCTTTTAGATTTATTGGCATGATGTTGCATTTATCTGGTTCGGAGTGTAGTCATGGAGAGGATAGCAAGGCTACCCACTCTGATAGGCTTGGAGGTTTGACAGAGGAGTCGAGTGACTCGTCGAGCGATGATTGTAGTTCCAGCAGCTCGAGCTCCAATAGCTTGAGTGGCAACTGTAGGGGGATGGAGTTGGGCCAAGTCAGGTTCCTCCCTCGCATGGTCGATTATTTACCCCAGACCACTATAGTGAGATTATGTCAACCATCACCCCTGTTGATTTAAGATGTATTAGGCAGTTATACCATATTCCTCTTGAGTACGAATTATTGACGCCTGGGGCTTCTGGTCGAATGCATTACCCCCCCAGCAAGCTGTATCACTGTTTTTGAGGATGCTTTTAGGTGTGGTCTTAGGTTTCTTTTAAGTGCTCAGATGGTCGATCTGCTTAGAGGCCTTTAGGTGTGTATAACCTAGTTATTACTGAAGTGTTTTTCGACCACCTGTAGTTTCTTTGTCTTGATGCACTTATTCAACTAGCCTTCCAACTTTGAAAACTTTTCTAACCTCTTCCATATTCCCATGTCCCACAAGTCGAGTAGCACCAATGAGTTGGGGTTTCTACTATTTAATTGCTCGATCCCGCCGTAAATTCCTTGTAACCCCAGCCTCTTCTATGGACAAGAATGGAAAAAATATTATCTATTTGTTCGGGTCGCTGGGGGTTTCAACATTCCTCGGGGTTGGTGGATGGGTCAAGTTGAGATGCTAAGTAACCTAATCCTGACCTGGCCTAATACTTTTTTTCGGGATTTGGTCGAGTTTGTTTAAATGGAGGCCTCGGTGTTTATCGAGGAGAGGAGTTTGGTATTGGCTGGGTTGTTGCCAGCTCTGTTAAATTTGCTTGCGGATGACCGACTAGGTAGATTGTGCTTCTTTTAGTTTGTTATTTTTCTGTCCTTGTGCTGGGTTTTAACTTTTATTATTTTGCTGCTTGGAAGATCGCGATGAGATCATGAACCATTCGAGGACTGAGGCTCTAGCAAGGGCGAAGAGGAACTAACAGTGCCGCCAGGCAACGGCAGCTCGTCGAGAAGCTGTGGCAGTCGACGTGCCGCATCAGGAGGTAGTGATACCTATACCATCGCCCACACCATCTCCAAATTGACCTATTCCTATTATGGGCAGTAGCCCTGCGGGTCGAGGTAAAAGAACAATGTTGGAGGAAGCCGGACTCTCTCCGAAGAGGACCGCCGCAGAAAGGGGAAAGGGAAGGCCGCGGGGATGATCTTTTGTTTCAGCTGCCCAGGTTGCCCTCGCCTAGGTATAGGATTGAGCCTGGCATGGCAGTGCATAACTTGTTGTCAATGGAGACGACGGGGCCCGACAGACACTGATCTGCTAAAAGTACTGATGGATGGGCAGTTCCTGGCGACTAGAAGAAACTGATGAGGCTCAGCCAGGACACTGCTCTTTGAGCATTGGCTTATCACGCCAACATGGTAAAGCTTTGGTCAAGTATATTATATTGCTAAATAGTCATCGATTATTTGTATTCTTACTAACAATGCTATCTTTTAGGTCAACCAGCTGGGGTACAATTTTTATAGGCGGTCGAAGCTGGCCTTGGCTAACACAAACAGCTGCAAGCTGGCGGGGATATGGAGACTCTCAGGGCTTAGCTGGAGTCTTCCTAAGCAAGAGTCGAGGAACTTGCCAAGCAGGTCGAGGAGTTGAATAGGTAGCTTCAAGTGAGGGATGATCAATTGGTCTCCTCTGTCGAGGAGAAGACTAGGATGGACAAGTTGCTAAAAAAGGCACGGTTGGATGGGCAGGTCACTTTCAATTCTAGTTGAACCGCGGGTCAGAATGCCAGCTTGGATGAGGCCGAAGCTGAGTTCTATCGGATACTGCCGCTGATGCGGTGGGAGGCAGTGCAGTAATTTATGTTGAGCTCAGCATTCTAGGATGCAAGCATTGTGTTTGCGCTCGACGACGCACGTAATTCTTTTGAGAAGGCCTTCAAACAGCTGAATTTTTGGGGCTACTCCTTCTGACTAAAAGACAGGGATCGCTTCAGTCACTTGTTTGAAAAGTAGCTACAGCCCTATCCAGAGGACGACCGCGGGGCTAAGGGTGGAGGCGTCGAAGCCACTGTGGCCGAAGGAGTCACAGAGGTTCCGCCATTGGCGTCTTTAACAGACGAATAGAGAAGGCTGGCTGAGATCGAGAAAAGGTTGAAGACAATTGTGCAAGAATTTGATTTTGCCGGCCACTTCGCTTTTGAGGTTAAGGAGGAGAGGTCGATACAGCCGCAAACTTTCTTCCTCTAGACGGGTGCTTCCGAAGCAACGTGGCTAGCCTTTCTCAGCTGGCGACCGCCGCTGTACCTGTTGCTGTTGCCATGCCCGAGCCTATTCCGATTACCATTCCTTTGAGCGATGAGCTCAAGCAAGCCATTGAAAAGGGTGCTCGAGCTGCTGGCGATATGGGTGCTGGGTTGAGCTGATGTTGCTGCTAGTTAGACATTATAGTCTTTTCTTTCTTTGTGTATAATGAAAGTGCTTCGAGCAGAAGTTGTTACATGGTCAATTTTTTGTTATGTATAAATGAATGTTTTCTGCATTTAAGAAAGTGTTTGTTTTGTTGAGCTTTTACCTTGACTGTCTTTATTTTGTTGCACATATGCCTCTAGCACTTAACCAAGATTAACTTAAAGCCCCAGTCGAGTAGATTGTAAGTAATATACAAAATGAGGATGAGGAATCAGAGATAATCAACTGCCACGCCGTGGGCGCAATTCAAGTGAAAAAGTTGTCAACTTTTACGATTACAAACCGTTGCGTTGATTAGACAGAGTAATTACTTAAAGATAAACTTTGGGTAATTTAGCGACTACGTGGTTGACTTTTGATAATAAATGAGAAGCTTCAAATAATTTAGCAACTACGCGGTCGACTAATTAGTCTTAGTCGGGAAGCTTTGACTTGGCGGCTTGAAGCCTGCTTGGTCGACTGCGGGGTCGATAGTTTGGTTTTGGTTGGGAAGCCTTGACTTGGTGGCTTGAAGTGTGCTTGGTCGACTATGAGGTCGACACTTTGATCTTGGCTGGGAAGCCTTGACTTGGCGACTTGAAGCCTGCTTGGTTGACTACGGGGTCGATAATTTGATCTTAGTCGGGAAGCCTTAACTTGGCGGCTTGAAGCCTGCTTGGTCAATTGCGGGGTCGACAATTTGGTCTCGACTGGGAAGCCTTGACTTAGCAGCTTGTAGCCTGCTTGGTTGACTATGGGGTTGACAATTTGATCTCGGCTTAGAAGCCTTAACTTAGCGGCTTGAGGCCTGTTTGATCGACTGCGTGGTCGACAATTTGGTCCCGACTGGGAAGCCTTGACTTGGCGACTTGAAGCCTGCTTGGTTGACTGCGGGGTCGACAATTTGGTGTCGACTGGAAAGCCTTGACTTGGCGACTTGAAGCCTGCTTAGTTGACTGCGGGGTCGACATTTTGGTCTCGATTGGGAAGCCCTTGACTTGGTGGCTTGAAACCTGCTTGGTCAACAGCGGGGTCGACAATTTGATCTCGATTGGGAAGCCTTGACTTGGCAGCTTGAAGCCTGCTTAGTGGACTATGGGGTCGACAATTTGATTTTAGCTGGGAAGCCTTGACTTAGCGGCTTGAAGCCTGCTTAGTCGACTGTGGGGTCGACAATTTGGTCTCAACTGATAAGCCTTGACTTGGTCGCTCGAAGCCTGCTTAGTCGACTGCGGGGTCAACGACAAAGAGTTGTTTTATGTAAGTTTTGTATTTTCATAATATGTTGTAGCTTTTATTGCTGCTAAGGAGTACAATAGAGGCCAATGGCCATTTTACACATAAAATTTCTTTAGGTTTACAGTGTTCCAAGGTCATGGTAGTTCATTACCTGTCGTGTCTGCTAGTTGGTAGGCGTTGTGCTTTGACACTTTGATCACTAGTAGGGCCCCTCCCACTTTGGGTCGAGTTTTCCTACATTTTTTGATACTTCGACTTTCTTGAGGATGAGATCACCAACCTTGAAGCTTTGGGGTCGAACTATTTTTTTATATTGTTCCATCATTTTCGATCTATATCGCTGCATCGTGTTGTAGGCTATGTGGCGCAGCTCGTCGACAGTGATTAGGTCGAGTATCCTTTCCTTTGCATTTCTGATTGGATTGTAATGAATCACTTGGGCTATGTGCTGGATCAGCTCGAATGGAATTACTGCTTCAGATCCGTAGACCAAGCTGTATGAGTTGTGGCCCATGGCTATTCGCGGTGTGGTTCTATATGCCCACATCACCCCTGGGAGGTTGTCTGCCCAACTTGCTCCTGTGCTTGCTATTTGAGCCTTGAGGTGGTCAAGAACTGTTCTGTTCGTGACCTTCGTTTGTCCATTAGCTTGGGGGTTCCCTACCAACGTAAAGTGTTGGCTGACTCTCAGGGCCTTGTACCATTTTCTCGTTCTTAATTTGGAATTGAGTGCCGTTATCCAAGATCAGAATTTTGGGCAAACTGAATAGCATATTATGTTCTTCCAAATGAAACTCTTGATAGCCGCATTGGTGTTTTTCGAAACCACTTTGGCTTCTACCCATTTGGTAAAGTGCTCTATTGCCATGATGATGAATTTGGGCTGACCAGATGTCTTTGGGAGAGATCCAATTATATCGACCCCCCACTGGTCGAATGGCCAAGTTATCTGGATATTGATCATCGATGCGGCTGGTTGGTGCGGTATGTTCGAGTGGATTTGGCATGATGGACATTTTCTGGAGAAGTCGATTGAGTCTTGCAATAGGATGGGCTAAAAATAATCGTGATGGACAATTTTGTGTGCCAAAAACTGAACACCGGAATAGTTATCGCAGATGTTGGAGTGAATCTTCTATAGCACTTTGCTTGCCTCTTCGGGTGCTAGGCATTTGAGTGGGGGTCCTGATATTGACCTCTTATAGAGCTACCCATGGTCATCGAGTGCAAACTTGGTTGCCAGCCTTCTAAGCCTGCGGGCCTCCTTATCGTCGTTGGGCATGGTCCCTTGACTCAGGTAAAGCTTGATTAGTTCTTTCTAGGAGGGAGTTGTCTCTTCTACCCATCCAACGAGACTATGATCAGTGGCTTTGATATAAGGTTTGCTGGCCACTAAGAATGTAATGGTTATTTCCCTTGTGCCTTTCGTTAAGTTGGCTAGCTTTGAGAGTGTGTTTGCTCGTTCATTCTCTGCTCGGGGGACCTGGCTAAGGCTGAAACTCTTGAATGATCGTTGCAATCGTCTTACTTCGGCCAGATATTGGGTCATCTTGGCCTCTTTGGCTTCAAAATTACCTTCGACCTATTTTGTGACTAGCTGGGAGTCAGTGATCACTACAAGCTGTTCAATACCCCGAGCTGCTTTCCATCTATGAGAGCTTTATATTCTACTTCGTTGTTGGTGATCGAAAAGTCGAGCTTTATTGCAAAATCATACTCCTTGGCAAGTGGGGAACGGAGAGAGATACCTATTCCACCTCCAGATGAGGTTGCCGAACTATCGACGTGCAGACTCCATACTGATGAGTTCCCAACGATTTGGTCCGGCAGGTCGAGCCTCTTTGTGACAAAGTCAGCTAGGACTTGTGCCTTTATGGCCACCTGCGGCTGGAAGGTGATGTTGAGCTCCCTGAGCTCGATGGCCCATTTGGTGAGTCGACCTGAAGTGTTGGGCTTCGACAACACTTGCTTTAATTGTTGGTTCGTCAACACCACGATTGCATGGGACTGGAAGTAAGGTCGTAGTTTTCATGCTGTGATAACGAGGGCGAGAGTGAACTTCTCGATCTCTAGATAATTATGTTCGGGCCCATGCAAAGCCTTACTACAATAATACATCGGGTGGTGAATCCTGTCTCTCACCGATGCCAATACTAAACTGATCGAATCATTGGATACAATAAGATAAAGATGTAGTACTTCTCCCAGCTCGGGCTTGGCAAGTATAGGCGGCGAGGCCAAGTATTACTTGAGCTCTGCTAAGGCCTGGTCGCACTGCTGAGTCCAATGAAACCCTAATTTCTTCGCATTTTTGAGTATTTTGAAAAAAAAGAGACTCTTATCTGCTAACCTTGCAATGAACCTGCTAAGGGCTATGATCCTGCCAACCAGGTGTTGTACATCTCGAATAGTGCAAGGTGGGGTGACGTCCAAAATTGCTTGGATCTTATGTGGGTTTACCTCAATCCCTCTCTGATTAACCATATACCCAAGGAACTTGCCCCCACGAACCCCGAATGTGCACTTATTAGGGTTGAGCTTCATGCCAAAGGCCTTTAGAATGGAGAATGTGTGGTTGAGGTCGACGAGGTGGTCTTTAGCCTTCTCGATTTTAATGATCATATCATCAACGTAGACCTCCATCGATTTCCTGATCTCATTCTTGAACATAAAGTTGACTAACCTTTGGTACGTTGCTCCCACATTTTTGAGCCCAAAGGGCATAACTAAAAAGCAATATACTCCGATGGGGACGACAAAAGAGGTCTTGTCCCTGTCTTCGGGTGCCATAAATATTTGATAATAGCTTTGGAAGATATCCATAATGCTCAACAACTCACATCCAGTAGTAGAATCTACTAATAAATCTATACGAGGTAAGAGGTAAGGATCCTTAGGGCAAGTTTTATTCAAGTCAGTGAAATCGTTACACATTCACCATTTTTCCTCATTCTTGGGGACGAGTACAACATTACAAAGCCATGAGGGGTATTGAATTTCTATAATATATCATGCCTCTAAAAGCTTTTTGACCTCTTCTTTGATGATTTGAGACCTCTCAACATTGAAAGTTCTTATCTTTTACCTTATTGGCTTTTGGGCGGGGTCTACATTGAGTCGATGAACGATGATACTCGGGTCGATTCCTTGGAAATCAGCAGTTTTTCCTGTGAATACATCAATGTTTCGTTGAAGAAAATCGACCATGAAGCATTCTAGGTGGTCGCCCATATCGCTCTCAACCCGAGTGGTCTTGTCGGGGTTTCCAGGCTCCAGCTCTATGGTTTTGAACTCCTCGACGGGCTCGACTCGGGTTTCCTCCAATTTCTTTTCTTAGATGAAGGTTCTTCCTCGAATTTCGCTATAGGGGCGTCCCTCGAGGGCTTTATTTGAGTTTACTTCTTCTGTTTGTTGGATTTGATGGAAATGGTATAACAGCGCCATGCGTTTTTAAGATTGCACAAAAGTTCTCCTACTCTTGCTGGGGTTGGGAACTTGATCTTCGTGTGGTATGTAGAGACGATGGGCTTGAAGTCGTTTAGGGCTGGTCAACCCATGATGACATTGTAGGCGAATGGAGCGTCGACCACCAAATAGTTGATCATCAAGGTTCTACTTTGAGGACCCTATCTAAATATTTTGGAAAGGTTGATAGATCCCTCTAGGATGATCTCCGACCCTCCGAATCTGACTAGCGGTGTTCTAACTGGATCAAATTTTAATTCTCCCAGTTTTATTCTGTTCAATGTGGACAAGAATATTATGTTCATGGAGCTACTGTTGTCGACTAATATTTTTCTAACCTCGAAGTTGGCTATTTGAAGTGTTACTACCATGGGGCAGTCTATTTTCCTGTCGACTCCCTTGTTCTCTATATGGTTGAGGTCAGAGTCGTTGAAGTAGATTAGGCCGGCGCTGGTGGAAAACTGGAAAACTATCTCAACCTTGGTTAGTCTGGTCGACTCTAACTGTCTTTGGATTTGCTTCCTTGTGTTCCTTGAATCCCCCCCAGTAGGACCTCCCGCGATCATGTCAATGACTCCTTAAATGGGCAGGTAGGATTCTTGGGCAGGTCTTTTTTCTTTGACTTTTTTCCTCGGGCTAGCTGACCTTTCTCTATGGGGAGTCCGATCGGCCTTACCCTCTTTGCGCTTGGCCTGCTCTTCGACATATTTTTTCAGATGGCCTTGGCTGATCAGTCTTTCGATCTTATCTTGCAAGTTGAAGCAATATTTCGTGTCATGCCTTTTCTGCCGATGGAAATGGCAGATTTTTTCAATTTTTTCATGGCTTCAGTCTTTGTGAGCTTTCTGGGTTTTTTGAGTAGGTTGTTGTGCTGAATCCTTTCTCGGGAGGTTGAGCGAAGTGTATTCGTGGAAACGTTTTATGGGGGATCGACGTCCCTCTCTGACCTGATGGTCATCTTTCTCCGTGTTCTTCCTCTTGTCGACCTTCAGGCTCTCGTATTTCAATTTATTCATCGCTTCTTGGGTCATGTACCTCTCTGCGAGGTCAAGAAGCTCTTCCATCGATCTGGGCTGCTTGCGGAATAATGCATTGGCATATTCCTTATGCCTGAGGCTTATAAATAATACGTCGATTAGGAATTTCATTATCGGGCTGTTGATCTTTAACATCTCCATGTTGAATCGGGTGAAAAAGTCTCAGAGGGATTCTCTTTGCTATGTTTTATTGTGTGCAAATAGGTGTGAGGGAGTTTGGCTTTTCTTCTGCTCGCAAATTGGTGCAAAAATTTGTCGCATAGCTGGTCATATGAGTATATCGACGCCGGTTCCAATTTCACAAACCAATCGAGTGCTATCCCTTGAAAGGTAGTCACCAACACTTAGTGTGAATGTACTCGTTATGTCCATGAAGCTGCATCATGTGCTCGAACTGCATTAAATGTTTGTTCGGGTCGGTCGAGCCATCGTATCTAGGCAAGCCAGTCGGAATCTTAGCATCGAGTAATGCGCTCATATCTTGGATAAAAGGGGAGTCTCTTTCTCTTCAAAACCTCTGCGGTCCCTTTTGGTGGGGCATCCTTTTCATGTTTCTCCTCGAGATCTCTTTCGGTCGTCGGATCAACTGCTGTACTTGGTGGGATACCTCATCCCATTCCTCCTTATCCACTTGGGATGCATTTTCTGTTCGTGTGGGGTCTCGAGCGTTTGACCCTATCGTGTTGCGAGGCTTGAATTGATCGAACACCATGGTTGATGGAATCCACTACCTCCTCACGGGGCAGGGGTCGAGTTATTTCTCTTGGAAAACGGCCTGGGCTCACTTCGCACCTCGATGGTGGCCTTCTAGGTTCTGGCCATTCAAAGTTTTCTTTGGGCTATCTTTCCTCCGGGGCCATAAGTTGTGGTCTTGCATTGGCCATCGGCTCTGGTTGGGTGGTGTGTCGACTCAAGGCGTCGAGAGTTGAGCTAAAATTTGTGCAGAAATCTGCTCACTAATGAACTGCATCAATTGGGGCATGGTCAATGTGACCACTGGTTTTGGCTGGGTGCTAGATCCCGGGGCGTCCAGCTCTTGCTGAAGCCTAAGTGGAGGAGAGCTGGATCTCTTATTTTCTTCCCATTCTGAGGGGGCTCGCCTGGTGTTCACCATTTTAGATAGCGGACTCAAGTTTCCCATAGATGGCGCCAAATGATGAGGGAGGAATCCGTTGAAGGAAGGATTAGGTAGATGTTCCGATGAGGTTCGACCTCCCTAGTCGATAAACGAGTATAGATAGATTGAATCTGACAACCACTAGCAAACGTCAGGTTAGCCGAGGAGCCTTCCACTTAGGCACTCCGACGCTTAAGTCAATGTGGGTCGACTAGATAATATGAGCAGTAGTAGAGTGTGGGCTTTTTGTATATGTCAGAGTATACATTTGAAAAGATGGAGTGGGGGTATTTATAGTCTTCTCTCCCTAAGAATTTGTCTGAGATGCTCTTGATGTGTAAGGAGGATCTTTGTCCTTGCATGAGGGACAATTAGTCATCTCCCATCTCTGTACTATTTCAGATGGTTGCATTCCCAGGTTTTAGGGATAAGATAGGATACTGTTGACGTATCTGCTGTGCCAGGCGGTAATGGGGCAGCATGCGCCACTAATGCGGAGGCATGCCGCCTATTAGTGCATTTAATGTGGTAGAGCTAGTATCGTGTTCTGCCGACCTCTCTGGTCAGAAGGATGATCGACCTAATAACTAATTGGAGCGCTGATTAGTGGTGTGGGTCAACATATCGACCCGCTGCCTTGTAGGAGGCCTGGTCGAGTGTTCAGTTGCTTAGGTATGCTGTCGATCATCGAGGTCGACTGTGGTCGATAGCGCTGTTGGGCCCTTGGTGCAAGATGGAGTTGGTGCTGCACCTTTGGGGCCACGCAGTTTGGGCCGAGCTACTTGGGCTATCCCATATCAATATGGATGTGCGTGTTAATAGTGTTAAGGCATATGAGTGTGTTTTTCCCTTTTTTTTTTTGGTACGCCAAAATGATGTCATTTTTGGAGCTGTGTGCTTGATGATCTTGTACGTTATGCTTCTTTTGACGTTTTTTGCTTTTCCTCAACATGGTCAGAATAAAATAGCTTTTCTTTTTTTTCTTTCTATGACTGTTTTTCTTGCACATCAAATGGTAAACCAGGTTGCAAATGGATATGTGAGGTCAAAAATTGCTTTTAAAATTCTATGGTGAGAACTCGTGTTTTCTGAAAAGATTTTCTAAACATTACAGTTCAGTTCAAATTGATCAAAATCCTAAAATCCACCTTTTTCTTCTATTTGAAACTAATCTTGGCTACGATTCTCTCAGATTTGAAGAAGAGTAGAAGAAGTTATGCATTTCTCACCACAATTCTAGCCGCTCTTAGTTAAAGTCGAATTGGCATTCATGGTTAATGCGGCCATCTGCTCAGCCTAAACCCAGTGCTTCAGCCGACTAAATGGCAAGGTGAAGTAGAGCTGACGTGGCTGCAACTCCTCATCATCGCTTATCATTGATACAACATCATTGAAATTCATTTCATCGGAGTCACATATGAAACAAGCGGCAATAAGGAAATTCCTATGGTCTTTCATTCTTTCAAATATTGAAAACCTATTTCCCAGTTTTAATAAAGTAATCTCTTTTTGCCCTTTTGGGTTGGAGGGAGATTTGAACTAGGGAGGAGTCGAGTGAAGGTCTGGTTTGAAAGTTGTAGGCAGCTGGGAAGTTAGGTTGGGCGAAGCGTCATTGTTTTCATCTTCTTCCATATCGGTGTCTTTGTAGGATTATAGGCGATCCATAGTTAGGGCTTAGTTTAATAAGAGAGAAATGAAGTGTAAAGGCTAAGTAAGAAGAATAGGGGTTGGGAAAAATTGAAAACCAAGACTGAAAATAATTGCAGAGTAGATGGGAATATGGGAAAAAAGACGCAGCAAATTCATATCCATTTCTACTAAATACCAAGTACATATATAGTAGCCTGCCACAAAAAAGACAAATGACCTAACAAATCTGTTACAAATGCTAAATAGCAGTAAGATTCTCGCAGCTAGATGGTAGCATCTGATTGGTTAGTTCCAGTGCAATCTGGGCCTTCAATCGGAGTGTGGATAGACGGCTTAATGTGCTTTACTCCAGGCCCTTGATGTTAGGTTGATCCAACGGTCTCTTTCTCCTCAATCTGTGGGTTGCAATTAGAAAACTTAATTTTAATCCTACGGCTGAGCAGAAAACTTGGGTTCTTGTCCTGGGTCATCGCATCACTCCCCCATTCTGCAGATCCTTGTCCCCAAGGATCAAATTAGGGAAAGCGTGCCTTAATGTCTGAATAATGCTCCCACATATCTCTTTCTTTGCCGAAATGTACCCACTGAACTAAGACCTGAGGAACAACGACGTTGTTGCGAGGTATGAGTCTCATGTCAAGAATAGCTACTGGGTATACTTTGAACTTACCGTTCTCACCTTATGTAGGTAGCATATACGATGGTGTATGCTTGCTTCTAATCTTTGGCTTCAACATGGAAACATGGAACACTGGTTGGATCTGGTTCCCTGGAGGTAAGTCTAACTTGTATGCAACCTCTCCAATCTTCTCTAAAAATGTGTATGGCCAATAGTAGTTAGGTGTGAGTTGAGATGCTTTCGCATGGTAACACTATTTTGTCGGTAGGGTTGTAAATTCAGATATACATGTTCCCCCACTGAAAACTTTCTTTCCGATGTGTGTCTATCAGCAAAATGGTTCATGCGATTTTATGCTGCTAACAAATATTCCTTTAAGTCTTGGATCATGTTGACTCTTTCTTTATCAATTTTGTGACTTCTATGTGTGCTGTGTGTGTATATGGACCTAAGGGAATATAGGTAAGGTTAACCATACAGGGCTTGGAAGGGTGTGACTTTAAGACTGGAGTGAAAATTAGTGTTGTACTAATATTTAGCTAGACTGAGCAATTTATTCTACTGTTTAGGTTTAAGGCGACACATGCATCTGAGGTAGGTTTCTAAGCACTGGTTCACTCTTTCAGTCTATCCATCAGTTTGAGGATGGTAGGCTGTAGACAGGTTGAGGAAGGTCTGTAATAGCTTAAAAAGGGTGGACCAGAAAGTGCTAGCGAACAGTTTATCTCTATTTGAACAATGTTTATAGGTAATGCATGCAACTTATAAATGTGATCAAGGAACAATTTGGCGAAGTGTTCTGCAATGAAAGGGTGAGTGAGTGAGAAAAAGTGTGCATACTTTGTGAGTTTATCTATGACTACCCAAATAGTATTTTTTCCTTCAGAATTAGGAAGCCCTTCAACAAAATCCATAGTAATATGAGACCATGCTTGGGTTAGGATGGATAAAGGTTGTAAAAGACCAGGGTATGGGAGATTTTCATGCTTGTTTCTTTGACAAATATCACATTCCTTGACCCACTTGATGACATCTATTTTCAAAATAGGCCAATAAAATAAAGATTTGATTATATGATAAGTTCCAGAGATACCTAAATGTCCTCCCACAGGTGAGTTGTGTAAAGCTTGAATTATTTTCAGGCTCAAATCCCAATCTTTCTCAACACAGATTCTTCCTTGATTCCTTAGCAACCCTGCCTATGATGTGTACTCAGGGTAGGATTGGGAATCAACCACTTGAGCCTTTAGAATCTCCCTAAATAAGCTATTAGTAGCCTAGCTATTTTGAATTTCAACAATCCAGCTAGGAACAGGTCTTGAAATGGCCACGCATTATGCCTGGTCGTGGTCCCTTCTGGACAAAGCATTGACCGCTTTATTTTCTACTCCTTTTTATAGTGAACTTCATAGTCCATCCCTGACAACTTGGAAATTCGCTTTTGTTGCAACACTGAATCAATCCTAATGTTTGAGACTCTACTGATCTGTCCTGATTATGAAGTGATGATTTTGCAAATAATGCTTCCACTTGGAGATAGCCATAAGTATTGCAAGAAACTCTTTCTCATAGATAGATAGGTCCTGACTTTTCTATCCTAAGGCTTTGCTTAAAAAGGAAACATACCTTGCTTCTTTCATGAGCACAACTCCAATTCGTCTCCCACTAGCATCAGTTTTAAGCATATAGGGTTTTGAAAAGTTAGGTAAGGCAAGAACAGGTGCAATTGTCATGGCAGTTTTGAGTTGATCAAAGGTTGTAGTGGCTTCTGGACCCAATTTAAAACCATCATTCCCAAGCAAATCAGTTATAGGTTTGCTAATAATCTTATATCCTTTAATGAATTTTCTATAATACCTATTTAGGCCTGGGAACCCCATTAGAGCCTTTGACTGAATTAGGTTCTGGCCATCCTAACATGCATTTAATCTTTTTTGGATCAATGGCCATGCCCTTCCTAGATATAATATGCCCTGTGTACTCTATCTCTTCCTTCATGAAGCTACACTTGCTCTTCTTAGCTAACAACTTATGTTTCCTCAAAGTTTCTAAAACTATAGCTAGGTGCTGGAGGTGTTCTTTTTCATTCTTGCTATAAATAAGCAAGTCATCAAAGAAAACTAACACGAACTTCCTTAAGTATTTTGAAAAGACCTGATTCATTAGGGATTGGGAGGTCGAAGAGGTATTACAAAGGTATAGTGTCCTTGGTGAGTCACAAAACTGGTTTCAGTAGATATCCCCTTTCTTTATTCTTATTTGGAAATAACCAGACCTAAGATCAATTTTAGAGAAAAACTGGGCACCATGAGGCTCATCAAGAACTTTATCAATTATAGGGATGGGAAAATTGTGTTTTATAGTTAAATTGTTAAGATACCTATAGTTAGTGCACAATCTCCAAGTCCCATCTTTCTTCTTAACCAGCAAAATAGGGGAAGCAAAAGGGCTTTGGCTTAATCTGATTATTCTAGCCTCTAACATTCCCGTAATTAAATTTTCTATTTCATTTTTCTGGACATAGGAATACCTATAGGGGGTCTGTTTCTTAGGTACAACCTGGGGTATGAGGGATATTTGGCGTTCAATGCTTCTAGAGGGGGGGGGGGGTAGGGAAGTAGGCTCTTCAAAAACATCAATAAATGACTCAAATAATTTTTTCAGATTTGGATATTGGCTCTCTTGTTTTACTGGTACAATTGTTATTGAGAACAACTGACCAAATAAGCCATGAGCCCTTTCGTTGAACAACTTGCACATTGCCTTGGCTGAAATAAGCTTAAGCTTAACTTGCTCAGTCATAGCTTTCAAAGCTATTTTCTTACCACTTTTTGATATGGTCAATTTCATTTTATGGTAATCAAGCTCTACAGGACTATTTTGCTCAACCAGTCTCCTCTTAAAACTAAATCACACCCAGGTAACCTAATTACCCTAATAGGACAAGTGAAATCATGTCCTTGTATTTTTTGAGAGAAGTTAGGACAAAGTTGTCTACTGACCATCTTACCACCATTAGCTACACTGATCATCAATGGGGTAGTGGGCTCTAGGGTGCAACCTAGCTGATATGCTATCTCTTCATCTAGAAAACTATGTGTACTGCCACTAGCCACAAGAATATATAAATCCTTACCTTCTACAGTCCCTTTGATTCTGATGGTGTTCATGTTGGTGTTCCCATTCATGGAATTGAGGGATATGGTGATGTCATCCATAACTATTGGTTCCTCACTCCCTTCCTCTTCTAGCTTAACCTGGTATGCCTCTTTTTTCTTGTCAGTCATGATGAGATAGAGCTGTCTTTGTTTGCACCTATGGCCAGGGGTATAGGTTTCATCACAGTTATAATAGAGGTTCTTGTCCCTTCTAGCCCTCATCTCTGCTACTGTCAACAACTTCCTAGGGGTAGGCGTATAGTCAGGAGGTTTAATGGGTTCTTGGAGCCACTGGGGAAAGTTCTGGTTGGATTATTGGGTTGGTTGGATTTGAAAGAAGACATGTTGTATGTGCTTTGCTTGTTTAGAATAGAAGCTTTTTTGAGTATGACCTCAACAGTTGTCTCTTGTTTTTTGGCTAGTGATATGGCTTGGTTAAGGTTGGATGGTTTCAAGGCCAACACTGCTCCTTGTAGTTCCTCTTTGAGTCCTCCTATGAAGCTTGTTGTAAAAAAATCCTCATGGTAGTCTTTGTTAAGAAGGAGTAAGTTTGATTTAAGGTCTTCAAATCTTTCTAAGTACTACAGGATTGTGCTTGTTTGGCGAAGCTTTTTAAACTCCAATAACATTAGCTCTGGCTTTATGTTATCAAATCTAGCAAGAACAACTTCCATGAATTGTGGTCATGTAGGTAAGTCCTTGTCCTCTATGTAACTTTGGTACCACATTTCAGCTTTCCCCTCCAGGTGAATAGATGCTAATAGTGTTTTTTGTTCTTCAAAAAAGGTATTAATCACTTAAAAATATCGCTGGCACTTCTTGATCCATGTCCTAGGTGCTTTTCCATCAAAATGAGGACAGTTCAGCCTAGGAAAAGGTGTATATCCTCCTTGACTTCCTGCAGAGACATGCTCTAAAGCTGCTGGAGTTCTGGCCGAAAGTTGGGTAGATCAACCATTTTCTGCTTCAGCATACAATCCTTTTCCTAGGAGTGATTTGTTTCCATTGTCCTGCTGCATCTGTTCAACTATTAATTATAGTTGTTGTTGCGCCATTTTTTGTGTATTTTCCATGGGTAGTAAAGAGTTTTGTAAACCACACTGCATACTCATGATTTCTTAAAATTGTTTCTGTGTGTGCTTTTCTCCTGCATCTCTTAAGGTTCTCTCCTCAATCAGTAATACTTCCTGTCTCTTTTGATTATCAAGCAAATCCTTCATCCGTGTAGCTTCTGCCATCTTAATCAGGCTGTCCATGAAACGAACGGCTTCGATACCAGATGTAAGGGCTAAGTAAGAAGAATAGGGGTTGGGAAAAATTGAAAACCAAGACTGAAAATAATTGCAGAGTAGATGGGAATAAGGGAAGAAAAATGCAGCAATTTCATATCCATTTCTGCTAAATGCCAAGTACATATATAGTAGCCTATCACACAAAAGACAAATATCCTAACAAAATTTGTTATAGATGCTAAATAGCAGTAAGATTCTCACAGCTGGATGGCAGCATCTGATTAGTTAGTTCCAGTGCAATCTGGGCCTTCAATTGGAGTGTGGATGAACGGCTCAATGTGCTTTACTCCAAACCCTTGATCTTAGGCTGATCCAACAGTCTCGTTCTCCTCAATTTGACAGTTGTAATTAGAAAACTTAATTTTGATCCTACGGCTGAGCGGAAAACCTGGGTTCTTGTCCTGGGTCATCACACAGAGGAAGAAAAATCTGGCCTCCCTTTCATTTCCATTTAGGTGGTGAGGGGTGTTGTTGGAGGAAATTATGTTGACGGTGGCAATTCCTAATGCCTGTTTTTTTTTTTTTTTTTTTTTTTTTTTGTTTTGGGAGAGTGATTGTGGATTCTATTTACTTGTCAATTTAGAAATTTTTTGATGATAGTGGGGTGACGCTAAGGTTGTTCACTTGTGATCCAGTTCCAAGGCCTGGAATTGTTTCAGCTCTTTTAGAGTTCTTGTAGTCCTCTTATTGGTCAAAGTTTGTCTATCCTCTGCTTTTTTGATGTGTGTAGCAACATGCCAAACTGAAAAGAGGATTGCTCCTGGCAAAACTTAGCAGTTAAATAAGTTTAGAGGTACAAATCTTAGTGTCAAAGAAGATAATTAGTTGAATAGTCTATAATCCCCCAATAAGCTCGAGTTGCTGTCTTATCAGCGCTGCTGATGCAAAATTCTAATGTCATTTGTGGGAAAAGCTTACGGATGGAATTGTTTTTTGTTCCTGCTTTGAAAAGGGTAATCCAATTGAATTTGAACTTAGTAGTGGTCAAGTATTTAAGGGTCAGTACCTATAAGTCTTTGACATCATTTCTTGTCTCCTTTTGCTTTCCACTTACTTCATTAGATTATTGCTTTTTCTTCTCCCCACTCAAGTGTGTGTGTGTAATATTGCAGTCTTATTTACTTATATGACACTTGTCCTTTTGCATGGCTTCGGTCTTCAGATATATATTAATAGTGTGTAACATAATAAGTACAGAGTTGCCAGTAAAGGCAGATGCTGCTCAAGATCATATGGAGAACAATTCAATAACAGGCCTTCAGGTTCTATAAATTGAAAAAGATTCAAATGTGCTTTAAAAGCAATGATGGGCTCAGATGAAAAGATGGAATATAGGTTTCGCATGACAACAACACTCTTCCATAAGAGACCTCTCTTTTCTTATCATTTTTATTTAGCTAGAGGCCCTTTATGGATCTTGAGAACCATTTCCCACTATTTGTCTGTTACATCTTGCATGTTTGAATGAACTTAATGGAGGAAAAAGTTATCAATTAAAAATTGGCGTCACACATATGCAAACTGCATTTTAAAGTAACACTTAATGAGCTGAGACCATTTATGGAAATATTCAGCAATTATTGCTAGTTATTTATTATCCTTCATGCATTAGGGAAGCTAATTCCTCAGTTAGAGACAAGCAAATAATGAGAATTGCAAAGGGCTTGCTAAAAAGTTAATATCCAAGCAAAGAAGACTCTTAACAATAAATGAAATTTAATGTCCAGGTTGAAATTCCTTGTTCTTTTAATACATAAAGTGGATCTGTTATTTTGCTGGATGGGATCATGGACTACTAGGGATGTGCCCGGGAGAAAAAAGCAAGTTGAAAAATCCTTCTAAACTCGGTTATGGAGAGCAGGGGTCCCCACCCACCATCCCAGGTAATAAATTAAATTTCCCCTTTGCAGAAACTTTATACGATGCAGGATTAATGTAAGGTATCTTGTGTAGAAGTATATGGATACTGCTCTGTACACAAAGTTCCTCATGTCTATATCTTGCTGATTTGAACCAGATCCGAGTTTACTAGCTCTTTGTGTTTATATTCGAAGCATTTCTTTACTAAATCTTAGTAATGCTTATATCTTCCTCGATTTACATTTTTCACCACTTGTCTCATGAATCTGAGGCTGATAGATCAACTGCTGAAAATTTTATTACTCATTCTAACCGTTAATTCTTGCAGGTGGTGCAACGCTAATTTTTGACACTGAACTGGTAGGAGTGAATCGAAAAACTTTGAACGATGGAAAATCAGATGACAGCGAACTATAAACTGGGAAGCCGGCTTTCGCTTTCCTCTTAGAAACAATAGGTTTTGGACTTCTCAAGAGAACTGGAAAGGGTTGCGCCTTCCTTCAAGAATGAGTAGAAATAGGTTTGATATTTTTCCTTTTGTATGACTTTCAACATCCTTCCTTAAAAATCTCTACAAGATAGATATTTGTCCTTTCAGCTTATTTGTTTCAGGCTCCAAATAGTGGTAGCTTTTTATCCTTTGTGGAATAGAAACATCTGCTTTGGCAATGTTCTGTTGGGGACATATTAGAATGCACACTTTTATTTATCACTGTTGGTAGATTGCTTATATAATGTAATAAATTAAGAATCTTCGTTCTTCCATTCAGATGTAAAAATGTCGATCCCAAAGTTGAGTTAAGACGTTGTTTGTTTTGCTAATGTATTTCTTGTGCTTTTCTTTCGTGTTTACAATCATATGATCCACTTCGTCATTATAAATTCACATGGTTTTTCTGTCCCTTAAAGTTCTTTCTCCAGAGTATATAACTATGTCATCTTGACTGTCTAAAATCATTGCAAGTAATTTCTCTAAATGAATTTTATAGTTTTGAGGTTGAAATATACGTATAGCCAGAGAATGAGATTTTCCTTTTTCTATTTTGTCATACTCCAGATTTATAGTTTATTTTTATGTTCAAGAAGTGATTGTGCCTCGATAGATATTATACATTTCTTTGGGTCATTAATTTTTTATTTATCATATTGATCTTTTTGATTTGTGATCTTTGTACCTTAAACTCGGAACTGAGAGAATTTTCATCAATCCTATGAATTATTTAAATTCATTAAAGGCTATTCCAGCTCCACTGCTTGCTCTAACATGGCGGGTATCTGAAAACTTTGATATCTGCTCAAAGATTAGCCTTTTGTCCTCAATATTCAGAGATTATGAGAAAGAACTGCCAAACTTGCTGCCGTTGAGAAGTCATTCTCTGAAGCTAAACATCTTCGCCGCAGTGGTTGCAAGATCCCATACTCAACAGTATTGATGCTAAAACAACAGATGGTCACATGTAAATTTTGTTTCAATTAAGTCCATATTATAAGTTTTGTTGTATTATTATAACATTTCCTCGTAAAACTGTTATGAATCTCAATCAACGTTTAGAAGTTTAAACTGGGAAGCGGCATTCTTTTAAATGTAAATGCCATAAGGTTTATACGAGATTTACATTGAATTAAGCTATTTTATTAAAAATATTTTGATTTGGATCTCTAGATTCGTTAATTCCTTCAATTGAGTAGGAAGCAGCAAAGTTTTTAATTGAATGTAAAATAAAATTCTAGCATGAAATTTAATTTCATTATTGGTGTAAAATAAAACTCTAGTGTAAAATTTTTAATTGAATATAAAATAAAATTCTAGCATAACATTTAATTTCATTATTGGTGTAAAAAAAAACATCAATGTTTTTAAAATTAAATTGGACAAAGAACTGGCAACATAACAACTTATTGGTTTTACTAGTTCGACCGGTTTATATTTAATTTTATAAATATATATTATATTTTAATATTAACAAAAACTAACTTTCAATAGTATAGAAAAATTATTATTATTTTTTTAATTTTTACTCATTTTTAAATATGTTCATTAAAAAAATAAAATAAAATACTACCATACATTTAGTCAACTATGAATAAATAAAAAAAATAATACTTAACATTAATTTAAGTAATCGTTCGTTTTATAATTCAAAATCAAGCAAAAATAAATTTTTATAGACTAAATATTCAACAGAATTTAAAAGAGATTAAATAAAATATAACAACAAAATAAACATAAACTTCCACATATAACTACTACTTCATTAAATCTCAAGAAAATAAATTCATGTTTAGAAAAACTACATGTCCAAAATTTTTAGTTATCATCTTCAACTCATAACTCTTTTTTCCTTTTTTACATTTTTCATTTTTTTAAAAAAAATAATTTTTAATTTTTTTTTCCTAAAAAGTAAGTGAACCGGTGGTGAACCGATCGAATCACCACCAGTTCAATCAATTTTTGACTAATTCAAAAGACCACTGATTTTTAAATTTCAATTGGACCAAATTGGCCCCCGATTCAACCGGCTGGTCCAGCTCAATTTTTAAAACACTAACCTACGTTAATTATTATAAATAGACATACGTACCCTTTATTTCAATTCTCATTTGATAAGCTGGATGTTCTGATTTTCATATTTCAAATTATTTGGCTATTTGTTGAAAGAGTTAATTGTTTCACCTAACCTTGACAATTTGCTATATGTATAATTTTGAGCTATAATATTATATTATATGTACAAATATTTTATTTTTTTTAATGATAATATTATATAAATTTTATTCTCAAAAATTATTAAGATAAATTTTCTAATTTTTTTTATGAAAATTTGACATGATTGCACATTCAAAATATACTATGCATAAACAGTTATCATTCTATTTTTATCGCATATCTAAAATTTTAAAAAAATACTATAAATAAAAATAAATTTATTCATTTAGTGAAACTGGCACGACACCACATCTTGTGCAGTGCTTTTTTTTTTTTTCCTTCCAGTATATACATATATATAAGAAAACGGACATCATATATGATATATGATTCATTTGTACATATTTTTACATCAAAACTTAAAATCTATGTCCCCATCAAAATTATTAGAAAAAGTTAAGAAGCAATTAATTTCGAAGATAAGGGAGCACTTTGTCCCGTCGTATTGACTATTGATTTGCCATATTGAAAAGCTACAGTTTGGTTGCGTTTTGAGGATTCCTTTTCACTCACTTTCACTATTTGAAAATAAATTATCAATAATTTATCACTATTTTCACCTATATTCCAATTTATTTTCATCTCAAAATATATTTTTCAATAACTTATATATTTTATTCCAATAACCTATATATCTTATCTCTCTTCTTCATTATGAATAACTCTCTCCACCTACAACCTAATAACCCCTATATAATTATTAATTTCCAATACACTATCCAAATATAAATTTATTTTCAACTTATTTCCTCCAACTAATTTTTCAAATTTTAAAAATGTTGAAAATAAAAACACAACCAAACTGGCACTAAGCCCGTTCGATTTCATTTTCATTCTCCATTTTCATATTTTTTACTATTTCAAAAATCAAATACATCACTTTTTACACATTTTTGCCGAACATTATTTTAATTTTTATTTTCAAAATATATTCTCCAATAACATATGTATCTTCTCTCCTAATAACGTATATGTTTTCTCTCTCTCCACCTACAACCTACTAAGCTCAATATATATAATCGTTATTTTTTCAACAATTTATTCAAATACAAACTCATTTTTAACTAATTTTCACTAATTAATTTTTGAAAATTTGAAAATAATAGAAATGAAAAGTGAAAATGAAAATAAAACCAAACGGGCCCCGGAAGGGATTGGACATATCTTTCTTGTTATATTTTTGGTCCCATGAAGGCCAATCAAACTAAAAGCTAATAAGCATTTCTGGTTGATAAAAAAAAACATGGCTCCCTTATCATATTTCAAAATCAAGAAAAATCATGTTGGGCCAAGTTCAATTAATATTTCACATGCTAAAAGTATCAGCTGCCACCAATAATTTATTCGAGGGTCGTAGGTCTCTTAAGAAATTCTGGATTTATATAATTAGTAGCTTGTTCTTATCCTCTCAGGCAAACTCTATTTACGAATTAAAATATCAAATGCAAATATCCCAAAAAAAAAAAAAAAAAAACTTTGGATTTGTTTGAATTTTTTTCATTTTTTTGAAAACAAAATTAAATATTTCCATAAATTTAATTCTTTTCAAAAAATTATTAATTTTTTTAATTATTTCAAAGCATCATTTAGACAAAATTATATATATATATATATATTGTATCTTCCAAATATTATTCTAATTCAAATATCACATAGTTACAACACATTATTATACGAAAATTTAATATGATATCACTAATCAAACAACTTATTACATGAAAAGGCAACTGTATTAGAATTTATCTAAATGAAACCAAATATAATATTATGATCTCAACACATTCTCTAGTTTAACTGTAGAACATATTCTCCCAAATCATTCTTCTGAAATTTAAAAGTATATTCTAACATTGCCTTTAAATTCATTTTGTACATATTGATACAACAACAACAAACCCAAAAAAAAAAAAAGAAAAAAAAAAGTATAGTTTTTGTGGGTTACCAGAAGCTCTACTGATTCTTGGGCTCAAGGGCCTTGATGGGCAAAATGCGGCTGCAGCTATAAACCTGGCAAAATGCTTGTAAAGTCATCAGGCACAACATCATAATAGCAGCAAGAAATGTGAGAATCCTCCAAGAACCAAACACATATTCCTTCATGAATTTCCCAAATTTAACCTTCCATCTCCCATTGTAATACTTGTTCACATCTCCAATCACCTTATCCAAGGAGGGAACCTTTGTCAATTTAATGGACTTACTCATCCCATTCCATAACTCAGCCACCTCTTTTTCACTCTTCAAATGGTTGATGATAATCCCTCTTTGACAAAGAATCTTGGCATCTAAATCCGAGTCGATAATCCCATTCATCATCTCTGTGTACCGCGTCAAAACCAACGGTCCGGATGCACTGCAAGCCTCATATGCAACCAAGTTTCTCAAGAAAACCTCAGAATTTATGTCCAATTCAACGACAGGCATGCAAAAGGTTAAGGTTTTTTGATCGAAATTGATGCTGTTGATGCCTTCATTAGTGGCCAAAAACTGTACCCCAACTTCAACGAGCTGAGTGACTGAAGGGATTGTGATTTCATCAAACGATGGAGGTTTGTTCATGTTGTTACTAGTCGAGCCCGACTCTTTGTCATCGTCTTTCTTCTCCTTATCCTGATGGAAGGCGCTAACCATATGTTCAATAGGCTCTTTCAACATTTTTACAATAGGGATTTTGGTAAGGATTGTCCATGGCAACTTCACTACCACTTTAATAGGTTTGGAAAAGACTACGCTCTTGATCCATTCCACGGGCCCTTCTTTTAAGTTGGATAGGATTTGCCAAACCTGATCCATAAACTGCCTCAAGAAACTCGGCGTTGAAAAGCAATGGTGTTTTTCATCACTTTCCTTCTTCTCTTCACCTTCTTTTTCACCATCATGATGAATTTCAATTATTTCATGAGATGGTATTTCAACTTTAGGCACTATAAATTGGTACAAAAAGTCTAGCATATGAGCACACTCTTTTACTTGAATATTTTTCTTGGAGCCCTCCACCATCTTGAATGGGGAGACCTCCTTACTAATACCAACCAACATATCAAACAGCACTTTATCAGCCAAATCCAGAGATGAAAACCGAAACTCCAAAAGCATTCTCATCACAAACAATGGGATTTGATTCTCAAGCATCACAATATCTCTAAGAATGGCGTTATGGGCAGTCTTATTACCTGATAAATCGACCAAATGAGCCAAACTTGATGGGACTTTGGTTAGAACCTTACCTTCTTTGACGCCACAAACTTGGAAAAACTCCAACAAGAAAGAAGCATCAACAGCCATCATCCAAGACAGCGCCTCGCAGCCAAAGCTCAAGGGCCTGTGATAGCTGGCCCGAACCCGAAGCTCAAGTTTCATCAGATGATCAACTACGTCTTGAAGCTTAGCGTTTTCGAGCTCTTTCTGGTTTCTTTTAGCGGCTGCAACTTTGTACCTCTCCATATCGTAGAGTTCGAGCCGAAAATGGTGATACGGGCCGATGGCAACTTGTTGCGGGATGTAAGAATCTGAGCTGCTGAGCATTAATGTTTTGGGAACACCGAAGATTGAGACTGGGATTTCAATTTCTTCCTCTAGCTCTTCGTCTAGGGTTTGGCGAATTTGTCTGACCCATTGTTCTTCGTCGAAGTTTGAGCTTAAGGATGTAAGCATGTTGAGTTCGAAGAAAGACATATTGGTTGGTTTTCTGTGTGTAAAATTGCAGACAAAATATGGAGTTTTTTAGCTAAGTTTGGACAGAGAACTAAGGGTAACTATGTAAGAAAGTGGAAAAGAAAGTGGATGGACTTTATAAGTTTGAACGGACAAATTTAAAATCTTGTAATAATTCAATTTATAGAAGAGAATTTGACCAGTGCATAGCACTTTGAATTTTTTATTTTATTTTATGTTGTATTTTTTATTTTAATTTAATGAATATATGTGTAATATATATGATCTTCATTCAATTATTTTGATAAAATTTTTTTTAATATATTTTATATATATTTATAATAATGAAATAAAACATTTGACATGCATTAATAAAATAATGAATTATCTGATATGTATGTCCATCCCTGTCTCTTGACAAGCTAGCCACTTAGGTACAAGTAATGTGATTGTCGTTGGTAAAACAATATTATGTGACACAGAAAAAGTAGGCCAAAGATAAAGGAAGAGATGAAATTAAATAATATGCATGTGTTTCACATATGTGACTCTTGAGGAATTAATAATTGATAGCAAAGTTTGGCGACTTCTTTGGTGGTCCATCTTTGTTCTATAAATTCAAATATGAAATATTATTTTTGTGTGGTATTGAAAAGGATGTTTTATTTTATATTTTTGTATGTGTAAATGCATGTTGTCGTATTATTGATGTGGGTTTTTTCATGTAATACAAGAGAGTGCAATATTGTATGGTATTTTGTACCTTTTAAAGAAGTCCATTTTCCTGAAGGAGTTTAATTAGTAATTTCACTCTCAAATAGGCTTGAATAATCATTATGCTTCATTGGGTCTGATGCATGTACATAATATATATATATATATATATATACGAGGATTAATAAACTGATATAAAGGAATTAATAATGAATAATAATTTATGATGGTTTTCTTTTTTAATTTGGTGGTCCATTTTTTGATGGATTAATTGCAATTTACTCCCTGTGATATGCTAATAGCTAGGTGCAATATTCCTTTGTCAAAAAAAAAAAAAAATTATAAAGAAAAGTTTCTTATATCTTTTAAAATTATACTCACTGCTCCCTTTTCTTGTTTGATGCCCATTAAATATTGAAAAGATAGAATTATTCTTAAATAAAAATAAAATTGAAATAATTTTTATTTATTTTATCTACTATTTTTATAATTTTTCTTTCTAATTATTTTTTTATCCATTCCAAATAAATAATATTTAGTATTTATAAAAAGATATAGGGATGGGCAATTGAGACTCGGTTTTGGGTACCTGAACTGATCGATAAACGCACCATTGAAACCCGATTGACTGAGTTATATTGGGTACCTAGTACCCTACATTCGGGCTGAAATTCGAGTATTGAATCCAGGCCCACTCAGGTATTAGGTACCCGATAATTTAATTTAAAAAAAAATTAAAAGTTAAAACAATAAGGCCTTGTTTGCTTGATTTGATTAGGTGTGATATATACTAATCAAATATCTTTTAATATTTATTTCAATTGATAAAAGCCCTTGATAAATCATAGATCCAACATTATTTATTATTGCTTTTGAAAAATGAATCAAGGGGGGAATAGCACTACACCTTGTTATTTCAACATGGCAAAAAATCACCCATACAGCCATATTGCGGGTACCTAAAAAAATATAGATAATATACCTCATTTTTTCCACCCAATAAAATGCGGGTAATTTTACCCACCGCCTAATTACCTGCCACTTTTTGACCCAATCCACGGGTAACCCCTGAACAACTATATATAGACATATTAAAGTTTTCTCTAATTATCACAAATAATTTGGAGGATATAAAACTTTTAACATATAATGGGATTTAAATTTTAATTTCAAAATGTAATATAACTTAAAATTGATAGATGTTTAAACATTTAATTTATACTTTTCAAACAAAATAATTGACATATTTTAAATACTTGTGCAATATAATGTTTAAAATTTGCATCCTTTTGTATTACTTTTATTTAAGTAATATTTGAATAATATTATGTAAATTAAAAAAAATGTAGTAATTTACCTTCAAGTATAAAAATAAAATAAATTATCGGTACCTGTGAGTTACCCATCACCCATAGCCATGGGTAATAGGTCCACTATCTTGTATCCAATAAAAAGGATAATTTTACCTATGATTAAATTTATCCAACCTGTCATTTCTCATTCTTGGGTTATCCACGGGTATCTATTTGCCAAGTCTATTGTTATTTCATATTTAATTGGATAAGTTTAGGTGAAATGTTTTCATGAGTAATAAGGTTGAAAGTAATAATTATTGTATTGAAGGGTATATTTGTCTTGCAAATTAATATAAATGCATTTGAAAAGTAAGGTGGATATTTTGGTCAATAACCTAACACAAAAATTTAGAATGGAGTGTGAAAGAATATTATTTTGAAGTGATGCTATCATTTTCCTATTAAAGTCAATAGTCATGTCTTCAGTGAGATGATTTAATTCAAATATGGGATAATCTGTTTCTTTTATGTGCTATATCAAGTTTGACATGGAATGAATTAATGATGAGAATGAATTAATATTTTATTTAATAGAATAAAAATAAGTACACTAAGAGCATAATTGTCTAATAATTTAAATTAAATAATATTTTAAAAAATAAAGAGATATAATGATCAATTTCTATATATTAAAAATCAAGTAGAGTGATAGCATATTGAATAATAAGTTTTGGAGTGTAAATAACAATACTCAAATAAACGAGCCTTAAAACTGCAGGCTACACCAAGTCAGCAAGCATAGGCAGTAGCAGAACATAAACATGAACACATTATACACGCCCCCCCGTCCCACCCCACACCCCACAAAAATAGTTTCTGTCCACCCCGCCCTGTTTTCTTCACCCCCAACCTCCCGCCGGCTGCCGCCCACCGGCCAGCCGTCCGCCTGCTCGTGAGCAGATTTTGGCCAGATTTTGAATGTCAAAATCTGTCCCAGTTTTTCTTTTTCTCTTTTTCTCTTTTTAGTTAAAATACCTTATAACCAAATCCAGGTCCGGGATCGGGTACCCGAGGACTGGGTACTCAGTTTTTAACCGGACCGGGATTGGATATTAAAATTTAGATCCCAAACGGCTCTCAAATCCGTTAATCTTGGCTCGACGCCCACCCCTAGAAAGACATATAATATATTTCTATTTGTATATATATGTAATGTATACATATATAAATTTATGTATAAGTATATACATATATATATACTTTTATTTATACAGAAAATATATACACACATAATTTTTTTATTTATTCAAATTAAGTAATATTTAATATTTATTGAAGTACATAAGATAATTTTTTATTTATCCTTATATAATATAAATCAAATTTTAACTATTCCTTAAAACATAATCAAAAATTCATTATATTTCCTAACACAACTTTCACATTATCCAATATCATTTTCAACATTCATTCTCTCAAAACATATATTAAAATCACACAAAAAAAACATAATCAAACATTACATAATGTTTTTGGAACCCATTTGACTATTTCTTTTGCAGATGGACTTTCTAACAGTCGATATTTGATAATAAATTTCCGAAAAGTTTGGTGTTTCTTAAATTGCATGCTAGCAGTGGAATGATGATCAGTAATTGCAGATTAGTTGGAAAGGAAAGGGCCGAATTAAAGGCAAATTTACATATTTGTTTCTTTATTTATTGATATATATGTTGGTGTGAAAGGGCATAAGGGATAAGTTTGCATTTATGCGGCACAGCAGGCCTCATGGCCATCACGTTTTATCAGTTACTTTCACGTTTTGTAACAAACAAAAAAAGGACACTTTCACGTTTGCTTTTCTTTTAGTGCTATGAATGATTACTTTAAAAGTGTTTGGAATAGTAAGGGCTGGTCTGTTTATGTTTTCAAATTTTAATTTTAATTTTTAATATTTTTAAAATTAAAAAAATTGAGTCAAAAATAAATTTATATTTGGATAGTATATTGAAAAAGTAATAATTATATAGAATTTAGTAGGTTGTAGGTGGAAAAAGATAGTAATAATGAAAAAGAAAGAGAAGATATATAGGTTATTAGAACATATATTTTAAGATAAAAATGAATTGAAATACAAGAAAAAATTATGATGAATTGTTAATAATTCATTTTCAGCAAAAACAAGTGAAAATGAATTTAAAGACATAAACAAACTAGTCCTAAGTCCATCTAATCGCGCACTACTATTTTACCAAGAAAATGCAATCATGAATTTGTATAGAATTAGTTAATTAAAGCAACAAATGCTAGACTAGTCATCTCAACAGCAGCTATGGGTTTTAAATGATAGTTAGTGCATATTTTTATCTCGCATGCACGCTAGAGTTTATTTGGATTCGAACATGAAGTCTCATATATATTAGTAAGGGAGCGATGTCAGTTGGTTAAATAACCAGTAATAATTAATGCATAAGTTATAGTTATGAGTGTTGAAAATAAAAATAAAAGTATTTTAAGCACATCATTAAAAAAAGAACTAAAAGAATTGATATTTTACTAATATTATAGATAAATGAGGAATCTTATTGACTCCGGAGAACAAATTAGAGATAACATCTAGTCAAGCCATGCAAGACTATTATTCGAGGGCATAAATTGAGAAATACTACTTGTGTATTGTATTATTACAAGACAAGATAGTTGTTGAAATCTTTTTATTTAGGAAAATAGTCATCAATTAGTAATAGAGCTCTTATGAAACAATGATTGCATAGCTAGTGATTCATAGCTTAGAAACTTTTACATTTGTAAATTTTATTAGTAGCTTTCGTCTAGATAAGAAAAGTACATCATAGGAGATCTTACCAATGCCAAAGAATTAGTTGGACTAACCTCACACATTTCCTAATGTTATTAGGGCGCATTTGATTTGAAATAAAAATAGGAATGGAGATTTGAATAGAAGGAAATAAAATGGGATTAAATAATAATAGAATGTTTGATATAGAAAATTGGCCTTACAATTAGGTACAACTATAATCTACCATAATTTTTTATGCATGTTTAATTTGTAAGATTATGTAGATAAAAAATAGTTCTGCACCTAATTATTTCTCTCCCCTCCCACATACCCCTTGTAGGATATTCAATTTTTTTTTCCTGAATTTTAGACATAAATTATTTAGAATAAATTGCATAAAATTGGGTTACGTAAAATGCCAAAAATTAAATGATGGATTGAAACTGTTTCTTTCCCATTTTTGTATTGATTGACCAAAACTCCACCAACAATACAGTGAATGCCAACAATGGAATAACTTAAAAAAAAAAAAAAAAAAACCGGGGGGGGGGGGGGGGGGAGGGTACATTACCGAGATTATAGTAGCAGTCAATAGCTATTCAGGTCGGCTCGTTGTTCTTATTTATTATATCAAACAAACTATTATCAAAAATTAGATATGCTACTAGCAGCTATTACATCAAATCAAATGCAGCCTTAATAGATTAGGCCTAACTGTCCAACTTAAATTTAGATTTAATTTGAATTAATAATATGATTTAAATAATAATAGTTTTATTTTATCAAAATGATATTTTCACACTATACGTTTCCCTTAATGAAATGATATCATACTAAAAACGGGTGATTGCTGCGCAGCCTTTTTCCTCAGGTTAATTTGTAGATTCTGATTTCCGTTTGCCCTAAAATAATTCATTAAAATTGTGCTAAAGAATCAAAACAACAAATTATTAAGGCAATGTTTGGTTATGTTTTTTTGGTGTGATTTTAATATGTCTTTTGGAAGAATGAATATTGAAAGTGAGATTGAAGAATGTAAAAGTTATGCTAGGAAATGTAATGAATTTTTTATTATATTTTGGGGAATAATTAAAAACTGATTTTGGAGAGTTTTGGAATGTTTGTTTATATTATGAGGGAGATATTTTTTTATTGTAGTAATCAAATCAATATTTTTTTGGTTAAATTTTTGGGATGAAAGTAGAATTGAGTTATTTTTTTATTGTTAGAATAATAAAAAAATATATATGATATATATAATATGTATGTGTATATTGAATGATAGGGAAGTTTTGGGGATAACGAATGATATAAAATGGTATTTGGAAAAAAATTTATTAGTGTTTTAGAGGAAAAGTGAGTGTATGTGTAAAGCCCCATCTCGAGATAGTACATAAGTCGAGGCACCACTCAATTCAATCTCAAATTGAACCCTCAGTACACATCAATGGGCCCATAACAAAACCTTTCAAACTTATCCGAAATAGCAGTAGATTTCAACTTAAGCAAACTTTCACAAAACATTAACTAAAAGCCTTAGATGATCCCGTAACATACAACATTGGTATTAACTACCAACCATCAGTGGTCCCATAATATTCAACATACCATTTACATACCGCAGATATTTAATTCAACCTAACATATCACATCATCTTTAGAGTATACAAAATGTCCCAAAAGAACCTAAAAGCATATAAAATCGCTTCCTGTTACAAAATGTGCTCAACAATCCAAGCTTAGAGTTCTAAACTTCTAATTCATCCCTTAATCCTATGGGGGTAAGTCCAAAGGATTTAATAAGGGATATTCATAATAATAAACGATAGGGATCTGTTGAGGAAGAATCAACTCAACAAATCATAATTTAACATTCATCAATATAGGAACGTATCAAGAAACATGCATTATCAGATTCAAGACTTCAAGTAGGTATTAGCTTGGGGTTGTAACTGTCGGCTTGAAAGGCTTGGTATTGTCTCAATCGATTCTGCTCGGGAGGAATGGTCCAGTTCAATCGATTGCAGTTCGGGAGAAAATGTAGACGGCTCAGACAACAGCCCGACCTAAACAAGAAAGCTGCACCATCCATATTATTCCACTAGCAAGTCATAAACAATCAGGGTACGGTCAAAACAAAACAAGCCTGAATATCATATGCCGTCCAACAAATTAGAACATGACAGGCATATCAGATTCTCCTTGTACTAGCCAAGCAGTTAGTTAGTGGATCAGTTAGACAATCAGTCAGTTAATTAGTCAGTCAGTCAGTCAGACAATCGATCAGTCAGCCAGTCAATCAATCAATCATTTAAATATATCCAAGCAAGACAACTTGACATACGGTAAATGCCTAGGAGTATCCCTAGCATATTATTGATGCCGAGAAGTATCCCTGGCACACTGCCAATACGTAGGAGTATCCCTAGCATATGTTTGATACCTAGGAGTATTCCTAGCATATCACTAATACCTAGGAGTATCCCTATCAGTAACAGTCAGTTAATCACTCAATCAATCAGACAATTATAGATATCAAGCAAGATCTCAAGCAAGCACGATTTCAATAAACAATAGCAAGTACAGAAATAGGAAACCCTCACAGGGTTACAAAACGAATCTAAGATAAGGTATAAAAAACAAGAACCAAAGTAGTAGATCCTCACCTTTGTAGTCTCATAAAATGACAACCTCAATCAGTAGTCTATTGGTTCGCAAGACCTACTCCTTCGTCACCTAACCAAACGAGTTGATTCATTGTCAAAATTTTCATTCAACCCTATTAATCACAATTATATTGTTTATAGTTTAGAATCACTAATTACTTGATTAATACAGTGGTTTTAAAACTTAAACAGTACTATCAGCCCAAAATGGCTAATGAAGTCGTTATTACCAAAATAATCCCCATTTTCATATCAAGTCTAATAATGAAACATAAACTAGTCCTCAATTATATATTTATCTTTATGTCGGTATCCCAAATCAAAATAAACGATCCAGATATCTTAATTATCCCAATTATTTCCACTCGAGTCTCAATTTTCTAAATTTAGGGTTTTCCTATTCAAATAACTTAATAAATCCCAAAATATCATAATTCGATACAAATCTAGGTCCAAGAATCCGAACAACATCCATGCATGTAATATTCTCGTTGCTAGATACACTTTACAATCATTCATCCAAAGATACAAGAATTATAAATGGATTAAAACGGTACAAGAAACCTTGAACCTAATACCGATCATTACTCCAAACATTTAATTGAGACCCCAAAATCACACACCGAAAGCACCACCGAGATCATTGTGATGAGGGGAAGAAACTACCCCAGAACCACCATTGTGCCACCACTACCACCAAAAAATGCCAACTCCACCACCAATTGATGTGTTTCAACTCCACTTGTTAGTTGTTGGTGGGAAAGCCTTCGATTGCAGCCTTAAAAGTCCAGTGCCATCGCTCGCTGCCATTGCCTCGATTTAGCTCAAATTTTCCATTGCTGTCGCCTCGAAACTTCAATCCAAAACCACCATCTTTATCCTTCAATTGCAGCCTTCAAAACCCATTATCCAGATTTTTGATTTCCTCGCTGATGACTTCGCGTCATCGAGCTCCGGCGTGGCCATGACTTTTGAGGTATTTTTTAGCTGTTAAACTGGGTGGTTTAGGAAGAAAATTGTATCGTTGTGTTCACCGTGAAGAGAGGAACAATTTGGTATATAATTTGTAATGTGTCGTCGTTTGCCGAAAGAGGTGGCTAGAGGAGGAAGACACGGTGGATAGGGCGAAAATGAAAATTCTAGGGGGAAAACATATATATATATATATATATATTCATCTTTCAGTAATTGGATTTTGATCCCCAAAACTCTGCTCTAGCCTTCAATTGGGTTTTCCCAAAAATTGAACATCTTCAATTCAGCTCCTAAACTTATTAGGACCTCACATTGACCCATTTGACCCAAATTAGGGTAAATTACATTTTTGGTTCCATAAGTTAGACCCGTTTGAATTTTGGTCACATTCTTTATGACTTTCTCACATTGCAACCCATAAGTGCAATTTTTTTGCAATTTCAGTACTCGAAATGGCTTTTCGTCCAATAATTAAAGGAGCAGTCACGTGCCACTCACATGGCCGTTAAATTGTTGCTTTTTTGGTCCCATAAATTAAGCTTGTTTGCATTTTTGGTCCCATAAGTTAAGCCCGTTTGCATTTGTGGTCCCAACGATAGCTTCAATAAATTTTGGCAGAAGAAGAAAGAAAAATAGCTGCAAGTGAAGGTGCTATTTATTTTTGTAGCACACCATCTTCATTGAAAACCTCATGGACAAATGAAAATCCAAATAGGAGGTTTCATGGTTGTGCTTTCATGAATAATAGATGTGGTTTCTTTGCTTGGAAATACTCTCAAATATGTGAAAAAACAAAACAAGTTATACTTGGTTTGTTTAGGATGTTGAATGTAATGAAGAAAAGTTGCTAAAACTTAAAAAAAAATTATTGGAGCTATCGTTGGGATCAAAAATACAAACGGGCATAATTTATGGGACCAAAAAAGCAACAATTTAATGGCTACGTGAGTGGCACGTGATTGCTCCGTTAATTATTGGACGAAAAGCCATCATGGTCCTTAAATTGCAAAAAAAAAATTCACTTATGGGATGCAATGTGCGAAAGTCATAAAGAATGGGAACAAAATCCAAATGAGTTTAATTTATGGGACCAAAAATGCAATTTACCCCCCAAAGTATTAGCCATGCAACCCCCAAAACTTTGAAAATGTGATCCAATCAAGTTTTGCTTATTTGCACTTTGACCCCAAAACTTTTAAAAATTTTGCAATTAAGTCCTTTTTATTTATTTTCCATGTCCTAAAATTTGACTAACCAATAACTTGATTTCTCAATCCTAATTTTTCATAATACCAAATTTTAAAGGTATTATAGTATGTTTAATTATATTTTTTCAAAAAAATTGATTCTGGGAAACATAACCAAACATTCCCTAATGGACTATAAATGGTGTGCTATCTTTATTATTATATGGATAATTTTATAAACGTCTCGACAAGGTGAACTTCAAAATTATCCTAGGATTTGCGCTCCACTATTCTCTCTCTCTCTCTCTCTCTCTCTCACACACACACACACACACACACACACACACATGGGTTGATCGGCCCGACCAATGAAAAATACCAACCTAGCTGAGCACGTGTAAGCTCTTAATAGAGCATGAGTTGGGTTGGATTGGCTCAAATGAAAGTCCATTCCAAGCTACAATTTTGGAGCTCGGGCCTTTCTTAATTTAAATTATAAATTATAATTTTAAAATTTATAATCTTTAAATTATAAATTAAATTATTAAATATATAAAATTAAAATATTATAAAGAATGGCTTGAATCCACAATAACTGCTGCCCCTCAATTTGGGAACAATTTAGATAACTTGAGTAAACGACTGGTTTATCATTAAATATATTTAGATTTTTAGATATTACAAAGTTGTTTATTTAATTTTACAAAGTTATTTATTTATTTTTATTATTAATATGTATTTTCATTTAAAAATTTGGTAACATCCACTTCTATGTAATTATTTTTTTTAAAATTAATGACGATAGGGTAATTGATACAAAAGATTATTATAAGTATAAATTTTTAAGTTTTTATAAAAATTTATGTGTTGTAAAATATTAAGAATCACATAATATAAATCATTAAGTCTTTCCAAAAAACTATAAGTGTTGAAAAAAAATATAAAAATCATATAAACATAAAAATTTAGGTTTTTCAAATTTTAATTTTTTTATAACAAAAATAGCCCGCCTAGCCTGGCTCATACAGAAACCGACTGAGTTGGTTTTGAGTCGGGTGGCTTTTCTAAAATTCGAATCGTCACAGTTCATTTAAGGCCTGCAAGCTGGCTCGGACAGAATGTAATAGCCACAAACCTGCAATAATGTGGGCTGGATTGGCTTGGCCAAACCCATTTGACATCTCAAGAGGCCATGCTAATCTTTTCTGTATCGTTCCAATTTTATTAGATGTCCCTAGGGTTGCAAACGAACCATGCCAGCTTGCAAGCCTGATGAGTTGGCTTGAAAAGTGTTCGAGCTTGAGTTCAAAGATTTCGAGTCTAGCCTAGCTCAAGTCAAGTTTGTATAAGTTTTGAGCCGAGCTCGAGCTAATAATTGTTGTTCACAAGCTGAGTCGCGAACCTATATTTTATATTTAATAAAAAATATAAAAAATATTTATATATAAAAAATATGATAAAATCTATTAATCTTAAATTTTTTTATAAAATAATTTAACTTTTCAAACTTGAGCCCAAGTTGAATTATAGCCTATAGTTTGATTATAATTTCGAGCCTAATGAATCAGTTGAGTCTAGCCAAACAAGGGCTCGAGCCAAGCGTGAGCCAGAAAAAATGGTCAAAGCTCGACTCAATTCAATTCGTTTGCATCCCTAGATGGTCCCAAAGGGACTATACTTCTAGGATCTGCATCCGGCTATTCTAATTGGATTTGACTCCACTTGACCATTTCCAACTATGATGGATCACATCTATTAGGTTCAAATATACTGTATTCCCCCAATTTAATTAGGCCAATCAGAACCCATAGGCTAAGTGAAATCTATAAATATCCCAAATTCAAACATTTATGAGAATACAGCCAATACCTTTTTAATCCTACCTCAATATTTATATCTCACTTTCTCAAATATTGACTTATGCGTAAAAAAAATTTCATTAGTTAAACCCCAACAATTGTAATCTTTTGTGATTTCGAGATCCACAATCAAATTGATCAAAGTACTGGATCATCACTAATTAGAAAAATATCTTTCAAACTCATACCAATACAACAAACAAAAAATACTGGTTTTAGTAAAGAAAAATATATATAAAAAATAAAATACACCATATTCAAATGCATTCACATCCATGATATATACAAAAGGCATGATTTCTCATTATCTAAAATGAGGCAACGTATATACACATACACGTCAAGAGTTCACACACTAGTTACATAGAAGTAGAGTTACCCGTGCACATTAATACCAGCAAAAAGCATACAACACGCAAAATAGCAAGAAGCACATTCAAACCCATTTTTATCATACATTATAAAAGAAAAAAGGCTACACTTATGTCTGATGGTAAGTAAAGCAAACGTGAGAGGGTGATCGGCCCGGTGGCAATTTCCAAGTACTAATTGGTGGCTGAATTTGATATTTCTATAGAAACCAAATCTAGAGAGGCAATCTGGGTGGAAATATTGATCACATTGGCGACAATGATACATCCATCTCTTGAGATGCATTTCTTGTTCACAAATCTCACAATAGAAATCATCGGGATGGTAACTATATGGAGGATATACCAAGGCCTTGTTTGCTTGGCTTGATTAGGTGTGATACATACCTAATCAAACCTCTTCTAATGTTTGCTTCAATTGATAAATGCCCTTGATAAATCCTAGGCCCTACATTATTTATTGTTGCTTTTGGAAAATGGATCAAGGGGAGGAAGGCTTGATTAGGTGTGATAAGAATTACAAAAATTTAATAAGGTTTATTTTTTATCTTATTTTCAATTAAACCATGATTCTTAAAATGGGAAAGAATGAGAAAATTATGAAAAACTTATTAAAAAATATAAATGATATAATAGTAAATTTATATATTATATTTTAATTTATCTATATACTAATCATACCAACCAAACATAAAATTAAGATATTATATCCTAATGGGCTTAAAATGTATCCTTTGCTTACGTATCACTTCTAATCACATAATTCCAAGCAAACGAGCCCCAAAGGAATTGGGCGTTTGTCTCATTTGTGGCTAACGGTCCGTGGAAGCATATCGCATTGATGGTGCAAATTGAAAACATAATTTTCAGAGCTATAGGCGTGCCTATTGAAGTCAGATATTTGATAGCCACCAGCATCAGATTCTGGGAGCTCGTCTTCACTTACGTGTCTCCAAATCAATTTCTGTTGTTCGTGAGCTGCGTGTTTTATGGGCTTATTTATAAAAATATGGTAAAAAATTTTAAATTTTATAAAATTACCGTAATTTTAAAAAAGTTGTAAAACTATCGTAAAGCGTGGCCTCAGGCCATGCCTTTTGCAATGGGAATTTTTTTTATTATTATTATTAAAAAGTGAGGCCACGCCTATTTGCATGCAAACTTTTTTTTTTTTAATTAAAAAGTGAAGAGGCATGGCCTCTTGCATGCAAACCTTTTTTTTTTTTATTTTAATTAAAAAGTGCCTCACACCTCTTATTGGCTGTCCGCAATGGCGCAAGGCCATGCCTCTTGCATGAAATTATTTTCTTATATATATAAACAGTGAAGAGGCCATGCCTCTTTGTGGTTGATTTTTTTTTTTTAAACATCTGCAAAGGCATGCCACGCCTCTTGCATGGCAGAAATGTATTTTAAGATACAGTCAAGAGTGGTATATATACCGCAGCATATGATGTAAACCCTATTAATACATTCTTTAAGAATTATCATATATTTTAATCATAATTGATGCGTATAATTTGAAGATATGTTATTATCATAGCATATAAAACTATCATATAATGTTTTTACCAACTCGATCCTATTTATGTATTCCACTTATAAACCCCACCATTCACATAATTTTATCATTTATTTATTTTTTTAATATTTTAGAAATGAACTCAAATGAGAGATGATTAGGGATGGCAATGGGGCGGGTCTGGCAGGACCCGGGACCCGCCCCGCCCTGCCTTCCCTTTGGCCCCAGACCCGGCGTGTTGGACCTGCCTAACCTGTTTTTTTTTTTTTTGTATTTTTGTATTTTTTTTGTATTTTTGTGTATATATTTTTTTTACTATCTTTTCTTCATAATCACTTGAATATACAGATTTTGCTCTAGTGAGTATCGAATTTGAAAGAATAAAATTGAAACAAGTTAAAAAAAAAAAAAAAAAGAAGCCCTAATTTTTTAATTGTATTATAACCTACTAAATACTTATACTTATATATATAATATAAATATATATGTAATATAATATAATATAATATAAATATATATATTATATAATATAATTATTATACGAGGCAGGTCCGGGGCAGGTCCACCAAAGCTAGTAACCCGCCCAGGACCCGGGCGGGTCTTGATAATCAAGACCCGCTACCCGCCCCATTCCCATTTTTTTCATCCCAAACCTGCCCCATTCGGAGCGGGTCCGAGGCGGGTCCCCGATTTACCCGGACCCATTGCCATCCCTAGAGATGATCCATTTTTGTAGTGTGGATATACATGGTTATTGAAGAAAAAAATGGTCATTGTCAATGCCAATGTATCTTGAATGACAATGATTAATATCATGTATCATTTTGCTTTATTTCTTAACTTTGAATTCCAAATTAGCATTTCAAATATCTAAGACAGAACTGGAATATTGATTTATAATACTAGATATATTTAATTTTTGCAAGTTTAATATGTAACACTCACTATTTAATTAAAGAACAATGTATGGATTTTATTTTTTAAGTATGTTAGTTAAATATAACATAGATTAGAACTGTCTAAAATTTTTGAGAAATTTGACCAAATTTATTATTTATAAAATCTAATACAAAGGAAAAACATAGAACATAAAATATAATTACAAAGTTGGAAGAATTAAGGATGTGGGGCTTGCGCTTGGGTTTGGGCTTCAACTTCGGCTTGTGCATAACGGCAGGCTTGTTGTCTTACACGTGCTTGGGGTCAATTCATTTCATTTTGGATACGAGTAGTGCTCTATATATTATGTATTATATTAAAATATAATATATTATACATTATATATTAATTATATAATTACAATACAATTAGTATACATACTTAATCTATGAAATGTCATGCACATAATTTATAAGAGATATAATTTGTTTTAAAATATTTCATTTAATATGAATTAATTTTATTATTTAGCTTTGAATTTCTAACATAATATAAACAATATTAATAATTAATATAAAATTATCAGCATTTCAATTATTTAATAACAACTAACGTAAAAATTGATACTTCATAATACGCTTTTATCTTTTGTTTAGTTTTGTATGAACTAATAATCAGAAAGAAAAGGCCATAAATATTAACTAATAACAATGTCATGTCTATCAATTTCAAATTATTCAAACTAAATATTAAAATTAATTTCAGAATCACAAGATTAAGTCAAACTTAATAATAAACAAATTAAATTAAAATACTTTTACAAAATTTAAAAACCAACCTGATATTGCTAAGTCAAATCTTCCTCCTCTAAAATAAGGTTTCTAATCAAATTGTAAAAAATTAAAAAAAAGAGCAACATATTATTTTAACAATAAAAAATAATAGCATAAAATAACCAAAAATATAAAATAAAAATTTTGAACAATATGATTTCGATTTTACCTTATTTGAAATTATTTAAAATATGGTTTCTTCTTCCTTGTTTTCTTTTCCCTTCTTTTTTTTTTTCCTCTTGAATTTTCTTTTCCACTTAGTGCACTCTACCAATAGCAGAACTCACTCCACTCAATAAGTTTTGTTTGAAAATATAAATGATTTGTGAGAATGTTAGAAGGCTGAATTGGGTATATATATATCACTCTTGGTTGTATCTTAAAAGACGTTTCTCCATGCAGGAGGCGTGGCATGCCTTTGGGGATGTTTTACCAAAGAAAAAATTCAGCCAATAAGAGGCGTGGCCTCTCTTCACTTTTTATGTAAAAAAAAAAAAAAAATTGCATGCAAGAGTCTTGCATGCAATTTTTTTTATAAATATATATATAAAGTGAAGAGGCGTGCCCTAAGGCCATGCCTCTTTATTTTTTTTCCCATGCAAGAGGCGTGCCACGCCTCTCTTTTATTTATTTAAAAAAATAAATTCAAAAAGCTAACTACAGGCGTGGCGTGAAGCCACGCCTTACCATAATTTTCTAAACTTTTCAGGAATACGGTAATTTTGTAAAATTTAAATTTTTTAACCATATTTTTATAAATAAACCTGTTTTATGGCTGGCGGCAAGGAAGCACACTTCACATCTACTTTGAAATCACATTCCTCACACCGATAAAATAATCCGTTAGCATGAGGAAAACAAAAATAGCAAGCAGACCAGGACCAAGCCCCTTTCACGCTGAGGGATAGCTTATGACAGCCTTTCTTGCGATCATGCTCCAACTCTGATGGTAAGTGAAAGCACCTGAAGTGGAGAAAGAAGTTGCATTTGTCACAGCTATAATACATATGGGGACGACAAGATTTACGGATGGGGATTAGGAGGGGTGTTTCGCGAATTTTATTTAATTAAAAGGTATATCGTATAAATTCCTACATCTTATAAGATGTTTTTGGAACTTATAAGATGTTAGATTTTTTTTTTTAAAAATAAATTGTTAAAGTGTTTGGATAAAATAATATCTTGAAGTTTATAAGATATTAGTAATGGTATTTTATTGTTAATATGATTAAAATTAAGCTAATTTGTTAAGATCTGTAAAATCAATTAGTAATTTCTTACTTTTTTAAAAAAAGCTTATAAGCTTATAACATCTTATTTTAGGAGTTTATAAGCTCTTTTTTTAAAAAAATTATCAAATATTTTTTTACATCTTATAAGCTCTCAAACATCTTATAAGATATTTTGATGAGCTTATAAGCTCACCCAAACACCCTCTAAGATGTGCAACCTTTTGGATTCAGCGTTTTGGATTTGGAGGAGTGATAATTTGTTGATAAACAGGTGGAGTAATTCGATTTGATTCTTGAACTTACAGGCAACGGCTAGATGTCCTAATACGGTAGAATTCGAACAAGAAAGAAATCTCCACTGTTACAACTTAGGCAGTGAGATATGGCCTAATGGCTTTAGTTCTACCAGTTTATTCTCCTTGGCCGATTCTATGAGTTATTTAGGAGTCATCGAACTCCAAATTTTAGAACAATTTAAATTAATATTCTATGTTATGTTTTACTAAGATAATATAGAATAAACTTGTTATTTTGGAGGCAACGAAAGTTACATAAAGGGAATACATATACATAGTCAAGGATGACATCAAAAATGACTTATTCACATTAAAAACTTCTATGAAAAAGATTTTATTTTAATTAGGTCTTTACTCTCGAATTAGACCAGCTAAATCATAATTGCTCAAGATTCATTCCAAGAACCAAATTATTTAATCTGCCAACTAAGAGGATGTTTGACTAAACTTATTTAAGAGGTCTTAAGAGCTACTACATCTTTTAAAATGTTTTTAAACTTACAAGATATTGAATCTTTTTTTAAAAATAAATTCTTAAAGTATTTTGATAAAATAAAATTTTAAAGCGTATAAGATGTTAACAATTATAATTTTGTAATTAATAGAATTAAAATTAAGGGAGCTTATTAAAATTTTAAAAATAAGTTAGAAAGTTTTTACTTATTTTAAAAAAATTTATAAGCTCCTAACATCTTATTTTATGAGCTTATAAACTCTTTTTCAAAAAAAAAAAAAAATTATCAAATACTTTTGGACATTTTATAAATTCTCAAGCATCTTATAAAATGTTTTAAAAAGCTTATAAACTCACCCAAACACTCTTAAAATCATTTTGAATGATTCAAATTAAAGGTAACACAATTATTCATTATTTGACGAGTAATTTGTTAATTATTCATTGACAAATATAAATATCAAGTGTCATTTATTTTCTCGCACAATATTTTCGTAATTTTTTTTCTTCTAAAAATTATCAAAAAGTTTTGATTATTTCAAAAACATCATGTCATAAATCATATATATTTGTATCTTCCAAATATTACTCTAATACAAATGTTACTGCAATTACAATATATAATAATGCGAAAATTTGATATGATGCCACTATTCAAATAATTTATTGCATGAAAAGACAACTATATTTCAAAATATGATACCACTAATCAAACAACTTATTCAAATAGAGGATCTCAATCGATATTAGAATTTATCTAAATAAAACCAAATATAATATTATGGTCTCAACACACTATCCTATCTCACTGATCAAAACATATTCTCCCAAATCAGTCTTCCAAAATTTAAAAACATATTCAAACATTGCCTTTAAATTCATTTTGTACAGGTTGAAGCAACCAAAACAACAAGGACGAGAGAAAGAGAGAGAGAGTTTCTTGTGGGTTACCAGAAAGCTCTACTGATTCTTGGGCTGAAGGGCTTTGATGGGCAAAATGCGGCTGCAGCTATAGACCTGGCAAAATGCTTGTAAAGTCATCAGGCACAACATCATAATAGCTGCAAGAAATGTGAGAATCCTCCAAGAACCAAACACATGTTCCTTCATGAATTTCCCAAATTTAACCTTCCATCTCCCATTGTAATACTGGTTCACATCTCCGATCACTTTATCCAAGGAGGGCACCTTTGTCAATTTAATGGACTTACTCATCCCATTCCATAACTCAGCCACCTCTTTTTCACTCTTCAAATGGTTGATGATAATCCCTCTTTGACAAAGAATCTTGGCATCCAAATCCGAGTCGATAATCCCATTCATCATCTCTGTGTATCGCGTTAAAACCAACGGTCCGGATGCACTGCAAGCCTCATATGCAACCAAGTTTCTCAAGAAAACCTCAGAATTTATGTCCAATTCAATGACAGGCATGCAAAAGGATAAGGTTTTTTGATCGAAATTGATGCTGTTGATGCCTTCATTAGTGGGCAAAAACTGTACCCCAACTTCAACGAGCTGTGTGACTGAAGGGATTGTGATTTCATCAAACAATAGAGGTTTGTTCATGTTGTCACTAGTCGAGCCCGAACCCGACTCTTTGTCATCGTCTTTCTTCTCCTTATCCTGATGGAAGGCGCTAACCATATGTTCAATAGGCTCTTTCAACATTTTTACAATAGGGATTTTGGTAAGGATTGTCCATGGCAACTTCACTACCACTTTAATAGGTTTGGAAAAGACTACGCTCTTGATCCATTCCACGGGGCCTTCTTTTAAGTTGGATAGGATTTGCCAAACCTGATCCATAAACTGCCTCAAGAAACTCGGCGTTGAAAAACAATGGTGTTTTTCATCACCTTCCTTCTTCTCTTCACCTTCTTTTTCACCATCATCACTAATTTCAATTATTTCATGAGATGGTATTTCAACTTTAGGCAATATAAATTGGTACAAAAAGTCTAGCATATGAGCACACTCTTTTACTTGAATATTTTTCTTGGAGCCCTCCACCATCTTGAATGGGGAGACCTCCTTACTAATTCCAACCAACATATCAAACAGCACTTTATCAGCCAAATCCAGAGATGAAAACCGAAACTCCAAAAGCATTCTCATCACAAACAGTGGGATTTGATTCTCAAGCATCACAATATCTCTAAGAATGGCGTTATGGGCAGTCTTATTACCTGATAAATCGACCAAATGAGCCAATCTTGATTGGACTTTGGTTAGAACCTTACCTTCTTTGACGCCACAAACTTGGAAAAACTCCAACAAGAAAGAAGCATCAACAGCCATCATCCAAGACAGCGCCTCGCAGCCAAAGCTCAAGGGCCTGTGATAGCTGGCCCGAACCCGAAGCTCGAATTTCATCAGATGATCAACTACGTCTTGAAGCTTAGCGTTTTCGAGCTCTTTCTGGTTTCTTTTAGCAGCAGCAACTTTGTACCTCTCCATGTCGTAGAGTTCGGGCCGCAAATGGTGATACGGGCCGATGGCAACTTGTTGCGGGATGTAAGAATCTGAGCTGCTGAGCATCAATGTTTTGGGAACACCGAAGATTGAGACTGGGATTTCAATTTCTTCCTCCAGCTCTTCGTCTAGGGTTTGGCGAATTTGTCTGACCCATTGTTCTTCGTCGAAGTTTGAGCTTAAGGATGTAAGCATGTTGAGTTGGAAGAAAGACATATTGGTTGGTTTTCTGCGTGTAAAATTGCAGACAAAATATGGACAGAGAACAATTGGGATCAAACTATGAAGAAAGTGGAAAGGAAAGTGGATGGGCTTTATAAGTTTGAACGGACAAATTTAAAATCTTGTAATAATTCAATTTATAGAAGAGAATTTGATAGTAGATAGCACTTTAAATTTTTTATTTTATATTTTTTATTTTAACTTGATGAATATATATTAAATACATATAATTTTTGTTCAATTATTTTTATAAATTTTTTTTAATATATTTAATATATATTTATAATAATGAAATAAAACATGTGACATGCAATAAAATAATGAATTATCTAATATGTATGTCCATCCCTGTCTCTTGACAAGCTAGCCAATTAGGTACAAGTAATGTGATTGTCGTTGGTATAACAATATTATGTGACAAAGAAAAAGTAGGCCAAAGATAAAGGAAGAGATGAAATTAAATAATATGCATGTGTTTCACAATATATGTGTCTATTCAAATGGAGAGTAAAGTTTGACAGCTTGTTTCTTTCTTTTTTGGTGGTCCATCTTTGTTCTACATATAAATTCATATATGAAATGTTATTTTTATGTGGTATAGAAAGGGATGTTTTATTTTATATTTTTGTACATGTAAACGCACGTTGTTGTAAGTTGACGCGGTTTTCCCATTTAGATGGCATTTTATATTAAATTTTAATTAATAATGACTAATTAAAAAATAGGTATATATTTAATTGAAATTAATAATCTCACATTCTTGTTTGACTCTGAAAATTACATCTCATATTGATGCACTATAATTTTAATTTGTCGTTTGATACGAGAGACTCATGGCAAAAATTTATGAAATTGCCCATAATTAAATATTGATACTACCAAACATGTAAATATTACCGGGGATTTCTTTGTCATTTCTTATCAAATGCAGAGGGTACTTAAGTAATTTTATATTTAACGTTAAGGTGAAATTTGCAATTGCATGTCAAGACATCCAATAATATAAGGTCACGTTTGATATGGAATTTTGATAATAGTGGGTATTGCAGTGGTGGTAACATTATGTGATATTAGCCACCACCTATATGTTGTAATGCCTATTTGATTGGATAGATTGCAGAAGGAGATTAGCCCCCACACATATCTCCCACATTGCAGTGTGTTGTCTGATACGCAACATTATAATTGTGCTGTCCATTTTACCCTTATTTAAAAATTATGTCCATAGTAAATTAAAAAAATAAAAATAAAAATAAAAATAAAAATAAAATAATAAAATAATAATAATAATAATAATAATAATAGTAATAGTAATTGGTGTTGGAGATTAAAGTATGCATGCACTTAAAACCAGTTAAGGTTGACGACCCATTTTTATCATGCCATATCAATGGTTAGGTACCAAAAGGAAACTTTAGTAAGTTTTGAAAAATTGTTTACAAAGTGGCTTCAATTTAATTCCGTAATTCCTAAGTTCGTATTTTTTAAAAGATTTAAAAAATAAAGTCAAAGTCTTTTCGAAATTATTATTTTAATATGACGTTAAAATTTTTTAACTATTAGATCCATTGTTTTATGCATAATTTTTTTTTTTTGTACTCATAAAAAATTCCATGTTGAGCCAAATTAACCATGGCTCTGTTCTCATACGTTTTCCAGAAATATTTTTCAACCTCCAGAAAAATTTTAGAATGAAGGCACATTTCTCAAATTATTTATGTTATTACTATATAGCTCATTTATTGAATAGCATATAAATTCATTAAATTCACATATTAATTAAATAATGTATTAGTTATATTTAATATTTAATAATATATTAATTAAATACTATATTTATTCATTTAATAAATAGCTTAAGATGTTTTAATTTTATATAATAATTTGATTGTAAGGTGATATTTATTTTATAATATATTTAGATTAATAAATTAATGTTGATATGCTTAAAGTAATTTTTGAGAGAATTAATTAAATTTAAGTAAAATTATTTGATTATTACTAAGTAATTTATTCACTAAATAATGTATTAATTAAATAATGAATTAAAGTATCTAACTAACTTATTAAATTAATTTAAATAACTTGTTATTTATATATTAATTATATTTTATATTTTACGTGTAATTAAATATTACGTTTATTTATTTAATAAATAATTTAAGATGATGTAATTTGTAAGAAAATAATATTATTTTTTTAATTTGATGAATCGTTATTAAGTCTTATTATATAAATTATAAAAAAGTTATTTTGTTTAAATAAATAACTAAGTTTTATTTATATATAAATCGTAAGTTAAAAATAGTTAAATAATTATATTTTAATTAATACAATGTAATGAGTTTAGTTTAAGGTATGTACACTTGTTAAATTTAAAACTGAAAGTCGAGCATAGTATGATAAGAAGCCTAAAATTTCTTTAGTTGAAAAATGAGAATGCTATAGAATTTCCTGACAAACTTGCATTACTACTGGAATTTTGACAGAATTAATCAGCCAGTAATGGCTGGAAGGTGGTGAACCAAATGCACAGTTTGAGTGTGTATTGGGGTTGCGGAATTGAAAAATCGATGCAAGAGGACAAAGTGTAAAATTCGCATTGTTAGTTGAGGATAAAATTGAAAATTTGGCCCAATATTTGATTGAATTTGTGGGAACAATTGGATAATCGCAGCCCCGAGGCCACTACTGGAATAGCAATCGATTGAACAGCTCGGGGCCATCGATTATTTGCGGGCCGGCTCACTGCCCTCATGGTGCCTATCAAACATGCGACTATAAGAGATTAGTTGATTGTGTGGGGGTAATCACTGATATCAAATGTGACCTAAATAAATCTTAATTTCATGAATAATATCGAACTGTTCATTATTATCATCGAGCCCGATACTTAAATCCTTCTTATCAGACATAAGATTATGTGCTATTAGAACTTATAATATTAAATAATTTCTAAAATCAAATGTGACTTTAGAAGATAATAATGTTAGTTAAGTGTGAGGTGAACATCGTTATTATTTTGTTAATACAATAGTAAACTTGAATGGATGGATGCTATAGCTAACACGAAAGTCTCGATCTTATAATGATTTTGAATGAGTCAAAATGAATAATTAGAATAGAATATTTATACATATAAGATACAAGAAAATATAATATTATATGGTATTTTATACCATTTAAAGTGGTCCTAATTCCTAATGAATTTAATTAATTTCATTCTCAAGCGGACTTCAATAATCATCATGTCACATTGAGTTTGATGCACATGGACATCATATATATATATATATATATATATACGAGGATGAATAAATTGATATATAGAAATCAATAATGGATAATAAAGTATGATGGTTTTCTTTTTTAATTTGGTGGCCCATCATTTTTCTTTAGATTTAATTATGAGATATTATTGATATTGTATGATAATTTTATTTTGTCCATGCAAATTTAGGATAGTTTATGGACAAATAAATTACAAAACAACTTGAATGGATTGAATTCATTTGTAAGTATCGATCAAATTTTGTTTACAATTAGGTTTTGTTTTGAGTGAATTACGAATATATTTATGTATGAACTTTTGTTTCACTACAAAATAAATTGTCTATTTTGATGCAAAGAAATGTCATATTATTTATATTATTATAATGTTTATATTATTATAAGCAATTTAATTATATCATTAAGGAAACCATGACAATAATCTTTGCCACACTTAAATATATCATAATCTCATATCATAATTTCATATCAATAAATATTTCTACACATGAAGAGATTCCATTTAAAATGTAACTTTTTTTAAAAATATAATTAGAATTTATTTATTTAGTGTAAAAAAAAATAGAATTTATTCAATACCGGTTGGGTTTTTGAGCTTAATTAAATCCCCTACCCAATTTCTAATGTTATGATTGCTTTAATTTATTATTTATGTTGCGTCATGTTATATTTTATTGCGCGCGCGTGCACACACATACACACACACATATATATATATGAATAATATTTTATAACATATATATTATATGTAAATTTATGAGAATGAATAAATAGATAGAAATAGCGAATATATATTTTATTGCGATGTATAAAATGAACACCAATTTAAAATAAAAAATCAGAACAAATTACTGTTATTTAGACATGCTTGTAAAATTGTACTAGGTTCTTCAAACCGAACAAACTGTCTCTTTTACAACATGGATGGGGTTCATATATAAGAAGTATTTTTGGCCTTTTGCACATTAAATTTATTTTTGGCATCATTGTTTAAATTTATTTGAATTTCATTAAATTTTAAGAATTATATTTGAATTTAATTTAATTGTTGAAATTGAAATTAAATGAGCATTAATGAGATCAAACATTATCTAATTGCGTCTAGTGGCTTGTAGCCCAATAGCATCAAGTTTTTCCTATTATGTGGAAGGTCTCGTGTTCGACTCGAATGGATATTTTTGTGTGCACCTTATGTGTGCCTCTTGATTATAGTCTTCTAGAGTTTGTATTTTCAAATCTTCTTTAATTTGATATTCATATTCTATTAATTTGTTGTAAGACTGATGTTTTTGATTTGATAATTGAATCTATAAATTTGTTGTAAAGAATATTGTCTTAAAAAAATATATATATTATCTGATCACTCAAGCAGCTTAATCTTTTTGCCTATATTGTATCTTATTTTTGCTGATTGAATCAAGTTCTGACTCAAATTTTAAATTTCATGGAATGAGAAAATATCTTAAAACTTGATTATTACATTTGGTGGACCGAATTTACAAAAAAATTTAATAATCAATCCTGAGTCGAGTACTGAGTAATTTGATTTATTTTTTAATCCTAGTAACCAATTATAATATCTAACTAATATGCCTAGTAACTTATAATTCAAGTGACATTAGTCTCCCCTATTATATAGGAGGTCTCGTATCTGAATCGAATAAACGTTGTTTCTCGTTTCTTTCAAAGAAAAAATATATCTAACTAATATGTTTAAGGATTTCAAAAATTAGGTATATTTGCATCCAACAAAGATGATTCTTTAAATGTTGATTATGTTGGTTTCCATTTGACTATCCACCACAATCTATCTTTTGCAGATGAAATTTCTAAAAGTCGATATTTGACCAAAAAAAAATCCAAAAAGTTTGCCCGTTTGGTTTTATTTCCAAGATCTATTTTCATTTTCAGTTATTTCTGAAAAATAAAATAGTTATAATTTTAAAATAGAAAAGAAAATGTATTTGGATAAATTGTTGGAGAATAATTATTAGAGTAGGTATAGGATTTAAAAAAATGGTTGGTTTATAGTTTTTTATGTGTAAAAAAAATTATTTTTTAAAAATATATTTATATTTTATTATTTTAAAATAATAGTGAGTATTTTATATCAAATTAAATTTGAATCTGATTGATATGATAATAAGATGATATGATAAGTTTATTTAAGAGTTTGAAAATAAAAATAAGAATCTTTTGAGTGAAAATAAGAAGAAAGAAATTTTTTTTATTTTTTTATTTTTGAGTGGAAATGAAAATTAGCCAGGGAAATAAAACCAAAAGGCCGTATTAATGTTTCTTAAACTGCATACTAGCAGTGGTGTACCACAACAAATTAATTGATGATCAATAATTACAGATTAGCTGAAAAGGAAAGGCAAAATTACATATTTATTTATATATGTTGGTGTCATGGTGTGAAAGGGCATAAGGGATAAGTTCATTAAGTTGTATTTATGTGGCACAGCTGGCCTGGCCTCATGGCCATTCACGTTTTATCAGTTACTTTCACGTTTTGGTTTTCTTCTGGCGGTATGAATGATAACTTTAAAAGTGTTTGGAATCTTAAGTCCACTGTCCATCAAATCACACACTAACACAATACCAAGAAAATGTCCTATTTTACCAAGAAAATTCAATCATGAGTTTGTATAGAATTAATTAACTAAAGCATTTCAACCTCAAGCTAAAAATTTTATAGTATAAAATAAATAAATTTAAAATAGTAAGGTATAGAATTGGTGCGTTGTAATGATAGTTAGTGCATATTTCTCTTCACATGCACTCTAGGTTTATTTGAATTTGAACCTTAAGTCTTATATGAATAAATATAAAAGCAATATCAGTTGGTTAAATGATAATAGTAGTTAATGCATAAGTTGTATTTAAGAGTGTTGAAGATAAAAATAAAAAGTATTTTATGCACATCATTGGAAAACAAACCAAAATGGTTGATGATGTTTTATTAATATTAATGATTAATGAGGGATCTTTTGATGTCAGAGAATAAATTAGAGATAACCTCTGGAAGTGATCAAGGATGGTTGGGCCTGTTTGGTTTTATTTTCATTCCCATTTTTTATTTCCATCATTTTCAAAACTTGAAAAGGTAGTTAATAAAAATGAGTTTGTATTTAAATAGATTGTTGAAAAGTAATTATTATGCTGGGTTTAGTAGATTGTAGGTGGGTAGAGATAGAAATAATGATAATAGAGAGAAAAAATATATTGGTTATTGTAAGAAGATATATAATTTATTAGAGAATGTATTTTGAGAATGAGAATAAAAATAAAAATATATTGTGTGAAAATACGTAAAAAATTATGTATTTCAATTTTCAAATAGTGATGAGATTTAAAAATGAAAACAAATAGGCCCATAGCCATTCTTTATATGTATACTAAAGTCACGTAAGATTTTTTTTTTTTTGTTGTTGAGAACATTACAAATACAAAGATTATCCTTACAACAAGTCAATAAAATTCAAGTATTAAATCAAGAAGATTATCCTTAAACAAGTCAATAAGATTTAATTATCAAATCAAATAAATAAAATTACAGACTCCACAACCAAATGCATATATAAAGTGCACAAAGAAACACATTCGGGTTCGACCTCGAAACCTCCCATATAATAATAGAGGAGACTGATACCACTGGACTACAAACCACTAAAAATCCACATAATACTATTATTTGAGGGCATAAATTGATATATACTTCTAGTGTATTGTATTATTAAAAGACAAGATAATCGCCGAAATCTTTTTACTTAAGAATAGAGTCATCAGTTAGTAACAGAGTTGTTATGAAACAATGGTTGCGTGGCTAGTGAATTACAATTTAGAAACTTTTACATTTGTAAATTTTTTTAGTAACTTTCGTCTAAATAAATGAAGTACATCATAGGAGATCTTATCGGTGCCAAAGAATTAGTTGGGCTAACCTCAGACATTTCATAATCTTATTAATAGAATAGGCCTAACTGGCCCAACTTAAATTTAGATTCAATTTGAATTAATAATATGATTTAAATAATAATAGTTTTTATTTTATCAAAATGATAATTTTCATACTATACATTTTGCTTAGGGTCTGTTTCTTTTTCGTGATGAAGTGGGATATTGGGCAACATTCCACTCCATCATGAGTATATTTTGTAGCATTATGGCCCAGTAAAATTGCATTATGCCTTGGTAAAATCACTCCAACTCGCAATTGTATAGATTAATTGCAAGATGTGGAATCAGGTTCATTTGGTGTGATATTTTCATCCTATTTATTGGGCCTTTCAGGTGTGATATTTTCATCCTATTTATTGGGCCTTTCAGGATGACAAGCAGAAAGACATTTTAACCATCAGTATGTCTACTCCTCACGTTTGCATAAACTGCATTAGTTTATGTTTGGTATTCTTTTTCAAGAAAAAAAATTATTATAATTTCTTTTTGTAATTCTTGTTTGATTAATAATTATTATAGATTCTTATTGTAGTGACTCATCTAGGAGGTACTTGCTTTGGGCCGAGGTGCTAATATGATCTTAACTTAATAATTCAAATCAAAACAGACACATCCAAAATATTCAATTTAAATAGGTCATAGCGACCCAAAATACCATTTTTACGCTGATTTTCTATCACATCCTACTGTATAATATTCCACATTAACACAAACTTGAAAACTTCAAGCTTACATTTACACAATACCCACATCAAGAGATTGAATCTAAACTTAACGTCCCTGAGACAACATGACAAGTCTTGATCCTGCATATCCGAATGCCATTAACGAAAACTATATCCACTTATGCAGCATATTGCCCCACCTGCTACCTATCACAACCTAGCTGGGAAAAAGAACTGAGAACATGAAAGAGGCATAAGTTCGAAGGACTTAGTGAGGGGGGAAGGGGAGGTAACTATTAACAAACGCATAAGGTCAATGGAAACTAACAAAAGGATTCTAATATGACAGATAAATAATCAAGCAAAGTAAAAGGAAGAACCGAGACAGTCAGAAGTTGTAAAATGACACTTTAACATAATAGGGATTGAAACGAGCGAAACATGTAATAACAACGACATAACAAAATGAAACATCACAATAGATGCCATATGCAAAACTTAGCAGAACTATTGGCAAAATCCAGCCTTATTGCTCCCAGAACAGAGCATAATAAGCAAAACATGATACAAATACAACACGAACAAGTCCTTATCACTCCATTGCTCGAGCACTCAGCTCGGTATGTAATAACTGGACATGTGGCATGGCCGGCCGCATGCCAAGTCCCGCCACTCACAAATAGCTAGTCCAACTATCTGGAAGTCAGGAACGCGAGTGGGTACTAGTTGGGAGACCAGTCACCATCGGTCCGTTCCGTCTAATAGTCTTTCGGACCTAGTCCCGGGCCCAACTTTCATGGCGTTGCTACGAGTGGCAACTTCCCAAGGGTGTCCCCTTGGGTGGACATGACATGATGCCAACAGTGAAATATGAATTTCAAAATAACCGTTCAGAGGAATGCATATTAACATACTAGACAGAACGGTACAAATCATATAGCATATGGCCAGCAAGGCTGTACGAATAACTCGCAGAACAATATAACTGGAAGCAAAGAATGAAACTGGTTGGCAAGACCAAAATATCAACACATACGAGGTCAGCCGGTGGGTAAGAAAACTAACAACATAAAAGAAGTTATGGGCACCAGAATGAGTACAATCAAGTTCAAACAAATAAACACAGAGAATTTAAACAACAGAGATAGTTCATTTTCCATAAGAAAGAAAGGCTATAGCCTCACCTTAAAACTCCACAAAGGTGATATCGACACCCTACGGTCCAGGAGACCCTGGATCCTCGTCACCTATTCCAATAAAATGTATATAATTATCAATATACTCACGTACTACTTTTTTTTCCAGTAATTAGACTTACTATTACATCTTAATATCGTCAATTTCCCATTTCAAGGAGTGTCTTTCTTAATTAAATCTTCGACCCAGTTCGAATACGGCAATTAGTGCTAAAAATGTTTGATTCTTTCTACCGTTAAAGCTATTTTACTAGATTTGACATATTTTTGGCTTGTACAAACAACTATAAATTTTATTCGGTAGATAATGTACATCTATTTCCCTAAAACATACTAGCATCTCTAAATAGCATTAACGAGGAGTTTGTCGGTTCTGGGCCACTACTACACCTCAATATCAATAATACACAAATTAATATTTTACGCCCATGTTTAATAAATCAAATCTATTACTGGGAATTTCTCCAACTTTCTCTTAACAATTAATCCTTACAACGTTACACAAAATTAGAATTTAATTATACTTATTAACTTAATTAATAATTATTATATTTTAATTACTAATCCGGGCCCACTAACACTATACACGACTTATATATCCAAATACTTCAGTTTGACATCATAAATCTTACGGATTTTATAGATTTTCTATAAATCTTGGCCATTATACACTTTATACAATTTAGATCATTCAAGACGTACTAGTTAACACAATGAAGGATAATCAGGCTTCTATTAATGTTTCGTGTCCACACATCATTTATAAACAAATTCTATATTCAATCGCACAGCTTGCAATTACATAATTTAGTTTAATTAACGAATAATCACTTCAACATTGGCTTAACAAGTTAATCAAATCAAATTCAGGAATTAATTTTAATCGATCAATCAAAATTTTACCTTATTGACCTATTTCGAGGCCAAACCACTGCACGATAGTAGGCTACTGCACCCAGATCGTCGTCCCTAACAAACTGACTTTCAACCACCAGAGCACCGTCGCCGGAATCAGATCGCGATCCCACCAAACTGTGCATCTCCTTACGCTAAATAAAATGCCCAAGTCAATTCCGGGCTTTTCTAGACGATTGCTAGTTAATTTAAGGAAAATCACCACAGCCCGTCACCAACAGCCACCTCGTTTTTCTTCAATTACTCCTTCGTCTGTTGTCGGTTCATCAAATTGAAGATGCCATTGTCTTCCTCCTGCTGAGCCCATTAAAACCCACCTTTTGGTTGCCACCAACAGTCGTCGGAATGGCGTGCCCGCTACCTCCGCCCCGAGCTCTGTTCGGTGTTCAATTTTTCGATGATTTGCTGGCCGTTTGTGGCGGTTCTTGGCTCTAGCGTGTTCCTTGAGGTGAGAGGAAGGTAATGGTGGGGTTGGTTGTGGAGTTCGCCGGCACCTGAGTGAAATCGCCAAAGAAGAGGGTTGTGGGTTGCATGTGAAAATTTTGAAGAAATAGGGGGATGAGGGATTTGCTATTTTTATATGCAGTTTTCAGAATTACAAAATGACCCCAGGACTTTTCCTTAGTTTTAGATTAAGTCCCTCAACTAGTTAGTGCCCTAAATTGACCCTGTTGACCCATTTTAATTACAAATTGGCCCTAAGAATTTTCAAATTCCTTTCAATTAAGTCCTATCTTATTTATGTTTTGAGACCCAATTTTTTATTTTTGGTCAAATTAAAATTTGATTTTTAAAATCTTACTTTCTCTAATTGGAGATTTATGGGTGTTACACTTATAATAATATAGTAATTAAACAAAATATATTTATATTAAAAATAAAGATACATATATATACACATAAATTTTAATTGAGGTTATAATAATATTGATAACGAAAAAAAAAAAATTATACCCTAAATTCTTTGAATTTCAAGGTTTTATTTTTATGTGTAAGAATGTTGTATTAGAATGGAGGAAAACTAATTTCTCTATGTTAAATAGAAAAATAAATAAATATTTTAATTGAGAGTATTTTAGTCTTTTAAATTTTATCCCAATATTGTCATATATCAAAATAAACATTCAATACAATTATCTACTTTTATCATACAAATCATCCCACAAAGTAAATATAATTTAAAAAATATAAAATTATGCTAATCCTACTTTGTATTCCTCATTTCATCCCATCACTCAACATCTCATATCATCAAGTAAACAGATCTTAATGAAATGATATCATACTAAAAATGGGTGATTGCTCCGCAGCCTATGGTTGTGCTTGCTTGTTGGACAGATTTCGGTTTTGACATCTCTTAAACATAGAAAAGGGAAAAGTTGTGTTTGGATATGAAGTAGTCTTATGTTTTATGGATATTACCTCAAGACCCTGCCTCACATGCTCGCTCTCTCTCTCTCTCTCTCTCTTAATAATTCCAACTTGAATGTAATTAATTAAATAATTAAAAATTATACAAAATTTAAAATAACAAGACCCTATATAAGTAATTGTAATGGAATTATTCAAATTAATTTTAGTATCTAATGTATTATGATACAATTCTAATTAAAATTTAATTACACGAAAATACAAGTCTAAGGTATCATATGAATATAAATTATTACACTTTAGTGATGGACAAAGTAAATTAGTATAAAGTTACATGAAAATAAATATGTAGACTTTACTAATTAAAATTTAAACCTAATTTTCTTCTTGCAATTTTTGAATTTATGTTTTTATTCATGTAAATTTTATTTTTTTTGTATTTTTAAAGTATATATTTAATTATATTTTTTTATTGTTATTTTTGGAAATTTTATCCTCAAATTAAAAATACACCACATATTCTATTTTTTTAAAAATTATTCTAAACAAAGTGATGGAAAAAAAATTGCAAAAAAAAAATAAAATTGGCGGAGAATATTAAATTTTCTTACAAAAATAATTTGCGAAAAAAATTGTTTTCTTTTGTAATAATAGAAGTTTTTCTTTTTTTTTTTATTCGCATATTTATGCGTAACAGAAAAAAACACAAAAATGACAAAATTATGTGATATGTATTTTTTATTATTTCATAAATAAATAAAAAAAGAAAAACAAAAAATCCAACTAATCCAATTAATTTGAAATTTGTTAAAATATAATGCATGATTTAAAAAAAAAAAGTGTTGTTTTCATAGTTCGAATTTAATTTTCCTTAATTAGTAATAAAAAATCCAACCACAACCCATTATTAAATTTGTATTTTTTAAATAATTCATAAAATAAATAAAATGTATTAAATACATTTTGTTAAATTTATCTATTATTTTAATTATTTTAAAATATTCCTCAATCCCAAACAAATCCAAAAATCAAAACTCATAAAATAATCTCATTATTTCAAACAAATCTATCAAAACATATTTTAAAAATAATTTCACTACAAATCACAACTTCACATCAATCAACCCATCATATCACCACATATAATCATTACATTTTATCTCACAACCTCATTTTCCATTCTCATATTTCTAAAACACCAAAACAACCTCAAAATCTCAAAAATATGAAAAATGAGGCGCTATCTCACAAGCAATCACAACTGTAGAGTCTGATTTTCATTTACCTTAAAATAATTCATTAAATTCATGTAATTGTGCTAAAGAATCAAAACAACAAATTATTATGGCAATGTTTGATTATGTTTTAAGTGATTTTAATATGTGCTTTGGAGAATGAATATTAAAAGCAATATTGGAGAATGAAAAAGTTGTGTTTAGGGGAATGTAATGAATTTTTGGGGAATAGCTAAAAATTGATTTTGAAGAGTTTGGCATGTTTGTTTATGTTTTGGTGGAGATATTTTTTATTATAACAGTCAAATTAATACTTTGTTGTTGAGTTTTTAGGTAAAAGTGGAATTGAGCGACTTTTTTATTGTTAGAAGAATAAAAATATATATGATATAATATATATATATATATGTAATTATTAAAAAATAGGAAAGTTTTTAGGATAATGAATGATGGGAAAGAGTATTTTGAAGAAAAAAAATATTTAATGTTTTGGAGGGAAAATGAATGTATGTGGTTATATTTCTTCAAAATAACTTTGTTATGAGAAACATAACCAAACATTCCCAAATGGACTATAAATAGTGTGCTATCTTCTTTATTATTATGTGTTCAAAATAACTTTGTTATGAGAAACATAACCAAACATTCCCAAATGGACTATAAATAGTGTGCTATCTTCTTTATTATTATGTGGATAATTTTACAAACGTCCCCACCAGGTGAATTTCAAAATTATCCTACTCCACTATTCTCGCTCTTTTTTTTTGTTTTTTTTTTTTTTTAATTTTGAACCACTTCTTGATTTATGCTTGTCATACTTGCGTAGGGACCATTAGAGATGTCAAAACAGAATGGGCCAATCGGCCCGTCCTGCGAAAAATATCAACCTAGTTTAGCTTAGGACTGTCAACGGGCCGAATTTGAATTGAATCTATCATATTCGAATCCGAATTCGATTAATAAAATTCATATCCGAATCCGATCCGAAATCATATTGGATCTTTATTAGTCAATATCATATTCGAATCCAATAGATATCCGAAATTTGATTAAAAAGTCAGACCCGATTTATTTATTTTTTCTTTCTTTTTTCCTTTTAAATTTTATAAAAATATTGTATTTATAAAGTAAATATATGTCATATTTGAATTTTTAACTACTTTTTATTATATATTAATCCAAAAGTTAAATATGTGAATACTAAACTCATTTTTCACATTATATTAATGTATAGATGAACTATTATATGCTATTATATTTGATATTTTATCAATATCCCTCTTATTTTTAGGTCAAAAACTCAATATTAATAGTAAAATATAGACGTTGATATAGATATTAGGTCAATATAATATATAATTTTATTTTAAAATCTTTATTAATATTATATATAAGAGTATTAATTTAATAAAAAATATTAAGGTTCGGATTCGGATCTTTAACGGGTTGGATTGCTTAATTCCATATCCGATCCACTTATTTCGGATTTTGAATATTTATAATTGGATCTGATCCATCGAATATTTTAATCGGATAAAATTCTAAAATTCGAATCGAATTCAAATTAAAATCCGATCCGTTGACAGCCCTAGGTTAGCTCATCTAAGCTCTTGATATGAGTTGGGCTGGATCGATTCACATGAAAGCCCATACCGAGCTGCAATTTTCGAGCTCGGGTCAGCTCGGGTCTTTTTTAATTTAAATTATAAACTATAATTTTAAAATTTTAGAATTTATAATTTTTAAATTAGAAATTATAAATTTATAAAAAAATTAAAAACTTATAAAAATTAAAATATTATAAAGAATGACTTGGATCCGCATTCACTACCGCACATCAATTTGGGAGCGATTTAGATAACTTGAGTGAACAACCAATTTATCATTGAGCATATTTAGATGTTTAAATATTACAAAGTTGTTTATTTAATTTTACAAAGTTCTTTATTTTCTTTTTATTATTAATTTGTACTTTCATTTAGAAATTTAGTCATATCCACCTCTATGTAAATTTTTTATTTGTTTTTTCAAATTAATGACAGATAGGGTTAATGCCAAATACCTCACTACCTTGTTTGATGGTGTTTTGGGGGGCAAAAAATTGATACAAAAGATTAACATAAGTATAAATTTTTAAATTTTTATAAAAATTTAAGTATTGTAAAATATTTAATAATCACACAAATATAAATTATTAAGACTTTCAAAAAAGTATAAGTGTTAAAAATATTAAAAATTATATAAATATAAAAACTTAGATTTTTCAAATTTATTTTAATATATTTTTATTAAAAAAATAGCCTGCCTAGCCTGACTCATATAAAAACTGACCCATCTATTTGGTGAGTTGATTTTGAGTTGGATTGACTTTTCTATAATTTGAATCATCACAATTCAAGCCATGAAAGGCTCGCGAACTGACTCGGACCAAATCGTAATCACCACAAACCCTCAATAAGGAGGGCCAAGCCAACCCATTTGACATCTCAAGAGGCCATATGCTAATCTTCTCTGCATCGTTCCAATTTTATTAGATGTCCCCAAAGGGACTACACTACTAGGATATGCATTTCGCTATTCTAATTGGATTTGACTTAATTTGATCATTTTCAATTCTGATGGATCACATCTATTATACTCAACTATGTTGTATTCCCCCAATTAAATCGTGTCAATCACGATCTACATGCTAAATGACATCTATAAATATATCACATCTAAACATTTATAAGAATACATCCATAAATACCTTCTTAAATCCTCACTCTCTCAAATATTGACTTGTGCATTAAAAAAATTTCATTAGGCAAAATCCCAACAATTCTAATGTTTTGTGATTTCAAGATCCACAATCAAATTGATCAAAGCACTGGATCACCGACTAGAAAAATATCTTTCCAAACTCATACCGGATACAACAAAGAAAAATATTGATTTTAATAAAGAAAAAAATATACAAAAAATAAAGTACACCATATTCAAATCCATTCAGATGCATAATAAATAAGACATGATGAATCTTTTATTAACTGAAATGAGACAACATACATAGACATGTCCAAAGTTCACAATGTGATCACATGGAAGTAGAGTTAGTTACTTGAGCACATCAATTCCTGCACAAAGCATACAACAAGCAAAATAGCAAGAAGCACACTCAAACCCATCCTTATCATATACTATCATAGCACAAAGGCTACACTTATATCTGAGCGTAACTAGAGCATACGTGAGAGGGTGATCGGCCCGGTGGCAATTTCCGAGCATTAATTGGTGGCCGAACTTAATATTTCTGTAGTAACCAAATCTAGAGACGCAATGTGGGTGAAAAGATTGATCACATTGGCGACAATGATACATCCATCTCTTGGGATGCATTGCTTCTTCACAAATCTCACAATAGAAATCATCGGGATGGTGACTATATGGAGGATATGCCAAAGGAATTGGATGTTTGTCCCATTTGTGGCTAACAATCCGTGGAAGCATAGCGCATTGATAGTGCAAATTGAAAGCATGATTTTCAGAGCTATATGCATACCTGGTTAAGCTGGAAATTTGATAACCACAAGCATCACATTCTGGGAACTCGTCTTCATTTACGTATCGCCCAATCAGTTTGTCTTGTTCGTGAGCTGCATGCTTTATGGCTGGGGGCAAGGAAGCACACTTCACATCTATTTGGAAATTACAGTCCTCACACTTATAAAATAATCCATTAGCATTTTGAAGACAAAAATAGCAAAAGGACCAGGACAAAGCCCCTTTCACACTGAGGGATAGCTTATGGCGGCCCTTCTCGTGATCGTGCTCCAACTCTGATGGTAAGTGAAAGCAGCTGAAGTGGAGAAAGAATTTGCATTTGTCACAGCTATAATACATATGGGGACGACAAGATTTACGGATGGGTGTTATGCACGCATCACATAGCATCGTTTCCTCCTCCTCATTGTCATTATCATTTGTTTGCTTCTGGTTCTGCTCACAATCAGCAGCAGCATCTTTGCTGGATAAAATTATTAAGGTCAAGGGATGCCGATGTTGGTTATGATTGAAGAACTGTGGCTTAGTTGCAGTTGATATTGTGGTAGACAATGCATCATTGATCTCTGGGAAGACTATTTGTCCTTTTTGTCTGTTGATAAAAGGCACAATTAAGTCTGTCGAAACCTCATTTACTGGCAACTGGATCAGAGAGCCATCTTCGTTTTCTGAGTTCCTGAAACAACATTACAGGATCAGACAATTATTTGAGTAAAGGAGTTGTCATTTAAAATATAATTAAGACATTATCCATGACATCAAAAACATAGGATTACTCAGTAAAAGTTCAAGAAATGGAAAGAGAGTCTTACGAGTTAGAACTCCCAACAACCTTTTCCGGCTGTCGAGTTGCACACTTGACATGAGCTAAGAATCTACAAGGAGCACAGTAGTAAACCCAATATGTTGGAAATATTCGATCATGACAGATATCACAGTTGAACCTGAACCTCAGATAAACATGCGGGAGGAAATAGCTGAGGGAGAGAGGGTGATGATGGTGGCTACAATTCTCAAAGGTGGTGGGCAATAACGCACAACTCCTATGTACCCAGAACTCACAAAAGTTGCATACATACGCCAAATCCCAATCTTGTGCACCACAACCATCACAATGGAATAAAGAATAGGGCTTTCTCACGAATGTCAATGGATGTTGGTGACTTGGGTGTTGTCTTATCCTCTGCTCTTCTAATAAGTAATCGAAACACCCACATGATATGGGTATATCGAATTCGAAATCCTTACTCAAAAAGCCATGGTAGGCGAATCCCTCAAATTCTTTCCCACAACTATGGCAGTAACGCGGAAGAAAGTCGTTCCCACGCTCATATACAGTTAAAGTGAGTAGGTGTCCCGGGAGGAGATGATGCTCAACCAACCTAGGCAATTCAAGACATCTTTTGTGGAGGATAATTCTACTACTACAGTCTATGCTGCAACTATATGCTGGCTCTGAAACTGGTTTGTCACATGCATAACATCTTACCTGTGCCTTGACAGCATTGTGAATCTTCCATTTTGGAGTGAGAATCAGTGGATGTTCGTGGCAAAAGTGCTCAAAGTACTCAACCATGTATTAGTCTTCTAAGGTATTTCAAAAAAATAGCAACTCCAAAGCAATTCTTTTTCGAAAACAAAAAGAAACAGCTAAATGCATAAACTGAATTATGGATGCTGGATTTAAATAAATGAGACCGAAAAGTTGGAGCCACTGAAGCATAAATTCAGTACACTTAATAATCTCACATGTTATGAGACAAGATTTTGGGAAGCATTATGCATTTTAATTGTTACTTTCCAAAAGCATTACAAATAATTGACTGAAGCACAAAAAGGCATCATGGAATAAAGTTAAAGCATTAAGGAATAAAGTTAAAGCATTATTGGGATAGAGTTGACGGGCCATCAACCACTGTATTTGATTGAAGCAAAAATAATTTACCTGCAAATTAAAGTCAATGTTTCAAAATTATACTTGGGTCCATGTTCCTCTATTTTGGTTGGGTTTGATCCGATTTCACCATACCCATGATTCAATAAAACACATTTGTAAGATGGAACCATATTGAATGGCTTCAATTAGACCACACTAGCTAAGGCACTTGCCAAGTGATACCTACAGATATCTCACATCCAAACATTCATAGAGATACAACCATAACTACCTTCTTAAATTCTCTTGTAATATTTATATCTCATGTTTCCAAATATTGACTTAAATTTTCTTGTAATATTTATATCTCATTTTTCCAAATATTGACTTGTGTACTGAGAATTTTCGTTGAACAAACCCTAGTGACCCGTGGGCTTTATATTCCATATCCAAGGTCGAACTGACCAATCAAAAACCTTAACAATATATGGGATTAAAGAAAATATTGATTTTAATGAAGAAAAAAATATAAAAAATAAAGTACAACATATTCAAATGCGTTCACATACATAACACATAAGACATGAATGTTTTATTAAGGGCTCGTTTGCTTCGGTGGATAAGGTTTGATTGATCCATTTTCCATCTTTATCTTCTGTTTGTTTCATAGTTTTAGGGCCCATGATACCCTTATGGCCCGACATGGTATCATGGGCCAAGTTAGTTTATGGATTATGCCAAAATGGCTTGATTCATTTTCCATCCTTTTAAATATGATATGATAAGGAACGAAAATGTCATTCTTACCCCTCATATGAAAACCCTAATCATCATTTTGGAAATATACCTTCTTAGAAGTTACGACATTTTAAACATTACAGAGTGTAATCACATTGAGCAATTTTGCCAACCAAACATTAAATAGTGTTATGTATGGGATATCACTAATTTTTAAAATTCAAGCATAGAATATATCATATAATTTTGGATACTTTTTCTAGCTTATGTATCACTAGCATATTAATCTCTTCTAATCCTATATGCCCAACCAAACAAGCCCTAATGGAAATAAGGCAACATACAGACACATCTCCACAGTTTACACACTAATTACATAGAAGTAGAGTTAGTTGAGCACATCAATTCCTGCAGAAAGCATAAAACAAGCGAAGTAGCAAGATGCACACTCAAAACCTTGCTTATCATACACTATCAAAGGACAAAGGCTTCACTTATGTCTGATGGTAACTAAAGCATATGTGAGAGGGTGATCCGCCCGGTGGCAATTTCCAAGCAGTAATTGGTGGCCGAACTTGATGTTTCCATAGTAACCACAACTAGAGAGGCAATGTGGGTGGAAAGATTGATCACATTGGCGATAAGCCGACAATGATACATCCATCTCTTGGAATGTATTTCTTCTTCACAAATCTCACAGTAGAAATCGTCAGGATGGTGACTATATGGAGGATATGCCAAAGGAATTGAGTGTTTGTCCCATCTGTGGCTCACGATCTGTGGCAGCATAGCACATGCATAATGCAAATTGAAAGCATGATTTTGAGAGCTATATGCATACCTGGTTAAGCTGGAAATTTGATAAACACAAGCATCACGTTCTGGGAACTCTTCTTCATTTACGTATCTCCCGATCAGTTTGTCTTGTTCGTGAGCCGAATGCTTTATGGCTGGGGGCAAGGAAGCACACTTAACATCTATTTGGAAATCACAGTCCTCACACTGATAAAATAATGCATCAGTATTTTGAAGACAAAAATAGCAAAAAGACCAGGACCAAGCCCCCTTGACACTGGGCAATAGCTTATGCCGGCCTTTATTGTGATCATGCTCCAACTCTGATGGTAAGTGATAGCAACTGAAGTGGAGAAAGAATTTACATTTGTCACAGCTATAATACATACGGGGACGACAAGATATATGGATAGGTGTTATGCACGCATCACATAACATCGTTTCCTCCTCCTCCTCCTCATTATCATTTATTTGCTTCTGCTTCGCCTCACCATCAGCAACAGAAACTTTGCTGGATAAAATTATTAAGGTCAAAGGATGCCGATGTTGTTCATGATTGAAGAATTGTGGCTAGGTGGCTACAATTCTCAAAGGTGGCGGGCAATAACGCACAACTCCTATGTACCCAGAACTCACAAAAGTTGCATACATATGCCAAATCCCAATCTTGTGCACCACAACCATCACAATGGAATAAAGAGTAGGGCTTTCTCACAAATGTCAATGGGTGATGATGACTTGGGTGTTGTCTTATCCTCTGCTCTTCCAATAAGTAATCGAAACACCCACATGATATGGGTATGTTGAATTTGAAATCCCTACGCAAATAGCCATGGTACGCAAATCCCTCAAATGCTCTCCCACAATTATGGCAGTGAAGCTTGAAAAACTCATTCCCACGCTCTTATATAGTTAAAGTGAGTAGGTGTCCAAGGAGGAAACGATGCTCAACCAACCTAGGCAATTCAAGAAATCTTCTGTGGAGGATGATTCTACTACTACAGTCAATGCTGCAACTATATACCCGGCTCTGAAACTGGCTTACGACATGCATAACATGTTAACTTTTCCTCAGCACCATTATGAATCTGGCATTTTGGAGTGAGATTGAGTGGATGTTCGTGGCAGAAGTGCACAAAGTACTCAACCATGTATTATTGTTGCATTGAAATTCGAAAAACAGCAACTCCAAAACAATTTTTCCTTTTCTTTTTCAGAAAAAAGAAAAAAACAGCTAACTGTGTAAACTGAATTATGGGATGCTGGATTTGAATGAATGACATTGAGAAGTTGGATACAGCGAAGCATAAATTGAGCCGTTACACTTTGTATTTTCACAGGTTAGGAGACAAGGTTTGAAATGCATTATGCATATAATTGTTACTTTCCCAAAAGCATTACAAATGATTGAAGCAAAATAAAGCATTATGAATAAAGTTAAAGCATTATGGGACAAAGTAATCGAAAATTATCCCAGAAAATGTAATTTCTCAACTAGTTCAACTTTTAACCACCAAACAGATGTAATTTCCAAATGCCAGATCACGCAGAATATTTGCATGTATCATTTCAAATTAGTTTCAAACCCAGACAATTCTCAAATTTAAAAAATTATTATCCTAAATTGGATCCGCAAACATAATATGAGATTGGAACATTACTCTGAAAAATATATCTGCATACAGAACATTCTGAGTCTCTTGAATACTTGTATCTGATCTCAGAAGGGTCTGCTCAGAGTGAAGCCAAATCCATTATGTCAACATATCTGAGAAAGACTTCAATATCTACTCCGCTTGCAGCACTTCAAAAACATAAAGTTGTGCTTCTGATGCAAACCAAGCCAAAAGATCATAGATATGACCGCTAAAGCCTTCCTAGCTCCCCTTTTTCCATACTTGCGCCTCAATAAAGGTTTTTCCATGAAATACCTATATAAGCAAACATCTTTGCCCATAGTAGATACAATTGCCAAACATTGCATCCCCTCATAGTTCGTACTGCCACGATTATGCCCATCAACATCATTTTATGTCTGAACTTGGGCATAAGATTCTGAGGCTTTTGAAAATTGTTAGCCATAAGAACTGAATATGGAAGCTATCCATTGCCAGATCCTTCACTTTCCATTTTTGTCAGCAATTCAACTCTTGGCTTAGCTGAAAGCCCTTTCAATAACATCTCTTCATCATATTTGCGTGCCATATCAACCAAACCCTTCTGAAGCAATGCATCAATTAAGGCATCATACGCAAACTCATCTGGGCTCAGTCCATGTTCTGACATCTTCTTCCAGATAAGTAAAACCGGCCGAAGGAAACCCCATCTTCCAAACTTCCTCATGAGCATGACATATGTGTCCATCCTTGGACGAACACCATTTTCTGTCATCCTATCAAACAATTTTAGAATCTCTTGAGGCTTTTCAAGGCATGCGAAGAAGCAATGGTATGTAACTATATTCGGCTCACAGCCCTTTTTAGTCATCAGAACGAACACTTTATGCGCCTCTCTATACCTCCCACTTTCACACAACAGCTTTAGAATTGTGTTAAAAGTTACAACATTTGGTTCGCAGCCCAACTCAATCATCTCTTTGTAAAACCTCACTGCCACATCAACCCCTTCAGAAATCCCAGTAGCACGGATGATGGTGTTGTATGCCACCACGTCCAATTGAATACCCTTCTTCCTCATCTCCTTGTACAACTTCACCGCCTTCCACGGCCTCCCACTCTTGCACTGAATGTCCATATATATCGAATATGAATATAAGTCTTTCCTCACACCCCTCTTATCCATCTCCTCCCAAAACTCCCAACACTTCCTCCACCACTCCATTTTAAACCAGCCACGTAGGATCATGTTATAAATTTTTGTACTTTCCACATCAATACCAAACAGTTTACCATCATATTCACCGTCCTTATTTGTCTTAAAGCACAATTCTTCAGCTTCTATCACATGCTTGTACTCGCACAAAGCATCAATCAAATTTGAAAATGAAGTTTCATCCCTCAAATTATACTCATCCAATTTGCAGAAAGCATCAATTGCTTCTTTAACAAGGTGGGCCGAGACATATCGCTTAAATAACACCCTAAATGTCGCATGATCAGGTGATGAATACGGATTCTTCCTCATTCTTTCTATCAGATTCCAGGCAATATCGAACTCGAAAAACTTACCAAGAATGTCAATAATCCGGTTGAGCGTCTGAGTAGTGTGCTGAAACCCGCACTGGGTGTCAACCCAGTTGAAGAACTCCAATGCAAGCTTCCAGTCATTGGCATAGCAACTGAGAGTTTCAAGAACTGAAGCCGGTTGAAACTCCGAATGACTGAAGTGGGTCGGAGCCGGACTGATGAAAAGATAGGATTTCGGATGGTTTCGGATGGGATTTGACGTGGGTTTGGGAGCAAATGGAGGGTTTCTGCGAGGGGAAGTGTGGTAAAAGAGGAGAATTTGGAGGTGTGGAAGAAGAAGAGATTGGGGTAAGCGGAAAATCTGGATTTTGCCGGCGATTGAAAAAATCATTATCGGAGGATTTATCGGAAGGAAATGTCTGCAACTGTGAATTTATATCGCTCGTCTTCAATTTCTGCAAGAGCTGCTGGAGCGAGTTTGGTTCTCTTAATTTTCACTTTTGACCCTTAAAATTTAGAAAATGGCATTCCCCCCGCCCCCTTCCCCCCCAAAATGGCGCATGCTGACAAAAAGAATGAAGATGGGGGCAAAAAACAAAATTGATTCTATAGAAATATTGGCTTTGTTTGGATGTGAATTGGCCATTCTCCCAAATTGGAAGAATGAATTTTGAGAAGTAGGGTTGGAGAATGTAATGATTATTTGTTTGTATTTTGGGAGGTAGGTAGAGAATAAATTAGAAAAAAATAATTTGTTTGTGTTGTGTTTTGGGGGATCAAAATATCACATCAATGACTTTTTTGTTGGATTTGTGGTTTGAAATAAGTATTTTAAAATTATTTATATATATGTATATAAATTATATGAATGGTAGTATGTGTGTATATTTATAATGATAAGACAATTGATTGAAACTTGAGAGAATGTGTTTAGAGTGTGAATAATATAGATTTTGTTGGGATAAATTTTATATTTTGGAAGAAAGATTGGAGAATATATAATATTTGTTTGTTTAAGTTTTAAGAATTGAAAAATAAATTGAGAGTTTGCAAACAAACTTGCCCATTATTTACTACTTTTCTTATTTATAAAAATATTAAAGAGTATGAAATTACAAGAAAGTGGCTCTACAAAGTGAAAAAAAAAAGGGAAGGAAAAGAATAGGAAAAAGAAATCTAAAGAACAGTAATTTGAAAATTATATTTCTTTTAGTAAAAATATGGGGAAAAAAGTTTTCATCAGTATTGCAAATTCTAAACCTTAACCTTCTCAGCGGCGTCTTTGGATTGCAGCAGTCCCACTCATACAGTCGCTGACTGACAATGGCGGCTTCGCTGCAGCTCAGCTTCAAACCATTGAAACCTCAATTGCTCCAGGCCAAATCCGCCTCCAAACGCGCCCCTAAATTCTGCAGTATCCGCTGCTCCGCCGCCATGCCGTCGAAAAGCTATACCATCACCGTCCTCCCCGGCGATGGCATTGGTCCCGAAGTTATATACGTCGCTAAGAACGCCCTCCAACTCGTCGCCTCCCTCGAAGGTAAAAATTAATAAGAACCGAAGCTGATTGAGAAAATAATTTTGCTCCCCCCTTCTTTATTTAATGTTCATGAAATTGATTTAAATACGTGGAATTGGATCAGGGATCGAATTTAAGTTCAAGGAAATGCCAATGGGTGGCGCCGCCTTAGATTTGACCGGGGTGCCGTTGCCGGAAGAGACCCTCGCGGCTGCGAAGGATTCTGATGCTGTTCTTCTTGGAGCTATTGGAGGGTAAATATCATATTTCTTGTAATATGAATACGTTTATAAACAATTTTAAAGTTTTCTATATTTATTTATTTTTCTTAATTGAAAGCTTTTCATTAGTCTTTTATTTTATGAATTTGATGTGAAGGTATAAGTGGGATAATAATGAGAAACATTTGAAGCCTGAGACTGGGCTGCTTCAACTTCGGGCAGGTCTTAAGGCGTTTGCCAACTTGAGGCCAGCTACTGTTTTACCCCAGGTAAAAAATTTGAGCTGAGGCTGATTGGTTTTATGGTGCTGAATTAATTTGAAATGTTCTGGTAATTTCAAGGATGAATGTGTTACATACTTTGTTTTGTGGATCATATTTGATGGGTTGAAATGTATTTGGTGGAGTTTAAGCATTGATCCCTATCTTTAAGTCTGTGGATTAATGTGATATTTGATATGTCTGATTGACTTTTTTCCTTTGAAGCAGTTTCCAGTTTTCTGTTGCCATATTGCAGATCATATCAGAATAGTCATAAATTAAATATGATGCGTATTAACTGAAAAAAAATGAAAAAAGAGCCTTGGAATTGGTGGAATATATATAGATATATACATATATATATATTTTGCATTGATTTCCTTGTGCCATTGAGATAATATTTTTAGGTAGTACGTATGATCCAACTGATGTTCATTTTAATAGCTAGTTTTCCTCTTTAAGCAGTGGAAGTAACAAAAGTGATAAGAACTTTTGGTGTTATCAGTGTTTGTCAAGGTACTTTTTTCTTTTTACCCCGTTTTTGTGGATTCAATTTGATTGCTGTCTTTTCTTCCAAGCTCAAGGCTTCATTAAGGTGCATTGTATAAAGTTTATCCTTTTATCAGTCTTGACAATCTTACCTGCAGAAAAACTAGCTGACATACAAGTCATTTCCTTGCATAATTAGTTGTGGAAACCAGTGACTGCTCTGACGTTACATTATTTTTATTATTTGATATTACTGAAGTATTTTTCTTTTCCCTCTCTTTTCCCAAAATAGATTGTTGATTAGTTTTCATAGATGGCGAACCTAGGACACGCTGATACTCCAAATGCTCTGCTTTATCCTTATTGTGCCTACTGCCAGTATAATGAACTTCCATTTGTATCTTGTCATGTCAAATTTTTCCTAGATATGGTAATATTCTTAACTTTGGCATTTCATGTACTAATGAATTGAACATCAAGTAGAATAAGTTGTAAACACAAATGGAAGACTCAATGCCACCAACCAAGGCAATTTTTCTCATCTTTAGGCACAAGGAGGGATATTATATAATATAAAGTGTTGATTTGCTCATCCCCTATTTGTACGGAATCTGCATTGCTCAGTATGTACTATTGATATGTGTTTTAGGTGTCACTTATTTATCTTTGCCATTTTAATTTACACCTCCTAGGTGATGGATTATGAAAACTATCTAAATCATGTATGACTATATGTGTCATTGTTTTGAGTCAACTGATTGTGCAGTTACAAGTGACCTGTACATTGTTTTGCAGCATTTGTAAACCAAGCATTACTCGTTTTGTGAATTCCTACTTATCAACTTTTAGATGGTGTTTTAACTTCTTAATATCAATTGAACCCATACTGATGCCTAATTTACTCAAGAAAAGGAAAAACAGAGACCGAATTCACTCAGGGGTGTGAATTCGGTCAATTGAACCCATACTGATGCCTAATTTACTCAAGAAAAGGAAAAACAGAACCCATACTGATGCCTAATTCACTCAGGGGTGTGCATTCGGTTTAACCGAAACCGAAAAAGCCAAAACCGAACCGGGGGGGGGGGGGGGGGGGGGTGTTTACCAAAAAAGTGTGATAAAAGTTTGTTTGATAAAAGTAAGTGTGTTTAATAAAAATTTGAATTGGGTTAGTCATTCTTTTAGTACAAAAAAAATTTATTTAATAAAAGTATATTGATAAAAAATATTTGTTTTTAGGTGAAAATATTGAATTAGATTACTTTTTTTGTATATTGAAAATATTTGTTTTGATATAAAATCATAATTTATCTATTCTAAATAAATACATTCAAAATATTATAAATTTAAGAAGATAAATAAATATTTTAATTATTTTATGTTATCAAAATTTTATCTAAACTATCTTTTTATGATTGAATTCTCCAATTATCCTTCAAACTATATTGTCAATTTTTGTTGTTGGAATAATTAAAAGGACAAATAATGTAAATGAACAAAAATAACTTCTATTTTAGACACAAAACGGATCTTTGTTTTTATAATAATATAGATAAAATCTTTATTGGCCAGCAGATGCAATATACCTCTAGTACTACTATAGGAATAGTCGAATAGGATTCAATTCCTTATCCCTTAGTTTGCAATTTAAATTGAAATTCTAATTTTACTCATCAACATATCCTATAATATATATAAGTTTAATTAATTAATTAAAAGAAAATTTTTAATTTTCTTTTTATATAACATTTTTTGCTCTTTAAATCATAATCATCTATTTTTTATATATAATGTGTATTAGTTCGTATGATAAAAAAATTATGCAATTGTACCGTTTGAGTTTAGAAAAAAATATCTTTTTTTTTTTTTTTTAATCTTTGTATCATAACCATTCATGTTTTTATATGTCATATATTAATATCTATACTATTTATAAAACATAGGGCTTTTAATAACTATTTTGAGATATTTAGTAATAAGATGATAAAATCAATTATATTTTATAAAATAAAGACAACATAGTTTTATTTTCTCTTCGCCAATTTTACTTCTTTTTTTGCTCAATTATTTCACCTTGTCAAAAATTTCCTTTTATTTATCCCAAAAACTTAAAAATACATTAACATCTACATTATTTGAAAAATTATATTTATTAATCTTAGACTTGAAAAATGTGAAATAAAACTAAAACTAGTAGAACTTGAATAATAAAATTTTATATATAAAAAAAATGAAAAAATCGGTTTCAGTTCAGTTGAACTGAACCAAAAACCCAAAAAAACGATTTTTTGGTTTTTGTTTTGGTTTCAGTTAACCGTATAAAAAACCGAACCGAACCAAAAACCGAATTTTTTTAAAATACAAAACCAAAAACCGAACCGAACCTAATTCAGTTCAGTTCGGTTCGGTTCGGTCAGACTTGGTTTTTTTTTTTTTGTTTTAAACACCCCTATCCAGGATTCCTGTCTCCTTGTTTAGGAAACAGCTAAATATCAATTGATGAAAGTACTATGCCTCATTGAACTCTATTACTTAATGGAAGAACAAAGGAATTGGTTATAGGACACATTTCTCCTTAATTGGATACTATACATTATTTTAAATAGTTTGTTCTGCAATTATTCAGTTAGTGGATGCTTCTACTCTGAAAAAAGAAGTAGCTGAGGGTGTGGACTTGATGGTGGTAAGGGAACTGACTGGAGGTTAGTGTCTGCTGATCTGAAAAAAATATATGCTCTCAATTCAATTTCAAAATATCCACTTAATTTTGTAATTTTGTCCTTCATTACATTATGGCTTACATTTTGATGACATGTGATTATTTTTCATGAATATTCCATTTAATCAGGCATTTATTTTGGCAAGCCAAGGGGTTTTAGCACAAATGAAAATGGTGAAGAAATTGGATTCAACACTGAGGTGTATGCAACTCATGAGGTAGTCCTCTGATTCAACTCTTTTCAACTACTTAATGTGAACCCCCTACCTAAGTTGGCTCTGTTTCTTCATTTCCTGAAAGATTCTTTTCTATTGGTCTTCCTGGTAATATTCAGTTTCTGGAACTATACTAGTTCCAATTACATTTTAGAATATACTGAGGTTAACACGTGACCGGTACATGGTTAATTCATAATCTATAACTACAATAACTGATAACTGGAAACATTGTATGGATTTCCACTTTGTTCAGTTTACTTTGAGTTTTGACATTTAAATATTTCTGCTTCTATTTTTGGTTGATGTGAAATATACCTTCTCAGATTGATCGCATAGCTCGGGTTGCATTCGAAACTGCTCGAAAACGTCATGGGAAACTTTGTTCTGTTGACAAAGCTAATGTTTTGGAGGTAATGTAAATAGTTTTCCCTGGACTCTCTCTTCAAGTTTGGCACTTTAGGTAGAAAATATTTATGAGATACATGTATTTATTTGCACTTACCCTTTAGGAAGAAAAAGTTGGTTTTGGAAATTATTCTTGATTTTGGTAATATTGGGGAATTTGGAGACTGGAGGTGCTATTGATATAGCGTCATTAAGGGAAAAAAACCAATTGACATCCACTGAGAGTGATTCCCAACCCTGACCCAGTATATTTGAGATGCACCATCAGAGATTTGTATGGAAATGTCTTAAACTTATGCTGAATTATGGGGTATCTACTTAAAAGTGGTTTGCTACGATATATGTGGATAGTTGGGGAGTCATTACTCATTGGGTTTAAATGTTTCTGCTTAAGAGCAAAACTTGTCACTGGGTGCTGCTGGTTTCACATTTTAAATTCAAAAAGCCATTGCCATGGACACATTCAAGTGAGCTGACTAGCTTTTCACAAAGCATTGATGTACTGGCTGCTGGAAGTTGTTTTAATGCATTTTGTGGAAGGAGCAGCAGTGTCTTGAGGCCTGACTTTGGTGTAGAGGTTACACGAAGGCCTCGCCAATGCCTTGTTATTTTCCTTCATTTCTCTTATTGGTTATTTATAAGTTATCCCTTATTATATGCATGGACTGAGTTGGGCCAATTTCAGCCTCCAAAATTAAAAAATTAGATCAAAACCACTCTAACAGAAATAACTCATGAGATGAAGAACGAAACTAGGTCACCATTTCTATTTATGGCTTTACTCAAAACGACTGCTGATATTTCAAAACAGAAGCTTTAGCGTGCTCAAATGTTGATTATACTTGAATGTCAAATGTGGTGAAGGTGATGTGTGCATTCAATTCACACTTTTCTTTTCTTCTATTTTTGTTAAACTACTACTGCTGCTGCTCACCCTTCAACTTATTAATTTAGGGATATGGTAGCTATGTTTGGCCTGGAAGCTACATTAAGTTCGAATCACAAAGGATTGATTTCAAAAATAAACCAAAAACATAGACTAGGGTTGATTTAGTTCTACAGACTTGAGCTCGAGCTTGACGAGCTCAAGAAATTGAGGCTCGAGCACTTGTTCGAGCTCAGTTCGGCTCGATTCATTAGGCTTGAATTTATAATCAAGTTGTAGGCTCGAGCTCAAAAAATTAAATTATTTTATAAACAATTTTAAAATTAATATATTTTATTATATTTTTTTTATAAAATCAAGTTATAGGCTAGATTTCGGCTTGGGCTCGAGCTCGAGAATTTAAATTATTCTATAAAAAATTTTAAAATTAGTATATTTTATTACATTTTTTATATATAAATATTTTTTTTAAATAAAAAATTGCTTGCGAACAAGAATTATTTGGCTCGAGCTTGAATTCTTCGAACTCGAGCTCAAACACTTTTCGAGCCAGCTCGTCAAGCTCGCGAGCTGGCTCAGTTTGTTTGAATCCCTACTTTTATCTAGCTCTATCGGTGAGTGGATAGATGCGGGTATGTCTCTCTGGGTTGGGGGCTGGGGGCCCTTTAAGTACTTTGGTTGCTAGTACAGTTTGCTATTGAATGTGTGGAGGACAGAGTAATTATGTTGGAAGCAACAACCGTTCTATTCATTCTGAATATTTAGATATTTAGAGGGATTTTTCTTAGAATATTTGAGTTAGTAACTAAAGAATTGAGGGAGAACAAAATTATCCCAATAAGCTTTGTGTTTGGATGTATTTCAAGTTGATAGAAAAGACGAAAATGCTGTAATTTATTCACTATAATTAGATTTGTATTTCCTCTTCACCAAAGAACTTCTGTAAGACGCTGAAGTTGTATATGATCATTCACCTTAACTCAATGCAGATGCTAAGAAAAGATAATAAAATTTTCGCCATTAGTTTGTTATATCCATATAGGATCTCTTCTGGATGCAACTAATGTCTATTGGTGTTTGGGTTGTCTATGATAAAAAAAAAAAGCCATCTCAGCCCTTGAATTTATCAAGTAGCCTTACATGTTGAGCAACTATTGTCTTGTGGAGCATTCCTATTCATTTAGATTAGTTGGGGAAAAACACTACTTTATTAGCTCTTCAATCTCTTTCTCATTTATACTTATTTGACAGAATTTTATTGTACATTTACACTCTGAAATTGCTCGTCCTACTCATTAATAATGCTGCAAGTTCACATGAAATGTGCATTCAAGTAATCATTGTGCTTCATGCAATCTACGATTTTGGTTTTGAATAATTCTTGTATATTTGTATTCCATATATATTAATTTTTTTGGTTTCAAATGATCATCGTACTGCAAGTAATTATAAGTTCGACAAAATTCCAGGACACATTTATTTTGTTATATTTGTTTTTCTGAGGCAATTGAGCAGATGCTAACATATTGCTTCACTGTTATGGGATAATGGCCAGGCTTCTATGCTATGGAGGAAGAGAGTTTCAAACATAGCTTCAGAATACCCTGATGTTGAACTCACACACATGTATGTCGACAATGCGGCCATGCAGCTTGTCCGAAACCCAAAACAGGTTCGAGTCATTGGTTTTCTCTGTCTTATGCTTCTCAAAAGACAGGAAGGAACCTTAATATATGCCTCTATTGTGATTGCAGTTTGATACTATTGTTACAAATAATATATTTGGCGATATTCTATCTGATGAAGCATCAATGATTACTGGAAGCATTGGGATGCTTCCATCTGCAAGTCTAGGTGAATCGGTAGGAACAAATCACTCTTACAACATTAAATTACTAAAGTTAGTAGTAAAATTGCTTGTCCTTTCTAAATATACTTTTAATGTCCAAAAACTGGTTCTGTAGGGACCTGGATTATTCGAACCAATACATGGTTCTGCTCCTGATATTGCTGGGCAGGTTTGTTCAAGGCTAAATAGCTTATCTTTGAAAAGATAGGAGAGTCTTGAGTTTCAATTTTTATGACTACTTGTGGTTAATAAATAAAATTTCAGGACAAAGCAAATCCTTTGGCAATGGTGCTCAGTGCTGCCATGCTTTTGAAATATGGCCTGGGAGAGGAGAAGGCTGCCCAGAGGATTGAGGCCGCTGTCCTGGATACTCTAGATAGAGGATATCGGACCGGTGATATATTCTCAGCTGGACTGGTAGGCCCTCCTACATAAGAGCCTCTTTGATTGAATTCAGTTTTCTTCTATAATGATATCTAAAATAGATTATAACCACATCATAATGACAAAATTTGCATTATATTTAACGCTACAAATTTCACACTGAACATGTTATAAGTTGCTAATACTTTAATTTTCCAGAAACTAGTTGGCTGCAAGGAGATGGGCGAAGAAGTGTTGAAGTCGATAGACAGTAAAGTGGCTGCTGCTGTGTGAAAGTTGTCTAGCTGAATGAAGGTTTATTTATCATTCATTTTTTACCTTATTTTCCTCGATCAAACCTTGTGCAATTGAAGTGCTTTCTTTGGGATCTTATTTGTTGCATCTCAAGAACTTGAGAAAGCACTATTGGTCTCAACTAGGAAGGATGATAAAAAATAAGGGGATTTTATTTTTTTGTAACTGGTTTAGGATTTTAGATGTTTTTTGCAACAGTGGATGTTGTATCTTAGCTTAGCTACAACAGCCTCTTCCCCATGTCCCAGTTGGGATATGTTGTTGTAACAAGATAATGATGATGAATTTTTTTGGATGCTGAATTGTTTTCTGAGGTCATGTTTATGAACTTCCATCCTTAACTTCTATCTTTAACATTTATGTAAGGTTCAAAATTCAAATCATAATGAATTCATAACATATGTGTAAATAAATTATAAGACAAGCATGTTTTGATCTTGATTAAAATGTTTTTGTAAAGATGTGTTCGGATAAAATATGTTGAAAATATATTTCCTGTATTTAGAAGAACAATCCCAAACATAAATGAAAGAAATCAATATTTATTTAGACTAATATTCACTCTTATAGATTATATATATCATGAGTTTGATGAGTGCTCAATTAGTTGAGTTGTCCTCATATTTATATATGTGAGATTCAATATTCAAATTCTAATGAATTTTAGTTATGTGTGTAAATATATATATATATATATTGTGAATTGAAATTTAATTTCATGAAAATTACAAAAAAATAAAGATAAAGGAGAGCGAAAGAGAAAGGATAAAAATAACAAATAAAAACTAAAGAAGAAAAGAAGGGAAAGAGAAGGGAAAAGGCATCCTGAGGAAATTCTGAATCTATTAGCATAAAATTCTTTTGTCGAAAATTAATTAGTACTAATCGTTTTTAAAACATTAAACATCATTTTTATTATAAAAGTTTTTCCCCCTCTTTTGTCAAAATATGATGGGAATTTGGAATTTAGATTGGATTTAAATCATCACTTTTCAACTCAAACTATATACTTTTGTAGGGTTAAGTTCACGTGATCTGTGTGTATTATGGAATTGGTATAATTATTTAATTACACTAAAGGAACTCCTAAATATCCTCCCAAATTATAAAAAAAAATTATTTATACTCGCATACATGAATTTATTACATTTGAATTCTTAATTTCACAATTTATGTGTGATACTTATGTCATTAAATCAAATGACCACTCAACCTCTCGTGGTAATATTTAAAACATAATTGACCCTTCTATAATCAAGTATTATTAGTTTCATCCAAAATTTTATCCAACATTAATTTTATTAAATCAATTAACTTTTAATTAAGTTAAAATAAATACATAACAAAAGATGAGTTCAATAGCCAGAAAAAACACATTAAACTAAAAATTATCTCATGTCAATTTGTATGACTTTGATGATGTCAACTCCTTTTAACCTCTTTTCAAGATCAAAACATTATAATAATGTTATTTTGTATTTTAAATTTTAATTTTTTTTATTGGAAAGGTCTAGTGCTCAAATCTATTCTAATTGGAAAGATCTAATGCTTAACTTGTGTTCAAATTTCAATTGCACCAATTTTAATTCTAAATTTGGGCGAGCTTGAGACCACAAAAATACTCAAATCAAATTGGGAACGATCCCGCAGCCCTTTAAAAATAAAATCTTTTTTCTAGTGAAAAAATAAAAGAGCAAATAACTGCTGACATTTTTTAGCACTTTTCCAGTCAGCGAAAATAAATATCTTGCAATTATTTCCTTAAAGAGCCCCACAAAAATATCTATTTCAAAGAACCAACAAAAATATCTAAAATTTGTTCTTCTACTGTGACTACTACTTCTACTTCTACAAAAAGAAAAACCAAACAGGGCTGCCCGTGTTTCTCTCTCAATGAGCAATCATTCCTCAAATTCTCTCGTACGATCCAGACCAGGTAAATTCCAATAATTTCTTTTTCTTCTTCGATTTTCTTTATATATAGAATTTAAATTATTATTATGCGCAATTCATTTTTAATCGCTTTCAAGAAACTTAAGAAAAAGTGGTTTCCGCTTTTGAAATCCATCGTTTTCAATAGTACAAGTTTTCATGATTGCTATTGCGATTATTTGGTGGGTTTTGAATTGCTAGGTATGAAGTCAAGTGTGGATTTTCTTTTTAAAAAAATTTATCATTATTAGATGAATTGAATTCTGTGTTTTCGAAAATGTCAGTATTTTCATCTTAATCATACAAATCTGAGTTTTGATGGGGATGATCTGAAGCAGTTGGTTTCAGTTTGCCTAATATTTTTCCTCTTCATATTTCAGTAATTTTTGCTATTATCCAGGTGGTTATCTGTCATTTGCATTTTCATCGGATGTGTATTTTCTCCCTTGATCATTAGTTATTGGATCAGGATGATACTTGTATCAATTCTTACTTTTTAATTTGAAGGATCTTCTAGTGTCAGGATGAGTGTTTATTAGCATCATTGATGAAATGTTGATAGTGATTATTGCTTAATTTGTCCATCTAATATAGTAGGCAGTACTGAATATCCAGATATTCTGTTTGTTGGCTTCTTTCCCCCTCCCTCTTGAAAAAGTTAAGCACGAATGATCTTGACTGATGAATATCGGCTTTATTTTCTGGACTTATTTCTTGATTTCCCCCTAAGCAAAAAAATTTGACTTAAAGGTTAAATTAGCTGTTGCATCATACAGGTAATTATTCTCCTTTTGATGATAACCTAGCAGTCCGATGCCAATGGACGATTTGCCAGAGCAAGTGGCTTGGGACATTTTAAATAGGGTTAATAGAATGGTCGATAAAAATGCTGTATCTTTAACTTGTAAGCGCCTCCATGAATTGGATAATGAGCAGCGAAAATCTATTCGAGTTGGCTGTGGCTTGGTTCCTGCTAATGAAGCTATGATCACTCTTTGCAACAGATTTCAGAACTTGGAAAAAGTGGAAATCTCTTACTCTGGTTGGATGTCAAAATTAGGGAAACAGTTGGATGACACCGGGCTTTATAATCTTTCTGTTAGCTGTCCCCTTTTGACAGATCTCACCTTAAGTTATTGCGCTTTTATCACTGATGCTGGTTTGAGTCACTTGGCTTCTTGCTCCCATCTTTCTGCCTTGAAGTTAATCTTTACTCCAAGAATTAGTGGTTTTGGGATATTATCAGTGGTAGTGGGATGTAAAAACCTGACCTTGCTGCACCTTATTCGTTGTCTCAATATTACAAGTATGGAGTGGCTGGAATATCTTGGCAAGCTTGAAACGCTTGAAGATCTGTGCATCAAGAATTGTAGGGCTATTGGAGAAGGTGATCTCATTAAGCTTGGGCATACTTGGCGTAAACTAAAACGACTACAATTTGAGGTAGATGCTAATTACCGCTATATGAAGGTTTATGATCGGTTAGCAGTAGATCAGTGGCAAAAGCAGTGGATTCCATGTGATAGCATGCTAGAACTTAAGCTGGTGAATGGCATCATCAGTCCTGGGAGAGGTCTTGCATGTGTATTGGGGAAATGCAAGAACTTGGAAAAGATTCACTTGGACATGTGCGTAGGGGTAAAAGATTCAGACATCATAGATTTGGCCCATAAATCAAGCAACCTTCAGTCCATATCCCTTCGAGTCCCATCAGATTTCTCACTCCCTCTTTTGATGAACAACCCAATAAGGCTGACAGATGAATGTTTAGAGGCACTGGCTCAAAACTGCTCCCAACTTGAATCAGTCAGTTTATCCTTCTCAGACGGCGAGTTTCCTTCCTTTTCTTCGTTCACTTTGCATGGGATCCTTACTTTAGTACAAAAGTGCCCAATACGAGAACTTGCTCTGGATCACGTTTATTCATTCAACGATGCTGGGATGGAAGCTCTTTGTTCTGCTGACCATCTTGAAACACTGGAGCTCACCAGATGCCAAGAGGTTACCGATGAAGGACTACAGCTTGTGGGACAATTTCCTCAGTTGTGTGTTTTAAAGCTCAGCAAGTGTTTGGGGGTAAACGATGATGGATTGAAGCCGTTGGTGGGATCACACAAATTGAAAGTTTTAGCAGTAGAAGATTGTCCACAGATATCCGAAAGGGGCATCCAAGGAGCGGCTGATTCGGTGAGTTTCAAGCAGGACCTATCATGGATGTATTAGTTTCCAGTTTGTGAAATATTGAGATATTTATTCTGGTATGTCTTTTCTCCTAGTATTCTTTGTGAGGAGTTCTCAGTAGTACTGAGAATATTTTCATTTTTTAGCTTTTATTGAGTAGTGAATTTCATATGTGGTATCTGTAGGATCAGTGAGGTACTGTTGTGTTTCTCCGTACAAATTTCTTCCTGATAGAATCAATGTTTTATGTGTAATAAAGAAAATTTTGCATTTACTAGGTTGAACAAAAGGAGCCAAACTTACTCGCACACTCACAAAAGCAGTTCCTTTTATTCCGCAATATTGAACAAAAGGAGCCAAACTTACTCGCTCTCTCACAAAGTGATATTAAAAAAAATCAAATCAATACATTTAAATATCAATTAAAAGTAAATTATTCTTTTTTATTAAACATGCATGCATATCAAGAGTTGATTAACTGTTCTCAATATTCTATTTCATTTCATGTATTATATATCATCTCCTCTCACAGTCCTGAATATATGTGTTAAATATTTTTTTAAAAATAATTAATTAAAATTTTAATTCACTTAATATGTATTAATCAATGTAGAATAGAAAATAAAATATAAAATGGACAATGTCACTAACCCAATTAATCACTTAGAGATCGTTTGAATTCATTTCCAATCCTCATTTTCACCATTCCTACTGTTCCAAAAATAAAATACATCACTTTTTACACATTTTCACCCAACATTATTTTCATTTTTAAAACACATTCTCCAATAACTTATACATATTCTCCCAATAACTTATATTTCTTCTCTCTTTATTCCTTTATTTCTATATCTCTTCACCTATTACCTATTAAAATCAACATAATCATTACATTTCCAACATAATTATTACATTTTCAAACATTTCATTCAAACATATTTTTATTTTTACATCATATCACATAATTAATTTCCATCAATTTAAAAATATTGAAAACTGAAAATGAGAATGAAAATGAATCCAAATGGGCTCTAACTTTAAAAATAAATAATTAACTAACTATCTATGAATAATTCATAGATAATAATTACTAATAACCAAGTATTACACAATTCACGTATTCCTAGAAATTGAGTCCCAAAATTTTAATTTATCACTTAACACAGACAGGCTGATCAACAAAAGATAAAATAGATTGATTTAGCAAAAATCCTAGTTTAATATAATTGGATTAAATCCGACCAAAGTCCAAATTCTAAATGCCAGATGTAGATCCAGATCTAATTAACATCATAAACCATTCATTAATAACCATTTTTATATTTTTTTTAATCTTAACTTTTTAATAAGTACACACGTTTAAATTTATACTTAGAACTTCGTACATGTGATGATACTTTTTTAATAAATACATATTATTTGCTGTAACATTAGTTTGAAACTTCAAACTCCTCCTCTCACCCGACGGCGCCACCTCCGCCGCCACCTCCTCAATTCGTTCCTTCTCGTTTTTCTACGAAAATGAGCTGCTCAGCGCTTATTTCTCCGAAAATTTCATCCTCACCAGCTCTCCAGTACTGCTCATTGAATCTAAAACCTACAAAAAATTACGCTGGGCCAACAGCATGCATCAATGTGGACGTGGCCAAGAAGACAACCGCGGAAGTAATCGCGGACGAGAAGAAATTTATAGTGGGCACGTATGCGAGGGCGCCGGTGGCATTGTCGAGTGGCAAAGGGTGTAAATTGTACGACATTGAAGGACGAGAGTATCTCGACTTGACTTCTGGTATTGCCGTGAGTGCCCTCGGCCATGGGGACCCCGATTGGTTGCGCACAGTTACAGAGCAAGCTGACGTGCTTACGCATGTCAGCAATATTTATTATTCTGTTCCACAGGTAAAGATTTATTCTTTTCAGTCTTCTATCTTTTGGGTTGCTGAAATTGTTTGTGTTTTTTCATTGGGGAAGATTTGAGTTTTTGATTATGTTCAAGTTTTAGCGGTGGAATATTTTCTTTCTCGTTAATTTTCAAGGGAAAAAAATATGAATAACAAATTTTAATTTCAAGTAATTGAGATCAATCTAGGTTCTGAATCTTGATGCGAAGAATCTGGATGATAATCTAGTTGCATAACAGGGTTTGAACTTCGAATTTAAAGAAATTGTAGTGGAATAATTGGTGCCAAGATTGTAAAGAGTTAAAAATTAGAACATCCGTTTTGGGTTGTTGGTTAATTTCTACGTATCTGCTGATAAACCATCATGAAAAACATAAATGTCTAGTTGTTAATGGAGCAAAGGATATAGTCTTTATATGCAGTCTTGTGGATACTAAATTTTGCTTCTACAGGTGGAGCTTGCTAAACGTCTGGTCGCCAGCTCTTTTGCTGATCGTGTGTTCTTTTGCAATTCTGGAACCGAAGCCAACGAAGCTGCAATTAAGTTTTCAAGGAAGTTCCAAAGATTTTCACATCCTGATGATAGGGAACCCCCAATGGAGTTTATTGCCTTCAAAAATTGCTTTCATGGTAGAACAATGGGTGCTCTTGCATTGACGAGCAAAGAGCATTATAGATCACCATTTGAACCTGTTATGCCTGGAGTTACTTTCTTAGAATATGGTAATATTCAAGCAGCAGTGGAAGTGATTCAACGTGGAAAGACTGCTGCCGTTTTTGTGGAACCAATTCAAGGAGAAGGTGGTGTATATAGCGCAACAAAGGAATTTTTGCAATCTCTGCGTGAAGCATGTGATGATGTTGGGTGTCTTCTTGTATTCGATGAGGTAATAATGTGATTTATCATATGCTATTACTATTTTCACTTATCACATAGTATTACTATTTTTACGTATGTTGATGAATGATGCCTGATATACCTTGAGAACAAAATCCCTGACCCTGAACCAAATGTTATACATTAGCAATCTTAAGCTTTAGTTATTCGGCCAAGTGGCCTATGGCCCAGTGACATAAGTCTCCCACATAATGTGGGAGATCAGGAGTTCGAGCCCTAATGAACTCTTGATATGCGTGTGTATTAAAAAAAAAAAAACTTTAGTTATTCTCTTGTTGTCTTCTACATGATGATTTTTCGAGAGATGCTGGGACACAAGTTTATTTGTTCTAGTTGGTGTGTGTTTTCTCTGAGGATTATCCAATATTAAGATTCTCCTTAAAGGGCTCTCATGAATACTTTTTCTATCATTATTTCATCCGTTTGTCTTTGTAAGAAAACTTCATACGTGCAAAAAAACATGAGCAGATGTAAAATTTTAGGAGTTCATTATTTTGTCTCATATTTCTTCAACGCTCTCAATGGATCGCTTACTTTCTAGGTGCCTGGCCTGTATTCTTTCTGTCGCCAACGTATTTAATTGCAGTATCAATCCTTTTGTTCTTTGTTGATGCGGTTGATTGTTAGTTGGTTCCCATTCATTGATTCAAACATAGTGTGAGATACAATAAAATGGTTTAGCTATTCAAAGGATGCAATGGTAGTGCCCTGCAAATCTTTTGTTGTCATGATATCATCACTGGCAACATTATTGTAGTTTGAGAAGCTCCCTTTTTCTTTTAGCGAATAAAAGTCGAACATGAAATTCAGCTCAACCCAACTCAACAAAGTCCGTCCCATCCACTCTGCTCAACAGGGGACACCTCCACCATCTATAGCATATCACCATGTGATCCGGTTCTATATATGAAATTGTTTGGCAATCGAATATATGAACAATATGGCATTTAGAAAGTAGAGTTATGAAGTTTCATCATAATTCTTTGAAAGATAAATAAGTCTTATTTACATATTTAGTGTTCTTTTTTCCTTTTTTCTATAACACCATAAACAGGCTTCTTGTTGCATAAACATGCCCCAGGTACAATGCGGCTTAGGTCGAACAGGTCACCTCTGGGCCCATGAAGCTTATGGTGTATTCCCAGATATTATGACTCTTGCCAAGCCTCTTGCCGGAGGTCTACCCATTGGTGCTGTGCTGGTGACAGAAAGGGTAGCCGGTGCTATAAACTACGGAGACCATGGCAGCACCTTTGCCGGCAGCCCACTTGTTTGTAGCGCTGGACTTGCTGTACTAGATAAAATATCAAATCCGAGCTTCTTGGCCAGTGTCTCAGAAAAAGGTCAGTATTTCAAAGACTTGTTGGTAGAAAAATTGGGAGGAAACTTCCATGTCAAAGAAATACGATGTTTAGGACTCATTGTTGGCATAGAGCTTGATACATCTGCCTCCCCCTTAGTTGATGCATGCCGAAAATCTGGCCTTCTTATCTTGACAGCGGGTAAAGGAAATGTTGTTAGGATTGTTCCACCATTGATCATCTCAAAGCAAGAACTTAAGTTGGCTGTTGAAATCATGGTTAGTTGTTTGCCTGTACTAGATCAAGCTAGCAAGAACTAGATGCTATCTTCGTGGATTCTTGAACTGTTTTGCTTTTGAATTTCATATGTAAAACACTATATACATGAGACTTATGATAGTGGGCTAAATGGCTCTTATTTCCTTTTTGATTTTCTAGAGAGTAGTAGAAGAGGGTAAATGTTGTTCTCTATTCCAGCCAGGGACTCAAATGAGAGCATGTTATGAGCCCAAATCATGGCATGTTTTATCAGACATCAAAAGCTATAATTTACTGCAGAAATAAGTTTGAACGAAGACTGCAACGTAACATGTATATAAACCAAGGTTTAACTCCAAATGTAGACTAATAAAAAGTTCACTTCACTAATAGAATCACAATTTGACTTTGATTAAATTCGAATTTGTGGACTATAATGCTTAATTTGAGTATCGACGAGCACATTGAGGGCATATTTCCATGTATAATAAGCACAAAATCGAGTTTGTGGACTGCAACGATCAATTTTGAACTTAAATCAATACATATCGTATTTTTATATGAAATAAGGATTTCGAATTGAGTTTATTTATATTTTGTTGATCAAAAAGATTATTTTACTATTCTATTCATGAGGTTAGCATACCATTTAAAAATGCTAATCAATCCAATGCAGTAATTTCAATTAGGCACCAAACTTGATTAGGATCACTAATCACTAAAAAGATTGAAATTTTAAGTAAATATCAAACTCGATTCAAGATCCCTAATCACTAACCATCCAATGTAATAATAATTTTAATTAAGTATCAAACTTAATATAGGATCATAAATCATTTAAATTTAACTAAGCATCAAGCTCGACTCAAGACTAATCACTTATTATTCAATGTAATAATTTCAATTAAACATCAAGCTGAATTTGAAATTACTAATCACTAAAGAACCAAAAGGAAATTAAATTTTCTTACCAAAAATAACTACATGTTAAAATGCCTTCAAAGAAATCATATGACCCACAACTACCAATCAACTCATTTTTTTTTCACCATCCTTTATCTCAAACAATTCTTCTTCATTTCCTCTTAAATTCATAATTCATGTAGGTCACATAGCACATAGGCAATAAATCCACCATTACCACCTTTGTCTTTGACCCCCGTTATCCCCGCTTCAGACCCATGAAATCTTACACGCACTACCCAATGCACATAGTGATGATAAAGAGAGAACATTAAAAGAAAAAGGGTTGGCTAATACCAATAACTCCATAGCAAGAAAATGCCAAAAATTGCAACATGGTCATCATTTTTTAGGCCAACTTTGATATTTCCCATGATGCAAGAAAAGCATGAAAACTTAGTCTAAAAAAAATAATATTGAGTCCCCCCCCACTGACACATCCAATTTGCACACACTACCAAAGTGCAGAGAAAAAAGATCCTAAGATATGCTACTCATAATAACACACTTTCTTTGTCCTTTTCCTCTTTGGGATTTTCTTTTCTTACATAAATCCCCTGTTCACCAGCAAAACAAGCCAAAATCTCTCAGTTCAAAGGTTGTTTTTCTCTTGGGAAACTCACTTTCAAAAGTTTTTGATCTCTTTGAGGAGAAATGTCCATAATTCTCAAATGGAGTGATGAGTTAGTAGGGGGGGAAGAAGGGCTTGTGTAGACCGACATTCCTTTTTGTTCCTTGCAAATGTTTCTTAAAATAATGAAAGTTAGGGGCAGCCCAATTTCATTGCCTCATTGGGAATGTGCCCAAAACAAGCCAACACAAACCCATTGGCAAAGAAAGATTTGGATTTTGTGTTTGGACAGAGCTAACTTGTAATTGTGGGTTGATCATTGATGGACTCAAGATCTACTTCTCAAATAAAGTTTTTTTATTTTTGGGGGGTTGATTTTTATTTTGTTTCCTTTTTATTTATTTTTGTTTAGTTATGGGGAACAAAGTTCTTTCCCAATGGAATAATATTTTTTTGGACTTAACTGAATTTAACATTAATATAAAATAAAATAAAATAAATAGAGATACATATACTACAAACTTTTGCTTAAATTTGACAAATTTTGATATGAGATTTTTTTCTCAAGTTCAACTCAAGATATTGAGTTCTCAAACTAAATAGTTGGAGGTATATATTCTTTTCTTTTTTTTTTCTCTTGAGGAAAATTGAAGTTATATATTCAGTCCAACCTCAGAGCAAAAGAGATTTATTGTATGAAATTGTAGTGTCTATATATATATATATATATATATGCAACCCAAGCCCAAACCATTTTGAGAATTTGTGATACAATTCTTAATAAGTGAGGATCAACTTAGTTTGGGTGTTAAAGCTTCACTTTTGAGGTTGTGATTCTCACACTTCAAAATAATTTTAATTTACTTGGGTTGGGATAAGCTTACTCTTTTCACTTCTTATTCATCGGTTAAAACAAATTCATGGTTCTTTTTCAATTAAATTAGAAAAGGTTAGCCGTATTCCACTCCAACGAAATTTTAGGTCTTTCATCTTTTTAAATTGAGATTTTAATTGATCTGTGGTGTTTGGCGTGACATTGATAAGTAAATCAATTAATTGCATGTTCATTTCGATATTAAAATAGGTTTGAAATCTATGACTTTTAATCGTAATCTAAATCAAACTGTCAAATTAAATAAAAAACGAACCCCCCACAAAGCTGTATAGTCATAGCCAATCACCATTCACATACTATAAAAAATTATAATAACATTTGGACTTTTGTTATTATGATTGTATTTTTGTTATTTTATTTTAGTTTTAATATTAAATTCCACGATATATATATACACACAGACACTCAAGCGTCAAATGATTTATCGCTGATGATTTATAAATTTCTAGAGTGATTTTTATTATTTGCGTAAATAAAACATGCAAGCCTCTTTAGAAATTGTATATTAACCCAAAAGTTTTTTTTTTTTTTTTAAATTTTGATAAAATAAACTCAAATAAATTGATCTTCCCAACAACTGCAAGTACAAGCAAAGTGCCCATCAAAAGGTCCCTTTCACTGCACCCCAAAAGATTACAGAGTCTTTATCAACACTGTTAAAACCCAGATTTTGCCCCCCAACTCCACATTAATACAACACTAATCTACGGTGACGATTAATATAAAGCCATAAACCCTCGATTGATGTGATCATCACAGCCCTTCATTTTCCCATGCTCTTCTTGATCAACCAATTCTCAGCAAAACCCGTTTATACATTGTGGACTTCCAGTGGCAGCACACGGTTACACTCGTGCACCTGACGCCATCCAAATCTCTCTCCGGTTAAAGCGAGTAATCATAGCCATGCAGTTTCAACAATCTTTTCTAATTGACGTAACGGTGACGTTTTGCACCACTACAAGTCACGTTATCCGACGGCTGCAAAGCTACCAGATTCTCTGGATACTAAATCTCAGCCCTTTAAATATGTCCCTTATCAATTTCCAATCAGGGTTTAAAAAATGACACGCACTTGCCCAACCTTAGAATAGTTTTAACGTATTTGCTTGATTTTAAGTTTTTTAATTCCAAAAATAAAACAAAATATTTTCTAATTGTAAATGTATAAGTAATTTTTTAAATATATGAAAATATGTTTTGTTATAAATTTTATATTTCATATATCATATACAGACATATATTACACTTATACAAAAATTTATAACGTATGAAAGTTCGAACAAGATATTGTTCAAAAAAAGAAAATATTTTTTTCATTTATACATGTATGCACATATAGAGTTTGAATTCAAAACTCACACTATATGGCATGAAGATTGTCTCTTTGCATTAATTGACCACTTAATATATAAATAAAAAAAGTTATTTCACTATTTATTTCAAACTTATGGTTTTATTTTTTAAAATTTTAAAATAGATTCCAATTTAATAGAACAAAGAATTTCTTGTTTTTCTACATTATTTCTATCATATATATTAATAATATAAAATTACTAACTTTTATTTTACACACATACCCACCAACAATTTGTTATGATTAGAATTTCGAAAACCATAATTATAAACGATTTTTTCATTGGGTTGATTGACCACTTGATAAAAATAATTATTTTTTTTTTATTTACACATGCATATACACTAATAATTTGAATCGCTAATTAGCTATGCAATAAAAATAAGGGTGCTGACTTTTGCACTCTATATTTAACCTCCAACACTCCATAGCCCATATTGTTTAATTGAGAATGACTTAATTGCCCTAATTTAATTTTGGTGATATGTTTCATTTATCACAAACAAAAAAAATCTTTTTTCTCATTTCGATATTTTTTATATACTATATTTTTAACTCTTTTTTCTTTCAATTTTCTTCTTTATAAATCTTGAAAAACTCTAACAAACATGGACTACCAAGATAGTAAAAAATTAGTACAACTCCAAAAAAATTAGTCAAAATTGTTCAAACTCACAATATAGAAGATATCTTCACACGTTTGTTAAATTATCATTGACATGGATTATTATAATTTTAATAGCAATTGTGTTTATTTTTACATTTTTAATAGTGATTACATTTATTTTGATTTATTGTCAAGCTCATAATATTACTCTTTTGTTTGACGGAGTATCTATAAAATAATAGTGATTGTGTTTTTTTCTCAATGAATTGATTATCTTTTTATCTTTTACTTGTTACTAGAAAATCATTTACAGCAATTGGTTGCATTTTTTATGTTTGTGGTTGTGTTATTAACTATTGAATGTTTTTTTGAGGACAAGATATTGATTTAGTATTTAGGAAGAATAATAAAAAATTTAAAAACAAGGAGTGATTATAGTTATTTTGATCGTATGAATAATAAAAGAATAGTCAAAATTACACAATAAATCTCATAACCCTACTTTGCTATCATGCAAATTTTTGTTATTTATGTTGTAAACTACAACTTGTTTTAACTAGAGAAATAATGGTTAATCCATAAAATTTTATTCTAGAAAATTGGAGTGAGAAAATAATAATTTTATTTGTGAATGATTGGAAAATAAAATGGATAAATAAATTAGGGTATTTACTCATTTGCAATTAAAGAAGGTAGGGCATGGAGTGCAGAAGGTAAAACATGTAGTGCAGATATTAACACCCTAAAAATAATTATTTTTTAATTATTTATACACACATATCACAAAGGATTTGAATGCCAAATTTCATGTATATAAATATAAGGATGCCCCTCCCCCCCCCCCCCCAACCCCCCCAAAAAAAACTCCCTCAAAATATTAAACCTCATTTTTTTCATTAAATTTTTTAAAATATTACAGTTTTGCCCCATTCAAAATATTAAAACTTTATTTCTGATATTAAAATTTTTAAAATATTATACTTTTATCATTCTCAAATTATAAATTTATTCATATTCTTATTGAAAATATGTTTTTTGCTCTATTATATTTCTTTGTATATATATTTAATAAAAAAAAATATCATATTTTTTATAATTCAAAAATTCTCTCCCCTTAAATAAAATTTTTGGGCTCGTCCCTGATTATTAAAGAATTGACTACTCGACAAATTTTTAATTATTAAAATTACAAATATATAAATTTTTATTCTTTAATTTTTATTTAAGATATTGCAGCAATTAAATAAGAACTACTCAACCACAATATTGAAGTGGAAACCGCGAGAGTAATATATATTATTTAATGCGTGATGCTGTCATCCAAAAGAGAAGTATATCCCGTCTGTCAAGCAAAGGACAGAGTATAAGTGAGAATGCCAGCGACGGATTGTGGTCTTATCGAAATTGACAGAATTTTTCACTATTTTTTAATAATTTTTTCTTTTTCATTTTTATTTTCTTTTCCTTTTTCTTTTTCTTTTCACCCCCCACCCAAATTTATATTATAACCAAAAACATCATAAACAATCATTTCCCACTGACTATAAATTGTGGGAACTTCGAGTTTTTTCATTAGTACCCATACGAATGAATATTTGTCCTTTTTGTCTTTCTTCTTACACACCCACCCTTGGATACTACCAAAAACTTCCTCCCAAGAAACACTTTTAAGTTTTAACAATGAACATAAACAATTTCCAATTTTTGCCAAACGTCCCTTTCTTTCCTAAACTGGAGCAACTCTTCGAACAACCTCAGATGCTGCACCAATGGCGCCCTCACCACTTCTCTTTTGACCCCATTTCCCCGCCATTCTCTCCAGTTTCACCCCCTCAAGTGCCCCACCAGCAGGCCCAAAATCGCGTTTCACTTGATGATGATGAAAACGGGAACCCTCCTCCCGTTCTTGAAGGAATCGCAGCTGTTGTTGGGGAGCACGTTCTTTTCGGAGGCAAGAATGAGAAGAATAATTATTACACCATCAGCAAAGAAAATGACACTTCTAACCCTCAAGCTTCGGCTGTCGTCGGGGAGAAGGATCAAAGAAACAGCGGCGGGGTAGTTGGGGTGAAAAAGAGCTATAGGGGCGTGAGGAAGAGGCCGTGGGGAAGGTGGTCGGCGGAGATACGCGACCGTATAGGGCGGTGTCGTCACTGGCTAGGTACATTCGACACTGCGGAGGAGGCGGCGCGTGCTTATGATGCGGCGGCGAGGCGGCTTAGAGGATCTAAAGCGAGGACCAACTTTCAGATACCTTCTGTTCTGCCAGTGCCCTCATCCAGTTCTTCTAATTCATCTTCGGATCAGGCCAAGAAGAGGAGTACAGCTAGGGCTAATGTTAAAGCTGGGAAAACGCAGAGTTGTGTTAGCAGAAAGTGTTCAGTTGTAACTTCTGCTGCACATCTTTTTGGCCCTGCAGTAAGTCCTGTCTCCGACAGTAAAGGGAGTGGTGTCAGTTTGGAGCTTGGTTTGAGTTTTAGTACTGAGAGAACAAGAAGGGCTTCTTCAATGGTGGCTTGATGTAATAATTAGTATGTGATATATAGGGTTTCACTATATAATTACCTTATTTTCTTCTACCTCGGTACTATGGTTGTTAATTAGGGTTAATGTTTGTCCGTCTGGTTTGATTTTGTGGTCTGTGAGGTTCCATTTGTGCATGTGACATGCATAAAGATCTGCTGTCAGGCCATGAGTCTGGATATGAATACTAAATGGAATTGAAATGATAAGTGGTAATGGTTGTATTTGTGTAAAGTTTTTAACTGGACTTTGAAGCAACTTCCCTTTAAATTTTGGTCAAGTGCTTAAGCTTAATGTTGATATTCTTATATGTGCCATTTACTGGAGCAAAGCCCTTAGCCCTAGTGCTTTATAAGTTTCTTCTTTTTAAAATTTGTATGAATGGACAATAAGAGCTTGTTAACTTTAGATCAATATGGGTTTTTGCTAAATGGGTCAATTTGGATGGGACTCAAATCGAACCATGCTCCGAATTGTTCTATGCACAAGACCCATAAATGACCCAATTAGGCACAGATCCTTTGAAGAATCATTGCTCCTACAAATTAGGTTATGTTGGTAAGAGAGGCTGGTCTATAAGTGTGAGTTTGAAAATGAAATGATTATATAATTGTGTAAATGAGAGTATGATATAAGTGTGAGTTTGAAAATGAAATGATTATATAATTGTGTAAATGAGAGTATGAGAAAATAAAATGTGTGTGTGTGTGAGAGAGAGAGAGAGAGAGTAGTGTGTTTCAGAAAATATGTTGCAAATAAAAATATCTTAAAATATGAAAAAAGTTAATAACTTATTGTTTTCATTTTAAGGAGAAAATAAAAATGATATTTAAAAACAAAATCAAACGGGCAATAAGTTTCATGAATTGTAGAGTGACATTCGTCTATGAATATTGATTTTACCATACAATTTTTATCATATTTAATTCCTTCCATTGTTTTGCTTCTTGATTGTTCATATTGAGTCGAGTGTTACAAGGATTTTTACATTGCCAAAACTCATACGAGGAAAAATACAAACGGCAAGTCCCAACTAATTAAGGGTTGGTTTTGTCTGTTTTCTCAAAATATTTTTCAACTGAAGACATATCCAAACAAGCATTTATATTTTTTAATAATGTAGAGATAAAAGGTGTAATATTTTATCCATTATGTATAAATCAATATATAAATATACATCAATCATTATTATTATATGTATAAATTAATAAATATTATTATAAAAATTTAATTTTACTCCATTAATTATTCAATAAAACTGTGACATTTATAGTAAAAATAGTCTCATCCTAAAATACTTTCAAATAAATTATTTTTTCCTAGAATAATTTTCAACAAATTTCAAAACAGTAAACAAAAAGAATATCACATTCCCTCAACTGACTATCCGAGATACATTGTCTCAAAATATTTTCTCTAAAACATTTTAACAACCACACAAACCTAAGGGCCTGATCATTTGTTTCATTTTCAAAATCTCTTTTCATATTTTTTCAATATATATATATATATATATATCATTATTACTATCTCTCTTCACCTACAATCTACTAAATTCAACATAATTATTATTTTTCTAATAATTTATCTAAATATGAACTCAATGTCAACTTATTTTCACTAACTATTTTATCAAATTTTAAAAATGACAACAATAAAAAATAAGAATGAAAATAATGTAAGAAAATTGTGTGCACCAATGTGTGAGTGTGTGTGCATTAGCATAAACAGATAAACAGTATTAACAATTTATTTTAAGCACTAAATAGATATTATAAAAAAAAAAAAAAAAAGATAGAAACTAAGTAAGCAAACTAGAATCAGAACCTGCAAACATAGTACAGAATTGAGTGAGTCGAGGCCTGCACAAATGCAGTTTTCTTAAGGTTTTATTCGCCTCCCAACGATGTACGAGGACTCCTGACGGACAACCTTCTAAGATACAACGACTCGATCAAACAAAGGTTGCACCCAATTGCCTGGACTTTGAACTCCTACTAACTTGAACCTATGTTTTGTGCAAGAATGTATACTTTATATGCGTGAAAGTATGTATGTATGTATGTATGTTATATGCTTTTTTTTATGACGAATGCATGAATAACAGCATCACCCCCCCCCCCCCCAAAAGCAAATATTTATAGATGTTAGGTGTCTAATGGCATGAGTTATGACTGTATACCCATCAGACATGTTAAAGGTTGTAAATAAAGTTCATGGTTGCACAATCTCAAATGAAAAGACATGGCTACAACTCTTTGAAATTTTTGGACGTGGTTGTTAGGAGAGGAATAATTTCAGTCTCAAAATTGAAATATCAAATAATTATGATAATAATAATTATATGGGCAGTGCGCGTGTGTGGTTTAATGAAATCAAATCTACGCATATGTATATCCTCCGCTCCAAAGATTTGGGTACCCCCAAAAGGGTTCAACCCCTTATGTCACACCAAAGTTATTTAACTAACTCAATTTTAACTTAGAATTTTAATGTGGGATAGACACTTTCACGCTATTCATTCATATCCATGTCTTAGCTAGTCGTTAACTCATACTCTACGTTTAGCTCAATTTGCCCATTCACCGCCTCATTAATTTGGCATATACTCAATAAACATCTCATCAATGAGATGAAATTATCAGTTCAAATTTCATTAATTTTTATCTCATAAAGCACTTGTTAAGTTCTAATCAAAGTTGGTGGGTTATCTCTCATAAATGCCCAAATTCTCACAAATAAAACCAAACGGGCCTAAGTTCCTTTTTTCTCTATGTATTAAATTATATATGGGAAGTCGACGTTTGAAATGAAAGCAATACCCTGTCCTGGATTATTTCAATTAGTTGAGAGACAAATGCTTTTGGTCTTGATCTTAGCCTCCTTTTCAGGCCGATATCCAGGGGCCCTCATCTGCTCGTACGTCTACCGCATTCCGGGCGCGAGACACTCAACTTCAGCAGCAATCAATACCCGACGAGGCGACGAGGTTTCTCTGTCTCTCTCAATTGTACGTATATATATCTATATAAACTTCAACGTAGATTCTGTATCTATATACTACTGTGTATATATATGTTGGGGGCGGGGGGGGGGGGGGTAACTGCCACCATTCAAATCTAATTTCCAGACTACCTAGTTCAGAATAGAATTTTCTAACTTAGATTCTGCGAGAGGGGGTGGTAGATATCATTCTTCAATGAGATTGAGATCGCAATATATATATATATATAGTAGCGGTTATTGCACACAATTCTTATATGCATAAATATTTTGAGTAATGCATGATATCTTATGTTATTGTCACATTTATTATACTAAAAGTTGGCAGACATTTAACATATATATATATAATTTGCATAATTGTCACTATATAAAAATATAATGTTAATGACAAAATAATAAGTGACAAAGTAAATATTGTCATTAATACCATGTATTAAGTGGCAATAACCTTTGTCTTGTTATTAATGATGATTTTTAAGTGACAATAATGTTTATCTTGTCACAATATGACTCAATAGTGACAAAAATAAATGATTTAAGTTGTCACTATTAACAATTAGTGGCACTTCTCTGATGACAACTTAGTGACAAAAAAAATTGTCACTATAATTTGTGACAAAATTTTCATTGTCACCATAGGTGTGTCACTAATTATTTATGGTAACAAATTAAATACTATTCTTGTCACTATTGAGTTTGTAAAAATCATTAAAGTGACAAAATTAAAATTTTTGTCACATAATATATATAATTAGTGACAATTTTTGTATTGCCACTTATTTTTTTGTCACCAATTTATCTTTTTCTTGTAATGTTATGAAAATACTATTCATATAAAAGAAACATTTCTTAGTTCATTAGGACTATTACCACATTATATAAAAAAAATTCAAGATTCATCACAGTATGAGCCTTATCTTATAGTAATGGAAGTTTTTGAATACATGACGGTTATTTGGATTGTTGATTACATTGTAACCTAATTTTATTGAATGTGTAGAGTAAATAAAAGGATAAATATGGTATGTTTGAAATTTGGTATGATCATAATTATCTATGTGTATATGAATTTTTAATTTGATCCTCACTATTATGTTTTTACTTTTATTTTACAAAAAACTAAAAGATAAAATTTGTAAAAATACAAATAATTTTCACTTTAAACACAAAATAGACTTTCTTTTCTAAAATATTAATATAGATATATATTTGCATTGACACACGTATTAAAATTTGTTAAGTTTTAAATTCTAAACCTCACATATATAAATGTGAGAGAAATGTCACTAGTCCATTAACTAATCGGTGAGCTTGCACAATATATATATATATATATATTAGTACGTAGAGTTGGATAAAAATTTAATTAGGTCATCCGTTGCAAACATCAATAATATTAAAAAAAAAGTATCAATGTAAAGATGTCAACGATGATAATACATATGTAGTAAATGATATAAAAATTTTATTTTGTTATAACATCATCATCAACAACAATAATAATAATTATTATTTAACAGTTATAAAACTTAGTATCTTAAATTGTTATTCTTGAAGTTTAAATTTTTGTTTATTGACAATTAGTAATATATTGGATTTTGCCGTCCAACAAGATTTTTGTTCTAATTCTATTTATTGTTAATAATTAGTGAGAATTTAGATATAATTTTTGTTGATACTAAAATTTATTTAAAAAAATTATGTGGGTAATTACCAATAATTTTCAAATTACTGGTATTTAATATATATTATTATTATTTTTTTTTTCTTTTTTTTTTCTTTTTTTTTTTCTTTAGTATTTCATTATTAGATGTGTCCATATAAGTAAAGAAGCAATGGAGCTCCAATTGAACGATGGGATGAAAGAAATTTAATTAAATAATAAGTGGTGAATCATGAATTAATGTCATTTAATTAGTAAACCCTAAGTCTAGCCAAGGGTGACAATTTCCAACACGACACGATAACTCGACACAAGTGTGATACAAAAAAATTAGGTTTGGGTTGACCCATTTTAGGTTTGGGTCCAATAAGGTCGACACAAATAAGAACCCAAAGTAAATGGGTTGGGGTGGGTGGAATTAATTTCAGGTTACACGAACAACCCAAAATTTGATTGTGGGTCACACGACAACCCGAACCCACCTGAACGAACTTGACCCAATTCGAATTAAATAAATAAAATTTAAATTTTATGGGGAGTATAAATATAAAATAACAAAATAAAGCTTGAAAATTTGAACTTTAGCAGTATATATCAAAATTACTACATTAACATTTTTTTATCTTATTTATTTCACAACCATGTAGGATAGATTATTATAATTTTAAATTACTTATAATAGTTATTTTTGTATCCAAATAGACATAAAAATTGTACCACAAAGAGTTGATTTAACTACTGAATTGTCCTAAAAGTTTTTGTTATGTCTTATACAACACAAGATTTTGTATATATAAATAGATAAAAATTCTTTCTGTTGAGAGATTATAAAAATTTCAAAAGACCTAAGCAAGTTTTTATAGTAAATTACGTGTGTAATTAAAATATTTGTTTACTTATTTGTTTGCTGATATATTTTTATTGATTTACGTGTTGTTTAATTGAATCAATATAAAGTTAAAAAATAATGAAATTAATTTTAAAAGTTAAAAGAGACAATTTAATCGACACAAAAGATCTAAAAATTAAAGAGAGTGTGTGAGTAAAACTCAAAAAAGTATAATATTTTTAAGAATAAGACACTTCGTTATTTCAATATCTTTATGATGTTAATAGATACTAGAAAATAAAATGAACAAAAGTTCTAAAAATCAATATATTATATGGTCAAATTAAAAATATCTGAGTGTATTGTGAAGTTATAATGAGAACTCTTTACTCATATTAATTAAGCATAGATACAATTAAAAAATAAAAATACCAAAAAATTTCTAAAAATTAAAATAAATATTCAAAATAATTATTTTAAAAATCAGGTCGACCGAACCTAACCTGATATGAATCAAGTTGGATTAAAGTTGAGTATTTTCAAGTTGTCATCAGATTGAATTGAGTTTGAATTGAGAAAATTAATATTATATCTCTAACTACTTCAACCCAATTCAAACCCACATAACCCATTCAAATTGCCGTCCTTGTCTAGGTGAATTAATGTTAGTTGATCGATGGGTGCATCTAAGGTGTCGCTGTAATAGTAATAAAATGTCAAGTCTATGATTCCTAGATTCATGCATCCTTGGTACTACTATATAAAGGATGATTGCACTATCAACTCCTAACCAAACGATGTGAAATTTTAAGAAATTATTATATATATGGTAAATATGATTGATCAAGACGAATATATATATATATATATATAAATGATTCTTTACAATTGGAGATATAATATATATATAAATATAATCAAAATATAAATTTTAAGAAATTATTTTATATATGATAAATATGATTGAGTATAAAATATATAAATGATGATCTTCTTTCATACTTACAACATACTTACAATTGAATACACACACACACACACATATATATATATTTATATATATAAATCATCGAATTATATATTAATAATATCAATATTGCTTCATATAATTTTGTATTCAACAATCATAATATATTGAAAACATATCTAGCAATGTATTTGAATACACATTCAGATGAATAACACAAAATTAATTTTCTGCCCGGATTTTATTTCCTTTGTTAATTGTTCATTTCTTCACACCATATAGAACCCTTTTATCATCAAAGTAGCGATCCATCGAGTTACTCAATTCAGTAAAAGAAATATTAACACTATTTGTTTAACACTTTATTTCAAGTTTTCCTATTAATTAAAAGAATATATATAAACTATAGTAAGGCTGAATTCGTTTTCATTTTCTCAAAATATTTTCTTGATGGAGAAAATAAAATTAATTAAATATAATCTTTTATATTATTCAACATTTAAAATAATCCCAAAACTGGCCCTTAATTTTCTCAATGTTCTTCCATGTAGACATATTCAATTTATATGCATATATATTTTTCATATAATAATTATATATGCATAAAATAATAATAAATTACATCTTCATCCCATTAATCAGTAAAAAACACTAATTTGATATTTACAGTACAATTGTCCAACCAAAAAATAAATAAATAAAACACGCAACTTTACTTCAAAACAAAATTAAACATACATTATGTTCTCTTAATTCATGGGTTAGATATATATTTTTCCAAATACTAAAACTAAAACTAACCATTACTTAGATAATGTTTGGATATGAATTATGTGTTTTGAATTATATATTTTGGGATAATGAGTTTTGCGAGCGGGGTTGGGGAATGTGAAATTTGTGTTGGAGAATATGATGTATATTTGTTTATGTTTTGGGAATAATAAGAAAATTATTTTGGAAAATTTTGGTATGTTTGTTTATATTTTGGGAGAAGACAAATTCAACTGTAACAGTCAAATCAATGTCTTTTGTTGGATTTTTGGGATGAAAATAAAATTGAATGATTTTTTATTATTAAAATAATAATCAAATATGTATTATGTGTATATATAATATGTGTATGTATATATTTGAAAATGAGGAAGTTTTGGGGATAATGAAAGATAGCAAAGGGTATTTTGAAATTTTTAATTTGACATTTTGGAGGGAAAACTTTTGTATGTTTGATTACATTTTGGGAAAACAAAATTGCTTCCCCCAAACATAGCCTTAAGTTTTATTTTCTGAAAAATATCGAGGGGTGGGCGCGGGGAGGGGGAGGGGGAGGGGGAGGGGCAGAGGCAGATTGGAATGCTCTCATAGGTCATAAAACAAATCTAAGGTATTGTGGCAGCTTTTGAGCAAGGGAATAAAGATCCCCCATGAAAAGCGGACTTGGGGGATTTGGTTGGGGGGAAACTTTAATTTCATACTATTTTAACTCAGTTTTTCAGACTGCAAATACACTAGTTCGGTAGTACTTGTGAGAGTGATCATATATTTATATTATATTATTATTATAAATAGAAAAGACTTTCTCTGTCTAAATTGAAAGTTGTTTTAAATTTTTTATTAAAAATGTTCTTAATTTATTTTAACAACTAATTAACAATTCAAATTGAAGGATAAAAATAGATAATTCGATATATGAAAATAGTTTGTATATTATTTTTGTTAATATTTCAAATTCATCCTTTGAGTTTTTTATCAGAAATATTTTGATTATAAGATTAAAATGATACTTTTCATAAAATTTGCTACCCCACTAAACACTTAATGCCCATTTGGTTTTGTTTTCAAAGCCCTTTTTCATTTTTTTTCTAAAAATAAAAATAGAAAGCTATCAATTTCTTCCTTATTTTCACAGATATTTTCATGTTCAACACATTTTTCGAAACACACAATTACACTATCTCCCCACTTTTCACTTTTGATTTTCTCCTATTTACTTTTACATGACTTTTAATATAAAAATATTATATTTTTCAAATACAACACATTTTCAATCCTTCATAGTCATTACATTTTCAACAAAATATTCAGACAATATTTTATTTTCAAAAACACATTTATAATTAACTTTTCACTATTCTTTTTTCACCAGAAAATAAAAATGCCCCCCAAAAACAAACAAACAACCCCTTACAAAAATTATATCATCCCCATAATTTTCACAAATACTTAGGGCCCATTTGGATTTATTTTCTAGAGACATTTTTATTTTATAATGAAAATAAATAATGAAAAGTTAGTTGTAAATTTGAATTTAAAAATGAGATGTTGTTTGAAGGTTTTGTTTAAAATATAATAATTATGTAGGACTGAAAATAAATTGTATTTGAAAAATATAGTATTTTGTATAAAAAATCGTGCAAATATGAGTAAGAGAAAATGAAAAGTGATGAAAGTGAAAATGAATAGAGAGTGTAATAGTGTGTTTTGGAAAATATTTTAAACATAAAAATATTTGTGAAAATAAAGAAGAAAGTGATAGTTTTCTATTTTTATTTTCAGTAAAAAATGAAAAAGGTGTTTGAAAACAAAATCAAACAGACATTTACAATAACAATACCTCTTAACTCCCCACAATTTCATCCTCTATTCAAATATTAAAATAATTATATAATTCAAACACTTAAAAATATTTATGTCCGTAGAATCACGTGTGACAACTACTAATATGTGTATATATGTATATATACATCATTTAAAAAATTGAACTGGCCGGTCGGACCGTTGATTGGCCGGTGAACCGATCCGTTTTTTTAAAAAATCGAAAAACTTGGAAAAATGACAAATTTTGTTAAAATCGTTTAGAATAGGCCGTCGAGCCGATGAACCGCTCTGGTTCAATTGAACCGGAGCAGTTTTTTCATTTAATTTTTTTAATGAAATTATTTTTTTTTTTTATTTTTTTGTCTAAGTACAAAATTTGAAGACTAAGGTACATCTCATAAGTTATCTAAAAGTAAAAAAAACCTTGGTTTAGAGTTTAAATTTTAGAATTAACTTACATATTCTTAACTTTAAACTTTAAACTTGAGATATTTAAATTATTGTGATCATTTATAATATAAATGTGAAATTTGGGTTGTGATGTTAGACAATATCATTTGAACTCTTTATGTTTTATATTTTGGCATTTTATTAATTTTTAAATAATATATATAATATAAATATATATATATTTTATAATTATGATGTCACGGTTCAATTGCAGTTCAATTACGATTTGACCAACGGTGAAACTGGTGAACCGTGAATTGATAAATTTTTTGGTTCAATAAATGGTATGATTTTTCAAATACTATACATATATATATATATCTCCTATATCCCGTGACGTGATTAATTAATACAGCTACCCAGCTTCAAATTTTCGTGTAATCCCACTTAAAAATTTATATTAATTAAGTGCAGATCAGCTGGACAATAATTTTGCTTTAATTACAGCAGCAGCAGCAGCAGCAGCAGCATCAAGCGTCACTCTCGCAGTGTAGTCATTTTTATTTTCCCAGTTGCTTGTGTGTCAGTCTTTAGTTAATTTTCTTGCCATGCTGATGATAATATGATATGATAACTCTCATCCCATCATTCTACTTTTGACTTTGGGAACCACAGTATCTTCATTGGTATTTCTTTTCCTCCGCAAGTATGACTTGAACACTAAAAGAGATTAAGATATTAATTACGATTAATTCCTCGCTGACACTAAAAATTTGTTTAAGTTACAAAATGAACCTAATCAAATTTAAAACGAATGCTCTCATAATTAATCTTCAAAACGATCAATTTATAGCTAATAATTATTCTTTTCTTATATATATATATATATTTTATGAATAATTTAAAATTAATTTATTGCACTGTAACAAACATAATTAGTGGTTGATAAATAATAAATTTTTCTACTTATTATTTTACAAAATCACATTTGCTATGAAAAATTTGTAGTTATAACTATTAAATTCATTTCATAGCAATATTTTCGTAGCGATGCCTAATTTTTTGGTAGTGGGAGGATGTTTGTGCGAGCTAATACTTATTTTTTAAGTATTTTTAAAATGTTTGAAAGTTTATGAGATAATATAAAATATTTGATAATATTTTATAGAAAATATTTTGTTATATATAATTAGTTTCGAGAATAAAATATTAAGATTTGATAAGATCTTTGAAAAAAAAAAAAGGTTATTAACTTATTTTTTAAAATTTAGCCATCTCTTATTATCTTAGTTATATTAATTGTAAAATTATCATTACTAAAATCTTATTAACTTCAAAATCTATTTTAAAAATTATATTTTATATTTTATAAATTCTAAAAATATTTTATAAAATATAAGAGTTTATAAGATGTTTTTAATCCTCAAGCTTATAATAAACTCTTCAAAATATTTTATAAGATATCTTGGAGCTTAAAAGATGTTATAAAGTATTTGATAATTTTTTTTGTTAAAAAAAAAGATCTCACGAACATCCAAAATAAGATGTTTGGGCTAGTTTTTTGAAAAAATTAAGAGGTTTCTAACTTATTTTTCAAATCTAACAACGTCTTATAATTTAACATGTTAATTGTAAAATTATTATTGCTAACACCTTATAAACTCAAAAATCTTATTTAAATTTATCAAACACTTCAAAAGTTTATGTTTAAAATAAGACCTAACATCTTATAAGCCCCCAAAAAATCCCATAAGATATAAGAGTTTATAAAATGTTTTCAATAAATTCAGCTAATTGCGTACCCTCTTAGTTTGATTTACTCACTTTTGAAGTATTAATTTAATTTTACTAACTGCAAATTCAGGTTTAATATTATTATATATTTTTAAGAGTTTTATTTTTCCATTTCTTTATTATAATTGTTGTGATCATCTAATATTTATCGTCATTTTTTCTGATATATTAGACGATTGATTAAGATATTAAAGAAATAAGAAAGACAAGATATGCATAATTAAATAAAAGCTTTTGTATATGTTTGACTGGTTCTGGTCCACTGTAAATATAAGAAAAAGTATTTATATAGTTTAGCTAATTGTGCCGCAACTGAGAATGAAATATCATACGGATATATTTTTTATGAAAACATACAAAAATATTGATATGGAATGACTCAGCAAACCCAACCCAATAACATTCGAATATGCTAGAGATATGGTGTTAGACGGCGCAATTATTTATTAGGCCCAACCTGTTGTGGGCCAACCATATTATCGACTGGTTTTCGACCTCACTGAGCCTCACCCATAAAAGTGAGTATCAGCATCCGCCCTGTCGACCAGGTTATGGTCGATCACCATCAAGAATGTGTTGTTCAGCGTTCAACCGGGGAGAAGACTTGAATATAATACAGTTGCACCTTGTTGATCAGAGTCCATAAATATGTCCTATAGAAGTATTCATCTCGAACGGAGACGTCGAACCGAAGTGACCACCACTCGGTTGCATTGAATGCTCTCACAGGCGGCGTACCTCCGCATTAATGGCGCATGCCATTACCAATACCACCTTTTCAGTTGCACCAAGCTAGTGTGCACCTCCAGTATACCACCTTGTCCTAGATAGCTGGAGGTAGTGCCATGTGGAATAGTACACAAGCTAAAAAAGACTTAAAGAACCTCAAATAAGGACAAAGGCCCTTCTTGTACTGCAAGGGCATTATGAACATATCAACCGCATTGGAAAGGCTATAAATACCCTATAGCTAGTCTTCAACAAGGTATGCTCATTATTATTAAAAACCCTCACTCTACTACTCTATCTTCCAGTTGATTGATATTTGATTTGAGAGTTAGAGTGTCTTAACCGAGGATCCCTCGACTAGCCTAACGTTTGTTATTGATTGCAGGACTCGACCCTGTTATATCATTAAGTATCTCTATCGACTTATCACCTGGTCGATCGGATTGGACCTTAGACCAATACACTTCTAAATAGTTTACACCCTCATCAAATATATTTCCTTTATCTAATGGGCAATTGCAAAATATATAATAGCAAAGTCAAATTAAACGTATATGAAGTGCCAATATTAACTCCTTACATTAACTAATTAATAATAATAAAAATTTATAATAAAAAATCATAATTATTACAATTTAATTAGAATTGAGTTAAAATTGCTTTCATTGTGTCCTTTCTATAATACTTGTTGTGAAATTCTTAAATTTTAAAAAATTGAAATTATTTCACTTAAATCTATGAAAAATTTAATTGAAAATAAATTTAAGATTTATGAAACAAATGAGAATTTATCAATAAGAATTTCCTTATCACAATTTGGGGGGGGAAAACACTTAAAATTGAGTTATAATTATTTTAGTTGAGGTCAGACTAACTCTTTCCATGTTAGCCCACAATAGATACCTATGGAAAGTTGTTGGAAATTGACCATGACCTAATCGACATATTTCATTAATTAACTAAAACATAGAGTCATAGAGCAATCGATCATAAACTATTATTGTACTTGCCGCATAATTAATTTATCTGGTCAAACTAAGTTTAAATTAAATAAAGAAAAAAAAATAGAGGAAAAAAATAAAAGGGAACCTTTTACAATATCTAGGAAGCTGGTATCTCTGAATGACGACTCTCTTACCTGAAATCCAATTTCAAGAACATTTGTTTCAAAAAAAAGAAAAAAAGAAGAAGGGAATAATAAATTTAGAAGTGAAAAAATACAATCTTATTTGTCAAAGATGTGAGAAACATACGCTTATTGCAGTGTACTCATTTACGAAAATGATGTATTTGTCATTTATATAATATATACTATATATAATGTGTGAAATTTTTTTGTAATATGTTGTTTTATCAGTTGATAAAATTAATTCTATTTCAAAAAATAATGATAATCCATTCTTCTTTTTTTCTATTCTTCACTCAAATTATTTGTTTATTCTTTTTTATCTTTTTTATTTTATCTTAGTTTTTTCCATATCTTAATTGAAAATTCAAAGAAATGAATCTAAAAATAAAAAAATACAGTGTTTTATTTATTTTTATGTCATAAAATTTTTACACATGGGTCAAATATATTAAAATCGCTAGAATTTGGGGCCGATTAGTCAAGACCCATAAAATTTCGCTCTACAAAATTAAATTTCGAAGCCTACCCAATATTCCATCCATTGGTGGGTCCAAATTATGTCTTCCACTTTCAAGAGATGTTTTCTTTTCTTTTCTTTTTCTTTTTTCCTTTTAATTTCTTTGCACAGACCCATAAATCTAGTTTGGCATCTCCATGGGCCAAAAAGGAAAAAAGAAAAAGGATAAACTGTTTTGATCCTATCCAATTCCATATGAAGACAAGTAATGGCAAAACAGGCCTCAAATATAAGCAGTTTGGGAACATACAACTTGTGTGGACCATTTTTTGTGCATCCTCGTTCCAGAAAGGATGGACAAATAAAACTTTGTCAAATTTATATCTAACTTCTAACTTATACCTCTAAATATTTTTCAGTTACATCATTCAATAGCTCGAAATATTATATTAATTAAATATAATTATAATTCTAAATTGAAACATGCATCTACAGAGAAAAGGGAAAAAAAGAAACACTAAACTAAACAAATAATCTGTAAAAAGTATTTCCTTTGAGGAAATAACATATGTATATCAAACTAACTCTTACATAAGACAGTCTACATCTAACCTCCAAATATTTCCAGAGAAAAGGAAATACAAGGGAGGTGAGGATATTGAGACTCCCCTCAAAGAACTAGACAGTGAAAGAAACTGTGGGGGGCAAAAAAGGAAAAAAGAAAAGAATGTGGCTGCGTCTAATTCGTTAGAATCTTTAATAAACTAACGTTGATTTATAAGTACTAAACAAAAAGAATAGATCCTAAGTACCGGCAGTACCTTCATTGCTACCGGCAACTGTCTTGGAGGTAACTGGTTGTATTATATCATATGGTTACAGCACTTCATCCTAAAGAGGTTAGCCCTTATCTACTATTGTGGGTGTGTCATTTGTATGCTCAGCTGACTCCACAGACAACATCTGAGTTGGGCTCATCGAATGGAATGTTTAGATCAGGAAGGATGAATTTAGGATCAGACACTGCTGCTGCGGTTGGATCTGCATCTGATGAAGAGGGCTGTAGTAGCACATCATTGCCTGACATGGCTGGCGGCAAGATAAGAGGAATAGGATCTTGACAAGCTGTTGTCTCCTGCTGAAGTTGACCAGAAATTGATTCCTCGGCTGCAGATGTCGTTTCTGTGTCCAACTGGGGTTGCAATTCAATCTGTATATAAGACTAATGTCATTGTTGACAATAATGGTAAGTGTGTAAGCAAACAAGCCTCACATATGTTAATATATTTATGGATCAATCCATTTTTTTCTTGCCATAACTCTTAAGAAGAAGAAGATAAGTCAAAACAGAACATAGGCATGTATCCCAAATTCTGGTAGGTTGGTGGAGCTAGATATTACAAATAGGTTTGAATTCATTATACTTCTTAAGGTAATTGTACCTTTATTCTCTTCAAGTTTTCGTTTGTAGCTCTTTGTATCTCCAAATTCATGCGCAAGGCCACAATTTCCTGAGAAGCAAAGGGTTGTACAGGTGATACCAGAATTTAGCAATTAATATCAACAAAATATATTTTAACTATCGCATAGGCATAGAAAAGTTGAATACCTTTTTCAATTCTCTTCTTTCCTTCAGCAGTGAGTTTTCTTCATCTTTTAGTTCTGCCAAGGTCTGTGAATAAACAAAAAACAGCACATTAATTAGGCTCATGGATTTATATGCTAAAACGTGATGTTGCTCACGTTTTCTATCATTTTTCTAGAAATCTATCAGTATTTATTTCTTCATATCTAATCACCTAGAAGTCTATATGCAAGCAACTTTTGAAAAAATGTGAACTATGATAAAAGCTCCAGTTAGCCACTCATGAAATAACTATTGATAACATTGCTTTGTAGGATATAAACTGGTTTAGAAAAGAACTGATGTTCTAAATTGATTAAAAAGATTACATAATGGTCCATCCTCAAAATATCTAGTTCCACAAAGATAAGGAGCAACATATCATCAGTGTGGACATAACTAAACTAGTTGGGCTAGACATTTACAGCTCCACAGTATAGCCAGTATGCATATAGTGACTGGCGCCGAAGATGTTAAGGTCAATCTTTACTAATAGAATAATAGGTGCCTATAAATATTACTAGATTAAAAGAGATCAAAAGGTCATGACATGCATAACTGACATCAGTTTCTTCAGTCGGCAGAACAGAATAGAGCATTATGGCAATCAATAACTCAAGATACTTAGGAATGCCAAGTAATGTTTCATAAAATTTCAAGAGTGGTGTTGGACATTGAGTAACAACTGGGCTGACAATAGAACAAATGAGTCTAATAAAGAAGTACTAAAACAAGATAAACCTAAGATACCTTCTTCTTTCTTGACCTCTTGGAGGTGGTCTTCTCACCATCAATGTTAACCTGCAGCAGAAAATTAGGAACAGCACGGAATTAGTGCATTATTCCATTTGATACTGTGTTTGAAATATAGTATAAGTATCAAGAACTGCAGTTAATAAACATAACCACAACTAGAATTTTACAGATAAAGGACACTGGTGGATATCATCCGGACCACATTATGTCTGGTTGGGTTTTGAATCTTGAATTTTAGCATAATTAATATTAAAAGAATACTGTCCAGGATCACAAGCGAGTACAGAAAATCAGTTCCCCCTTCGAAAGCAAATTACCACCAAATTTTTGTTAGAAAGTACACTCAGTGACTCAACTATGGCAAAAATTCAAAAGGAAGCTTTTGGCATTTTCTTTAACTTTAAAAGTTTTACCACAAAGTTCCAAAGTAAAAGGTAGGTATTCTTCCAATTCTCTTACATTTATTGGAACAAACAAGCAAATAAATTGATAAATGTTTGTGTTCATGAGGGTGTGCATTACTGAAAAGAGATGGCCTCATAAGGGTGTTATAGAAGACCACAACTACCACTTACGTGTTGATGAGGCTGTGCATTACCTTAAAGAGGTAGCCTCACAGGGGTGTTATAGAAGACCACAACTACCAATTAGAAAGGAGACAACTTTTCATGAATAAATAAGAATTAAAATAAACAACTAATAGTAACTCAATATTCCGCAACATGATGCACAAGACGTTTGTTATATATCAAGACCATTTCCACTTACAGACAGAAATTGCTAAAGTTCTGAGCACCCAATAACCAACATGCCTTCCAAAAGATAGGACATGGAAATGCAGAAGCTAAGTTAGTTGAAGACATTGATTTGGCAATGTTTTATCAGCTAAAAACAAATAATGTGGAGACAAGGAAACGGTCCCCCCGCCCCATCCCACCCCAACTCCAACCACAAAGCTCATTTCACACCATACAGTTTCCCACAGATATTGCACCAAATCACAAATTCGGCACATGGTATTTTCAAAGCCCTTCAGCTACACTACACTAGAACAAAAATCCACCTTTCTTGGACCCACAAAAAGAAGGAATCTAAAACAAGGGAAAATAACAAGAACCACGTTAACACTGTCATGCATGAGAATTACAGCCCTAATCACCGCCTTTTAACCCTTTTACACAGATTAAAAAACTAAAAAGGCAGTTTTCTCAACTTTTGACTGCGGCAGAATATATGATATTACTAATAGCGAAGAACCATTTTCTATGCATACTTTTGCACATTTTCTTGTAGGAATAAATGGTTATAACAAAGCTGTCACATTCTTAAGTCCCTCTAACTAATTTTGTCCTACTAATAAGTATATGATTACAACCTATACTTACACAATCTTACCGCCCCCCCCCCCACCCCACTAGCGTGTCTCTGTGTGCATGTCGAGTGATCAGAAAGTCTAAAAAGGAAAAAAAATAATAAATAAAACGAAACAAAACTACGTAGTACAGTTGGGAGGTGCCTCTGTATGTACGCAGTGTGTTGTGTACAAATGGCATCGGATTGGTTCGGAGATAGAGACAAGCAGATGTGGATACACAACCAGAAACTTGAGGTTGCATGTTTAGTCAAACTGCTCCCGACCACACCAGATTGCCGCCACCCCTCATTAATTAATTAATAATTGCAAAAAATGGAAAGTGTTTTTATATAAAGTGAACAACCACTACAACGCTCCGCCAAACCAAACGCAGACCTATTTGCCACGAAAACACGCCACCGTTTATGCGGGTGCGGGGTCGGGTCGGGGGGTCCAACTGCACTTCAATTGACCAAAATACCCTCCACTGACCTTCTAATTTTGAGTGAACAAATAAAGAATCAATAGGAAGGTAACTGTCAGAAAAATGAATTGACGAAAGTGCCCCTCAAAGAAAGAAGGCGATTTTCGTAATTTCGTAGGGTTATCAAGGCGTGGCCACAGGAAGAAGCATAATAATGGGGTTGGGCCGGTGAGCTGAAAAGTGGAGAGAAAAAAACGTGACAAAGTCATTCAATCTCGTGTGCCCCTCTGACCATAAGCGTTGAAACTAAGTCACCGTTTTTTACCTTCAGAATAAATAAATAATAATAACGATAATTCAAGGGTCCAAATATGGAAACGTGGCGGGGCATTTCGGTCAACAGACCCGCGCCGGAATCAGATCAGCGGAGATGGCTGAAATGGCCTGGGATTGGATTTTCTGCCATGCAGAAGAGGAAGGGTATTATTGTCAGGTTGAAAAGTGGTGGGTAGAAGAAGCAAAAGAAGGCCTCCAATGGCTGAATCTGATTCCTCCAACAGGAGTGGCAGTAAATATCCAAATTTGGTAGGGATATTCTCGTCAATTTGTACAGACGTCATCGAATGACAGCTGACACGAGACTTTTAAAGAAGGATAAAAGAAAATATGCACAGCCTTGGGTAGTAAATGACATAATATAACGCCGCCTCCGACAGGCCACCGCCGGCCACCGAAAATTATATATATTATACATAGATACGCGGGCGCATATACATATGCACATAGGTATTATGGTGCGTATTAGGTTAGATGTTTTACGTGTTCAAAGTACAAACCTTAGATCTTGATGTGTTGGAGAGTTTGAGGGGTGTCGGTCGACTAGACTCTTCAGAACCGACGCCAGCGGAGCCACCGCTGAAGGAGGTGGCGCCGCTCCACGAAAGCGGCGTAGTGGGGCTGGCTCTGTGAGCCGGTTTCTTCGGGTTGTTGTTAACTGAAACTGACTTTGACCTGCGTTGACGGACGCTCCACTCCAGTGGCAAGACGGCCCGCTTGAGGGGACGCGGCGGCGGCCGCGGCGGTGCGTGATGGAGCCGCAACAGAAGCTCCACCACCATCGCGTCATCTGTCATGGCGGTTTTAACCCACTCCTCGTCGGCGCCACCCATAAGTGTTCGCTTTTAGGGAGAGAGAGAGAAATAGAAAGAAGGGTTTTGGTCTGGAGATATATGGAAAAAGGAAAATGGGAATGGTGGTGGCAAAGAAAAATTTGAGAGAGAGAGAGAGTTATGAGCTATGAATTATTTATAGTAATAATAAATAGGAGAGGTATGACATGAGTGTTTTATATATATACATACATATGTATGTATATGCGTACTTGTGTGGTGAAGATGCCTGTTGACAACTCCTTGTGCTTTGTGTGCGCGTGTTGGAGGTGGGAGACGACGCCGTATTGTATTGTGTAAGTGAATGAATGGGCTCATCATTTTTCCCTTTTTCCTTTTTTTTTTTTTTTTTTTCTTTTGGTTTTTCAATTTCCAATTTTTAATTTAAATTTAATTTTGTTTGGGAGACATTGCTTGTAACTATGGGGATGGGTCAATATAAAAGATATGGCATGACCGGCCGCTTTTATTAGTAATTACTAATATTATTTCAATTGTGCTTGCTTGTATCGTCTTCTTCTCTTATCCACACACAAAGCAAAAATGATTTTATATATATTCGGGGTATTTTATAGAAATTTCAATTTAAACCTAAGTAAATCCTGAATTATTGTAAAATAAAATTTAAATGTAGTATAAGGTTAATTTTTTCTTAATTTACAAACACACACTCATAAAAAGTTCATTATCGTTCAAACTTAATACTTCTTACGTATACATTTTGAAGACAATGTTATTGATCAATTGACCACTCGATAGTATACGATTAGTTCTTATTCATACAGGTATCAATTATAAAATATGCATAATTTTATTGGAATAATGAAAAACAAAATAAAATAACATTTACATTGAAATAAAATATAGTTTGTATCATTTTGTTTGTATTTATAAATAGTTTTATATATGTACAAACTCTCAAACTTAATTGAACAATGTTGTTCTATTTGAATAGGTTCCCTCTTTAGTTTGGCATGGTTAGAGATAATGTTCATTTTTCAAGAATCATTATTTACATTTCACAGTACCATGTGATTGATGATGAAGATTCCTTATTATTACTTTTAAAAGTAAAAATCAGTAAAGATGTGTGAGATCTCCATTCCTCATGTTTTCATTCAAGGTGTATTTACAAAATGAAATACACACAAATAAATGCATGTTTATGTTTGGATCTAAAATTTTTGGTTAATTACATTTTACACCCATAAAGTATAACATATTCATATTTACTAGGTCATCCACTTAAAATTCAAAATATATCAAAACTCAAACTCCTAACATGGGCTTTTAGTTAAAATGTCCATTCAAAAGTCTAGCATGGCATAGACTCAAATTTAAGATAAAAATGCTATTTATATTTACTCTAAAGTAGGGATACAAACGAGTTGACCAACTTGTGAGCCTCACGAATCGAGCTTGAGCTGAATCGAGTTCAAGCACTAATTCGAGCCGATCTCAAACCGTCTGTATCTAGGATAGGCTTGCAAGGCAGTATATAATTAAATATTATTTTTATTTTATTAATAAATTTATATTATCTTACTTTTTTTTTTTTTTAATTTCGAACTCGAGCTATTTAGAACTCATTTGTCAATTAGGGCTTTATCTAGTCAAGCCAAAGCAAGTTTAAGTTTAAAATATTTAGACTCATGGAGTTCAAGGTCGAAAATTTTGCCCAAACTCGGTTCAGTTAGATTACACTCCTACCCTAAAATCTGCTTTGTCGAATGGTAAATTGGTTCAGTAATGTTGCCTTCACTCATATATATGTGAAGTTCAAAATTCAAACCCTAACAAAATTTTAATATGCATGCGTGTGCAATTATATATAAAGAAACCTTAAGATCTATTTTGAGTGATTTTATTTTTATATTAAATTAAAAGTCGACACATTAACAACCCCATTATTTTTTTATGCCATAGTTTATATTATTGTACTACTGAGTTTTATGGCATTAAGTTTGTATTATATCTTATAATTGAATAGATATACAATGCCAGGTAACTAAATATATTATAAAAATGTATATTTATAAATATTAGACTAATAGTTAGTAGAAAATTCTTAAAACTATATTCAAATTGTTTGGCTTTTAATTCAGAGTGCTCAAAGGGGGAATCTTAAAAGCTCTTCAACTGTTTCTTTCCGCACTTGCACTTCAAAAATATAGTATGGGACAGCAGTTGTACACTTTGTGTTGGCCCCCAAAATGCCACCAGTGGAGAATTTGCTTTTGGTGATTAAAGCCTTTGATTAATTTTTGGATTTTGAATTTTAATGGAAAAAATAAAATTAATTAATTAATTAAGATATATTATTGTTGGGAGTAAGAGACATATTTTAGTTAAAAATTTCACTGAAATCAAGATATTCATATTGCCATGTATTGATAATTAAAAAATATTGTGTTTTGAAAAGAATAATTATAGCAAATATTATAATTGAATAAATATGACTCTTTTAAAAAATTATTAATTAGATAAGCATATCTGTTAGCAGCACTGGATGTATAAACGGTCATATCTTTTTTATATAATAACATTTAAATGTCTCGTAATACGACGTTTTAATTAATAATTTTCTATACACAGTAATCAACTCAAATCGGCCTACTAACATATTTGTGGCCTAATAGCTATTCAACTCAATCAAATAACTCGATTTATTTCGATTTTTTTTCCAGAAGTCCGATTCGACTTTTGAGTTCAGTTTAATATTAATTTAGATTTATTTTGAATTTAAAATTTGTATCCTCATCATTAGTCTCATCATGCATAGTCTAGTTGTATAATGGTGATTAATGATATAAATATCTATAGTTAATATAATAATTGAACTGTATTCAAAAGATTCATATATAGTCAAATGAATTCAAACTGTAATCTCCTTGTGAATATATATATATATATATATATATACAGACACATATATTCATACATATACATATATATATTCAGACTAATTAAGCTATCCCCAAAATAATTTCATTTGTTAAATTGTTACATGAAACAATGCATATTACTAAAGCTTTGTTTGGTTATGTTTCTCTAGAACAATATTATTTTGGAGAAATATAATTGAATATATCTCCATTTTCTCTTCAAAATGCATATTCTCCAACATATATACATATATATTATTATTATTTTATTTTTTTAACATTAAAAAAACCACTCAATTTCATTTTCAACCCAAAAACTCAATAAAAAAGCATTGATTTGACTATTACAGTAAGAAATGTCTCCCCAAAAACATAAGCAAATATACCAAAAAATAACTTTCACATTCTCCAATTATTCATTATCTCAAAACACATAATAAACACTTAATAAACTTAAACAAAAAACATAACCAAACATAAACTAAGATCTTTATCCACTAACATTTCGAATTTCCGGTAGAGATCTATAGGGATGCTGACCAGACATCAGAGGAAGACAGCCTAAACTTAAAAGTTGAATTTGATCTGACTAATTTCTCTTTTTTTCCAAAGAAGTTTGTCAAATATCAAATTTGAGCCCACTAACAAAAAAGTATAATAAATTACTTTTTAATTATTTTAAATAACATTATAATTCTTTAATTCTTTCACCATCCCTATAATTATCAGCAGTATTATATATCATAAAATAAACATATAATCACTACAAAAAAATATAATATTAGTGACAAAATAATAAGTGATAAAGTAAAAGTTGTCACTAATAACATGTATTAAGTGACCACAACTTTTATCTTGTCACTAATAATAATTTTTAAGTTATAATAATTTTTATTTTGTTATAATATGATTCAATAGTGACAAAAAATAATGTTTTGAGTTGTCACCATTAACAATTAGTGACACCCCTATAGTGATAACCTAGTGACAATAAAAATTGTCACTATAATTTGTGATAAATTTTTCATTGTCACTATAGGTGTGTCACTAACTGTTTATGGTGACAACTTAAATGCTATTTTTGTCACTATTTAGCTTGTAAAAATCATCAAGGTGACAAAATTAAAACTTTTGTCACTTAATATACATAATTAGTGACAACTTTTGCATTGTTGCTTACTATTTTGTCACAAATTTATTTTTTTCTTGTAGTGAATTTTAAATTATTTCTATTTTGTGTTATATTGTTATTAAGAAGATAGATGTCTTATTAATTTATTTCAACATACATTCTCAATTTATTAGTATTAACATATATAATCATCAACAAAATTTTGCTTTATTATTAAGAAAAATCGTATTTTATTTTTTGAACTACCATTAACAACAAAATTAAGTATTTAAAATATAATAAAGAAAAATTGTAAGATTTTGAACGCCAATATTTAAATTTGAGCTGGAGAAACTAGCTTGTTTGGTTATATCTTTTATTTTTATTTTTAATATTTTTTAAATTTAAAAAGTTAGTTAGTAAAAATGTGTTGAAAATAAGTTTGTAGTTGGATAATTTGTTTAAAATTATCAACCATTCCCCATTTGATTCATTTTTCAAAAGTAATAATAAATAATATAAGGCCTATAATTTATCAAAAAAAATTATTAATTAAAATAAATATTAAAAAAAATTAATTAGATATATATCACACTCAATCAAGCAAAGCAAATAAAATCTTAATTTATATCCAATCAAATCGAATTTAAAATAAAAGTTTAGCGGCCTAATAAGTACATTGGGATAGAATTGGGGGGAAAAAAAAAGAAGAAAAAAAGAAAGAAAGAAAGAAAGAAAGAAAAAGGAAAATGTGCATTTAGATGAGATTTGACAGCATATGGATTAGGCTAAGCAATTTTCATGGGACCAACTGCCGCCTGCATCCTACCAAAAAGGATAAATCGTTGGCTTCATATGATTGGAGCGTACATCGCACGCGCTGTCCGTGCATGTACATATGCTCTCATCTTCTACATAGGATATCAAATGTTACATGTAAAAATATTTGATGAGATCTAAGAACTTTTTACCCTCCACAATCAATTATATATTTTTTAATTACTTATTTCAGTTGAGAAAATATTGTCAACTGGATTAAATGGGCAAAAGCTAGCAATTTTTAGAATGGAAACAAATTAAAATTTAGTGAGAACTAAGTCGAATTAAATATGAGTGGAGCGAATGAATTAATAGGTAAAATTTTATCTTGTATTATCATCTTGGAATGAATTACCTCGATTTGCACTCAATTCGCATTTGTTTATAATATAATAACAGCATAAGGCGATTTTATTTCGATATGTTTCAAAAGAAGTTTTTTAGTATATATGTCTATTAATTCTGAGTAAATTTTAGAAAATGTATAATGTGATATAATTTTTATCTTATTAAAGTTGAGAAACTTAACTAATTCAACTTAGTACACCATATTGTATAGTTTAAGTTGGGTAAATTAGTGATAATTTGATAGTTATTCATTTAATTATGAATATAAAATGAATCGAATTTAAGTTGAGTTAGTTTTGGAGATTTTTTGTATCTGAATTCGAATTCGTGTAACAAATATTACACTTGAGTTTGGAACTTGTAAAATTAAGTTTAAGCTCAAGGTTGAGTCGATAATGTCGAGCTCAAGATTACGTACTAACAAAACATGCCAATTAATTGTTCTAAATAAAATTTAGAACTAACATATAGATTTAAATTATTTTTATTTTATTATAACATATAATAAAAGCTAGCTTTTCATGCGAGTAGAACTTATCGATAAGAAATTTCATTGCCATAAAACTATTACAATTATGTCCGCCTTCACTGGGGCTTCGGTTGCCCTTTTTCTTGCCATTAAATCACTAACTTCCTTGACCTTCTGGCACTGGGCAAGCGTAAGCCCACATGATCTTATAATTTTGTGAGAACCTGTATTTTTGGTAAGCAATTGCCCCGTCCTGGTCACTACGATCCTCTTTATGAGGAAGTACCTCTTTTCCCGAAATTATTATAATAATATCTTGTTATTTTATTCTAATAAATGCATATATTTAGATTTGATATTAATATATGAATTATTGTATACCTCGCTTTATTATAAAAATAATACTATCACCAAATCTTTATTCTTAATATAGTAAAATCAATTATTTAAAATTAAAAAAAAAATCAAAAGCCTTTAAATACTTATATTTGAGCTTGAACCTTCCACAATGTGCCTATATATGCTTGATTATTACCTGCCTATATGATTGACCAACACCTATTATTTATGTGTTTATGATGGTGTTTGCTTAGCTTATTTAAAAGTTCTTATAAGCTCCTACATTTTATAAGATATTTTTGGAGCTTATAAAATATTAAATCTTTTTTAAAAATAAGTTTTTAAAGTATTTGGACTAAATAAAATTTTGGAGTTTATATGATATTCGTAATAGTAATTTTGTAATTAATATGCTAAAAATTAAGGGAGTTTGTTAAGATCCTAAAAATACGTTAGGAATTCCTAACTCTTCTAAAAAGATCTTATAAACTTATAACATCTTATTTTAAAAGCTTATAAGTTCTTTTTTAAAAGAAAATTACCAAACACTTTTTGATATTTTATAAACTCTCAACATCTTGTAAGATGTTTTAAGGAGCTTATAAACTCATCCAAATATATTTTCGCTCAATTTAATTTGTCCGTAGTACTCCACAAGTAATTCTCCCCAATACCAAGTACTATAGAAGTCTTTTTGGAAATTGTGTTATTATGTAGTTTTCATATTTTAGTAGTATTCGTTATGTATATAGTCAACTCGAGAAATGATACTTTTAAATTTTTGTGCATTTTAGTCATACAAAGAATTTTGAAATTTTCACGTAAATGAGAATCTGGAAAAACAAATTTATTTTAGTCCTTAGATTTTCTTCGTCCTTTTTGAGTGAAAAGGGGAAGAAATATCCAACATTCATCAATCTCGAACGTGACAGTCAAAGTTAGCAAACAACGTTTGAAATAATAAAATAGTTTGATGGCTTTTTGCTCATTGGTCTTTGTATAAACCTAAAACTTGTTCAATAGTTTAATTCAATAAATTTAAATAAACTGAGGGTTGACTTTCTACTCTATTTGTCAAAAGAAGATTCTCCTTTCTTGTTCTTCGTTGCTTGTCATCTAATGTAAGAAAACAATATACTTACGCACACACATATTTGCTTATACACATGTATTTGAGGTTATTGAAAATTTAATGTCGACAAATTTGTTTAGGGGTTTTGCAAATAATCATTGAAAATTGTGAGTCTCTAATTTGTGAATGTGCTTGCTTAGAGAAATTATTCGAGCAAAAAATAAAATGATCAAATACTATTTTTTTTATCATTAATTACAATATTTATAATGTTAGAATTTGATGGTTGTATTACCGTGCTTGACTTCCACCTTAATACCATGTACCGCTTCTAGGAGTGATTTGATTAATTTGCACTTATAGGTCATTTGGATTTGTTTTTTGAAGGCATTTTCATTTTTTTGGTGAAAATGAATAGTGAAAAGTAAATTATAAACGTGTTTTTGAAAATGAAATGTTGTTTGAATGTTCTGTTTAAAATATAATGATTATGTAGAATTGAGAATGAGTTGTATTTGAAAAATATAGTGTTTTGTATTAAAAGTTGTGTAAATATGAGTAAGAGAAAATGAAAAGTGAAAATGGAGAAAGAGTGTGATAGTTTGTTTGGAAGAATATTTTGAGAATGAAAATATCTGTGCAAATAGGAGAGAAGTTGATGGCTCTTTATTTTCATTTTCAGTAGAAAATGAAAATGAGTTTAGAAAACAAAAACAAATGGACCTTTAGGGCATATTGGGGGTCTATCAGATTTGAACCTTTGCCTCTCAACCAATTTTCAATGATGCAAATATATATAGTATTATAAAAAGAAAAGGCTTTTTGTGTCTAAATTGAAAGTTATTTTTGAATTCTTACCAAAAGAACCCTCAACTTATTTCATCAACTAAATTAGACAATTCAATCTGAAGGATAAAATGGAGAATTCGACTAGTGAGAGTAGTTCAGGTACCAATATTATTAATATCTCAAATTTATATTTTGAATTCTCCTTCAAAAGTATTATAATAATAAGATTAAAATGATACTTTTTATGAAATCTACTAACCCAACAAGTACTTATAAAAATCGTATCATTTTCACAACTCCCACAAATACTTAGAAGAACCTATCTCCCAACTCTCCACACTTCCATTATGCATGTGAAATTGTATGCAACAACTCCTAATATTCAGAAAGAAAAAGAGAAGTTGGAATAGGATAATCCAGGACCACTTGAAAATTTTGGATTCACGTTGTTTTCTGGTAACCTTGGGCCCTTAGGTCTCAGGCCCATCAAATAGTATAGTAATGGAGGGCCCAACAAACAAAAAGTAACGGAAAAAAGAAAAGGAGGAACGAGAAAGAACAAAACAGCAGCTGTGTGGTATTAGTATCCCCACTATTAGAATTGAGATGTTATATGATATGGACAACTAGGAAATGTTTGGTTATGTTTTTTAAAATATTATTTTGGAGAAACATAATTAAACATATATTTTTTTTTTTTTAAATACTCTACTCTATCTTTCATCATCCCCAAAATTTTCCTATTTTTCAATATATACATATATATATATTATTATTCTAACAATAAAAAAATCATTCAATTCCACTTTTACCTCAAAAATCCAACAAAAAAGCATTGATTTGGTTGCTAAAGTAAAAAATGTCTCCCTCTAAAATATAAACAAACATAACAAAACTCTCCAAAACTAATTTTTAACTATTCCCCAAAATATAACGAAAAATTTATTATATTTTCCAACATAACTTTCACATTCTCTAATATCACTTTTCAACATTCATTTTCTTAAAACACATATTAAAATCACTCAAAAAAAAAACATAACCAAATATTGCCTTACTCTTTTACCTTTTTCTTGACTAGAAGTGCTGATTAAATTATATGGGTTAAATAATTGTATTTATCTTTTAAATACGAAACAATTGTTTTTTCTAACCAAAACAAAGAGTTAATTATTTTTAACATTTTCTATATCCCTTTTAGGTGCACGTAAATTTCCGCTTTTCTGATTTTCTTTTTTATATGTTGATGGATGCTAGTATTATATGATTTTTTGGATGGAAGGATTTTGTGATAATTAAATAATTAAAATTGGTTAAGTGATTAAAAAGTGAAAATCTTAATAGAAGGAAAAAGTAATATTTTTGTCAGTTATTTTTCGAAGCAACAGCTATTTAATTCAATTTTTATTGTTATTACTTTTATTGTTAATTTTAATTTTAAATAATCTATCTATACTATTAATAAAACACCTACCCCTCCTTTGGTGTGTTTTCATATGATTAATCTAAAATGTCCTCCCTCACCTCCTTTAATTCAAATAACTAGAAGTTATACAATAACTACCATTTAACAAATCTATATGTCCACAATTACCATTTTATCATAGTTTTTTAATTCTTATTTACAAAAAAAAGATTTAATATATTAAAATTATTTTAAAACAAATTTATATTATATAAAAAATAATTAAATGTTATTATTATATATAAAAAACTATGAAAATTTTAGCACATACATCCAATGTGCCAAATTACTAGTATTATATAAAAAAGAAAGGCCTTTTACACACTCAAAAGTGGCGGTTATGCCATGCTATACCAAAATTTGCTTTACCAGTTATATCTTTAAGTTTCAATTTAATTTCAAAAGTGAATTTATCACTTAATTTAACATTAAAAACACAAATAATATAGTGAAAATATAATATCTAAATTATGGAATGTATAAGTAGATATGTTGTAACACCCCTATAAATAATATAATTGGTGGATTTTTATTTAATATCATTTTTGTGAATTTTAATAAAATTTTATTAAAATTTAAAAGTTTGGGGGTCATTTTGTAAATAGGGAAAGATTTAATTGAACAACATTTAAAAGTATTGGGGGTGAACATGGAATTATTTTAGATCAAATGGGCAAATTCAAGGCACTAATGAAGTTGAGAGGTTGATTGGAAGCTGGTCAATTTTTGGGGGGGACTTAATTGAAAACAAAAATAAAATTCTAGGGACCAATCTATGATTTCTAGAAAATACCCCTTTATATATCAATTCCCCCCCTCTAATTCTTCCCATTACGGCATGCAACCCCAACCTTTTCCTGCTCCGGCAACCTTCTTTGGCGACAGCAAACTTTTTATCATTTTACTCCTCTCAGTGCCAGGAACACAAAGGCACCAAATTCTTGTAGAAACAACTCGAGAAACGACCGAAAACTCCACACGGGCTGTGGTGGTGGTGGTGGGGGGGGGGGGGGGCGGACATCGCGTCGTCGGCGACAAGAGCTTGAATCTGGGTTGTGTTTTTTGTAGGGCTTAGCTCAATGAGCATTTTGGTGTCTTCGATTTTTCGTTTGGACCATCGGATCCGGGGAAATTCAGCAAAACAGGCAACGGCAGCGGGCGGTGGCGTTGAGCAATTAGAGTTTCAATTGACCCTCGATTCGACCGTAAATTGAAAAATTGATTTGGTCATCTTCTTGTATGCGTTGAGATGCATCGATGGGTGGTAATTGTGTCTCTGGGAGAGGCGGCTCTAGGGCAGTTTCTTCGTCTCATCGCGGTGATCTCGTTGGCGGTGTTGGTTTGTGGAAATTGAGTTTCGATTTCGAGATAGAGAGTATCTGAATTTTTTTATAATATATATATATACACACACACATACAGGGAGAAAGCCCTAGTTCTCGGACGGGTTTTTATTACGGTGTATTGGGCCGAAAAAACTGTGGTCACACTAAGACGGCCCAGTGGATTCCGTTGCGAGTTAGAAATAATGCATAACTTGGTGAAGCAAAAATCCTAATCCTAATTGTTTACAAAATAGGCAAATGGTTATCGTTATTATAAAAACCATCGGCTTTCCACTCCCCAACACAATCGCTTTTATTTTTAATTTTTGTCAGGTGTTTTTGATATGCAATGCATCATTCAAGCTCATTAAAAAAAGCCTAATAATTGTTAAAGCCCACAAGGTTCAATGGGCATGCTTGAAAAGCCCAAGAAATGCAACTTTAAAAATAGAGATCTTAATTTAAGAAATCACATCCTTTCTTATGTTTTTTTATAAATACCTCATGTATTGTTAATTTCAAACATGGGGAATCTTGAGAAAGAAAAAAATTAAAGCAATTTCTTTAGAGTTTAGGAATGTTCATTTTGTTCGTCTCGAGGGGTGAACTTGTTTCTAATCATATTTACTAACTTAGAATCTACATCATTTTGACATTATTTGTAGGATTTCCTCCAATATCAACATTAAGGATGCAGATGAGATTGCGAGCTCGATGCAAGCACAATTAACACTCCTCAACATATGGACCAAACTAATGGAAATGAGATTGTCCAACAAAATGACCTATCCCCCATAGGCAAAAAGACTATTTTTAAAGAACCATGAAGATGTTGAAGGACATAAAGTTTTGAAAGGAAATGTTGATACAACAGTGTTTTCTGAAAATGACATGTGTAAGTTCAATTTACCTCTCCAAAGATTTTTTTATTTTTTTATTTTCCAAAAAGTCATCAGTGCCATGGCGGGGGGTTTGGCGGACCCCTACCATGTATATTACGGAACGATAGGAAAAACATCAAGAAGTTCAAAAGAAAGCAATACACAAGGAGGACTCCTCCCTTACATTCAATCATAGCTCGAAAATTTAAAAACAGGTGGAAAGAAAAGGGAATTATCTAAGCTTGTGCTCAACCCCTCTAACAAATGTGCTGATATTTGTCTTCCAGAGGCAGAGAGCCAACTTCAATTGTAGCCCAATTGGAAGTGTGCTGTTTTAGGTTTGCAATGGCCCAGGTTTGAGTCCAGCATCTAGCATTTTAGAGCCTTAGACCGTGACCAGAGCATTCGGCCCAACGCGCCTGCCCCCACCTCCATAGCCCTTTTCCGGCGGTCCAGAAGCCCAATGCACATGCCCAAATTGGAGCCAGCCCAACCCAGTTTCCGGAGCAATAGCTTTAGAACAAAGGTCCAACCAATTTCCATGGCCCAGTATCCAGACATTCAGTGGACAATAGTGCTGAAGCCTACCCCATGACCAACACAGCCCACCAGTATTCCAAAGACAATTACGACCTACCCCAATAAATCCAGAAATTCAATGTGCAACGGCCCATATAAGCCAACCCAAAATTTAGCCCAGAACACTGCCATAATTGCCCAGTCCAATTTCCATCTCTGATCGTAGCTCCAGACTCCAGTAGCATTTCCAGAAATTCCAAAACTCAAAATTTTCTTCATTTGTGAGGCGGCAGACCCGTAAGTAAAGAAAACCCAGTCTGCCGTGACAAGCAAAGTCCCAATTTTCCTGTGTTAGCCAAGGTAAAATGCTACTTTCTCTTGATAAATTCTTGGAACACCTATTTGAGATCAAAATTGACAAAAATATGGGGAGGGTTATATACATGTAATGTCAAGAAAGCATAAAGGAGGAGTACTACTCCTTTTACAAGGATTAAAACATCTCTACATTTGTATTTACATTGGGTTAACGTATTCTGAAGTAAGGATAACCCCATGAGTCAAGTCTGATTAAACCCAAAATGTGGCCCCTAAATTGCTCTTTGTTAAAAATGTTACTTGACCCATTCTTGACTGCTTCATTTGAAAGTAAATCAGCCACCGCGTTACCTTCCCTATATATGTGAGTCACGGTCACCTCAAGTTGTTGCATTAATGCTCTGTGCTTGTGGGGAGGTTTTGTAAGGACCAGTGGCCAGTGTATTGATTAAGGATGAGTTGAGAAATAACTTTGGCATCAAGTTCCAACCAGATTTTCTTGATATTTCTCTCCTGGCAAAGTAGTAGACCCTTGTAGACTGCATATAGCTCATCGAAGTTATTAGTTTTGTGGCCCAAAAAATGCACAAAAACTTGCCATGTGAAATCCTGAATGAGCCCCCCCCCCCCCCCCCCCGGTGGCTACCATTCCAGGATTGCCTTTCGAGGCTCCATCCATATTCAGTTTCCAAGTGCCTGGTGGAGGTTTGACCCATCTGACCATTTTCACTCTTCTAATAGGTTGTTGTTGTTGCACCCATAGGCCCAATGATGCAGCTATAGTTATATCTCCCTTCCATTGTCTAGGCTTGAACCGATTACTTTTGTGGAGGAAAAGCAACTGATGCGATACTTTCCAGATGATGGCTGACTTTGAAACTCTTACTTCTGTGTTTCACATCATTCCTTTCACACCAAACAAACCAAAGAATAAATGTGGGTATTATGGTTTTAATATGGTCATTGATGTTCCTCGGGCTGCTATTTTTCCATGTTTGCATCAAGAGAAGTATGCTATCAGTGTTTGGCATGTTCACCTTGAAAATTTTAGCAAAATTATCCCACACTTCATTCACGGCTAGAGAATTAATGAAAAGATGCTCGGTAGATTCAACCTCTTGGCAGCAGCAGTATTCAGAAGCTAAATAAATACCTTTAGTTTGTAATCGAGTGTCCAGGGGCAGCCAATTATTAATTAGCCTCCATATGAAAATTGAAACCGTTGGTGTAATTGAATGGTTCCTGAAAGTATATAAGATCCTAGAGGGATAAAGAACTTAGATGAGTCAGATATGGTATAGATATACTGAACTAAAACTTCCAGACAAGACTAAAATTCCAGAGATAATAAAAATAGACAGAACAGTTAATGAAAGAGACAAAGGTATTTATAGTAGTTCAGCAAGCCTTCTCAATTAGTTAAGCTGGAAGACTTAGAATTTTGAACATGTACTTTGATTAGTAATAACAATTACAAATTACAAAGTACCAAACAACTGAAACCAAGCACTGGATCAATCTTTAGAGGCAGATCAAAAGAAACAAACACTCTAATTAAGTCACACCAGACGTTCCAAAGCACTCACTCAAACTTTTTGCTAGCAATATTGCTTATACAAGTATATTGTGAGCTGGATCTATTTTGCTAGACTTCTATTAACAATAAATAACCTTCGTTATTTCCTAATTTATAATGACATAAAGATGGCCTTATATTTCGCATATTTCCTTTTATGCACGAACAACTGCATCTTCCAATGGAAGATTCCTTGATTGATGCAATGGCTAGTTTCCTTTAAACATTCCAAATTTGTTGTCAAGCTGTTTATGGAAAAGATAACATATAAAGTATTGATCATAATCAAAATATTCTTGGAGAGAATTCTTACAAACTCCCAATTTTTGATGATGACCAATGTTGTCTCCCCCTGTAAAATATAATCATAGCATATCTTTTCCAAGTCTATATTCCATAAATTTGATCAGTATCTCAGTATTATAACTTAATATTCAATGACAACTTAATATCAAGCATGATCAACATCAACACTATCCAAGAGAACCTCAAGATTAGTTACTTAAAAAGCAAATATGATTCATGTCATTATAAAAAGATCCATCTCAACAGATTCAGCCACAAAAGTTAAGAGCTTGCATCAAAGCATAAGAGTTCCATCACAGCAGATTCAGCCACAAAACATTAAGCTAACAGTCAATTAGCCATAAAACATCAAGTTAATAGTCAAGAATTTGCATCAAAGCATGAAAGATGACAGAACATTAAGCTAACAATAGTAGTTTAATACAAATGAAAAGTTAAGACGGTGACGGCAGTAGAAAGATGGTCGAGATATGATATATGATGGAGAGATATTGCAGGAAGGGGAAAAACGAGAAGAAGATTTGATGAGTTTGAGGGGAGTGAGGTTTTCTTTTTGAAGAGAGGAATCAATTTCTGGGTATAGGAAGAGTTGAATTAGATTGTAGGGATTAATTTGTTTTGAAAAGAGTGAAAAGGATTGTTTTTCTTTTTGGAAGGAAATTAATTTTATGATAGAGAAAGTAGGAATGTTTTGAGTTTTAAGGAGAGAAATTTAAACATACCTTCTTGATACCCAAATTACGTAGGAAAATTTTTAATTCCTAATTTCTCTTTGAGAAAGCAGAATCTTTCCTTGGCTAGTGATTTGGTGAATATATTAGCAAGTTGATTTGTGATATCCACATAGTTTATGCAAATATGTTCATTAGCAACATGATCCTTAATAAAATGATGCCTGATTTCCATGTGCTTGGTGCGTGAGTGGTGTATAGGATTCTTTGTGATACTAATAGCACTAGTATTATCACAATTGATAGGAACACATGAAAAATCAAGACTAAAGTCACAAAGTATTTGTTTCATCCATATTACCTGTGTGCAGTAGTTTCCTAGAGCCACGGATTCTGCTTCCATGGTGGATAAGGCTACCACATTTTGCTTTTTGCTGCACCAACTTACTAAGCATTGACTGAGGAGTTGGCAAGTTTCAGTCATACTTTTGCGGTCAATTTTGCACCCTACATAATCAACATTAGAGAATCCAATAAGAGTAAAAGAGTTTGACCGAGGATACCAGAGACCTAGTTAAGGAGACCCTTTTAGATATAAAAGAATTCTTCGCACGGCTTTGAGATGTGATTCTTTTGGATCTCCTTGAAATTGAGCACAAAGATTGGTGGAAAATAGTATATCTAGTCTGCTTGTAGTTAAATATAGCAAACTTCCAATCATCCCTCGGTACAAGGTTCTCATCTATGATGTTCTCAGATGGATCAAGTTCCAGCTTGGTGTTAGGTGCCATTGGAACTGTTGTTTCCTTACAATCCTCCAATTGGAACTTCTTTAGTAATTCTGTAGTGTACTTTTCTTGATAGAGAAAAATTCCTTGAGGAGTTTGTTTAATTTGGAGACAAGAAAGTAATTGAGATGTCCCTTAAGACTCATTTCAAATTCAGTTTGCATGCATGTAATAAAGTCTTCACATAACTCAATTTTTGTTCCCCCAAAAATGATATCATCTACATAAATTTGTACTAATAAAATGTCATTTTGAGAGTTTTTTGTGAAAAGAGTGGTGTCAACAACCCCCATATAGAATCCTTTTGATAAAGAAAGTTGCTCAGGCGTTCGTATCAGGCTCTAGGGGCTTGCGTTAGACCATAAAGAGCTTTTGAGAGTATAAAAACGTGATTTGGAAAATAGGGATTTTTGAAACCAAGTGGTTGTTCAACAAAGACTTTCTCTTTTATAAATCCATTTAAGAAGGCACTCTTTACATCCATTCGAAAAGGAGTAAAAATTTTATGAGATGCATAAGCCAAAAGCATGTGAATGGATTCAAGTTGTGCTACATGAGCATAAGTTTCATCATAGTCAATACCTTCCTGCCGAGAGTATCCCTTGGCACTAATCTTGCCTTGTTCTTGATAATGTTGCTTTTGTCATCTAGTTTGTTGCGAAATACCCACTTAGTTCCTATCACAAAGTGTTCTGAGGGTCTTTAAACTAAGTTCCAGACTTTATTTTTGTCAAATTGTGACAGTTCGTCCTTCATAGCTTTAACCCAGGGTTCATCATTTAAAGCTTTTTTAACGCTTTCAGGTTATATAAGATAAAGGAATACAACATTAGTAACATTAGAAGATTCCTCTTTTGCACGAGATCTTGTGGTAATTCCTACTTGGGGATCCCCAATTATGTTGTCGGTTGGATAACTGGAAGAGTGTTTGAATTTTCTCAATTTTTCATCACCATCGTTATTGGAACTTCCAGTCGTATCATCTGTTTGGGGATTTATCTTTTCTAAAATCTCAGGGTCTTTGCTTTGTTGAATAAATTCAATAACCTGTTCAGCTCTTGCAGATTCAATGCTCAAGGTTTCCTTGGCAGCTAGAGGGTTAGTTTCATCAAATACCATATGAATGGTTTCTTGAATTACTCATTTTCATTTGTTAAAAACTCATATGCTTTACTATGAATTGAGTATCCAAAAAAAATACCCACTTTAGATTTTGAATCAAATTTACCTCGTGGGTCTCCGTCGTTGAGAATGTGACACTTGCATCCAAAGACTCGAAAATAGGAAATGTTTGGAACTTTTTCATTCCACAGTTCATAAGGTGTCTTTTTGATGAAAGGTTTGAGGAAAACTCTATTGATCACGTAACATGCCGTATTGATTGCGTCTTCCCATAAGGTATTTGGAAGACAGTATTCATTTAGCATTGATCGCGCCATTTCCTGGAGTACCCTATTTTTTCTTTCTACTACCTCATTTTGTTGGGGTGTTCTAGGAGCAGAAAAGTTATGAGCAGAACCAAATTCATCACAAAAATTACTGAAATATGAATTCTCAAATTCCAGTCCATGATCACTTCTTATAGACTTAATGGTGTGACTTTTTTCATTTTGTATTCTCTTTGTGAGTGGAATGAAAGACTTTAATGCATCATTTTTGTGAGACAAAAATCGTACCCATGTGAAGCATGAAAAATCATCCACAATTACAAGCACATATTTTCTACCACCAAGTGTTTGAGTTTGCATTGGACCAAAAAGATTTAGATGAAGAAGATCAAGCGGTTTTGAGGAAGATACATCATTTATAGGCTTGAAAGAAGTTTTTATCTATTTTCCTTTAACACAAGCATAGTAAACTTATTTTTACTAAAGTTTAGATTTGGAATACCTCTTATCCCCTTTTGACAATATGATTCAACAAATTCATGTTTGCATGACCTAAGCGTCTATGCCATGTCCAACTAGGGTCTTCTGATGCAATGGGACATTCTACATTTTGGTTTATGAGATCGCTCAAAATAATGCAATAGATGTTTCTATCTCTAGTGGCAATGAATACAGTTACATCATTTTTTGACACAATGCAAAGTGAAGGTTGAAAATGTACCTGATAACCACTGTCACATAGTTGGCTAATACTTAGCATATTGTGTTTTAGCCCTTCTACTAGTCAGACATTTTCTATGCAAGTTCCAGTGTTTTTGCCAACAGTATTTTTCCGACTATTTTGCCTTTGGTGTTGTCTACAAATAAGACATTTCCTCCATCGAATTGATGTAGGTCTGAGAAGAATGACTTATCCCCTATCATATGTCTGGAACATCCACTGTCCAAATACTATTTTTTGCTTATTTTCTTCGTCAGCTCCTGCATCACATATGTTTAACCTTTCAGGTACCTACTTATTACCGGGTCCTGGTTTGTTGGTCTTTTTAACCCACACATACTTTGTTCCAATGTGTCTTTTTATTGGACATTTATAGGACAAGTGACCAACATGATTGCAAGTGTGGCAGATTCTTGGACTTTTAGGAGTTCTTTCTATAAGAGGTATTTTCCCTTTTAGTTTCCTCTTTATTGAGTAATTTTCTTCCAGAAGAATCTCTATTTGTTTTTATATTTCCTTATTCTTTAGAACTATTCTATTTCTATCTTCCGATCCCTTTTTATGATATTGTTATAGACATGGACTATCTCTATCTTTTCACTAATAGTCTTCTGTAATTGTTCCTTAAGAGATTTTAATTCTATTTCCAATTCAGTTAACTGATTGTGACACTTAGCATGTATATTCAGTGAACTGGTGCTTTCATGATCAAACTCAAAACTTTCAGAATCGAATACAAAATTGAAAGTTACCTGCTTGTCTATCATTAGACAATTATCTTCAACGTCAAATTGATCTGAGTCAGAGTCATCCTATGTAATTGTCATGGCTCTTGGTCTGAAACTCCTTTCAGGTTTAGAACTTCTCAACTTTGGACAGTCTAGTCTTTTGTGACCCACTTCAGGACACTCATGGCATATGTTTTGTTCTGGTTTCTAATATTCATTTCTCTTGTAGTTGGATCTTGGATCCTTTTTTAATTTCCCTTTTGCTTGAGTGGCCTCAAACGCCTAGTAACCATCACAATTTCCTCATTTATAGTTTCTTTGTCAAGGTCTCCCGAGTCATCATTCCAGTCTCCGTTTTCAGCATTGAAAGTTATGTTTTTCTTGTTTTTACCCTCGAAACTTTCTTCCTTACTCAAGAGAGTCATTTCATGTGAGGTGAGGGATCCAATGAATTCAGCCATAGTCATCTTTTCCAGATTCTTTGCTTCATGAATAGCTGCCACTTTTGGATTCCATTCTTTGGGTAAGGAGCACAAGATTTTTCTGACTTGCTCACTTTTTGAGGTGATTTTTCCCAGAGCAAACATTGGGTTCACAATTCCCATAAAGAGAGCATATATTTGACTTATCGATTCACCTGATTTCATTGTAAACTTTTCAAATTGGTAAGTAAGAAGAGCAATTCATTCCAATTTTACCTGAGAGGTTCCTTCATAGGTAATCTGCAACATGTCCCACATTTCTTTTACTGAGGAGCAAGTGCTGACACGATTGCATTCTTCTTTGACAAAGGCACATGACATAATATTTTTTGCCTTAGCATTTGTTGGGAGGATTTTCTTGTCTTCCGCTGTTAAGTTCCATTCTGCCTTTTGGAGACATTTCAGAATTTGTTGGAATAAGAGGCCCATCAATGACAATGCTCCAAAGATCATAGTCTAGTGCTCTGAAGAATTCTTGGATTATGTTTTTTCATGTAGAATAATTTGTTCCATCAAACAAGGGGGGACGAGTATGAGATTGTCCTTCTGCATAGATATCAAAACTAGAGGCAACCATTAGAGAGAAATTAACCTGGCTCATATGCCAATTGAAAGTTTATAGGGTCCCAAAGGGATAAAGAACTTAGATGAGTGAAATATGATATAGATATACTGAACTGGAACTTCCAGACAAGACTGAAATTCCAAAGACAATAAAAATAGACAGAGCAATTAATGAAAGAGACAAAGGTATTTATAATGGTTTGCAAGTCTACTCCACTAGCTACGCCAGAAGACTTGAGATTTTGAACCTGCACTTTGATTAGTAATAACAAGTACAAAGTACCAAACAACTGAAATCAAGCACTAGATCAATCTTCAGAGGTAGATCAAAAGAAACAAACACTCTGACTAAGTCACACCAGATGTTCCGGAGCACTCACTTAACTTTTTACTAGCAATATTGCTTATACTAGTATATTGTGAGCTTGATCTATTTTGCTAGACTTCTATTACAATAAATAACTTTCGTTATTTCCTAATTTACAATGACAGAAAGACGACCTCATATTTTGCATATTTCCTTTTATGCATGGACAGTTGCATCTTCCAATGGAAGATTCCTTGATTGATGCAATGGCTAATTTCCTTAAAAACTCCAAATCTGTTGTCAAGCTGTTTATGGAAAAGATAGCATATGAAGTATTGGTCATAATCAAAATATTCTTGGAGAAAATCCTAACAGTTCCATATGTTATCAAGGATCAACTATGGCTATCTGACCTTTCTTATATTCTGCCAGGCATTTTTAGTTGTTAACCTGCCATTAGCTGCCATTTTCCACCACATATTATCCTCTTTATTAGGATTGAAAGGAATTTTGCAAACTTTTTCAACCAAAGCTAGTGGGAGAACTTGAGATAATAGATGCATATTCCAATCTCCATCACTCCAAAAATATCTAATATCAGAATAGGGAAATGTTATTTCATGCACCATATTTTTTAGAGGTATTTCCAAAGCCCACTAATTGAACCAAAAGCATATTTTGCCCCGTCCAATACTCTAGAAGATGTACTTTTTAGCCTCTGGTCGCACTTTGCACAACCATTTCCATATAGGAGAATCATGTGGCGAAACCTTAACTGATATACGAGGAAAACTACCAGAATATTTCTTCACTAAGGATTGTGCCCATATTGAATTTTTCTGTCAAAACCTCCACCATAATTTGTGAGAGAAGCTGTTGACAATATCATCAATGTGCCTGACACCAAGATCCCCTTCTTGTGTCAAATAGCAAACTTAAAAAACTCATATAAAGTTATTGTATTCTCTTTTCGCCTCTTGGTTTATATACATAAGAGATAAACTATGTGAAAATCTAAAATCTCTCCATGTGAAGTCATTGACTGCAACTTTTATTTCTATCTTTTGAATCAAATTTCTTTGATGTGACATCCATTATGAAAGCATTAAGGCCCAAGTAACAATATCCTTATGATTCAACCGAATATCACCGGTATAGCAAATAAGATTAAGAATATCAGTCACCTAGTTTTTAACACAATCATTAATGATTAGATGATTTATGCCTCCTTGAGGTTAGAAGGTAGAGAATTAAGGATTCTCAAATTTGCCAATGTTCAATAGGGTTGTCACAGTGTCAACGTAGTGAAGCAAACACCATGAGATCGCAAAGACAAGGCTTCGAGATCTCGAGGAAGCGAGTTGTGATTTGCCAAAAATATAGCACATATTGGAGTACGAGTTGGCGACATGCAGTGGTGTATCCAGGAATTTAGGTAAGTGGGGTCAAAATATTAATAAAAATTAAATTCAAAATAATTAATATTTAATAAAAATAAAATTTAAATACATTAATCCAATTATCCTCGACGAGTTTTCATATTTTGAAACGTCGTCATAATATCATCATTTGAAATGCTCATAAATACATCTCTTTATTTATAAGTTATCAAGCAACCATTAAGGAAGTCATCATCCATTCGGTTTTGCAAACCAGTCTTGATAAATTTCATCGACCGGCAAAAACCAACGAAAATTTCACAAGTCGATACACATGAAGATACACCAAATGCTTCTTTGTCTCAACTAACTTTTTGGATAGATCACCAATTCCGTTCACACCAAAAAATCTTATTTCCTCAAAACTCACATCAATTATATAGTTCTCAAGCTTACAACGAAGCTCAACTAAATCATATTCTCTAAAATCATCAAGATATAAAGCAAGAATCTCATGATCTTTTCTATATCAAAACTTGCAAATGACTGAGATGGAGACAAAAAAGCCATACTGTGAAGTAAGTCAGATGTTACCTCATTAAATCGATTATTTAATTCCCAAAGTTGCCAATTGATAACTTTATAAAATACTTCAACATAGTAATGATGTAAAGTTGTATACTCAGCAACTCTTCGCTTTGATCTTATGGAAAAGACATAGAGATCATCAAATATAGGTATCTCGGTATCATATTTGATGCAAAATTTAGACACCTCACTAATAAGTGAATCTCATCCACTATCTCTTGTCTTTTGCAACAGTTTCTTTGCTACTCAAACAAGCAACATGGCATTTACAATATCTTATTCCCTTCTTTGTAAAGCTAAACTAAGCTCATTTGTGAGACTGAGAATATTCTTATAAAATGCAACATGAAAACAAATTCAAATTGTAGACAAGCATCAACAAGCCAATGTGCTTTCCATTTTTCATCTGATGAGTCTGTATCCGCACCAACAGTGTCAAGCACATCAATTATTAAATCAAACAGTAGAATGAAGTTAACAAAAGATTTAAAGTGAGATCCCTGACAAGTGTCACTTGGTCTCGCAAGACCTAATTCTTGATGTAGACCCCTACCAGTTTGAAGCTCACCCATTTCAAATGCCTTTTGGTTTTAGAGAATTTGTGCATCTCAAAGTTCATCTCTACGTTTAAAAGAAGCTCCCATCACATTTATCACAGCTAAAAGTAAGTTAACAACTCTGGCAACTTTATCACATTTCTTACTAATCTCAACAAGAGTCAATTGGAGTTGATGAGAAAAACAATGAACTAAATGAGCCGACCTATTTTTTCATTGAATTAAAGCTTTAAGTCCATTAAATTCACCTTGCATGTTACTTGCTCCATCATAGCATTGACTACGTATATATGATATACTTAATGAATGTTGGGCAAGCAATGAAGCAACTCCTTCTTTTAGAGATAAAGCACTAGTATCACAAACGTGAAGAATCCCAATAAATCGCTCCATTACTAAACCTCTCCTATCAATATATCGCAAAACAAGAGTCATTTCCTCCTTACATGATATATCATGGGATTCATCTACAAGTATACTAAACTAATCACCATTTAAATCCTCTATGATGACCTTAGTTGTTTCCATAGCACATACACATATAATTTCTTTTTGTATTGTTGGACAAGTGAGCTGATTATTTTTTGTTGCTTTTCTCAATATTGCAGCAACATCTTTTCACAATTTTTTGTGTAGTATCTCAAAAGTTCAAGAAAGTTACCTTTATTTGACGATGATGCACTTTCATCATGACCTTGAAATTCCATTCCTTAACCCAAAAGAAATCTTACAGCTTTAATCGATGCAGTTAAACGTATCCGATACTCCAACTTAGCTTGGCTTCATTGCTTATCCAAAGTTGTTTGAATGGATTGACTATGTTGCATCAAATCTTCACACTTCTTCTTTGATTTGTGATGATCACTATTAGGCCCACCGATATGAGTAGCAAATCTTTCCTTTTTATTCCAAGCCCAAAATCCTTTAATTGAAAATGCATCTCCCCAACATTGATGTACATCTTCATCCTTAAATAGATAACAAGGAAGGCAAAAGGCTGCATATAATGATACACTATATTCCAACCAATTAGAATAAATACTGAACCACTTACGATTAAACTGACGCATCACACCAAACATTTCAGTTTGTGGAAAATTGTGATTTTGTGGTTGACAATTACCTTTTTGAATATATGATATTCTTACTGTATCATGATCATTCATGTGATATTTCAAAATTGGTAATCTTTCTGCGGAATCAGCCTTTAAATAGTCTAAATCAACTCATTGACTTTGTTTTTCAAGTAATTTTGATATCAAATTATCGTTGCAAGGTGAATCTTCTGATTAATTGACACTTTCTTGAAATAGAGGCAAATTTTGTGAAGACGAAGTAGAGCCTCCAAACTTCAAATTTTGGGTGAAAAACTTACTATCGACATGTAAACACTGTAAAATAAATTTAAGTACAGTTAATTTAGTATTTCTTTTATAATGCATAATTCATAAATATTCACAATTTCTAAATTCTAACCATAAACCCTAACTTTTTTATCTAATGCAATAATCATCAATTACATAACAATTAATAACAAGTTAGCAATTAAAATATGCATATACAAAAAGTTAATAAATTAACATTATCAATTTATCCCAATTTTTAATAGATTAAACTCTAACCTTTTTTTTTTACCCACTGAAAAAAAAAAATCCTAACTTTTTCATCTAATGCAATAATCATCAATTACATAACAATTAAAATATGCATATACAAAAAGTTAATAAATTAACATTATCAATTTATCCTAAATTTTAATTGATTAAATTCTAACCCTTTTTTTTACCCATTAAAAAAATCCTATCTTTTTTTATTTAATGCAATAATCATCATTTAAATAACGATTAATAACAAGTTAACAATTAAAATATGCACATACAAAAAGGTAAACAAGTTAACAATTAAAAATAAAAACAATTAAAAAAATAACTTTTCTAATACAAAAATCAAGAAATAAACAAGTGAAAAACAAATAACTTATATTGTTTTAGCCTTTAATATTCTTTTTAAATCCCAAGTGGTGGATAATATTAGAGAGAGAGAGAGAATTTTTTGGAATACTGGTGGTGGGAATTGGGGGACAGCGTATTGGGGCTCTGTTTTGCTGCTTTCTGGGTGGGGAGACGGAGACTGGAGAGAAAGAGTTCAAGTGGCTGAGTGTGGGGGCCAAGTTTAAAGTTAATATTTAACCCATTATTATTATTATTATTATTATTATTATTATTATTATTATTATTCAGCTTCAAGGGGCCAAATGACGTCGTTTTGGCCCCAATTTTAAGTTAACTACGCAAGTGATAAAATAAATGGGCAGGTGCGACTGCGGGGTCTCAAACCATTGACCACATCTAAGCGCATTGATCTCACAATACAGCCGACGACCAACTGTGCTGGATTCATTTTGATATTAAGTGATGTCAAAATACTATATATCCATCATTTATATATATATATATAAAGTAGCAAGTTGGGTTAACTGACCCCACATGTTTGACTGTAAATCCACCACTGGCGACACGAATCTAAAGTGGTGCATGAACTGGTTTACTTATTTTTCTGAAGTGGCAGTCACCGAAAACGCAACTGAAGGGATTTTTGGTTCCACCAATCGTTAAATAATATCAAGGACGTGAATTTTATGAAGGAATTTACACTTCTTATCCTTAAAAAATTTGCCACTAAGACGTATGTCATTAGCCATTTGCTTCAGAAGTATTATTTTTACGACAAATGAATATAATAATGACAGTGTGGAGTGATTTTAGGTGTAAGCATAAATTGATTCATACACATGCTCTGAACAGAAATAAATCAAACTCCATTCTTTATGAGTCAATAACCCAAAAGGCAGGAATAGGAGTTCTGTGGGCAATATAGCAATAAACACAATTACAATCTTTCAAGCATCTTAAAATTCTGATGCATAATTTCAACCTATCCGAATTCGAGATTCAAAAGTTAGAAAGCAACATAATTATGTCTAAAAGGGAAAAAGAAAGCATTTCCCAAATACTCAGCCATAAACAAGCATGCTACCATAAAGAGCCTCTCAGGACACATCTAAAGCACACCTCATCAAAATCTCAATATGTGCACCGGAGCACAAGACCACAAACTTAACGCCCCCGTTCCCTAGAGGATTGCCAAGTGGACCTTGGGGCACCAGCACCACCATAGACAGGTCTACGATCATCCCGCCATCGGTCACCATGCTGAGGAGTTCGATCATCCATCCTACTGCCACTAGTCCACTTTTCAGTTTCAGGAGGTGGGGCTTGGCCCCCACCCTCAGCTGCCACTTTTTTGAACCTGGGTACATACTTCCCAGCCGAAGGTGCAGCTGCAACTGCAGCTGGAGCAGCAGGTGCAACCTCAACAGGACGTGTCATGGCAGAAGGCTCAGTCCCTGAGGAGACAGCAGCTGATCTCCCCAAGACCTCATCTCTCCACTGCCTTTCCTTTTCCTCCAACTCCCTCTCCCGTTGCCTTTGCTTTTCAGCAATTTCATCCAGCTTGGCCTGTCGCTCAGCTTCCTCCTTCTTTCGCCTCTCCATCTCTGCAAAACCCAGTAATCCTCAGGTAAGTATTAGATCATAACCATTAATGTAACATGTGGGTAAAAAACAACCATCAGTATATACAATCTGTCGTGAATTCAAGGAATTTTCCAACTCCAAATTTTTACACTTCAGTGTCACAGACAAAATTCAGATTGAAAAAAGACCATAGCAAAGATATTATTTAACAGCGTTGCTAGTTTAAGCATTAAACAGAAGGGGCAGAGAGAAACAAGTAATATTGCAGTGTGGCCCCACATTATAAACTTAGAATCCTTCTCCCACCACCCACCCCACCTCACCCAGAAAAAATTTGAAAATGGGAAAGATGACTGTTAATACCATAGGAGCAAAAAGAAAAGGAACAGAAATGAATGAACAAATGAATGACTGAACCAGGAAATCTGCTTATCTTCAACCAGAAAAAGCATTGAAGACAAAGCATACATTCCAAAATATACAAAAAGAAACTAACTTCACATCTACAGGAGCTGATGAATGACATTCTCTTTAATGAGATTAGCTCACACATGAACCATGTTTCAAATAATAATAAGGCCTGCTCAAAAACTAATGGCAAGTTCAGCTTTAAGGGGCGCTCCACTATGTGACCTACCAGCAGATGCCCCCTGAATACAAGTAACAGTATTCTTGATGATCTCTAGTAGGAATTTCCCTTGAAAATGGAAAAATGCTTAGGCTTTGTTCACTAGCATTTTGGAAAAAAAATTCTCAACTCCCGAAACAATCCCAAAAAATATACACATTTTCCAATCATTTTCCCAAAACACAAAAAATTTATACCCAAAAAACCCTCAAAATTCAATCTCAAAAAGACCATACACACTACCCTAGCCCTATACTGAACCTGTCTAAAACTCAAGTATATATATACACACACCATCAAAGTATATATATAATTAGATATACACATTACATAAAAAAAAAACAATTTCTTCCTACAAACCCAACAAAAAAGTAACTGATTTGACATTTACAGTAAAATTTGTCCCCCCAAAACATTAACAAACAAACAACTCATTTTCAATCATTTTTTCCTATTTTCCCAAAATATAAACAAACACTTGACACTTTTTCCAAGTTTTCTCCCGAAAACTCATTCTCCCAAAATTTTTTCTAGAAAATGGCTAAAATGCTAGTGAACAAGGCCTTAATTTAAAGGTCAAACAGAAAAAGTACCTTCAAGCTTCCGTGCTTCCTCCTCTTCACGCAATCTTTTTTGCCTCTCCTCTTCAGATCTAAGGAAATATATCATTTTCCTCTTGGCCTCACGGTCCTGTTTCCGTGACTGGATAATCTGATTGATTCTCACTTCTCTCTCCTCCGTAAGTCTGCCAAATTCAGCTCTCCTACGAGTCAGCACTCTTTCTTGGAAAATTTTCTGCATAAAATCAGGAAATTATGCCACTTCAAAAATTAGCATTAAAAAAAAAGGAACTCTCTAATAAAACAGCAGAATAAAATTCGAAACTGCCAAAGAATCCCCTTGAAGAAGGAATGTAGTTTATTAATAGCTTCATTCAGCAGCTCATTTCTTATTTCAACCTTCTATGGTAAAGATGAATCAAGAAACAAGTTGTAACTCAGGGTGCAACTTAAGAAAAAAAGCTAACAATCTGGATGATAGCTAACATACAGACTCGGACACAAAACCGACGAGAAATGATATTGCCTGACATGACTACATCTACCAAAAAAATTCCTTTATCTCATTTTGCCTCAGGAAAAAATAATCAGTCCAAGATCTGCATACAACAAAATTTCCTAGCTTCCGAGCCAAAGATAATCCAACCATAGCACTCAATAGCCCTACGAAGGGGCAAAGGATTTAAAGTTTCCAAGCCTATATTTTTTATAACGCCGACTTTTCTCAACTTAGATTGACAAAACTAAGAAGGAAACCCCAATGTTTTGTCAGGTCACTGGCCAGTCCAATTTTTGCAAAAAACATTTAACACACACAGCCACAAGCCTTTGTCTAGATCCAAAGAATATAGTAGTGTTCTCCTAGAAGCCACAACTATCTGAATAATCTTGATAGTTTGAAGAGTGGGATTCTCTTGGAAAGAAAGCTAAATCTTTATTATAATAATAAATGAAAAGTGAAAAAAAACCTTGTTCTCCAACATCCGGCCAAGCCTCCTTTTTTCCTCTAGGTCTCCAGCATGTCGTTGCCTGCTCACATCAACCTCTTGCTGCATCAAGAATTAAAAAAAAAAAAAAGAAAAGAAAAGAAAAGAAAACTCATCAATTTATAAGCAATCATGCATATAGAACTAGCCAAAATTCATTCCAAGATGATGAAAAAGATCTCCCCATGAAAAGGATGTTATAAATTTAGCTTCCAGCCCAAAACAAGATCACACATTCAGACCTGCTGCTCAAGTTCATGTAGAGCTGCTTCTTCTGCTAAACGCCGCTGGAATGCAGCTTCAATAAGTGGGGCTGCCTCTTCTCTTTTTGCCCTCTCTAAATAATCCATAGTCTTGGCTAGCTTCTGTAATTTTTTCTCCATTTCTTGCTTCTCCCTGAGTTGCTCACTCAGAGCTAGCTCCATCAAAGTCTGCTTTGTTATTTTTTCCTAAATCCATATTACAGATGTTAATTCAAGGAACCAAGTTTAGCAAAAGAACAAAGAAATCTAACTGCAAATATTAGTTAACTCACTCCCTCTAAGACTGGTTTCTTCCCTTTCTTCTTACTGCGTTTTTCAGCTTCTTGCAGCAATGCTTGGGCTTCCTCAAGCTCACGTTCCTCTATTTCCCTTAGAATTCTTTGATTCTTCATTTGCTCAAATTCAGTGGCAAGCCGTCTTTGTTCTGCCTCTTCAGTTATTTTCTGCAACTTCAGCCTCTTTGCCTCCTCCTCTCGTTCCTTGAGAATTCACAAGCCAATATTACTAAATTAGATATATTATCTACTTCCCAGTAATAATTACAACTGATGAAGGCACCAGAAGCCATCATCTTATCTAAGCAACAAAAGACATACCATCTCCAAAAGCTGACGTTCTTGTTCTTCTTTGCGTTTTTCAATTATTGACTTGCGTGCAAGAAGTCGCTTGTGTTCTTTTTCTGCCACTTCCACTAAATCCAAAAGTGTTTCCCCTAACTTTGAAGTTTTATTCAGAGGAGGGCAGATCATAGCCCTTGCTTTGCTAAGGGATTCAGCAAATGTGGACAGGTGATCGCGTAGACCCTCTGATTCAAGGCTCTAAGGTGAATATATGATAAGTTAGAAATCCCAAATCGCAGAGGAAAAATAGCATGACCAAATTGTAAAGGAGGACGAAAAAAAATAGAAGAGGCAACAATTATCTAAAAAGGAACTAATTGCATATGCATAGCATCTATGGATGAACCACATGTCTAAAAGATATGCAGATGGCTCAAAATACCCTCTAAGATAAGCTTTTTACCTTGCCATAGACATAACATGGAATCTATATAGGTTGCCCCCTCAGCCAATAAAAACTACTTCCCATCCCCAACTTGATCATCCCATTTGGAATTGGCAAGGAGTGCTGGATGAAAGTTGACAAAATGAAAGTTTCTTAAATGTCTCTCTTGAGTAATTGGTCGCCAGTGGAGTGATTGATAGGGAAATTTTTAAAACAAATTTGCCAGTTTAGGAAATGGAAGACATTCCAGAAAGGGAAAATGGGCATTCAGTTTGACATTCAGCACAAAAGGTTAGTGTAGTATGAGTAAATGAGGCAACACCTATAAGATTGATTAAACAGGTTGACAGACAATCATTGGATGAAAGGCCAAAATATGCTGGCAAAGTATATAAAAAATATTAATAAATTGTTACCTTGTTACCAAAGAAAACGGCACCTTTCCTGTAATCCACTTTCATTGCTAAGAAATTATTCTTGACTGCGTCCACTGAGATCTTCTCAACAATTGAAAAATCAAAGAAAGGAATTATCCTTGATAGGTTATCAATATTCATAGTCTGATACACCTGTGAGACCTGGACATATAGAATGTATAAAGACAAGAAGCATGACGTCAAATTACCAAAACTGTACGGAACGGAGGAGCATTGTGACAACTCATGATAAAACATACCCGTTGCAGCAACCTAAGAGCAGCGAGCCTCTCAAGAGAAGGAACGTACTGAGACAGCTGTACTTCTGGAACAGAAGCAGCAGAAGCAAGTTTACCTCCAAGCTTTGAAATTTTTGTTAGCAACGGCTGTACTTTAAGTGCCAGGTCCAAAGGGAGAAATTCATGTTCCAAAATATGGTAAAGATCCTTCACTTCCTGAGTGACACAGTTCATTACACCTTTGGCCACCTACACAAAGGCCAAAAGAAGAAAGTTAAAAGTGAACCAGCACACAGATGAAATACCCAATGCAAACCAATCCAACCCAGCAAGGCAAGATTGTTCCTTGTTGATATAGCTGATTCAGTGAGATTGCTGAAATTAAAAGAATCCCCCAAAATCATAAGAAGGACCAAATCAAATGATGTGAAATCAGCTAAAATTGTTGCTTACCAAATCCAAGAGAAGCGATGACCTGGAAAGCTGAAACAAAACAAAATGGAACAGTTACAGTCAAGCAATTAAAATGATATGATAAAGCCAAAAATCCAGCTAAGAAATATATTACCACTTCTCTGTTCTCAGGTTTGGATTCAACGTCAAATGCAATAAGGTTTGCCACTCTGAAACTCCTTTCTTTCTCATTTTCAAGCTCCAGATGAGATGCACCATACGAGCGATCATAAGGGGGTACCGACAATGCAGCCAAAACAACTGATGATGCTATCAATTGTAAATCCTTCTGATTTAGGTTCTTATTAAAGCTTTTTTGAAGTGAAAAAAGCTTAAGCCATGCACAAGCATGATAGAGATGGCTGGATGACATCCAGAATATCTCCGAAAGCTTGGAATAGTAAACGACCATCAAGGAAGGTTTAGGTGTTTTTTTAACCATGCACATTAATCCATATATATCCTCAATAGAGCGAAAGGCTTCCTGCAAAACAAAGGCAATAACTTAGTAATATCAGAAATCTCCTAGACAAGTATTAGTAACCTATCACTTGGGAGCAAATGTGGGCACCAAAAACAGAGAACAGAACAAACCTGCCAAAGTTCAAGTTCAGTAGCAACTTTCAGTTGCTCAAATCTGGTGTCCAGATACAACTGCAAGCTTTCAGGAGCAGCAAGATCAGGCCTATCTCGCTGGTCCCTGTACTTGTTAAGATTTGCAAGGTGATTCCTAATTATTTCACACAATCTCCGAAACTCAGTAGTTCGCTTGTATTGCTTGCAGAATTGAAAGGCACGATGTGCGGTCATCTGAACATTTAAGATTAGAAACTCAATAAATCTGCATTCAAACATAAATTGCATAGGAAACAGAACTCTCCTACATGCTGAAAAGCAGAAGCTTTTATAAGCCCACCAATAAGATTCTGATGTTGACAAATAACATAATTCAGAAGAAAGAAAGCACGTAATTATCCTTCTGAAAAACAAACAAAATCACAGGATCATGGAACTATGGCCAATAGTTTTATCGCAACAATCTCAAGAGAACAAATGTTGTTCCCCAGAAAGTAATCATATTCTATGTCTGAAAGCATAATATAAAGATTAAATGACAGAATATTTTAACATATGAAGTTTCAAACAAAAGAAAGCAACAGATACAAGTATTTAAACACCATAGCAGTTCATAGTCAAGATGCTGGACAAAATTGCTTCAGGAATCTCGACAATAACAAGCTGATAAAATAAAGAGATATCCTATTATAAATACATGTGCAGTTATATGTCAGACGAAGAACATCATGAACTAAACTGAATACAAACATAAGCAAGAGCACTTAGCCACTTACTGCATACAGGGCTTCCAATCTTGAGTTGTTGCGTAAAATTTCCAACACTGTTCTGTACGTCTCCCACAAGAACTTAAACCAAGGTGTAACAAGCTCACGATCAGATCTGTCTTTTCCTTTTTCACCACTAACATAGCTCAACATCAGATCTTCAGGCCTTTTGTCTGCTTCTAAGTCATCTATATCTAGTGCCTCTTCCAAGGCCTCTGCCTGATTACGGGCAAGCTCAGCTTTCTCAGTGGCCAACTGCATGAAATGCTTTATCACCTCCTCCAGTGATGTAATATTGACCTGTTGGCAGATACCACGGTACTGGATAAGACCATCCTTAGCATGCCTTCCCCTCCTCATGTCGACACATAGCTCCACATACTTAAACATTATCCTCTCATGTGTCCTTGTCCAAGCTCTATACCTCCTTGATGTAATAAAACTATGAAGAGCCTCAAGGGCTTCTTGCTTTTGTCCAACATTTATCAACTCTGCATCATCACATGTACATATTAAAAATGAAGAAAAATAACTGTCATCACACAACATAAGAGAGGAATAGATGATCCAGTCAAGAATATTCACAAAGTGCAGCTCTTTTGCTTCTGCTTCTCCAGCTCTAATTGTTTAACTTAACAAATAATGGAGGATAAAATTTAGCAGGAGCTCTTGAGGATCAGATTACAATGTTCAGATGCTTTGTGCAAGCACTCTGTACTAAATATTCCTCCTACCACTTCTAAGAGGGCATACAGCATATAGCAAAAATAAATAGAAATAGTGGACACATCCTAAGAAGATTATTTCAGAAGAAGAAAAAAGATCACTCTGATAGTTCCGGCATATGGTGCCAAGAAAATGCAGCATGTGAATCATATGCATCATGGCAAAAGCAAATTAAGATACGGCAGTGTTTCTGGCTATTTCTATTTACTTCAACTTAGAGAGTAATCCAGATTAATCTCTATGTCATAGACGAGTATTGCACAGTCCACAACAGCATAGAATTCGAAATCCGGAAAAAGGACAGAAGACGAATTGTATAGACCAAAAAGAAACCAAAAAAAATGCCATATTGCACGGATTGTTTGGGCATCATCATATGCAACATCTTAGTTTTAACTTACCTTCCGCTCGCTTCAAAGCATTCTCAGGTCTGGCGAAAGTCGCCATCTCAAAATTCCAATGGGAAAATAATTCAACTGTTCAGATACAAAATATGAAAATTAGATCAAAAATAGAACCATACTGCTGATGTCAATCACAAGATAATTGATCGGTTATCGCAAAACTAGGGTAATTCTGCTGTCTAGCAAGGTCCAAGGATAACGTCAAAATACGTTGGTAAATCCAAAAAAAAATCCAGTCCACATGCAATCTGGACCTAATAATTTATAACTGAAATTCATTGGATTAAACTCCCATCCATAACTCTCCCTCTCACTCCACGACGAGCATCTCGCCAGCGCTTTCGCCGGTGATATGCTTACATTAAAACCAAATAAAAAAAAAAAAAAAGGAGCAGCAGCTGCTGCTGCCTGGAGCATCTCGCCGGCGCTTTTGCCGGGGGGAGTGGGGGCGGGGAAGGGGGGGAGAAAGGAAGAAAAGAGAGTAATAGTACCTGGTATGTCTGTTGTGGGCGGCTGAATTGCGATTGAAAAGCATATAGGAACTAGGGTTTAGCCACTCGGTCATTTTTGTCTTTTACATTTTTTATTTTTTTATATTTTATTTTGGTAATTTTAATTTTATTACAGTAATTAATTTTTAAATTTTTAAAATTTTTAAACTTAAAAATTAATTATTTATTAGTTTATTATGTATGACTCTGATTCATATCTTAATATTTTGATACTTAATTTTTTAATATTATATCTTAATTTTTAATATTATATTTTAATATAATTTTAAAAAATTAAATTTTACAATGGCTATTGAATATTGACATTTAGTCCTATACATTTAGATATAGTAATGTTAATCAATAAAAATATTCTCTATCATTAATATTTTCGGGGTTTAAAATTTATAGAGTTGTGGGATTTTAGGATTTAGAGTTTAAGTTTTATATTTAGATAAATTTTATTAATTTTCTAAAGTCTACAAAATAAAATTAAGAATGATATATTCATCTTATCTTATATGTATAGAGTATAGTTAGATATTCTAAAACATTTAGAAATTGTTTGGGTGAGTTTATAAACTTATCAAAATATTTTATAAAATATTTGATAGTTCATAAGATGTCAATAAGTGTTTTCTAACAAACTCGCTTAATTTTATAAGATGTTTGATCTTAATAAACTCTATTAATTTTAATCATATTAATTATAAAATTATCATCATTAATACCTTATAAGTTTTAAGATATTATTACACAAACACTTTGAAAACTTTTTTTTTATTTTTTAAATCTAGCATCTTATAAGTTCGAAAAAAATATCTTATAAAATGCAATAACTCTAAAAATATTTTATAAGACTTATTAAATAAGTTTAGTCAAACACCTTTTTAATGTCCCTTTAGCTAGTTAATAATTTTAGTATTTTAATATTTTATTTTAAAATTAAAAAGTTAATTATTCTTGATTTAGTTCATTTTTCCTAATTATTGATTAACTTCATGATTAATTAATATTAATAAAATAACATCATTTTATATTGATTAATTTTATTATTTATATATATATTTTTTATTTTTTATTTTTGTTTAACATCATTGCTATCGTCTATTGACTCATCATAATCTTTAACTACTAATTTTTTCTTGTTAATTCTTTAATTACTAATTTATACTTATATTATTTATATATAGATTATGAGATTTTATATTGAAAAAAATATAAATTATGTATAATATATTATACATGGTAATTTTTTAAATATTATTTATATATTAAAACACATGAAAATTTATAGTATATATTATATGTAATAAGTTTTAAATATTAGTTATCAGATATGGATAAATGAATATATTCAATTGATATATATTTGGAGTGGATATTAAACGGATCGAATTACCATATTCGTATCTGTTTACCATCAGATATTTACGAATCGGATACAGATAATATCAACTTTAATCATATACGAATAATATGCCATATAAATGAATTTCGAAGCGGACGGTAAATGAATTTTCGAATATCCATTTGTAGTCCTAAAATGGTACAATAATATGTTCCAAGTTTTGTACATTTAAAAATATTTGATGTGACAATAACTTTTTTACCCTCCCGAATCAATTAATTTTTTTAATTACTTATTTCACTTAGGACTATATATTGTCAACTTGGTTAAATGGGCACAAGCTAGCAATTTTTATAATGGAAAAAAATTGAAATTTAATGTGAACTAAGTAGAATTAAATATGAATTGGTTGAATGAATAAATAAATATAATTCAATATTGTGTTTGGAGTGGATTTATCTTGATTTGAACTCAATTTGCATTTGTTTATAACCTAATAGCAGCATAAGGCGATTTAATTTTGATATGTTTCAAAGTAAGTTTCTTTGTATGCTATTAATTTCAAGTAAATTTTATAAAATGTATAATTAAATATAATTTTTTATTTTATTAAAGTTTGAGAAAGTTAACTGATTGAACTTAAGTACGCCATGATGTGATAGTTTAAAGTGTGTAAATTAGTTGATAATTTGATAGCTATTCATTTAATTATGAATGTAAAAAGAGTTGAATTTAATTTGAGTTTTGAATAATTTTTGTATTTCGTGAGTTGGAACTTGAGTCAAAAATTTTACACTTGAGTTAATTCGAAACTCATCAAATTAAGTTTAAGCTTGGGATTGGGTCAGAACCGTCGAGTTCAATATTATGTATTAAGAAAATATGTAAATTAAGTTTAAAATTTTATTTGTTCTGAATAAAATTTAGAACTAGCATATAACTTTAAATTATTTTTATTTGATTATAAGACATAATAAAAACTAGTAACATTAATATCATATCTTTTAATTTTATTCTAATAGATGTATTTATCTAAAATTGACATTAATATATAAATTATCATATACCTCTCACTTTATTAATAAAAATAATATTATCACCAAATCTTTATTCTTGATAGTACAATTAACTAATTAAATAATAAAAAATAATCAAAAGCCTTTATAATTTTCACAACGTGCCTGTATGCTTTATTTATTATTTACTCATATAATTGATCAACGCCTATATTTTATATGTTTAAGTTCGCTCAATTTAATTTGGCTGCAGTACTCCACAAATATTCTCCCCAATACCAAGTACTATAAAAATCTTGTTGGAAATTTTGTTATTATGAAGCATTCATGTTATAGTAGTATTCGTTATTCATTTAGTCAACTCGAGAAATAATACTTTAAATTTTCGAACATTTTAGTCATACAAAGAATTTTGAAATTTTCATGTAAATAAGAATATATATTGGGAAAAAACCAAAAGCTTTGCTTGGGAAAGTTTCCCCAGAACACTGCCGTTCCGGGGAAACATGGCAATTGTTTTTTTTTTTTTTTTTCATTTTACTATTTCACACCAATGATTAAAAAATCGGACCGGACCGACCGGTTTGACCGGAAACCGACAAAGGTTTCGGTCCGGTTTGATATATAAAACTAGTTGATTGAAAAATCGGTGAAAAGCAGTTTTTAGTTTTTTTTTTTAAATAAAAATGTAAAATTAATTAAATAAATATTTTTTATTTATATTTGAAAATTTTATGTTATTTGAATTGATATTTATTGTTTTTGTAAGTTGTAATGGATTCTGTAAGGATAGATTCTAACAAGTCTTATTTCATGAATTGATATTTTAAATTGATATATGAATATTATTATGGAGTAGAGTTTGGAGAAAGTTTTATGATATTAGGCAATTTTTTTTTTGTTGTTGTCTTTACATATATATATATTTATATTTTTTATATTTCTAATATATTTATATAATATTAAATATAATTATGATATCACACCGGTTGAACTAGTGGTTAAATCGGTTGAACCGATCGAACCAATAACCAATAAGGCCACCGGTTCGATCACCGGTCCGGTTTCTCAAACATTGTTTCACACCCCAAAATGCCCCTGTCTTGCTTGGCTAATATCATAAACGCCCCCTTTATTTTTCTATTCCACTATATATATACATATATACACAACATATTATTATATTTAAAAAAATCATTAAACTCAAATTTCACCCCCAAACACCAACACAAAGGCATAATTTCCAAAATTAATTTTTTAACTATTCCAAAAAACATACCCAAACATCAATCACATTTCCCAACCTTCATTTCACATTATCCCACAATTATTTCAACATTCATTTTCTCAAAACACACAATAAACACATAGTAAAATAACATAATCTATATCCCTTTTTGGGAACACATAGGGAATGTTTGGTTATATTTTTTGTTTGATTTTATTATGTGTTTTGGAGGAATGAATTATTAAAAAATATGAAAGTTATTTTTCTAATATGTTTGTTTATGTTTTGCGGGAGATATTTTTTTACTGTAATAGTCAAATCAATGCTTTTTGTTGGGTTTTTAGGGTGAATGTGGAATTGAGTGATTTTTATATTCTAGAATAATAAAAAATATATATAATATATGTATGTATATATTGAAAAATGTGTATTTTTTAGGAAAAATGGAGATATGTTTGGTTATGTTCCCCAAAATAATATTGTTTTGGGGAAACATAACCAAACAAAGCTGTAATTTCTGCTTTTTGTTTTTCTTTTTGGATATGTTGATGGATGCTAGTATTATATGACATTTTGGATTGAAGTATTTTGTGATAATTTAATAATTAAAATTAGTTAATTGAATAAAAAGTGAGAATCTTAATCCAAGGAAAAAAAAAATATTGCTGTTAATTATGTTTCAAAGCAGCAGCTATTTCATTCAATCATTATTGTTATTACATTGTTATTAATTTTAATTTTAAATAATCATTCTGAAAAAATGTAGTTATCTTAAAATTTTCAAAATACAATAAAACTCATGAAAAATTAAAAAGAAATCATTTTAATTTCGTTCTTTTTCTCTCTTCCCATCTTTAAGAGCTATCTTATTGATGAAAGTTAGCCACCTCCGCCGTTGATGACGGCAGTCACTTCGATACCTGTTCCATCTTCGCCCTCCTTCGCCCCCACCTATATTCTCTCCACAACTTCTCATCCTTCGACCCCAGACTCTCCTTTGGGATTTTACAACTTATATATTTTTTCTTTATTTCATTATTTCTATTTCTCTCAACCTACAATATATTAAAATCAATATAATCATTATTTTCTAACAATTCATCAAAATATAAACTCATTTTCAATTTATTTTCATTGACTAGTTTTTTAAATTTTTGAAATGATGCAAATGAAAATTTAAAATGAAAATGAAATCAAACGGGGCCTTAATAGAAGGAAAAAGTAATATTGTTGTCAATTATTTTTCGAAGCAACAACTATTTAATTGAATTTTTATTGTTATTACTTTATTGTTAATTTTAATTTTAAATAATTTATACTATATAAAAAAGAAAGATCCTTTACACATTCAAAATGGCAGTTAGGCCGTGCTACACCAAAATTTATTTTACCAATTATATCATTAATTTTTAATTTAATTTCAAAAATGAATTTATCGCTTAATTTAACATTAAGAACACAAATAGTATAGTGAAAACATAATATCAAAATTTTAAACTTTTAATGTGATTATTGTTAATATACACAGTAAAAAATTGAATATTTTATTTATTAATATAATTTAATATCAATAATATAGTAAACTAAAATGCATGCAGGATGGTGTGCCACGACCATTAGTGGTTCTAAAAATGTAATTTTTTTTGAAAAAAAAATCAAAATACTATGGGGCACTTATTAAAAAGTACCAAAACCACTTTTTAAATTCATGTTCAGTCCCCACTTGAATTTTTATAGAATGAACTCCCTAGTTTTGTTAAAATTTTAGAAATCACTCCCTACCCACTTGATTTGGCAAAAATACCCTTAAGTACATTATTTTTCACTCATTTTCTTCACTTCTTTTCTATCCACACAACCAAACACCCTTTATCTCCATTCCCAAACACTAAACCCCACCTTCATCTTTCATCATAAGAAGAAAGAAAAAAAAAAAAAAAGTCGAAGAAGCAAATTGAGCTTAACAACGCGAACGAGGAACCCGACGACACCACCACCACTAGCGCGACCACTGCATTTCCACCTTCTTAATTTATTTTCATCATTTTCAGGTTATTTTCTCAGTTTGTTTTCATTCTTCCCAGTTTATTTTCTCAGTTATTACCAGGTCATTCTCTTCATCTTGTATTTTTTTTCTTAATCAGCAAAAAGAGTGTTTGCCAGAGATGTCAGTATGAAGAAGGAGATGAATTTTGAAGAACTTCAGACTTATTGGAATTGTAGTAGTATATAATCTGTTTATGTAAAGTATATTTTACAAGAAATTATAATATAAAATATTCAACATTTCAGTACATTTTAAAAGAAATAGTAGTATATAATTTGTTTATCTAAAGTACATTTTACAAGTGATTGTAGTACAAAACGTTCAACCTTTCAATAAATATTATCTGAAACTGGTAGTATACAATTTGTTTATCTAAAGTACATTTTACAAGAAATTGTAGCACAAAACATTCAAGTTTTATACTTCAACCTAAAATTGTACTTCATTTTACTTAAAATTGTACTCTATTATTTAAGCTTTACTTCAAGTGTTCTACTAATTGATTATCCAAAATTGTACTGCAATTGCTAGCGTCTTATACTTCAAGTGTTCTGGAATTGTACTTCTTTTTAAATAAAATTATACTTCATTTATCTGAAATTGTACTTTATTTTATACTTCATTTTACATAAAATTGTACTCTATTATTGAATTTCTATACTTCAAGGGTTTTATTTATTAATTATCCAAAATTGTACTGCAATTACTAGAGTTTTATTCTTCAAGTGTTCTAAAATTATACTTCTTTTTATATAAAATTGTACTTCATTACCTAAAATTATACTTTATTTTACATAAAATTGTACTCTATTATTTAAGTTTTATACGTCAAGAATTCTAATAATTGATTATCCAAAATTGTACTACAATTGATGGCGTCTTATACTTGAAGTGTTTTGGAATTGTACTTCATTTTTTATAAAATTGTACTTCGTTTATCTGAAATTGCACTCCATTTAGACTTCATTTTACCTAAAATTGTACTATATTATTGAAGTTCTATACTTCAAATGTTTTATTTATTGATTTAGCATGAAAATGTAGCATGTGCATGTTGTCCGAGATATCAGTGCTTTCAATAAGGGAGATTTATACTTGATTTCGGGACATATGTACTTCATTGCGGTAATTATGTACTAGATTTAGAGTGAAAAGGTAGCATGTGCATGTTATCCGAGAGCATGAACAAATGTGTGAGATATTACTATGAGTGGGCGTTCGGATCAGGTAGGTCGGGTTCGGGTAGCAATTTTAGCTACCCGACACCGACCCGAAATTGTCGGGTACCCGACATGATTTTTTTTTTTTTAAAAATAATATAAATATTATCTAAAAAGTCTAAAAAGAAAAAAAAAAGGGAAATGAACTTTGGCCTCTGTTAGATTAACAGAGGCAAAAGGCCAAAGCTTGGCCACTGTTAAGTGTTAACAGTGGCCAAACTTTGGCCTTTTAAAATATACACACACACACACACACACACCATATATAAATATTGGATATAATAAGCATTTAAAGTATATATTTATGTATAATAAATATCTTTACATATATTATATATTGGATATATTTAGATATATATGTATTTTTATATACAATACATATAAATATACTTATTATATATATTACATATAATATATATTTATTTATATATAAATTAAAATTGGGTACCCGAACTGCTTGATCGGGTAGGACTTCCTACACGATATTCGACCTGAAATTTCATTTGAGTATCGGGTACTCGATCCGCATTTTTTTTTAAAATAAAAAACCCGACCCGATCGGGTCGGTACCCGAATTACTCGATCCGAACGCCCACCCCTAGATATTACTTCAATAAGGGAGATTTTATACAAAATGTATTTCAATATAACACCATATATACATCGTTTGTTCTATATTTGTACTTCATTTATATTGAAAATATACTACCAGAGCATTAACAAATGTTTGAGATATTACTTCAATAAGGGAGATTTATACTTTATTTCAGGACAAACGATAGTCTCAAGATATTGTATTTGACCCTCATTATAATTATTAGAGACTAATTGTTTAATTGCATAAAGTATACTTCAACATAACATTATATATACTTCATTTGTTCTGTATTTGTACTTCATTTATACTGAAAATATGCTACCAGAGCATGAACAAATACATGAGACATTATTTCAACAAGAGAGATTTATACTTGATTTCAGGACATATGTACTTCATTGCGGCAATTATGTACTTGATTTCTTGTTTTTTGTACTAATAGTGATGAACTTGAGTTTTGTTCCATGATTTGCCTTTTATTTCTTGGTAATTAACAACCAAAACTCTAAAAATATGTGTAATATTTAGTATGGTATGAATAAAATAATGTAAAGTATTAAAGTGATAACCACTAGTATTCAATGAATCACAGTTATCATTCGTAGTATCCAAAATATACTTATGCATTGAAAGTTGTAAACACATGAGCATTTGACAATCACATCCATCTTATCACCAGTACAAATATGTACTTCATCTAGTTCGATAGTCTCAAAATATTGTACTTGACCCTTCCTACAATTATTAGAGCTAATTATTCAATTGCATAAAGTGTATTCCAACATAACACCATATGTACTTCATTTGTTCTGTATTTGTACTTCATTTCCCGCATATTATACTGAACATCGCCACAATATTTCACTTTAATTGAAGAATACTTCAACATAACGCCATATATACTTCGTTTGTTCTGTATTTATACTTCATTTCCCCAATATTATACTGAACCTCACTACAATATTTCACTTTAATTGAAGAATACTTCAACATAACTACATATATGCTTCATTTGTTCTGTATTTGTACTTGATTTCCCACATATTGTACTGAACCTCGCTACAATATTTCACTTTAATTGAATGGTGCTTCAACATAACATCATATCCATGTATATATAAAAAGGAGTCTTCTCCAATGCATCAAAATAATTTGACCCCATCTTGAATTTCACATGCTCCAATTTAGCCTGAAAATATTGGGGGAGCAACGAGAGCAGACCTCATTATGTCTTGCTTTTGCTGCAATCAAATAAAGAAAATTTAGTATATAAACAAATTATATACTACCACTTTCAGATAATGTGTACTGAAAGATTGAATGTTTTGTATTACAGTTGCTTGTAAAATGTACTTCAGATACACAAATTATATACTACCACTCAGATAATATGTACTAAAAGGTTGAATATTTTGTACTACAGTTGCTTCTAAAATGTACTTCAGATACTCAGATTATGTACTACCACTTTCAGCTAATATGTACTGAAGCTTGAATGTTTTGTACTACAATTACTTTTAAAATATACTTCAAATATACAGATTATATACTACTACTTTCAGATAATGTGTACTAAAAACTTGAATATTTTGTACTACAATTGCTTCTAAAATATACTTTAGATACACAGATTATATACTACACTTTCAGATAATGTGTACTGAAAGGTTGAATATTTTGTATTACAGTTGCTTGTAAAATGTATTTCAGATACACAAATTATATACTACCACTCAGACAATGTGTACTAAAAGGTTGAATATTTTGTACTATAATTGCTTCTAAAATGTTTTCAGATACTCAAATTATGTACTACCATTTTCAGATAATGTGTACTGAAATATTGAATATTTTGTACTACCGTTGCTTCTAAAATGTACTTCAAATACTCAAATTATGTACTACCATTTTCAGATAATATATACTGAAAGGTTGAATATTTTGTACTACAGTTATTTCTGAAATGTACTTTAGATACACAGATTATATACTACACTTTCAGATAATGTGTACTTAAAGCTTGAATATTTTGTACTACAGTTATTTCTGAAATGTACTTTAGATACGCAGATTATATGCTACACTTTCAGATAATGTGTACTTAACGCTTGAATGTTTTGTACTACAGTTGCTTCTAAAATATACTGCAGACAAACAGATTATATACTACCGCTTTTAGATAATGTGCACTGAAAACTTAAATCTTTTGTACTACAATTACTTCTAAAATGTACTTTAGATATACAGATTATATACTATACTTTCAGATAATGTGTACTGAAATGTTGAATATTTTTGTACTACAGTTACTTCCAAAATGTACTTAAATACACAGATTATATACTAAACTTTCAGATAATATGTACTGAAAGTTTCAATATTTTGTACTACAGTTACTTGTAAAATATATTTTACACAAACAGATTATATACTACACTTTCAGATAATGTGTACTGAAAGGTTGAGTATTTTTGTACTACAGTTGCTTCTAAAATGTACTTCAAATATACATATTATATACTATACTTCAGATAATATGTACTGAAAACTTCAATATTTTGTACTACAGTTGCTTGTAAAATGTACTTTACACAAACAGATTATGTACTACTATTTTCAGATAATTTCAAGGTATAATTTCAGGTATAAGAAGTATAAACCCCAAGAAAGTGAAGTATAACTTTCATGCCTTTTAAGTGCAAATCGGAGATTTTTAAATATTACAACAAAATTAATATATATAACAAATGAGTTAAAGTTTTTAACAACTAAAAAAGAGTTCAAACAAAGAAAGATGAGAAAATCTATCTGCAAAACTTATAAAACTGAAAAAAACACACATTTGAAGGAAAGCAAAGTCCACTAAATGAGTAGCAGAAAACATACCTTTCTGAACCATGTTCTTTTCCTTATGTTTTTCGCTCCTTGTTGGTGCTCCTGATTGTTCCATTTTCACAAGTTGCAGAGTAGTCGGGCTTTTTTTCCCCCCCCTTCTTGCGTCGATTTCGTTTTCCCTTTCCCGATCTCTCTTTCATTCACACCATTTTGTTGGCAGACGAGATGCTGTTTTTCGCGCCTTTTGTTCTTCAGAGGAGAAAACGGTTTCCAAACAAAAAAAACGTGCTTTTGAAGAAAAGTTGTCATTTGATGAAGTGGGAAGAAGAAAACCGATATTTGCTGGGTTTTTTTTGTTATTTTGGCTAAGTATAAGGATATTTAAGTATTTTTCAAATATTTGGGGAGTGATTCCTAAAGTTTTGAAAAAAATAGGGAGTTTAGTGTTTAGAAAATCAAGTGGGGAGTAAAGTGTAAAATGAAAGTAGGTAAAGGGATTTTATCCCAATTAACCAAAATACTATCAATAGATGAAAATTTAAGAAAAATAAAATTTCCCCCATTCTTTTTCTCTCTCCCCATTTCCATGGAACCAAACGCAGAGCTAATTGGAGCAGTAACCCATCTTGTTGGCAGATTATTCACTACACCTAGCCACCGCCACCGCTCATGACAGCGATCACTCGACGCCTGCTCCATCTACGCCCTCTCCGCCGCCCCTACCTATTTTCCCTCCACCATTTCTCCTCATCCTTCGAACCCGGACCCCCCTCCGGCATTTCGCAAACCGAATCAGAATCCGAATCCGAATCCCAATCCCAACCCCAATCCCGAACTTCATTCTCCTCATACTTCAAAGAGGTAAAAGCCAATCTCCAAAGAGAACCTCCACTGCAGAACCGGTCCCAAGCCCTCCGGAAACCCTTCTCGTTTTCCAACACTACCGCTTCCCAAACCTCGCCGCCTCCCAAATTTTCTGCTTTTGAAGAAATCCGCCGGAACCTCTCCGAGTTCAAGAGCCCCTCCGCCCCATCTCCTCCCTCGTCCGCCTCCGGTAAGTACATCTCACTTCAAGAACTCTACAAAAGAAATGTCATTTCCAGGCCCGAGGACTCTGCCATTTCCTCCAATCCCCCCGCAGTAAAACCAACCATGGGCCTCTCTCTTGATGCCATACGGGAGAGCGTTCGCCAGCTGAGGGCCAACTCCCCTCCCGGAAAAATTGGAAGTGATTCTCGCGGGAAGATCGCTGATCCGTTGTCACTTTCGCGGTTTAAGGAGAGTTTGAAGCTGAAAAATGACCAGAATGCGGACCTGGAATCCCCGATGACAATTGGGGGAAGTGAAGGTTTGCCCTCTTTTCTTGAGAAGGAGAAGAATGCGAGTGAGGATGATAACGAGGGTACCTCCGCGGCAATGAGGACGGCGTTTGTGAAAATGTATAATTATTCGGAGTTGGGGACGAAACTGAAGATGTTGAGGCCGGAGAAGAAGAAGGGGAAATGGTTTTCGTTGCATGAATTGAATGAGAGGCTTGCCAAGCTGAGGGAGATAGAGGAGAAGGAGAGTCAAGTGAGGATGGGAGGCGTCTCGTTTAAGGACTTGAGAGATACTGTAGTGAAGTTGCAATTGTCTGAAGATGAAAAGAAGAAGAAGAAAACGAGTAAGCTAATATTTCCGCGTAAATATGTGTTTAATGAGATGATGCTTGCTATTAAAGTTGGCTTCATTGTTGGCATTTTTCTGTAATCAATAGAGTTAAATTTACCAGTTTATTTGGAAAAAGATTAAGAATTATGCTTTGAATGTTGGCTTTACTTCTTAATTTACAGATTTTACCTCCAGCGTTTGCAGCTTGAAAGTTCAAAACAAAGTATTTCTCACAAGGGACTGGGGGCAATTGGAGTTTCATGCTGAGTTACATCTTTGTTAAGCTAGGGAAGTAGTAAAAATATGCTCTTGGGAAGACCCGGCAAATAATTGAGGATAAGTTTCATGTTTTGTTGCTGGGTTTATAAGTGATAGCAAGGCTCTTTCAATAGAGAAAAGGGACATGGTTGGCTTTCTAGCAATAAGTTGAGTAACCAAAAGTCTTGTAGAACCTTGCTTGACCTGCTGATGAAACTTTTGTCATGTGTTCCTGGTTGTGAAATTCATGTGAGCATATTTGTGAATTGACAATGATTAGTCGATTATTTCAGGCATTACACAATTTGTTCGGCACCTTTCTATAGCCATACTTGTATATGTGCTTTTTTATATAGATATATTCGATGTTATTCTGTGCCCCATTGAGGTAGTTAAATTCACGAGTTATATGTGCAGTTAAATTTTGCCATATGTAGAATTACTGCAGTTAAAAGATGATGCAGTGAAGCTAGAATCAGCATTAAATTTTCTGCTGTGAATTACTCTGCAGAAAGATAATGAATGGGATATGAGTGTTTAAGGAGAACTTGAAGTTTCTTGAGCAGTTGTATATCTTAGATAACTTATAAGCAATTATGAATTGGAGATAATTTGATTATCTGCTGTTGTAAGGGTGTGAATGGGGTACTTTAGCAAGACTGAGGACATATAGTACCCTAGAATGACAAAAAGAGAAATTCATTTGATAAGCCACATGGGAGACATGTGCCTTTCTTTTTAAGGAACATGAAACATGGTAAAATATTTGCAAACAACATAAATAATTTAGTGTAGAAATGTAAATAGATAATAAGAGAACTAATGAGATGGAGCCAATGGTAAGAAGGGGCCTGCTTTGGAGACTGGGGTCCAAACATTAAAATAATATCTCTATCCGTGGGTATTGGGGTCCCAGTTTTATCTGCTTGTTTGTTTTGTCTGAGAAAAGGATACTTTTGGTCTAATACTCAACGAGACAGAAGATTCATGTTGTCTGTTGTAGGTTTGAGTTTTTATATGCTTCAAACTTTGTCTTGATCAGTGTCTTGTTTTTTGAGAAAAAGGATGAACATTCAGAGTTTTGTCAAATATTTGCATTAGAAATCTCGAGGCATATACTTGCAACCTCTTGCTGACACATACTTAGAACTGATTCTTTTTTCTTTCTGGGTTTCTCTCGACAATAGTGAGAATTTACCCTGTAACAAGCCTATATTTAATATCTTGTTAACAGATCAACTATTGCAGTGCAGAGACTTAATGTTTTGAGCCAGCTAGGTGGAACCCCAAGCTTTATGTTGTTACCTCCAAAGGACCATTTAGTGGAGAAGGCAAGTGTTGCTTTCTTGGTTTAACATGTCTGGTATATCCCCTGTATGTAGCTGTTTTTGTGTGATGATATTTCTTAATGTCTTGCAGTATTTTCATCCGGACAATATGTCGTCTGCTGAGAAACTAAAGTTGGAGCTTAAAAAAGTGAGAGATGAATTTAAAATGTCGGAGTCAGATTGTGGTTCTGCTCGTGTTCAAGGTAAAGTTTGCTCAGCTCTTAACCATGTAGTCTGGCTTTAGATGAACCATATAAATTATGCCAAAAAAACGTTTTAAGTTTTCTTAATCAATAACTGCAACTGAGAGAAGTTTCTAAAACTACGTTAAATTTTTTCCTAATAATGGAATGCCATAGATATAAGTTATACAATTCTGTTCCCTAATTATAGCTACTCTATCCCAATTAAGGTTTCTTCCTCAAAGCTTCCCTCACTGGCATCTATTCAAGCCTTTTTGTGAATTCTCTTCAATTTCTTTATGGGATCTTATTACTGTCCTCAATGTAGCATAAAACAAGTTTAGTTACATGATATCTATAATTTATCTTGAAGGATCTTTCTGGCCTAGAAGGAGAGAGGATATTACAATCTATTTTTCCTTGCTTTTCTCCAAAATTTTGGACCCTATTGGTGTTCTACAACGTTACTCAGATCTTCCTGGTCCTATTCTTAAAGAATTGATCTCCACTTTCCCATGACTTGCACAGAAATTGCTGTGAAGTTGAAGCATATGAAATGTGGTTACAGCTATTTTAGTCAAACATTTCTTTCCCCTGAAAATTCGATATGGAAAATTTCAGACTTTTTTATAAAAAAATTGTAAAAAAAAAAAAAAAATTACAAAAATACGGCACTATTCATGACTTTTACGTTTTTGTAGTAAGTTGCAGTCACAGACTGGAACTTTCAACAGTATCACCGTTTATTGCTACAGTAATGAACAGTGATACTGTTCAAAAAAAATTTTAATTTTTTTTTTTTGTGTGCATAAATTATTTTAGGGTTTGTTCTCCTATATTTTGAAAAAATATTTTTTAGCCCCCCAAAATATTTTAAAATGCACTTACATTCTTCAATTTTTTTTCCAAAATACTCTGATTTTTTATCAAAAAAATTCTATTATAATGCATCCAAAAATCCTACACCCTAAAAAGCACACCTATCATCTCATTTTCTGATTACATCTTTCATATCAACCATTCATTTCTTCACTTATATATACATATATATACACACACACATATATTTTACATATATAAAAATATTAAAATTTTGCCTTTTAAAAAATTCTAAGACTTATATTTACCGAAAAAATATTTAATGTAATAATTAATTAAAAATATTAAATGCCTTATTAATTTTTTTAAAAAGTTATTCTAAATTTTTGTAAAGGTACCTTACTAACTAATAAAGCTATCTCACTAACTAATAAAGCTATCTCACTAACGAATAAAGTTATATCACTAATTAATAAAGCTAACTCACTAACTAACAAAGCTATCTCACTAGATATCTTTACTTAGTGAGATAGCTTTATTAGTTAGTGATATAGCTTTATTAGCTAGTGAGATAGCTTTATTAATTAGTGAGATAGCTTTATTAATTAGTGAGATAGCTTCATTACTTAGTGAGATAAATTTATTAATTAGTGAGATGGCTTTATTAGTTAGTGAGATAGCTTTGTTAGTTAGTGAGTTAGCTTTATTAATTAGTGATATAGCTTTATTCGTTAGTGAGATAGCTTTATTAGTTAGTGAGATAGCTTTAGTTAGTGAGATAGCTTTATTAGTTAGTGAGGTACCTTTATAAAAATTTAGAATAACTTTTTAAAAAAATTAATAAGGCATTTAATATTTTTAATTAATTATTACATTAAATATTTTTTCGGTAAATATAAGTCTTAGAATTTTTTAAAAGGCAAAATTTTAATATTTTTATATATGTAAAATATATGTGTGTGTGTATATATAAGTGAAGAAATGAATGGTTGATATGAAAGATGTAATCAAAAAATGAGATGATAGGTGTGCTTTTTAGGGTGTAGGATTTTTGGATGCATTATAATAGAATTTTTTTGATAAAAAATCAAAGTATTTTGGAAAAAAAATTGAAGAATGTAAGTGCATTTTAAAATATTTTGGGGGGCTAAAAAATATTTTTTCAAAATATAGGAGAACAAACCCTAAAATAATTTATGCACACAAAAAAAAAAAATTAAAAATTTTTTGAACAGTATCACTGTTCATTACTGTAGCAATGAACAGTGATACTGTTGAAAGTTGCAGTCTGTGACTGCAACTTACTACAAAAACGTAAAAATCGTGAATAGTGCCGTATTTTTGTAATTTTTTTTTTTTTTTACAATTTTTTTATAAAAAAGTCAAAATTTCATCATGCTTCAACATCTGGCAGAAGATACAGAAAGATTTTTTTAAAATCAAGCCACAAGAAAAACTACAGTTGTTTTACACATTATCATTTATTTAATGTGAGATGTTTACTAGGACAAGTTTCCATTAGAAAAGGTTATCTTTCTTTGACCTGTTTTACATTTTAGTCTCGTGAAAGGTGGTATAGACAAATGGCTTCTAACTAATTGTTGTGGGAAGAAATAAAGGAGAGTTTTTTAACGAGTCATGAACATAGCAGGATAGCAGTTAAAATTAGGGAAGCTTAAGTATATGGCCACCGTACTCTTGACTTACCAAAATTGGTATCCCTGCTTAACACCAAAGAGAAACTCTTGATTTGTTTAGATGAATCATTAAGATGATCTCCTTTCTCTTGCAGTAGCTCAGCTGACGGCAAGGATTAAGCATCTATCAACTGTTTTACAGAAAAAGGTCAGCATATCAGTATACTTCTCATGAATCTGAAATGAAGTATCCTCAAGTTCTGATAAGATGTTTCTTGTTTCCTAGTATTCTTAAAAAATGAGGACATGTTTGATTTGTATAAAACTGTTGTAGGATAAGCATTCTCGGAGGGGCCTTCAAGCAATGGTTCAGAGAAGGAAGAAGCTGTTAAAATATCTCCGACGAACCGATTGGGATTCTTACTGCCTTGTTCTTTCCAAGCTTGGTCTGCGTGACAGCCCAGATATGAAAGCTTAGACAAATGTTGCTGGTTCTGTTGGAAATAGAATATTTGCTGTTAGTTAATTCTTTGTATTAATTCAAGTTCTGCAAGTATTTTCCAGATTACATGGGAAAATATGATATTATCTTTAGCTGGAGGACTTTTGTAACTTTGGGTGTACAATTATGCATGGACGGATTCAAAACTAAAACTGTGGGGGGTAAAAATTATAAAAATATAGAAGTTCAAATACACATTATTTTCAATTGATAGATACAATAAATCGACAACATATTTTATAATGCATATAAACAAACACTCAAAATATATTATAAAATTGAAGAATGGAAATATTTATATATATATATATTATTTTAAGTAAAGAGACAAGATAAATACATATTAAAAACAATATATATATATATATTTACTTATCATTGTTTCTTTGTCTCATTATGGTTGAAGTAAAAAAAGAGAGACTTTAATTATGTTGTAAGTTTTCATAAAGCCATAAATGTTTTCTTTAGATAGATCTCTATAAACATATTTTCAAGCAAAAAAAATAAGAGTGTTCTAATAGGTCTAACCTAATTGTAAATTATTTTATTGTAAATATAAGTCTAAAAATTTGTTTTAGACTTTCCAAAATTAAAACAGCACATAATTAATAAAAATTATTATTAAAATTTCAATATATATATATATATAAATTAGAAATTAGTATGAAAAATTAAAAACATATATAATATTTGGAGGGTAGATTATTACTAAAATTTTACATATATATAAACTATAAGTATTACCAAAAAAAATTGTACAAAATGTTTTGGTTTGGTGGGCGGCAGTGCCCCCCGCTTGCCCACTTTCGTGTCCGTCCTTGCAATAATGTATATTTTATTTTTGGCTTGCTATTAAGCTTTTAACAATAACTGGTACTGCTGCTTTTTTATTTTTCGGTCTGGTGATTTAGGAAATTATACTAGGTAAATGTGCATTTGAGGACAGATGGAAAGTTTTTTCTTTTCTTATAAATATATATATATATATATATATATATTGATAAGAGAGAGGGAAAAAGAAAAGAGAAGAGGATTTTGAGAAGTAGTCATAATCTTTGCAGAAATTGTGCAATTTTCATTCAAAACTTGTCTTGCTGCTATAAATTTACGAAATAATAATAACAAGGATAAGATGCGATTGTTAATTTCCCAATTAACTAGGAAAATAAAATTGCTATTTTATATCAACTTCTAACAGCAAGGCAAATAGTTTGGGGTAAATTTTTTGTAATTTTTTAATTAATAATTGAAGCATTTTTGTCTTAGTGTTTTATTTATTTATTTATGTAAGTAAACTCACATTAGAGTTTAAATATCACTTTACACATTTTTTTTAATGCACATATATACGAGACCCAAATAAGTTTGAACTTGACTTATACTATATGTGCAAGATTTAGAGTTGTGGGCCACCAAATGATCACCGACATCTTACATATATAATTGTGAAGGGTCAAGTGATGAATCAGCTTAATAGCAGTATAGCACCACTTATGAGAGATTTTTACATAATCTATTTTCTGTATGTGTTAAGAAAGTCTCATCTCCAACTCATGATCTATTTCAGGATCTATTTTTTTGCCACATAAGCAAAAGTATCATAAAAAATTATTACACTTCAAGTAGCATTATCTTTTCCAATCCAAGATTCTACTTTTTATATTATTTTAATGTACATAATATTATTTTAATATATTTAAATTATTCTATTTTGCTTTTTTATATTTATATTTTTATTAATTATTAATTTTCAATTTCTAAAAAAATAAAAAATAATAATTATTGCAAAAAATATTTTGTTAAGCAACTTGCATAAATAATATTTTTAGAAGTTGATATTAATGAAAAATTATAAATTAATTAATAAAATTAATATATATAATTATAAATAGATAATATTATATATAAAATTAATATTAATAACTATATATATAAATATATAAAAATTAAAATTTACTTATAAATTAATATAATTTTTTGAAATTCTTTACATTAGTTTAAATTAATATGGGGAAGTTCAACAGACCCAATCCACTAACAATCGACGGGGTGATCGACTATGCCTAAAACCTCATTGGGCTATTTTTACCAACATCCTGCCCTTGTCGACCAACATGGGTTGATTAGCTCGAGTATGATCAATATGCCCTCAACTTGAGAGGCCTTTGGGCCCAAAGAGTCATCTTGACCAAAGCATGCCGAGGTGACTCACAGCTAAGAAAACATTTTGACTAGAGGAGGTCGATTGGATAAACATAAAGTATTTCCCCGCCACTAGTACTGTCGCATTGAATGCATCGCAATGCCTCCACTGTATAACCATTGTGCCTCTGCATTAAATGCATATAGAAGAAGGCGGAGGCGCTACCTGGAGAAGGTTTTAGGAGGAAGAAGACCTAAAGATTCTCAGACAAGGACAAGGGCCCTCTCTACATAAGCAAGGACATCATGAACATTTTAACCTCTTAGGAAAGACTATAAATACCTCATTGCAACTCTTCAACACGATATGTTCATTATTACTTTAGCTCTCACTCCACCGCTCTGTATTCTAGTTGATTGTATAATGACTTGAGCGTCAGAGTGTTTTAGCGAAGGGCCCCTCGATGAACCTGACGTGTGTTATTGGTTGCAGGACTCAACCCGCTCTCATCTAACCATTCCACCCCAACTTATATTCTGGTCGACTGTATTGGGCGGAGCCCAATCCATTGATAGACAATTTCAACCATAATAAAAAATAAATAAAATAAATAATAATAAAAAAAGAAATAGAAACTTTTACCAATGTTCCATATTTGGAATCAAAATAGCGCTTGAGTTGAAGCAATAAAAATGCTATTTGAAATGCTAATTTGATTCAGTGGCTTATAGTCCAGCAGCATCTAATCTCCTCTATTGTGTGGAGGTCTTGTGTTTGAACCCGAACAGGTTTCTTTGTGCACTTTATGTATGCATCTGATTGTGTGGAATTTGTACTTTCATTTTCTTAATTTGGTTGAATTATATTGATTCGTTGTAAGGATAATTTTTTTGATTTGATTATTGAATTTTACCAACTCGTTGTAAGGATAATTTTAGTCATTTGTAATATTCTCGAAAAAAAGTATACTAATTTGGAAAATCGCACCCCAAATCAACCACCACTTGGAGATGACCTTAGTCTTCAATTGAGACAATTTAATCAAATTATGGCAGCATTTATCCACAGGGTTTAAATCAGAAACCGTCTGCATGGAGCAACAAGGAAACGAAAAGAAAAACAAAATCGAAAAAGGACAAGAAAATGCATCAGTTCAAAATCTTAATTAAATGGAGGTGAATCAGGGTCTGGCACTGGAAACTGAACCGGTGGAAAGAAAGGAAGCGGAGGAAACGGTTGCTCTTCCTGGAACGGCGGTGCCTTTATAAACTGTACTCTTGGCTCCGCGGGATTCTCCGGCGTATGTGGTTCATTAACTATTGGCGGCGGGAAGAAGTCTGGTGTCTGAGGGATTGGAAATGTTGGAGTCTGAACTACAACAGGGTCCGTTGCCGGAAGGTTTGGAAGGGGCGGAGGAAAAAATGTGAACGGAAATTCAGGTGAAAGTGGCAGATTTTCCGGCTGCTCTTCTGGCGGAGTGAATACCGGGAAAAGTGGCGGTGCTGGTAGAACATCATCACCTGGAGGAGGAGAAAGCACGACTGACGAGTCCGGTAGAGGCGGTGGGAAAATCAAGACCGGCAGGGATGGCGGAGAGCCTGTGTCCGTGTCAGGAGGCGTAAACCATGGAAAGGATGGGTCTTTATCTGGCGATGTCGGAGGAGAAAATACTAGAGGTGGAGAGCCTGTTTTTGTGTCAGGCGGCGTTAACCATGGAAACGATGGTTCTTCATCTGCCGGTGGCGGAGAGGAAACCAACGGTGGCGGGAATATTATAGGAAATACTTCAGGTGGCGGAGGGGATGACGGCGAGGGCGGTGGTGGAGACGGGACTAAGGGTGGGGGAGGCGGGGAAGGTGGAGGAGATGATGGCGGTGGTAATGGAGTGGGGGCCGGCGCCGGTGAAGGGACTGTGGGCGGTGGAGAAGACGGAACAACCGGCGGAGGGAAAACTATCATAGGCGGAGAAGGAATTAAAGGTGGTGCGTATACAATTTGTGGGGGCGCAGGGACCACAGGTGGGGGCAAAGGAATAAGCGGCGGCCGCGGCGGAGTGCGGCGGGGTCTTGGTAGGAAAGGGTTTCTAGGAGAGTTGCGCGGGAATGGCCATTGACCACAGTTCCCAAATAGGAATAAGTACAAAGGGTCACAATTTGAAGATGGTCCTCCCGATCTTCTTCCTCCTCCACCACCACGGCGACCGCCGCCGCCGCCTCCTCTTCTTCTTGATGTTCTTCTTTTCTCCTGTTCTACTTTAGCTGTTCTTGATTCAGCCAAAGTTGCAGTAATTACCAGTAATGCAAAAAGAAGCACAAAAACTACATTGGGTTTCATTGCTATTTCATTGATCAGTTGCCTTTTTCAATAATTTGCATGAATCGACAAGCCGAATTTATACGATGGATGAACTGATAAAGATTGGAAAGAAGTAATGATGGGGGTGGTGGGGGATGGGTGGGGGGTTGCATAAATGCAATTTGCAGAGAGATAAGCATAGTGGAGAAAACAGCTAAAAGGGTTTGAAGAGAGAGCATTTGTGATTTCTGCAGGAGCAGTTGAACTTGAAGGAGGGGATGATGCCTATTGGGGAGAAGAGTGGGCAGCAATTGAATTCAAGAAGAGCTCACCTGCCCAACAATTTTGAATCTTCTATTTTAATTAATATTTTATTTTCTATATATATATATATACTATTTTAAATTTTAAATTTTGATTTTGATTGATATTTTATTTTCTTTTTACCACTTTACAAATACATATCAAGGAATGAAAAAAAAATGATAAACGAGTTATAAAATTATTTAAGTAATATATTAGTTGATTTTAATGAATTAGATATCCAATAAATATATTTTACCAACGTGTCCTTGATGAGACACTCACCAGCCACAAGGTTTATATCAAAAATTGATTTTCCACCTCTACTTAGAGGGTGCATGGGTAAACTTATAAACTCCCCAAAACATCTTATAAGATGTTTGAGAGCTTATAAGATGTTAAAAAGTGTTTGATAATTTTTTTTTAAAAATAGCTTATAATTAGCTCTTAAAATAAGATGTTGTGAGCTTATAAACTCCTTTTAAAAAATTAAGAAGTGTCTAACTTATTTTAAAAATCTTAACAAACTAGCTTAATTTTCATCATATTAATTACAAAAATATCATTACGCTCCAACATATTATTTTATCTAAATACTTTAAAAACTTATTTTTTTTAAAAAAATCTAACATCTTATAAACTCCAAAAATATTTTATAAAATGTAGGAACTTCTTTTAAATAAGATTAGCCAAACACTCTCTTAGTAATTGGTAACTGGGCTTAAAATACAAAAAATTTCGCCTCTTAAATGGGATGTTTCATCATTCCATAATAACATCTCCTATGGGCCGAAAATTTAATAAATGGTTTCCATGTATTCAAGTATGTGGGTTTGGGTTTTAGTTGAATAAAAGTACATTCGATTTCAATCCGATATCTTAAAATAAATAAATCTTAAGTTTATTAAATAATTCATGAAAAAACACTTGATTATAAATAGAATATTAGTCGTAATAAATAGCTAAAAATATATGAATACACGCCCAAGTCCCAACATGATCGAACATCTAAGGTTATGTTTGGTTGTGAATTAGGCCATTCTCCTAAAATATTTTGGGAGAATGAATTTTGGATAGTGGAATTGGAGAATGTGATAGTTGTTTGTTTGTGTTTTGGAAGAATGAATTGGGAAAAAATAGTTTGTTTGTTTGTATTTTGGAGGGGGACAAGATGTCACATCAATGAATTTTTTGTTGGGTTTGAGAGTGAAATGAATATTTTAAATTATTTATATATGTGTATATATAAATTGTATGAGTAGTAGTATATGTATATATTTGTAATGATGAAAGAATGGTTGGTGCCTTGGGGAATGGTGTGGAGTTGGAGATAGTAGAAATTTTTTTGGAATAAATTTTGTATTTTTGTAGTAGGATTGGGGAATGTATAGTGTTTGTTTGTTTAAATTTTGAGAGTTTAAAAATGTATTGGGGTTCACAACCAAATAAAATCTAAATATTTTATAAAAAATGATTCAAAATTCCTCACCCCGCCTAGTTCTATGTGCCATTTCATGATACTTATCCTACAAACCTTAAATGCAGCACTCAGCGGTAAGGTTGGCAACTACTACAGCACTACTTTGGGTCAAGCCCTCTTTGGCAATGCTGTTGGCAAGTGGGAATTTACTATTACAGACTATAAATGAGGTTTGTCTAAGAGATTGCATTTATTTCAACATAACACAAAATATTTCTATATTTCTAGTGTTCCTTTCATCTTGATCCGTACAAACCCTTTACTCCCTTTTTTAACTATTTTGTTTGGCAATATTAAGTTAGAGGGTGTTTTGGTGAACTTATAAGTTCCACAAAACATCTTATAAGTTAATAAAAAGTGTTTTGTAATTTTTTTAAAAAAAGAGCTTATAAAATCATAAAATAAAATGTCGTGAGCTTATAAACTCTTTTAGGAAAAGTGAGGAGACCCTAACTTTTTTTAAAATTTTTAACAAGCTCTTTTATTTTGAATCATTTTAATTATAAAATTGTCATTATTAACATCTTATAAGCTCCAAAATCTTATTTTATCTAAATATTTCAACAACTTATTTTAAAATAAGATCTAACATCTCATAAACAAAAACATCTTATAAGATATATGAACTTATATAAAATTTTAAATAAATATAGCCAAACACCTTCTTAATTCTGAGTAAATGTTTAGCTTATTTGTGGGCTGAACTCTGCTCATCAACCCCTAAAATGTCAACCAAATCCATTAAATAGTGGTTCCCTTTTTCAATTGCTGTCTGAAGGTATAGAGCTTGAATCCATCTAGTATATTATGGTAGAGCCTCTGACTTTTGAAGGAGTTAAGAGTTTTGAAAAATAAAAATAATTTATGAATTATTTTCTACCTTACCTGTTCAAGTATCATTTTATAAAAATAAAATTTCTCATCACGAGGATTAGTGGGATGATATCTCGAATATTTGCCTTCAATATTAGTTAGGGGTGTAAATGAGTCAAACTCAATAAAATTTGTATGTCCAAACTCGGCTCAATAAAATAGTTAGTTATTAATATATAATAATTATTTAATATTATGTATAAATTATTTAAAAATAAAAAATAAATTATTAATATAAGTAGTTATTTAATTAATATATAGAAAACATTTAAAAAATAAGTAAAATATTAATATATAATAATCATTTAATTAATATATAAAAAATATTTAAAAATAGAAAAAAGCTCAAGAGCCTTTTGAACAACTAAATTAGGGCTCGAGCTTGACTCATTATAAGGCTCGATTTTTAGAAGCTCAATTCAAGCTCTAAAAAGTTCGAGCTTGAGACGAACTATAATCGAACTGATTCATAAGGTTCATGGGACAGCTCAACTCATATTTCATCCCTAATATTAGTAATAAATTTGAATATCATCGATAACAATTATTCCAAATTGAGCATGACAATGATATAGAGGTATTTGCACAAGGCAATACATTAAGAATGCAGATTAGATTCTTACATTATTCTTCATATTATAGTATTACTTCTGATAATTTTATGTGAATCTAAATACCAATGCACACCTACAAGTTACAATTTCGGCTGAAGCAGGCCAGGATTGGACTAAATGCATCTCGGCTTGAGTTTAGTTAACAAAATAACGGATTAAAATCTTTGGCCCAAATTTGATCCATTATCTTTTCCAATAATGGCGCCATATTTTGGTCCAATTGCATTAATTTTGGGCTGCTAAAATTGTATGGAAACTCCAAATTTGTTCTCATACAATTGAAAATTTGATATTCCAGGCTGTAGAAATGCACTTATGGGATTCTGATGAAGATTCGATACGAATGTACCATTTTTTTTTTTAATTTCATTTCTTTGGACTTCAAAGAATTAGTTGAGATTTCCTGTTCAAATTTTTTGTTCCTAACTTTCTATGAGAATATATTGTTATATAACCATTCTAAACGTTAGGAAAAATAAGGAATGAAGACATGAGAGCTCATATTGGTGACATTATTGTTATTGTAATTAAAGAAGCAATACCAACTATGCCCCTAAAAAAATCAAAATAGTCAGAGCTGTAATTATTCATACCTATAAAGAATTTAAATGTGATCACGATAATACGTACGATATGATGACAATACTGTAGTTGTGATTAATTAAGAAGAAAATCTAAAAGGAACTCGTATTTTTAGTGCAATCCCTTGAAATTGAGACAATTAAATTTTACTAAAATAGTATCATTAGCTCCCGAGGGATCATTCTCCTAAAAAAATGAGAAAATAAATTTTCACTATTATGCCTTAATTTATTGCATTTATTTTTAATTGATAAAGTTAACTACTTTTTGATCGAGCCTCTTACATAGGGTGGGCGGGCCCTATATGTCTTCTTCTACACAGCTATTGGTGGTTTGGATTAATTGAAATTGGACCCAGAAACGAGTTTTTCATGTGGAAAACTAGCAGTTGCTATCAATTAGCTAATTAGGTAGATCCTGATGGGTTCAGATTATAATAATTCCATGGGTAAAAATATTCTTATTATTTTTTTTTAGAGAACATTACAAATGATAAATTATTATTCTTCCAATAAATTAATATTTTTTTTATTTTTAAATTAAATAAATCAAAAGATAAACTACACACTATACACATAAGATGCACAGTGCGCCCATTTCAGGTCAAACACAAGACCTCCCACATAATAGGGAATACGGATGACACTTGGTATTTTAGTTTATGTATTTAGAAACCAAGAAAGATACCATATATGGTATTTTAGTTAATTTCTTGAGGTCTAAAGGTTATTTCTAAAATATTTTGGTTCAAATTTCATTTATTTTATGATGAATGCCAGAATATATTTCAATTATTATACCAACATTTTAAATTCATAGTCAGTAAATAATCATATCATTTATGATTAAAGTAACAATTTAAACAAAAATTACTCTACAAATAGGCCAATATGCACTTAAGTGGGATTAATAGTAGTTGTTTAGTTGATTATTGATTACCAGTAATTGTTAAAGATTCACGATATTGATTGTTATATGAGGTGGTGATGATTTGACATTTTGGATGTAAATAAAGATGAATGTAATCAATTTAATAAAAAAAAAAATGTTGTTTTATTCAATAAAAAAAATCAAGTTATGTATTTCAAATGACTTAAATATAATGCGGATTTTTAAAATTAATAATAAGAACTGAGAAAAGGCTAAAAATGGTAGCTTAATAATTTAAAATCTAAAGTAAATTAAACTCCTAAATCATTCTATTCAAACTACTCCTGGCTAAGAAACTGTTTGCTTTTCTATTTTTTTTTTTTTTTGGGGGGGGGGGGGGTGGTGTTGTTGTTAAACATTTATTTTTTTCATTTTATTTTTTGATAGTATAAAAAGATTATAAAAAATAATTTTTTTTGGGGTAGGGTGGGGGGGGGGGGGGGTTTAAGCATTTTTTTTTGGGTACAAAAAATTTGTTATTTGTAATGTTCCCTCTTTAAAAAGAAAAGCATTTATTTTTTTATCCGTTCTATCTTTTTTTTTTCTTTTCAAAAAATGACTATTAATTCAATTGCAATTTATACAATAAGATTGCAAAAATTGGGAAATCAAGTCTACTAAAGCTTTCGTCGAGTGGTCTTTGACCCAACAATGTAAATCTTATGCATATATAATAATAATAATAATAATAATAATAATAATAATAATAATAATAATAATAATAAAAGCCTATTAAAATTTTATTTCAATCCTTGTCCTCCTCTTAGATCCTTGAAAATGTGATCATCTTTTGATGCAATGTTTGTCTTGCTATTCATAAGTCAAGGCTCTTCTCGTCTTATTCATTTGCCCAGCCCTCATCCACAGGTGAAAAAAAATAAAAAATACAATAATAAGCAAATTACAGAAAACAATGGTACTGTTTGGACATGAATTATGTGTTTTGGGAGAATGAGTTTTTGGAATGGGGTTGGGGAATGTGAAATTTCTGTTGAGGAATCTGATGTATATTTGTTTATGTTTTGGGAATAGTATGAAAATTATTTTGAAAAAATTTGATATGTTTGTTTATGTTTTGAAATGAGATAAATTCTACTATAACAGTCAAATTAATGCATTTTTGTTGAGTTTTAGGGGTGAAAATAAAATTAAATTATTTTTTTATTGTTAAAATAATAATAAAATATGTATGATGTATATAAATAATATATGTATGTATATATTAAAAAATAGGGAAGTTTTAGAAATAATGAAAGATAGAAGATGATATTTTAAAAATTTTAATTTCGCATTTTTTAGGAATAACTTTTGTATGTTTGGCTACATTTTGGGAAAAAGTTTTCCCAAAATGTAACCAAACATAGCCAATGAAAATTAATCGATTAAGGAATACTCATATTTCACATTTTAAGGTTACGTCCTATGCTCATCATATAGGATAATTATAGGTCAATTTAGATAACCTTCAGCACTTTTACCCAGAAAAGAGTAGATGGCATCATCTGTTCGAAAATTGACTTTTAGCCAGACAAGAGTGAACGTCGTTAGTGCCATAATTAACACCATTGCTTTGACACATTCGATGCTCATTTTATCTTTTACATTCGGCTGTATTAATTGTATAGATGTCTATTCGAAATTTGTTATATTTGAAAATTTCAAAATAATACGAGAAAAACAAAAATTAGGAAATAAATAGTGGGTGCCACTATATGTTATTAATTATAAATTACATGATACAAAATTTTAATTTAATACAATAATAATTTTTTACTAATATAATACTGGTAGGATTATATATAAATTATTATTGCTGACTATTAATGATGTACTTAAAAATATATTATTAGTGATACAATAAAGTTATATATGCCACTCAAGATATATTATTTGTGACATTAATGTTCATATCTTTACTTATTTTTTCGTTATTAATATTATATTTTTATAATAAAAATATTTTTTGAAAAAACTATCATCTGAAATAAATAAAAAAATAACGTAAAATATTCTGCTTTTGGTTATTATTTTGAAAAATAATAATGTAAAATACACAAAACATACAAATTTTCAAATCTCTAATCCCTCAAAAAATTCAAACTACCCACTTATATATATATATATATATATTCAAATAAAAATATAATAATATGATAAAATAAAATAAAACATCATACTGTATATATATATAAAAATCTAATAATTATATGTCGAATAGTTTATAAATTAAATAAAGTTGGATAGTTAGCATTATATCTCACTTTCTCGTATTCTGTACTTGCTGTCTCTGTCCAAGAAAGCACAATGTGTGGTCAACTTTTGCCATCATTGACAACCAATCTTAGGAAGAGCAAGAAATAAATTAATAATGATGATCCCACAAATACACACATTTAATTTTTATTTTAAAAAAATAATTTGTTTGGCCAAAAAAGAAGAGACGCCTCTTTCAATTATATATTCTACAGCTAATCTCTGCACTTGTCTTATTGAGTGCTTGAGGGAACACATGAATCCTGCCTTACACACACACTTTACAAGAGATTACAAAGATCTCTCTTTTGCCCTTTTTCCTATTTTTATTATTATTTTTTCTTTTTTTGAATTAATTTATAACTTCACCTCCTTTTCCAGTAAATTTTGGTGCTTTTGAAGTAGTGTACTGATATATAATATTGACTATGGGAGTTGTTGGTAATGTTTCCTCGAAATAATTTTATTTTGGAAAAATATAATTAAACATACATTCATTCTTCCTTCAAAACACTACAAAAGAATATTTTCAAAATACCCTATGATATTTTTCATTATCTCCGGAACTTTTCCATTTTTTAATATATACATACATATATATATATATATTATCATATATATTTTATTATTATTTTAACAATAAAAAAATAACTCAATTTCACTTTCACTCCAAAAACCCAACAAAAAAATATTGATTTGACTGCTACAGTAAAAAAAAATAAAACATAAACAAACATATTAAAATTCTCCAAAATCAATTTTTAATTATTCCCCAAAACATAACCAAAAATCCATTACATTCCCAATACAACATTTACATTCTTCAATATCACTTTCAACATTCATTATCCCAAAATACATAATAAAATCACACAAAAAACATAACCAAACATTACCTATATTTTTTTACTAGGTTTCTCAGTCATGCGGATGAGCATGCAATAACTTTTATGTTCTGTCCTTACCTGCATAGTACATTTTTAATGAACTTTTGCACATTGCTTATGTATGTGTTTGCCTTTTTCTTTTCTTTCATTGTGCTTTTTGCTTTTCCTTATTTTACACGACGGCTCAATAATTTAAAAAGCATCTAAACTTTGTTATTACATTAAAAATTGTACGCGTTTGCACAAATACTTTTATATTTTAGCCATGTCAATATGCATATGTGCCCACATAAAATATTGTAAAATTTGATGTCTTGAATCTTAAAATTTATTCAAATGATTGATTGAAATGAAGTATATGAGTATCTATCTATAAGATTTTTTTTAAATTTAATTTACATACTGTTTAATAAATATCGATATATAGAAGTGTTTCATTTGGTTTATTTTTGATAAATTTTTAATAATAATTTAGATCAAAACAGTAAGTCGATAATATCAAATTTATCTCATATGAATTTTAAAATAATTTATAAATTATTTTTCTTTCCTTAATCAATTTCTTCTATCACAACAAAACTCGGACTATTTAAACGAGATAGTACCTCGTAAAAATGAGCTGTTTATATTTGACTAGATATATAAACATCATCACGTGTATGTATAGTTGATATAATTTTCTTAAAATATAAAAATAACAACAAATATTTTATTTTAGATGATTAATCTCAATAAATGAATAATTCTTATTGTCGATATATAATCTAGATTCCCATATCTCTTAAAAATATAATATTGCAATTTAATATATATATATATATATATAACTTGACCATTTTAAATTCCAAACAAAATATTTTCCGTGATAACTAAGCATTAAAATATCAAGTTGGAAAAAATAAAAAAAATAAAAATTGAGCTACCGCGATTTTGTACCATTTTCAGTATAAAATATTTGGACAAAATTAAACAAAGTGATATATTGCTCTAAAAAGTAGTGCAATTGACTTCAAAAAAAAAAAATTAAAAAAAATTATTTAAATTTACAATAAAGTTGAATATAATATGTATTCCAGGCCCATCACTAGCAAGACCATAGCATAAAACAATTAGCAAGATCTGAGTCTACCCACTCTTTCCTATCTGAAGTTGGTACAAATGTTTTTGTCGTCTACTCCAAAACCCAGTTGGCCAACAATGCATGCATATTAATCAATCAATCAAATAGAGTTATGGTCAAATTCAATAATGAGACAATTTTGTCCCATATTATTGACCAAATTATGTGGAACCCTCTAAATAATTAGTATAGTCTTAGGACAACTTTGTATTTTATTTCATTTTGTTGGTTTGTGACCATTTTCTTGACTTCCACACATGCATTTAGGGGTTGCCCTTTTTTGGTGGGGTGTGAGTGAACATTTTGAATGTGGTGGTTGGTTGATTAATTTATATATATATATATATATATATATATAAATAAATAAATCCAAAGAAATAATGTGAGTTTGATTTACTAACCAATCGTTGGGATTATTAATCAGTACACAATTTAATTAATTATCAAAAAATTATAATTTCATAGTGATGATGCTTGAATTTATCGTTAGATGTGAAAGGTTTAGTTGTGCAATACATTTTTCTATTAACACACGAGATGAGAGATTTTGTCTTCATACAAGTCACAAGATATTTTAATAGTGAAAAAAGGTAGAGCAAGTTATATACCGCGTGCATCAAGACTTTTGACTTTTTGAATATAGAACAAAACTTGGTATTATGCAATACTGCTATTAAATTTTTTGTTAGCAAATTGATAATATTTTATCTAATGGTTTTAAAACAATTTATAAGAAAAAAAGTCGCTCACCAATATGTGTTGATGAGATAATACTTTATTCAAACTAGAATGAAATTTAGTATCATCACATAATATTAGAAAACTTGCCATTTTTTATATATTTTTTGACTCCTCTTTTTTTGTCATTTTCAAAATTAACACTTATAAATTGCTTTTAGATAAAATATTTATATATATATATATATATAATTATCCAGTGGCATGTAGCCAAGTGGCATCAGTGCCCTTATCATGTGGGAGTCTTATATTGGAAACTGAATGGATTCCTTTGTGCACCTTATATATACATCTGGTTATGGTGTTTATACTTTTATTTAATTGATTTGATAATTAAATTTTATTGACTTATTGCACGGATAATTTTTTTAATTTGATAATTGAATTCTATTGACTATTTATAATGTTCTCTTAAAAAAAATAAAAAAAATTATAATTGTCATGCTCATGTGATTGTACTGTATAAACTATCTGTTCATGAGAGAATTATTATTATTATTATTATTAAAAAAAAAAAAATCAAGCGTTCATGAGAGAAATTTAAATGCCGTGGAACGGTGGAAGTGGCAACTTCAACAGTTCAACTACTTCTGACATTAAAAATAGCCAGCAAAATCAAGTTCAACTGGAAAGTACGTCAGCCACATGGCCAATAAGTTGCCTTGTGAAAAATCATATTTGCTCTGGACGATATAATATTTAGTTGGGGACCTTGGGGTTGTTATTTGTCTCATTTAATTTTTAAAGGCCGCCTTTGGTATATGATATTAATTGTCATATTTTGACACGCTAAGATAAGGAATTATTTGAATGAATTAACATACATATTTTAAATAAGAGATTGTGGTTCAAATTATAAAAGCCGCAATCTTACATTTTTGTTGATTTGACCGATTGTAAAAGACTATTTTAATAAATTTCGTTTTTACCTTCAAAATGAGGGGCAAGGCAATAATTTGGTGAGTAATAAGAGGGACACATCCGTCCACTTATATTTTAATTGACTTGGCAAAATTTTAATCTCTAACCCAATCATACGATGACAATTGGCGTTAATAACATAAATAGTGCGGGCTCAAATCCAATATCAACTCGGACCGTCACTGTAATCTCCTTTGTAAAACAAGTTATTAGCAAAATTTGGAAGGGCTAATCATCATAATCTCTTATATCAAATACTTCCAGATACTAAATCAAATAATTAGTTAATCTATTTATAAAATATATTAATGCCATTAAAAGCACAATGGTTATAATTTAAGAATTTTATCATACCAAGATAGATAATATCAAGGCTTTAAGGTAACTGAAAATGATCTTACATTTCACTTATTGAGATGTCTTTTCACAAGAATAAAATTTTCTCAATATATGTTGGTAGAATAATACTTTGCAGAATTGGCTCTCCATGTCCGATAACATATTTTAGTATCATAAAACTTTATTCTTTAAAACAACATAATAAAATAATCAAAACATTGATTTTATTGCAATATTTTTGGACTTTTAAATGTAAAATAAATAGGGTAAATACTTGGAAAATTACAATCCAATTAATGGGAGTTGATAGTGACTTACCATGTGCATGCTTGCCAAGCTAGACTTTGTTTGAGCTTGTTAGTTCTTGTAATGTGGCTGAGTAGTTTCAACAACTTGCCTTCATGTATTTGTTGTACGAGCAACCTACCTTATAATTGACAAATTCATGGTACAAATTACTTTTCTTGTAGATTGCTTGTATCTGAAGTACAATGACATATCTTGGATTGGTAAAAATTGTTTGAATCAATTATTGGGATTGGCATGTATATATTCAAATTTGAAGCATTCTAAAGAGCTAACGCACTTTAAAAATTTTGCCCTCTTTTAATGTTTGATTTGGTTTTAGGTTTTTCGAGCGTAAAATTTTAGGTAGCAAAAAATAAACAATGAAATGTGACATTATTTGGTTTTACTTTAGGGAGATAAATTTTATCGTAAATATATCTTCATGTAAATTTTTGTTTGGATAATAGTGTCACATCAAAATTTTATATTACTATATGTTATTTTATAATGAAATACTTGGCGGGGGTTTTTGCCGTTAGGTACCATCGTACATACCTAGCCGCCATTTAAATTTTGGTACGAGATGTTGACAAGACAGGTAGGGAGGGTTTGACTATTTTAGCCTCGTGATGCTGTGCAATCGTAATATGAAGATACGCTTGCAGCATGGAAATCGCTACTATGAGTGGCCATTCAACAATATGTCTCTACTATGAAAAGCCACTCGAATGAAAAAAAATATTTTTGAATGAACAACAAGCTAGTGTTTTCGTCAAAATAAGAGGTGGTTGTACTGTGTACTATAGCATTGAAAAAAATTAGAAATATGTAAAATTTATTTTATTGAAATTTTGGTCCAATCATTTAGAACACAAAAATCAATAATTTGAGTAGCAAGTAAAATGAAAAGAAAATATTTGTTGGAGATTAATATAGATTTTTCTTTTTACCATAGCATAAAAAACAAAGGAATCGCTACTCATGAAATGTAGAAACTATTTATGAATTGAGAGCAATATAAATTATTCTCTAACTGTGGTAGAAATTTTATTTCAATTAAATTGTAATATTCATAAAAAAATTGCTACTATTATAATCGATTATTGTGTAAAGAATTATTTTTAATTCAAGAGCAATGTAGATTTTTTTGTTTAAAATTGTTTCAATAAAGTCATTTTATCAATCCTATAGAAAAAAATGTTGTTTTTCCATTTAGCGACTTAAGCGATGTAATTATGTAACCCGAACCTATGTTTTCCAGAAATAAATTAGGCATAAATATTGTTTATGTTATCACTAAACAATTCATTTATTGAATAACATATTACATTAATTAAACTTACTTATTAATTAAATAATGTATTAGTTATATTTAATATTTAATGTATTAATATAATATTATATTTATTCATTTAGTAAATAACTTAAAATGTTTTGATTTGATATAATAAATAAATTAATCTTCTTCAACAATTATTGCTGATTAAACATTAATTTTAGATTATAATAAAAATTTGATTATAGGGTGACATTTATTAAATAATCTACTAAGTTTAATAAATTAATATTGATATGTTTAAATAATTGTTGAGATAATTAGTTAAATTTAAGTAATATTATTTGATTATTTCTAAATAATTTATTTGTTAAATATTGCATTAATTAAATAATGAGTTACAATAATTAATAAGGTTATTAAATTAATTTCTTTAAATACCTTGCTAGTTATATATTAACTATGTTTCATATTTTATGTATAATTAACTATTATGTTTATTTTTTTAATAAATAATTTAAGATGATGAAATTTCATATAGTATAATGTTATTTATTTTTTTAATTTGATGAATCATTATTAGGTCTTATATATAAATTATTAAAAAGTTATTTTATTAATATATATTTTATTCCTAATAATACATCATCAATAATTAATATTTATTAATATATATTTTATTCCAAATACATCATTTACTAATGTTAAGAAAATAAAAATATATATTTCATAATGAATAATTAATTAAATTAATTACGCTCGTGTTTCAATCATTACAAATACATGTATATACACACACACATCGTGCAATTATAAATATACATACGTATAATACATAAAAAAAAATCACTTTCAAACTGCAAATCTAACAAATAAGCAACTGATTTGATATTTACAGTAAAATTTGCTTCCTTCCAAAATAAAAAGAAATCAACAACTCATTCTCAAATCATTTTTCATATTTCCCCGAAACAAAAGGAAACACTTACACATTCTCCAAATTGTCTCCCCAAAAGTCATTCCCCAAAATTTTTAATAGAAATTGGCCAAAACATTGAAGAGCAGGCCCTTACAATTATTTGGGGAATTAATAAGGATTAATTCTAATTTCATTTGATTAAAATCCCTTTTTAATTGTGGTGGTTTTTCTTGATAAAATTTATTAATGTAGTAAATAGAGTTAATAATTGACTTCAAAAAATAACATCAAAATAGTTGCCAAATGGAATTAGACTAAATAATTGACTTCCTAAAACAATATCATAGTAGTCGCCAAATGGAATGGCGATTACTTTTTGTCATCATTTTTCTCCCTTAAAAAATGATGGATTTTTTTAGGACAAACTTTTGTCAACGACATCACATGTCTATCAAAAAATCGCTATATGGAAATGCAATTACTTTTGGCCATCCGTTTTTTTATGGAGGGACAAAAATATTTTCACAAAATCTGATATGTCATACCTATTAAACAGTGGCGATTTATCTCCAACCATCTAACAGTTCTGCACCGTTAGGTAGGTACGATGCCTACCCCATTGTGGAAAGCCCGTTGTTAGTTCTTGTAATTTGGCTGAGTAGTTTCAACAAACTTGCCTTCATGTATTTGTTGTACAAGCAACCCACCTTATACTTGACAAATTCACGGTACAAATTGCTTTTCTTGTCAATTGCTAGTATTATCTGAAGTACAATGACATATCTTGGATTAGTAAAATTTGTTTGAATCAATTATTGGGATTGGCTTGTATTTATTCAAATTGAAGCATTCTAATGAGCTAAAACATTTTAAAATTTATGCCCTCTTTTAATTTGTGATTTGGCTTTGTTTTGGGTTTTCCCAGCGAAAAATTTTAGGTAGCAAAAAATTAAAAATGAAATGAGACATTGTTTGGTTTTACGTCAAAGAGATAAATTTTATTGTAAATATATTTTCATGTAAGTTTTTATTTGGATAATAGTGTCACATCAATATTTTATATTACTATATGTTATTTTATAATGAAATATTAATAAAAAAATAGATATTTATATTAAAATAATGATACAATCATATGGATATAAATTTTATTGATGTGATGATTTTAAATTATTAGATTCTTTAATGATATTTTGGAGAAAATATATTTTGAGTGAATATATTATTTTATTTTAAGAGAATAAAAAATGAAAAAGAAAATCAAACCAAACATTGCCTTAGGTTTTTACCATCGACAAAATAAATTTATTTAGACTTGAAAAAATATTCAAAAAGGTCAGGCATAAATAACATGACCATGATAATTATACTTCTTATTAGTAGGTTTTTCATGAGCTCGATCCAATGGTAGTTCTTTTTCTCCCAAAGAGGAAACGATAGAGTGGATATCAATTATTATATTGAAATATCGAATTTATTGAAGTACGTACCATTAATAATATTATTTATAATATGAAAATATCAAATATTAATTAAAAAACTATTATATGAATTGACTAATATTTATATTAGTAGGCCCCAACTCGATACTTTTTAATCACGAAATCAAAACAAAAAAATAAAATTTACACCAGAAAGACTAAAAGGGTGTTTGGCTAAATTTAGTTAAAAGATCTTATAAGCTCCTACATTTCATAGAATATTTTTAAAACTTATAAGGTGTTAGATCTTTTCTATAAAATAAGTTCTTAAAGTGTTTAGATAAAATAAGATCTTTAAACTTATAAGATGTTAGTAATGCCAATTTTGTAATTAATATGATCAAAATTAAGTTAACTCGTTAAGATCTTCAAAATTAAGAACTCCATACCTTTTTAAAAAGAGCTTATAAGCTCTCAATATCTTGTTTTAAAAGCTTATAAGCTCTTTTTAAAAAAAAAAATTACTAAACACTTTTTGTCATCTTATAAATTCTCAAACATCTTATAAGATATTTGATAAACTTATAAACTCACCCAAACACCCTCTGAGTTGAAGGCTCTATCGCTAACTTTCAAGATGGTATTTACTATTTAGTTAGTTTGACACACAACTTCCCATTAGAATGTCACTTGGTTCAAATTTTGCTTGTAGTAGTGGTTTATGAATTGATCACTTTATAATCACTTTTATGAAGAAGGAATTCTAATTTAATTTATATTATGCCAATAAATTACTATAATGATCAGGGGTCACCCTCTCCCTACTTTGATTCATTCAAAATATATATATTAAAAATTTAAAAGAACTCCATTGCTAGACCATTAAAACTAAAGTAATTCTTTTTATGTTAAAAGAAAAATCCCTCATGCAAGCACTAAGTTTCAAAAAAAAAAAAAAAAAATGAATGCGAAAAACAATGCAAGCTCTCTAGGCCAAGCATGCCCATTTCCCAGGGCAAAATTATTACAACATTAAATGAGCAAAAATTCATGGATAAGTGGTTATGGATTGTGGTATGTTCAAAGTCTTTAAATGCTGTCGGTGCAATTAATTGTGATAATGTGATCCACACAATTCCCACACCCGACTATCAATGCTTCCCATCCCATTAATAATAATAATAATAATATGATTAGTTAATGAGTGACACTAAGGCCCCGTTTGTTTTTTTTTTAATTTTCATCATTTCTAAAATTTAAAAAATTAGTTAGTGGAAATGAGTTGAAAATAAATTTGTATTTGGATGAATTATTGGAAAAGTAATGATTATGTTGGTTTTAATATATTGTAGGTGGAGAGAGATAAAAATAATGGAATAAAGAGATGAGATATATAGGTTATTGAAAACTGTATTTTGAAAATAAAAATAAAAATAATATTAAGTGAAAAATATATAAAAAAATAATGTGTTTTATTTTTAAAATAGTATAAAATGAAAAAAGGGGCTATGGAAATGGAACCAAACGGGACCTTTGACAATGAAACTAAATAAAAGGGGATGGGAAGCATGATAAAAGGTACATATAAAGCAAATGATTGCACTTTACATTCTTTGGTGGAAAAGAAGAAATAAAAAAGCCACTTTTATGCCACTTAAAAGGAAGTAGATAATGAAGTATCAATTCTCATTTATTATATATATATATATATTTATATATATTTGGGCACTTATTTCTCTTACATAAATGTAAGTCACACAGTGTCTTATGTTATACTTAAATATCCCAATATCCCATACAAGTTAATACTTAAATTTAACAATAAATATAGAATACTAATAAAGAATAATATATAAATGGCACTAAATAAATAAATAAACTATGTGCGGAGAAATTATTTTCCAGCAAACTACCATTATATTTGGTATAATGATTTTGGTGAGAAAAGAAAAAGATTGTTATGGAAAAATAATTTTAATTATTTGATCTGTAAGAAAACTACCCAAAAAGTATTGAGAATTTTTTTTTTTTTTTTTATAAAATTTTGAAAAAAATGAAGAAAAAGCTTATCTAGCCCTCACTCCTTACAACCTGTTTGTTTTTATTTTCTAAGCTCATGAAAATAAAAATAGAGAGCCATCAACTTCTCCCCCATTTCCACATATATTTTCATTATCAAAATATTTTTTCAGACAAACTCTTACATCCTCTCTCCATTTTCACTTTTTATTTTCTCTTACTCATATTTGCACGACTTTTAATATGAAAATACTATATTTTCAAATATATTTCATTTTCAATTTTATATAATCATTATGTTTTAAAAAATAAATCCAAACAATAATTTATTTTTAAAAATATATTTATAACTAATTTTTCACTATTTTTTTTCACTAAAAAATAAAATACCTCTACAAAACAAATTCAAAGGATCTCTAATAACACAGACACAGACACAGACACAGACACAAACACAAACACAGACAGTCACAGTCATCATGTCAGTGTCCCTATTTCTTTCCCTGCTGTTTTCTTTGCAACCATCAAACTTAAAATTTTATATTTCTTTAATTTTATTCTTTTCTATATTTTTTTTTTGTCAAAATTTTATACCCAAACAAAGCGTAATTGTCATGAACAAAAAAAAAAAAAAAAGAAGGCAAAAACTGAATTGAATTAAGAGAGCCAGAAACAGTAAAATTAAAGGAAAAAAACATTGTGATATCATAAATAAATAAAAAATAATATATTTACTTGAAAAAAAAATCCGAATATGAACAATTGAAAAGAATCTATTAGACGATTACATGGTAGGTAGAAATTGTATGCATATTAGCTTCCTTCTACAATGAGCATGCATGAACTATATGTTTAAATTCTACATAAAAACAAAACCCGAAAATTTTATAAAATTTTTATTAATAAAAAAGTTATATACAAAAATGATAGATATGATGATTGAGAAATTTAATAAATTTCTACAAATATTATAAAAATAAAAAATCTAAAGAAACCACATCTAATGAATAAAAATTGAAAAGATAGAGCCAAAATGAATTACCCAACCAAAAAAAAAAAGAAAAAAGAAAGAAAGAAAGAAAGAATTGAATATTGTTTGAGTCTATACTCAATTTTTTTTCCTCAATTTCCTCAAAATGAAAACTTATAAAACAGTGTGAAAATAATAAATAAAGAGAAAAAAATTACAATTCCTTGAAAAAGAAAGTATGATAAAAATGACTATAAAGAATTATCAAATTAAATAGTTTAACAAAATACATAAGAATAGTATAGACATTATTTTTATCAAGAAAATTGTATGAAATTATAATATATTTTACAAAATTTTGTTTAAAAAAATTAAAAATTAATAAAACCATGTAAAATTTAAATAATTAGAAAGTTATAAGCACACAATATGCACACTATGTAGAAATTTGTTAAATCTCTACAAACATTATAGAATTAAAGGAAGAAAATCAAATTATAATAATAGAACTAAAGAGGACGTAATCTAGAAATTAAAAATGACGATAATCTTATACAAATTATAAAAGATACAGAATGTTTAACAATATATTGAGAGAAGCATAATGATAATTATATATAAACTTATAATTATGAGAAAAAAGTAATAAAGATACTATGAGGAGAAATACATTGTAGATAATATTTTATTTACATTTAATTTTTCTAATCTTTCTTAAATTATATCTAATTTGTAGCAATATGTTGTATATGGACTGAAACATTCACTTTTGTGCAGGTTATGTAATATTTTTATTGTTATTATTTTTTTAATTTATCAGTGTAATCAAATAATCAAAATTATCACATTTTATACATTACAGTTAAATTTGGTCAAAATTACAAAATTACTGAAAGAAATCTCTCTTCCTATGTATTATATTGTAATATTATCAAACTTATATGGTCAAACCTACCCAAAACCCACTTTTGTTGTGTTTGAACATAAAATTTTACCCAAAAAATATTACAAAAATTATTGTTCTCACTCAAAATACTATAATTTTATATTTAATTCTTAGTATATTGTTTTTATTGCTAAAATTCAAGATTTAGATTTAACTTTATATAACATAGAAAAATAATTATACTTCCCATGCCACTCAAATTTTATTCCAATCAAACAAAAAGTCAAATTCCCACCTCATTTTCCTATCTCCATAACAAGTGGGAAAAAAGAAAGAAGAAAAAAAAAGATCAAAATTTTCAGTTAAGCCCATAATCCTTTTTCCTCTCATTTTACCTTAAACCATTGCATAGAACGTGACCTTCTTTACCTTTAATAACTGCCACATGATTGTAGTGCATTTGCCAGTCTTTCTTTTTCTGGATGGCAAAAAAAGGAGCCTCTTTGCTTTTTCCTGAGCAAGCCCTGTTACAGTCTTTTGTCCCCTTCTTACATAAATAAAGCAAAAGATTCAGATTATTTTACAGAAAATCAAGAAAATGGGACGTACAAAAGATGCCAACTTAAAGACACAGTCCCAATTTCAGTTCCACCTTAAAAGAGCATTTCAAATTTGAATTTGCATAAACATCAGACAAGCAAATAGCTTTCTTTCTATCTTCTTTTTGTGCCTGTGTTCTCAGGAAAATTCCTGAGAGAAGAAAGGGAAATGAAGCCTCTGTTTTTGCTGCTTATACCCATTTGGGTTTTTAGTTTTCCTTCGTTTTCTGCTCCACTCAATGTGAAGCCAGACCCTCCTGTTTCCGACCCTGTTCTTCCTACGGAGAAAGATCCATTCTTTAAGAATTCTTCTGATTTGATAGCTCATCCTCCAGGTAATTTTCAGAATTTCTTCCCCGGCATTGCTTTTGTGTTTGAAATGGTGGGTTCTGAGATTTTAAAGTTAATTGTTTTTTTTGAAGTTTTCTTGAATGTTTTGGATGGCCCTGTTTGCTTGCTTCTTGAAACTTTTAGACTGTAGATCGGGATAATCATATGCCCATCTTGAATTATTGCTAAGTGATGAAACCTTGTGTGCTTTATTGTTTTCCCTTTTCATTGGCATTGCTCAGCTTTCCAACAAAGGTCTTTTAACACATAATAGTGGATTATTCTGAAAATGTTTCTTCTTAAACTTTTTGTCTTAGAAAATGTGTTATCTACAGCTAATCTGTGTCCATTTCCCATGAAATCAGAAGTTGCAGCAGTTAAGGTAGTTCACCACCAAGATTTAAACAAGAAAATCCTTGTTGCCCTTGTTGTCTCTTCATCTCTTCTTGGTGGAATTTTGCTGCTGTTATCTTGTTTTTCGATCTACAGACTGAGAAAATTCAAGAAATGCAATGCAAAAAGTGATCAGAATTCAGGTATATTTCCATTTAAAGCTAAGCCCATTTCCCCATTTTTTCCTCCTCTCGTTTTGTGTTTGATCAGGCAACCCTACATTTTCATACTACCCCTTTACAGAAATTTCTTTTAATTTTTTTTAATTATGCTGTGCAGATGCTGCAAAGGGTATTTCATTTGGTCCAATTTTGGATAAGTTCACTAACTTAAAAATTGGTGGCAAGAAGGGTTCAATTGCTGCATTTGAGTATCAGTTGTTAGTGGCTGCTACAAACAATTTTGATGAAGGCAATATTATAGGCGAAGGCGGATTAGGCCGCGTATATAAAGCCCACTTCAACGACAACTTCCACGCAGCCGTTAAAAAGATATATGCTGGTGGGCAGGAAGCTGAAAGAGAATTTGAGGTGGATTGTGATTATTGTTTTGCAATCTTTGGTTAAATCTTTGCATATGTTCATTATTGCTCGTTCGTTGTTTGGGAATTGCAGAATGAAGTCGAGTCTTTGAGTAAAATTCAGCATCAAAATGTAGTTTCTCTTTTGGGATATTGTATACATGGTGAAGCTAGGTTCTTGGTTTATGATATGATGGAGAATGGATCTCTGGAATTCCACTTGCACGGTAAAATTTAGCATTCCATATTCTTTAGATGTAACGTATCAACTCCATATATCTCTAAACACACTTTACTCAATATTTTGAATAATTACCTCAGGGCCTTCCCATGGATCAACATTGACTTGGCATTTGAGGATGAAAATTGCTCTGGATGTTGCAAGGTACTGATTTTGATCATTGATTTGGTAAAATATTTGTATATATATATAGTCATCTGTTTCTCGACATTGATAGACTTCTTTGATCATTGATTAGAGGATTAGAATACTTGCACGAGCGGTGCAACCCTCCTGTGATCCATAGAGATCTTAAATCATCTAATATTCTTCTAGATTCCGACTTCAATGCCAAGGTAATATGATTGGATAAATGATCTCTATGCTAGTGAATTTCGTTCTACGTGAATTTAATGAAAGTTTACGAATTTACTAACAGATTTACCATTGTGGTTCAGCTTTCCGATTTTGGCCTTGCAATTACTGGAGGCAACTTGAACAAGACCAACATCAAGCTTTCGGGAACTTTGGGTTATGTAGCTCCAGAGTACTTGCTAGATGGTAAGGACCACTTCTCCGTCTCCAAAACTGTATGGCATGAATTAGTAACTTGCTCGTGTCCCATCTGTTTTCACCCTTGTGCTGTTTTCTTGTTGCTTCCAAGTTCCCTAAAACACTGTTTCTTTTTATGCGGAAACATTCAGTTATTCTTAAGTCATTCCTATAACTATTGTCTTCTGAAAATAATTGATAGACAAAATGCCACAAAAAGCATATTGCTTTCAGCACATTGTGGCAACATTTTGCTCTAACTGGGAAACGGACACCATTCCTCTACAATATCCATAATTAAGAGTAATGAAATAGAAGAGAGATGGAGCAACAAGTGATGTTTATTTGTGATAGTATATATGTGCATCTATGTTTTCTTGAAACAGAGAAGCTCTTGACAAATTCTTCGACAATCTATCAGGTAAGCTAACCGACAAAAGTGATGTCTATGCATATGGTGTGGTTCTTTTGGAGCTTTTGATGGGAAGAAAGCCTGTGGAAAGAGTAGCCGAAGCTCAGTGCCAATCTATAGTAACCTGGGTAAAATCCTTGTCAAAGTTGGCCTATTTCGTTGTTTGTTTCTATTCCAATTTTGGCCCTAATTAACATATCCTCCTTCAACGAGCAGGCTATGCCTCAACTTACCGACAGATCAAAGCTTCCAAATATCGTCGATCCAGCCATCAGAAACACGATGGATTTGAAGCATTTGTATCAAGTATGTTTCTTACACAACATCAATCATTCTTGAGAACAAGTGTCCTTAGATGACGTTACTAATTTTCGCAATTTTTGGACAGGTGGCTGCTATAGCTGTTCTATGTGTGCAACCAGAGCCGAGCTATAGACCACTGATAACAGACGTCTTGCACTCGTTCATCCCTCTTGTGCCTGTGGATCTTGGAGGATCACTCAAAGTAACTGATTCTACTCTCTCAACATGCGTATAGCTTGCATTTTTTAACTGCTTTTGAGGCCGGGACATTTCTTGATCAACAGAACTAGACGAAAAGCTTGGTTGCCTTAACCTAGGAAACCAGATTAAGGATTTGTGTTGTTAAGAAATTTTGGTTTTTGCTCATACAGCTTGTAAAGATTGTGTATCTTGTCCCTAAGCCTGTCGCGACTACTACTTCATGTATATATATGTAAAACGGTTTTTCTTTTAGAGGCAGCCTCCATGGCAGCCAAAGAATATGCCGATTGAGCTGCCATGAATGCTCAAGATTTGTGACTGTAAATTTGAAAGCTTAGGAAGTGGAACTATGCAATGCGACATCACGTGAAAGATATTAAGTTGTCTCATGCATATATATAGCAATTTACACATAAAAACATTAACTTTCTCTGAGCATTACATATGATATTCCTGGCAATTTTCCAAGGACTGTTAACGTATCTTCTAGTATTAGGATATGGTTGTTTTGGGACAGAAAAATTTTAAACATTGAATTTTATTTTATTTTAATCTGAACCATTCATTTAAAAGTAGCCTATTATTATGGAAAATGGCATTCAACTAAAGCACAAACCTTTTAATGAATTAAATATCCTCAATTTATACCACACAAAATAGATTGATTAAACTATTAACTAAATTATTTTATTTACTTAAATACCTTTAATTTATGTCACATAAAATAGAAAGATTAAATTATTTTTATATTGTTTTATTTACTTAGATTAAAAATTGAATTCATTTCCAATTTCTATAACATTCAGCAAAATATTTTTCATTTTGAGTTTCTTTTTCTTTATTTTTAATTTTTTACTTGTTTGATGAAGGTTAATCAAACAAGCCCAACAAAGAAAACCCACTACAAGTTCAATCACATTTTCTTACATGCTCTTCTGAGTACTTCATCCGACACATCCTCAACAAAACAATCAAAATTCTTCTCCGAGGATCCATCCGTAGTCAATGCATTTTCCAGTGTCTTTCTCACTTTCATGATCTCCTGCCTCAACTCACCAGACCTTTTCCCATTCATCAACCTCCCAATTTTTTCTGCAACTTCTTCCTTTGTAATCGATTCTCCATCGCAGAGATTTATTCCAACTCTCCAATCATCAACCGCCAATTTCCTATTCGTAATTTGGTCCGTAAACATCGGATGACAAATTATTGGAACACCACACCATATACTTTCCAACGTTGAATTCCACCCACAGTGAGTTAAGAATCCTCCCATCGCCGGATTGGACAGCACCTGATTTTGAGCGCACCAAGGGACAATCAGCCCTCTATCCCTCGTGCTATCTTCAAACCCCTGAGGCAAAATATCAATCCCATCGCCATTAGAATCTTCCACGCTTCCAGGCCGAAGAACCCAAATAAAACTCACCCCGCTGAGCAAAAGCCCACCCACGATTTCAAGAATCACATTTTTATCAGTCTTGGCGTAGCTACCAAATGAAATGTATAAAACTGATTTAACAGGCTTGGAGTTGAGCCATTCCGTGGAGTTGGATTCTGGCAACAGGCTCCTGGGAACAGAGTTGCACGAAAAATCCGCCGGAAAAAGTGGGCCAATGGCATAAAATGGCTGCTTTTGCTTTAGAGCTGATATTGTTTCTTCTTCCAGTTCTTGGACCGTGTTGCACAATATGAAGTCTGCGTTTTTCACTGAATCAAACGCCGTGAAGATTGCCTTGTGTAAAAGCTGTAATTCTGAATCCTGGAAATATGACATAAAGTCTTTTGTATTGATCGACGGGATTCCAGGGACGTAATCCACGTTTTCCTGTCGGCGATTGACGGGGACATGGCCATTTTTCCTCAGAAATTCCAAGTGATAATATAGTGAGAATACCAACGCTGGCTCGGTCCAGAAAGAGACATTCACCAAGCCATACTTTTGGGCAATTCTTTCTGGCCAAAGACAGAAAGTATCAGCAATCAAGAAGTAATTAGAAGCTAAACGGGACTCGATTGTTTTGCCCACAAGCTTATCTACTTTGTCTGGAAAGACGTGCATAAAAGACTCCAAATATTGGTCGAAATTAGCGGCCCGGTTGAACTCAACGGGGAAGCCATCGCTGATTGTGGTGTAATGGATGTCGAGGCCGCCGCCGGAAGTTCGAGCTTTGGCGAAGATGTCGGTTTCTGTGGTGTTGTGGTGAGATTTGGAGATGTATGAATTCAAGGTGGGCGAAGGTGATGGAGAAGCCCTTTGAAGCAAGCTTTAGGGCGAGATTTAGGTAAGGGATTATGTGGCCTTGGAGATGAAAACATATCATTATGGCGTGTGGCTTCTCATCATTTATGGTGTTTGCCATTTCAGTTTTTGCGGATATAATGAATTTACAGTACTAGTATGATATTAGTGCTAATTGTGAGCGTGCGGGGTTGTTTTGGGGGGCGCGGGGGTTGGTTAGACCGAGAAATATTAATAGGGAAGGGTAGACCGAGAAATATTAATAGGGAAAATGTTTGGCGTACAAAGCAGGCTAATTTATAAAAATATTGCCAGAAAAATATTTTTTTACAAAACTATCGTGAAAGTGGGGGTTTTACAAAACTGCCGTAAGGCATGGCTGACGAGGCTGAAATTAATTTGTAAATGTTTGCTGCAACATTGCCCACAAGAGGCATGGGCAAATGTTTGCTGTTTAATTTTTTTTTAAACAAATGACAAGAGACGTGACATCACGCCTCTTGTGATATATATATATATATATATATTTATATATATATTGTTTAATTCCAAGAGGCGTGGCCAAGCCTTTTGGTAGCTGATTTTTTTTTTTTTGAAAGATGTTTCATTGGCTGATGTCAGCCTTCATTAAGGTGAGGGCGGGCATCAGCCCTAATATTGTATGTATATTATATATTTTAAAAAAAATATTATTTATTTATTTAATAGTAATAAAAATTATATTACAAAAATTTAATTTAGAATATGTTATTTTATATTTAAAATTTGAATAATTGATTTTTTTTAAATATTAAAAATGAGCCCTAAAAATGTAGTATAAATTTACTATTTGATAAAATAATAGTGACTCAGAAAGACTATTATTTCATTCAAGAATTACTATTCATTTTAGGTCTCTGAATGACTATTTTTCTGAAATGGGTAGTCATTCAAACTAACTCATTCAGAAGAGTAAACTAACTCATTCAGAAGAGTAGTCAATTAGAAATGAATAGTGACTCAGAAAGACTATTCTTTCATTCATGAATCACTATTCACAAACAGTGCTTCTGAATGACTACTTTTCTAAAATGAGTAGTCATTCAAACTGATTTATTCAGAAAAGTAGTCAATCAAAAATAAATAGCGATTCAACAAGACTATTCTTTCATTCATATGCCAAGGCATGGAATGTATTGAAACGTGCAAGGGAGTAACTTTTTGGAACATGAGAGAGTTTAGTAAGAATGTTGCACAAGTATATGGGAGCTCTCCAAAAGTGGAATCCAGAAACCATTGTTGACTGGGAGCATCAATGAACAGGCATATCAGGGCAGAAATGTTGAAGTATGTGTTCTGGGCCTTCAAATCGTGTATTGATGGATTCAAACATTACCGCAAAGTTATTAGTGTGGATGGAACTCATCTATATACAAAATATAGGCACAAGATGTTGATTGTAGTAGCTATGGATGCAAATCAACAAGTTCTGCCTTTAGCTTTTGCAATAGTCGATGAAGAAACCTTTTCGCCTTGGAAGTGGTTTCTGGAGATGTTGTCCAAGTACATCGTTAGAGGGACGGAAGGCATGTGTCTAATTTCTTATCGACACTGTGGCCTTTTATCTGTTGTTGTATGCATACTTGATTTCACCCCCCTCAAGAAGTACATCAGTTCTATCTAAGGCATGTCTGCTCCAGTTTCAATAAATATTTCAAAAATATTCAATTGAATGATCTATGTTGGAAAGCCGATTTTGCAGTCCAGATTTGGAAATTTGATAGGCATATGGAGAAAATAAGAAAAACTAATGAGAATGCCTATGCATATTTGCAAAACATTGATAAAGCTCAATGGATTTTCTATCATGATGGAGGATGGCGTTGCGGTATTCTGACTACAAACATGCCTAAGTGTTTCAATGGAAAACTAAAAGGTGCTCGTAGGATGCCAATTACAGCTATTGTGCAACATATATTTTCTCTTTGTATTAATCTGTTCCTTGCTCGGATGACCAAAGCTCATGATATGATGCCAAAGCAGCAACTGTGGGCCGATTATGCATATAATATATATTCCAGCAGGTAGCACCACTCTATTGAGTAGATTATTCAAAAGTTTGACTATACTCAACAATCGGCTTCAATCATAACGAGGATGCACACAGGTAAGGGAAATCACGTGCAAGTTGTCAAACTTAGGAGATGTGAGTGCTCATGTGGAAAATGGGCTAAACTTGATATTCTATGCTCACACGTGATGAGTGCATGTCGACATTTTGGGATAAACGTTGCAACATTTGTCAAGCCAAATTACAACCTTGAACATTACTTAGCAACATATCAAGGGAGCTTTGAGTCGATATGAGACGAAGATTATTGGGATGAACCTAATTTTGAGCTAGTTCATAATCCAGCTCGTAAAGAAAAACGTGTTGTAGGAAGGGATTGCACTAATCGCATTCAAAATGAAATGGATTGGCCCCAAGCACGTGCGAGACAACAAGCCCGCCGTCAAGCCGAAGCCCAAGCTCGATATACTTGATTTTTCCAACTTCGTAATTTATGTTTGGGTTAAATTCATTTTGCCCCCCTCTACTATGGAATTGGTATCAATTACCCCTCTCTACTATCAAAACCTTCAAACACCCCCCTAAACCTCTAACACCATTAGTGAATTAATGGATTAAGTGGATGATGTGACAATTATGCTCCCTTTTTTGGCCTTCTAAATTTTTGTTCTCAAATTGGCCTCATGATATCTATATAATGCACTATCATTTTTGCAACATAAACATTAACTTTCTATAAAAAAAATAAATGAAAAAAAAAAAAGGCCATCCATTCATTTGCTAAAAAATTTCAATTTCATTTAAAAAATGGTTATCAGAAAAAAGAATCATTATAGCTACTTTTGTTGTGTAATTTTTAATTGTTAAGTTGAAAGATTTCATTGATTGCTTGCAAGCTATTAATTTTTTTTTCATTTCTTTGATCTATAAACTTCAATAATAATTATCTAATCTTTATTCCTCTATCATGTACATTTGGCTCAATCCAACAATAAAATTGCATCCATTTGACTTCTATAAAAAAAATAAAAAATTAGTAGATATCATAAATAGTTAAAAATTTATAAATAAAAATTACATACATCCTAATAACAACAACCAACAAATTTTTTCCCCCAAATTATTTAGAATCTACGAAGTGTGTATATGTGGTGGTTTAACACAATCACACCATGCTTCTCTAAAATTAGATGTATAAGTGCTAGAGCGTCGACAAACACTATTTAAAAATTTCAAATTGGAAGAATTGTTATGAATTTTGGTTAATGAGGTGAGCATATAAATGAAATTGAAAATTTTTAGCAAACGAATGGATGACTTTTTTTTTTTTTTTTTTAATTTCTTGTTCATTTATGTATTTTTTTTTATTATAGAAAGTTAATGTTCATGTTGCAAAAATTATAGTGCATTCTATAGATATCATGAGGTCAATTTGAGAATAAAAATTTAGAAGGCCAAAAAAGGAAGCATATTTGCCACATCGCTCACTTCTTCCATTAATTCACTAATGGTGTTAGAGGTTTAGGGGCGTGTTTGAAGGTTTTGATAGTAGAGGGGGGTAATTGATACCAATTCCATAATAGAGGGGGGCAAAATGAATTTAACCCTTAATGTTTTATGTTCTATGTTTTTTCTTTGTATCATACTTCATGAATAATAAAATTAGTGAAAAAGCTCAAAAATTTCAGATAGTTGTGACTTATGTTACATTTCACTTACATATTTAAAGAACAAAACCCACACATTGTACTTTAATTAAGCAGTGAGTGTTACATATTGGACGCATAAAAATTAAATATATCTAGCATTATAAGCCAATATTCCGGCTCTGTCTTAGGAGGTAGTTGAAACGCAAATTTGAACTTTAAAATTAAGAATCAATAAAAATGATACATGATATTAATCATTTTCATCCAAGATATATTGGCATTGACAATAACCATTCTTTCTCTCAATAACCATGTGTATCCACGCTCAAAAAATGGATCATCTCCCATTTGAGTTCAAATCTAAAAGGTAAAAAAGACATTGATGAAATAATGTAAATTGTGGGTTACATATTAATTAGTGGAATAGGTAAATAGGACTAAGTATGTAAAAACATTATGTGACAGTTTCATATACCATAATAATAACCTACCTTAAAATTACAAGCATTACTTAATGATTAGAAAGTATGATAATTCTTAATTAATGTAGTAATATATAATCACGTACTGCGATTTCACATGCCTATTTTGGCCAAGGTTCTAACATTACCAGCATCCCTTCATGAACATATTACATCAATTGAAGTAAGTATAGAGTGTAGTAAATTTATAGAAAAATGCCTCAATCACTTGAATTTTATTAAATAGAAATTTATAAAACATTTTAAAAATCTATACTACATTTTTCGGGCTCATTTTTAATATTTTTAAAAAAATAATTATACAAATTTTAAATATAACACAACATATTCTAAATTAAGTTTTTATAATATATATTATTATTACTCTAAAACAAATAAAAGTTATTTTATAATAAATATAATATACACATAATATTAGGGTTGATGTCAACCCTAATGAGGGCTGGCATCAACTGATGAAACATCATTAAAAAATAAAATAAAATTAGCCACCAAATTAAAAAAATAAAAATAAAATATGACAAGAGAAGCCAAGCCTCTTTTTTAAAAAAAAATAAAAATTATTCTCCTCAAGACGCGTGGCCTCTTGAATAGTTAGAAATTACAAGCCACGCCTCTTAATTTTAGCGCCCCCCACCCCCAAAATGAAAATGTACCATAAAGATATGTCTTTCAGCTATGCGTTACGATAGTTTTGTACCAACCCTAATTTCACGATAGTTTTGTAATTTTTTTTTCAGCAATATTTTATAAATTAGCCTACAAAGCATGCTATGTTGTGATCTTTTTATTTTTTATTTTTTATGAGAAAAAAATATAGGAGGGCGCTACCAACATAGCAACTATATTTGAATGTAATTATAGAAGTCCCTCACCACTCTGAAATGTCCAATTTGAGCCATAACTACTGCCCAAGAGGCACCACAGCCCTACCGAAGCGGTAGTCAATCGAGACCGCTATGGAATGTTCAATTGAAGCCATAACTACCGTCAAAGAGGCACCACAACCTAACGCTAGTCAGCCGAGACCCTTTCACCACAGAGGTGATTGACTCACTGAGTAATACCATAAGTGAGTTTGAATCCATAACTTTTTTGCTGGAAGTAATGGGCCATTTCCAACTAGATTATCATTGATTGCGAGTGTATAATATGTACATTAATTAAATATTTTTTGTGGTTGGTGGATGAGAGTGGCGGATTTTTTTTTTTTTCATTTATATATATACGTTGGGTGTCTGTTAGATCCAACTTTTGATCTTACGCTTTATATGTGAGATTGCTGTTAGGTTATAATGTATGTGTATCCAAAATAATTAAAATATTTGTAATAAATTAAGGTGTTGTTAAATGTTTACTTCAATTAATAGGACGAATATATAATTGATAACATGTATAATTAAATGAATGATATAGTTATCTTATTAAAATAATGTCATGATTACTTTGATTGATTAATTGACGGAGATGTAATATATACTTATATTATAGTGCTTTTGATAAATTATATAATATAGCTCAATATGTACCACCTAAAATAGACCTTTTTGATATCTTTTAACCTTTGCTTTTCTCTCTCTTTCTTTTTCTGGTTCTTCTCGAATTTCTTCTCGGACTTTTCCTCTTCAAATCCCTTAAGATTTTTTTTTTCTTTCTTAAAATTTCTTGTTTCTTCCTTGTTCTCTTCCATTCAAAATAGTGTTTTTCTTTTCTATTTCCCATTTACTCCTTTTCAAGCGGCCTGTCATGAGCCTGATCACCGCCCACGCACCACCGCTACCTCGTCGTAGCCACAGATGCTGTTTTCTTCAGTTTGCACACTGTGGCCCTCCCCCACCGCTGCCGCCAACCACCTCCCTTTTCTTTTTTCTTAACTAGTCCATGTGGTTCGCTATCCTTGCGTGCATATTAATTTATCATATTAGTGATGTTAAATTATATTAATAAATAAAATACTCAATTTTTTACAATGTATTTTAGCAATAACATAATTTTAATAATAATTACAGCAATAACATATAATAGTAATTATCCATTAATATAAACTCATATTTAGTAAATTATTTCCACATCAAAAGTTTAAAATTGTTAAATATATCTACTTATACATTCCATAAATTTAGTTATTATATTTCACTATATTATTTGTGTTTTTAATGTTAAATTAAGCTATAAATTCACTTTTAAAATTTAATTAAAAATTAAGGGCATAGTTGGTAAAGTAAATTTTGATATAGCATGGTGTAATTGCAACTTTAAATGTGTAACATACCTTTTTTTTATATATATAGTATAGATACTATACTTGGATCAAGAAAAATAGTAAAGTAAAAGAGAAGAAAAATACAAAAATATTAATATTAATGTATAGAATTATATCATTCCAAACTTTTTAAAAAAAAAAGAATCTTCTTTGCATTTTAAGTAAACTTTTAAGATCCAAACATACGGTAAAACAACGCTGAGTGGCATGTGGCCCTGCAACATAAGTCTTGTACATGATGTGGGAGGTCAGGAATTCAAGCCCTAACGGACTCCTGATATGCATGTGTATAAATTAAAAATATATATATGGTAAAACAACTAGAGAAGGAATTTCAGAAGTAGGGTGCCAAATCTACCTTCATTGGAAGGAACCTCAAGCCGCTAATCACACTTAGAAGTCGGAGAAAAATAGAAAATATATTCAGAAGTATAGATGTAATTCAATGTGATACTTGATCACAATATTAAATATGTATATATATACATATATTGTCTTATTTAAAGAGTATTTGGGTAAGCTTATATGCTCTTAAAAATATCTTATAAGATATTTAGAAGTTTATAAGATATTAAAGAGTGTTTGATAATTTTTTTAAAAAAATAACTTATAAGCTCCAAAAATAAAATGTTAAGAGCTTATAAACTCTTTTAAAAAAGTAAGGAGTTCTTAATTTATTTTAAAGATCTTAACAATCTCTCTTAATTTTAATCATATTAATTACAAAATTGTCATTATTAATATCTTATAAGCTCCAAAATCGTATTTTATCCAAATACTTTAAAATTTTATTTTTTAAAAATGATTTAGTATCTTATAAGCTTCAAAAAAAAATTATAAGATGTAGGAGCTTATAAGACCTTTTAAATAAGTTTAGCCAAACACTCTCTTAATATCTTCAAATTGTATACATTAGAAGATGTGCGAAATTGATTGATTGGCCCTCTATACATTTGGCATTCTACTATAAGTACATTTTTTATATTTGTTTTTTATAATATGTTATTTTTTGTTAGAACAAAAATAGAGAGGACTATTAGTTGTATAATATTGTTGTATTTAATCTGTATATGCTTTCATTTAGATAAGCTTAATTTAGGAACATAGAATAGAGAAGTCTTTGATTTTATCCGTATGCTACATATGAAGCATATGATTCCATTTCTTGTGTATATATATTTCCTATTTATTTTTAATAAAATTGGTTTCTAATCACGAGCATATAATTGGTCGTAACGAGAATTAGCCATGAGAGTATCTAAATTGGATTTGATTAGATTAATTTCGTAACTAAAATTATGAATTTTTAATATCAGTAGTGGATTGATCGTAGTTGATGTTCTAATTTTTGTAGTTTTTATAATATGTCAACAATGATAATTTTATAATTAATATTATCAAAATCAATGAAGTTTGTTAAAATTCGAAATTAATTTAGATTTTTTTTAAAAAAAAGATGTTATTTTTAGAACTTATAAGCTATTGTATTAAAATTTTTATTAATCACTTTATAATATTTTATAAATTTTAAATATTTTATAAGATATTTTCTGGATCACCTTATTGTAGTCTACATTTGAAAACTGGACTATATAAGTTGGTAAGATCGGATTCATCGATTACTGGGACCACCTGGGATCATAGAAGAGTTCCACGGAACTATGCAATGGTTCATGAACAGCATTTATGACTAAGTCAAAGTTGTAGCAAGTACAAGGTGCTAGCCGAGGCAGGCAAGGACAATTTCCCAACTGGAACTACTAATGTAAAAAGGTGAAACATTAGGCATTTATTTGATGTAATAAATGATGAAAGGAATATATGACAAAGGTATAGTATTTTTATTGATTGATCGTATAGACTCGATTTAAACAATCAGTTACTTTCTTTAATTTGAATATATAGAACGCTTCTGTATGTATCAAAAAGATAATTGATCAAATTTGGATTCAAATATTATATTATAAATGAATTGTATGAATTGTCCAAATAAAAATTATTGAATAGTGAACGATTGATTCAGATATTCACAACCAAAAAGTAAACAAGTTATAAGAGCCCATGAAAAAGCATCATAAGAGTAGAGACTAACACAGGAAATAATACTATATTTCTTAATTCTATGTAAATAACTCCATTTATTTTACGTACTTTGCAAGTGGAGCAAGAAGACGGTATTGATTTTAGAGTTAATTACTTAGACACCCCCTAAGTTTGGTTTATTTACAAAAAAAAGCCCACGAGTATTAAGAAATAATAAATACCTCCTGAGACTAATGATTGACAATTAAAATTGACGGAAATGGAAAGTCCAAATAATCTTAACTAAAAAATAATAATAATAACCAAAAAGACAATGGTAAATAGGCAGGATATAGTATATATCTCTTCATTTTCTTTATATTTTCTGCCTTTAATTTTTATCTTAGGTTTTGGAGTCACCCAAAAATTCAAACTCATTTGATGAATTGGCAAACTTCGAACTTCGCTCAAGTCTAACCGCAACAAACAATCTAACTTACCAAGCATTCCAAAGTTGTGGCAACCAAAAAGGGACAAAATGCTGTCTGCTTAAGTTCCATCCAAATACTAGGAACCATAACATCCTTCTCACGGGATTACCAAAGTCCCATGCAAGAAAAGCAACCCCATAAGCCATGCTGCAGCTAAATTCTCATCACCGAAACCCACAGCCGGTCATATATAAAAATCTTGCCAAACCATCCCACAGATCAAGATTTCTTCTTATCCCTTATTCCATACCTCTACAAGAAAAAAGACATCATGAATCCCATTTCTAGATGGTTTTATACTCGTAGAACCAAAAATTTGTTCGTTAAAATAGTCCATCTAGGTGGTCAGGTGGAACTACACGACCGGCCTATTTTAGCAGCAGATCTGATCAGCCGGAACCCCAAATGCTGCGTGGCTCACCCCACCGTTTTCAAGCAGCCGTATGCAATTGTTTCGCCTACAACCACGCTAGCGCTTGGCCAGAAATACTATATTGTGCCCATATGTACCATCAGGAAACTCCGGCTCAACTTCCCCCCTTCAGCTGATATTCAACCAAATGATCAGAAAGAAAAGACTCGGATAGGAGTGGGTATATCATGTTGGTTCGTGAGGAAAAAGAAGATTAATGGTCAAAAAGTGAAAAAAGGGAAAAAGAAGAAGAGGGATATTGAGGATGGTTCTGCAGATGGAAGGGCAAGATTATCAGTTGCTTCTTTTGAATATCATTGGCAGCCTGGCCTGGAGAGCATTGCAGAGGAATGAAGTTTTGAAGGTGCAATGCTAGAGTATTTTTTGGGAGGAAATATATTCTTCAATTTAAGGTGGAAAATACTTGTATCAGAAAGCCTTTGCATTAGTATGATCTGACTTTTACTATCTTTTAGAAAAATATATTTGGTTGAAATAAATGAAGTTGGTTGTGTTGGAAATTAGTCTTCTTCGACCATCGTTTCAAGTGTGTTCAAAGCATTAATTTTCAAGAAATTGGTCATCGTAGTAAACTATGCCGTGAGTAGATGACGATAATATGTTTAATTGGCCAAAACCAATTTCAAGTGAATGAGAAATTAATAGTCACAATGAGCTACTTGAAAATTAACTAAAAAGATTAGAATGAGCCAAAGGAATGGAAGGAGTAAAAATCCATCTCACATCGTAAAATAAGTAAAAGGTGGACTTGAATATATATATATATATATATAAATATATATATATATATCTCAAGTGTAGAGGTAAGGGATGGCCCATTGGAGGTACTACAAGTATTTGGAGGGAAGAGGACCTACATGGTAGTGGGTTTAATCCAACACACAAGTGCGCCCCTGCCACCATCCCCCCCATCCGGCCAGCTCGGCTTGATTGGACTGGGCCTAGGCTTGGCTCTTTATATATTAGTCTCATATTGTATCAAAAAATATAGTAATCTTCATATTCATAATACAATAAGATGGTTTGTAGTACTGTTATCGTCTGAATTAGCCATTATATTTTGGAAGATGATAGTTAATGTTCTGTTAGTACCAGTGCGAGGCTGATTCGTTTTAAAGACAGAGAGCTCCACTCTAGCCTCGACTAGTTGATTGTGTTGGAATAGTGCCCAGCAAGCTAATTAGATTAACATGTAAACTATTTTACTTGTGATATAATTTTGATTGAATGATATTATTCTTATATGGCCATCTTCATATTATGCTCATATTACTTCACTGGCATATGGTTAAAGCCCTTAAATCACATAAGATTGCCGGACTTGGTCAGTTCACTCGGTGGTGATCATAGAATAAGTCTTATATGGTTGTGATCTTAAATATCCCAAGTCATAGAATCTTAAGAGACAGGACATCTAAGATTTGGATAAACTTGCACTAACGATGCATAAATTCAAGGGTTGGATGATGCTCCGTTCCATGAGCAAATCATATGTAGTATGGGTGCTTGTTAGAGAGCAAAGCACTAGAGACCCGTTCGGAGATCCTACTAGATAGCCGTAGTGGCAAGTCGGTAGTGGCTAGTTCTCCAGCTTATGCTAGTGCATATAATTAGTCCTTGACTTGAGGATCTATTGCTGTTTTGTTTTTAGGTCCTCATGCTTTGACTCCTCACTGGCCACTTAGCGGGCGTTTCGATGGTGATTGGGTATGAGCTACTTAGACATAGAGGTTTATGAGTTCCAAGATGGGATCCGACTCTTCGTCTTTGTGAAGGGCGAATACATTTTCTATGTGTTCTATGATGATCGATTCCAAAGAGTCATTGGCCAAGGCAGTGTGACAATTTGAAAAAGGAGTTTTTCAAAGATGAGGTCACAAAAGTCACCGAACATTAAGAATAGATGCATAGCATTGAGGCTATTAGGGAGCCGACAAATATCTTGTCTTACGCCTCTTTCATGGAAATAAGAGACGGAAGGACTGTATTTGTCTAGGATGTGTAAAGCCAGAATAGTTCACCATAAGCATTCATTTAGCCAATTGTTGGGTTCCATGGGCTTGAGGTTGGACATCGACCATGGAGATTGGGTATTCTTCAATTAATAGAGATTAATTGATATAAGTCAGTTAGTTTAAAAGGAGTTTTAAACTAAAGTGAATATATAATATTCTAAAGTCACAACTGTTGTGAGCCCATGTCCAATGAGCGGTAGAACCTAATGAGTGACATACAAAAGCCTATTGGAAATCCTAAATCATGAGGAGGAATTTTCTAAGTGTTAGAAAAATTCCAAGAGGACCGAAAATGTGAGGAAGAAATCTTGATGCAATTTTTAGTCATTCGATTTCATCAATTTAATTGTTAAATTGGTCCAATTAAATTAATTGTTAATTTAATTTGGTACCACATGATTATCAATTGGTCAAGTCAACTTAAAGAGTTAAGTTTGGTGACTTAAATGTTAAGTCAATATTTAATTAAATTAATGTGTTTAATTTAATTAAATGAAAGAATGAGTTTTGGAGGAAAAATTCAAATTAAGCTTGCAAGTTGGCATGCTTAGTTGGCAACCCCTCTTGAGGAAGGCGTGATGCCACCTAGGCATCACACCATCCTCCCTCTATATATAGATATATTTTTGCATCTTTATTATATATTAAAAAAAAAAAAATCCCTCCGAAAGTGATTCTCTCATGAGTTAAGGTTTCACTCTCTTCTTCCTCCCTTCCATTTTCGGCCTTCAACCTAGCTCTCTTAATTCTTTATTTTTTCAGCTAAATTAAGAAGGAAAGGATAGTCCAAAGGTGTGAGGACTTTGACATTAGAGGCAAGACGTATTACGGATTGCTTGCTTTGGTGATCCTCTGTTCCAATAGAAATTTTGAGGTCTCTGTTCGAGATCTTGCCAAAGGATTTTGGTGGTGAATTTTATATCTGGACACTCCTCTTTGAGTCAACTTTCATTTGGTTTAAATTTGGTTGAATTTCGAGGTGGTTTTCTAGATCAAATGTTGATCAAACCTAACTATGCTAGTAGAAGTTTCTTCTCGGGAAATGAAGCTCTTCTTCTACCTTTGGTTGGATTTTGCTCAAGAGATAACAATCCAACCTTAATCCACTATATATGCATGATTTAGATCCTTATGGTAGTGTAAGATAAGTTAGATTTTAGTTTTTAAATGTTCTAAATTGGATCCTTAGCCTTAAACCTCTTTCAGATTGCAGAAATTATACTACCGAAATAACAATTTTAAGACGAATTAATAATTTCTATGATCATGGCATCAAACTAAGTTGTTGTTCCGCCAACTATGACTGTTGCTCTAGTTCTTGCACCTATTCCTGCTCATGGAGAAAGACCAGTAAAATTCACTGGACTTGATTTTAAAATGTGGCAGCAGAAAATGATGTTTTACCTAACGATTTTGAGTCTTATCAGATTTCTGAAAGAGGATGCCCCTGCCATAGGAGAAGATGACACTGATGTCCAAAAAAGGACAATTTTGGATGCTTAGAATTAAAGTGACATTTTCGGTAGATAAATGCCTCGAAACCAATAATTGACGGCATCGGAGTGAAGCTGCCGGATAATCTAAAGCCCTAGGACAAGAAAGCTATCATGGATGTCTGCAATTTGAATTTCAGTAGAGTCAATTTCAATCTCAAATATAGCCTCGGATTAGTGAAAATGATCCTGATAATTCCCTCAAGAGCTTATTGTTCGGGTTGTTTTTCTACGAATACAACCAAAGATTGCAAGAGTTTAATACATCGTTACCCGAAGTTGTCGCATTCAATCAAGAGCTAATCGAGCTGTCCGGCGCCCTCTTGGTGATTACCAGCAAGAAGCCATTAAGTTAATTAATTAAGGACAAATTAGATTTATTGTAATGAAATTTAAATTTTGCATTATTTTTATCTTTAGTATTAAAACTATGATCTTGTCGATTGCTTTCAAATTTAATTTGCATGGAGGTGATAAATTTTTATTAAAATAAACACAAATGTTTTTTTTCTTCCAAATGCGTTGATGGCCGAGTATTAATAAATAATTTAAATAGCCATCAAATTTTTTTTTCCAAAATGAGAATTATTAATTATTTTCTTGCTATTTGCCTCACGCCATTATTCTGAATTTTTAAATCCACATTAATGTAGAGATATTCGTCCTTAGAGAACAAAAAACTCCAAATAATTTTCTCAAATTCAAATATTTGAAACCAAAAATGACCTCAAATAGTACTCAGGTAACTAGAATCTGCGATCAAATTAATAATCAACTCACTTTTGTTAGCATAAATTTCTTTGTTACTCTTAATTTAGTGATATCGAATTGTAATGTCCCGGCCGGGAGGTACCTGCTTCCGGCCGAGGTGCTACTCAAACAGTATCGCACATCTTCTTTACAACAAAAAATACAATTGTCAAAAATCCCAAAGTAAGTAATTTCTATAACGACTTTCATCGAATGTTCTAGTCTGAATGGAAATATGGATTTCTATCACCCTCATTGCGTCATGTGTCACCTGAGTTAGTCTATCTTCGTCACTCGATTCTATCTGGGGCAAGGAACGAAAGAAACAATAAAACAACGTAAGTCCGAATGACTTAATGAGATAGTATAGCAATAACAACAAAATGATGATTTTACAATTATGACATAGCAGACAAATAAAAGCATAAATATTTTCAGAAGTTGTGAGAGAAGGTTTTAGTCAAAGTTTTGAGGTAATCCACCTCACCATCGTCCCATACCGGCGATGGGACTTCACATAATTCACTATCTCTAACGGAAGTTTAAATCTCAACTATTATTATAAAGGAGGTCGATATGCCATTTGAACATTCACTAGATTCTGATCAAATAATTGAGATTCAAAGTATAGGTGTCAGGCATACCGAATAAACTAAACATAATTTAACGAAATATTTTCACTGTTAAGTTGTTAGCGATTTTTTTACCTTGTCACTTTACTTTCGAAAACATGAAAATTCTTATTCCTCCATCCCGAGTGATCGGCTCAGATGATATACTATAACCAGTAGGCATGGCTAGCTATACGCCTCATCTCCTCGTGGCCAACTACCTCTTGCTAACCACGGGATTGGATATATTTAAGGGGTATTGGTTAAGGATTGGTTGTTGTCGGTTCGTTTCGCCCGATCCACCCACAAGCAATCCCAGGGCCCACCCCCAAGGGTATCAGTAGTCAGTACAGTATCAGTGATTAGTAATCGGTGCCCAACAACATTTCATATAACACGTCACTATGCCATGATAGTCGAAATTCGGATGCTCAAACAGTCTTGACCCATTTCTGAGAAACGATCATGGCTATGACGGATAAATATATCTCAAAACTAGTGTTCCAGATAATATATTAAATTGCCATGTTTATATACAGAATAATCCAGCACTAGGCTGGTTTCTAAAAAGGTATGGCGATAAAATAGTATATTTTGAAATCACTTTTGAGCTTTCTCAACACAATCGCCAATTTCACATAAAGTGATATCAATCAAAATCAACAGAGGCACTTATAATAGAAGGCGAAGTGGAGTACTATTTCAACACATAGATCAAAAGAAAGCAAACGATCAGGATATAATAGTAAGTATATAGGTTCTTTCCCTAACAAAGAATCTTATACTAATGAGTATAAACTCACTTGATAAACGCAAGGAAATTCATAGTCGGATAGATGCCCAGTTTCTGACTGCCTAGTCAGATGATCGAGAACTGCCATGAGATAATACGAGTTATCGTCCTATCAATCTTTTAAACCTTCAATATAAATATATCTAATATCTTTATTAAACTTAAGTATATTCTGACACAGTCCCGATAATCTTTAAATATTTTGGAAAGCCCATGACCTGGCACCCTATTCAATTCAAAGTTCAAAATAAATAATCTAAATCAACATTGCGTTAATTTCTGAATCATAATTCTTAATGTACTTAAATATCCTTATCAAGTTCCTCAGTCATTTTAACGATTCAATAATAATTCTAAAATTCCATGTTACACTCAAATATTCAAGGTAATCATATATCATGGCCTTTAGCTCGACAAGTCGGTAAACTGGTTGTTAAAATCCTATTTAAGGTTTCAATGGAAATCTGATAATCCTTTCAAGTAGATTAAGTTCCATAGGACGCTAAACATTTATAGTTATCCATCATTGCTCTTAATTCGATGAATCGGTAAACAAATAATCAAAATTTCACTTGAAGTCTTAAAGGTATTCATTTGGGCCGGTTAAGCTCAATATCATACTAAACACAAAAATTAATCCATAACTTGAGCTAAATTATAGTTTAATAGTCTTATTTTAGGTTATAATTAAACTCAAATTCGGAAATCTAGTTACATCTAACAATTTAATCAATTTGAAATTCGATTATTGAAAATTACCTAAATTGGGTCGAACTGAGATCTAGTCTTAAGCCGAGAATAGCCCAACCAAATCCAGAACATAAAATTGAGCTAATTGCCCTGAAGCCCTATCATGCGCCGCCGTCGGAGATAAGAACCAATACTACCTGGTTGCGTCTCAGCGAGAGCATCAAAACCCCCCAAATAATTTTTGATTTCGACCACCATAAGTCGGTCAATTAGCTGCTCAAAGTGGCGGCCAGACCCTAACCTCCACCGTCAACTTCCATCACCGCGCCTCAAAACCCAAAATTGAAACCACCACCAGCCTACCCACCTCCTTGCAACCAAAACCCTAGCAAAGCCCATCCCATTTTCACCATCGGAGATGGTGGAACCACCAAACCCGTCGTTGCCCATCGTCGAGTTTGATTTCCCGATGATTCCGCCCATACTTTTTGATGTTTTTGGTATGGGATTGTTCACGGGGATGAGAGGAGTTATTTTATCAGTTTAGTTTTGGGTGTTGCGGTCGTTCTCCGGCGTTTCACCGTCGGGGTAAGATTTGGGCAATTTTTGTGAATTTAACAAAAATCTGTCCTTAATCCTATATATATATATATATAAATGTACTTTCCAGCCCTTTCTATTTGGCCCCCAAACTTTCCACCGCTTTCAGTCGAGTCCCTAAGCTTTTTAACCGCCTTATTTTCAGCCCTCATGTTTCAATTAAACCCTTCAATGTTTCATTCCTACACATTAACCCCCAACACTTTCGTTTTTTGGGCAACTAGATCCAAATTTAATTATTTTGAAGTCTTTAAACTTTTATTCTGCTCACATTACCCCCTAAACTTTATAATTTCAGACAATCAAGTCCTTTCTTTATTTACAATTAAATCCTTCAACTCCTACATTTCTACCTAAACTATTATTAATTTAATTTTGGTCAACTTGAATTTATAATCCCAAAATCGGGGTGTGACACGAATTATGTTAAAGACTTGTGTCATTAGGCCACAAACAATTCATTAAAATGTATTATGATAGGGTTTTTTTATTTTTGTATTTTTTTTCCCTAAAAGAAATGGCTCGGCATCTCTATTTCTCCATGGTCTACAATAATAAGACTTAAATTCATTTACAAAACTATCCTTTTCTGGGCACCAAAATTGTATTACAGGGTCATGCTGTCATGCCCATAATCCAAAACCAGCCCAATTACTGCATTCAATCTCGATCCGGTGCCAACACTTTGTCAATTAATTTGATATATTTTTTATAAGATGATAAAATTTACTATATTTAAAGGATAATGATAAGATAAATTTAATTTATCCTCTTTTCTCCATTACATTTTTTTATATATCTATTCAATTTTATTTTTTTTTCTTCAATTATTTTAGCTGATCACAGTTTTTCTTTTATTTATATATCCTAAAATTTCAATTACATACTGATTTGAGGTCAGCCATGCAAGCTAAATCTAAATTAGGTTTATTTGTATCCCTGCCTAATCGTAGGTCGAGTTGGTCCTCTGATAAGATAGAATTTTATGATCATGGACCTGAAATGCAACACAAGGTTAGGTTGGAGTCATTGGGTAAAAATTCAAATGATAACCTTTCAATATTTAAGTTAGCATATGCTAACGCCGAAAATGGAGTTAAGTTCTTTTTCTGGTACATAGTAAGTTTTTAAGTTCCTTTTTTCTTTTTCTAGAACGCAATACATAGAGGTTTTCACATTTTTTTGGTAATAATTTTTTATACCCAACTTCTCTTTAGAACTCAGTATTTATAGTCCACTTCTTAATTAGGTTGAGCCTATTAGGGTTTTGCTATCCTTCTTGACATGCTTATTTATTTTGAGCTTCGGCATGTTTTGTCACATTGCTCCTCAACGACCTTTTAATGCTATGTATAATTATCGGGCAATTTAAGTCATCGGCCGTCTTTTGGGCTAATTGCACAGCGCCCCCCTGTGATATTCGAAATTGGTTGATACCCCCCTATGAAATAGAGATTTGCGCATGAACCCCTTGTGTTTAATTAAACTTAGCCCACTCGACCCATCTTAGACTTGACCACAAATTAAAATATGTTATGACCAAAACACCCCTGTATATGTATGAGTGAACCCATTTCAATTTGTAAAAATTCCTCCGCACTCATCGTTCTTTCTTTGCTCAGAAAACCCTAATTGAAATATAAATTAAAAATCTACATCCTTAATGCCGTGCAAAATCTGAAGAAAATTTGAAGAATACTTGTAATCAGAGTGGCGAACACCATATTCGTGAAGAAACACTAGTTAGACTGCATAAAGAGGTAATTTAGGGCTTTTTTTTTACTGCGATATTTTCATGGACTGTAACGATGCTTGTAATTTTTAAAGTTATTCCTAACCTCATGCTTTTGAAACAATGTTTATATGGTTATGTAACCTATATAGCTTATTTTATGTTGTTTTAAAATGATTGCTTATGTTTTAAATCAATCTTAACAAATGATTGTATTGTGGGGTTACTAAGTTGTGCCCTTTATCCTATGGAAGAATGTATGTGGGGTGGCACTATAGATATGTGGGAGGCTGTCCAATTCATTATCCTTTTATTAGTGGTTCCAAATGCTTGTAGTGTATTATGTGTAAAAGTCCATGTGATGATTGTGTTGTGGGGTATAAAATGTCATTTTATGTATAGAAGAAGAAATTTTTGTGGGGGATATAGTTGTTCTGTCTTACATTACTAAATGTATCATATATGCTTTATAACTTCATTTTGTATTTATATGCATTAAGAATCTGTGGTGGGGACATATGGGATGCGTATGTATGATTTATTTATTTTTGTAGTGTGTAGTGGGGTATTGTAAATAGTTATCCATTTTTTAGTGGTCCCAGTATACATGTAACACTACTTTTGAACTATATTAGTGGTCCCTAATTGTAGACCTCTAGGACAATCCATCTTTTTTTTTTATCTTTTTTGAATGCAGCTACAAGATTGAATTTTATATATGGGTGGGTGGAAAATTCATTAGACACCCAGTGCTGAAGTATGATGGAGGAAAGAAAAATAAGTATGTTGTTGATACGGACATTTTGAATATGGATTTACTGTGGGAAATGTACAGTCTAAGTGGTGGCAAAAAGGGTTGTGTTGAATTTTATTATGTAATTCCTGGTTTATCAATGGAGATTGGACTTAGGATAGTATTTGGTGACACATAAATTGTGGATCTCATAAATACTTTCAGAGGATTGGGGTAGTGCATAGTTTATGTAGAGGAGGTAGACTGTAAGCCGCAATGGATACACAAGGAAATATACTATTTAGTCAAGAGATAGTGAACAAGCATACTAAAGATGTAAATATTGAAAATTTGCTTCTGGGCATTGATTTCAATGATAACTACAGAGAAAATTAAGATGGCCAAATAGATGAGTTACTTAATAGGGATCAAAGAACTGAAGTTGAAACTGATTTAGGATCTAATAAGCATGTAAATGAGTCAGAAGTTCACTCTATGGATGTTGCAAACCAGTCAAGAGATGAAAATCAATCAGTTGCTGAGAATGTTACATATGAAGCAGAATTTCATGCTGAAGGTGCTGCACATGAAACGGAATTTTATGCTGCAGGTGATGCTCATCAATCACCAGTTCATGCTCAGGAGGATTTACCACCTTCATAGTTTCATGATGAGGATACAAATCAACCAAATGAGAGAACTCAAAGGAGCAAAAAGAGGCAGCAAGCACAACCCACCAAGAAGAAAGATAATTCTGATGCACCCAGTGAGGCAGTGGAAGACATTGAAGGGTCATCAAATGATGACATATTTTTGAACAGGAAATTTCAGAACAAGAGAGATTTAATAAAAAAAATTAAAGAAAATGAAGAAGATGATGTCTACTGAGGCTAGAAAACAAAACAAAAATATGGATACAAATCATGAAAAAGATTGGTACAGTGATCCAGATGATGAAGAAGAGCTGAGGGAGTTGTCTGATGAGGATGATACTACTCCTAGGGATCCATTCTTCAATGAAAGGTGTGACATGAAGGATTTTGAGATGCATGTGGGACTTAAGTTTGCCTTAGTCACTCAATACAGAGAGAAGCTTAGAGATTGGTGTGTGAGAAAGGGATATGAAATTCAGTTTGAGAAGAATGAGAGTACAAGGGTAACAGTAGTTTGCCTCCATGAATGTGATTGGAGAATACATGCATCCAAAGTTATGAATACAACTGTATTCCAAGTAAAAACTATGAAGGGAAAGCACACATGTGCAAGAAGGGATACTAATGCTCTAGCCAATTACAAATACTTGGCTAAGAGAATTGAGAATGTTGTGAGGGATAATCCTGATATTGTATTGCAAAAACTTCAGAGAAAGATTAGAAAAAAAATGTGGAGTTGAAGTCAATAAGTGGAAGGTGTTCAGAGCTAAAAAATGTGCACTTGAGTCCATAAAAGGAGCTGACAATGAAGAGTATAAGCTGTTGTGGGACTACTGTGCTACTATGAGAGATAGCAATCCTGGAAGTAAGTTAATTTTGAGAAAACATCCTGACATAAGCATCCCTACTTTTGATAGGATGTTTTTCAGTCTTGGGGCATTTAAGAAAGGATTTTTGGCTGCTTGCAGGCCCATCATAGGACTTGATGGGTGTTTCTTGAAAACCGTACATGGGTGTCAGTTGTTAGCTGCAGTGGGTAGAGATCCAAATGATAATATGTACCCCATTGCTATGGCAGTTGTTCCAATAGAGAATAAGGATACATGGTTGTGGTTTCTTGAGGAGTTACTACTTGATATTGGTGGCATTGAAGAGAACAAATGGACATTTATTTCTAATAGACAGAAGGTACTGGTAGATGCATTGCATATCTTGAAGCCAAATTGTGAACACAGGTTAGTTGATTTATTTAGTTTATAGAAGTCTTTCTTTTATACTAATCTATCTCTAATACTCTATCTTAATCTGATTACAAGTTTTGCTTGAGGCATATGTATGCCAATTTCAAGGTCAAACATAACAAACCAATCTTCAAAGACTTGTTTTGGAAAGCAGCCACAACAGCAAATAAAAATGAATTTGAGTATTGGATGAAGGAGATTGAAAAGGTAGATCCTAAGGTGAATGATGGTACAGAGACAGCCATAGAATGGTTAAGGAAAGTGCCACCTATTCATTAGGCAAGGTCCCATTTTCCCACTAATTGCAAGTCTGATATATTGGTCAACAATTTGGCAGAGTCGTTCAATAGTTATATTTTGACTGCAAGGGATATGCTTATCATCTCAATGTTTGAGTGGATTTGGGAGAGGTTGATGACAAGAATCCAAGTGAAGAGGCATGGAATGGAGAAATACTCTGGTGCAGTTTGCCCTAACATATTGGCAAAAATTGATAGGAATAGGCTGATTGCTAGGAGTTTTTTCGGTAGATGGTGTGGACACAAAGAAGTTGAGGTATAGTGTCCTTTGGGAAATTATGTTGTGAATTTGGAGATCAAAACATGCACTTGTGGCATGTTTCAGATAAATGGTTATCCATGCCCACAAGCATACACTGCTATTGGAGAAGTTAGGTATAATATTGAGGATTATGTGGACAATTGTTATAAAAAGGATAAGTATTTGCTAGTTTATCAACATATGATACATGGAGTTAGAGGGAAAAATGACTTCATCAAGACTAATCAAGAACCATTACAACCCCCTATCATCATAAGCAGAAAAAGAGAAAGGCTACAGATGAAGTTCAGTCTACCTCAACAAGGAGATGACTTACTCACACTTGTGCCAAGTGTTTGGGCATAGGACATAACAAGAGCAGCTGCAAGAACCTTATTCATCCTAACTCCAAGCTGAACAAGGTTATGAGTTTAAGTGTACTTACAAATTGTTTCAAATTATATTCTGATTACAGTTTGTTTATTATCTATTGTGTTTGCATGGCAAAGGATGGGGAGTGATGGAGGCCAGCAGAATCCTTCTCCAGCTAAAAATATCCAAAGAGAGATGAATCAAGCTAGCTAAAGAAGTGAAAGGCAAAGGAACAACCATTCAAAGCAGAGAAACACTCAGTCAGCAACATCTGCACAAGCACAATCACAAGCTTTTTCAAGTGTTGATTTAGGCCAAGCAACAACAGCAGCCCAGTTTCAAGCCTTTTCAGATCATCATGCAAGCCAAGCAACAACAACAGCAACAGCAGCAACACACTCACAAGCAAGAGCTGAATCACAAGTGCATATTTTTTCAAGTGCTTTTTCTAGTGCCCAATCAAGTCAAGCGGTAGCTAGATCCCAATCAGTTGCTCAATCAAATCCAGCAGTTGCAAGATCAAATGCATTTTCAAGTGCTTAGTCAAGTCAATCAGGTGCCAAAGCATTTTCAAATGCATTTGCCAGTGGCCATTTTAGCCAAGTAGGGGCAAATGCACAGTCACAAGCCTCTACTTCATCACATTCAAGTCAAGAACATACAAGGCAGCAAGCAAACTCTATGGAGCCTCCTCAAGGAACAAAAGTACAGGTAGTAGTTATTGCAACCAACCTTCTTCATAATATATTAGTAGTTTGTATCAAGTTCTTATCTAATTATATTTTCATTCTATTAAATACAGACCAACCAAGGCAGAAGAAATGTTGAATTATTAAGTGGAGCAGTGCCTTCAAGGTCTAAAAGTGCAACATTCACTAGAGTACTTGAGAATATTAGAGGGATGGCCAAACAGAGAGCAAGGAAGCCATGAAAAACTTGATTATTATTTGTTCTAATTAATATGGGATCCACATGGAAGTTTTTAATGATGTTTTAAGTTGTTCAGTATTTTTAAGGATGTTTAAGTTTTAAATTTGAACTTCCTGTTGCAACATTGTAGGTCTTAATATGCAGTTTCTATAGTTATATATCACTAGCTTTTGTTATGCAATTTGTTATTCTGATGTAAAATGTACAACCATTTTATGAAATTGACTTGATATGGGCTTTTGGAGCTTGTGATGCTTTAAATGCAGATTGAGTTGGTTTGTGGTGCTTCATATGAGCTAATGAAGCTTGAGTTGCTTTGATATGAGCTTCTAGTATTTACTTCATGTGTAGCTTCTGATATTAGATTGTGGTGCTTTAGGTGATGCTTGGTTCTTGTAGTTATGAGATGTGGTTTTGGTTGCTTGCTTTTCCTTTTTATGATTTTGATATGATTTTTGCTTCTTGAGTTTTTGGTTGCTTGTCTTTTTGCTTCCTATGGTTATGATACTTTAGATGCTGCTTGATCCATCTTAGACTATCATAGGCAGCTTTGTTTTTGTTTAGTTTTATCATATCAATTTTTGGTAGATGAAGTAGGTTGCCAATTTATTCCTTAACTGTGTGTATATCACAACCAAATGAAATCGCAAAAAATTAAGCATTCAAGTAAAGGACAAAAAGAAAGCATAAAAACATAACCTGTCAATTGCAATCTTACAAAACTCATTAAAAAAGACTACCTAAGAAAAATATTTACATTAAGACAACATAAAACTACAAAAGACTAATTTTTTAGCAACAAAACAATTAAAATAACAAAACATGCTGCTGCCAAAACCCAAGAAACAGGTATGTAGTCCCCATTTCTTTCAACTGGTTCAACTATTCTTGAAGCCCTGTATACCACTTCATTTTCCTCATCAATGTACTCACCACCATAGCTACTCGTTGAATGAAGCTCTACTGGAGTTCCGCATGGTGCCCACATAGCTCTTTCAGGTTTCAACCAAGCAATAAAATTGCAATTTCGAATTGGACAACAGTAAAATAACTTTCCTCTCGTTGGTTTGCTTTCATTTTCAACTGCTACTATTGCAGCCTTTAATTGGCATTTGCAAGATGGGGTAGAGGAGTACCTCAAATCTAAATAAGGTTTCGTGTTCCTTCTTCTCATGCTGCTGCTATTACTCGGAGTAGCCATGGATGGTGAAGAGCTTTGCAAAGGAAAGAAAAAGAGTTGAAGAAGATTTTGACCTCAAAACAAAAAAGTGGGCTGCTTTTCTGAATGTCCATAAAGGGCAAAAAAGAGAAAGCATACACAAAAATCCAATCACAGCTGCAAATTTAACACGTGAACATCATATTCTAAAATTGGATGCGGAACGCAATATTTAATTAAACACAAGGGGTTTAGGCGCAAATCTCTATTTCATAGGGGGTATCAACCAATTTCGAATATCACAGGGGGGCACTGTGCAATTTACCCGTCGTCTTTTAGATTGGCGATTGAGTCGAATATGCTCCACAGTAAAAGGCATGGATCCTTTAGATTGCAATCTTTACTTTTGTCATATCAAATATATTGAAATTATTAAAAATAATATAATATTATATAAAAAATAAATAAGTGTTTTTATTTATTCCATGCTATGAAGGTTTAGCATAGGCATAGAGTATGCTGAAACTACTAATTTGTATTTAAATGTTAGACTTGCCCATAAATTGTTAATTTGTTGTTCATAAGTATTAGAGAAAATGATATTCTTTTGATAAGATTTGAAAACCAACTCCATTTTAACTCAATTAGTCTACAAATAATTACATAAAAGTATCGACTTATTCAAACATAACTCTTATTCATTCAATTAAAACTCATTCAATAATCAAGTGGAAAAAAAAAAATATATATATATATATATATAATTTCAAACTTAAGAAAAAAATATTAAAAAATAAGTTAAATCAATGACATCTTGTTGGATTTATCTTGATCCATTCACACCTTCCTACCCCACCCCTAAGAGAAGAAGCACATGAGGGTCGTTTGTTAGTTGAGGATAATTAGAGCATATTATACTACAAATCTTTGTCTCTCGAAATTATTATTAGATTCAAAGGAGAAAATAGAATTTGATCCGTGTGCATGCAATCGTGCACCAAAATGGAGCCCCATATGGATAACACACAATAGACACCTCATGACCAATAAAATGAAAATTGTGGGCAAAGTCTATGAGTAACATGGTTTTGTACCCTAAAAATATGTACTAGCACATGACCAGTGAGAAAGGATGGGAAAAGGGCATATTTATTGAGAACACATAACCATGATGCTACTTGAGAGGCTCTTCTATGGTGTGCTCATGATAGAGTATTCATATTCTTTTTGAAAATGACAATTCTTTTTTTATCTTTTATTTTTTATTTTTGGATGTGATGGGATGCTACACCATGAAATAAATTTCATAAAAGTAATTTTTGGATTGAAGGATTTAGAACTGGTTGGGAATTATTTGGATGGTTCTTGAATTATTTTGATTTATTAATTATTTGAGATTTTGAGTAACTTTTAGATCGAAAATTGAAGTTATCGAATTCTGAAATCAATTCAAATATATCTTTCCAACTTTGTATAAGTAAATTTTTCAACAGATGTTTTCTCATGCCACCAACTACAACTCCAAACACATCTCGATATTCATTTATTCGAGTTCTTTTTTATTCTTACAAAATTATAGGTTTAAATGTGAAACATCTTGTATAGTGACACTATTAATGTGTAACAATTGTATATGAGCTTATACTATAAATAGTTAATTGCATATATATAATATGATAACTTAACTATAAACAAATATCTTTGTATTGTAGTGAAGTTTACGATATTTGTTTCGTCAATTATTATCAACAATAATTTTTAAATATAATTTTTTTTGCTATTAATAAAATTCATTTCATTGGCAAAATAAAAATTATTAATGTATCTTAATACGTATTATTAGTGCCACCTTTAATATTACCATTAACATTCTTTTTCATTACAACGAGACTAATGATCAGCTGAAATCGACGTTTTCGTGGGGTCCAACTGGCATAACTAATTCTTTTTAAATAAAAAAGAATCATTAGAATACAAAAAAAGAATAGTAATAATAATGACCTGATTAGAATGGAACCATGTGAGAAAAGCATATAAAAACAACCATAAAAGATCCGAAAGACCAAATTCATCGCCTAGTAAAAGCAAAATTTGAGCTGTCTTTTTGCATTTTCCTTTTTGTGATTAAATTTAATTAAAATTTTCAAATGAATACGCGTGGTGAGCTTCCGCCATGAATGGCTTTTTGGACAGTATCAAACCTTGAGATTAGATATTGTCCCGTTTTGGAAAAACACAAAGGTTCATAGATAAAATTGCTTTGTGGGTCAAAAAGAGAAAGAGAGTTAGTAGTAGTGAGGAGCAGCTGTTTTCTGGTGAAATTAGACATAAAGCTACTGAGGAAAAAGACTGGTTCCTTCAGAGTAGAACAAGAAAACAACCTCTCTATTGTCATTCATGAGCCATAGTTTCTTGATCATATTCACATTGATCCTTGTTGTTTTTACTTTAGATAGGCAAAATTTATTTTTTTTAGGTTTGATTTCTTTGGGTTAGTATTTCAAAATATTTTTTATTCTTGAAAATAGAATCAAATACTCTATTTTGCTGGTTCATTGAGTGAGATGATCTAAGTGGACTTTAATTGTTGGAGTTTTTCGAGGATCAAATGTGAAACAAGAATAGCATTGGTATTATTGGGTTTGGGTGGCTGTAACAAAAACATTTTGATGTCTAAGTTTGTAAAGGGGGTAAGTCGAATGATAGAAGACAAGGTGCTATAATTAAGAGTAAGCATATCTTTGTTACTATATATGTAAATGGGAGTTTTATATATGTGCTCGTTGATGTGGATCTATACGGTTCAATCTAGGTGTATGATCGGGATATCGCCAATATATATTTCAATCTGTTAATGACTCTCGTGTATGGTCACATGTTGATGTTGCGTTAAGTCAAACTCAACCTGACAATACAGATATTGGAGTGTTTCGGTATTTTTTTACAATTATTGAGGGGCAAATTGGATATTTACGCCTTTTTGCCCATATGAAAAATGTTTTTTTCAAAAATATACCTTCTTTTCTCTAGAATATTTGAAGATAATTACAATAATTTTAATTACTGCATCAATAAAAATATTTGTTTTTTTCAATAATTATTTTAGCATATATATAATTGTTTTAATTATTGCACTACTGTAAAACTAACCTAGAATAATATGAAAATTCAATATCTCACTACCTCATACACCAAAAAAATAATAATAACAAAATAAAAATCCACTAAACACATGAAAACAAAACAGACAAATTTTTAGGTTTTCTAATGAAATAAATTTATGTGTTCGCTATGCCATAGGGAATTTATATGTGAGAATTGTCTTCAAATCTATTTTAATTATTAGGTCCAAAAGATATTTAATTAATTGATCCAAATGAATTCTTTAATTATTCCATTCGCATAAGTTGTTCACTTTTTTTCATTTCTATTTTATGTGGATGGGACGTCACAATGTCTTTATTTTCATATTGTAGCTTTATATCCTCCAAAAACTCCTTAAAAATAAAAGAAAAAACATTATTGAGTGGGAAAAAAGGACTATAAATGCAATGCTTTCTGGTTCACAAGTACTGGAATCTTGGATTTACTATTTCACATTCGTTTTGCCTACGGCCTACCTACTTCTTACAGAGTGTAAAAGTCAGAAACAGGAAAATTATGGAACTAATAATTTCAAGATCAAGTAAAAAAGAGAAGGACAAAAAACAATAATAACAATACAATGTTCCACTACATTGTTGAATTTTCCAAACAAAGCTCAACCGAACTATAATCAAGCAACTCCTGAATCATCTGCTCAATATGATCATCTTCAAGAGACTTGAACTGCTGTTCTTTCTGCTCGTCAGCTGGGCTCCCACAGGCAACATAGTTATAATCGACACCTGTCTGATCATTCTTTCTGTCTATGACAATATTCCCTCTATGAAAACCTGAACCCGCCTGTTCTGCTTCGCTTATCGCCTTATTCAGAGCCGGTTTCTTGGCCATTTTCAGAGACGACATGTGGCATTTCTGCAGCTTAGCCATCAGGGTGGCCGAGAGAAGCCTGGCCGACGAGGACTGTGACTCGTTGGCATTGTATGTGAAGTTTGTGCGGGCTCTCGGGCCGCACATCATCCTTGCAGCCTCGTCGTATGCCTTTGCTGCGTCCTCGGCTGTCTCGAATGTGCCTAGCCATATTCTTGTCTTTCTGAATTATGCACAAAAAATATAGCAGTTAGGACATAAGTGGGGCGGAAAAGAATGTATAAACCAAGAAGTGATGAGAAAAAGAGTTTTTACAGCAAAGGGTGGCGAATTTCGGAGACCCAAGATCCCCAGTGCCGCTGGCGTACGCCTCGGTAGCGTTGTTGCGGTCTGGCCATAGTGGTCTTGGCCAACGAGTGCTGAGTGTTTGATGATATGTCTCTGAGATAATTCGACAATGGCTGTGCTGGTACTGGGTAAGAGAATCCTGAAGAGCTGAGGCGTGAAGGAGGGAGGTAGAGGGGTTTATGTAAGCATACTTTGCGGCAATTAATATGGGGTTGGACCCACGAGACTTTCCACACCCTTCATTTTTTGGAATCAATCTATAGCTATACCCTATGTTACAATATTCTATTAAGAATTTAAGATACTAGTTAAAAATGTGATTTACATATATATCGATAAAAAGAATGAGAAAAATAGAATCCATCCATAGATTTTTCAAGACAAATAAAAAGAAAACGAAAGATGATGTGTAAATTATGGATCAATTAAGTTTTCTTAGGTTGTGAAAGGTTGTAAGTTGTGTTTGGAGGAAAGTTATGTCTATAATTGACTTCTGTAGTAAAATCAATTAGGAGGGACGGGGGGTCAAAATAAGAGCCTTGAAGCGAAAAATTGCATATTGTTTATTGGTTCTCTTTCACTTAGTACAAACAAAATTCAAATAAAAATCTCTCTCATCACGGGCCAACAGAACGGGCAAAGAAAGGGTTGTAGGGATAGCTCCTATTACATATTATTATTATTTTACTTAGATTTCAATTAAATCATAGCATATTCAATACGAATCGGTGCAAAATAAGGAGGGTATTGATAGAAGCAGCAGGTGATATTACAAATTTACACAAAACTATACTATATATATATATATGTTTTATTAAAATTTTAAAAATCTGTCCCTAAAATAATAAAATTATCCTTTATAATTGTAAACATTCAATCTCACTCCTAAAATTGTATCATCATATTTTGAAAAATCTACGATATCGTTTGCTAGTTGACATGCATGGTGATTTTCTACTAAAGGTGGATGAAATGCATCCTTTTCAAGATTAAGGCAGGGGGGATGGCACCACAACTTTTTATATTTATAAATTGTAGAGTAGACAGAGATATTTGTGTAACATGAGTATTTTTAATGTTGGATAGGATTGAAGACAATCCATATGTGGATGATCACATGCATCAGAATTTTGATCAGATTTACTAAACATAGGAAAACAAAACCTGCCCATGTGCCTCACTATAAGGTTAAGACTCTGCTGGGACAAACAGTGTGTAAGAAAACTTGGGATATCATGGACTCTCCTCGTGGGTTTTGTAGGGTTGTGCCTGCAATTTTTGACTGTTATTCCAATACTTAGATTACACAAAATCCAAGAGTGCTACAAGATTTATGATATTTTGTTACTCCTTCATTCACTCCTAGGATTAGGTGATCACTCCCACATGCTTCTAGGCCAGCACTTGACTTGTGATGCATCTAATTATTTTGAAATGAGGAATTTCGTGTTATTCATTTAATTACAATTTAAGTGGATCTGTATGTCGTTGAATATGTGTAAGAAAATAAAAATGTTGGGTTTATCATATGTGGTTTAGCATTCACAATCGCAGTTTGATATCTGAATAGTATTTAAATGAATAGCATCTACTAATTTTAGAAAAAACTAGAACTTGATCGGTATAGTCATAGGTATTTCGATGTAATTTTACTTAAATTAGTTAAGGTCGAGTCATTTATCAAAAATTATGTACGATGTATAGTGTAAATTACGTTGGCTTCTTTAGCATTTATTACATTAGTGGTCTCGTTTAAAGTTTAGATATAGGTGAATGACTTTGGAAGTTTATTATATTATTAATGTAGGAAAATCTCCAAAATACAAGTAAAATCTTTTATCCTAACTTTCAAAAATCATAAAATATAGAGGATATCTAATTTATAACACAAACAAGTCATTAAAGGAGAGTCACAATATTTCCTATTAAATCCTCCCAATAGTCAAGTTAGTCAGTATCTTGGGATAATAGAAAAAATAATAATTAAATTGTAAGAAAAAATCCAATCACAAAAAAGGAAGAAGAAAGAATAGTCTTACTACACATGTTGTGTACGTGCAAGTTGAATCAAGTTTGGTATGTAAGAATAATATACTTTATTTATTCACCCTCTTGCTCTTCTTATTTCTCTTACACTTGATTAATCTAAAAATAGTTATGCCCATATTGCTAAATATAGTATATTAATAATGTATTCCTAGTAACTTGACAAAAAAATTGTGTAATTGGTGCGGTTGTGGAAACTCATGCCTCACATTGAGGAACCAAAATTAGTAATATTTTTGTTGTAGGGATCAGTAATGGATAACACCACCAAAATGACTAACAATCGATTTATTTACAGGAATGAGAACTTATTATTAAATTACTCATTTGTCACTTACATTGTTATTTAAATTTATTTGGAATTTTATTGAGTTAAAAAACTTGTGTTCGGAGGAGTTAGCTTTTGTTGTTTATTGAATTGAATTTGAATGAATTTTAATTAAGTCGAACACAAGTCCAACTCAAGTAACTTGATTTTTTTACACATATATAATATTTTTTTACTAATTGGATCAAATTTCAAAGTTTATTAAAAATAATGTTCAAATTAAATTTGTATCTTTAACAAATCAAGCCTTGGTGAAATTTGACTATTGATCTTGAATTTGGTATCAGATAATTCGATTTAATTATTTAATTGATATCAAATAAGGGGATAAACAAACTTAACGTTTATATTTATTTTTCATTTTAGCAATTTTTAGATAAAGATGATATGATTGCCACTCGTTTTTCAGGAAAAAAAGGGTGGGGGGAGAAAGAAAGAAAAAGAACATGCTGTGAATAAAAACACGTGAACAATTGAAAGAGGCAATAGAACTAAAATAGTGCAAGGATGAAATTTGACTATTGATCTTGAATTTGGTATCAGATAATTCGATTTAATTATTTAATTGATATCAAATAAGGGGATAAACAAACTTAGCGCTTATATTTATTTTTCATTTTAGCAATTTTGAGATAAAGATGATATGAATGCCACTCGTTTTTCAGGAAAAAAAGGGTGGGGGGAGAAAGAAAGAAAAAGAACAATTGAAGGAAGCAATAGAACTAAAATAGTGCAAGGAAATAATAATAAAAAATAAAAAAAGAAGGAGGTGATCTCAAAATGTATAGTTTATAGGGGGCAAAATCCAATTAACACTTTTATAATTGAGGGGTCAAATCAAAATAACAATACATGCAAAAGGTTGCAATAAGTTGTATAACATAGCTATCAATATATATATAAGTCACTCAAAAAAACACAAACAAAATAATATAAAATAACATCTCTTTAAATTAAGTTTCAGTCAATAGAGTTCGAAGTAATTTAATTAAAATGTGAGCTCATCAAGGTGAAATTAGGGCTATCAACAGGTCGGATTTAGATCATATCAACCATATCTCAATTTAAATCTGATTTAACCTAATATACTATAAGATCTTTGTTAGTCTGTATCACATATAGATTCGATGGATATCCAAAATTTGATAAAAAAATTCGATCCAATTTAATATTTTCCCCCTTTTTGACTGTATTAAAATATTGTATTTATAAAATAAATTTACATCATATTTGAATTTTTAACAAAATTTTATTATATATTAGTCCAAAAGTTAAATATTTGAACATTAAACCCCTATTTCACATTATATTAATGCATAGATAGATGAACTATCATACATTATTATATTTGACAATTTATCAGTGTCCCTCTTATTTTTAAGACACAATATTAAATATTAATAGCATAATATAGACGTTAATATAGATATTATGTCAATATAATATATAGATTTTATTTTAAAATATTTATTAATATTATATATAAGAGTATTAATTTAATAAAAAAAAATTAAAATTCGGATTCGAATCTTTAACGGATCAAATTGCTTAATTTCATATTCGATCCACTTATTTTGAATTACGAATATTTATAATTGAATATGATTCATCAAATATTTTAATCGAATAAAAATTTTAAAATTAAAATTAAATTCATCTTAAAATTCGATTCATTGACAGCCCTAAATAAGTATATGAAGAAATAGGCCTAGGCAAAATGACTTTGGTGAAGTCACTCCATCGTGAAATCCAATACTTAAGATTCCAATAAAGCCCATGGCCCAATCTTTCATTCTCATTTTGGGCCAAATTTTGCGAAAGCCCACTAATTACTTAAAAAGTCTTCATAAAATTCGCCAAATATAATATGACTCTAGTACACCAGCCCAAAAAGTGGCTCCATCCAAGAAAAGTACGAGGACCCATTTGTTTTTATTTCCAACTCTCTTTTTCATTTTCAATGAAAATTAAAAATCATCACTTTCTATCTATTTTTATTAAAAGTATTTTTTTATTTTCAAACTTTTTTAACTTTCCATATCATTCAACTATCACATCAGTCAAATTTAAATTTGATCTAACATAAAATACCAACTATCATTTTAAAATTAGGGTCAATTACATCTACCTCCCCTGAGGTTTGGCTTAATTACGAAAAAAAAATTTACTGTTTTAAAAATTACAAATACCTTCCTGAACTTAATCACCATCCAACATTTTAGCCCAGTCGTTAGTTGCAGTTAGGGTTTTATCAAACGGCGGTTAAATTTTTTGAGTGAAATTTCAAAAATGCCTTTAGGCTAATTGATGGCATTTTTTATTTGGTTTGACTTTTTTTAGTTGACAAAAATATCCGCAGGGGTGATATTGTAATATTTTTAAATTTTTTAAGGGTTTATTTGTTATTATTGTTTTGTTTGGGGACCTAATTGTGTTAAAACAAAGAAGAATCCAAGGTGAATTTAAAATAGTAAATGTATTTAAGATAATTTAATTATATTCAATTGAATTTAATAAGTAAGAAGAAATAAAAATATAAATCAAATCTATCATCTTGGAACATATAATTTTAAATGATATATTCAATAATATTACAAATAATAAGCATATCTAAAATAATTTAATTAAATTTATATCATTAAAATATAACATATTAAATTAAGTTAAATTAAATTTATATTATTAAAATAATCTATTAATATTAAAATAGTAATATATATAATATTTTAATTAAATTCAATTCAATTTAACTAAAAGCAAAATAAGTAAAAAAATTAAAATAAGTTAAATCTATCATGATAATATATTTTTAATAATTTTTAAAATTAAGAGATAATAATGACATGTAAAATAATTTAATTAAATATTTTTATTAATTAAAAATAGAGTAAACTAAAAATTAAAATTAATGTTTGGGGTCAATGTGAGGCACTTAGAGAGCTGAATGATTCAATTGAAATTCGAGAGGAAGTTTTGGGGTGAAAATTACAATTTCAGAAAGTTGAAAAATATATACACAAGAGCCATCCCATTGTATCAAATTCTTCCATGCTTACCATCACCATCCTCTCCAACCAGCACCTCTGTAACGCTAGAAAAACTAGCAACTGAGCTAATCATTCTATTTCCCTCATCACGAGAAATGCATTGGTATCAAATTTGTCTAGAAACAACCAGCGAATCGCCGGAAATAAAGCTCTGAATGGAGCCTTGCGATGGTGATGACGGGTTGCTGAGTTCCAGTGATGGAAACTCAAAAACAAAGAGTGGGTTTTTATGGGTTTGACAAGAGGAGTGTAACAGTGGTTTCAATTTTGTGATTTGACTAACAAAGAATGAGAATCAAAGGTGGAGACGCGTAGCGATTTTGGGCAATTTTGCTTGAATTGGTCAACGAAGTGAAAGGAAAAGCTGAAATTGATTTGGGAATTTGATAGAGTGCAACAAGGTGCACCTTCTGGCGGTGATAGGACCCAGTTCCTATTGAGGCGCACGGCGGCGGTCTAGCGAAAATTGAAGGTGATAAAAATATATCAAATAAACCCTCATAAATTCAAAAATATTACAAATAGTTCCAAGGGTATTTCTATCTTTTGATATTTCTATCATTTTTTTTCTTTTTTTTTTAATTTTAATGGAAGGGTATTTTGATCATTTTACACTTTCAATCAGCGTTGTAATTTAGTTTGAAAGTTCAGGGGGATATTTGTAATTTTCAAAACGACAATTTATTTTTTTTGTAATGAAGCCAAACCTCATGGGAGGTGGATGTAATTGACTCTTAAAATTAATATAATATACATACATTTCTTAATAGTATATCTTTTTAAACATTAAAAAATATAAATCCACCTACTTTTTAATTATATACCTATTCTAATAATTACTTTCCAACATTTCATCAAAAAATATTTCTATTTTAATTTTCAATTCATAACTAACTTTTCAATTTTTAATAATGCATGGAAATGGCTCTGGAAATAAAACCAAACAGACTATGAGGATTTTAGTTAAGCTTATTTAAAAAAATTTACAATATCTTTTGACATAAAAACTTATTCTAAAAATAAGTTCTCAAAGAATTTGAATAGAATACAATCTTAAAGTTTACAAAATATTTGTTATGATAGTTTTTAAGTAGTATAGTTAAAATTAAAGGGAATGTTTGGTTATGTTTTTTTGTGTGACTTTATTATGTATTTTGGGAGAATGAATTATTAAAGAATGTGAAAGTTGTGTTGAAGAATGTAATTAATTTTTTGTTATATTTTGGGGAATAGTTAAAATTGATTTTGAATGTTTGTTTATATTTTGGAGGGAGACCTTTTTTACTTAGCATTCATATCAAAGCTTTTTTGTTGCGTTTTTTAAGCTGAAAATGGAATTGAGTGCTTTTTTATTTTTAAAATAATAATAAAATATATATGATGTATGTATATATTGAAAAATAAAAAAGTTTTGGGGATAATGAAAGATAGTAGAGGATATTTTGAGAAAACTTTTTTTTTGTGTTTTGGAGAAAAAATTAGAATATGTTTTGGGAAAACATAATCAAACATTCCCAAAGTTTATTTTTAAGATCTTAAAATTAAAGTTACAAGCTTCTATTTTTTTAAGAAAAAAATTATAAAATCTTAACATTTTATGTAAAATGTTAAGAGTTTGTAGAATATTTTTAAAAAATATATATATTTTTAAAATATTTAATATCTTATAAAATTTAAAAATATTTTATAAGATATATGAGTTATATAAAGATACTTTAAATAAATTTAATCAAACACCCATTTAACCTGCACTTGAATATTATTAACTTATTTTCCCTTAAAAATATATTATTTTTCATATTAAAAAAAGATACTTTTCTATAGTTTTCAAATTATTTTACATTATATGATTTTAGTCACAACAGCAACCTTATTTAGTACTACAAATAAATGCAATTGATTTATTCACAAAATTATAATAATTACTCAAAGAACTTACCCACGTATGCAATACTGTTGCTAGTACAACATTTTATGGGATTACATTATCGCCCAACCATTGCATGTAATAATTTATTTTAAAATAAAAAACACGCTTTCCAGTTAAAAATGCACGTAAAGTGCGCTTTCAAATTTTGCGGAGCCATCCGAGCGACCCCTGGCTAGTTGCTGCTACCTTCAAACCCCCAAAACCCTTTCCCTTTCTCACTCCCGCCCAGTGCTGCTCTGTACTTCTTTTGCAGCTGAGAAGTAAACGGAGCCCCAATTTCTATCAAACGGGTCAGTTTATTCACTTGTAATGTTTTTCTTCAATACCAGCTCCATCAATTTCATATTTGTTCAGGGTTCTTTCGCTTTAGCATATAATTATATTGTGGATTTTTAAGGCATAATTGCAATTGTAGTGGATCTCATATTTGACGATTCTAGGGTTCTTAGAAAAACTGAATGGGCGGAGTGTTTTAGCTTGAAGTTCAATTGCTGCTGCTGCTTTGTAGACTGCAGTTGCTTATTTGCTCTCTGGTCTAAGCACACCGATTTATTTAGAATGATATTTTGATCAAAAAAGGTGTTGTTGCCTGCTGCTCTGGGAAAGATTGCTTAAATGTAGAATAAAGCTGTGAATCATTCAAGAATTCTATTTCTAATAAATAATATCTACATGTTTCTATTTGTTGAACTTCTTTCCCAAATAATGGATGGAGTAAAGGGTTTTAGGAGAAGATTTATGGCTTGCCCATGGTTTATTAATGTGTTTGTACATGTTGATTATTGTTCGTCATGCTAATTTGAGTATTGTATTGTATTGTCAGCGGCTTGAAACATATTTTGGATGATTGCTAGCTCCTTAGCTGAATTCTTCTAAGCTAAGTATGGAAGTCGATGTAGGGATAGTAAAGCCCATTACTGTTCATCAGTCTCAGTACAAAAGAAGAAGAATTTCCATGGATGGTGAAGATGCTTCTCTTCCATGTCAGATCTTGCGTGAAGTTGAAAGTTCTTTACCAACACTACAATGTTCTGATTACTATACAAAACCTTGCTTGAGTGAGTTGGCCATTCGGGAGTTCATGAATCCTGGTTATTGCAGCAGAGTCCAAGACTTTGTTGTTGGAAGGGTTGGTTATGGATGCATTAAATTTATTGGGGAGACGGATGTAAGATGCTTGGATTTGGACCGCATTGTGAAGTTCAATAGATGTGAAGTTGTTGTATATGACGATGAGAGTTCGAAGCCCTTGGTTGGTCAGGGTCTTAACAAGCCTGCTGAAGTAAGTTTACTACTTCAAGCAAAATCTTTGAATAATTTGACTGAGGATCGCTTAAGAGAAATTGTGGTCAAGTTGAAGCACAGGACCGAGAGTCAAGGGGCACAATTTCTTTCATTTGATCCAGTTCACAGTGAATGGAAGTTTTCAGTACAGCATTTTAGCAGATTTGGTCTGGGTGAAGATGATGAAGATGATATTCCAATGGATGATGTGTCTCCAGAAGCTCAAGATCCTGCAGACATGAATGGTAGTGAGGTATCAGATATTGAAGAAGAAACTGCATCATTAAATAGGACTCTACTTTCACATTCTCTTCCTGCTCATCTTGGTCTTGATCCTGTCAGGATGAAAGATTTGAGGATGTTGTTGTTTCCTGTCGAGGGAGATGAGGTAGAGGGTCTGCGTGGCATGCCTCCACATGATAGTCCACCTTTTCCTAAAGACTCCTCAAGATCTCCGTTACATGATTCCTCCCGGAAGATAGTTCGTAAGAAAAATACCCCTCTTATTCGCAAGACTCCATTAGCCTTACAAGAGTATAACCCTGGAAGTTTTAGCTCTAGCTCCCCTGGTGCCATTTTGATGACCCAACAGAATAAAGGTTTGCATCTAAGCACAGCAAAATCTGAAGGTTTTGAGCTGGAGCTTAAGGACGAAACACCAGTAACTAGAAGCCATTCTCATAATATAGTTGATGCAGCATTGTTTATGGGTAGATCTTTTCGAGTGGGTTGGGGCCCAAATGGTGTCCTTGTTCATTCTGGTATGCCTGTTGGTAGTGCTGATTCTCGAGTTGTGCTATCCTCTGTGATCAATCTTGAAAAGGTCGCAATTGACAAAGTGACAAGAGATGAAAGCAATAAAGTTAGGGAGGAACTCACTGATTTTTGTTTCAGCTCTCCCCTCAATCTTCACAAGGAATTGAGTCATGAAACCAGAAAAGTTGAACTGGGAACCTTTGAGCTGAAGCTTCAAAAGCTTGTTTGCGACCGCTTGACTCTTCCAGATATTTGTCGGAGATATATAGACATCATTGAGAGGCAACTGGAGGTTCCTAGTTTATCATCTGCTTCTCGTGTTTTCTTGATGCACCAAGTATTGGTTTGGGAATTAATTAAAGTTCTCTTTTCCTCGAGGAAAATGGGTGGGCAATTGAAGCCCATGGAAGATGACGAGGAGGATATGATAGCAGATGGGAGGGAAAGTTATCCCGATGTTGACCAGGAAGCACTTCCACTTATTAGGCGAGCAGAATTCAGTTATTGGCTGCAAGAGAGTGTTTACCACCGTGTACAAGAGGAAGTTAGTTCACTAGATGAGTCGAATGATTTAGAACACATTTTCTTGCTTCTTACTGGTAGGCAGCTGGACGCTGCTGTGGAAGTTGCTGCTTCTAGAGGGGATGTAAGACTATCTTGTCTTCTGAGCCAGGCTGGTGGGTCCACAGCAAATCGTGCCGATATTTCTCATCAGCTTGATATTTGGAGGGAGAATGGACTAGATTTTAGTTTCATTGAGGAGGATAGGGTGAGGCTTCTTGAATTACTTGCTGGCAACATTCATGGAGCCTTGCATGGTGTAAAAATTGACTGGAAGAGGTTCCTAGGGCTGTTAATGTGGTATCAGCTTCCACCCGACATTTCATTACCCCTTGTTTTCAATACCTATCAAAAGCTTCTTAATGAGGGAAATGCTCCATATCCTGTTCCAGTTTACATTGATGAAGGACCAATAGAAGATGAAAATAACGTGGTTGTCAATGATTGTTTTGACCTTGCTTATTATCTTATGCTTCTTCATGCCAGACAAGAAAATGACTTCGGTGCTTTAAAGACCATGTTCAGTGCCTTTGCCTCAACAAATGATCCACTTGACTATCACATGATTTGGCATCAGCGTGCAGTTTTAGAGGCCATTGGCACTTTCAGTTCTAATGATCTTCATGTTCTGGACATGGCATTTGTTTCTCAATTGCTCTGTCTTGGGCAATGTCATTGGGCCATCTATGTGGTGCTTCACATGCCTCATCGTGAAGATTATCCTTATTTGCAAACCACTGTTATAAGGGAAATCCTTTTCCAGTATTGTGAAGTATGGAATACTCAGGATTCACAATGGGAGTTCATTGAAAGTCTGGGAATTCCTTCTGCATGGTTGCATGAAGCTTTGGTGAGTTTGTGTTCCTTGAACCTATCAAATTTTTGCACGGAATGGCAATTTAAGTTTTGCTGTTGTCTGAGCTCTCTGTGATCAAGTGTCTATAGCTCTTTTCTTGTATGTTTTTGGTACCTTTTGAGAGTGCATATTTTGTACTAGATATATTATGACATCGTCAAGTGTGGGCTTTCACGAAATTACTTTTGGCTGTGGAAAATTGACTGTGATAACAATATTTGTGCTTGTTGTCTGCTACTACTGATGATTATAACTCTGAAATTATTGGTCATAGATTTCTCATCTTGCCTTGTCTCTCTCTTTTTCATATGCAGGCAATATATTCCAGTTACATTTATGACCTCCCTAAAGCTTTACACCACTTTCTTGAATGTGGAAACTGGCAGAGAGCACATTCAATCTTCTTGACTTCAGTTGCTCATTCGCTGTTTTTGTCAGGTAGAGAGCTAATTTACTATTATATGGCATGTTGACGTTATTGAGTCCATTTGCTTGTCTTCCCTTGGTTATGGTTCTTTTAAATTGCTCTTTCCTCCAAGAGATATTCCTCTTGTGTGCTCTGTTTGTTTAAGAGAAATGGATTTTGAAGAAGTTGCATGTTCTGAAGATCTCAATTGTAAGAAATGTGTTCCAGAACTATTTTCATTTGTTCATTTGACCATAAGGGCTAATGGTGTAAGGAACTCTGCAGGAGAATCAAGGTGTCTCTCCATAATCTTTGCCCCCTTCCCCGTTCTTTTTTCTTTTCCCTGTACAGTTGGGTTATTCACTAATTTCAAAATGGATTGGTAAAATCGTTTAATAGAGAAATCACCTATAGATTGAAATCACAGTTTTTCATGTGAACAACTTTCCTGAGATAAAGTTGGATTTTCTGTTCTGGTTCTTTACATCTTGAAACTTTAATTCAGAATGCTTTGCTACAATGGCTGTTTCCTTTGGCTGCACTGGCTATTTATGTTTGTTGATTGCGGCAATATAAAGTGTGCATGGTCTTCTAGGCAGTGATAATCTGCCTGCACTTAAGAGTGTGCTACGGAGTTGTAAAGTAAATTTGTACCCCCAGAAATATACTTCATTGCCTCAGGAAGTAAAACTCTGTTCACTTCACTGTTCTTCTGGTGCCATCTTTATGACAAAAGAGTGATTTTGATTGATGTCGTGCAGGAAAACATTCAGAGATATGGAGACTTGCAACGATCATGGAGGATTATAAGTCAGAAATTGAAAATTGGGACCTAGGGGCTGGAATTTATATTTCATTTCATTTGTTAAAAAGTTCCTTGCAGGAAGACAGTAACACCATGACTGAAATGGTATAAATTCCTCTTATGTTACCTACAGAAATAGCTCTGTCCCAATATTGAGAGTCTCTTTGATTTGTTTCTTTCACATGCTCATTGAGCTAGAAATGAATGCTCTTCATTTTGCATAACAAATCAGTCCCACACATTTTCACTTTAGAATACTTCACATTATTTTGGGAGCTAGCTGATTTTTCTTGCAATGATCTTTTCACTTTCCAGATGGCTGTTAAATGTCTTGTTTGTAATCATCAAATTTAAGTGAATAAAAGGGTGAAGAAAGGATGTCATCTGAAGTTTGATGAAGCTGGTTATTTTACCTACTGTTGCTAGACCAGCACTCTCTATGATTAATGGAACAAATTTCTATTTGATTCTTAAACTATTTTATAGAAGTATAACATGATAATGGTCTTTCTGTTTGTTTGAGCAACTGAATTTCAATGATAAGTTTTGAAAGGTAACAGAAAGTATAATAAATGCCCATCTATTAGATGTTAAGTAGACATTCTTCGACACTTCCAATGGAGCTGATCAATCTATTTTGGCAGGATACTCTTGAGAACAAAAATGATGCATGTATAGACTTTATTGGTCGTCTAAACACGTCTTTGGCAGTATGGGGCAGCAAATTATCAGTTGATGCAAGGTATTGATATTCATTCCTATGCGATAAAATTGTGAGCACCTGCAGATTCACAGCTTGGTTGTGTTGTCTTTTCCTTATCTCTTCCAATTGTTTTGAATTTCTTAGCTGTATCACAATTTCGACTTTATACAGTTAGCGTCTAACTTTTAGTTTTGGGGTTGCCATACTCTTCATGTGGACTCTTTCCTTCTCAAGCCTGTTAACTGCCATCTCATTGTTCGTTCTTTTGATATATCTCGCAATTCTGAACTACTATGCCCATAACTCTCGGTACTCCCCTGTTTAGGCATCAACATATGTGTTGCTCTAATTTTCATCACATGCTGACACTTGACATTTCTCCAACTTGCGAGTGTTGGAACCAGGATTTTGAATTTGGAAAAAAGAGCAACATAGTAGAGAGAAAAAGATGGCGATGAAAGATCAGGCTAATATTTTGAGTAGAAATCCTGAGTGCACTTAGGGATAAATTAGTCAATCAGTGTCATCTACCTCCAGTTACCAAGCAAGGACTTTTCATTGCTTACATGGATTCAAGAAAAAACTCTTCATGTTAAAAAAAAAAAAAAAAAAAGAATCAAAAAGAAAAAGGAAAAAGTAGCTTGTCAGGTCTGGTACAGATTGTTTGTGCATGCAAGTAGATTCAAGAACCAATTTCTTTTGAGCAAGGACTACTTGTAGCTTGCATGGGTTCAAGAGAAAACAAACTAATGTAAAAACATGAGTCATGCAAGGTTTCATGGACGAGCTTGCTTGCGCATGCAAATGATTCAAGAATATATGCAGTCCAGAAATCTTGTAACTGAAGGTAGAACATAAGTAACAGGGAAGTGGGACTTATGCTTTTGGTTATTTTTGGAGGTAATTCTGTGCCTGGTGATGGTTGTTTTTATGAAAACTCAATGCTATGGTGGTAGTCTCATTAATTATATTGGTAACTGTGCAATGGTGATAGAACCGTGATGGTTGTCTTGGTGCCTCCTATGCTGATAATCATGTGGCAACAATGAACACAAAAGAATATTTGTTCAAGGATGTTTGTTTTCACTTTAGTCTCTTGGAATTATAAAGTGCAAGAGAAGCACAGCCAAGGTTGCGTCAAATTTTTTTTAATCCAAGTATATGGTTTTCCTCATTTATAGAAGTTACAAGAACGAACAAGAAATAAACAGAACAGAAATCAGTATCAACTAAACTAACAAAGAATGTTGAGTTGGGGAATGTTTGAGACACTGCTGTACAATGAAAAAGAAAATTTTAGACACAAGGGTAATTAGACAATGATATATTGTAAGCGTTAAAGCAGCTTCTTGTCTGCACATGGATGACCTGAAGCACTAGTTTATGTTCGTTATTAGTTTTAAAAGGCCAGGACATACTTTTATCATTTGGTTGATCAGGTTAGGAAACAAAGAAAGGAAATAAGTAAAAATAGGAAGAGAAGGAAGTGGAACAAAGTAGAGGTTCTATGGCTTTGTCATGGTCAATAATTAGGGTTGTTCAGCAATGATCAGTGAAGTAAGAGTCTTTTGTAAGAACTCTTCTACTTGAAAAACTGATAAAATTCAAATATTTTTAGTTGCTGCTCTTCTTCTCAACAAGTAGCCTTTTTAGTTGCTCACTTTATGATTGTTTCTTTTGCTGCTGCATTTGCTTATTTACTTTCCCAACCAATGAGAAGTATACTGGTGTCATCTTTGATTTAATTTTAAATTCTGGTATTAAGCCATTATTTGTTATCTAATATCTATTCTAATATACTTGTGCATCTCAGAGTTGTATACTCGAAGATGGCAGAAGAGATCTGCAGTCTGCTTCTTTCTGACAGCGGTGAGGGTTCCACAGGCGAGGTTCAGCTAACCTGCTTTGATACAGTTTTCAGGGCACCAATGCCTGAGGACCTCCGCTCATACCATTTGCAGGATGCGGTTTCACTTTTTACATGTTATCTTTCTGAGACGGCATAGTTGTCCACTTCCCTCAAGCCTTGCTGTTCTGTTTAAGTTCTTGGCATATTTGGTTGCCACATTTGCTTTTTTTGCAGGAGATTTTCTTCTTGATGGTTTTAACATGGAAAGTTGAGTGCCCTGTTTGTAGACTAGTTTGCATCATTTTTGTCCAAATTTATATTGTAAGGTTTGTGTTGATTTCTGAGAATTCTACAGGAACTTCTATAGTCTGGTTTTGAGGTTTGTGTATGATTTATTGATGTAGCCACAGCCCAATATTCCATAATGCATCAAGTCAGAAGTATCCAGTGTTGAACTAATTCACTGTGGCGGTGCTTGGTGTGTAGCATCTTTGTCTGATTTACACAGTGAACTAATATGTTCATTGTCTCTGTTACATATTTCAATTGTCAATTAGTCAATAATTTGATTTTCTAATTAGTTAGGTTGTAATAATTAATAAATAAGCAGGTGGATGGATGATATATCAAGTCTTGTTATTGCATCAAAATATTATATGGGCAAATCACATAATTAGTCCCTAAAATTTTATTTTAGAATCACTTTAGTCGCAAATCTTTAAAAATTCATTTTTTAGTTCATAACATTAATATATCGTTTTATTTTAGTTCCCAAAATCATTTTTCGGCAGTTTTTGGTTGGAAAATTGATTAAGTTTTGACATTTTTAAGGGCAAAATTATCAATTTATAATTTAATATTCCACTTTAATTCCTATTTAAGATTTTATGTTTCAATTTAGTCCGTGTGTTATGTTTTATCTTTTATAAATATAGGTACATTTGTGTATATATATTTGTGTATAATATATGTGTATATAATTGATACTAATATTAGTCATATACTCATGTTATTATTAATATTTAATAATATATTAATGATATATTAATATTATTTGTGATATTATTATAAATATTATTAAATAATAATTTATTATTATAATATTACTAATAATAATAATTCATGATATTAATAAATATTAAATTAATTTTATTATTATTATTAATATAATTAATCATAAGAATAATAAGATTAATATTATCAATGATAATAATAGTGTTATTATGATAATATAATTATCTAATATTATTAGTATTATTAATAATAATATTGTTAATAATATATTAATAATAATATTGCTAACAAAAATTCAAGTAAGCAAAAACTTTTTCTAACAAGACAAAAAAAATTGCCATGTTAGCTGGAAATTTGCAAACTAAGCAAAAATTCCCAAATTCAACAAATTTTGGCATGCCACATCAACATTTTCAGTCATTTTATGAGATTCTAGCGACTTTCGAACTAAATGTGCAAAAAAAAAAAAAAATTAACTTATAGGACAAAATTTGAAATTGTGTAACATATAGGACAAAATTGAAAGTCGAAAAATTATAGGATGGAAAAAATATATTTCCCGTTTGCTGGGGTAGTTGCCATGGCCAACCACCATGGGGTGGGGACGGGGCAGTTGGGGATGGGGATGAGGGTTGTGGAGGGTGCGGGGTGCAAGGGTGGGTGGGATTATTATACAAATATAATTATATAGTGTTTTTATATATTTATATTTATTTATTAATATATATTATGTACAAATATATAACATATACAAAAATGAAAAAAGTAGAATTAATTAGAGAAATAAAAATACAAAAACTAGAAATAGTTTTTAATTTAAAGGGGAAATATAGAAAAATATATTTAAAAGAATAAACAAATTAAATTGAAAATATATGAAATAATTAAGGGTAATATAGTCTTTATATATTAAAATTGTGGTTAAATTGAAGTAAATAAGAAATGAGAGACAATGTGTATAATTTCAAAATATAAGGAGGTTTTTTGTCTTTTTTTATTCGTAAGGCCTTTTTTCATTTTCATAGGAGGTAAAATGCAATTTTTTCTTAAAAAAAGAAAAAAAAGAAAAACTGACATAGGGACTAAATTGAAACATAAAATCTTAGATAGGGACTAAAGTGGAACATAAAATTATAAATTGACAATTTTACTCTTAAAAATGTCAAACTATGTCAATTTTCTGGCCAAAAACTATTGGAAAATAGTTTTGGGGACTAAATTGAAATAATATATTAACATTACGGAATAAAAGATGAATTTCTAAAGATTGGTAACTAAAGTGATTTTAAAATAAAACTTTATGGACTAATTATGTTATTTGCCCATATTATTGAATTAGCATATTTTAGAGATCTCAGAATTTTAATTTGTGATTGATCAGATTATTTATAGAAATAATATCTAAATATTATTAAATATCAATGTTACACTCAATTTGAAACCATGCAAATGTTTCATAATCTCCCAACTCGTCCCTACATGACCCATAGATTTTAGGAGTAAAAATTCATACCCCACCCAAGAAGTATATGCGGAATTTGAACCTTATAATATCTTACTCACACTTAATTATAAATTTTATTAAATATTATGTACTATATAATTAACTAAACACTATAATTTAGTTAGAATACCATATAATTTATTTTTAAAAGCTACATTCTCTTAAAATAAAATCAACATAAAAAATTTAATTCAAGTCAAAGCTGCACAATAATACAAATCAATATAACTAAATTAAATATTAAAAAAGTTAAAGATCCACAAACTACATACTAAGTTGTGAGAAAAGGATGAATACTATCAGGTACTAAATTATAAGATTAAAAGAATTACGTTTAAGATTAGATGATTATATATATATATATATTAAAATTTAAAAGAATGTATATAAATAATATAAGATAAATATTTGGGTTGGCATGGGGTGGGTTTACCATAAAGCTGAACCCAATCCGCCCCGCTTGGATGCGGGACAGGTTTTTTGTCCGTCCCAATTGGATCGAGTAAAACTAAGGGACTATTTGGTTATATTTCCCCAAACCAACATTATTTTGGAAAAATATAACCAAACATATCCTCATTTTCCCTTCAAAACACATATTTTTCAACATATATCTATACATATATTATATAAATACATTATATATATATATATATTTTTTATTATTCTAACATTAAAAAAATCACTTAATTCCATTTTCACCCCAAAAACGTAACAAAAAAGCATTGATTTGACTGTTACAAGAAAAAATATCTCTTCCAAAATATAAACAAACATACTAAAAAATAACTTTTACATTTTGCAATAATTCATTTTCCCAAAACACATAATAAAATCATACAAAAAACATAACCAAATTGATGAGGGTAAAAACTATATAATTGGATCGGAATGGAATCTTGGTGAATCGACCTGCCTGGTCGAGTAAATGAGCTCCATAAATACTTGGGCTGAGTCCTTCAACCACGAGCAAACGTCAGGGTAGCCGAGGTGTCCTCAGCTATGGCACTCCAATGCTCAAGTCAATATGAGAATGACCAGATAAGATGAGCAGCGGAGTAAGAGCTTTGTAGTATAGAATGACATCCCTTGTAGGGAGGCTATAATGGGGTATTTATAGTCCCTAATGGGAGATCAAAATGTCCATAGTATCCTTGCTCTTGCAGGGAGGACCTTTGTCCTTGCATGAGGGTTTTTAGGTCTTTTCCTTATCTGGAATCCTCTTTTCAAGTGGCGCCCCCACATCCTTTTGGGATATGATGGAGATCTCTACATTTAATGCAGAGGCAAACCGCCTGTCAGTGTATTTAATATGGCAGAGTAGTGGCTGAGTGCATTTAATGTGACAAGGACTGTGGCGAGAGAAACCTTCCTGTCACGTAAGTCAACCTATTTTGGTTGAGATGTCTCCCCAGTCGCGGGTCTCTCCGCCCATTCTGGTCGAATGCATGACCTCTTCTAGTCGAGATGTCTCCCCAGTCATGGGTCTCTCCGCCCACTCTGGTCAAATGCATGACTTCATTGGGTTGAGATGACTCTTTAGCAATAGGCTTTTCAACAATAGCCTGATCAATTAAAGAAAGACGGACAACCTTTATTGGTCAATTAGCCCAATGTATTCTTGGGTTTGTGATGGTTTTATTGGGCCTGTTGGGCTCCTCTTACTTCCCCATATCAGGAATCCCCCCACTCCCGAATCCTAATCAAGCTCGTGATGAGAAGGAGTGAGGAGTAATTGATTTTCTTCATTTTGTCGACCTTAAATTTTGATCATTCTTCAATGACAGATTTAAAACCAATTTGATCAAGCGACTATGGGGTCGACTTGATCATTCTTTAATAACGAGGTCGACTTTATCCTTTTTCAATAACTGATTCAAAACTAATTTGATCATGTGACTATGGGGCCGACTTGATCATCCTTTTTCAATAACTGATTCAAAACTAATTTGATCATGTGACTATGGGGCCGACTTGATCATTCTTTAATAACGAGGTAGACTACAGGGTCGACTTGCCAATTTGATCATACGACTATGGGGCCGACTTGATCATTCTTTAGCAGCGGGTGGATTGCAGGGTCGAGTTGATCATTCTTTAGCAACAGGGTCGACTGCGGTGTCAACTTGATCATCCTTTAGCAACTGATTCAAAACTAATTTGATCATGCGACTATGGGGTCGACTGCAGAGTTGACTTGATCATCCTTTAGCAATTGATTCAAAACCAATTTTATCATGCGACTATAGGGTAGACTTGATCCTTCTTCAATAACTGATTCAAAAACAACTTAATGATGTGATCACGGGGTCGACTTGATCATTCTCTAATAACGGGGTCGACCACGGGATCGACTTGATTATTCTTCAATAACTGATTCAAAACCAATTTGATCATGCGATTACGAGGTCGACTTGATCATTCTTTAATAACGGGGTCGACTTGATCATTTTTTAGCAGTGAGGTCAACTATAAGGTCGACTTAATCATTCTTTAATAACTTGGTCGACTTGCCAATTTGATCATGCAACTACAGGGTCGACTTGATCATTCTTTAGTAATGGGATTGACTGCGGAGTCAACTTGATCATCCTTTAGCAATGGGGTTGACTACAGGGTTGACTTAATTATCCTTTAGCAACTGATTCAAAACTAATTTGATCATGTGACTACGAGGTTGACTTGATTATTCTTTAGTAACGGGGTCGACTTGCCAATTTGATCATGCGACTCCTGAGTCGACTTGGTCATTCTTTAGTAGCGAGGTCGACTGCAGGGTCGACTTGATCATTCTTTAATAACGAGGTCGACTTGCCAATTTGATCATGCAACTACAGGGTCGATTGCAGGGTCAACTTGATCATCCTTTAGCAATGGGGTCGACTTAATTATCCTTTAGCACTGTGGTTGACTGTAGGGTCGACTTGACAATTTGATCATGTGACTATGGCGTCAACTTGATCATACTTTAGCAGTGGGGTCGACTGCCAGGTCGACTACGGGCTAGCCTCCTTTTTACCATTTCTCAATTTACAGACTCTATTTCTCACAGACGGCACCAAATGATAAGGGTAAAAACTGTATATAATTAGATTGGGATGGAATTTGTGTGAATCGACTTGCCTGGTCGAGTAAATGAGCTCCATAGATACCTGGGTTGAGTCCTTCAACCACGAGCAAACGCCAGGCTAGCCGAGGTGTCCTCGGTTATGGCACTCCGATGCTCAAGTCAATATGAGAATGACCAGATAAGATGAGTAGTGGAGTGAGGGCTTTGTAGTATAGAATGACATCCCTTGTTGGGAGGCTATAATGGAGTATTTATAGTCCCTAGTGGGAGATCAAAATATCCATGGTACCCTTGCTCTTGCAGGGAGGACCTTTGTCCTTGCATGAGGGTTTTTAGGTCTTTTCCTTATCTGGAATCCTCTTTCCAAGTGGCGCCCCCACATCCTTTTGGGATATGGTGGAGATCTCTGCATTTAATGTAGAGGCAAACCGCCTGTCAGTGTATTTAATGTGGCAGAGTAGTGGTTGAGTGCATTTAATGCGATAGCGACTGGTGGCGAGAAAAACCTTCATGTCTCGTAGGTCGACCTATTCTGGTCGAGATGTCTCCCCAATCGTGAGTCTCTTCGCCCACTCTGGTCGAATGCATGATCTCATTGGGTCGAGACAATTCTCTAGCAGTGGGTTTTTTGACCATAGCCTGATCAATTAAAGGAAGACTGATAGCCTTTATTGGTCAATTAGCCCAATGTATTCTTAGATTTTGGATGATTCTATTGGGCCTGTTGGGCTCGTCTTACTTCCCTATGTCACATATATTCCCTAAGTATTTGCGGATCGGATACAGAATATCATCCCTCGTATATTTCGTGAGAAGTGAAAGAAGTTATTTTGAAGGTCAAAATGGTTGTGGTTTTCTGAAATAAGAAATTCTTTCAATAATTTTTGAGCTTAAATTTGTGAAAAAGCATGTATAGTGTGCTGGATAATTTCAACAAATTATTCCACTCAGCAAATTTGAGTAATCATAGCTTAATAGTCATAGTCAAAATAAACAGCTCTACACAATGGCGTTGTTTGCAAAATTGATGAATTTCAAGGTAAGATTGAGATGTTTAAAGAGAAAGTAGAGGGTTTTTTTGCAAAAAGAAAAAAATAATTTTTTAAATGCTCCTTGAAATAAAAATGTACTTGACCTATGTTTTATTTCTAATAGAATAAATTGAGGGTATAATTTATAAATGCTAAAAATATTTTGAAAGTATTTATTTATTTAAATGCTATTAAAAGTTTGAAGTATGTTCAAGCTTATCTTTTACTTTTCTTAAATTTCAACTTTATTTAAGCGAATTAAAATAGAGTTGTTATACTACAAAATACATGATAAAAGTGCTTAAATTAATGAGAAGCTAAAATTTTTGTAATTATCATTCTTTAAAATTTTTCAACCCAAAACCTCATCTTTTTTCATTATTAGATTTAGATGACAGGAGTGGGGATATTTTCTGAAGGAAAGTTTAATTGGCATAAGGAAATTACAAATCCACCTGGCAAGATCCTACTGGAGGAGCACCAAATCATTCCCTGTGGAGGAGCGCATCCCGTCGAGCTCCACCACAAAATATTTTACACGTGGAAAATTCTTTCGGATGCTGGCCCCCTTGCTCTCCATTGACGTCAACCAACGGGAAAAAAAAAAAAAAAAAAAAAGAAACGCGCACGGTCCGCTATCGTACGCCTTCTTCGGAATATAGCAGCTCGTATTACGCTTTCTCAATTACGTACTCTGAAATTTCACAGTAGATTCCTTCTCTTCACAGTGAAGCCCTCTCTTTTTTCTTTCTTGGGCAAGAAGAAGAAGAAAAGAGAAGGGTGTATATATATTCATCCCATCGTATAGGACTGAAGAAACAATTTTTGTGAAATAATTTGTTATTCTTGAGAATTATGCCCCGGACTTCATCAAGAAAAGGGACCACAAATTCAACGCCGTCAGGAAATTCATCAACCATGGATCTTTTTCGCTCAGGTTATTAATTTTTTGTTAAATGAATATATTTAGATCCTTCATTCTTTTAATTTTTATGTGTTTCTCGTGGTTTCTATTGGAGTTTGAAGTTTAATTCTTTTCCAATTTCGTTGTTCTGAAGTGGAAACTTGATCTTTATGTAAATTTCTCTAGAGAGATTATTGGTATTGTTCCTGTGAGGACTTATCTGAGGAGAATTCAGCTATTGTTTGATGTGATGATCACGTTGATAAATAAAAAGAGATTTGAATCTGGCTGGGTGGAATTTATCCTTTGGAGTGGAAGACAAATGGAAGTTTGATTTAACATTTGAATTTATTTTAAAGAATCCTAAAGATGGCGGTGCATGTTCATAAAGATAACAAGGGAATTTTCTACTGTTGTCATGTTGTTTTCTTTTCTTGGTTTGAAATTTGACTTTGTATGCCCCTCTTGGAATTTGTTATGTTTTACAAAAGAGTTGCTTAGACTTAGTTGAACGTTAATATAAATTCCATAAGGTTACATAATAATATGGTTGGCAGATAAGGTTGCGGTCTTTTTCTTTGTTTTTGATGTCCTTATCCAATTATGAGGCTCCCATTTCATGCTATCAATTGCAACTGAAGGTCGTTCACAAACTAGCGAAAGTGATGGCTTGGTTGAGGCTTCTATTGAATTGGTTTTTGGTGCCAGCATATCTAATTTGGCAAATGGTGAAGCCAAGAAAGTGATTCTTTGTGTGCCTTTTGAGAATCTATGAAGCTGATAGCATATGTATGGTCGTTATTGGGATTGATTTTGAGTGAGACTTTCAAATAAAAAGATGAACAAGAGGATTTGTCCTTTCACTAGAATCTACAGTAGCATCCTGTTACAAGCAGAGATAAGAAAACATGGATAACGAGACAAAAGGGAGAAGGCACAGTGACAATTGCACAAGGAAAGATGCGGTCTTGACAGTAGGAAGCATAAGCTGGAAGAAAATGTAAATGAAAGGAAAAAAGAAAGAAAACAAAGTGCAATAACAACTAGCAGATAGAAGAAAACATGGATAACAAGATGCAGTTTTGACTGTGGGTAGCATCAGCTGGAAGAAACTTAGAAGAAAAGCAAAAAATAGAAAACAAAGTGCAACAGCAACTTTCTAAATGAAACACTTGTAAAATAAGAAAACAGGAAAATGTGGAGTTGAAGGAAGAAACACTTTTAAATAAAATAACAACTTCAGTATTAAGTTCAATTAAGTTTATTAAGTCTTTTAATTAGGGCTCAGTAGAAAAATGCAACTTAAGTCCAGTTTCCTCATCCCATAACCTAGTTGTATAAAAATAGAAGCATGAACATGAAGAAGGCAATAACAAATATTTCTGAGTCAAAATCAATTCCTGTTCTAATTGATTTCTGAGTTGCTACATTGGAAAAATCCACAAGATCCTCAATTCTTTGAATCTTGAACTCATATCATTGTGATATAAGAACTGCCTTTCCTTGGCGGCAGGCTTATTTGAATGGCAGAGAGTAGTAGAGTGCATTAGTTAAGGAGGGAATGGAAGGCTTTGGATAGCAACTAAACTCAATTCTGAAGGAGACAAAAGGAATTGAGGATCATGGTGGCAGCTTTGATGGTCAATTGTCCTGGGAATCAATAAATGGAGGGTGGCCAAGGGCAATCTGGGGAAGGAGGGATGGAATCTCGCGCAGAAAGGGTACAATGGATGGGAGGTAAGTTATGAACTTCCCATCAGGTATTCATGGGTAGAGTTTCCTAAGTTTAGTGGTGAAGATCTTAGAGGATGCGTATAGTGCCGTTTATAACTTTTTAAGTTGAATGATACTCCGTCTGAAGCTAAGGTGAGACTTGCAGCTGTGCACCTGGAAAGGAAGACACTCTAATGGCATCAAATGTTCATGAAATCAAGGCTCACAAGTCACAAAATTGATTCCAACTAGGGTCTGGGGGGAACATGTGAGGGCACTTATTGACGGGTTTGGGACTCCTTTATGAAGATCGTATTTCTGAGCTAATGGATCTTAAGCAAACCAGTACCATTCAAGAATACCCAGCTAAGTTTGATGAATTGTGCAGAACTATCTGAGCCATGTGCAATATTTTTGTGAGGTTCAAGGGATGACATTGCAGTGCAAGGATGCTCAAGCCCAAGACAATGCACCAAACCATCTGTTTGGCCAAGCTACAGGAACAAACCAACTAAATCAAGAGGAAGAAGCCTATTCTTCTGAATAGTTCAAGTACTAGCTCCAAACTCACTGAAAACACCTGCATCTCAGCAGCATTTCCAATTCACCACCAGCCTTTCACACCCTATTCCATCTTACTGCATCCTGAAGCAAACAAATAGTGGCCCACATAAAAATAGCCATCACGTTCCAGCCAGAACTAAGAGACTTCCCCTCTAAGATGGATGAAAAGAGAAGCAAAGGACTGTGTTTTGGTTTGATGAAAACACATTTGGTCATCAATGTAAGGAAAGGAATCTATTGCATGTAATGGAGACAATAGAAGATGAATCAAGAGTCAACAAGATTATGTAGAGGAAGATGGAAAAAGAAGGTGAAAACTAATAAATGTATTTGAATGCTATGACTGGACCATAATTTCAACACAATGAGGATAACTGGCAGCAGCTGGAGAAAATCAATGAATACACTCATTGATACTGGAAGCACCCGAACTTTGTTGATTTACTGTTGGGCGTTGGCTAGGAATCTAGGAAGCAAACCAGAGGCTAGTAACCATTTCCAGTCGAAGCGGATGATGGAAACAAGATATCCAGTTCTTATGTGTGCAGGGGTTCAGCTGGAAGGCGCAGGGAGTTAACTTCACCACTGATGTGTTAACACTCCTATTATGCTTTGCTTTTTGTGGTTTTTGATGTTATGATGAAGCTGAACAAAGCACCTCCAAAGAGAGAGGGTTAAAGAGTTCTTGAAGTTTTCAAATGGGAAAAAGCAAAGGAAATCGAAAAAGCTCATGGTTTCCTGGCATGAAGAGGTTGAATTTTGGTTTATTAAGATAATTATAGCTAACGTTGATTGTATGCCTGATTTGCAATTTTGTATTCCCTTGTTGCGACACAATAAGCATGTTTATTTTCACTTTTTTCTTTAGAAGATTAGTGTATCCTAAAAACTATATTTGCAATGATTGTTCATTGGTTTGTTTTTGGCAATTGGAGTTGTTATTTTACATTTATTACTTTTAATTTGTGTGATAACTCTGTAACAATGTATATCAATTTTCATATGTCGAGAATATATTGAATTTGTATGTCTTTTGTTTTCTTTCTTTTTTTTTTTTTTTTTAATTTTAGTCATGTTATAGCAGTTCCTCACTGTTAAGCATGTTTTTGTTTCCTTCAGCTTCTGGCAAAGCAGCATCCAAAGAGCTGGAGCGAATTGATCAACTATTCTATTCATATGCTAGCAACTCCTCTGGTATGATTGAGTAAGTGTCCTTCATTTATATTTTATGATTACATATTAAGGGTCGTGTTATTTTCACTATGTTTTCTGTAGTTTCTTGAGTGAAGTTCATGGTTTCAGGCTCTATGACACTGAAAATTTATGTCCAAGCTTGTGGATATTGGATTTGAGCGAGGATTGCATAAGAGGAACACTTCTTTTTGTTTAGTTTTAAACAAAAATAGCATGTATAAATATAATAGTGAAAGATATTTGTTAATTTATAATAGCCATGTTTATCTATGATGTTCAATTACATTTAGATTTTGTATTCTTTTATCCGAAACAGAATGTAGCATCATTGATTTTCTTTATGGAATTTCTATTTCTTTCACTTCCCTTATTTAATCCTACACTGATTGGAGCCTAATGATAACATTATTATTTTTTTCCCTATCTTTCCTCTTCCCTGGCCCCCCCCTTCCTCTCTTGTGAAGTTGGAAGGTTATTTTCGTTGGGTTTTTCTTCTAAACTGAAATAACTTTTGAAAGTGTATTAACTGACGTTTGGAATTTCTGTAGTATATATAATATGGCCAGTCATATGATTTCTAAGTGGAATGATTTCTGACTCATGATAAAGTTCCAGTTCTATGATCCGGTTAGCATATAAGGAAAAGCAGATCATACACGAGTCACTTCATTCTCCTGCAATTGGAGTACAGCTAACAATCACCCAGTCATTCAACTTGCTTTTACTTTCATGGGACTTTACGACATACTTTCACTACTGGTTACTGGTCATTGCTTTTTAATTGTTAACATAGTTTTAGATCTGTCTTTCCTGTTTTAATATTTTCTTGTAGGTGTCTAATTTGGAATTCTTCATTAACAGTCCTGAAGGAATTGAGTCCCTCTGCTCAGATCTGGAAGTTGATCATACAGATGTCCGGATATTAATGCTAGCTTGGTGAGTCTGCGTTACATTTATTTTGTCTGAAGCTCATATCTTCTACACTGGGACTGACCCCGAGGACGTTTGTTTTAGGAAAATGCAAGCGGAGAAACAAGGGTACTTCACCCTGGTATGAGTAGCTCTTTCTCAAAAGCTTATTAACTTCCACATTCTCACTAAATGAGTCAAATTTCTTGTTACATTCGACTTTTCATATCTGGCATACATTGCTCTTGTTTTCATTGGTTGGATTCCTTGACTATAGGGTATTCAGCTGGGGTTTCTAATTTTCAACTTAGTTCTTGTCTATGTATAAATTTTCAATATAGGAAATCATGTAAAACCGTCGTTTTCTTTTTTTTTTCTTTTTTTCTTTTTTTTAAGGTGAAGGGTAAATCTCCTGTAATTTTATTCTTTTGAGGGGGATGAGGTTTTGAGAAACGGACAATGTCTACCATGTGTAATGACACCTTCCATATTGCGAATGCAGAATGTGGTAGAAACAAAAATTCATTTAAAAACTTTATGCATAGATGGACTTAGTGCATTTTTGGAGTGTAACTACCATTGATACACTTATCAGTGCTTTGTTGTGCTGAAATTTGGTTCACTATGATGCGTTAGGCCTTTCAGAAGCATGTTAAATGCTTCATTTTCAGGAAGGGTACAGAGATGCTTGGCATTGCTAGAGTTTGTAAACCAAAATTCTAAAGATAATGGTGTTTCGAAATTGTTGAACATTCTTTCAGATGAAAGCAGAATTCTTTGGTCTTCAGCAGTAATGCTTTGAAATTTCAACGATTATCAGGAAACAGATAAGTTGCGGATATGGCTTGGAAGTTGTGGGAGAGAATTAGATTTTAGACCATTTTATCTATTATATATGTTCTGTTTTTGCGGAGGAGAAAAAAGATCGAATAGTTGGAAGTTGTTGTGGCGTGTATGCTTCAACATATAATTTTTTATTACTTACTATTGCCTTCTTAGTAGCTGGAAGATCCTGGATAAAGCTTGATATAAGTATCTTTCTATTTTATCACCCCCTCACCCCCCTGTCCCTCATGCAAACATATCTTTCTGAAAGCTTACTGTTTGAAATGCTTATCCCATGTAACTTCATATTTAGGATGAGTGGCGCAGAGGCCTTAAAGCACTGAGAGCTGACACAATAGTTAAACTACAGAAGGCACTAGTGGATCTTGAGAAAGAGGTATGATTTCTCAGTGTGTTAACTTTCTGCATTAAAGTAGGAATTATGAGTTCCCATGAGGTATCGGGGGCTGCCACAATGTTGCTACGAGATTGAAATTGTTTACTAGTATCTTTGTTTCATCTACTTATGTTTGTGCTGCTGAAAGGTCAGAAGACCATCAAACTATGCGGACTTCTATTCCTACTCCTTTAGATATTGCCTGACAGGTAGGCTCTCTGTACATCCTCTCATGGCATTAATTTTGCAAGCTCTAGCTCCCTCTTTTTGCTTACTAGTTTGTATTTTATATTGTTCTAGAGGAGAAGCAGAAAAGCATAGACATCGAGAGTATCTGTGTACTGTTGGATCTTGTTCTAGGATCACAATTTCGGTCTCAAGTGGAAGCACTTACTCAGTATCTGAAGGTGCAGATCATTTATGTCTTGTTTGTACTTCTGGTTCAATGATTTCCATATCGAAATTAATTGGTCATGGACTTCATAATTTAGGTTTGAGTAGCCTAAGTTTGGCTTCTTTTGGCCAAAATTCAAACCAGTTAGTTGTTTAATGTTATGATGTAGGCTAGAGGTGACCATTGGGAACTGAAGCTCTTGTATTATGTTATAGCTTTTCTATTTTATGCTTCATGTACATCTATTCCCCAAAGGTGGCATAAGTGGTTCTGGTGGCTGTTGAATATGTACAATGAGTGCTACAGCCCAACCCACTGTGCACCCCCACCCCAAACCAAAACCTCCCCCCAACCATATGCGCGCGCGCACACACACAAATAAAAAAAATAAAAAAATGACAAGAAAATAGGTAAGAACATGAAAAGAAATAGCCCAAAGAGTGGAAAGAGTCCCAAAAGTATAGTTCATAGCATGAAGAAAAAAATACCGGAAAACAAACTGGTAGAAAACTGTAGAATGTTGGTGGCTATATTAGTTGTGTTTGCTTATAAGGGTTGAACTGGAAAGCCATATGGTTGAATGCAGGCACATTACTAGAAATACTTATCGTAGATATACAATTTTTATGGTTTATTTCAGATACAAGTGGATTACAAGGTCATTAACATGGATCAGTGGATGGGGTTCTATCGGTTCTGCAATGAGGTAATCTGATGATTAACTTTTCATTTAGCTATCAAATATCTAATCATTACATAAGTATCCAAAAATCTGAATGGTTACAGCCATGGCTCACAACTGACTGGAGATCCTGTAACCAAAGTTATGACACACTATATTCTGTTTAATTTAGTTTTTTAATGCATACAAATGTGAATCAGCTAACTGGAGGGACTGAAGGTGGATTCTCTTAATAATAATTTTTATTATTATTAATTTATATTTTTCCATCTTGAAAGTCCTTGAACACTGTCTTGTCGTTGTAATGCTCAAGTTGTGAAACCTGTATGAATCTTCTGAAATATGTTAATTGGATATGAGAAATTAATTCAAGAACCCTTGATTACGACTTGTGGCAGATAAATTTTCCAGATCTTGACAATTATGATCCAGATCTCGCTTGGCCCTTGATCCTGGACAATTTTGTTGATTGGATAAGATCTAAGCAGGGTTAAGTTCTGCAGAATCAGCTCGTTGCCTCCAGTGATTCTCATACTCAAAGTAATATTTATTCCTCAAAACTGTCCTCCATCCAGAAATGCTGTGGATATTTTGCTCTTTTTGGCTGAATCTCCTTATAGGATGCCAAATTTACTGCCTAAGGAACTACCGGGCATAGTTTCTGCTTTTGTCTAGATCTTCTGCTGCTGCTTGGTATAGGAACTAATATCACTCTTCTTCTTTTTCACTTTATTAAGCAAAGAAATATCTATAAACTGAAAGTTGCATATGCAGCACATTATCCAGTGCCTGTATTTGAGAAACTTCTCAACATCCTTGTATTTAAAATTTCCCTTTGAGCTTAGTACATTTACAATATGATATGATCTCCACATTTTGCCTTAGTTGTGATGATTTCTCCACAAGCAAACTTTATCAGAGATTTGGTGATGGTGATGGATTTGCTATAATTGATTGCTGGGACCAAAGTGGGTCCTGTTGCAGGTATGTCTCTGGACTCTAACATGCTAAAGAAAGAGCAGTTTAGAGACAGAATAAATCCAGTGGTTGGTAAACAAAGAAAAAAGGATGCCTTGATTGAAAGTAGCTTGTACTAAACATGCTTTTAATTAGGCACATATTCCCTTATTATGGACTGTGGTCTTACTTTTAATTGATAAATTGTTTGTGGAATTTGGACTTGTTCCACTTTCTAAAAGTTAATTCCAACGAACATGTATAACTTCTTGGATCTAAGTTGTTGAATGCATTGTTGGTAGGGTGCTCTATTTACCACATGGTAATTCCATATGTGAATTTTCATTATCAGGTCCTCATAACCCGTTAAAAATAAAAAACATATGAAGCTGATGCCAACTATATTCTCAAAATCGAGTCATTATACCACCCATTTTGAGGTTTTTAGATATAGATTACTCCATTCTCTCATAAACTCAACCCAAGATCGAGCCTTTAGACCTTCTTTGAAGTTTTTTAGTTCCAAGTCGATCAGAAGTTTCATTCGATCCCGGCTTCAAAGATGAAATTTAAGAGAATTTTCCATCTTTTTGTTCTATATTTGATCCATCTTGATCTTAATTATCTGAAGTTGTTATTTGGTCAATGGTTGGTGTACATGTAGTTGGAACCGGCGGTTCCTACCGTCACCTGCCCGTGCAACATAGCTTAATCACGAAGAGTTGGTTAAAGAACCCACAGAAAGAAAAGGAAGGTTGGCAGGGGGGGGGGGGGGGGGGGGGGGGGGGGGGGCGCGGGGAGGGAATTGTTTCTTATTTTATTCTTTTAATTCATTATTGTCGATAGGAAAAATGAACAAAAAAACCCAATATCAATTAACACAAATGTGCATGTACAGATTTTGGAGGGCTTCATCTTATCAAAGAGTTAGCATTATAATTTTACAGAAGGAAAAAAAAAATCAATGGAAGAAATATTGGCTATGTAAAAACTTTGCCCTCGTCTAACATTTGAGACATCTAGTTTGTAGCAGTAGAATCAAGAACCAAAGGCGAAGATGAGGGCAAAGGGCTTCTGCTTTGGCTGCCAATGGTCGCTGCTAAAGGAGGAGAACACGAAGAAGGTGTCGATGAATTGGAAGACGAATTAGACAATCTTTTTGAAGGGCTTCTGAGCTTCTTCTTCTCCGCTTCACATACTTTGTCTTCAATCTTGTGGTGGCTAACTTTGGTCGAATTTAAGTTCACTGGAATAATGCAGTGGCAGAGCGAACCTAAAGGAAAAATAAAACCCTAGCCTGGATTAGCATTAGCCATATGATTTTCAGTGGTGATTATATGATTCCATTGGCATAGTTTTGCTAGAAGAAATTCCATTTGAGAGACACATAATTGCAAAAAAATAAAATAATTGCAGAAATTTCATGATCACTTGGAGAGCAAGACGATTTCCTGGCGGATCGGATCATCCATATAATATACAAAAAGAAACTCCAAATATTTAATGTCTCTCTCTTTGAATAAGATCTCAATTCCAACAATGGTTTCCTTGGATATTTTATAACTAGAATCCCTCACCATGGACATCCCGCCTTTTTATGTTCTATAAACTTGTATGAAACTATTGAGAGTAAAGATATTCGACATAATGTAAATATTCCACCCCAAAGTTTTCTTTTAGTTCAAAACGATCAATATGTAGAATCAGAACAAGTAACTGCTGAGATTCGCATAGGAACATCCACTTTGAATTTTAAAGAGAAGGTTCGGAAACATATTCATTCTGACTCGAAAAGAAAACAATTGAAACTAAATATTATTATAAACTGAGTTAATTTCATACCATTCATTTGAGTATTATTTAAGCGAGGTCATAAACCATCAATTTATATATGATGTTGTGTTGTATTGACAACATTATAAAACACACACACACACACACACACACACCCAATGGCTGTGCTAAGCATGGTCTAAAATTAGCAGGAAGAGTATTAATGCGCGAGTTTCAAGAAGGAATACTGTTTTATTTTTTATTTCACTACATTGAATGCATGACCAATATATTGAATTTGCAATAAAATGTTTTGATAAAGAAATATGCAATTCGCTTTGACATTTATTTATGATATGAAATAAAGAACGAAAACATTTCTTTTTTCCAAATAAGAGTTCTGTATTGTGGTCTCAGACCTAAAATTCTTTCGACTGTGAGTTCTTTTTCCTATCAAATTAGAATCCAAGTCTAACCAGTCAGCTAGGAAAGAAATTAGTTTTAGGATCAAGGTTTGAGTTTGATTGCTGGATTAACACCAAAATCGAGTCTTAGATAAGCAGATCTAAATCTAATATACCAATTGGACCGATAACAATTAAAATAGCCCCCCTCTTTAGTGAGATTATATAAGCAAATACTCAAATCAAAATATATTATAGCCATGAAAGACTATACAATTACATGAGGGATGCTTCGAATGTTCAGTACCGATTTTTATAAGATTGTTTTAATATTTTTAACACATGACAATCTCCAAGACCCAATGGAAATTCTTGCTCATATCCCAAGGCAAGTTTAGCTCTAGTTTGGAGGAGCTTGGCTCAAAAGCCACACTTAAAACACATTGAAATTGACTGAAAATTTTGCTATGAAAGAAAACTATGAATGGAAGTAGAACTTACCAATCCTGGCGAGGCGATTAACCCATTTTGGGATGGGATTCCCAGTGAGTTTAATGCAGGCATCGTTGCAGAAATGGTTGCAGTTCTTGGTGATGAGATTGTAAGCATTTCCTTTGTATTTTTCTGCAAGCTCCTCCGTCACAGCTTTCACCTCTCCAGGAGTCATATTGGTCCAACCTATCAGAATTGACTTCCTGAAAATGAACCCATCACACTTTTTTGGCTCCCCCTCAAAAATCCCAGTTGTTTGATACTCATGAGCTCCAAATGCATACTCCACTCCATGAACTGCCAAAAACCCACACAAAAAACCACAACTAAATGTTCAATAAATCTAATCAAGAAATGGGCATTGGTGAAATCTTAGGAGTTTCTCATATCAGTAAAAATTTTCATGGGCAGATCTGATTTGTGATTTTCACTTAAGAATTTGCCAGAAACTTTGAGTACAAACCTTGAACACCAGAATGGTAGACCCCAAGTCCAAACCAATAAGCATACCCATTCATGGAGGTGAGATCATAAACATTAAGATGAACAGGCACCGATCCACGGCTACTTTTTAATGAACTTTTCCCGCATAACATTGCAGATTAGTGAAATATAAAATTCTGGGAGAAGGGTCTGATTACCAACAAAAATAAATGAAAAACAAAGAAAGAAAGAAAAAAAGATAGAGAAAGAGATTTTTAATGGCAACCCTTTAATGTGTAGCCATAACCATTCAACTACAAATCAGAAAATTTGAACTGAAAATCTCGAAGTTCAAATTTGAGAGTAATTCAGCGGCGGCACATTCAGTTGCCGCAGTGTCAACTTTTGGCGGACCATAGAGCTTATAAAAATCAGGGATGCATTGTGTAGATAAAAAAAGAGAAAAGAAAGAAAAAAATGGGCCTAAAGTTTTGGTGGAATTACTGAAAAAAGTGCCAGGTGACTGGTTGGAATATGAGCTGTGTGATTTGATATTTTCTTTTTTGAAAATAAAAATAAAGAGATGGAAAAAATTATTTCATAGGAGAAAGTAACGTAAGCTCATTATGAGGTGCAGTGGCGGAGTGTGTTTTGTATGCTATGGGTCTGATGGACCACTGAGTTTAATTTAATTTAGGTACTATTGTGGAATGATGATCTGTGATTAGGTTAAAATAAAGAAAGGAGGTATTATGATGGTGCAGGGGAAAATTGGTGGACCTAACCATGCCAATGGTTTTCCCTCTCTTTTATTTATAGGGATTGGGATTAGTGGTTTTTGTTATTTTTTATTTATATTTTTGAAAAAGTTTATTAATGATTAGATTATTTAAATGGAATTTATATTATGTTAGTTTTGATCTTTCTTATGTTGGATTTGACCAGATTACTTGAAGACTTAAATTTAAATGAGGGGTTTTATTTTATCTGTTTTTATATTAGATTTTTTAATTTTAGAAATAGTGAAAAAATTATTTATTTTTATAAATAAGAGTGATTTCGGAGTATCTGGGGTATGATTTAAAATTTATAATACTCATGAAATATTTATTCTGAGTTACAAATTTGGTGACACAAAATGATTGAAAGAGAGTTCTTTGGTAAGTTTAAAAGTAGTCGTAGAATGATTATATATATATATATATTGGATTTGGTATCGAATTGAAGGGAGTGAAAATAAAATAAAATTTTCATGCATAAATCCAGACAGATTTTGTCAAACCACATAAATTTTTATTTTTTATTTATTATTTATTATACATTATTTTATTATTAAATCTATTAGTCTGATTTATAAAGTTTATAATAAATCAAACTTCATAACAAAGTTGGTCCACCCAAATTAAAAAGCACTCAACTAACTCACATTTATAACAAACAATGAGATGAAAATTTAAATTGAGACATGCCTTACTTATGGAACCTTATTTAACTTCATTCCATGAAAATTTATATTGCCTGAAATTTCAAGTAAGAATGTAACATCATCATGGATTGAGTACAATTTGACTACTTGATAAGTTTGGAGAAGACAAAATCATGTGAATTAGGGAATAAAAGAATGTAGTACAAGATTTTCATTTTTTTAAATAAAAAAAAAGAATATAGTACATGGTTTAATCATTGATAACCCAACCACCACTTGCTTCCACTTTGAAATGAAGTTATTGTTTGGCATTATTAATTTATGTTAAATTTTGCTAAAACATTTTATTGGACTATTTAATTTTTATATTAAAATTTGCTAAAGTTTGTTAGAACATCTCCATTTCTATGTTACAAGTGATGTTATATCTTATATAGCATACATATGGAATTTAGATAGTTCTACTTCTATTCTAATTTGGTTTTATATATAGAACATTTTGGTCAAGGTTTTCATATATGGAAGGAAATAGTCAATGGTCTATTTCTTTTTTGGTCATTTTTCCTCTTCTTCTTTTTTTTTTTTTTGGTTTCTTTTTGTTTGTTTGTATAATTTATGCTAATTAATTTTAAAAGATATTAAAAAATATATTAGTTTATATACTAATTTATATGTATGTATATTTCATATATTCAATTATATTTTTCATATTATTAAATTTATATTAAATTAGTTTTCATATTTTATTGCTTATTGAGAATTTTAAAATATGGCCATTGTTGTAGTTTCTTTTATAAGCAAGATTTAAATAAAAATTATTGGAAACTAGATGTTGAAAACTAACTATTAGAAATTTTTATATAAATATGATTTGATACAGTATCCCGTTTTATATATAAAACACTTATTCTCACTTCATACTTCTCAAAAACACTTATTCCAAACATTCATAGTGGCGCCTCAAGGAATTATTGTCAAACGATGAAAATTAAATTACAACACTTTATAAATTTATACGTTTTGATATGTTGCATAACAAAATAATAATTTTTCAATTGATATGTTCTTTTATTTCTAATTTTTTTAAAATCTAAATTTAATATTAATTTCATAATCGATGAACATATAAGACAAACATAAAGAAAATATTAAATACATTGAATAATATTAAAATGGAATTTTGGAGCATAGAAAAGAAAATGTTATTAGCAATGGGAGAAAAAACCCAATATGCTATTTTTACTGAAGTAGTAATGGAAAAAAAAAATTCCAAATAGAATTAGGGGCGGAGATGTTCTTAGTTTCTCAAATTTAGAATATTTGCAATGAGACAGAATTTGAATTTGTATTCAATGATGATAGCAAGTCTTATTTAATGTTGGATGAGTCAAGTTTTAAAATAGTCATAAGTGATTCACTCTACGTCACCTATTGATTTGTCTTTTCATACTGATATAAAATCCCTTGATATCTTGTATGTTTGGCAACGGATTAGAGTATAATCAAAATATTTATAAAAAAATAAATTAAATTTGAATTGGACCAGTAATTGGACTATTGTGGAATTATAACTCAGCCAAATATATGATACCAAGTGTATCTTCACTTTATTTATTTCAATTTTGTATCATGAAATTCTTCCTCAGGTCAATGAGATCATCATTCCTCCCAAATAATATCTCAACTTTAGAATTGGGCCTGAATTGAAAACTTACCAAGAAATATTTTCCAGTTCCAACCTATTTCCTCAAAACGAAAATTGATCTATTCTAATTCATAAAATTGATTTTATGGGAGGTCGCAACGGTAATATTATGAGTAATATCTGCTAAAGAGAGCCCATGTTGGAAAAGCCCAATGCATTTTGTAAATACGTAAACTCCTAAGTTCAGTTTACTTTTATGGATGTGTGATGTTGAATGATAGAATTAATTTTTGAATGATTATAAATATTAGTATTATTTTATTTAAATATATTATATTTATTATGTGGGATATGGAATGAAAGATGACAAGGAATAGTTTAACATATGTTGTTGTATTAACCTAAATATCCTTGCACATGAAAATAAAATCTTGAGTTTTCTATTAGCATAATTCAAAAATTAATTGGACAATGTAATACTCGAGAAGTTTAAAATGATCAAGTCATGCATTGAACGAGATATAGCAAGATTTCTGAGCAAATATTTCAAGGCTTAACGGCATAGCATTGGTTTTTAGATATCAAAGATATCAAATATTACTCAAGACATAAGTGTTTAGACGCCAACAACTGACGCTTAGATGGCAACATCGCAATATTGGCGCGTGGCCACAACTTTTTAGCGTTGAGGCATCATTCGATCATTGAGCACAATATTGACTCTAACAATCAATGAAGAGTCATCTCCTATAAGTACACATCTTCTGAATCCAGTATATTGAGTTAGGTATGTTTTCAGGAAATTTGTTTCCTTTCAAATAAATTTTTTTTATCTTGCATAAGCGGGCATTAAATATAATTACATCCAAGTAAGTAGAGGACAAAGTTGTAATTTTGCTTGTCATTTTGGCAGTCACATAAATGGATGAATTTGTCCCACCCAAATGGTTGGATCCTTCATCCCATTTTATGTGTCTATAATATTAGGCCATACCTATTCTATTAGACCTCCAGTTTGAAATATAAACAATAGATAATAATGGATGACGGCGTCCACCAACTTGAAAAATAAACAACAGATAACATTGGATGATGGCTTCATTTCGGCCCATCATCCCCTTCAGCAATTTTCTGAGGTCCAGAAGTTTGATTGCCATAATTTGGGCTCTACACTCAAGCCCAAATGCACAAGGAAAAAGTAAAATACACAAAATATATTCCAAAAAAATACACAAAAATTTTAACAAAAATGAAGAAAAAATAAAACTAAATTTGGGACGGCAAGCTGCAAATAGGAACGGCAATGAGGATGGTCAAAATTCGAACTTGAATTCGACTCGTTCCATTCGGAATGGGTTTGTGGTGGCTAAATGGGATATGAATTGGGGTATGAAGCGTAATTTTTATAATTGAAATTATTTTAGATGAAATATGGGTCGTAGAATTTACCTAACCTGCCATCCTGTCTCATATTTTATATTTTTTGTTTCAGTTTACTGTTACAAATATACAATGTATAAAAATTTGAATGTTGTGTTGATTGTTATTTTAATTCTATTTCTATATCTTATTTTACTTTTAGAATCTTATCTTATTTGTATGGATTTTTTATTTTTTATTTAAAATTTAAATTTTAATTACGATTAAATTGTTATGATTTGATGTTTTTATTGATTAATTTTAATTTTTTTCGGATTGACAAGTTTAATCCACCAACCAATCCAACAAGACGAAATGGGGCAGGATTGGGCGGGGTATGTGGCGAGCCTAACCCGCCTGCTGCCATCCCTAGCTGCAAAGCAAAGCCCTCCTTAAACCCTTCCATCACATTTCGTTTAGGGAAAGTCGTTCTCTACATCAGTTTAGCCAAATGGCTCATCGTTTGGTACGAGGAATACGAGGAGGAGTGAAAAATCTGCTCCAACAACGACAATATGGGCCCATCAACCATTTTCTCAAGCCTTCAACCAGAAATTACGTGTCGGAAATGCGAAAATCGGCGTTCGAGGGCAACATTCTCCGGCTTATCCGAAACGAAATCCAGTACGAGCTCGATCATTCCCCTCCATCTGAGGTATTACTGCTTTTTCTTCCCCCCAAATTTACTCACTAGTTACGTTTTTTGTCAATTCTTGCTGTTGCTTCTGTTGCTATATGCTTATCCTCTAGACACTTTGTTTTGTTTTGGATAATTGATTGGTTGTTGGGAAGCTTGAAAGTTATCTGGGTGTGAATGGGCGCTTGTAAATTTTGTCTAAATGAATTGGAGACTGGTAGAAGTGAGGCTATTAATTTCTTGTGGCTAAAACATACAGCCGTGTTGGTAGCTTTTTGAGATTGTATATGGAATGGTTTAACATTTTTGCAGAAACTGATTTTGGATGCACTATATGACTTAATTCAAAGTGGAGAAATGTCCTGTCAATGTTTTTCTCCCTTCTTTTTTGCATTGCAGCGAACAGCTGAAATTAATGATGCAGTAGCGTAGGATTATTGCTGTGTGCTGCTGTTAAATTAACGTTGGTGGCTGTTTATTTTGTTTCATGTCTTATGTTAATCATTAAGTTTTATGAATATGGAAAGTAAGAATTTTCGGAACCTTTGAGCTAGGGTGGGATGGGTCACGAAATCTTGGTGATCTTCTCTTTAGAAAGAGCGGACCGTATGAATGGCTTTGACTATCATCAGCTTGAATATTCATATCAAAGTGAGTCACATCAAAGTGACCGAAGTGAGGATATGAGTTTATGAAAGGAATCCTTGCACCTATGTGCATGAATAGGAAACTAAACCATCCTATATCCACGACTTGGCTGAGAGTCGGAAGAGAATTTGGAGTAGAGGCTTCTCATAGTGGTCCAATCTCATCTCAGCAAAATTAGTAACAAGATGAGTTGCCTAATCTCCCTTGATTTAGGGGAGACTATCAAAGCTGTGAACTTAGACTCCAAGGCTAGAGCCATACCAACCTTGAATTTCATTCAGTCTGTGGCCATTACTTTTACCTTTCTGACATGGCTCTGCCCATCCTCTGGCTACAATCATATTGTGGGGTTGGTGCTACAAAGAGAAAGGATTTACAAGTCTAATAGGAGAATGGTTGATATGTTGACTGCCTTTGATACTAGAAAAAACAACCCAAATTTTGAGTGGATTTGAAGGCTTATCCTTTTTCTCCTCTTGGGATTGGTTAACCAATGATGATTGCTCACTCCTCCTTCTGCTTGCAGGCTTCTTAGTCAGATAATGTCAACCAACTCAACCTATAACTTTTATGGAATTATCGCCAAATCTCTGGAGTATAATAGTCTACAGTTTGATAGTTCTGTTTAGCATACTTGCATGAGACTTGATGGCAAACACACAAATAGACTTCTTTTTGGGAACTCAGCATGGTATGAGCTTGAGCTTAAGAGAGAGTGTCAAGAAATGTTCATTTCTTTGAACATTTTCTCAATGAATCAAAAGGGAACTTTTATTCCTCTTCAAATTGAGGGTTCACCATTGAATTTTTTACTTCCGTTTATTTATATGTGGTAGAAATTGCTACCGTTGTGTTATAACTCGTCTACAGTTCTACAAAAAAAAATATGGGCATGGGAAAGTTACTTTTACAGTCTTTTTCCTCCTGCAGGGAGAGGTATGGATGTTTTTGTTTCCTTTATTCTTTTCTTTCTTTTTTTTTTTCTTTTTGTTTTTCTTTCTTTCTTTTTTCTCTCTTTTTTTTTTTTTTTTTTTGGTTGGCGTGTGTATGTGCACGCATGTTAATGAGGGGAAGGGTACCTGGCAAGCAAAGATGGCTGAATTTGTTAGTTAGTGGATCAAGGCACCAATGGCGTCCTTTCATTCTATTTAGGCTATGTTAGGTTCTTGGATTTAGATGTGGAGAACCCTAAGGAAAATATTTTCCTCGCTTCAAATAATAGTGTATTTTTTGCTTTGTTTTTTGAATCTTTTCGTTTTCCTTTCTCTTTTCTCACCAAATCCAGGATCCAAACTTCATACTAAGGAGAGCAACATAGGATATTCTGCAATATAAAAATTTGTAAGGTGCAAGATGTGAGTTGTTTCAAGCATAAGCATCTTCCCAAGCCTCAGACTAGACATATTGATCAAACTATGGTTTATGATGTAAAAGTAAATCGTTATTGGGGAACAAAGCCATTTTGCATTTCTGGGGATTACCTCTCCCTTCTTCAGAGTGTGCATCTCTATTGTGCTTTGCTCTTTTTTCCTTCTTTGGCAAAACCTTTTTGTGATCAGAATTTGGGAGATGGATTGGATATGTAACGAACTTCTAGGGATTACTATTAATAGCTAACATGATCAGAGATTAGTACTTTCTTTGAGTTGTTATTCCAGGTTATTGTAGATAATTATCTTGAACACAGAAAGTTCCATGGAAGTAAAGGAAGAACCTTGTGCTTGAGTGAACTCTAACAAATGGGGGTATTTTATCCCAAACCAATTCTCTCCATTCCCTAGCCATTCATAGGATAATGTGTTTATATTTGACAGATTATTGTTCACAGCCCCAGGCAAAGTGTGGTTACAATAATAATTTGATTAGTGGGGTTTGGCCAGACTGAATCTTGGATAGAATTTAGGCCCCCCTGAATGCTTTTTCATATAGGCTAGTCAGATCTAGTGATCATTGTTGCTGAAAAGCAGTTGCTATTGGAAGCTACATATTCAAAGATGGGAAATCTTTCTTTTGAAAGCATTAAAATGTGATGCAATATTCTCATGCTATACTCTTATTCTCCATGTTAAGTATTCTGCGGCATGTTGTCTTTGAGTTACGATACAATTATGTTTTTTCAGAACATAAATATTATTCTAGATTATATGGCATTGAATAGTAGTCATACTGCATTGTTTGTCATATTATTTTTGATGGTGATATGTTTTGTGTTGTGATTTGTTGTCTCATCATCATATGTAAGATGATGATACTTTTTAAAATTTTGATTTGTGAAACAGCTCTTTATTTCAGCTCATCTTTGTTGACCAACTCATCCTAGTAAATAAGCATTGATGAAAACAGAATTGTTTGTTTGAATAAGGATAATAGAAAACAGTGGAGTACCTAACTATGCACGTGCGTACAGCCTATACCAGAATTCAATTCATTCAAGGTTGACGAACGGCCAGGTGAGCAGTGGATTCGATTAAGCAGGAAATTTGGAGACAATGAAGATATCAAAATCGAAGTGACCATGTTCGATGGATCTCTCCCTGTTAAAAAGAATGATGACACAACTGATGTCAAGCTTCACATTACTTTGATTATTGATGTGTTCAAGGGGGAAGACAGTGAGATATTGGAGTTTGTTTGCTCTGCATGGCCAGATAGCATCGAGATTCGCAAAGTATTTACACGTGGTCATGATAAAATAAAAAATCAGCCTTACATGGGCCCAGAATTCAAGTAAGTTCTTTATTCATTCATTTTGACCTGTTAAATGTTGCAGGGATTTTTTTTTTACTGCTCGACAGGGATGTCATTCTTTCCCTGATATCATATATATATATATATATGTATATTTGGTTTGCAGGGAATTGGATGATGAACTACAGGATTCCCTCTATGATTTCTTAGAGGCAAGAGATATAGACGATAATCTGGCTGAATTTTTGCATCGGTATATAAGGGACAAGGATAAAAATGAGTACCTACGTTGGATGGAAAATGTCAAATCTTTTATTCAGAAGAAATAGAGAGAACAAGTTACCTTTTCATTAAACATGGTTGCCCTTTATCATGTAAGCTTCGTCTTTTCATAGTATTCCTGGAATGCAATCAATTGGTGTTGTCTTGATGCTTCATTTATGTAAGGGAAGAATGAATTACAAACCCAAATGGAACTCCAAAGATTCTTCCACAGCAATTATTTAGGATATTAGCTACTCTCTTTTTATGAAAATCCTGTCTTCGGTGATGATATTGTAGGCTGTTCTTCAGCTAGAGTTGCACTAAATTGCTGTCCAAGATTGCTTGTCTTTGATTTTGTATTTTTCTTGTTAGTAATTATCCAGGGTGTCCCTGGTTTGATGGTTTGTAACTATTTTGATGCACTTCTTGTTTCTTGGGCATTACCTTACCCAAAGAAGCAAAAAAGTTCATCACAAGACATCTCAAAAGTTCACACAAGAGGAAGAGGGTTTCTCCAATTGACCATTACTTGTTTGAAAATCTACCTGGATCTCTATTTTAAACAATTTTTTTTTATTGAAATAGAGGATTTGAACTGGTGGTACACAGGTAAAAATTGCGGGGTCTTTTTATTAGTTCCTGTTTGTGGTGCACAATTTACTAAAATGTAGGTAATGGTTATGATTGATTCCATAGAAAGGAAGGAATAGTATGTATTTTTCATTGGGGATATTCAAGAAAAAATCGTTGTATATTCTTCTGATTCCATATAAAAGTTATTCAATGCGTTAGAATAGAAGTTAGAGTCCAGGGGTTATTCCATAGCGTGTGCCTATAGCAATATTTCTTTTATATATTGTTCTCAGTTCTCCTTTTTATGCTTCGTTTATTGTTCTCTTTTTTCCGAGATCAATAATCGAGAAACACAGTCTAGATGACATAAATATTTTTCTTGTAAAAGATCCCTTCCCTATAATATCTTTTTGCTTGTGACATTATAGTGTAATTCATTAATGTGGTCATTATAGTGTTCTTCATCTGATCCAACATAAGTGTATCATCCAGCAATCCCTTTGGACATCTATCAAACTAGCATAACAGTTATTATACTGCTTATCACAGACTCACAGCTTCTCACTTGTATGATGACATTATTGTAAAATTTATTGCGGTGGTTGTCTGAATTTTTCTTTTAAAACTTTGGTTCACATTGTTATAACTCAAATTCATTATTCGATGACAAAGTACCATCATGTTATTAATGATGTGTCCCACATTTCTATAATAGATTTTGGACCTATGTCTATGGTGCACTCATAAAAGAAACAATTTTTTTCCAAGTTTTTGTATATTATTAGTGAGGGTGGTGCCAAGCCACCAACCCCACACCATCAATCCTATTTTCACATAAAGACAGACAAGGACGAATGTTTATATAGCACGCCCTTGCAGCTCCTTTCATTGCACCTGTAATGATGAGAAATTAGTAATGTTTTTGACTTCACAAAGCTCAATTTTTGCCCATACAAGATCATGTTATGGTGCTCTTGTTTTGTCACATAATCTGCAGGCAAACAACGTTAGGACAATTACGGTTTATGTCATGTCATTTATTTAAATATATATATATATATATTCATGTAGATTAAGAATTGATGGGTCATATGTACTAACATCATCATCACTGCTAAAAAATTAGCTATTCACTGCAAAAAAGTTGCTAGCTACAAATTTTTGTAATAAATGTAATTTTTTTAAATAATAAGCAACAAAAATTATTAGTGATCAACTCGTAATCTTGTTCGTTGAAAGTACAACAGATTAGTTATGTATTTTGCATAGAAAAATTAATAAATGAAAAAATAAAAATAATCATTAGTTACAGATTAATAGTAATGAGTGTTAGTTACGGAGCATTTACTTCAAATTTGGCTAGATCAATTTCGTAGCTAAAGTTATAAATTTGTAACGTCAACTAAATATTGATTGTAGCTCATATCTTAATTTTTTGTAGTGCATTGCGTTTTATCATATTATATTTCAATTCAATGATTTGTAATGTACAAGGGTATATACATATCCAAGTGGGCAGCATTAAATTTTTTCATGTATTACATCTGAAATAAGAGAAATTTTATACCACATTTAGATATTGTGTGTCTAAGTTGATGTATAAACTGTTGGACATATGGACTATATATATATATATATATATATCAAAAAATAAAAAGATGATATTATCATATATATTTCGATAATTGATAAATGAGAATTTATAAGCTGTTAAATGTACTGTAAATGATGTCAGAAAATAAAATAATGATACTATCATATATGATCTAACAGTTTACGACACTGCCTAAAAAATTCGCGCTTGGGTGGCAAGGAAAATTGCTCAAAGTTTTGCTATCAACATTTTAATTTATTGTCTTAAAATAGCACAGCCTATCCCTTAATGTGAACACAAAATTGTCAGCAAACTACTTGAACAAGAAGCAGGCTTAATGACTATAAGGACTTTGAAACATTTTTAAATGGGAAATATTAATGTGATTTCAGAGCTTAAAGGGGTAACAAAAAAATTCAATAAGTTTCCAGATGAGTATCCTCAACCTATTGATGAAGACTGCTCAATTGATGGTCTACTTCTCCAGCTACAGGTGGGTCATAAACTGTGTCATTTGGCCAAAATCTTAACCATCCAATTTGTACAAATACATTGAGTATCCATTTCATTGTACTAAACATAACTTAATTACATAAACTTTCTTATCAAAATGTACGGATCGATGACTTAATGCAATGTTGTACATAGCAGCGATGTCCAATAGTTTTAAAATATTTCAATAGTTTATAAGATTCTGAGATCTAAGTTCTAGTTATCACGACAAAGACATAATATTTTATTTGTAAGAAGAAAATATCTAGTGATGAGAACAAGTGTTCGATTCAATTATGTTGTTTTTCATGAACAAAACTCTTATAATTCATTACCAACAAGGCCATGGCATCATTTTATGGCTTAAATTATGGAAAGGAGAATAGTTTGAGAGATGAAGTCATCGTATTTCCTTGTTTCTATCAATGGAAAATATCATGTTGATTACTTGATTATGTATTCACTATAAAGTATTGTTGGATAAGAATAAAATAAAATACTGATATTATTATTTCATTATATGAAAATTGATTATTCGTTATTGTATATCCAATTGAGTTCGTGTTATAGGAGCCGCGCTAGCTTTTTCATATCTAGTTACATTGTGAACGCAGATAAATTATTATCAAATTCAAGATTTCACATATAATTAGTGGATATTTTTAATTCCATGATCAAATCAAAGAAAAAAATTTAGTTCAAAAATAGGAAAAAAATTTACTTACTCCCAAGATGGTAAACTCCAATCCACATTGAAAATAGCCAAAAGGAAATTAAATTAACTAGGAATGAAATAAAATCTCATATAATTCTCCTAAGAAATTTTTTGAGGGGAAATGAATATATAGAAAATCTTACTGAGAAAAAGGCAAAGAAAATGTAAAGGAACCCAAAAAAAAGAAAAAAACAAAGAAAAAGAGTAAGAAATTAAAATTAAACTAATTAGAGTTTGAGAGACAAATCCAACTTTTTTAACTCTTCTTGATTACTAGTCTTCAAGTGAGAACTAGTAGTATCCCATCTGAATCCTCCAAACCCCTCCACAGCCGTGGGAAACCTCCGACTACCGTCAAACCTAGCTGCTCCGCCACTTGAAGACGGTCCAACCTGATGACTCTCGGCCGCCAGCCGTCCTATCGCCGGCTGCTGATCGAGAGGCTTTCTGGTCCACCCTGACTGCCCATATATCGGTTCCCCACCAAAAGCATAACCAGATGATGAGGCTAAAAAACTCGGCTTATGGATCGTGGAGTGAACCTGAATTCCAAGAGACCTGTTGATGAGGGATCCATGCAAAGGGAGCGAAGCCATGCTGGAGTAGCTGCGGTGTGCCGTCGCATCGTTGTGGCCGAAGGCGGTGCCGCCGCCAAGGCGCTGGCCTCGCCTTGCGATGGTCCGTTCGCGTTTGTGAGCATTTTGGTGGCCCCCAAGAGCCTGCGAGCTGTAGAATTTCCTGTTGCAGTAGTTGCATGAGAAAACACGATTTTCTGATTCTTGGGCAGAATTTTTGCGGAAAAGGCTGAGTTCTGGCTTTGAATTCTGAACTGAATCTTTGGTGGAGAGGCTTAGATCCAATACAAGATCAGAATTCTTGGGTTTTTCTCGTAATTCTTGAACTTGTAGTAGTTCTTCCATAGGTTTAACTTGTGATAATTGGTTCTTGAGGCATATTGATGATGGTGAATTTGTGCTTGAACTTTCAGAATGATTGCATGGAGGCTCTAAACTTGGTGGCTCCATTGTATGGAGGGTTTTAGTTGAACTTTGAACTTTGAAGTTTTCTCTTTGGGTTTTCCTTTTTTCTTTTCTTTTCTTTTTTCACTTTTGAAAGTGAGGAAAAATGGGGTTTAATACTTACGAAGTTGTAAATGTCAATTGATTAGAAAATAAATGCTGTGGTACTATGTATGGAAGGAGAATTAACAGTTACAAGGAACTAATTATAGAAAGTATTAGCCAAGGGGTGGGGGGGGTGGGTGGCTGCATATGTTCTTGATTGAAGGTAATGAAGGGAAACATCTACCTTTTTGTTGATGACATATATACCCTCATTTTATATGTTTCTCTACTTTTTCTTCTTTTGTAATGTTGCAAAATGTCATTTTTAACATGATCTTGTCTCATGGGCTTTGCATGTTTTGGGGGGAATACTTTATGGTAAATGTTTCTTCATCAACAATGAGAAAAATCTAAGATAGGGGTCAAGAAACTTTTTGTAGCATTACAATATTATGATATCTTTGAATAAAATATCATCCCCTCCCCCTACCCTATATCCTAGAAAAGATATATAAATTGAAAGATCCAAAATTTGATTGGACGAATATCTAAAATAGATAAAATTATATTCCAAAATTAGCTTATTTCCCATTAGTTTAGGTTATGTGGATAGTCGCTTTCTGTGTTTATAAACGTGGAAGGTGTAACATCGATCAGAAAACAACGTCACTCACTAAATATTTTCAAAAGATTGTGTTTAATTACAAAACAAATCAAGTACTATTGATGAATAATGAGTGAAAGGGCACTTATTCATATATTAGGACAAACTAGGTCATGAATTGGCAATCACAACCACATGATATGTACACTACATAGAGTAAGATTCTTTTTCTTTTCTTTCCCCCCCCCCCCCCCCCACCCCAAATTTCTTATTGAATATATTGATAGAGAACACACATGCAAAAGAGTACTATAGTAATTTATTACTGAATTTTGAATTTGCAACATATATATAATTTATTTGTTTTAATTACTTGAGCTTGAATTTTGAATTTGCAAGAAAATTAAAGATTACAGCTCTTGATTGGGTATTTATGGAATGTAATGGGGGCTTCTCCCATGTGGATTTTTTCTTGAGTAATTAAGTAATGACATAACTGGCAATAAAAATTGGCATTAGAGATTCAAATATAATTGTTCAACGGTCCTCTTGTTTAATTGGTTGAAATATTGAACTAATTCAAGATATATATACATATATATGTATATATATATATATAGAAACTTAAAGTACAAATTAACAATAATCATTAGAAACATATTAATTATAAAATATTAAGTAATAATATAAAAGTTGCCAGTAGTGATGTAGTAAATGATAATAATGATTATTTTTCCACACAAATAGCACTCATAATCAAGTTTAATTGTAATAGATAAGAAAGGATGTATAATTTATTAGTATTAGTAATTAAATAAAGTGATATGTATAGTGATAATTCAGTAATGATAATTAGTAATTATGATTTATGGTGAGATTTTCTTTATCATTATGCATGTATATTATTAATTGTCAATATTTTTACACTTTCTGTCACTATTAAACTTGTAAAAATTTTTATTTTAACTGAACAAAGAATAACTTTAGGTGGCGATATCAAAGTTAGCACAAATAATATATATTTAATGACAAGAATTCTCATTTTAGTATAATAATATTTGTTAAAAATTTAACAGTGAAAAGAATTGTATATAATCAGTTATTACTATTAAAAGTAAGTGACAAAAAAAAAAAATGCATAAGTTGTCCTATTGTTGCAATTAGTAACATTTATATAGTGATATAATTTAGTAATATGAAAAAATATATATTTACAATGATAATATCGTTGTTGCCAATATACACTTGTGATACTAATTATCAATATTGAATTTTAGACATAATTAATGTCATTGTTAATTTTGTAAAAAATATTCATAGTGATTAAAATAAAATTTACTGGCACACATTACATATCATTACTGACAATTTTGATATTATTACTTAATAGTTTGTCACTAGTGAGCATTATTATTATTTCTATTGTAGTGATTTAACATCTTATCATAATTTTTTTCTTACAGTAAAACCACCTTAAAATGAGGAATAAATATGTACATCTATTTTTAATTCAATAATTGTAAATATTGTTTACCATGAAAGAGACCCAATTATAATTTAATGCAATATCTAGCTTAGTCAATTTGTATACTTAATATTCCCTATGTTGGCACATTGAGGCATTGGCCATCCAATAATACATGTTGGATGGTTGTATGGTGGAGTTGAACTTATGATTTGAAATTGTTAGGCATTATTCCATCCTAATGAACCAATAAAGATAAGGGGCAAATGAAATTATGAGGAATCTCTATACAACAATAATATGAAGTCAAATATACAATCATAGGTATAGGTAGGACTAGGTGGCTAGTCCATATCATAGTTGTCCTAGGAATTTAACTTAGTCATATTAATTTGTCACACTTTCTTGATTATTCTAATAAAATAATAATAATTCATTGACATGGGATGTGCAAGTGGTAACTATGTAATCTTTGGACGTTACTACATCTTTCTGGTATGTCTTATCATGAGCTTCTATTCCTTTTCTAAATTGATTATTTTCCAAAGAGAAAGTTATGGGAAATATTGAACTCATTTGGGTGTGGAAAAAAAATGTTCCATAAAATGCTATCATTACGGTCATTGACACTATTTAGGTTGTTATTACTTCTTTTTTTTTTCTTTTTTTTTTTATGTTTAATCACAATAGGCTTGCAAATGGGTAGGGTGTTATCATATCCAGACCCAAAATATCAATATCCGTACCCTACTCATACCCATACTTATTAAAGAGATTGTAATGGGTATGGGTAGGGTCTGTACCCATAAATGACCCATGTACCCATACCCAAAAAATTACCCATTACTTTATACTTAAATTTAATTTATGAATCTAAAAATTGTTTATACTCAAATCAAATTTATATTAATGATAAATTTTTTATATATAAAAATTACAAATATGTGAATGAACAGTAACAACAAAATAATTTTCTTCATTAAAAATGAAATTAAATTAATATATTGGGATAGTAATATTTTTTTTAAAAAAAAAATAGAATAGCAATAGCAACAGTTGAACATTTTTCATTAATAAAATTAATAATATTAAAATTAATAGTGGAATAAATAATTTTTATAAAAATAGTTAATAAAATTAATTTTGTTAATGAATAAAGTTTATTAATATAGAAATTAACTATTTTTATAAAATTAAATATAGAAAAACATTTTTGCTTTTAAAATGTTTTTATTAACTATTTTTTAGTTATATTAATTTAATTAGCAAAAATTTTAATTGTTAATTATATTAATAAAGTTTAACTATTATAACAATAAAACAGTTAATTTAATTAGCAAAAAGTTTAAAATTAAATAATTTAAATTTAATGATTAAATTAAATTAAATATAAAAAAATATTTTTTGTTATCGTATGCCAAATAATATTTTTAGTATATATTAAGAAAATAAATATGTACATTAAAAACATAAGTCTAATAAACTAGACCCAATGGGTCTTGGGTTAGATAGGGTAGGGTAGGATTAGGGTCTCACCCTTTTGGGTATTTTAGGATATGGTAGGATTAGAATTTCATTCTTCTTGGTAAATCACAAGTTAAGGCTTTAAAGATAAAAAAAAAGTAAAAACTAAATAAGAAGTCAAATTGATCAAATAAAAAAAAAAGGGGCTAATGAGCCCGTCAATTTAAGCGTACTCAAGATGTGTTCCACAATTCAAATGGACTGAACCCCACCGACGACTTAATAATTAATATAAAAACACACTTTCAGTTTTTCATAGTAAAAAAGGGAGAATTATTTCAAAGTTTGAGCTCTGACTCTACATAAAGGCGTTTCAAAAACAGAATTCTAATATTACATTGATTTTCTGAAAGGACACCTACTTCATTTCCATGCAACATCACCTGACCATAATTAGATATTTGCACTAACTATAATTAATCCCAAGTAAAATATAAAATCTTTGATAGTTTGTCCATTGAATTAAATTGTCCAAATTAACCTAAGCTCAGAGTTTCTAGTTTCCGGCTTTCTGAGCTGGGCAGTCGTCTTAGTTTACGCAGAATGTATTTTTTTAATCAAAAAGAAAAAAGAAAAATGAAAAAACAAGGCTAAAATTCTTATAAATGAATGTTGGATCCCTGGAATGGTATTGGTGTAGTCATGTGAGAAGCAATTAAATCTGGAGTTGCAGGGACTGTGTGATGCTACCAACTCATAAGTAACAACAGAAATGCAGCACAGCCAACATATTTGTCAGAAACTCAGCCTCCCAAATATTACTATATAGTGCTGAACCCTGAAATTAATGAACATTGCTTGTATCTCAGCTGTACTAAGCAATCAAGAAACTTTTGCTTGCTGGCTAGCTGCTGCATGTGAGTTTTTCTTTCTTTTTTCTATTCTTTATTATTTATTTATTTTTCCTTTTTCTTTTTCTATCTTTTTTTTTTTTTTTGGGTGGGGGTGGGGGTGGGGTGGGGTGGGGTGGGATGTTTTATATATAGTGTATGATCATTTCTTGAACTTTTTATAAGACAACAAGTACAATTTTATTCAAATTATCTTAATTGCCCTATCCTATATTAAAATCCAAATACGGATTTTTAGGTGTCATTTGGTTTTAATTTTTAGTAGTTTCAAAAATTGAAGTTTTGTTTGGATGTTTTAGACAAAAAGTATTTTGGGAGAAAGTGCAGTGGATTTGGGGAGTATAATGTTTGTCTGTTTTTATTTTGGGGGATTATTAGAAAATATTTTGAGATGAAATTGTTTGTCTAGAAGTGTTTTCAAAGAATATAATTTTTACTGTTAATGTCACAATAATCAAAATTTTATTGAATTTGTGGAGTGAAAATGAATATGAATTTTTATACTAACTTTTTATTTGAATATGTCATTGTAATGATTGTTGTATGTGTATATCATATGAACATTTGTTTGAATGTATTTTCCTATCAGGAAAACATCTTGAGAAAACACATCCAATAAAAATCTAAAAATTTAATTATAATTTTGAAAATGAAAATGAGATTGTATTTGTATATCTTGTTATAAGTCAATAATGATTAGTGTAGGCGTATATGAATGAAAAATTAAGTGGTTTATATTTTCTTATGCCTAAAAGAGATGTGCTTTTCCAAAAATGTATATTTTTTTAAATGTTTTAGATTTATAATAGATACTTTATGCAAATCGAATTTAAATTTGATTGATGTCAAAATAAGATGATTGGGTAAGTATAGAAAAAGCTGAAAATGAAAAATTTGTAGTATTTTTAGTAAAAATGTGTAGAGTTGATAATTTTCATTTTCAATAGTGATAAAAATAGAAATAGAGTTTTGAAAACATAAACAAATCGGGCCTTATATTTTATGACTCGTTCAAAACAATGGTGGGCAGTATTTAGTGTTTAATTACATTGTTATTTTGTAGGAAGGATTTTTGTTTTTTAAACAATAAAAAATTGTATATAAAATTAAAAATATTAAAAAGTAATAGTGAAAAGTACTAAAAAAATTATAAAAATTAAGTGTAGTTTCTTTTAGCCTTTTTTTTTTTTGAAAAATTGAAACACTTCAAAATAGTTAAAAGTTCAACTAAAAAGTGAAACTCAATTTTTTTAAAGTTGTCGCAAATACTACCTAAATGTTTTTCTTTTAATTTGATGTTTCATTTTATATTAAATGTTATATAATCATGTTAGTTGTATAAATATTTTATTAAATATGAATGTACATCTATAAGATGCAATACAACATAAAATATAGATTAAGGAAAAAGATGGAAGATGATTATTTTGTTGGTAGACATATATCACTCAAAAGTCAAATATGTGTCCCCACGATTTATAAGAAAAAAAGTTTAGACGCAAGGACAATGTGTCGGGACGAAATTTTAGATATATAATAGTAGAAAATTATATGTTCTATATAGTTTTATATAATTATATATTTAAAATGGCGAATTAAAATTGGTGATTTTACACCATTACATTAGCACAAAAATAATTTTTTGAAAAAAAACCATACTTTTAAGAACAATCTTATTTTTGAATTAAGTTTGATATTCATGCATCTACACCAAATCAAACAAGTCATTTTGGTTAAATTGAGCACATCATATTGAATCCACCAAATAATCAAGAACGCCTGAAAAGATATATTCTAACACGCAGAATTATTATTTTCAAGGATTATACTTATAATACCCCATTCTCAGTAATTTTGATCCATTTAGAATCAATAGAAGTAGTTATTTGATTTAAAAAATCATGCATTAGTCTGATCGCATTGAAAATGAGATTCAGTATAATACCTCGTTAACTACCTAAAAAATAAACCACATCAATTAGGGAATTTTAACATTGTTGATGAGATATTTATTGATCAAAGCTGCCAAAGTAGAAAAAATATAGTCAATTTATCAATAAGAGATGCAATTTTCTCCAAAGTACATGGCGGTTTCAATAAAATTGAAAGTCTAAAGTGAAATATGAAAATGAGGCTTTTCTAGTACACACTATAATATTTCGTAAGCATTACTATTTATATTTTGTTTCCCTGGCTTTTTGAGATACAAAATTATTGCTTATATTTTTACAATTAATTTGCTACAATATTTTTTTTTTCAATTGACAGCATAAGTACGAGATGTTATTGACCTTAAGTAAAATATTATTTGTTGCAAACTTGAAAAACTTCTTTTAGCTGAAGCAGAAGAAAAAAAAAAGATATAAAATCTTGATTTATAGTAAAAGAGAATCGAAGTTAAAATTATTTATTGATTAATAATGAAACATTATTTAGTGATTAATATTGGAACGCCATTTAGTAATTATCATTAAAAAAGAGAAAAGCTATTATTGACTAGTATTCAAAAGAAGGAAGAGTGAAGGTTTAAACAACAAAAACAACAATAATTTGAAAAGATAGACAAGATTTAGGAGAATCAAAAGTAATAAAAATTAAATCTATATTTTTTGTTTATTATAATAGATTAATTACTTATTATAACTTTAAATAATAAGGCCTCCAACTAAAGGTCTTATATTTTTTCTTACGCCTAAATTTAAAAGATACATACATATATATATATATATATATGTATGTATGAAGCTTCTAAATTAAAAATCTTATTCTTTTTTTAAATATAAAATATTAAAAGAGAGCAAGTCTTAATTATATTTTTCATTTTCAAGCTTAAGATAAACAAGAAAAAATATATGTAAGAGCCTCTAAAATTTAGAGGTTTAAGACGATTGCCTTTCTCGAGCCTCTAAAATTTAGAGGTTTAAGACGATTGCCTTTCTCGATTAAGAGTAGAGCCACCCTTATTTAAGTTATGAAGTCGGGATATTATTCTCGATTAAAGGTAGAGCCACCCTTATTTAAGTTATGAAGTCGGGATATTAGTAGTGGCCGACAAGTTAGATGGGGAAGCTAATATTGAAGGGTCCTAATATGCTGCTGCCACAGTGCTATCCTATAATGAAGTACTATGTAAAAATTTTCATCTTTAACATTACATGTCCCATGTTGCAAAAGTAGGACTTTTTGGATAAGCATCATTGTATTTTATTTTATTTTATTCTTTTTTCTGAACTAAATGGTCATAATTTCTTTGTGGGGAGGAGAATTAGAAATAATTGGGCATAAATGCAGGTGCCCATCAACAACAACAATACTTTAAGCTTTGTCAAAACTCAAATGGCAGAAAAAAGACAACAACAGCAATTATGGGTTCATTGCTTTTTGAAATCAACTAAGGGAGGAATCATATGAGATTTTCTCTGTCTCTGTATCTTTGTGTAATAAGTTGTTTTCATGGAACATTGAAGTGAAAGATGTGGGCATTTTCCATCACCGATCTTTTTTTTTTCCACCCCCCAAATAGGACTTTGCTGTTTTTTTTCCTTTTCTCCACTCAAAGAAACACTCATAACTCATAATTTCTTTGTCCATTTTTGATTTCTCCAATGTTTTTTGGTCATGCTAAGCACAAAGGTTATGGTTTATTGGCAGTGAACTATGTAGTTGAAGTTGCAAAAGGTTGCCTAATTCATTGGTTTCATGTTTCAAGATGGACCAATTATTTGTTTTAGAACATGCACTAATGGAATGAGCAGCTTTTTCGTATAATATAAGGATTAGAATGTGATGGTACTCAAATTTGTCGTTAGATATAAAAAGTTTAGGGAGTATTTGGTTATGTTTTTTGTTTGATTTTATTATATGTTTATTATATGTTTTGAGAGAATAAATTATTGACGAATGTGAAAGTTATTTTTTGGTATGTTTGTTTATATTTTGGGGGAGACATTTTTTACTGTAGCAGTCAAATCAATATTTTTTTGTTGGATTTTTGGAGTGAAAATGGAATTAAGGGATTTTTTTAATGTTAGAATAATAATAAAATATATATGATATATATATATATAATATGTATGTATATATTGAAAAATGTATGTTTTGGAGGGAAAATGAGGATATGTTTGGATATGTTTTCCCAAAACAATGTCGTTCTAGGAAAACATAACCAAACACTCCCTTAACTTCACGAAACAGTATTATGTTAGTATAATGATGGAAGATTTTACCCTTATAAAAAGATATTTGAGTGGGCAAGAGCGGATAACAGCTTATAAATTATTCTAAGGTGTTCTATTGTTCTATTATGGAACAAGATTTGGTAACAATTATTTAGTTAAAGTTGTAAAAAGTTGCCCGAATTCATTGATTTCATCTTTGAAATTGACCAATAATTTGAAAAACTGCAGAGAGACTTATTTTAGGACATGCACCAATGGAATAAATATCTTGGGTCATATAAGATAAGAACTAAAACATGATGGCACTTAAATTTATTGTTATATATAAAATATTTAACCTTATGAAAAAAGGCATCTTATTAAATAAGAGATCATCACAATTTATAAACTATTTCAAAGTTTTGAATACTTTGATACATAAAAAATTTAATACAATTATTTATTAAAATAAAGTAAAAAGAGAATGAGTATGACCACATACTTTTTTTTTTTAAGGGTACGAGGATCGTCTCCAATCTGCTTTGAGTATCCCCAACAGTCTCAGACTCATCCTCAATTTAGAGTTAGAATTCGTGTAACCGAGATTAATTCAGCCCAAATATGACCAGATACTTGAATCTTGAATGATTAATTGCAAGAAATTTTACGGCTTTGACACCTTTATGAATGATGAAAGTTTTAAGGAGAAATTTCACTTTCATATCATCTTTTATTGTTTTTCCTACTTTATTGCATTGGTAATAACAATTTTTCAGTGAGTGGTTAATTCAAAGTAGGCTTCTTAGCCCATTTGTCCTGAAATGTTCTGATTCTTTTGAATCCGCCTCTTCTATTATGATCCCTACTTAATAATTAAATAAATTTTGGACTAGCGTGTATAATTGCATAGGTAAATGATAATAAATAGGAAAATTCATAACCTACATGATATATTTTTTATTATTTTGGGAGAATTTTAGGTATGGGTTTTATTTCATTCTTTTTTCTTTCTTTTTTTTGGTTGGAAACACATTTACATATTTCGTTCATAAATATTAGATTAATTGTTGACCATAACAAAAGTAAGCTCCCATTCCTCTGAACAAATCGATCACAAGTTCGAATTTTATAAGAATTAGCAATTTCGGCACATTCGATGCATGTGCTAAAATATTTGTAGTATAAAATAAATAAAAGTGCTTATTTTCTATATGATATTGATATTTTAATAATTTTAATATATTTATACAAATTTTACATAATGGATTATAAAGCGATGGATTATAGATTGTATAAATTATTACATAAGTTGTAGTTATGACTTATGAAAATTTAAAAAAAAAAAAAAAAGTAAGTATATTTTAGACAAATTACTAAAAAATGTACTAAAAATAGAGTAAATACTTTATTAATAATATAGATAATTAAAACGCAGTCACATTCTCTTTTAAGAAAATAAATAAACAAATAAATAGTAGAAGTGGACCTATTAGGATTGCTCCAAATTCTTGAAGCCCAAGATTTCAATATGGGCCTATAACATGGGCTTATTTTTACTTCATCAAATAAAATGCTCTACCATCATTTTATGTAGGGCTGTCAATGGGTCGGATTTGGATCGTATCTGTCATATTCGAATCGGAATTCGATTAACAAAATTTATATCCGAATTCGACCCGAAATTCGATAGGATATTTGTTAATCAGTACCATATCCGAATCCAATGGATATCCGAAATCCGGTTAAAAAATCCGATCTGATTTTATTTTTTTTCTTTCTTGTTTTTTCCTTTTAAATTTTATAAAAATATTGTATTTATAAAGTAAATATATGTCATATTTGAATTTTTAACAACTTTTTATTATATATTAGTCAAAAAGTTAAATATTTGAATATTAAAGTCATTTTTCACATTATATTAATGTATAGATAAACTATTATATGTTATTATATTTGATATTTTATTAATATCCCTCTTATTTTTTAGGTTAAAAAACTCAATATTAATAGTATAATATAGATATTAGGTCAATATAATATATAGATTTTATTTTAAAATATTATTAATATTATATATAAGAGTATTAATTTAATAAAAAATATTAAAGTTCGAATTCGGATCTTTAACGGATCGGATTGCTTAATTTCATATCCGATCCACTTATTTCGGATTTTGAATATTTATAATCGGATATGATCTATTGAATATTTTAATCGGATAAAAATTCTAAAATTCGGATCGAATTCAAATCGATTCAGACTAAAATCCAATCCATTGACAGCCCTAATTTTATGAATACATCCAAATGAACATGTATAAAGTTTCCTGGAAAAGGAGGAATAAACTTATTTGGCCATTCCATCTATCACTCCTCTTCCTCCATTTCTTTTCTTATTTTTTTTTTTTAGCAATAAAAAAAACTTTAAGATTTTATATTTTTTTAATTTTATTTTCCTCTTTCCTAGCATTTTTCTCTCCCCATCAAACTTTTAACACATATCTAATATTTCAAAGTTTTGAAATCTCGATTTTAATGTCATTTGACCAAAGTTTTTTTGGCAATATTAATTATTATTTAGTAACAACAGATCTCATATTATAAAATAAATCAATCGGTATTTCTCAATTTTTATATTTGACTAAGATTCACAAGTTAAATCAACTAATTAAGTATGTTAATGTAATCTAAATAGATTACAAATCTCATGATTTTCCCCCTCATTGTAAACAATGATTTTTTTTTATTTATTATTTTTTTTTGTGTGGGTTGGGTGGGTAATGAATCTCGTGATTCACTTTGGCAAAACAACTTGATTTTAGAAGTGCAAAAAGAGGGGTCAAAGTTCAAATAAGAAAGGTAGCGGTCACACTCCCACATTAAAAGGGAATTTAGGGGCCAATATGTAAATAACAACAGTTCGCCGCTAGAGAAGAGGGTTTTTATTAGGGTTTCGAAGATTCTCTCCTTCTCTCGCGGTCGCTTCTCCCCTCTCTCATGTACGTGCTAAGATCATAAAAGTTTATCTAATTCTAATTGATTCTCTACAGGAATATTAACTCTTTGAGCGGCGAATTTATCAGCAGTACTACTACCGGAAAAGCAATCGAAAATCATGGCCGCAGAGGAGGCGCCGGCGGCGGCTCTGAACTACATCCCGGAGGTGGTGTTGAAGAAGAGGAAGAACAACGAGGATTGGGCAATACGAAGGAAATTGCAGTTGCAAGAGAGGGTTAAACGTCACAAGTCTAATAGTTTCTTCATCAAGAAGCCCGAGCAGTTCATACGGGAATTTCGCGACAAGGTAAGAATAATATAGTAGCAGTATCCTTCGTTATTGGATGCGGTTGCATCTCTATAGGTGCGGAATTTTTGTATTGGCATGCAGAGTATATATTCCTGACGTAAACGGTCGATTGAGAATGTATTTGCTGTAATCTCTTGTTTTCATCCAGGAGTTGGACCTCATTCAAATGAAGAGTAGGGAAAAGCGAATAAGACGGGCAAAAGTGATACCGGAATCCAAGCTCCTATTCGTCATTCGCATAGGAGGGTCAGCTCAAATTTTCTATTGCCATTTCTACAAATTTGTGGTTTTGTAGTTTCGTGATCTAAATTTTGTTTGCCTTTGCAGTAAAAACGACATGCACCCAAACACTCGGAAGCTTTTGTACTCTTTGAGATTGAGGAAAATATTCAGTGGGGTTTTTGTGAAGGCAAACGAAGGGATAATGGAAATCTTGCAAAAGGTGGAGCCTTATGTAACCTATGGGTATGTCAATTTGTCAAACTATGTCTCTGTACAATGTTGCTAGTTGCTGCTTTGGTATGACTGTAAGCATATAATTGACCTTTCTTTGTTTATAATTTACCCAAAGAAGCCGGTTTGTTTCATTTATGTCTATCTTTTAATATTCTGTGTTTGGAAATTTTTCTGATTAGAGGCTCTGTTATACGTAATAGAGACTTAGGAAAGGAACTACTTCCCAAGAGATGTAAAAACTGATCACCTAGTCATCTTTTTGTGCCTCACTTGAGTATAAATAAACGCATATCCTTTTGCATATTAAAATGAAACCTGTTTTTCAACTTGCTTGTAGCAAAATAAGTTCTAGCTTGTCTTTCCGAACACTATCAAGAACCTTTTATGGCCGGCGTGCCGAATTTTTCAACCCTGGGTAATTCACTCAGCGAGCTTGCTGCAGTGGACTTGTTGAGCTGATCTGCAGTTCTGTGTGTATTATGCATTAGCTTATTTTGGTTGTCTCAGAACTTCTTACTCGTCCTATTTGAATGAGTTGCTTAAAGTGTGCGTACGGTGTCATACTGTAAGATCTCTTGCTATGTCTTGTAGTTGCCTGATGTTCTCCTTTTCAACTTACTGTATTCACTGTCATTCTATTCTTTTTTGCTGTAGTTTCCTGGTGAGACTTCATTAATGGTGGGATTAGTAACCAATTTGATTATTAATACAATATATCCTCAACATATTTTATTATGGTTGTAGTTATCCCAATGTTAAGAGTGTGAAGGACTTGATTTACAAGAAAGGTGTTGTAAAAATTGGCAAGCAGAGGGTTCCACTAACTGACAATAACATTGTTGAACAGGTACAGCTTCACCATGCTGATTGGTGCTGCCTTTTTCCAAGTTGATTTGCTGCTTAAGAATTATTAACATCATCTTCTAATTCTCTTTTTGCAGGAACTAGGCCAGCATGACATCATATGCATAGAAGACATTGTGAATGAGATTGCTAATGTTGGTCAACATTTTAAGGCAGTCACAAGGTTTCTCTGCCCCTTTATGCTGAACAATCCCGAAAAAGCATTGCATGGTAAGAAGAAGCGGTTTGAAGATGGAGGAGACTCTGGAAATCGTGGGGATCGCATAAATGAGTTGCTCAGCAAGATGAATTAGCTAGCTTTAGCAAAATAGAACTTGTAACAGATAAATGTTGCTGAGGTTATCCTTGTACTAAGAAATGAATCTTGGATTTTCTGTGAGAGTATTCCATTTTGTTCAAAATTGGCTTGCTTGTAGGTCTGCATTCCTTTTATGACTTCATGAGATTATTTCTCTTTGATATACTTATTATATATACTCATGCTTACAACTTGCATCTCACGGGCCTTGGGTAATTTTGTGAGGCATCTCTCCTCCTCTCCTCTCTTATGCTTGCCGATAATTTTACTTTCACGCTGCTTGAGGGTGCTGCTTTAGCATTTGCTTTCCAGGATTGTTTAAATGAAACAGATAGCTGTGGCTTACGGCAAAAAGAAAAAAATAAGACTTAACATATACCACTCTGTTCTTAATTTTAGCAAAAATTTGTCAGGGATAATTCTCTTTAATCTGGTGAGTGACTGCATGCCCTCTTATTATTTCTTTCCATAAATCGTACCTTTTAATGTTGTTCATCAAAAGATAATCTTTTAGGCCAGATACATCACACTATTTTGCATATCTCCAACTACTTGCATGTTTTTATACTAAGGTCTGTTTTTTTAGTTGACGACACTGGCCTTATGGCAGTTTTTATGTCATTTAAAAGAACCTTATGCCATTCCCTTTTTTTCTTGGTTTAATGTAAGCTGTAACCTTTATTTGCTCGTGTTTTATACATCCATGTTGTGTTTCAAAATGTATGTATTTAAGTTTGTGTTCAATCCTCGATGTAAATTGTTCTCCAAAAACATGTTTCCCAGCTAAATACTACGCAAATGTTTTGCTTGATATATACATTGGAAATTAAAAGGATGCATATTCATCTTCATATTGCAACATATAATTTATGTTTAATCTTTCCTGCTTTGTTGACAGGATGTCTGAATTTATTGGTGTAGGTGCAGTGGGTCATCATCTTCTGAAGCTATGTTCTCCTAAGGGTTTCTCATTTGATTTGGCTTCCTCATCCGGCAACTTAACTGCAGAATAAACAATTGCCCCAGCCAGAGCACCAAGGATAGGTGCAGTCAGGTACACCCATATTGCTTTATAGTTGTTAGCAGCAATTGCTGGCCCCAAAGTTCTCACTGGATTCATTGAAGCTCCTGTAGTTCCCCTGCATCACAAACAAAAAGTATATCCCTTTTACCACTATGCAAATTCATTGAATTTAGAATTGTCTATGGTTCTGGGAGAAGTTGTGGTCTATTGTTCCTCATGAACTTTAATGATTGATGATCATTGAATTCTTTCCCCAAGCATGTGCACCACCATCTCTGAGTTGCATTCTTTTTTTTCTGACCGACCCTTTTTGTCCAGAAATGGATTTCAGAAATTTCTAGCCTTAGTGAGTTTTTAGTTGTCAACTTTTTCCTTCCACACAGGTTGTCTCCCATCATTTCTCTACCATGTAAGGTAGAAAGGTAGATTTAGTGTTCTTTGGGCTGCTAATACACTATTCTTCTGATAAAGTAGCTTTTTGGTTTTGGTTCCAATCAGCTTGCCTACTCTTTAAACAGCCTCTCATTCCATTGGGTATATTTATGATGCGTTCGGATCAAGAACTTTAATGACGAAAGAAAAATGTGAAAGTACATAAATTAAATATAAAATTATATCAGTAGAAGTGGAAAATTTTTAAATGTTTTCCTCATTAAAAATTCAAGATCTAAACATTAGGATTTCCATTGTTAAAATTTTCTTTCTTTATGCCAAACCCCATTGCAACTAATCAAAATTTCTACAGGGGTTGTGTTCGGCCTAAAGATTTTCATCTGATTCGGGATCTGTAAAATTTATTTACCAATATAATAAATAATTAATTTGTCATCGTCACATTGTGAAAACAACATTGTATTCGGCTAAGGTAGGGCCTGAATTTGGCGAGTAACACTTGCCCAATATGACTTAATAGTTGTTTGTGGCCCTCAGGAAGCCAAGGCTATGTTTGGTTGTAAATTGGAGCATTTCATCAAAATATTTTGGCAATATAATTTTTGGGAAGTTGGGTTGGGGAATATAATTGTTGTTTGTTTGTATTTTGAATGGTAGATGGAGAATGTTTTAGAAAAAATTATTTGTTTGGTTGTGTTTTTGGAAGAAATAAAATGTCACATTAATAACTTTTTTGTTGGGTTGATAGGATGAAATCGATATTTTAAAATTATTTATGTATGTGTATATATAGATTGGGTAGGGGAGGACAAAAAATAAGAGGGCTAGACATTGGGGAATGAATACGAAATAAATTGAGAGGGTATATTGGATCTTTCTAAATATGTTGTGGAAAGTGGACAGGGAAACGTGCATGACTTGGTTGTTTATATTTTGGAAATTGAAAAATGAATTGATAATTTGCAACCAAACATAGCCCAATAAGCTTATTAAAGTTATTTTCGTTAAATGGTGGACTCCCGAGAAATTGCCCAAAAGAAAAGGAAAATGAGAAAGGAAAAGAAAAACGAGATTCATTCGAGGTACTAACATAAGTGCCCACACGCTATTTAAAAAAGAAAAGAAGACAAAAAAAAAAAAAACTCAAAACAAATTGAGAGCATTACCCGGCTATGAGTATATTGAGCATGACAGTAGCTCCAACCGCAATCCCCGCCAGCTTCCCCACCTGTTTCTCAACATGGCAAAAATAAATATATATAATAAATACAAATACTTGACTTTGAACCACATTAAAAGATTCTGCAAATGGTCTGAGTAAAGTTTTCATTTGGGATCTCAGATCCTTCCCTTGGTTTTATAACAACTTTACAAGCAGTGTTGAAAAGAAAAAAAAAATTAATTATATATATTTTTGGACTATTTCTTTCTTTATGATCCCAATTCCATTATTTTTGTTATTGCTAGATCCACCATGTAGCATTTAACCATTGGACTCGCCTCCCATCTTTGTAATTAATGTTCACTGAACTTTGGACTGCAAAGTTTAAATATTTATGCAATAATTTGTGACATAAAAAGAAAAAAGGAAAAAATAAAAAAAAGTTTGCTTACAGCTCTTGTATCAGTGGCTACTGCTGTAACAACAAACATGAGGTTGAAGGTGATGATGAATTCTAAAGCAAAAGCTTGAGCGTATCCCACTGTAGGAACAGTAACTCCACCACCCATTATGGGGTGGAAAATTGCCTTAAGCAGAAATGAAGCACATAAAGATGCCATTATTTGTGCTGCTATGTACACTGGGACCTGAAAAATTCAAAATTATTTGCCCACATTAGAGCTGTATTATAAAGATTTGAAAATGGTCCTTAAAGATATAGAGCCAAAAAATCATTTATTTTCTGCTCATTGGGACAGGATAAGTAAAGGAGAAATTTTCGTAGTCTGTGAATCACTAAGATAAATGCAGTAGTAGTACTAAATTAATATGTGATCTATACAAGAGAGAGTCATGTGGATGTTTTACATGCTTCCAGGGGAAATGCTTGAGAGCCGCGAATGCAATTGTAACAGATGGATTGAGATGGGCACCGGAGATGTGGCCGGTGGAGAGTATGACTATCATGACAGCCAGACCAGTGGAGGCCGCCAGGCCGAGGAGGGTCTCTGAGCCTTGAGTCTTTTGGTTCACAATGGCTGTGGCTGCCCCTGAAAAGATGAGTATGAGGGTGCCCATGAACTCAGCTCCCACCTGATTTTTCCACCAAGAAGTGAGATATCATCAGTAGAAAGATTGGAGAGTTTGGTCGTCATAGAGGACATAAAATATGCACACCTTTCTAGCAAGGGAGACCGAGAGGTGGAGACAATGCACATGAGACGGGAGGTAAGGTTCCTTCTTCTAAGGCCCACGCTTCTACACTAAAGCATTTGCAGCTCCTAAGAAGAGATGATTTTCTCCCATTTCCATTTCTTTCAGGCCTGAATCCGCCGAAGAGGGGAGCACCAGGAGTCCCTGGAGTTACTGGCGTTGAAGGGGCCGATGCACCATCTTCTGTCTCCATAGTAATAACAATGTGAATAAGAAGGAAAGGATATTATGCTCACTTTCACTTTGCTCTCTTCACGGTCTCATCCCGGTAAGTTCCTAATGCATTTTATACTGTTTTTGGAGATGGTTGACTTGGAGAATCCCAATAGATCCAATAAAAAAGCATATTGGGGAAAAATATTTTTGTGGATGATATTGAGTAAGGGAAGTTAAAGGAAAGTTGCTTTGGGAGTGGATGGTGGGACATTAATCAATTTCTTTTGCATTAGGAATTTGAAAGAACATTTGAACTTTGAGACATGGGTCGTGGTTCTGCTGTTCCCTTCCACTTGATTTTGTATTTTTCACTCTGCACCTGCACTCGAATCTCAATTATGGAGTCAACCATTGTCTGCAGGTCCTAAAAAAAAAAAAACAGAAGTTTTTGGCAGTCAGACTGATAAAAATGGACAGATAAATATGCATCCATGGTCGTGAATTGCAAGAAAGTCCAACGTGGGATACATTATATTTATTTGATAATTATACTATGATATGCTTTCTTGATGACTAGATTGCTGTCAAGAAAGTAATCATTTTTTTGGAGTGTTGTGATTGTTATTCACCAAAAGGCAAAACCTTGAGGGCTAGTTTGGTTAGATTTTTAAATTATCTCATAATTATTTATCATATGATAATTTGTGTGATTTTTTATCATTCTAGTATAGTTTGGCTAACATGATAAATAAAACCATAGGAGGTGACAACACGGACTTTTAATATTCATGCGGGTTTGAGTGTTTATTGTCATTCCAACCAAACGAATAATAAGATATGATAAAAACATTGCATCACACCTTATCATTCTAACCAAACTAACCCTTAGTATTAGAGGTCATTTATTTGTTATTGTTTGGATATTTTGTTGCTTTTAAGGTTATCTGTTCTGTTGGTTTCTCCTTGCAGAGCTCCAAGATTAAGCTTTTAGGGCAACCTTAAACTTGAGTCATGACGAGTACTGTATATTAAAGTTCAGTCTGCAGTTGTGGGCTTTGCTGTACTAAACAATAGGGGAAACATTGTAGAACTGCAGATGATGAATAGTTTAATACATAATTTGTGATGGGGATTTTTACAAATAACATGAATATAATTGATAAGATAAAAATAAAAGTGATTTTAATTTTATAAATAAACTTATATATATATAATGAGAATATATGAAATAATGAGAAATGAGAAATAATGATAAATTTATATATATATATGTATAAAATGAAAAATATATGAAATAATGGAGGAAGAGAGAAATGAGAAATAAAAAGAAAAAAAAAGAATGAAAGAAAGAAAAGGAAAAAAAATGATAATAAAATGTTATTTAAATTGAATTGAAAATATATTAAATGATTAAGGGTAAATTAGTCTTTTCATATTAAAATTATATTAAATAGGCAGCAAATGAGAAGAGGGAGGCGGTGTGCATGATTTTTTAAAACACAGGGAGGTATTTTAAAATTTTATTTTTCATAAGGGGGTATATTGTCTATTTTTTAAAACACAGGGGGGTAAATTGCTATTAGCCCATTTGTGATTATTATTGTGATAATGCAGACAGCAAATCCCAGTGAGCAGTACAGATGTGAGATTACTAAAATACCCACCAAGCTCGCCCTAAGCAATTTGGATTATTCAGTTTAAATCCTCTATTCAATTTCCTACTTCATCTTCTATTTCATTTCATAAACATATTATATATGTGTTAAATATTTTCTTATAAAATTAATTGATTGAGAATCAGATACACTTGACATAAATACAGCAAGTTGAAATAAGAGATAAAATAGGGAATGAAATAAAGGATGCAAAGTGGTCTTTATGTGGATCAATGCGCCTTATTGTGTGGCACACTATATTTTAGGTATGAAAGCTATAATTATTCCAATACTTACTCCACATTATTGTTATGTTATTTTCTTTCTTCCTCATTCAAAGTTCAAACATTAAGGCTCTGTTCACTATCATTTTGGGGAAATTTTTCCTAACTCCCAAACAATCCCAAAAAATGTACATATTCTTCAAGTATTTTCCCAAAACACAAAAAAAATTATATCCAAAAACTCTCAGAATTCAATCTCAAAAAAATCCTACACACTACCATAGCCCTACATATAGTATATATCTACATATTAAATAAAAAAATAATTTCTTCCTACAAATCCAACAAAAAAGTAACTGATTTGATGTCTACAATAAAAATTGCCCCCCACCAAAACATTAATAAACAAACAACTCATTCTCAATCTATTTTCCCAAAATATAAACAAACAACTGACACTTTTTCCAAGTTTTCTCCCAAAAACTCATTCTCCCAAATTTTTTTTTCTAGAAAATGGCCAAAATACTAGTAAGCAGGCCCTAAATTACTGACTGAATAGTTTTTAGAAGACACTTTCAGTAATCTTAAACCTATTCATGTTCTCAGGTCTTACTGGAAATCTAGTTTCGATTCTCTATTTCAATTTATGTTTTATCATTTATTTCATTTTATAAACATATGACATGTGTATTAAATATTTTTTTTATGAAAATAATTAATTAAAAAACAAATTTACTTGACATATTTATATCACTTTAGAATAGCAAATAAAATAGAGAATTCAAAACTGCTGAAAACCACGAGATCCAACCATCTCACATCATCATAATGCATTTTTTATATCAAGTCTTTTAGACTTTGTGAGGTTCTTGCTTGGAAACATTTATCAGAACATGAAAACAAAACAAGTGAGCACAGCATATCAAGAATATGATGCAGGGGTTCATAAATAAGGAAATTAAGCATAAAGCTATGGGGAAAATATAATATTCCTTCCTCAGTTACCATAAGTTCGTTTGGTTCGTGCATTCCCATGATTATCAATGGTCTTTACCTTCGTGCATTCCCATGATTACTTTGTCACATTCTATGAGATTATCCCCTGCTCCTTTAGTTCATTAGTGCATCTGATTACAATTATTTATTTATTTTTTTTTTACACGATGAATATGGCAAATTGATCTGAACTGATCCTGCGGAAGGGTTAAGTGGAACTTCTTGTTGATACTTCTAAGGCATTGGGAGTGAATTATAAGCCATGGCTGGAACTTGTTGTGGTCCAAGACAAACAACCCATACCATTTTCTTCCTTCAAAAAAAAGACCTAAAAAAAGCAAACTAAAGAGCTCTTTCTGAATGCAGATCAAAAGTTGCTGTTAAGGGTCATTCTTTGTGACCTCAACCCTAGCTACTAATAGAAGATCATGATATCCGGTCGAGAAAGAATCGAGAATTTTAAAACAGTTTATAAATTGTTTCTCGTCTTTCATTGTATATGGTATCTTTTAATGTTAAAATCACTCATCAATGCATATCAACGGACTTTATATATCGGACCTCCATATTTAGTGATAAATCTGGACTAATCATTTTGGCATCGCCATCGGTTGTTATTTAGCCAGATCTTTAACGTGCATGTATAAATTAAAAAAAAAAAAAAAAAAAAAAGAAGAAGAAGAAGAAGAAAACACCATCTTGCCATTGTTGTGAGAACAACAATCACATGTCGCTTATTAAAATTTTCAAGTGGGGTCTATGATGAACTAATTTGGTCTAAACATCGAAAAAGTCAAGAATTTTAACATAATTTATAAACTATTCCATCTATTTTATACTTCGAGACACCAACAAAATCTTACAAAGATATTACTAAATAGAATAATGCATCAGTGCTCCCGATTGACCTCTATATTTAATGATAAGTTTGACCACTACAATTTGAAAAATAGAACATATATCCTGTGGTAAAGTTAGCTGAAAAAAAAGGCACCCCCATGTAGAATCATTGCCATTCAAGAGATAAACATCTTAAAGTTGGAACAGATTCTACTTGAAAAAATAGTCCAACTTTTTGTTTGATGGAATTGATAGTTTGGTTGGCAAGGAAATGAAGTTCTTTTACTATTACTTCAAACATTCGAAAAACTTCATTCTTTAGGCCTAGGTCAGGACATAGCCCTGCTTTTGTTGGCATGTACTAATTGACAACTTTATACCCTCCAAAACAGTTGTTTTGTTTTTTGGTTCTATGATATGCTGTATGCCTACGTTCTGAAAAATTGTTCCAACAGTTCTGCTTTCTGTTCTATCAGAATACTTAGCCTGATTTATGTAATAGCAAGTCTCCACTGCCATTCATTTCATAATGCTGTCCACAAAAAGTTAATTATGCCATTTGAACATTATTAAAATTAGTGGTACTCACAGCACAATTGATTTGTATGTTAAAAATTTGAACATGTAATAAGATTAAAAGATTTATTTAGGCTTTGTTTGTTTGTGAATTGGGCATTTTGCTAAAATGGTTTTTGGGAAGTGGGGTTGGGGAATATGATTGTTGTTTATTTGTGTTTTGGGTGATAAGTAGAGAATGAATTGGGAGAAAATTGTTTATTTGTTTGTTTTTTTGTATTTTGGAATGAAACAAAATGTCACATCAATAACTTTTTGGTTGGGTTGGTGGAGTGAAATAAATATTTTTAACGTATTTATATATGTATATATAGATTAAATGAATGGTAGTATGTATATATATATATATATGTAATGTGAAGGGACAATTTATGACAAGTTGTTAGTATTGGGGAATCTATTAGAGTGTGAATAGTAAGGGCATTTTGGGGTATGAATATTGTATTTTGGGAGTGGAATTGAGGAATGTGTATTGTTTGTTTGTTTAACTTTTGGGTGTTGAAAAATATATTGGGGATTTGTAAACAAACAAGCCCTTAGTTTTTGTAACAACATATTTTATCAATTATTTAAGTATATTTATTTGGTTTTATTATATAAAATAATCTAGTCCTGAAAAATAGGGAATAAAGTTGAAGAGGAGAAAACAAAATAATAGAATTGATGAAAATTAGAGATTTAGGGGGTGGGGGCAAAAAAAGATGACAAAATTCTTTTGCCATTTTTATATAGAATTATTTAATCCATACACTTAAAAATATATCAAATAATTACTCTGGCTAGATAGTATAAATAACAATATACATCATGACTCGTGCTTTTTTTATGTGGGCTGATGGAGCCAACTCAATTCAATTATGCATATCTTCAGTTGGAACCAATTTGATTCAATTTTAACTCTTGATTGAAATAATGTAGAAGCAAAAAATTTGAAAATTTGAGATATTTCAATTATGTTAAACATCAACCATCGAATGTAAGGATGCAAACGAGTCGAGCCGGCTCACGAGTAGCACGAGCCAAGCTCGAGCTCAGGTTGAGCTAAATTGAGTTCGAACTCTAATTCGAGCCGATCTCGAGTCGTCTGTATTTAGGCTCAAGACTCGCGAGCTAGTATGTAATTAACTTTTATTTTTTATTTTATTAATAAATATATATTGTATTACTATTTTTTTATTTTGAGCTTGAGCTTGAGCTCGTAGTTTTTTACAATTCATTTGTCAATTCGAGCCTTATCGAGCCGAGCCAATCTCGAGCTTAAAATTTTAGACTCATCGAGTTCAAGCTTGAGCTCGAACCTAAAATATATATTTCGAGCTCAAAAATTGTGTCCAAACTCAACTTGACTCGACTTGATTGCATCCCTAATCGAATGGCACTAGAGTATAAATACTCTAATTCACCTTTTCTTCATTTACTTATACATCAACTTTTCTCTTTCAAGAATTCTAATTTTAAATTAAATATATACAAAAAATATACCTTAAATTTTAAGATGAATTTTTTTCGACACAAATCACATGAACCTTAATTTTGTCGAATATAACTTTTGGAACATGTTGACTGAAAATTGCAAACAAAGCTTCAATGAGAAAGGTTGTATGAAAATGGCCTTGGCAAGATTTACTTCCGTTGCTTTTTCACTAGAAATTTAATTTCTTCCCAAAGTATAGACTATGTTTAAGGTTCATATATTTGTCCATCATAATCATCACCAGTAACTTGGATTACTTGTGCTGGATTCCTTTATCAACGGATTGATAATCACTCCGGATAAACAAAGTGATATAAGAAATTCTAATTCTTTTTGGATGAGCCCATATAACTTTAATTGTAACCATAAGGCATGAGGTTCTATATATTGCCGAATTTACACCTGATCTGATGTAATTAAGATCATCTGTTTCATTTTGTGTTTCATTTCATATTTTATTTAATGAATATATGATGTGTGTATTATATATTTTTTTACAAAAATAATTGATTGACAATGAGAAACATTTGACATATATATATATATATATATAACAAGTTAGAATAGAAGATGAAATAAAGGATTTAGAGTGGATCTGATGGAGGAAAACGAAGAGGAGAACAACTTTTGTACTATGTTTGGACTTTATATTTAAATATCAAATTAGAAAATTTCATTCTATAAAGCTTTTCAGGAAAAATTTTCTCCTTCATTTTTGCAATTGGATCTAAAATTTAAATATTTAGATTTTTTGGTGAATCGAGCTCAAGTCTAATTAAATTTGATAAATATATATTTGAATATAAATTATACGAGCAGCTATTTGCATGTAATTTTTCATGCACATAAAATAAATTTGAATAATACGTATTACTTTTGCATAAGTTAAAATATATGGTGGTTCCCTAAAACTCATTAAACTATTAAACTTACCTTATGATAAGAGAAGTTTTTGAATACATAGTGACTATTTTCAAATTAATTTATTAAATATATTTAGAATTTAGTATTATTGTATTATAACTTTCATTTAGACATAAAAGAGGTTTTCTTTATAAAATAGTAAGATAGATATTATAATTCATTTAAAATTTAAGGGTTAAATACACTTTGTCCCATCTAAACTATTAAATGTAATACAAACCCCCTGATCTTAATGGTAGATATATTTTCCATTGGAGGGTGTGGACGTGGCAGCTTCCTACCATTCCAAAGGCTTTATAACAGTTCTTTTTTCTGGTGAGACAAAATTGTCCCTCTACCTCTTATATAAGGTCCTTAATATGTGTATGGTGTATTTTGAGCTCAAATTCCAACATTTTTCATCCTCAATTTTCAACATTTCTCTTTATTTATATAGTATTTTCAGAATAATTTTAGTTCAAATATTTTTTAGGCTCTATTTGGTACTGTTCTTGGCATTTTCTAGAAAAAAAAAAAAATTGGGAGTATCTATTCTAGGAGTTAGAATAGGATAATGTGTCAACTGTTTGTTTTTGTTTTGAGAAAACATGAAAAGTGGTTTGTAGATGATGTTGTTTGTTTGGAAATATTTGATAATTTTTATTGTAAATGTTAAATCAATCACTTTTTTGTTTGGTTTGCACTGAAATTTTTTTTTATATAATATATTTATGTATTGTATAGTTGGATGATTGGTGTATGTATACATATATATTTGTAATGATTGGTGTATGATTGTAAGAAAATGATATGTAAATAATTTAACTGTTAATCTTATTTGAAATATTTTCTTTAAATTGACCTAATTATATGATGTAATATTTGGAAGAAACTATTTATACATACAAAAATAAAATAATACCAATATAATAGAAATAAATAATTAATATATTAACATGCATGCTCTCAAATCAAAGCATCTTAAATGATTTGTTAAACAAATAAGTATAAATTTAATGAAGACTAATTAACATAATATTAAAAAAGATTATTTATTTATAAACTAATTAATACGTTATTTAACAAATCCTAAACAATTTTTTAGCCAAATTAATTAAAATTATTTTAACTTTATTATTTTTCAGATAAATTTCATGATTATTAAATGAATTTTTTCTATACTATATTAATTTATAAAATAATTTTTTTTACAAAAACATTATTTTTATTTATTATAATATTTTTAACCAAAAACTAATTTTAAATTTTTTAAAAACACTTGATTATTTATTTAATATGTTCAAAAATTAATTTATTATATATAATTATTAATGTATATTTATAGTTGGATGATTGGTGTATGTATATGTATATTTGTAATAATAATTAGTAGTATATGTATATTTGTAATAATAGTTAGTTTATGATTGTAAGGAATTGATGTGTAAATAATTTAATTGATTGATATTTTTAAAAATTATAATTAATATTAAAAAATATGATTTAATTTTGGAAATAAATTTATTAAAAAAACTTATGAGGTTAAAAAATAATACATGAAATACTTACTATAATAAATAAATATATATATAAGAAAATAAATGAATTGTTATACACTATTTAATTACTTATGGAAAATAATTGTTAAATTAATTATTTACACATTATTAAATATTAAATGAATAATTAATAATTTTTAACAAATTATTTGATAAATTAATCAAAATTATTTTACATTACTTCTTAAACGAAATATTAATTTTTTTTTCATTCTTCAATGAAATTAAATGAAAATATGAACTTTAATTTTAATTTTTATAAATTTTCAAACTTTAATTATTTAAATGGAAACATAATTATATATAATTTATAAACCATAATATAATTTTTTATGTGGGTAAAGGATAAATTGTGTGAGCAAATTTTCAAGAATAAATTGTGTGTCTAAACAACCCGTACCTATACAAACATCTTAAACTCTAAACAACCCCGGACAAAAATTTATAGGTTGCTAAAATTGGGATGTAAGTAAATAATTTTTTAAGTTTAAAAATTTTATAATGTTAATATATTTTTAATCATTTAATTTTGTAAATTTTATTTATCTTTTTTATTTAATTTTATTGGAACTCGCTTCTTTTTTTTTTTTTTGGTGTTTCTTCAAAAAACAATTAGAAGCTAGTGCAATGTATAATTCGGTGAAGGCAATTTTTGAAATACCATGTAAGATGTAATGATATCACATTGTAGATCATCTCTCTCCTCTTTTTTGTCTAATACCATAAAATTAAGGGGATTTTTGTTATATTTAATAGTTCAGAGGATATTTACGATTTCTACAATAATTCAGGAGGGCAAAATATATTTAACTCAAAATTTAATCAGTTCCTTAGCGGGCTTGTTTTGTATGCAAGACACTTGAAAAAATTTATAAGCTGAATTATCCGGATTGGTCCATAACTTAAAAATTACCACTCAATACAACTGAGCCCAAATTTTCTGAGTGAAGCCCAAATTGGAAATGGGTAGTTGAGCCCAAATTCATATTCATGAATAAAATAATTTTACAAGCAGAAATTATTATTACTGTTTCCAAATTCTACCTCGAAAATGAAATGCTGAAACACTGGGACCCACTCGTTTACCGAGAAAGAGCACTTTCAAGTTGAAATGCACAAAAGCTGCTGCTTCATTTGCTACTAATGTCTCTGCTCCACTCTCTCTCTAGGGTTGGTCCGGTTTCACCGAAGTATCCCGGCGACTAACGACGGTGTTCTTCGCCGGAGATGTGGAGGTTCTAGAGATCCGAAGCACCGGCATTCACCTGTATCTTTCTCTGGGAACTGATTTTTTTATTTTATTTTATTTTCTCCTCCGAGGTGAGAAAACTTTTCGAGTTGTACGATTCTGTACAAAAACGAAAAATAAGTGAAATTGTGGTTTAATTTTTTCGGCTTTTGTATGTGATTGAGCTCGTCGTTTGTCGAGTTGATTCAGTCATGCTTGGTCGACTCAGGTAAAGAGCAAATTCTGAGTCTAGCGTAATGTCGGAATCTACTGCTGTCGACTGGGTCAATTGGTGAACTGATGATAGTAGTTTTGTTGGTAACTTTGTTAAACCGGTGATCTTTGTGAGTGTATTTTTTTTTTTTAATTCTTTTGATTCTTTTAGCTTTAAAAGTTGGCACGTTTATTAACTAATGTATGCCTTGAATGTTCATGTGCAAACAATATTGCAGATTCGGTCATTTTATCTGCACTAATCTTTTTGTCCACGGAGATGCCATTTAAAAGCTAGTCATATATAGATAGTTCTGCTGCAAACTCTCCAACGAAATGCAGTTCTAGCTTTTTGCTCAAGAAATATTTCAATTATATGCGCTGCTAATTTTTCTGCGAGTCTTGTGTTCTTGAAACGTTTTATCATGCTGGAATGTGACAGTTAGCAAATTTTAGCTTCTTTTGTTCTTTTTTTGGGTTTTTCTCTGTTGGTTCAGTAGACTACACCAATTTACATTTTCTTTCTCTCAACCAGAATAATGGAAAGTAATGACTAGTAGGGGCTTTGCTGTGTGTTCACAAAATCCGACAAGGCTTCTATATCTTGTAAAAGAATGTCATTTTTACATCTGCCTGTCAACATTAGATTAATGTATATACTGAAATGCGACTGTAATATGTGCATTCCATAGATTGTGGAACCAACATTAAAATTTGAGTTTGTACACCACTTTTCTTAATGCACTATGACTCATTTTTCTTCCCCCTTGTTAGTTGTATGGGCTGCCAGATGTCTTCTGCCAGGTAGATAAGATTGGGAAGCCTTTTGATTTCTTAATATTTGAATCTTTGTTTCATATGTTCCTTTATGATATGATGAGAATCAATGGATAATGTTTGGTTTCCAGTTCTCTTAAATTTTCATCTTGTTCGGCTTCTACATTTATGATCAATCATGATCCAGAAATGAGCTTTAGATTCAGATATATTTGATCAGAATAAGACAGGACTCAAACCGATTGTCTTGTGGCTGGTGATTTCGTGAATGCATGGTCTGTATAGCATGAGAGTGTTGTTTCTTCTGCTGAACCCCCAATTCCCAATATATAATCAACTCAGGAGTCAGAAGTGGTTTAAGCCTTGACTGCCGGCTTTTCTTCTTTTCTTTTCCTTTTTTTTTTTTTTTCCTTTTTTGGTAAAAATGTTATCTTCTCCCTGTTCTGTGAGAATCATGTTTGATATCTGCCCGCTTCAACTCTTAGATGATCAATTTGTGCTTTGATTCACTACTCCCCCCCCCCCCTCTCTCTCTCTCTCGCCCTCTTTTTTTCTCATTGCTTTAATCAATTTATTATTGGCTGCACCATTGGTGTTCAGATGGGAAGCAGCTCCGATGAAGAGTCAGACTTCAGCGATTCAGAAATAAATGAATATAAAGAGAAACCTTATGAGCTATTGAAGGCCGGCAAGTACAAAGTAAAGGGCCCGAATCGTTCTCTTAGATGCCCTTTTTGTGCTGGTAAGAAAAAACAGGATTATCAGTACAATCATCTCCTTCAACATGCCATAGGAGTGGCTAAGGGCTCAGCCAGCCGCAGTGCAAGGCAGAAAGCTGAGCATCTTGCACTGGCTACATTCTTAGAAACTGACCTAGCTGATGAGGCTGAGCCACTACCTCAACCTACAGTACCTTTGCCTGCAGCTAAACCTGAGAAGAGTGAGTTATATTGTTGGCCCTGGGTGGGGATAGTAGCTAACATACTGAATGAGCCAAAGAATGGTGATCGTGTTGATAGCTATGATTACTGGTTGAAGAAATTCTCCAAATACAAGCCTTTAGAAATTGAAATATTCTGGGATGACCACCAGCACACTGCACAAGCTGTTGTAAGATTTGATAATGATTGGACTGGTTTCAAGAATGCCATGGAGTTTGAGAAGTCCTTTGAAGCTGATGGCCGAAGTAAGAAAGAATGGGAAGATCAAAGAACTTCTCCAGGTTCAAATATTTATGGTTGGTTTGCTCGTGAAGATGATTACAAATCAGAAGGGCCTGTGGGAGATTATCTTCGGAGGAAAGGTGAATTGAAAACAATCTCTGACCTTGTCCTGGAAGCAAGCAAGGATAGGAACAAAATCGTGAGTAATCTGGTCAATGAGATTGACTTGAAAAATGAAAATCTGGATCAGTTGCAGATCAAGTACAATGAAAAGACATTGTCGCTGAGTAGGATGCTTGAAGAGAAAGATGAACTTCACCGTTCCTTCTATGAAGGTTTGTTGTATCCCATTCTCTCATTCTGCCCCATGTTCTTGTGAGACTGTGACCTACTGTATGATTGTCTGTAAACGTGGCCAATCTCTCCTCATAAAATTATGTGTGTATTGTAACCTTGTATTCAAAGATCCTACTGTTCTGAAGTATTTTGATTCTCACTAACTCCTCGTCTATGTATTCTTGATTTGGGATTGAACCCCTCAACATTTACGTGCATAAACATTTTTGACTGGACCTCTCTGAGCATACATCAGAATATTTAATGACAACTTATAGATAGCCGAAGTGACTAAGTAGATGATATTGGTCATCCATTGAGCCAAAGCTATTGTCCAGAAATCTTCTCAAACTGTAGGTTGTTGTTGATGCCAAGTTCAATGTGTTATTTTTTAGAAACAAGGAAGCTGCAACGCATTGCTCGCGAGCACATCAAGCGGGTTTTGGATGAACAGGAGATGTTGAACTTAGAGTTGGAGAGTAAGAAACGGCGACTTGATTCTTGGAGCAAAGAACTGAACAAGCGTGAGGCTTTAACCGAACGTGAGAGACAGAAACTTGAAGAGGAGAAGGCAAAGGTAAGCCGACATCCATATTTGAATTGGCACTTCCAATGCTTAGTAGTCAGGTTCCGACACGAGTTTTTTGATTTGCCGATGCTAAAATGTGTGTGTGCAGTGATTGTTTCAACAGATTTTTTGCCATTCGTAATGCAGACTTGACTGTTAGTTTGTTGTCATGATGTATCCACAAGTCTCTACATCCTTCTTGGCTACTTCTCTGGAGTCCCCCCCCCCCCCCAACCACCACCACGCGATATACTCCTACTTGCATATCTATTCAGTTTGGAAATCAAAATTTTTTTAACTTCCCTATGCTTTTGCTCTTAATACCTCTGGTTATTGTGTTGTTGTAAAAGTAAACTGGTGGTGACATGCAATGCTGTTTTATGTTCTGGCAGAACGATTTGAGAAACAATGCGCTTCTATTGGCTTCTGTGGAGCAAAAGAAAGCTGATGAAAATGTCCTAAGGCTAGTTGAAGAACAAAAGGTCTTACCCTTGATATAATTGCTTTTCATCCTTTCATCAAGCGCACAGGAAGTACTTCACATATATAGACTTTACAGTCTTGTCAGTTAGTACTGGTTTTATTGCTTCTCCTGTTCTGTGTTATATTTTGTATAATATGCAGAGAGAGAAGGAAGAGGCTCTCAAAAAGGTTCTTGAGCTAGAAAGAAATTTAGATGAGAAGCAGAAATTAGAAATGGAAATTGAAGAACTTAAAGGAAAACTAGAGGTGATGAAACATATGGGAGGTGATGATGCAGCCATCCAAGAAAAGATAGATAAAATGAATGAGCAATTGCTGGAGAAAAAAGATGATTTGGATAGTCTTGAAGATTTGAATCAGCAACTACTTGCAAAAGAGCGCCAAAGTAATGATGAGCTGCAAGAGGCTCGCAAAGAACTAATCGAGGTATGATATCCATGATGTCTCATCTAATCTTTTAGTTTCTGGCATGATAGCATGATAGAACGATTAATAAGATTATAACCAGTCAAAAGGGTACAAGTGCTGGCAAAATGCTAATGAAGTACAGAAAAAGATTGTTGAAGATACAATATAATGGGTAGACCTAGGTACTTAATCTTTTGAATATACTCGTTCATATGGTATATTAAAAGGCATGCAACGAAATGTGAGTAGGAAATTAATTCAATACTGTGGCAAGGTGAATTTAAACTTCTAAATTGCTGATTTCTTGAATGACTATTATAGGTCAATCACTATTACCACACTCTTTTTTGCCTAGGAGAAGCTATATTCATCTAGGGATGAGACGGGTTATGAGGTGGTTACCATGTTTTGTTTTGGGCCCAAGCAGGTTTTATATGGTCTTGGCCGAGTTGCAGGAAACTAGCAGCTTGCAAATTTATGCATATTATAACATCGATGAAATTATAAAGACATAAGAACATGTGTATATATGCAAAAACATATACGTGCTGAGGAAAAAAAATGTCAATAGATAGTCATATATTCATCTAAGTAAGATTTATATTTAAAATTACAATTTTCTGAAAATGAAGCATGTATTTTCAGTATGCAATTGCTGCTTTGAGGATTACATTATCTTATAGTAAGAAAAAAATACAATAAATAGTCATATATACATAAATAAGAAATATGTTTAAAATTACAATATTTTGAAAATGAAGCACGTATTTTAAGTACACAATAGTTGCTTTGAGGATTACATTATACCTATCATAGTTTTGAAGGTTATAATTTATTTTTTACAGTTTGGTCTATTTAATAGTTTGGGAAATTAGTCCAGCGCTTCGGGTTTGGATTCTGGGCTGGTTGGGCATATGGTTGCGGGGGAAGCAAATTGGGATGAGTCTTCCTCTCTACCTCTCCTAAGCCCACACTCCCAGACCCAGCTTCAATTCTGGTTGATGGAACTGACTATATATTCTCATAAAAACCAAATATTTTTTCTCACTTATTTTCAGGGCTTGCAAGATATGCTTACTAGCAGTCGTGTTAATATTGGGATAAAAAGAATGGGTGAAATTGATGAGAAAGCCTTTAAGAATGCATGCAAGCTAAGATTCCTACCTGATGAAGCTGAGATCAAAGCTGCTGAACAGTGCTCCCTGTGGCAAGAAAAAATGAAAAATCCTGAATGGCACCCATTCCAGATCATTGAAGACGATAAGGGGAATCCTCAGGTATCTTGAAATGACCTTTATTCATCTTGCCTCGTGTATTGCAATTGAAATTTATTTATTTTTCTTATCAATGTTTTAAGGAGCACAGATAGATGTAGAATCAGGACGCTAGATACCTCCCTTTTAGCATGTTCTCAGTTGAATAAAGCTTTATGATCTTTTGAACTTCTTCGAGTTTGTCGTTTCATAAGAAGTTTTTCTTATACATAGTAATTACTGGTGCTTAATGTAGAGGTTGCTGAAGGAGGATGACGAATTGCTGCGAGAACTTAAGGATGAATGGGGAGATGAAGTCTACGATGCAGTTACTGTAGCTTTGAAGGAACTTCATGAATACAATCCAAGTGGATGCTATGTTGTTCCTGAGCTGTGGAACTTCAAAGAAAATAGGAAGGCCACTCTAAAGGAAGTCATCAGTTACATCTTCCTGCAACTGAAGACTCTTAAGCGCAAGAGAACTTAAACAGGTGTGCTTGCCATCTCAATTCGTGATCATTTAAGAGCCTACTTGTTCGAAACAAGGAAACAAAATTCAAATCTAAGATATGCATCTCTCATGTTTACTTGGTTAGTAATCTATGAATTATTAATGATTTTCATGTAGGCATATTCAATGAGGTCCTCTACTTCTGGCAATCCCATGGTTAGCATCCAGATTCTAACTGCAGTTTACCTAATATTGAATAGTGAAATTTAATGGTTCGGCATTGAGTAATTGAAGTTGCAATACCAATGCTGGAAGAATTGATACTTTATCTTGCAACAATTAGGTTGAACTTGTGGATTATTATGGTTCTATTATTAAGTGAACATGGCATGTATCTTGGTGACTCCTTGCTGTTGCTATTTGAGTAATTGGTAGACCTGTAGAGATGGCTTGTCTCTTATTATGGATTGGAGTTAAAATAGTTGGAGCCATGACTTAATTGCACATCTTGCGCTTCTTACTATACCTCCCCTCATACAGTGTTGTGTTAAGATACCTAATTTTAGATGACATTTTCTTTCACTTAATAAAAATATAATAAAACTAATAAACGAGTGTCAATTTTCTCCATTTATTCAATTTCCATATCTGGGTAAAGGATATGAGGATGTAATATGTTATATGAGTTATCAAACATTCGATCTTTCCCTGGCATGATTTTCTTTGTCGATGATTTGTCTTGCGTTGCTAATTAGATATCTGCATTTTTGCCTCCAATTCCCAAGCCCGGTCTACTCTTGAGTGGGGGTAGCTAATTAGATATCTATTTTTTTGCCGTCAATTCCCAAGCCCAGTCTACTCTAGGATGGGGGTAAACCACTTCATATAGATTTCTACCTTTCTGCCTCTGATTCCCAAGTCAATAGGTTTGGTAGAGTAGATGGCCTTAAGGGTGGGTGTAAATAAACTTGGAATTGAATGAAATTCATTTTTAAGCCGAGTTCGAATCTTTTATTGAGTTTAAATAGTATTCAAGTTTGGTTTGATTATTCATTGAATTGAATTTGCATGAGCTTTGATCTAAGAGAACATGAGTCGGTTCAAATATTAAAAATAATTAATTTTTAATTAATCAAATCAAGCTTGATTTGAGTTTTAACTCTTGTGCAGCCAAAAAATGAAGTTTAAGTTCGTTGCTTGTGATTATTGAACGACCTTAATAAGTCATTTTCAATTAATCTTGAGCTTAATATTAGTAATTTAGTGCATTTTTCAATTCTAAATTGATGCCAGGCGAATACTAATTTAGATTATTCTTTTTAACTTTAAATTCAATGCACCTCATGGAGAGAAAAAGGCAGCGTATTGATTATCAAATTTATATATTCAATTCCAAAATGTAAATGAATTTGGATTTACAAAAATTTGAATTTGATCTCAGTTTCTATTCAAATAAATGATGCATGAATAAAGAGACCACGCATGTATATTCAAAATAAATGTAAAATGTTGTTGCTCACAATAATTGTTCTTCTAGTCAACTAGAAAAAAATCCCTAAACTTACTTTCACTTTAGTGTTCAGTCCCCATTTGAATTTTTACACATTAAACTCTCTATTTTTTCACAAAATTTAGAAATCATTCCCCATATCTTTTAGAAAGACACATATATCCTTGTAACTAGAAAAAACAACAAAAATACCTGAGAAATGCGTTTTTCTCTTCAAGAAGAATGCTTTCATATTTTTTTTCCTGAAATCGACGACTTCCCCAAGCGGCCAAACAAAAGGGCACGAAGTTGTTCCTCTATCATTGACGCGAGAAGAAGAAGAGAAAAAAAAAAACACCAAAATTTCTACCATTTTTTCTGTGACAATGGAAGGAGAAACAGCGACAACAAGAAGCGAAATACAAAAAGAAGTGATCGAAAGAAACAAATATATATTTTCTGCATTTACAGTTTTAAATGTCTGTGATTTTTCAGTGTTATAATTATTTCTTGTCTATTTTCTCATGTTTAGGGTTTGTATTCCCTTTTTAGTTGTTAAACACTTGAACCCAATTGATATATATGATTTTTATTGTGAGATGAAAAGTTTTTTATTTGTACTTGAAAGGCATGAAAGTTGTACTTCACTTTTTTGAGGTTTATACTTCTTTTTACTTGAAATTATACGGTAAAATTATCTGAAAGTGGTAGTATATTATTTGTGGTACAAAACATCCAAACTTGCAATACACATTAAGCAAAAGTGTAGTATATAATCTGTGTAACCGCAGTATATTTTAGAAGCAAATGTAGTATAAACATTCAAACTTGCAGTACACATTAAGCAAAAGTGTAGTATATAATCTGTGTAACTGCAGTACATTTTAAAAGCATTTGTAGTACAAAATATTCAAAGCTGCAGATTAAATGAAATTATAGTATAGAATTTGCGTGCATGCAGTATATTTTAGAAGCATCTATAATACAAAAGCATTAAAGCATGCAATATACATTAACTAAAAATGTAGTATATAATTTGTGTATCTGTAGTACAAAATATTTAAGCCTGTAGTATACATTAAATGAAAGTGTAGTATATAATCTGTGTAAAGAGGAGCTAAACTCATCCGGTGCAAAAAAGATATCAGAGTTGAGTTGGGGCACCGCATATACTTCGAGTCCTTGTGTATATGTTGACGAGGACGTCAACGGATCGAGTGGGGGAGAATGTCATTGGTCGCTCATTGGAGAAGAATTGCAACCTTGACTTGAAAGGGCATTAGGAGCGACAAAGCATTGTCGGCTCACCCGATAAGGCGAAAAAGGCCCATGAGCAGAGACTCTTACGAGGTGCGGTTTGAAAAACTGTTTCAATGGCATATTTCTTGAGTTATGAGGATGCTTCCCACCAAGTTTGAAGTCATTCCGTGTCCGTTTGGGCACCGAACATTGAGGGCGACCTAAAGCAGTCTTACTGCACGCAGGTAGTGCAAAGATGCATTGAGTAGAGTGTCTTGGAAAAGGAATTTTGTGAAACTGTTTCAGTGGGGTGTTCCTTGAGGTGTTGGCAACGTTCCCACCAAGTTTCACCAGTAGACGGTTCCGTTTGGATAGGAAACGGCGAAGATCTTTAGAATGCGGCAGTGCAATGGCATTGCTGTAATTCCAGCTTATTGCGAGGGAAATTACTGTTCCATGGATAATCGGACGGGGCTGGAACTTTGTGGAGTTAATGTATAAGCCGAGAGCTATCCAACGGTTCAAGCGGCAAGTGATTTGGACACTGGGAGAGGAAGTTGCGAAAATGTAGTACAAAACATTCAAGCCTATAGATTAAATGAAATTATAGTATATAATCTGTGTACATGTAGTATATTTTAGAAGCATCTATAGTACAAAAATATTCAAGCGTGCAGTATATATTAACTGAAAATATAGTATATAATTTGTGTATCTGCAGTACATTTTATAAGCAACTGTAGTACAAAATATTTAAGCCTGCAGTATACATTAAATGAAAGTGTAGTATATAATCTTTGTAACTGCAGTACATTTTATAAACAAATGTAGTATAAATATTTATGCTTGCAGTTCACATCAGGCAAAAGTGTAGTATATAATCTATGTAACTACAGTACATTTTAGAAGCATCTGTAGTACAAAATATTTAAGCATGTAGATTAAATTAAATTATAATTTAATATTTGTATATATGCAGTACATTTTAGAAGCATCTGTAGTACAAAAACATTCAGGCATGTAGTACATATTAACTGAAAATGTAGTATATAACATGTGTATCTATAGTACATTTTAGAAGCAACTATAGTACAAAACATTTAAGCCTATAGTTTGAATCATACTTTGTATGTACATACATATGTAAATTGAAGCATACTTTGTTTATAATATTATTTTGTATGTAAGTATAATTTTCCATCATATATTTATAATATTTTTATTTCAATACAATATGAGGGAAATGAATTACAAATATAGAACGAACAAAGTATAAATGGTGTTATGTTGAAGTACACTTCAATTCAATTGAAATCGAGCAGTGAATTTGAGTACAATATGATGGAAATGAAGTACAAATATAGAAGAAAGAAAAAAAAAAAGTATAAATGGTGTTATGTTGAAGTATAGTTCAATTAAATTGAAACTAGGTAGTGAATTTAAGTACAATATGATGGAAATAAAATATAAATGTAGAACAAACAAAGTATAAATGGTGTTATATTGAAATAATATTCAATTAAATTGAAATCGAGCAGTGAATTTGAATATAATATGAGGGAAATGAAGTACAAGCGTAGAACAAACAAAGTATAAATAGTGTTATGTTGAAGTATAGTTCAATTAAATTGAAACCGGACAGTGAATTTGAGTACAATATGATGGAAATGAAGTACAAATATCGAACAAATAAAGTATAATGATGTTATGTTGAAGTACACTTCAATTAAATTGAAGTTGGACAGTGAATTTAAGTACAATATGATGTAAATGAAGTACAAACTTAGAACAAATAAAATATAAATGGTGTTATGTTGAAGTACACTTCAACTAAATTGAAATTGAACAGTGAATTTGAGTACAATATCATAGAAATGAAGTACAAACATAAAACAAACAAAGTATAAATGGTGTTATGTTGAAGTACACTTCAATTAAATTGAAATTAGGAAGTGAATTGAGTACAATATGATGAAAATAAAATACAAATATAGAACAAACAAAGTATAAATGGTGTTATATTAAAGTATACTTCAATTCAATTGAAACCGGACAATGAATTTGAGTACAACATAATGAAAATGTAGTACAAATGTAGAACAAACAAAGTATAAATGGTGTTATGTTGAAGTACACTTATTGCAATTGAATAATTAGTCTCCAATAATTATAGTGATGGTCAAATACAATATTTTGAGATTATTGAATAAGGTGAAGTATATATTTGTACGGGTTATAGGGTGGATATTATTGTCAAATGCTCATTTATTTACATCTTTGAAAGCATAAGTATTCTTTACATTACTGCGATTGATAACATTCATTCGTTCAACATTAGTGGTTAACACTTTAAAATATTATTTTATTCATATAATAAATATTACACACATTTTTAGAGTTTGGTTATTAATTACTTAGACTTAAAAATCAAATCATGGAACAAATTTCAATTCAACAATATTAGTAAAAATATTAAGAAATGGAGTACATAATGGTCGAAATGAAATACAAATGTCATGAAATCAAGTATAAATCTTTCAAATTGAGGTACGAAAGCGCTGATATCTTGGACAACATCCATTTGATAACTTCCACGCTAAACAAGTATATTATTGCCAAAAAGAAGTACAAATGTCATGAAATCAAGTATAATTCTACCAGATTGGGGTACAAAATAACTAATATCTCGGACAACATGCAAAAATGTCAATTTCACGCTAAATCAAATACATAATTGCCGAAATGAAGTACAATTGTCATGAAATCAAGTATAATTCTCCCAGATTATGGTGCAAAATAACTAATATCTCCGACAACATACAAAAATGCCAATTTCACGCTAAATCAAATATATAATTGCCGAAATGAAGTACAATTGTCATGACATCAAGTATAATTCTCCCAGATTGGGGTGCAAAACAACTGATATCTCGGACAATATACAAAAATGCCAATTTCACGCTAAATCAAGTACATGATTACCGAAATAAAGTACAAATATCAAGAAATCAAGTATAAATCTCCTAGATTAATTTACAAAATTTAGCTAGATTACTGATTCTTTGCAGGTTCGACGATTATGTCATGTTCTACCACACCTTTTACACTTAATTACACGTTTCTCAATTTGTGATGGAATCCTTGGTGTCCTTCTATGCCCAAGTTGAGATCGGCAATCAGGTGCATTAATGACGCCATCATCATCTAGAGGGAACATATGCATATCATATGTAGGAACAGGGTTTATCACTGCTTGATATGCTTGTTGATACATCTCAACTCGGTAATATTGATCGGTAAAGTCATACGATGAAAGTGACTTTGACTCGAGAGTACAACTTTTGATAAAATAAAGTACAATTTCGGAACACTTGAAGTATAGAACTTCAATGAATATAGTACAAGTTTAGATAAAATGATGTATAAAATGAGCATAATTTCAAAAAACCAGAAATACAATTTTTGATAAAGTAAAGTACAATTTTAGAACACCTGAAGTATAAAATCTTAGAAATTGCAATACAATTTTTGGATAATCCATTAGTAGAATACTTGAAACTTAAAAAATAGATTCAAATAACTAAAGTACAAGTTTAGATAAAATGAAGTACAAGTTCGGAACACTTGAAGTATAGAACTTCAATGAATAGAGTACACATTTAGGTAAAATGATGTATAAAATAAAGTATAATTTTAAAAAATAGAAACACAATTTTAGATAAAGTGAAATACAATTTCAGAACACATGAAGTATAAAACCTTAGTAATTGCGGCACAATTTTTGGATAATCCATTAGTAGAACATTTAAAACTTAAATAATATATTCAAATAACTGAAATAGAAGTTTAGATAAAATAAAGTACAATTTCAAAACACTTGAAGTATAGAACTTCAATGAATAGAGTACAAGTTTATGTAAAATGAAGTATAATTTCGGAAAATAGAAGTACAATTTCAGAACATTTGAAGTATAAATCCTTAGCAATTGTAATATTATTTTGGATAATCCATTAGTAGAACACTTGAAATATAAAACTTAAATAATAGATTCAGATAATTAAAGTACAAATTTAGATAAAATGAAGTACAATTTCAAAACACTTGAAGTATAAAACTTCAATGAATAGAGTACAAGTTTAGGTAAAATGATGTATGAAATGAAGTATAATTTCAAAAAATAGAAGTACAATTGTAGATAAAGTGAAATACAATTTCAAAATACTTGAAATATAAAACCTTAGCAATTGCAGTACAATTTTTGGATAATCCATGAGTAAAACACTTTAAACTTAAATAATAGATTCAAATAACTAAAATATAAGTTTAGATAAAATGAAGTACAATTTCGAAACACTTGAAGTATAGAAGTTCAATGAATAAAGTATAGGTTTAGGTAAAATGAAATACAAAAGAAAGTATAATTTCAGAAAATAAAAGTACAATTTTAGATAAAGTGAAGTACAATTTTAGAATGCTTGAAGTATAAAGTCCTAGCAACTGCAGTATATTTTGGTTAATCGATAAATATAACACTTAAAGTATATAACTTCAATAAATCGAGTACAATCTTTGATAAAATGAAGTATAATTTCAGAAAATCAAAAGTATAATTTTATATAGAAGATGTATAGTTTAGGAACACTTCAAGTATAAACTGCTAGAAGTTGCAGTACAATTTTGGATAATCAATTAGTAAAACACTTGAAGTATAAAACTTACATAACAGAGTATAATTTCAGAACATTTCAAGTACAAAACTTTACAAACTGCAGTACAAATTAGATTTTGTAGAAGTATTACCTTAAACCATCACTACTCTTCTTTGCACTGCTGCTTAATTCATCCTTTCGGTTTATCAGGATGTCAACAATGTTCATATTCAATGTCAAATGCAGTAAGACCATATTCATGACACCGTTATCATCAGTCAAACTCACGTACAATCTTTGATGTGGAGCTATGTATTGCAAACTGAAGTGTTCGACGTTGATTTCACTTCATTCTCTTGCGAGATTAATGTATATGTCCATTAACTTGATTGAACACTCCTACTTCACTACTTGTTGACATTGTCGGAAAATAATAAGAAACTCAGAAGCAACTGAGAAGAAGAAGAAGAAGAAACTTGAAAATGATGAAAATAAAAAGAGAAGAAGACAATGCAGATGTCGAGTTGGTGGTTGTTGGCTCTGACGTTATTCTCGTTCCTGCCGTGGAGCTTGTTGTGTTTTTTCTGTTCTTTCTGTTTCTGGTAATGAACGTATGATCGGATTTACTGTTTGCTTATTGGATGGAGAAGAAGTGAGAAAAAATGAATGAAAAATATGATATTTAAGGGCATTTTTGTCAAATCAAATGAGTAAGGAGTAACATCTAAAAATTTAACAAAACTAGGGAGTTTGTTCTAACAAAAAACAAGTGGGGACTAATCACCAAATTGGAAAGTGCATTTGGTACTTTTCAATAAGTATCCCTTCTTCTTCTGGTGTTTTATTTTCTGTTTGTATTTTTAATAAATATTTGGTCTATTTTCTTTGAAAGCAGTACTGAAAATCATCGATATATGTTAATCTCGATTTCCACAATAAATTTTGAAAGTAAACTTGAAGGATCCCTTTTGAGTGTAATAATTCCAACACATTGCAGTGCAATTTAGATTTTTAAAATGTGAAAAGGTAACATGATAATTTTTTATTTTTTTTGAGAGAGTATTTTTTACGACAAGTCTATAGATCTAATTATCAAATTAAGAAGATCAGTTTTACAACAAATCAATAAAATATAAATATTAAATAATACAAATATTAAATCAAAGAATATGAAAATACAAACTTCACAGGACCACAATCAAGAGGTACATATAAGATGCACACAAAAACGTCCGTTTGGATCGAACATGAGATTTTCACATGATATGGGATATTTGATGCCACTAGGTTGATAATACCAATTTTATTGAGTAGTTATTTCGTCTTAATAATATTAGTTTTATATACAAAGCATGAGATTAAAAGTTTAAATCTAGCAAGTTCTTAGTATGTATTTGTATAAATTAAAAAAAGTTTGCAAATTTGAAAATGAAGTTGCTTAAGCCAAATAACCTTGTAATTTCAAAAGTCTTTTGAATTAGTTAATACTTAAAATTTTTATAAAGAAAAGCTTATGAGAAACCATGAATAAAATGTGTATCTCCCATACACGCAAAACCTTTGTAAGCCAACCTCCATCTTACTATAATCAATATAGTTTTTTTTCTTGAAATATTAATTAATTATCTTCATAGACTATCATAAATTGTAGATTTGTTACTTAAATAAAGAATTTTTCGTGCGTTGCATTAATTTGTGGCACCTCGTCTTTGCATGCATATAATCACATACCATTTCAATAAGAATATCCTTTGTGGTGGACTCAAGGTTCACAACTACACTCTACGAGAAAAAATTATCCTTACGTTGTATGCTCGGTGGATCATCTTTTTGAACTTGCATTGTTACTGAATGATGTAACAACTTATGAAATAAAGAATCACTGACGGGCATCTCCATACCCATGAAGGAACATTTATATAATATTAATCTCTTTTCGATCTTTTCTAAATAACGAATAAAAAAAAAAGTTATGCTAACATAAATAAAAATATATATATACACACAAAAAGAGAACATGGCAACAATTCAAATTCAAATAAGGTAATGCCACAAAACCTGACTACTATCAAAACAAAAGTAAAATAATACATAAAATATAAAATTAAAGTTATTGAAAATTCATGAGACTGAAGAAATGATGACCTACTTACATTTAAAACAAATAAGGATGAACTAGTCTTGGGATAAAAATAAAAAGAAGATTAGTGATGGAAAAAGAAATAAAAAATAAAAAAGCAAGTTTCATAGCCACAAACATTATCATCAATATTTGCAAATTTTGGATAATGGCAAGAAATGACATTTCTAAATTTTGCTGATTTTTATTTATTTTTTAACAAAGGAAATAATTTTAGAATACTTAAGAGAACATGGACAAAAAGGTTGGAGGTTGACATGAAAAGTCATGTCATTGGGGTTACAACAGTTACAAGTTGAAGGATAATGAGATTTGCAGTTGAGATAATTAAGAAATAAATTAATCTAAATTATTTGATAAACATATCAACATGGGGATATTTTGGGCATATCATAATTTGATGCAGCAGTGGCGAAGGGAGACTTTCTTTTTTATATAGTAAATAAATATCTACCCAAGTACACACTCACTTCCAAACTATTTTTTTAAATTTTAAAAATAATAAAAATAAAAAATGAAAATGAAAGCATAAAACATATCCTAACAGACTAAGCATGTAGGCCATCTAGATATGTTTTTATTTTCATTTTTTATTTTTAATATTTTTAAAATTTTAAAAAAAATTAGAGGAAGTCGATTTAAAATGAGTTTGCATTTAGATATAATTTATAGAGTTTATAAGTTGTAGGTGAAAAAAGATAGTAATAATAAAAATTAAAAAATATATATTTAAATTAGTGATTACTAAAAGAAGATATATAATATGAAAATAAAAGCAAATATGTAAATTATTAAAACAACATAGATTATTAGGAAATATATTTAGAAATAACAGTGAGATGAAATTTTGATAAAAATAAATTTAAAAATAAATCCAAACGGGCCTAACAAGCTGATTCAATTCATTTTCCACCCATAATGATTACAATTTACAAGAGATCCAAGATATTTAAATCGTCCTGGGCAACCGAATCGTTTGGTATTCGGCCATGAAAGTCGCTATTCGGCAATGAATCGTCCTTGGAAGTTGGAACGCTGAAACACTGGGACCCACTTATTTACCGCGAAAACGCTTTTCAATTCGAATGCATAAAAGCTGTCACTTATTTGCTGCTATTTGCTTTGCTCTACTCACCGTCTGGATTGCTCCGGTTTCACCGAAACATCCTGGCGACTTACGCCGGTGTTCTTCGCCGGGGACTTGCAAGTTTAAAAGCTCGGAAGCAACGGCATTCACCTCTATCTTTATCGGCGAACTTTTTTTTTTGGTTTTCCCTTCGAGGTGAGAAAACTTATGTAGTTGTATGATTCTGTGAGAAACGTAGAAGTGAAATTTTTGTTTTATTTATTTCGGCTTTTGTATGTGGTTGAGCTAGTCGTTTGTCGAGTTGATTCGGTTATGCTTGGTCGACTCAGGTAAAACGCAAATTCTGAGTCTACTCCATGTTGACTGTTCTAGACTGATGATAGTAGTTCTTTTGACAAGTTTGTTGAACCGGTGATCTTTGTGAGTGTAATTTTTTTTTTCTCCTTAATTCTGTTAGCTTTAGCTTATCAAGAGAAAACTTGGTGCGTTTATGAGCTAATTTATTCTCTGAATGTTCTGTGCAGAAAATTTTGCAGATTCGGTCATTTTATCTGCATTATCTTATCTATTTGTCAACTGATGTACCGTTTAATATATAGATAATTCTGCCGCAAATTATCGACAAAATGCATTCTTAGCTTTTTGCTCAAGAAATATTTAAATTGTATAAGGTGCTAATTTCTGTGCGAGTCTTATGTTCTTGAAACGATTTTATTATGCTGAAGTCTGAAGTGTTAGCAAATTTTAGCTTCATTCTTTCTATCTTTTTATTTTTTATTTTTGGGTTTCTCTTGTTGGTTCAATAAGCTAAAGTGATTTACATTTTCTTTTTGTCAACCAGAAAAATGGGAATATATGGCTAGTACTGGCTTTCCTGTTTAGTTCACAAAATCTGACAAGGCTCCCAGTATCTCGTAAAAGAATGACATTTTCATAATGTCCTGTCAAAATTAGATTAACGTCTATACTGAAACGCGACTGTAACATGTGCATTACAAATATTGTGGAAACTGGAACCAAAATTGATGGACACCACTTTTCTTAGTGCATTATGACACGTTTTCTTCCCCCTTGTTAGTTGGAGGGGCTGCCAGATGTCTCCTGCCAGGTCACAAAGATTGGAAAGCCTTTTCATGTTCTAAGATTTGAATATTTGTTTGACATGTTGCTTTATGATAATGATAAGAGTCAATCAATAATATAATTAGTTTTTAATTCTCTTAATTTCATCTTGTTCACGTTATACAATTCTGATCAGTCATGTTCCAGACAGAAATGAGCTTTAGATTTAGAGATTTTTGCATCAGAATAACACAGGTCTCAAACTGACTGGTGATTTTGTGAAAGCATGGTCTGTGTAGCATGACTGCATAAGACTGTTGTTTCTTAGGAGTCAGATGTGGTTTAAGTTTTTTGACTGCTGGCTTTTGTATAAAATATTATGGCACTATTAGGCTTGTTTATCAACTCCATGCCTGCTGCATGATTATATTAATTATTTGAATGAGCTACACCAGGTTCAACCTCTGAAGTCCACTTGAGTGATTGCCTATTGCCAAATTTTTCATTTACCTCAATAATTACTTAGTGATTCTGCATTACTTATATGAAACGATCAATTTATCAATAATGTTTCTTTGAACATATTTTTTATATTATAACACTGTAAATATGCAAGTTTTTCTTTTCACATTTTCTTTTTTGGGTAAAAATATTTTCTTCTTCCTGTTGTGCGAGAAACATGTTTGGTATCTGCTCACTTCAACTTTTAGGTGATCAATTTGTGCCTTGATTCAGTTCATATTCCTTCCTCCCCTTTTTTCTCATTGCTTTTCTCAGTTTATTATTTTGTAAACCATTGTTGTTTAGATGGGAAGCAGCTCCGATGAAAAGCCGGACTTCAGTGATTCAGAAATAAATGAATATAAAGAGAAACCATATGAGGAACTGAAGTCTGGCAGGCACGACTTAAAGGGCCAGAATGGTTTTCTTAAATGCCCTTTTTGTAAGGGTAAGAAAAAACAAGACTATCAGTACGATCATCTTCTTCAACATGCAATCGGAGTGGCTAAGGGCTCAGCCAGCCACAGCGCAAAGCAGAAAGCTGAGCATCTTGCACTGGCTACCTTCTTAGAAACTGACCTAGCTAATGAGGCTGAGCCACTACCTCAACAAACAGTACCTTTAACTGCTGCTAAAACTGAGAAGAGCGAGTTGTATTGTTGGCCCTGGGTGGGCATAGTATCTAACATACTAAACAAGCCAAAGAATTGTGATTGTGTGGATAGCTATGATTACTGGTTGAAGAAATTTTCCAAATACAATCCTGTAGAATTTGAAGTATTCTGGGATGACCACCGGCACATGGCACAAGCTGTTTTAAGATTTGATAATGATTGGACTGGTTTCAAGAATGCCATGGAATTTGAGAGTTCCTTTGAAGCTCTTGGCCAAAGTAAGAAAGAATGGAATGATCGAAGAACTTCTCCAGGTTCAAATATTTATGGTTGGTTTGCCCGTGAAGATGATTACAAATTGGAAGGGCCTGTGGGAGATTATCTTTGCAGGAAAGGGGAATTGAGAACAATATCTGGCCTTGTCCTGGAAGCATGTAAGGATGGGAACAAAATTGTGAGTAATCTGGTCAATGAGATTGACTCGAAAAATGAAAATCTGGATCAGTTGCATATCAAGTACAATGAAAAGACATTGTCACTGAGTAGGATGCTGGAAGAGAAAGACGAACTTCACCGTTCCTTCCTTGAAGGTATGCATGCTGTATCCCATCCTCTCCTTCCACCTCATGTTCTTGTGAGACTGTGACCTACTATATGAGTGGCTGTACATTTTGGCGAGTCTCGCCTCATAAATTATATGAGTGTATTTTAACCTTGTATTCCAAAATTCTACAGCTCCAAAATATTTTGATTCTCACTAAATCCCTGTCTATGTATTCTCACCTTGGGATTCAACCCCTTAACATTTACCTGCATAAACAATTAAACATGACTGGACCTCTCTGAGCTTACTTCAGAATATCCAATGACAGTTTATAGCTAACCGAAGTGACTAATTAGTTGATACTTGTCATTCATTGAACCAAAGCAACTGTCAAGAAACTCTCTCAAACTGTATGATTTTGCTGATGCCAAGTTCAATCTGTGCTTTTTCAGAAACAAGGAAGCTTCAACGCAATTCTTGCGAACGCATTAAGAGGATTTTGGATGAGCAGGAGATGTTGAACTTTGAGTTGGAGAAAAAGAAACGACGACTTGATGTATGGAGCAAAGAGCTGAACAAGCATGAGGCATTAACTGAACTTGAGAGACAGAAACTTGAAGAGGACAAGGCAAAGGTAAGCCTTTCCCTTGCTCCATATAAATATGCATCGATGCAGATAAATCCATATTTGGTTAGCTTTTCCAATCCTGAGTACTTATTTGGGTCCCAGCATGGGTTTTTGGATTTGCCAAAGAAAAATTTTTGCGAATAATGATTGTTTGACAGATTTTATGCCACCCGGGCTCCACAATGCTGACTGTGTTGTTAGTTCATTCTCGTGTTATATATCCACAAGTTTATATGTCCTTTGTATTAAAGTTAACTTTCAGCTTCTCTAGTCTTGGATACTTCTCTGGAGATTTTTTTCATACTCTTTTGCTTGCTTGTCCATCAGCTCGAAAATCATTTCTTTCCATACTTCCCTATCCTTTTACTTATAATCACTCTGCTTATTGTATTATAGTAAAAATAAATTTGTGGTGACATGAAATGCTGTTATATTTTTCTGTCAGAATGATGTGAGAAAGAACGCATTTCTATTGGCTTCTGCGGAGCAAAGGAAAGCCAATGAAAATGTCCTAAGGCTAGTCGAAGAACAAAAGGTCTGACCCTTGATGTCATTGCTTTTCCTTCTTCCATCATGCATGCACGGAATACACTACATATAATGAGTTTACGATCTTCTCAGCTAGTACTGGTTCTATGCTTCTCCGCTGCTGTGACATTTTGTATAATATGCAGAGAGAGAAGGAAGAGGCTCTCAAAAAGGTTCTTGAGTTAGAAAGAAATTTAGATGAGAAACAGAAACTGGAAATGGAAATTGAAGAACTTAAAGGAAAAGTAGAGGTGATGAAACATATGGGAGGTGATAATGCAACCATCCAAGAAAAAATAGATAAGATGAATGAGCAATTGCAGGAGAAGAAAGATGATTTGGATAGTCTAGAAGATTTGAATCAACAACTACTTGCAAAAGAGCGCCAAAGTAACTATGAGCTGCAAGAGGCTCGCAAAGAACTTATTGCGGTATGATATCTATGTATGCCTCATCTAATCTTTCAGTTTATCACATAATAGCATGATAACAATAAAAGATTATAACTATTCAAACAAAAGGGTACAAGTGCAGTGAAAATGCTAATGAAGTACAGAAAAAGATAGTTGAAGATACAATTTGGTGGGTATACCCTAGATACTCTTTAGCTTATCAAGATTATTGATGGACCATATTGTATTAATATACTTGTTCATATGGTATATTAATTAGATATGCAATGAAATGTGAGTAGTAAAACTAATTTAATAGTGGAAAGGTGAGTTTGAACTTCTAAATTGTTGACTTCTTGAATACTACTATAAGTCAATCATTATTTTTGCTTTTTTTTTGGCCTAGGAGAAGCTATATTCATCTAGGGATGAAATAGGAATAGTCTGACGGGCTACCCTTCCATCTTGGGTCTATAAACGGGTTTTGAGGTGGGTACCATGGTATTCTTTTTGGACCCAAGTGGTTTTTAGATGGAGTCTTGGCTAAGTCGCCTGAAACTAGTACCATCTCAATTTATTCATAGTATAACATCGATGAATATTTGTACTATAAAGATAAACATAAAATTTTCATTTATAAAAACATGTATATATGCCGAAACATATGGAGGCTAATTATCCATACACAACATTAATTATAGTTAGAACAAAATATCAATATAAACTTATATACTTTTGATATACATGTACATAAGAAATATATTTGAAATTACAATTTTCTGAAAATGAAGCATGTGTTTTAAGTATCCAACAATTTCCTGTCATAGTTTTGAAGGTTATAAGCGTATTTACTTTTTAAGAGTTAGGTCTATTTAATAGTTTTTGAAATTGGTCTAACTTTTCAGGTCTGGATTCTGAGCTGGTTGGGTGTCTGGTTGAGGGGGAAGCTAGTTGGAATTAGTCTCCCCATCTAGCTCTCCTAGCTTCCCTCCCCAATGCCAATCCTAATCCCAGCTTCGACTCTAATTGATGGAATTGTGGAGTTGGCTATATATTCTCATATGGTACTAAATTCTTTTCTTATTTATTTCCAGGGCTTGATTGATATGCTGAGTAGTAGTCGTGTTAAAATTGGGATAAAAAGAATGGGTGAAATCAATGAGAAAGCCTTTAAGAATGCATGCAAGCTAAGATACCCACCTCATGAAGCTGAGATCAAAGCTGCTGAACTGTGCTCCCTGTGGCAAGAAAAACTGAAAAATCCTGAATGGCACCCATTCCAGATCATTGAAGACGACAAGGGGAATCCTCAGGTATCTTGAAATGACCTTTATCCATCTTGCCTCATGTATTGCAGTTGAAACTTTATCCATTTTCCTTGTCAAATATAGACATAGTAATCGGGACATTAGATGCATCCCCTTTAACATGTTCTCGTTTCAATGATCTTTTGAACTTCTCTAAGTTTGTTTATTGTTTCATCAATTAGTGACCTAAACTTCTTATACATGTAATTGTTGGTGCTTAACGTAGAGGTTGCTGAAGGAGGAGGATGAATTGCTATGAAAGCTTAAGGATGAATGGGGAGATGAAGTCTACGATGCAGTTTCTATAGCCTTGGAGGAACTTCATGAATATAATCCAAGTGGATGTTATCTCGTTCCTGAGCTGTGGAACTTCAAAGAAAATAGGAAGGCCACTCTAAAGGAAGTCATCAATTACATCTTCATGCAACTGAGATACTTAAGCGCAAGAGAACTTAGGTGCGCTTGCCATCTCAATTCATGATATAGGAGCATACTCATTTGAGACTAGGAACAAAATTTAACTCTATATGCATCTCGTTTGTTTACTACATTAATAATTTATTAATTATGAATGGTTTTTGTGTAGGGGCATTCGTTAAGGCCATGTACTTCTGGCAATGCACAAATGGCTGGATCCCAAGTTTAGGATCCATATTCCAACTAAAGTGTTTCCTCATAGTGAATACTGAAACTTAATAGTTCGGCGTTTTGTAATCGAAATTGCAACACTAATACTGGCATATTTTGTTACTTTCTCTTGCAACAATTAGGTTGAACGTCTGGATTATTATGGTTCCAATATTAAGTAAACATGGTGCGTATTTTGGTGACTCCTTCCTATTGCTGTTTGAGTAATACTGATAGAACGGTAGGGAGCTTTCGGCCTGTTTGGTTTTATTTCCAAAGGCCATTTCTATTTTCAGCCATTTCTAAAAGTTGGAAAATTAGTCATGTGATGTGATGTGAAAATGAAAATGTATTTGGATGAAATGTTGGAAAGTAATGATTATAATAGTTTGTAGGATTGAAAAGTAGGTTAATTTATATTTTTTATATTTAAAAAGATTTTTTTTAAAAAATATATGTATATTTTATTAATTTTAAAATGATAATGGGTAACTTTATGTCAAATCAAATTTGAATTTGATTGATGTGTAATAAGATAATATGATAGGTTTAGAAATTAGTTTTGGGAAGAAAATATGTACTTTTTCTGTTGAAAATTGTGAAAAAGTGTTTGTTTTCAATTTTCATTCCCATAAGAAATGAAAAGGGGACTTGGAAATGAAACCAAACACCCCCAAATGTCTCTTACGAATTGCTGTCAAAGTAGCTGAAGCCATGAATTAATTTGTACATCTTGCAGTATTTGCTATAACTATAGACGGTTTTGTGCTGGATTCCAAACTGTAGATGACATTTTTCTTCACTTAATAAAAATATAATAGAACTAAGTTCATTCTAATAATTGTTAATAAAAGAGTGTTGGTTTCTATTTTTATTCAATTTCGATTGGGGGTGGCAAATGGTTGGGTTGGGTTCAAAACGGATTGACTTGAAAATGAATATATATTTATGGGTTCAAAATAGGTTGAGGATACATAAAATTTTCAAAACTCAAAACTCAAAATTCAAATCCTTTAAAATCAAACTCGAATTGAAAATATGACAACTCTTTGATATTTTTTTCTTAATTTTTTAATTTGTTTGATACTCATGAGTCCAGTATGAAATTGGTGTTATTTTCTTTGTAATAATTTGGGACTTTTTTTTATTTGATGGTGAGATAAAAACTTATAAGCGATTGTATTTGTGGATATTACTTCTTATTCATGAATAATGAGATTTTTATATTCTAATTTAGGATTTTTTTTGTTTCTCTAATTTTTAATTGACACTTGAGTTATCAATGCTAAGATTTTGGTTTTTAATTATTTTTTATTTTTTTAAATTTTCAGACATGTTTCTTTTATTTTTATCTTTTGGATAACTAATGCAATACATGAATTCGATGTATGTCATATTAGTCTAGTAAATAGAAATAGGTATTTATATGGCGTTGGACTGGATCAATTAATCTTGATATGGACAAATAAAAATCTATTTGTTGGATCTTTTGATGAGTCGTTTGACTTCTTAAATTTATCTAATTATATTAGTATCTGCTAATTTTTTCTTCTTTGATCGTATTCTATAGGAATATATCATCTATATATGTATGAAATATTTAATAATTATTTTTTAAATGTGCTCTATGACGCTCTTGCTCTTTTGTCGATCTCGCACTCTTGCTCCCCCTTTATGTGACTTAGGATACAACACAAAGGTCCTTAGCTAATAGAAAAAAAAGAAAATAATGATAATTATTTATGTTTGTAATATGGAATGAGGATGTTTAGCTACAATTGAAAAGTTTTAATTTAATTCTAAATTATGATAATCTTGACTTTCTTTTGTTATAAATAAAAAAGAATTCTTATTAATTATTTAGTATTATGGTAATTCTAATTTTCTCCGTTATAATCTAACTCTCATTTTAGTTAAAAATTTACTCTATTATAATCTAACTCTCTTTTCAATTAAATTTCATAAATGAAGGAAAGGTAATCTTAAATACAAATTTTGCAAATTTCATAATAAACCTTAACCTCTATTTCCTTAAGGTGATCTAATTTTCATCGAGTGACCTGTGGACAAGCGATATAAGTTTCCCACATAATGTTGGAAGTCAAAAGTTCGAGCTCTAACAGACTCTTGATATGCGTGTGTATAAATAAAAAAAAAAAAAGGTGATCTAATTTTCAAAAATAAAAACAAAAACTTGTGACCTCACTAACTATACTATAAATTGTGACATGTAATTGAAGTAATTTTAACTCAAATTATATAAAAAAGTTACAGTTATTTACAGATATTCTTACTGAGAATTTAATAATTAAGTAAGAGTATAATAATGAAATAGTATGTTAATTTTGGATGAAATTGACTTGGACCACTTATAACCCATTTTTGTCTCATTTCACACCCATTTGAACTTATAATCCAATTGAAACCACTAAATGTGCCCAACTTACATTAAAACCATTAGAACCTAGTTCAACGCAAACCCACTTATATTATTCTAAACCCAACCTAACCCGAAACTAAGTGTGTTTGGCTAGAACTATGATTCTAAACCCAATAGTTAATGGATTGAATTTTAAATCCGATCTAAATTCAATCTGAATTTTAAAATTTTTATCCGATTAAAATATTTGATTGATTAGATCCGATTACAAATATTCATAATCCAAAATAAGTAGATCGGATACGAAATTAAGCAATTCAATCCGTTAAAGATCTGAATCTGAACTTTAATATTTTTTTATTAAATTAATATTCTTATGTATAATATTAATAAAGATTTTAAAATAAAATCTATATATTATATTGACCTAATATCTATTTTAATGTCTATACTATGCTATTAATATTGAGTTCTGGGCGTCAAAAGTAAGAGAGATACTGATAAAATATCAAATATAATAATATATCATAGTTCACCTATAATGTGAAATGGGGATATAATATTCAAATATTTAATTTTTGAATTAATATATAATAAAAAAGTTGTTGAAAATTCAAATATGACATAAATGTACTTTATAAATATAATATTTTTATACAATCCAAAGGGAACAGGAAAGAGAGAGAGAGAGAGAGAGAGAATATTAAATTAGATCGAATTTTAGATATTCGTCGGATTTGAATGTGATATTAACTAACAAAAATCCTATAAGATATCGGGTCGAATTCGAATATAGATTTTGATAATAAAATTCGAATTCGAATACGACTGACCCAATTCAAATCCGACCAGTCGACAACCCTTTTGTCACCCTAATTTCGATATTGGGTGGTTTTAATCAAAGAGAACATGAGTTGATTCAAAAAATTAAAAAAAAAAAACAAAAAAAGTTAATCAAGTCAAGCTTGATTTATCTCTTGTCCAACGAAAAAAAATGAAGTTTAAGTTTCATTTCTTGTGATTAATGAACCGGCTAAATTATTTGTAATCGATCTTGAGTTGAATATTAGTAATATAGTTTATATTTCAATTCTAAATTGATATGAGTTAAATATCGAATAAAATAATTAATTTTTAGCATTAACTCACTGCACCTCAAGGAGAGAAAAAGAGGGAGTATCGATTATCAAATTTATGTATTCAATTCCAAATTGTAAATGAATTTGGATTTGCCAAAATTTTGCATTTGATTTCAGTTTTTATTAAAATAAATGATGCATGAATAAACTACCTCGCATGTTCAAAACAATTGTATGGTTCTGCTGTCACATTTTTTATTCTTTTGTGGTTCATCATTTGTTATGTTGATATTTCATTTTTTATTATATTTTATAAGTACATATTGAGTGTATATAATCAATAAAAAAGTGCTTTTTAGGAAATACTTTGGAATGTCAATGACTAAGGCTTTGTTTGGTTATATTTCGCCGGAATAATATTATTTTGGTGAGATATAACCAAATATATTCCTATTTTTCTTTCAAAACGCACATTCTCAAATCTATACATACGTATATTATAATATATATTATATTTTATTATTATGCTAATATTAAAATAATTACTCAATTCCATTTTCACCTAAAAAATCCAATAAAAAAGCATTGATTTGACTGCTACAATAAAAAATATCTTTCCCAAAAACATAAATAAACATACCAAAAAATAACTTTCATATTCTCTAATAATTCATCATCTCAAAACACATAATAAACATATAATAAAATCAAACAAAAAACATAACCAAACACAACCTAAATATTTGGTCTACTCTCCTGGCAAGCAGTACTGAATATCACTTATCGGTGGATGTATGTCAATTTCATTATCCACAATAAATCTTGAAAATAAAACTTGAAGAGTCCGTTTTGAATGACAAATAATTGCAACACATTGTAGTGTAGTTTAGGTTTTTCAAAATTGAAATGATAAAATAAGAAACTTTAAAGACAAGATATGAATAGTTTAAAAATTTTCTTTTTAATTTATACATACACATTATGAGTTTATTAGAGTTCGAATTTCTGATATCTCACATTATGTGAGAATAGAGATTTATGTCATTGCATCATAGGCTACTCGACACCTATCTTTTAAAATTTTACTATTTTGGCTCCCATTTTTTTCAGCTATTTTGTGAGTTTTTATTATGTAGTTTTCTTTTCCTTGAAAACTCTATTGCTTTCCTGGTTTTGTGATAGAGTGTATTTCTAGTTCAAATTTTATATTTTCCTAAATTGACTTGATTTAAGTTAGGTATGTGATATTTCTTTACCTACTACACTTTATTGTTTTCTTTATTATTTATATTTTAAAAAAAAATTATTTCTTGAAACTTGATCAAAATAAAAAAGAAAAGGCATTAGCTCGAAGAATACACCACGCATGACTTTTAGGTAAAAAGACGTTGAAACCCTTGGTTATGGGTCTTAACGACTGAATCCCTAAAGATGGAGCACGGAACATACGAGTCCTTTACGGCTTTATGCACTTGGACGCACATAATTGGCTTCATTTGGTACTATTGTTTGGACTTTGTTGGGAAAAATATTTGAGATGATATATTTTGAAAAGTGAATTTGGAAAACATAATAAGTGTTTTAGATTTGTTTTGGGGTGTTGTTGAAAATTCATTTTAGTAAAAATAGTTTGCTTAGTTTAGGCTTTATTGTTTCAGTGAGGTAAAAATCTATTTTTATAACATCTTCACGAAAACAATCATAAAGCATAAAAAATAATAAAAGAAAATCTATTTTTGTATTAATTTTTTATATGTATAATCAATGTTTTTAAAATCGGATCAGAAAATGAACCGGTGACGCTATTGGTTTAACCGATTCGACCATTGGTTCAACCGATATGACATCATAATAATATAATAATTTATTTAATTTTATAAGTATATATATAATGTTTTAATATTACCAAAAAATAAAATTTTCAATTGATATAGAAAGAATATTATTTGAAAAAATTTTCAATTTACTTATTTTTAAGTATGTTTTTTAGAAAATAATATTATTTTACAATTAGTCAACTATAAATTAATAAAAAATAATATTTCACATTAATTTAAATTATCATTTGTTTCATACTTCAACTCCAAATAAAAATAAATTCTTCTACGCTAAGTATTCAACACAATTTATGAGAGATTCAACAAAATAAAATAACAAATTAAACATAAGCATTCACATATAACTACTACTTCATTAAATTTCAAGAAAATAATTTTATATTTTCAAAATCTTTAATAATAATCTTTAACTCATAATTTCTCTTTTCTTTTTTTACTTTTTCTTTTTAAAAAAAATTAAAATTTAAAAGAAAAAGAAAAAGAAAAGTGAATCGATTTTGACTACTACCAATTTTTAGACTTCAATCGAATCGGACTAACTTCCGATTACCAATTGAACCGACTGATTCAGTCTGGCTTTCAAAATATGGTGTATAATTATAATGAATGAGACATATATAAGTACATATGTAATGATTAATGTTTTGGAAGGTGAAAGTAGAATTGAAGAGGAGTTTGGGGCATTTCGAGAAAGAAAATTATAAATTTTTAAGTGACATCAAGGAAGGTGATGAAAAATTTAATTTAATCCTTGCAAATGAAAAATATTTGGGAAGAATTGAAGTAAACAAAACATTTCTTAGCAAGAAGCACTAGCTAGATTTATTGTTGGTCGAATTTAAAACATAACCTAGCTCAACTTTTGAGCAATGAAAGGCAAGCCATTTTTATTCGTTTTAATTCGACATGTTTAAATTAAAGGGTTAATTGCAGTCAACTTTCCAATCTATGACCTCCTCTACACATTGCTCTTTCAACTGTTGTTGATGTGCAATTTTACCACCTGAACTAGTTAAAATATGTGCCGACACTATATTTGCTCATTTCTGATGGAATCTAACAAGAATATTTCGTTTCCTTCAGTCCACGTGCCCAATGCTTATTGGTTGGATTCCACCGAAAATGAGCAAATGTGGTGTCGGCACATATTCTAACTAGTTCAGGTAGTAAAATTGCACATCGACAACGATTGGGGGGCAATGTGCAAAGGAGGCCATAGGTTGGGGGCTGCCTGTAATTAACTCTAAATCAAATTATATTACTATTTTATATTTTAAATAATATTATCATTTTTGTAATTTTTTTTCAATATACTTATCATCATTATCGTATTAGTGCTCAATTAAATTAACAAATGTATTTAAATTCTTGTTATCTTACGATTCTTCAAAATTATTGTAGCACTAATTTTCTTTCAATAACTGTTCTTTTTCTTTCGACTTCATGTCAATATATATAAAATTATTAATAAATGCCACTTTATTATTAGTCATATAAATGTATTACTAATATTTCACTATGTTTACAAACCGACATATTTAATTTCCCCACCCCTAATTACAACAAGATTCATTTTCCACCCTTAATTACAAGAAGAGATCCAAGTTAATTTAAGTCATCCTAGGCAATTGAACTTTTTAGGTATTTAGCTGTGAAGGTCGATACTTTGAGAGTCGTGCATGAGGAAGGAACATTACTTATATATAAATATGTACGAATATATAAATAAATTGTCTATTTATAAATTTATGGGTTAAATTCATTTTACTCTCATATTATAGAGTATGTATCAAATATCTCATATACTTCCAAAACCTTTAAATATCCCCTCAAAGTCATTTGTCATTAGTAAAATAACTGATGATGTTAAAACTCAACAGTAAATTACTGATTTAACCTTATAAAATAACTAACTAGTATAAAAATTTAGGATACCTTTTTTGCATAAGCAACCTCTATTTTGTTGGTCCCATATGTCCCGTATTAGAATGAAGTTATCTAATGTTCTTTTAAAAAAAATGAAATGATTTAAAGTTTTTGTTGAATTAGGAGTTAGGTGATGCTTTGGGTCCTAAAATGAAAGTAACAAAATTAAAGTAAAAAACTTAAGTATTATATAGTAAATCACAATGGTATTTTGGACATAAAATTTTTCAATGCTCATATGTATAAATGGAAGATAATTTTAGTGCTACATCAGCCAAATAATCGTTACTTTTATAATGGCAAAGAAGTTTGAGTGTGATATTTAAAAGTTTTGGTAGTACGGGTGCCAAGTATATATTTGTCTACATAGAAAAAAAATGCCATGTATTCTAGATTTTTATGCTATTTAGTTACTTTTTGAGGTTAAATCAGTAATTTACTGTAGAGTTTTGACACTGTCAATTATTTTACTAACGACAGATAACTTTGAGGAATATTTGAGGATTTTGGAAGTATAGGGAGGTATGTGATACATTCTCCATAGTACAAGGGGGTAAAATTTGTGTGTGTATAAATCCATACACTCCCCTTATCCTAAATCGAATGTTACTAGTTATTTTATGATTTTTTCATGAATAATCTACTACCTAAATATACTTTTTTTTTCCACACAAAAATACATTTTCATCTAAAATGGCACATGATATCGTTAACTTCTAGTTACTATTTCCAATAGTAAAAGAGTCCAATTTTTTCACTCTATCAACTCTCATTTAAGATTATACATCATATACAAAAAAACAATAGAATTGGAACATTGGAGCTAAAATATTTCATATCTACAATTGAGTCATTGAAAGATACGTAATACGTCTTTTGTAAACTAAACCTATTTTGTGGGGATATTTATTTGTTATTAAAATTTGAAAAATACAATATTTTGATAAAATGAAAACTATTTGTATGTGGCCCTCAAGATTTTATAGGTATGAAATTTTGAATTTGATTATCTTTAAACTTGTGAGTGCTGTCCTTTTTTAATTACAATAAATTGTTTATTTTTTTTTATATTGAAGAGAAAATTACACTTTTGACTATAAAGAATGGAGAATGTACAACTAAGGTCATCATATTTGAGTTAATTGCCTCAGACTCTCTAGTAATTTTCTATGAAAAGATTTAGAAGGTGTTTGATTGAGTGTATAAACTTTTTAAAAATATTTTGTAAGATGTTTAAAAGTTGAGAGAATGTTAGAAAATATTTGGTCTTTTTTTTTCCTTTACAAAGTCCTGAAATAAAATAATAGAATTTTATAAGTTATTTTAGAAAAAATAAGGAGATATGCAATTTATTCTTCAAGATCTTAACAAGTATTTTTAATTTTAACCATTTTAATACAAAATTGTCACTACTTACATTTTATGAATTTTAAAATATTACTTTATCCCAATACTTCAATAATTTTATTTTAAAAATAAAATTTAGTATCTTATAAATTTCAAAAATATTTTACAATATGTAAAAGTTTACAAGATTTTTTAAAAATAAATTCACTTCAACAAAAGAAAAGGACTAAATGTGCCTAGTGTTCTAAGAATTGGGGCAAAAATCGAAATTCAACAAAACAAATGATTAGAAATGAGTTCTCTTTATTTCCGTTGGACTAAACTCGAAACACAAATATAATATACTTCATTCAAATTTTGAGTTTAGGGTTTTGGTGAAACAGGGGTTTTTTGCTTTCACTCACAGAATTTGATGATTCTGAAAAGGGTTATTTATATTCATGCCTAATTCTCTACATCCATTTTCATGTTTGTACCTTTCCTCAAATTTCATTTTTCTTCAGCTTATTTTTCAATTCAATTATATTTCGTAATAATCTGCTGAATTTCTTTTCAAACCTCTCCACTCGTTCTCTCTCTCTGCATAGTGCGTAAGATCTGTTAATACACAGTGGGTGCCTTGTAAAGGGCGTGCATCGGCTGGTTGTAGCTCTCTAAATCCTCTGTATGTACGGTGGAAATGGAGGCTATACTTACAGATTGTGTGCGGAATAGCCTCGAGCACCTAATGTACCGCAATGCCATTTTCATGTGCGAGCGCCTCTGCGCAGAGTTTCCTTCTGAGGTTGGCAATTAATTTTTTGGATAGTGGGTTTGCAATTAAAGTTGGCTGCAAAATTGAATAGCAGAATGAATCTGGAAAGCCGTCCAGTTTCTGCCGCACGTTTCACTTGGTTTTCCTTTTCTCTTCTAATTATTTATGTTGATGCATTACACCTTGGGATTTTTTGAAGTTGCCCTTGATTCAGGTTGAGCTGAATAACTGAGTATGATGCATTTATTGCAATCTTAGTATTTGAATTGCCCGCTATTTTAAATGATACCGAATTTTGTGTTGCTAAGGACACATGGAGTTTATTTCTGATTTCCAAATTATGTAATTGAATGTGTGGAGAGGTTCACTAGTTAAGACTATTTATCTGAAAGTTGTAATGCCATATGTACATGTAGTTTAGAAATCTTTTGTTGTCCAACAGAGTCTAGTCTCTAGTGCAAGAGCAACATGTATATATAGGATATAGAGTCCAATGCTTGTTATTTCAGTTGTAATTCCTGCCAAAAAGTATTCAAGATTAGGGTTTGGCTTGGTCTGAAACTGTGAGGTTTAACAGGGAACATTTGTCATGCATATTGGAGATGGCATTGGCTCGCATCTCTGTTGGAATAGAAAGACGTTTCTGGTTCTTTGATAAAGATGTTTGCTCCCTAAAGGCTAAAATGAAGTGGTGATGCATATTGATAGTATTCTTGAGATTGTTATTTCTGCCTGTTCCTTAATGATTTTGTTTCCCATCTTTTAATGAATTATAAGGATGACAAAGTTTGGACTCTTTTCAAACTAGACTAGATTTGGCTTCAATAGCTTTGTTTCCTTGATGTACATTTTGTTGAATGCAGAAAAATTTGCACCTGCTTGCTAGCTGTTACTTGCAAAACAATCAGGCACACTGTGCTTACCATATTTTAAAGGGTATGTGGTGCAGTGTTTTTCTTGTTATAACTAATTTGACCAACTGGCCCTTTTAAACGAAGCACAAAATTCTCCTCATATCTTTAAAGGTTCTGTACTCGGATATTGTTTCAATTTTCATTGAAAGTGTCTTCTTTCATTATTTTCATGCTGTCTTTGCTTTGAAGGAACAAATATGCCGCAATGCCGCTACTTGTTTGCTCTGTCATGCTTTCGTATGGATCTAATGAATGAAGCAGAAGCAGCATTATCTCCTAATGAGTCTTCTGCAGAGGTATGGTTATTAAATATGTTCCAATTAAGGATTAGTAATCATTTTACGGAGTAATGGAACTTCTGTCACTTACTATTGCCTAGAAGTTTCAATTTTTCTGGTGTAATGATTATGGCACTCATCTTGTCTATTATTTGTTGAAGTAGCCCTTTGTAGAGATGAAATAGTAGATTATTTTCTTACTCATTGCAGGTTCCAAATGGAGCTGCTGGGCATTTCCTTCTTGGACTTGTGTACAGGTTCTTAACATGTTATATCTCTTCTTTGGTGCATTAATTTTACATGAGGGTTTTTGTCCTAATCTTTCAATTACATCAATCAACCTAGTTGGACTTGGTTGTATTTTCCATTTATGGGTTAATCAATATGTAACTATTAACTTGTAAAATTGCATCAGTGTTTTCTTCTTATGAAGTTAAAACATTATATTTTCTTTTCTGTTCTTTATGGCAGTTGAAATTGAAAAGCACTAATTTGCAAATAAGGTTGATCCCCTATTTCAACTCTGTACTGTGTATTGGTGTTTACATCACACCTAGCTTTTTGTGATTATGAAGAAATGATCAGGATGATATCTTGAGCAACCTGATTAAAAATTGTGCTGTTATTCAAGATTGGACCTCCAAAAATAGCATATATTGTTGGAATATTTGAATTTTGAACCACATGCAACCATTGCTAATGACTGTTACGAAATGTGCGCAAAATTGAACAACTTTGCTAACCTAATAACAGCACTCTTCTTTTAGTTGGAGACTTATGCTGCATATTTGTACCTTGAAGGCCCTTTCCTATGCGTAAAATTGGACACATTCTGCTGTTGGCTTTCTAGCTCCATTTGATTAAAAATGCCTATTGATAAATATTCTGTCCTAGTTTTATCATGAAATGGATTAAACAATCTTTATGATTTTCTACTTAAGATGCTCTGACTAAGGTCCTCCCAGTTCATAGACCCAAAAGTTCTTTCTTATTCCTCAAACTGGCATGTTTGACGGATCCATTCAACAGGAGAATGACGGGAAAGGAAGGCCATGACGGATTATGTATGGTGATAGGACAAAATTGAAATATTAATGAATATTACTAGACATGATAAACCAATGAAATAGAATATGTGAAAGGATGCTTTAGATGCAGAACCACTGAAAAGTTGCAAAAATGTTCAGGTGACTTGCAAAATGTGATTAATGCATTAGGTTACTCATTAATCATTAGATTTTTGTAAAATCTCGAATAAAAGTTCTCTTTCCTATTCTTGCTGGTAATGCATAAACTAGTGGCACCTTGGATGGAGAATTAGGAATGAAGAGAAAACAATGATAGCCTGTGCTATAGAATGCACAATGAGATGAGGGTAGCGGGACGCTGGAAATAAGAAAACAATGCCTCTTTCATTTTGTTTAAGTCTGTGTGTTTGGGTTTGCAGCCATATGTCTTATCTTCCTTTTTAGCTCCGTAATTATTCATACATGAATACATAGAAAAGCTGTGCTTTGATACATCAATTTGCAATGAAAAATATTGTTTTTGTACTGCAACATGTTAATTTATTATTCTCTGATAACAATTGTTTCAGATATACAGATAGAAGGCAGAGCGCCATCAATCACTTCAATCAGGCTTTATCCCTAGATCCATTGCTATGGGTTGCTTATGAGGAACTTTGTATATTAGGTATGCATGAAGAATATTAGTTTGGTCTCTAATAATTTGCTGCAGATTTCTAAACTTGACTGTTAGACTGTGCCCCGTTCAATCATTTTATGCTTCTGCCTTCTTTGTTGAGGCTTCTATCGTTTTTATGTTTGGCTACCCTCTGGGACTAAAGCGAGAATAAATAGGCTTGGCCCTTTCTTATGTTTGGTTCAATCAAGTCAAAGAAATGCAAAGGAGTGATTGTGGCCTACATAGTAAATAATATATATGTATGTAAAGCTTGTTCACTATGTCCCAAATTAAATGCTCCTTCATTTTGGGATGTCCCTGGATTATGCCCCATGATGGACACCACTAACTCAACCACGATCTCTGGGGGAAAAAATATAAAGATACTCAAAATTTTCTGCTTCCCAACTCCCAGTTGAAAATTCTGTTCCAATTCAAAATAGGTATTCAAATTTGGTCTGCTAGAGTGTATTTTATATTATGTATAAACACATTTATATATATTTGTACTGGAAGGATCTTTTCATAGTGGAGAACTGGGGAACCTCCTTTGTGGTCCTACTGAACACCAAGGTGGAAAAAATGAGAGGTCCTTGTACCAAGTAGGGCTTTAGAATCTTGAAGTTTTGATAATCCGGTTCGCGGTACTACCAATTCTGAACTGAACTAGGGTGCAAATAAGCTGATAGAGGCAAATATTAGACAATTTTGAGCTTGAACTTTATTCAAAGCTCGACAAGCCCAATCATTGTATTAGGTTGAGAGCTTCAGAGGTTTGAATTGTTTATTTACTTTTTCTCTTTATATAATTTACAGAAGATGAAATTTAAATTAGTGATTCTAAAATGCTTTTAAGCAAGAGTGAGGAGAAAAAGTTAGAAACAAACCGTGGGCTTGTCTTTCTTCGACTTGATTTTCTGTGTAAGATGTTCTGGGGCCATACCAGTGGCAGATTCTAGCAGCTTCATAGAAAAGGTTGTTCATGGCTAATCTACAATGAGAATGTGACTGGTTCACAGTTTTACCATTTCTTTCCCCTTCCAATTTGTAACTGGTGGTAATAAAATCGTGGATCTGATTTTCTTCTTTGCTTTGTGTGTGTATGTGTGTATTTTTTTAACACTTGTGATGATGAGGATGAGAGATTAATTATTCTGATGGTGATAGTAGGATGAGGAATTAGGAGTTAGTCTGAGGTTGAATGGGCGGATCCAGTACTGGGAGGAAAGGAATGAAAGAAAGAAATAATTGGAAGGTTTTTTATGACAAGATAAGATTGAGGCTAGAACTGTGGTATTGATTTAGCTATCTCGGATGATGGCATATAAATTTGCAATGCACGTCACCAGTTGAATTGGAGTAGCCATTGTTATGAGATATTAAATAATAATCCGGCTGCATATGTAGCCATGCATTCTTCTTTTGTGCATATAAACAAATGAAAACGGGATCTCTTGGAAATTATCAAAGGCTTAAACCCACTTCCATTTCCAGCTACGGCGTGTCTGAACCCTGCAGCTGTTTAGAGCCAAAAGTTGACAAATTCAACTATGATCTTGCAAAGTTGCCAATGGCTTGCGTTTCTGATCCATATTTTATTAACCAGATAATTGTTATCATTTCAGGTGCTGCTGAGGAAGCAACTTCAGTATTTGATGAAGGAGCTTCTCTCTGCATTCAAAAGCAATACCTACATCGTGGATTGGCTTCCCAGAGTTTGCAGGCACCAAACGAGGAGCATGACATTGCTTCAAACAGAATTTTGGGCTCTGAAGATGTTAGTCCAAGGAAATTGAAGCACATACATGGCAATAGCCTGCGAGATATATCTGGGAACTATCATGGAACAAGTACCAACCAGCCTCTGAATGGTGGTCCCACTGGTTTGCCATTTTACAATACTCCTTCTCCAATGGCTGCACAATCACAGGTATAATCATGAATAGCATTGTTTCTTTTATTTTGGCTTAGTCATGCTTGGTTGTACTTTTTTTTTCTCTTCTCAAAGAAGGATATTTATTTGATTTTAGTATATTGCATTGGACCGCGCATCAATGAGATTATTCTTCTCATTCTATCTACCATATTTGTAATGAATGTGATTCCCTTTATTTTAAAACCAAGCTGCCTGCTTAAAGATGACATTTCTTTAGTTACAAGTTCTCATTTGTTGAGGTTTTGTTTTTGCTTTTCCATTTGACTCAATTGAGTTTGATTCTTCTATTTGAGGATAAGGTAGGGTATCAGATGTGATTTGAAAGAAATGGTTGTCTTTCTTCCATTCTTTTTTTTGTACCCGAATTATGTTATGCTTGCTCTTAAGCTATTGTGTATCTTGTAGTTGTCAGGTGTTGCTCCACCTCCTGTATGTAGAAATGCACAACCAAATGGCCCAAATATGAGAACATATGGAGCAGATAACTCTCCGCGACAAACTGTGAACTCTGCCATCCCAGGCCCTAGAAGAAAATTTGTTGATGAGGGAAAACTGAGAAAGGTCAAGACACTTTAAGGCTTCCTTGTATATGTCTATCGCTATCATTACTTAATGCATGTTTTTCTTCATTTTCATTTTGGTCATCCATTCTTGGATTATTGTCTCCTCTATACCTTATTAAATCTTTTACATTTTTGCAGAATCCCTCCCTCTCTCTCTCTCTCTCTTGAACTTTCCTTCATAATTTCATTATTTATTTGATGTAATATAACTTTTAGTATTAGCCTTGTAGGTGGCACACGCATGTCATGTTTCCTTTATTTTCCTTTCTTCTCAAACTTATATATATATATATATCTTTTATGTTAAGACTGAAATGGAAATGCTTATGAAGTGATTTCTTTAAAATAGTAAGTATTTTCTTCTAAATTACTAATCTTTATGGAAGTGCTTAAACTTGCTTTTCAGCGTGTACTTGTTATAGGCGACTGCATTACTCATATCTGCTAACCCTTATGTGTTTCTTTCATTACAATTATTTTCAAGGTTATCAAGTTAATAATAATAATTGGAAAAAAGAAAGGGCCTAACATAAAATCTGAAGTGTTGATAGCTATCTTTTTTCAGCATAGGTGATTGTTTGAGCCATTATTCACTGCATATGTTTGGAATTTGCTTTTACATTTACCAAGCATGTGTTAAGTTTGGTAGCTATCAGATAAAACCCTGAAGAACTTTCACAATTTTGTTTCTGGAACTGGGTCTTGCTTGTTAGCTTTTTTTAGTTTAATAGTTTCTCCTGGTGTAACTAACTTCTTGTCACTTCTGACTTTGTTGAGTTTTGCTCTGTCTTCCCAACTTTCCCATTTTATGATATTTTCCATTGAGTACTCAGCCTTATGCAAGTAAAGTTTGCTTGCTCCAGAATCTTGTTCATCTTCTTTTTCTGATTCTTCCTTTCCTCACTAGAATGTCCAGATTCGCTGAGGTTCTTTGACAATATTATATGTCTTCTCTGGATTCTAGATGATTTGAAATTGATCTGTATTTGTTATTAGAACCAGTTACTTTTTCTCTTTTTCTGCTTGAAGTTGGCCTATGTCTCAACCCTTACCGAACTAGGCACGCACCGTTCTTTTATTTTTCTAATTTTTTGTTCTTTTTTACTGAGAGCTGTTGATCCATATGGATTTAGGTATCTGAGAGGCTATTTTCTGATTCCGGACAGCGACGAAGCATGAGACTTGCTGGAGAATCTGTCAACACAAATTCAAGTACATCCGTAGTTTCTGGGAATGGAACAAACCATTCTTCTAAATATATTGGAGGTTCTAAGTCAAGCTCTGTGGCATCACGTTCTTTCGCAATTCGAAAGGGTCAGTTGTTGACAACCGAGAATGCAGATGAAGGTGGTTAAAGCTGCTTAATATTTTCATTGAATTAATCATTTTAATCTTTCTCTTTTGAATGCAATATCTATTGAGTTGTATACATGATGATGTACAAGGTGAAGCTTAGATTTAAGTGAAGTGAGTTGGATAATTTTCAAACCACAGCACGGGACAATATGGATAAATATGAGTTGTTACCTTATTGTTGCCAGTCAATAACCTAAAGCATGCTAGTGTATCAAATATAACCCAAACTGACTCAATGACTCCATCTGTGTTAATTAGCTTTTATGATGGGTTGTAAAGAGGTTATTGATCTCTTACATGTTTCTGTTAATCATTCAATACTATTAAAACAATATAATTTGCTTTTCAAGAAAACAGAAAATAAACTTGATTGGACGTGGATGAATCTCAATTGTTTTGGAGTTTTCCTTCTTTGAGTTAACTGGTGCATGTGGTTTCTAACTTGTTGTAACCTCAGAGTTGCAATGGTGATTTGTGAGATTTAATTTTTCTCCCTCAGATGTTGCACGCTTGATTTCATAGTGATCATTGATTTTGATGAAGTTTAGCTGACGTTGCTTGAAATAGTGAATGGTCATGAGGGGAAAGAGAGGGGTAAATCAAAAAGAGTTTCTGATGCTGCTATTTTGGTCTTCTTTTGATTTATGCTTGACTAACTGAAGAAATCTTGCTGTCTTAGGTGCTCATCAAGATGTATATGATGATTCTAGATTAAGTATCACTACTTCAAGCTCATCCCCCTATGGCGATAATAGATCTCTCGAACCAGAAGGAGCAATCAGGTCTTCAAGTGCAGCTGTTTTGAGCAGCTCAAGAGTCATTGATGGTGCTTCCGATGTATTGGGTCTTTTAAGGCTTCTTGGTGAAGGCTTCAGACTTTCCTGTCTTTGCAGATGCCAGGTAGTTGTTCAACTTATTGGTAAAAAGTGGTATGGCATTGATTTTGTTCACTATTTAAATTATGATTATGCCTGTGCTTTTGGAGCAGGATGCACTGGATATTTATATCAAACTTCCACAAAAGCATTATAATACTGGATGGGTTCTTTCTCAGGTAGACTGTTCATTTTTTCATGGTTCTCACCTTTTTAGGAGATAACACATCCTCCTAATGTTTATAGCTTGTTTTAATCGTCAAGCATTTTACCGCTAAGACAAAAAAATGACTCACTTTTAACTGCATGACAAATATTTCTTACAGTCTTTGATAATCCAGACCATCTTTTCCTGATGATACCCAACCATACATGCACTCCAAAAGCAAAAAAAAAAAAAAAAAACAAAAAAAAAAAAAGCAACTATATTTGTTCATATATTCCCTAAACCATCTGCCATTTTCTTGCCTTTCTTCCACTCTTCAAAGATTTAGATTCAGCCTCAATTAATTTTCTCAAATAAACGTTCAATGAAATAAAATAACTATCCTTGTCTGTGAAGATTATGGAGGAGACGTGGGTCTAAGCTGAAGAATGCTTGCTAATGGTAGACATATTGTGAAGTCGAAATTCTTTGGAATTTTGCTTTCTTTATTGTTTTTCCATTCATGCCCCATACTGATGAATATAAAGTTGAAATTATTTTGAAACTTTCCTTATCATTTTTGGCAATTCATGCCCCATGACTAGTCAGTTTCTTTTGTAGGAATTTTCTGGTAGAGAACTTTATCCCAAGTCTTCTCTTCAAAAATTATTTGATACACTTTTAATGAAATAGATATCATGCACTTTCTCATACTTTCATTCTATACTTCAGTCTGAACATTTAATATGTGCTGATAGTTCTATTCTTGTATGAATAAATGTCTAGTTTGGCCTTTACAGTTGTATCTGACCATGTGTTATCATATGTGGTCTCACTGAAAGACAGGTTGGAAAAGCGTACTTTGAAATGGTTGATTATCTTGAAGCCGATCGTGCCTTTAGTCTTGCACGTATTGCCTTTCCTTACAGTTTGGAAGGAATGGATATATATTCTACAGTTTTATATGTGAGTTTTTTTTTTTTAGAATTAATTTTGAGGGTCTCATTCATTAGCTTCAATCCCTTGTCATTCTTATCTTGCCAAATATAAGGGAGTGCCTGTATATGTGTCTGAAAATAAAAGATACTTCTCCTTTCTAATGCTACTGTATGTCTCTGTAATTAAACTTGTGAGGATGTCTTTCACTACTCTTTTTCTCCCATTTCTATGTTGCTGTAATCATATGCACTGATGATAATGATACGCTGGCTAATGCACTCCAATCTAGAATGGTTGCCGTGCTTTCTGCATATTTTGGTCTTAACATGTAATTTTCTTGTTGATAAGTATGTGCATGTTATCTTAGGTTGCAAGATGAAAATAATAGTCTAAGCATCTCTAGAATATTTATTGAACATTTAGTCGATGAAGTAATTTATTCTCTATATTGATCTTGACTTGCCTCCACGAGTTTAGTTCTGATTGAGTACTTTTAGGAGATTGACTATGGTGATATTTGGAGTCTCTTAGTTAATATATTCATGTCTTTTGATTCTTTTAAATGTTAGATTGCAATCTTATTCATTTACCCTTTTAGTTCCGTCCTTATTTTTTAACTTTTTATTGAGTCAATTTACCTTCATGTGTTAGCATTTGAAAGAAGATATGAAGTTGAGTTACTTGGCTCAGGAGCTGATATCCACCGACCGTTTAGCTCCTCAATCATGGTACCTTGACCCGCACTACACTGTTTTAACTTCAATGTTTATGTGGCTTTATTTATATTATTATATAAATATTGCATTTCATGTGTTGGCTCACTAGATACCTTAGCTCGATTTATTCTACTTCTATGTAATAAATTAGCTTCTGTTGTGGTTTAAAAAAAAATAAAAAAAAATCTTATATGTATAGCATTGCTGTTGACGTGTTCCATCTGCTGCTATATGATTCTGTAAATGCGATATGACAGGTGTGCAATGGGAAATTGCTTTAGCATACAGAAAGACCATGAAACTGCTCTCAAGAATTTCCAGCGATCTGTGCAATTAAATTCAAGATTTGCATATGCTCACACCTTATGCGGACATGAGTATGTATCATAATTTCTATTCCTCTATGTTGTATGCAATACACTTCTGGGTCCTACTTTTTAGTTTGAAAATCCGTCTTTATTCACAGATACGTAGCCTTGGAGGATTTTGAAAATGGTATTAAGAGCTACCAGAGTGCCCTTCGGATAGACTCCAGGCACTACAATGCGTGGTATGGACTTGGAATGATATATCTCCGGCAAGAGAAGTTTGAGTTCTCAGAGCATCATTTCCGCATGGCTTTCCAAATTAATCCGCTTTCCTCTGTTATAATGTCGTATCTTGGGACTGCTTTGCATGCATTGAAGGTCAGAGCAACTATATTACTAAGGGATTCCCAAAGCTTTGAATTAGTTTTGACTTCATTATTAATTAACTTCAAATCTTAAATTTCGACAGAGAAATAATGAAGCCCTGGAGATGATGGAAAGAGCTGTTTTAGCCGATAAGAAGAATCCTCTCCCTCTGTATCAGAAGGCTAATATCCTTGTGAGCATGGGAAATCTTGATGGGGCTTTGGCAGTATTAGAGGAGCTTAAAGAGTATGCCCCGTGCGAGAGTAGTGTTTATGCATTAATGGGTAGCATTTACAAGCGGCGAAATATGTATGACAAAGCCATGCTTCATTTCGGCCTAGCATTGGATTTGAAACCATCTGCAACTGACGTTGCCGTCATTAAGGTAACAAGTTCTCTTCATCTATGGAAGTACTTTATAGTGCTGGAATTCATGTAATAGCTCAAAACAATTCCTTGCCGGGGAAGTACCCTTACTGAGAATTTTATTATGTAGACCTCTCAGAACCTTAGATATTTGTTTTGGGACATCTTATGATCTTTCCATCCTGGTTTCTGAGGTTCATGTTGTCTAATCCACTGTCTTTGGAACAGGCTGCCATTGAAAAGTTGCATGTACCAGATGAGTTAGAGGACGCTTGTGAATCTATTGATTGAATTTCTGAAGCTAGGGATGGTTTGACTTATGCGGGCGCGTGGTGATCCTCTACAATTGGCCTGCTTGTGCTTTCGGCTGGATGCTCGGCAAACTACTCTGCCTTTCTTGCACATAGAATCTGTCGAGATTTTCTTGCAATTGGCAGGATAGTAACCTTCTTGCGCAGTTCTGTCAAGGTTTCACTTCGTAGAGGAGGAGAAAAATGCTGATGAGCTCACTGAAAGTGTGTATGGATGCGCCAACAAACTATACATACTGCCAAAAGTGGGATATCAACAGCTTAGTGAAATTGCTTCTTATATCTCGTACAGTTGTAGCTCATATAATCCATGTATTAGGCAGGTATGCCGAATTGTACCATGTGTTTATTGTTTTAGAATCTGTTTCGTATCCTATTTATTCTAACAGTTCTGCATCCTTGGCTGAGCCCTTCACGTTTTTAAGTAATGATCATTGCGTTTTGGAGTGACAGTAGACAGTAGTGCATACAACTTCTAATGCATCTATACCTTTGAGAACGGAGGGAAACAAAAAGGGAAATAGAATCTCGGAGGCACGTCTAGAGTTGATGATTAGAGGTGCAATCGAGTTGAGTCGAGTTGAATTTGGGCAAAATTTTTGAGTTTGAGCTCAAGCTTGAAATATATATGTATATATATATATTTTAGACTCGAGCTCGATGAGCTTACAATTTTAAGCTCGAGTTTGGCTCAACAAAAGTTTGAGCTCGGCTCGACTTAGTTTGATAAGACTCGAATTGACAAATAAGTAGTAAAAAACTGCTCGAACTCAAATTTGAATAAATATTTAGTAATATAATATATGTTTATTAATAAAATAAAAAATAACATTTGATTATATATTGGTTTGTGGCATGTGAGTTTAGATATAGATGGTTTGAGATCAGCTTGAATTAGAGTTCCAACTCGATATAGTTCAAGCTCAGCTTATGAGGCTAGCGAGTTGGCTCGACTTATTTGCACCCCTATTGATGATGTTTTGTTGTACTTTTATTTTTTTATTTCATAGTAGTTGAAAATTAAGATAAATTTAGAATATAGGATGGCTTAAATTTGGATTTTGAATTCGAGTTTGCAGCATTCCAAAAGCTTGGGAATCATATATGCAAGATGGCTTTTGCCTCTATTCTTGCCTTGTCGTATACCTTCTCTATTTTCTTTTTAGAAAGAAATAAAGCATCAGAGTAAAATTGAATCATTGCACTTTTTTGAGTCTATGGGTTGTTCTGGTTATATATATATATATATTTGGGTATTATTTAGCTATAATTTAGGTGTTTGGGGGAAAAGTTTTTGGAGAATGTATTTTTGTATCGAGATTGGAAACATGATGTTTGCCTATTATTGTTTCGCGGTTATTAGAACATGTTTTGAAAGAAAATAATATATTTGAAAATGTTACATCAGTTCAAATTTTTTTTTTCAAATAAGGGGTAAAGTTTTTTTTTTTTTTTTTTGTGTGCATAATTTGATGTTATATATATTGATTGACTTTTCATATGTATGTATAATTGTAATATGTTTTGAGAGGGTACTTTAGGAAAAATAAAATATTGTTTTGATAGTGACTTCAAGGAACAAACACTCTTGTGTGAAACTGTTTTGAAAGTTAGAATTTGTCTTGAGAAATATAAACAAATTAGCTTGTAACACCCTTAAAATTTGATATTTGAGAAAATAAGGATTTATAAATCAAGATATCAGTTGGTTGGATTTAGGGCCCATAAAAGTAATAAAATGGATTTAATTGCATGAAAATTGAAAGTTTCAGAGTCGAATCGTAATTTGAGAAAACTTAATTGATTAATGTTTAAAGGTGTTGTGGGTCAAATGAGAATATTTATTGGTCAAAATGGCTGATGTAAGACACTCATTAAGTCCAAGGGCTGAATTGAAGAGGCTCAAAACCGTGGAAGACTTAATTGAAGATTGGAACAAATATTAGGGATCAAATTCTAATTTCTGAAAACTATTTTCTATATAGTAGAACACCCCCCACCCCCCCCCCCCCCCCAAAAAAAAAAAAAAAATTCTTCCATTTTCCTCCATGCAGCCCACAACCTTCCTTTCCGGTGAACTCTGCAACCAACCCTACCACTACTTCCCTTTCACCTTAAAGAGCATACCGGTGCCAAGAACTGCCACCAACGGTCGACAGAATGGCCTGAACTTGAAGCCTAAAGCTCAGCATGGCAACAAACTGTGGTCGCGACCCTCCCGACGGCTGAAACTCATGGCCGAAGGGTGGATTGTAATGGGTTCAACTAAAGGAATGTATTGATACAGTAGAGGCGAATTTGACACGGTGGCAGAACGCGGCGAGTGAGAGACCTAGTTGGGTTTTTCGAAAAATTGAACAGCAATTAAAGGAATTGTTTTGTGCGTTGGATTCATGACTCGTCATGGCGGACACATGCATGGTGATAGTTCGGGAAGATTGAGCTCCAATATTCAAGATTTAGTATTATTAGGTTGGAATTGAGATTTGATATATATATATATATTCATACACCTATGATGTTCCTAGAGATTTATTTTATTCTATCTATGTAAATCTTGTAGCAACTGAAAGATATTTATTAGAATTAAAATAAGGGCATGCATGGGTGTATAGATAATCCTAGTGGATCCGGGTTTGTACTAATATAAGATAATTTTAGGTTAAATGAGTCAATTTAAGGATAAAACCCTAATTTTGATGGATTTGAGATTTAACTGGCAATAATTAGGTTATTTAATATGATTGGACTGTTATAATTGATTTGGGATAATGCTATGATTTTAAATATGTAATTAAGGACTGAATTACATTCCATTACTGGAACTGATACGAACTCCATGACTATTTCTCTAATAATGGCTTAATTAGCACGTTTCATATCGATAGTACCAATCCAACCCTAAAACTACCATATTAAGCAAATAGCTATCGATTTTAGATTGTTAATAGTAAGATTATAATTATTGAAGGTTATTAAGATCAAATAAGGATTTTGATCATAGATCTATTCTTTTAGTTAGGTGACAAAGATTTGGGTCCCGCTGACCAGTAGACTGTTGACTATGATTTGCATTTTCTGAGGCTAGAGAGGTGAGGGTCTGCCAATCTGACATTTGAATACACCTATCTGTTATTGTGATAAACTCCTGTGAGGGTTCCTGTTTCTGAACTGTAACTGGATCGTATTTATTGAAACCTGTGAATTATTCAGAATCTTGCTTGTTATTTGTTAACTGATTGGAATAACCTTGTAAGGGTTATCTCTTGATATAGATTCTGAATTTTGTCTGTTCTAGCGCCAAGAATTCTCATATGTTATCTGTTACTGTCTTGTTATCTGTACCATCCTGTATCATTATTTGTTGCCTTGTTGACATATTTGTTTATCTGTACAACATTAAATGGTCATGTAAGCTTATCTGAATCTGTTTACTGATAATGTATTGCCTTGTCAGCATTTCTGTACTGTTCTACTGTTATCGTTTAGCTCGACAACACACTTGTTTATCTGGTATCAGCGATGTGCTATGGATTTCCCCTTGGGCACCTGTGTAAACTGTTATTGACACTTATTTATTTGGTATCTGTGATACGCTAGGGATTTTTCCTTGGGTATCAGCGATGCGCTAGGGATTTCCCCCTGGGCATCTGCATAATTGTTTATTGACTTGTTATATGTATGGAGAATTATTGGGCCAAGGCCCAATCTTGGTGAAATGTTTAGTTATGTGGGGCACGCCATGTAGTCCGCATAGGTGTAAGCGATATGCTAAGCGGTTCGCTTAGGTATCCGTGATATGCTAGGAATATTTCCCTCGGTATTAGCGATGCGCTAGGGATTTTCCCCTAGGCATCAGCGGTGCACCATACGGTCCATATGGGCATCTATCATATACCAAGTTGTCACGCTTAGGTAAATCTGTTTGACTGACCGGTATAAGATGAATTTGATATGCATGTCTTGTAATATTCTGTTGGAATGCATATGTTTCATGTTTGCTTTACTTGACTATATCCTGACTGCCTGAAATCTGTTCATGGAGCAATAGGAGATGAGAGTTTCCTGTTTTGCTAATTGTCACTGCCTGTTTCTTGATATGTCTTGTTCTGATTGTTAATTTGTGATCTGTTGAGTTAAATCTTCCTCGATAGATCCTTACTGTTGTTCTTAAGTTTATGTCTCACTAAGTCCTTTGGACTTACCCTCCCGTATCACTTTGATTTTTCTCAGACAGGAATAGGTGATGAACTCAGACCTCATGCATGGATGGTGAATGATTTGTAACAGATTAGATGTTTATATATTAATATTGAATTCTAACATGAGGCATGTAAATATTATGTTAACTGCTAAAGGATCACTTATGGCACGTATTCAGTAATTTTCTGTAAGACTTGTTTAAGTTGCCTTTGATAAGTTTGGAAAATTTTTTATGGGCCTATTGTTCGACTAATAGATTGAGATTAAGATTGAATTGAGTGGCGTCTCAACCTAGGGGCTATACCGAGAGGGGGTGCTACATAGCCCTTGCCCTTTCAAAATGGTTCCTAAAAAGAAAAAAGAATTATTATATTTTAATGAAGTTGAATCTATAATAAGTTTACATTTTTAAAACATATGAAAATTTATGAAGCCAAAATTGAAATAAATTTTGAAACATAAGAAGTATTATGTACTCTCAAATCCCTCTGTTTAGTATGGGGATTGGGGACCACACTTTAGATTACACCTTGGCCTATTTAGGGATGGCAATGAGGCGGGTTTGGGGCGGGTTTGGCAGGACCCGAAACTCGCCCGCCCCGCCTTCCCTTTGGCCTCAAAACCCGCCGGGTTGACCTGCCTTACCCGATTTTTTTTTGTTTGTATTTTTGTATATATATATATATTTACCTATTTTTTCTTTATTATCACTTGAATGTAAATATTTTGTTGTGGTGAGTAGCAGGTTTGAGAGAATAAATTGAAACAAGTCAAAAAAAAGAAAAGTCCTAATTTTTTAATATAGTATTATAGCCTATTAAATACTTATATATATATATATGTTATATATAATTTATATAATAAATTACTATACGGAACTGTCCACCTAAACCCATAACCCGTCCCAAATCTGGGCGGGTCTTGTTAATCAAGACCAGCTACCTGCCTGGATCCACTGCCATCCCTAGGCCTATTAAATCATCGTATCAAGTTTTTACAATGCGTGGCCCAAGGTGGACATAGCTTTATCAATAATATTTAAATACTTTTTAATTATTTTTCTCACAATTTTTCAAATTAATCACAAAATTTGTCTGAGCAACTCCTTGACATCAAGGATACATATGTCAATTAGCATTTTTGTATAAATAACATTTTTCGATATGGGGTAACATTTACTTGTTTCACAAATTAAATGCACACACATGAAAGAGTAAAATCCATGAATTATTTAATTATTGGTAATGAATTATTTTTCTAGATTTTTTTAAACAAAAAATCAATCAATTAAATCTATTATTATTATTATTGAATTTTCTTTTTTTTTTTGGCAAAGAGTGAATTACAAAAGAATTTAAAAGAGAAAAAGAAAAAGAAATATCAACAAAAGTTTTGGGCTGGGCCACACTATACAAACCCAAACTTCACGGGCCGGATCCATAATGATAGTCCAGTAAATTAGCGTCAGCTGGGGTTTAGGGTTTTCTTGTCGTTCCCTTTATATACAATCGCAAAATTCATTTACGGGGTCTCCATTTACAGTCGCTGCCTCTAGATTTGCTACTCAAGCTCTCTCAACCCTTTTTTTCTCAGGTGCCTTTTCTCTCTCGATGTTAAATCTTCCTCCCGTTTCATATAGTTGAATTTCATTGTTTTCGTTGGCATTTTTTTTTTTTTTTTGGTGATATAATCTTATGAAAACGTGTTGAGATTAATCGAAATTTAGTCCTGAGTATATTCATCGTAAGATGAAAATGCAGCTTCTATTTGTTTGATTAATTCGATATTCGCTAATTTATTTCTTTATCTTAGCACTTTTTGCAAGATTCTAAATTAGCGTTTCAATAATTTTGTTCATTTATTTTGGGATATTTACCAACAATTTTTCTATAGAGCCTAGATGATTATATTCAGAAATATCATTTTTTATTTTGTGATTAATTGTGTAACATGCTGCATGCTTGGCTTGAATTTTGCTTTGCTTTGTACTTCTTTGCACAATTTATCTGATTTGCATTATTTCACATTTGTTTTATGCCAGTTTATAATCGAAGGACGCGTTTGCCCGGAAGACAGAATGTCTGGGTATGAAACACTGACCTTTTTAATGATATATATTGAACTTTCTGTGTATATAATTTCATTGCTTTGAGTTGTAACGACCTGAGATGAGAGCCAAAATAAATATTTTATTGTGATCTGATGCTCTGTCAATTTACTTTCTGAGGAAATCACCCTTTTATTCAAAAACAGAGAGAAGAGGGGTGGGGTGGGGTGGGGCGTGTTGGCTATATATGCTTTTTGCTCAAACCTTCCCACTAATTTTGATCAAATGAGAGCAAGACATTTATTTTTTGAGGAAATCGCATCTTTCTCCCAAAAAAAAAATGGAAAAAAAAAGGAAAAAAAAATGGTTGGCTACATGGAATGCTAACTGAAACCTTTCAACTAATCTCGATCGATTGTGTTGCAGTGAAGAGCCTGTTGTTGCGGAGACACCAGCTCCCGCTCTTGGTGAGCCTATGGACATCATGACTGCCTTGCAACTTGTGCTTAAGAAGTCACTGGCCCATGGAGGTCTAGTTCGTGGACTTCATGAGGGTGCAAAGGCAGTTGAGAAGCATGCCGCCCAGCTCTGTGTATTGGCAGAGGACTGCAACCAACCTGACTACATTAAGTTGGTCAAATCACTGTGTGCCGACCACAATGTGAACCTAATAACTGTTCCAAGTGCTAAGACCCTTGGTGAATGGGCGGGTGTAAGTGCATTCTGCTGATTTCCTTTAGTTATCTTCCGAGATATATATGTATGTTGGGTACTATGTCGATTGAATGGCTAAATGCATCTTGGATAGTCCCTGTCAAATTCCTCTGGAATATGGTACATGGGAGTAATGAGACCTTGGAATCAGAGAAGTCTCATTAATTCAGATTTAATATGTATTTTGATTTGTCCTTGACAACAATGGTGATGACGGATCATCTTGAGCCAGTTGTCATTTTTGTTGTATAGAACATATTGAGATAGTAGTTGATTGTAGTGTTGATTGTTGGTTTTGCAGTTGTGCAAGATTGACTCGGAAGGAAAGGCCAGGAAGGTTGTTGGGGCCTCTTGCATCGTTGTGAAGGTTGTATAGCAGAACTGATGGTTTTCTTTATGTTAATTGATTGTGGGACTGATTTATCTTACTCTTTTATCTTGAATTTCTGATATAGGACTATGGCGAGGAAAGTGAGGGTCTCCACATCGTTCAGGAGTATGTCAAGTCTCACTGAGAGACTTTGCAGTGAAGTGAACTATCCAAAATGTTCCTTTTATGGAGTTAAGACATAGAAACTCTCCTTTATTATGCTTCTAGTGATTTTCCTTGATAAAATTTTGTCTGATTGTTGATGAACCTGCAAAGTCCACTGAATTGAGTTGATGTAATTTCGGGACATTTTGAACGACCATTGTGTTTTTAATGCTTATTGGAAGTTTAACTGCTGGTTTTCTTGAGGTTTTATTGTTGTGACAAAAGAAACTTTTACCGAGAATGGGGATCCGTCTCTGTATCTAATTTGGTGTCTCATGTTATTTTTCTCATCTGACTGTCCATAATCATTTGTTCATGATATGGAGTAAGAGATTGAATTAAATCTTAAAATAAAAAAGTGGATTCATTATTTTCTTCCTCTAAAGAGGAAGCAAAAGCTTCCACGAATGTGACGATAAACACCTGTAAAATTTGCATTGCAGCCATTAAAGAAGAAGATTGTATATGAATGTGCTCAAGTTCATTCTAATCAACCTGAGTTGATTATTTTGATACTTATCATTTAATTTTTGTATAATAATGAAACGTTAGCAACGTTGAATTTTGTTATTTTTGAGTCCTTGCAATGAGTCATCATAATGGACACACATGTATGATGCATGTATAAATTATTTCTCATTCAGCTCTCACCCATGTAAGCCTAATGCATTTATAGTTTTTTGGTCAATTTTCCATTTATTTTTATATTTTGGAGTCATTTTTATTTTCGAATTAAAATGCATAATGAAAAGTTAGTTAGAAAAGATGTTTTTGAAAATGAAATTATTTTTGAATGTATTGTTTAAAATTGTAGATTTATATAGTTATGAAAATAAAATGTATTTGAATGTTGAGTGTTTTTAAATTAAAAATTGTTTAATTTTTCAATTTGAATTGATGATGTAATGTGTAATTATTTAAAAAAAATAATATTATAATTTGAATTTGAATTTATAATATTTTTATGGTGAATGTTATTTAAGAAGTATTGAAAAAATAGATTTAGATAATAATATAGGGGAAATAAGTATAAAAATAGAGAGAATATAAAATAGAATATTTTGAAAATGAAAATGTATGAAAAAATAGTGTAGAAGTTAATAATTTTTTATTTTTATTTTCAGCAAAAAATGAAAATGGAGTTTGCAAAATGAAAACAAACCGGCACTTAGTGGCACTCACTTTCTATGTGCTTCAATTTTATAACTCAAAATGAACTGAGTCGCCAGGAAATGCATATAAAATCTGCTAACTCGTCTTGATCGGTCGATAATTAATTGAACCCATACAATCTGAACCACAGAACTCAAAAAATAATTGTATATTTACAATTTCTTTTTATTTGCAAATTTAAATTTAAGCTCTATATGTCATAGGTAGAAATTAAAATATTTTATTACGAAACCATAGGTTTGATAAGAATTCCCCGCGAGTTGGATCATAAATTTGAGTAGGATTATTGATGAATGGGATTCACATTGAATTTTAGCAATTTGCTTTTGCCTTTTTTTTTTTTAATTCTTATTTTTATTCGAGTGAAATCACATATTAAATAAGGTTGAAGGCATAATTAAAGTTTTTTGAATTCATAGTACACCAATCTAATTTTCTCTACAAGAAAATGCCTTGAGACTATATTCCAAAACTGTTTCAACCCTTACAATCTCCAGAGAAGGGGTACAACTACTTTCCACAAGAAGAAATGGAAGGGGAGTGAAGGGAAGGGGCGAAAAAGTGTAAAATGTTAAAAGAAAATACCTGCACCATGATTAGTTATGATCAGAAAAGCATATTCTTTAGGCTACTTCACTTGCTTTCAGCAACGGGAAGATACACACCTTCTGCTGCCAACCAAACATTATCAGCTCGCTTTTCCCCAACACCACAAACCTGCAAGAATTGCAATAAGCCCCATTGTCATCAAAGATCTCGTCCAGCCTTGTATTAGAACATGCCCCTATGATATAATATATACTTTGAGCTATTTTGGTTCTCACCTCTTGCTGACCACCGGCTATACGGGTGTATTTCTTGTCGTGACTGTGGAGGTATCCGCCAGTATCTACATGGCGAAGCCTGACTCTTTGATCTTGCCTCCAAGTCTTTCCACTTCCCTCGATTTCAAGTCTTAAAGCACAACAAGGATTATGACAGAAAGATTAGTTAAGAAGTACTAATGGCATAATCCAGAAGGGTTCAGAACACAAGATCTCACCTCCAATAATCCCCAGTGTCAGACTCCCCATCCCCGCCAAAGCAACTCACCTGTATGTTTTGAATTTAAACTATTAAGGCAATAAAACTAAACCACATTGTATACAAACTCAAACATTTGGTACGTTTAGTATGAAACATGAACATCAATTAAAAGGGTGCATTCTTTAGCAAGAGGTCAAGATGGCCGAGCGGTCTAAGGCGCCAGTTTCAGGTACTGATCTGAAAGGGCGTGGGTTCAAATCCCACTCTTGACAATTTTTCAGATTTTATGAGCGGACAGAAAAATAATAGGAAGGAATCAAATGCTTTTCTCATTTTCCTTCCTTTTTAGGTTAATAAAAGGAAAATTATATTTTATTGTTAACAAACTTCGCTTGAAGTCTTAAAATGAACCTAAAATTTGTAGAATTAAACTATTAAATTTACAATTGAACCAGTTTTAACAGTTCTAGTTACTAATATTACCTAGAAAATAAATTAATATCGACAAGTTTCTTCTGAGGTTCCATCGGTGCAAAAGAATTTTAATATGTTTTCTATATTCTTAATTTTGATTTACTTTCTTCAATTAATGATATTGATTCTTTTTTTATTGTTTAATTTCTCAAAATCCTTTAGAATAAATGAAGATTGTATGGTGTATTCCTTGAGAAGAATTGATTTGCTATAAAGAGTTGTGGAAAATCATCTAAACACACTAGACTTGGACACAGTTTTTTGCCTCCCACAAAATCGAATTAGAAAGGTGATCAAATATGCAAAAGAAGTATGTTTCAAAACCTTACACTGCAGTTTCTGTGATTGATTTACAGGATACCGACTCAGACAAGTAAGAATAATACATAGTAGTATGAACCATATCCTTAGTAAGATTTTTTATTTTGTCAAACGCTTGGTTGCTATCATGATAGGTCAATTTTGTTTACTCAAGGAAAACATGCTCAAAAAAATCAGGCACCAATTATGATATTCTGTTAGCATTAAAAGTTATGCATAATTGGACCTATTTAGCATTAGAACTCACCCCGCAACTATAATGGACAAAAGAGTCAAAACTGGAGTGAGAAGACAATGACAAAAATGATTTACATCAACAACAGAAGCCATGAACCTTATGGGTCACTTTGATTTCGTCAAATTATTCGTGTGTAATGCATGTAAAAATGTATGCAGTGCAAATGATGGATCTTAAGTAAAACATGCATACTAACCTCCAAATTCCCAGATATGGGGGATGCATGCAAGTGGCTGTGAAGCCACTTGCTAGTTCTCATATGTTGCAACCTAATAAGGGTTCCACTTTTGATTGTGTCTCCTTGCTTTGCAGATGAATCTGGTATAGGCCTCACAATCTGCAGAATAAAGCAAAAACTACATTAAAAATCCGAAAACCAGTCCATGTATTAGATATTCCAACTAGCTGACACATATGATGAAAACATCAAGTGGTGTAGCATGAACATACCCAGTAGCTGTTAGAATCATCAACATTAGAAAAACCAGTAACGGACTGCTGCCCACTGCCAGAACCATAAGGAACATCATGTGAGTGCAACCGGAATTTCGTCCTCTCGTGCATCAGCTTGATGACAGAACCATATGTTATCTGTAAAAGATTTGAGACAAACCTTACTATTATGACAACTGAAACCCGAAATATACAAAACTCTCTCTTATACATTACTTTAGCCACTCAACATTTGACTCAGTAAAGCTGAACTATGCATGCAAAAGTAGCCAAGCTAGTGTTCTCAACTTTTAAATTGTAATCATTCTAAATCGGTTTCTCGATTATTTACTACTAGTTAAACCATAAGCTAAATACTTCCTTCTTCCTTTGTTTTCTGAACAATCACAGCATTTCCTTCTTCATTACTTTTCTGGGAAACCACCCATATCCAAGTCCAGCTAGGGTTAAACTAAACCGCCCAAACCAAATGTTTCAATAACCAAATTAAGGAAAATATCTGAAACTAGTTTGAATCTTAGTAAATCAGTTCTCACAGGTCCATATACTTCAACAAAAAAACATCAAATCAAGGTAAATACATAGGAAATCCACCAATTTATCAAATTACATCATCTCTTCCATTTACCCAATCACTAATATTCAGCTTTACTTGCAACAAATTAGCGCCTTAAAAATATAATTTTAGAAATTTCCTTATAATCCGAGTTCTAGCCCCCTCAAAATCAAGCAACCACATTCCACAAATTCGCAATACCAAAAACTAGCCAACATATAACCAACCAAAAATCTTCTCTCTCACACACATACTGTGTGTATCAAATAGTAATTACGTGATCACTTGCCTGAACGCCTTCCGAGGCGGCGGAAACCGGAGATGACGCATAATCAGAGTCGAGTGATAGCAGGAGGAAAATCGCCAGGCCGAAAAACGAGATGGCCATTACTAGCAACAACACTATGAACCAAGTCTTCTGCCAAAACGGTAGGTTAAGATCCAAGTCGTACGAGGGGCCAACGGACTCCCTATACACTATTCGAGTCGGACCCGATGTGGAGGCGGAGGCTGAGGCGGACGCCGGCGCTGATTTTCTACGGGTGAGGTTGCTTGGTTGATGCTGCTGGGCGGAGGGAGCCACGGTTGAAGCTTCTACGCGGTGCCGGAGCTCCGAATAAGATCCAAGTAAGGTAGCAATTCGGGTTTTCTCAATCGACCTACGAGAAAATGTTGCTCATTTTGTGGAGTACTTCGGCATTGATGTTAATTAATTATGTGGGGTTGGCGTTTTGGGACCGCCACGTGTGTTAAACAGAAGCTGCGAATTGGATTCTTCCACGTGGAGATTTGCTGAAGTGGAACGTTTTTATTGGAGAGTGCGGTGTGTCAACGTGGCCATTTTCCGTGCCTATATTAATCCATTCTTCGTGAGATAAAACGCCTTGATTGGATGTATTATTGTATTCTCAAGCGCTTTTTTCACTAAAAACAGAATATATGATTGTTTTTTCTGCTTTTTGACAAAAATTTCAGCACTTTTTCATTTTTATAATTATCTTTATTATTTTTAAATTTACAATACTTATTATTTCTAAAACAATTAAAATTACTAGTTAATTAATTTTTTTTTTTGGGGGGGGGGGGGGGGGGCTACTCTCCCAAAAAAATCGAGCCAACAAACTAAATTTAATGATATTTTTGTATCATATCATATTTTATAATTAATTAAATAAATTCATTAGGTCAAGGACCACTCAATAACAAACCCATTCAATTTTAATTACTAGTCGTTGTGGTACGTCGTTCTTGCATGTATAAAAATTTACATTATCCAGATGACTCATCTATATGCTATAGAATATATCATAAAAATATATTGTAGTATTAAAATAAAATGCATGATTGATTTTTGTAGATTATTATAGAGAAAATAAGAAATGTAGAGGGAGAAAAGGAGAATATGAGGATAAGTAGTTATTAAATAGTTACTTTTTTTAAAGAGTAAAATGTCATTTGAGACTCTAAATTTTTTTCTACTTATTAAAATATTTAAGGGTATAATAGGTATATCTAATTTGGTGTAGCAATGAAAAAATTACTATTTTATGAGTGTAAGACTTGTCTTTTTATATAGTGTACTTTATAGTATTAAAATAGAATACATGATTGATTTTTGTGGTTTGTGACAGAGGAAGTAAGAAAAGTGGAGGGAGAAAATGAGAATATAGGGATAATTAGTTATTATACGTTTACTTTATTTTAGCAGTAAAATGTCATTTGAGACCCTAAATTTTTTTCTACATATTAAAATATTTAAAGGTATACTATGTATATCACAATTTGGTATAGTAATGGAAAAACTATCATTCCGTAGGTGTAACACCCTTCTCTTTTCATATAGTATAGAAGATTAGTCATCGCGGTATGCTCTCATTACCTGCATAAATTTAGATTAGTATAGTATTAATGCTAATTGTATTGATAAATAATAAAATATTCATTATTTATATGGTTAAGTAAACAATAGTGTACTTTTAATAATAAGTACATTGACTAGCATACAATATTAATTCTTGATTAATACAACCTATATATGATAAACAATTTCTCGTAATATCACGTTTCATATCTTTCTCTAAATCTTTTTGTTATCAATAAATTACAATCGCATAAATAAGAAAGAAAATAAATAAACCAAAAAATTGAAATCCAAAGTAAGACTTAAAAACATTCCAATAATCAGTGAATCAAAATATATTAACCGACAGAGAGGAAAATTATACAATTCATGCTCGAGTTGCTTTTAACATACATTTTTTTCTTATCTTCATTGCAAAGGGAAAGAGAATCTTAAAAAGACCTTAATTATAGCTGAAAACAATTGAAAAGGGAGTTATGGATAATAGAGAGAGGGAGAATAAGTGGGGGAATGAGTTATAGATAATGGGGAGATGGAGAATAAGTGGGGGAATGAGTGGTTAATAGGAAGAAAATTATACATACTAGCAATCGTGGTACATTCGATGCATGTGTTAAAATTTTTACCTTATAAGTAAATAAAATAAATATTTATTTTAGTATAATATTAATTTTTTAAGTATCATTTGATATTTATTTAGTTTTTTTAAGTAACATTTGTAATGAATGTGTGGGTTATAAATGGTGGTTATTATGTAAGTTGTAGTTATGAATATAGAAGAAAAGAAATGAGGGCATTTTGGGTACATCAATAAAAAATATACCAAAAAAAGGATATGTGCTTTATTAATAATATAGATTACTTGTAAGGTTATTTTAGATAAATTACATTGATATAGCAGTGTAAAAATCATCGCTTTATGAATATAAAAAAGATTTATCTTTTGATATTGTGTAGATAGTATGTATATAGATATAATAAAGAGATAAGAGCATAGATATAGATATAGATATAGATATAGATATAGATATAGATAGTATAGATATAGTACTAGTATAGATATAGATTAAGAAATGGATTCAATTCATAATTTATTGAGTTGAATTTAGAATTAGCCCACCATAAATTTTAAGCAACAAATACAAAATTTCATGGTACTAAAACTGTCAAATTCATTTAAGCGCATGTGCTAAAAAGATAAATAGGTGAAACTTCAAGGGGCTAAATGCAAATATACCAACTTTATTCGTACACCTATCTTCGCTTTTGTTTGTTTCCGATAGCAAAGCTATCAGTACTGCCGGTTAATAGACAGTTACGCTAAACTATCTTTCCCGCCTCGGCTGCAACTTGTGCACAAGGTGTGATTAACTGAAATGAACTTTGCTCATCAAGAATTCTTCTTTTTTTTTTTTTTTTAAATTCATTTTCCAGGTTTCTGGGATCAATGTTCAGGGCTTTCATGTTTCAGGGAAGATTTTTACATGAATCTTTTGGAAAGTGGGCATTTTGCATTTTTTATAGAAATTTATCCTTAAAAGTGGAAAAAAGATTGCTTTTTGAATTTAATGAATTTTGAAGCTGAGAAAAGATTGCCAAGAAAAGTTGTTGCTCTAGTATTGTGGACCTGAATTTTGGGTCAAGAGGGCTGAAAAGGGTTTGATCACCTGACATGATGTTGAACTCTCTGTCCCATAAGGGTATAAATTAGATTTAAGTTTTGTGGGGTGGCCATTTAGTGACTTGAGAATAGCTACCGCAAAATCAGTCTCATTTCTTGTACAAATATGAGTTTTAGTAACGTTACCATCTCTCCTGGTTGCTATGTCCCTTCTATTGCCTCATTTGGTTGGGAGATTAATAACGCAGTACTATGTTTTGATGTTTCAGGTTGTTGGAATGGCAAGTAGTGTTAAGAGTTATGATGAGAACTTAGTTGGCTGCAGGGTAAAGGTCTGGTGGCCAAAAGACAAAGCGTGAGTGCTCTAGAAAACAGCTAATTCTTCTAGTGTCTGTTGTTGTCCCACATGAGTTCAATGTTTACCTTTGTTCCATGACTTGCATAGCTCTTTGTAACATCACCTAGCGTTTTTCTCGTTGCTCGCTAGTTGATTTTTGGATGTTCCATCGGCCAATTTTTATTCTTTGTCCAAGCTTCTAACTATAATATCAGCTTCCATGCATGCTTTTCATATTCAAATTGCTATTCTACAGGTTCTGCGAGGGGGTTGTGTCGTCGCTTGGCCATTCAGGAAAGAACTTGGTAATGACTATATCTTACCCGTTTAGGTCTAACGGCTTGATACTTTTTTCTGTTAGTGGATGTTGGCAGTGTTATCTACCTAGCTAGTCTCATCCGCTTTTGTTTCTATACTGGAGTATCTCTAGGCATTTCAGTTATGAAGCACAGATATTGGTGAAGCTACCACTCTTATCTTTTCTCTTGCTTCGTTAACATATGCTGTTAGGTGGTTTATACTGATGGAGTTGAAGAGATTTTGAACCTAAAAGAAGACCATGGACAGCCAGTTAAAGATGTTTTTACTGATCAAGTATGCACTGATTTTTAATTCTTCTCTTTTTGGTGCTTGCTTTCTTTCAGATCTTATCATGAATAAAGTTCACTATCATTTTTGTGTTCTATAGGGCACAGAAACATGCAATCCAGCACATGCTTCATCTCATATGTAAGTGTTTCAATTATAGTTCTTGGCCTTTATAGGTTAATGCAGTTTGAAGTAAAACACGGATCGCACCTCATACCTCGAACTTTCCGTATTTTACTCCTTCTCCTTTTTCTGCTTACTATGAAAGGCCTAAAGAGCTCGCACGAAGGAAATGGAAGTGGGAAACTAGAGAGAACTAATTTCCTTTACCTTTTATCTTCATCCAAAATCAAGCTAAAAGTTATAAGTTTCTGAAGATATACTCTTTAACATGTCAAAACTATTATTATTGAGGAATGAAATATTGGAGCTTTAAAGGTTATAACCCCACTTTAATCCTGACTATCTTATTTTTGTGGTAACCTTGCTTCTCCAAAATATGATTTTGAGTTGTAATATAATCAAACTTATGGATGCCAATAGTTCATTTTATATTAACCGGAGAATTTTCTGTCTTCAAATAATTCATTGTTTAGTTTCTTAAGTCCAGGTTTCCAGAGATGGATGGTGTCAAAGATTATGGTGAAGAATTGGTTGGCTACAGAGTAAAGGTTTGGCGACCCAGAACTCAGACGTGAGTGTTTTAGAATACAGTTATTTTGTTTTCATGATTGTTTCTAGTTGATGCTAAAGCGTCTTATTTCCCGACATGCATCATATTCTGCTATACCACTTCCCCAACTCTTCATTTGCTTTTGATCCTCCATTACCCGATTGATGGTTTATAGATTAAGTTTTCCCCATATTCAGCAGTCTGTTTTATTATTATCTACTATAGCTTCATTTCTGCAGGTATTCTGAGGGCGTTATTGCTGCATATGACCTTTCACGAAAGAAGCATTTGGTAAGTTGACCTTAAGTGAGCTCTCTAATTCTAATTGTCCGTTGTACTTCCTCAGTTTAATTTGAACTACCTCATCTTTTAGGCCAATCCCTTCCCCTTTTCCCACCACCTTAGCTTATTGGGCATATAACATCGAAATACGTACTCTGGTGGCCTATGTTTCCCTGATGTTCTTTGCACTTCTTTTGCTACACCCGATTTAGGTGGTTTACACTAATGGCATTGAAGAAATGTTGAATCTGAGAAAGCATAGAGAACCAGCTGATGATGTTTCCCCCGATCAAGTAGGCAGCCAACATATTAGTATATTTCTCACGTTTGTGCTATACCTGAGTCAAGATTTGCATACCATTTACATTCATTGCTAAATGTCTGCTGCAGGCCCAAAAAGGACATGCCCAAGCTCATGATTCATCTTCTGTGTAAGTGCTTTTATATATTGGCTGTTAGCCTCCAATTTCGGCACGAAGATGAAATAACTTTGGTTCCATCTTATGCATTAAATCAATTGGTAGCTTTTATGAAAGTACTTTACTGTGAACTCAAAGTATCAGCAGACACTCTGGTAATTATTCTGCCGCCATCTTTTATTCAAATGATCATGATGGTGGAGAACTGGAAATTCGTGTAATTTACCAGCAGATGGCATCTGTGTTGCTTGACTTCTTTTTACAAGGTCTGGGTGCGAAAACGTGTTTTAAGGATTTAGTTTATCAGACTCCAAGTCTGAAATTTTTGAGGGTACAGTATTCTAAAGCTGTTTTTTCCCCCTCTCTATTGCTAAGTGGTGTGTATTGTGTTGCATATATTCCAAAGGCAAATTCTAGTAATTCGAAAGAGCATTAATATCTTTTTAATTATATATAAGTACTGAAACTTCCTGACATGTCGTTGTAGGAATTGTCTGTGCCAGTTGACTCCTCGTCCCAAATCTGGGACTTGTGGACAAAAAGCACTAATTCTTGGATTTCCGGGGACCACTTTTGTTTATGACAGGATGCACAAGAATATATCTGCGGGAGATATAATACATGTGATTCCAACAAGGGTGTCCTCTTCAGTTGCAGAAGAAGCAACTCTCTAATTTAAACCATATAATTTGCAGATGAAATATAATGAGCAGATATTGGACAACAACTAGGCGTATTTTTGCATAAATTTTGAGTTTACACATATGTAGGGATAGAGTGAAAGAATTAACTAAAGTAAGCAGAGAACCCAGCATTCAACCAATAAACCTCATTAATGAGTTTTCCATTGTTCAACGATTAATGGAACTAGTGCCTATGTGTAATACTGCATTTTCTTACTTAATAATAATGTTGCATTCATTGAAAGTATTATATATGTGTCGAAGATTAGCACAGTTACAGCGTTGGCACCTTTCATGCAACCAATGTTTTCTCATATTTATATTTGATCGAAAATTGAGAGCTAGCACTGTTTACACAATCTTGCTTGTTCCCCATTTCATTGTTGATTGTGTCTTCCCCAAAAGGTTTTTATATACTTAGGAAGACTTTTTGTTTGCCCTTAATAAGCTTTTGGACTTCATGCAGGCATTCTGATGATGACATGGATGCTCATTGGCATGTTGGAAAAAAGCATAAGGTTAGCTGCTTCCTTGAACTGAAACTTCTATGCGTCCATGGAATTGTGTGTGCTTTGAGAAACATCGGACATTAAAATCAAATAATCCGTTGTTGCATTGTAATTTCTTTAACAAAAAGATGATGAGGTATATGTGTAGACAAAGCTTATATTCCGTAAGTATAGATATCCCAAACTTTAAGGTTAAAGAGGCAAAAGTTATTGTTTCGTGGTTTTATTATGTTCCTGATGCAGTTATCTTGACAACTGAACTTTTGCTAACAGGGTCAGTCTTTTGATTTTTCGAGTTCCTCTGCAAGTCATATATTGTAAGTGTACGATTGGCATGACTCTATACTCTAAGCCAACTTATACATTGTAACTTAGAAAAAGTTATTCCTTCAAAGATCTGCAAAATATTTAGGTTGTCATTTTCAGACATTCTTGTTATGTCAAATTTCCGCAGGTCCAAGGATCAGAGAGTGCAGAAACTGGAGGTTGGTATTGCGCCTACTGAATCCAAATTATCAGCCATCCCAGGAGATGATGGTCTGGTTAATGTCAACGGCTACAAAGTCAAGACAACATCTGCACCTGTACTTGAGGCCATATTCACAAAATATGGGGACATAACTGCCCATTGTCTGTACAAGTCAACATCTGTCCGAGCTTCTCTGCTTGAAGTCATATGTAATGTTGTCCAACGGTTGCAATATTATGACAAGGAAGCCATTCTTTCCGATCTTGAAAACATAGAAAATGAAGTCTCAGACGTGGAGGCTAGCAAGATCAGAGTATCATGGCTGCACGAGCATTTATCAAAAGTCCATACAGTTGCAGAATTCAGACAGAAGACTTTGCAGCTCAAGAAAGCAAAGATGAAAAGTGGGCTTGTCGCTAAGGCGGCTGCTAAAGAGCTGAAACAAAGGCAAGCTGAGCTTCTTCTTTCCCAGGAGCGGTTTAAAGAGGCAGAAAAACGCGTAAATGCTATGAGACTTGTTGGCCGGAAAATTGATGATGATATTCTGGAGTCTGAGTCCGGAGAATACTTTTGGAGGAGACGATTAGATGATCTTCTGTAGGCTATCGATCGTCGTGGGATGAATATTTATAGCAAATTTGGAGAGGTCTCTGCTTCAAGTGGAGAGTGGAGATAGCAGATGAACAAGCAATGCTATAGGCATTCAAGCAATGGATGTTTTCCTTAAATCTAATGAATAGATTTTAGGATATTGTTGTGGCTTGTTCTTGTACATATGTTTAGTATTTTGGAGATTGCTCTTTTATGCCATTTTACTTTGTTTTATGATATGTTCTCAGAAACTTTATACTGTAACTTGGCTATGTAACCAAGGGGATTATTGAAAAGAATAGGATAATATTATAAAATAAAATAAAATACTGAATTTCTTGATTTGATGATTTTTGACTCTTTTAGAGATACATGCGTTCAATTGAATGAATAACAACAATTATTTTATTGTTAAGTGATTTTTATTTTTATTTTTGGATAATTTCTATTTAAATAAGACTAATTACTGATAAATGGAGATCTTGAATTCAAAATTAAGTTTGTGATGGTATTTATTATTTTTTCACAATCTATACTATTTATAGATTGTGAGAGTGTTAGAATAATTATTTACGATATTAATAAATTAGTTCTATTTAAATAGAAAATAAAAAAAAAATTCGAGATTTTTTAATTTTATTTCACTTCTTATTTTTCCAATTATATATTTAATAATAAAAGTATAAAAGGAGGATAATAGGAGCTGCTAGAGGAGGAAGAAGCAGAAGCAATGGGACTGCAATCCTTTACTTTCAAACTATCTCCATTCTCCATACTCAGACCTCTCTCCAACCCCACCAAATTCCAAACAACTTTATTTTTCCCTTTACGCCACCATTTCCGTTACCACCACCGCAATGGCCTCCTCGCCAGAGCACTTTCTTCTACAGTTGCCGCCGCCGCCGCTCTTCAACCTAACGCCACCACTACCACTGCCCCAGTCTCCGCCAGCCCAAATGAAAGCAAAGGTATAAACTTCTTTTTCTTCTTCCAGGTATAATTGGCTTATGAAATTGGAGTTAATTTCATTTATTTATTTATTTATTTTTTTCTGGGGTGGGTTTTTGATTTCCAATGTTGTTTTTTGGTTGTTGGGTTGTGTGATTTATAGTTGTGAAGGCGCCTCAATGGAAAGCAGCCATAGATTTCAAGTGGATTAGGGATAACAAGGAGGCAGTTGCTGCCAACATCAAGAACCGCAACTCTAATGCTAATCTTGACCTTGTTCTTGAGCTTTATGATAAACTGTTGAATGTTCAAAAGGTCAGGTTTCCACCTTTACATTCTTAATCAGTAGCATTTGAATTGTTAAGTTTTGCCACTCTGTTGTTCTGTCGGGATATTTGATCAAGTATTCGTGGTTAATTTGTGCTTGCAAGAAAACCAATCTTTTCCCAATTTTCAGTGATTGGTCGTAGCATCCAAGCCTTGAGGAATAAGTTATAGTTAATTACTTTTTCAGTTTCATTTGAAGTGGAAACACGAGAACTTTGCGAGATGACATTTAGCTACAATATGAGCAAAACTAATCCTTCTGTATCTTGATAGTTCATTGGCAAAACTAAATGAGCAATACATTTCAATAATTTACTTATGCATTGTGATTGTAACCATAAAAGTCAGTTTCTTCTTAGTCCCTTTTGACTTGGCTTTATATTCCATTTCCACTGCCAAGCAATTGTCATCGTCACAAGTTGTCATTGCTGATTATGTCCATATTTAGAAGCAAATGCTTCATTTGCAAGATGTACTTCATTTTTTTTTTTATTGAATATTTCTATCAAATTAAGATTGCAATGTGAAAAAACCATTCTAATAATCCAGTGTCAATGTCAAGATGTGCTAGAATTATGCAGAACACTTGCAAATGTACATTCCTTTTGGTCAAATTGATAAGAGAGATGGAGAGAGGTAGGGAGGGAAAAAACCTGATTGTTTTCATGGGCAAATCTATGTCAAAACATACCAGAATTGTGCGAACGCTTGCATATGCATTTTTTCGGAAGATTTTCATGTTCAGTTGTCAATGGCATATTGCGTGCTTGTCTTATGTCTGTATTAAAGAATTGCTTTGAATTGAACATCAGTATCAACAATTTCATAGTATTGCTTGTGCATGTCTAGAATGTAACATTTGATGTTTGATTGATATCACGTTTGGTTAATATTCATTGTGTATAGATTCATGACCTATTAAATAGATGTAAGTAAGTTTATGAGAATCTAGGATGAATAAGTTTCACCTTCTCCCCTCTTCCTTATTGTAATTATATGCATCTTAATTCTGCTCATGTTAGTGGTGGCTGACTTTGCTTTAATTTCATTTTTATTGTAGAGATAAATAACTATCGGTTTATTAAAGGCAATCAATTGGATAATAGACAAATCATCGAACAACATTGTGATAGGCTAGTTTCTTTAGCTAATTGTTTCTCACAGATAGCAGGAAGTTGAAAGGCTAAGGGCTGAGAGAAATGTAGTTGCAAACAAGATGAAGGGAAAACTGGAACCTTCTGAGCGTCAGAAACTGATAGAAGAAGGTTGTCTATCACACTTTTAAGTCTTACATCAAAATTTTGGTTTCATCATGCCATTTATTCATTCTAGGAAAGTTTGTTCAGGTAAAAATCTTAAGGACGGGCTAGTTACCCTTGAAGAAGACCTACTCAAACTCACAGATGAACTCCAACAGGAAGCGCAATCTGTGCCAAATATGACACATCCAGATGTTCCAATAGGTGGAGAAGATTGTTCTACTGTGAGGAAAATGGTATTTTTTTTCTCTTGTGCAGATGTATTCTCGGACAGTCCACCCCAGAGATGACCTCCTCCTCCTTTCTCTATCTCTTAGACTCTTACTATTTTTTTCCTCACCATTTATAGGTTGGTAAACCCCATGCGTTTGGTTTCTCTATAAAGGATCACGTACAGCTTGGAAAAGACTTGGATTTATTCGATTTTGATGCTGCTGCTGAGGTACTTTTCTAACTAAAAGTGTTCATTCACCCACAGTCTGGCAGGGAAGAAGGAGCTGACTGTTAAAATCTTAGGAATGATTAATTCTGTCCAGCAATCATTTGATGTCTTTAGGAGAAATATAACTTCCTCATTTATGGGCCCTAAAGGCAAGCAATATAGCAAATTAAGATGATTAAGTTAGTCCCTGCAATCAATTGTTTATTAGAACCAATCAACCTACAATATTTTGGAAAAAAGCCCAGTGGTGTTCTGCATTTAAAACTAAAATCAATTGCAATTATTGAACAGATAAATAAGTTGTAATACTCTACCCATAGTGACTCTGAATTACATGTTTTGGTCTATCAAAAAATGATTGTGCATTTTCGAGTTGTATGGTAAACGATATACAAGAGCATTACAAGGTATATAATAATGCTATCTGCTTGTGGTTAATATCTGGTCCATGAAATATAAGGTGACAAGTAATTCATCACCTCTATTCTACTTGTATTAATAAGTCTGCTGTATCTATTTTACAGGTGAGTGGGTCGAAATTCTATTACCTGAAGAATGAAGCAGTTTTGTTAGAGTTAGGCCTTGTAAACTGGGCTGTATCGGAAGTCATGAAAAGAGGCTTTATACCTCTTACTACACCAGAAATCGTGCGATCTTCTGTGGTGGAAAAATGTGGTTTCCAACCCCGAGGAACTAACACTCAGGTTTATATCTTAGTAGTGTGTGACCCTTGCTGTGATTGTGTCAATGCTTCCTCAACAACTTATCTGTAGAATATTAGTTCTTACGTTGCGCTACTCTGCTTCTTTCGTTCTTCTTTACTGCATTTATTTCTTAAACCTTTTTCTTTTGTACAACAACCTATTGAACAATGTTAATTCTATCAAAATTTTCAATAAGTTAACATCTCTTAACTGTCCTAGCAGCTAGTTAATAGCTCTGTTTTAATGAGCCAGGATCATACTGTACTACTTTATTGTTTCTCAGATAATAATATTTGTTGGCATTTCTAATGGGTTGACAGACATACATGGAATAAAGGGATGGTGACACCTCTTGTATCTTCGTAAACCTTTATCACTTAACTTCTGAAAGCAGTATCCTTCTTCCATACAGCATGTTAGCTACCGCTATCTGTCGTGTGATTTGAGTTCCTATGTAATAAATGCTTTCTAGACAATCCTGAAGATTTTGAGACTTCTATCTGTTTTGAAGCAAATATAACTTGTTCAAATTAACTTGTGCTCTTCATTTCACTTTCACTTTTTCCAGAGTCATTCAATTTGATCTGTGAGTGATATGAAGCCTGAGCATGACAAGTGATGAAGATTTGCATTATTAAAATGGGTTTGTTTTTGTCTAATACATAAAATAAACTCTGGCAGGTTTATTCCATTGAGGATAGTGATCAATGCCTCATTGGTACTGCTGAGATTCCAGTGGGGGGAATCCATATGGATTCCATTCTTGCCGAGTCATCATTACCTTTGAAGTATGTAGCTTTCTCCCATTGCTTCCGAACAGAAGCTGGTGCTGCAGGCACTGCAACTAGGTAAAGCTTTTGAGTTGTCTAAAGGTCCGTGTATTTGGGTATCAATGCCATCGATGCCTATGAGTTATTGTTTTTCATGCCTTTGTTGACACCTGATAGACTTAATCTAGGTAGAAAATTTCCTGGTAGAAGATATCCTTTTCTTGCATCTGCTGATTAATTGATGACGGTCTGGAAGCAGGGGTCTCTATCGAGTTCACCAATTTAGCAAGGTGGAGATGTTCATCTCATGCAAGCCAGAGGAAAGTAATTCATTCCATGAAGAGCTTATTAACATTGAAGAAGAGCTCTTCTCATCATTGGGACTTCATTTCAAGTGTGTATCCAACTTCCTCATCATCTATTTTATACTTTCTATTCGGTGGACTGACAACTTCCATATGACGATGTTATTCTGCAGAACTTTGGACATGGCAACACAGGACTTGGGTGCTCCAGCTTATCGTAAATTCGATGTGGAGGCCTGGATGCCTGGGTTGGGTCGCTACGGTGAGGTATAGTACCGTTTGTTTCCATCTTACCTCTAATTGCCCTTCATCACATAGAAATCATGTATTGGTTATTAGATTTCATTGTCAATCCGAAGTTGTCTACTATATCCTCTATTCCAATTTATGCTGGATGGACACCCCAAAATATTGCCTAGTACTATGCCGAAACATGGACACGACTTTGACATGGCTGGATACGGCGGTGCTTTTTGGAATTCTACAAAATTTAGGGCTAATAACAGCACATTCTCAACTAGCAAATAAGTTAGTAAAAAATCTCGCGGTAATCGTGATATTTTAATGAATTTGAATGATTAAACAATTTTCATCGTATGATTTGTATGAAATGTAATACTTATGTTCATTTCAATTTTTAGTCATATCTTTGGATTTAATATATGTTTATTTTAACATGGAATATTATTTTTGTTTAAATCACTTTATGGTATTGAATACTTCGATATATATTTTCCACTATATTAACTTAATCAATGAGTAATTATACAATATATTGTGATAGTCGTGTCAGTATCTTGTTGTATCCTAAAACTTTAAAATTTCATATCATTACGTCAACATCGTACTGTATCCACATCACATGTCCATGTCAGTGCATCATAGGTGCCAATAATGCCATAGTCCCCTTAGCTTTCATTTCAAGCTGGTTGTCTCTTGACAACCACATTCCCCATTTGCTGCTCTACAGATATCAAGTGCCTCCAACTGTACAGACTACCAAAGCCGGCGGCTGGGCATTCGGTATCGGCCGGAGCCGTCCAATCCTCCTCCTAAAAAGGGTAAGGGAAGTTCCGGTACAACTCAGTTCATCCACACACTAAATGCTACAGCATGTGCAGTTCCAAGAATGATTGTGTGCTTACTTGAGAATTACCAACAAGAGGATGGCACTGTCGTTATACCTGAGCCATTGAGGCCTTTCATGGGTGGCCTTGAGGTCATTGCCCCCAAATACAAATAGGTGTTGCTGTTGAAATTTTTTGGTTGATGTAATTTATTTGATAATAATAAGAATTTTTGTACTTTTATATCATTTATTGTCTTCACCTCATGTAGGGTGTAGTGTTTTTTGCTATTTTATTAGATACTTTCTTTGTTTTCATATAATATAATTTTTGCTATTACTTTTTTATTTAAAATTTATTTTTGGATTTCAATATTGAGAATGGTGTTGTGTCAACAATTAAATCCAACACATCGCTCGTCATTTAGCTCATTGGCCTAAGTCTCATAGATATAGTGTAATCATATATATAGCGTAAGGTCAAGGGTTAGAACTTACTGAACTTCTAACATATATGTGTATAAATACAAAATAATAATAATAATTAATTCTAGCAACAAAAAAAAAAAAAAATCTAAGAAAAGAAGTAAATTGGGAAATTGAAAGAAATACTGCCAAACAAAGAGTAATATATTTAATTTTGACGCGTACGACCATCAAATTATCAATGAGTGTAAAATATTCATTTTTTAACGGACATTAAAGCCTTGACAATGTGAGAGTGGCTTTATACCAATGAGGTCACCGGTAATTAGACATTAATGTAAATTATAATAATCACATCAAAGAAAGCAAATAAACAGATTTGCAGAATTGAGAACTATCAGAAAATTAATCTTGGATTGGAAAAAAAAGTCTTTATCACGAATTGGAAGAATATAATCAAGGAAAAATAAATTTGAATACGAGAAGAATTTAAAAATAAAAAAGAAAAAAAAATGGGCAGCACTTTTTTTTTTCTTTTTTTTTGATAGAGCATTACAAATGATGAATTTTTATCATTTCAACAAATCAATATTTTTTTATTCGCAAATCAAATAAATCGAAGTATAAACTCTACACAATGCACATAAAGTGCATAAAAGAGCTGATGAATTTTTATCATTTCAACAAATCAATATTTTTCTATTCGCAAATCAAATAAATCGAAGTATAAATTCTACACAATGCACATAAAGTGCATAAAAGAGCTGATGAATTTTTATCATTTCAACAAATCAATATTTTTCTATTCGCAAATCAAATAAATCGAAGTATAAACTCTACACAATGCACATAAAGTGCATAAAAGAGCTCATTCAGACTCAAACACGAGACATCCCATATAATAGGGAAAATTAATGCCATTGAGCTATATGCCACTGAATAAATGGGCAACACTTTGTTGTTCCCAAAATTTTAAATTTTTGTTTCACTTTATTTATCCCGACCAATTGTGACACGTTTTTTGTTGGAAGATCTATCATGTACACTGTAAATGCCATATTTGGAGGATAAAATGGTCAAACATAATTATTGAGTTGTCTTGCTTGGAAATAAATTAAAGCACATATTTAAAAAATAAAAAGTAAAAATGGAAAAGATATATTTATTAGATTTCTACCACCACTATTTAATTAAATATGGCTAATCTAAAGTGTAGTTGAGAATCTATATAGATTTCAAAAATTTGACAAAAAAAATATATTATATGAAATAAAATGAATAATGGCCAAGTTTTATTTCATTTAATTTAGTGCTACAACTTTATACTAAATTTACATTTTCTAGTTGAATGCTATTATTATAAAGTTAGGTAAATACTATTGGAGACACTACAAGAACACATACTTTGTGCTATGATTAAATATGCACGATAGATAATAATTAAGTGGAGTAAAAAGTTATTAATTATATTTATGCTACACTTTTCTAATGCATAAGCATTACGAGCGAGGTAAAAAGTTTGGCTACAGCTTTAAAATGTGGTACTAATTTTTGCTATGAAATTATCTTCTATTATAGCAAATTTAATGTGTGGCAAAAAGACATCAAATACACATCATCATCTTTCACCAAAATTGAAAGAATATAATATGCAGTAGTCAAATGCCACATTTTCAAAAAAAATAGTAAATATTTAAATTAGTTATGGCAACAATCAAATGTAGTAAATATAGCTTATTATTATAATTTCTAGGTGTGGTAAAAACAAATTAATTTGGGAGTTTTGAGAAGTTTTACTAGTTAACTATCTTTTTAACTTTTTTTTTATTTTTAAATACGTATGCTCACTAATGATTCATTAGGATTCAAATCCTAACCTTACACTTAAGAATGTGAAGAAGATGCTATTGAATCAATGGTTGCTAGTTAATTGACTAATTTAAATATATTTAATTAATTAATCAAATAGTTTTTAATAGTAAAAATTATTGGAGTAAAATTTTTATTTTACCTCCAACATGAAATTTGGGAATTTTTCATAGGGGTGTAAGATGAGTCGAACCGGCTCACGAGCCTCGTAGGTCGGCTCGATTACAACTCGACTCAAGCTTTAGCTTTTCGAGTTCGAGCTCGAGCTTTAACATGAGTTGAGCTCGAACTTTACTTTAGTTGTTTAAAAGCTCATGAGTTTTTTCCTATTTTTAAATATTTTTTATATAATAATTAATATATATTAATAATTTACTTTTTTTCTAATTTTAAATATTTATTATATATGATTAAATAATTATAATATATTAATAATTTAATACTTTATCAATAATTATAATACATTATAACTTAAATCATTATAGTAATTGATATAGTATATATTATAATTTAATATATATTTTATTTATAATTATGATTTAAATTATTTTATTAACTATTATTAAATAATTATGATATATTAATAATTTAATATTTTTATTTAAATTAAAATTTTCTGGTGAGCCGAGCTCGAGCTCGAGCCCCGAAAAACAGGCTCATCGAGCTCGAAATTTTGGCCGAGCTCAACTCATTTACATCCCTGATTTTTTCTACTTTATTTCAATATTGCAAGAATTTTGCTAGCTAACTAAATTAAATATTTGATTAATTAATAACAATTTATATAATTTTTAAATCCACACAACTTCTTCAAATAATTCAAAGTTTCTAGAAAATTAGTATTTAATCAAAATCACTGGATAACCTACCAATATTGCATCGCAAATACTAATTTTGATAATTTTGTATTGTGCATTCATTGCAATTGCTCAATTTTGACCAAATATTAATTTTTGATATTTTAAATTATTTAAAGAAATTACACAAATTTGAAAATCATATATTGTCATTGAAGATTTAACAATATTAACCAAATATTAATTTTTTGATACTTTGAATAAATTTTTTATCGTAAAGAATATTCTAATTAAGGGATATGTTATAACAAATTTAATAGGGCCATAATTGTTTATAATAGCTTCCACTTATTTGTAAATTTATTGTGAGCAGCTCTTAACTATTTTTTTTTTTTAATTTTTTTTTCTTTTATCTTAAATCTAGAGAATTACGAGCAAAAAACACCTCAACCAAGCATGTCAAACAATATATTACTAGGAAAATGAAAATCACTAAAACACAAAACTCAAAAGGGAATGATTTGTGTTGAAGGCTCTAATATCATGTAACATTTTTATGGATTTCAAGATTCCCTAGAATAGTTGAGAGTCCATATTGCTTAAATTTATGTTTGACTTGACATTATAAGGATTTTTTATTTGAAGGCTCAAAATTATTTCCCTTAGAATAAGGACTTGGTATGAAAATAAATATGAATGGTAAGTTGAGCTAGAGCTGGCTTTGTATTTTTTTTTGAATATAAACAATAAAAAAAATTAAAAACCCTAAGTAAAACAACATACAATTTCAAAATAAGCCTAAAATTATTAGTCTTAAGTTTTGGAAGTTGTAAGTTTTTAAATAAAATTTGAATACTCTTATTCAATGTTTATTAATTCTTATATAATTATATACAAATAACTAATATTTGAAACCAGCCAAAGTTTGATTTTACAAGTGCCAAGATTATGCATGGAGCTGACACCTACTCAGTGTCGAAAGACTAAGGAAGTTGGCGACCTGATAACGGAGAGTTGAAGATTGAAGCTCTTGTGAATGACTACTGTAACTACAATTGTTCTAAAATAGCTAATTTCCTTGTCAAATAAAATTCGGACCCACACAAAAAAATAAGAAGTGTTTGATTATGTTTCTTGTGTGATTTTATTATGTGTTTAGGGAGAATGGATTATTGAAAAATGTGAAAGTTATTTTTTAGTATGCTTATTTATGTTTTGGGGAAGACATTTTTTATTATAACAGTCAAATCAATATTTTTTTGTTGGGTTTTTAGGGTGAAAATGAAATTGAGTAATTTTTTAATATTAAAATAATAATAAAATATAATATATATATATAATATGTATATATTGAAAAATGAGTATTTCGAAAGAAAAATAAAAATATGTTTGATTATATTTTCTCAAAATAATATTATTTTGAGAAAATATAACCAATCATTCTCATAATAATTTAGGTATTATCTTAAAAAGAAATATGATGAAATAGACATATTTGTAAAGCTGCCGAATTTATCGACGTAATTGAATTCTTTGGACTATGCCCAACAAAAGATCCCCCCTTTAACAAATTCCTAAAACCCCAAGGGCACTCATGTCATTTCACTTTCTCAGTACGACACCTTTTAAGTCCCTTCACTCAGCACTGGTGACCCAAAAGTTTGAGACATGCCAATAGAAAGTAGCAACAAAGCCTAGATTTTGCAATTTATCTACCACCATTAATTGCATACATAAATTCTTTTTCCTATAGAAACCAGCCAACACCTGAAAAAATTCCTGTAATCTGCAAACCCACGGATTTGAAACCCAAAAATTAGCAGTAATTGATGGAGTGAGGCAAAATCCGGGCGGAGGTATAAGAGGGGCTCTGCATGCAGGACATTTTGCGAAAGCCCCCTTCTCTTACACCAACCCATTTTTACATCATCAGCATTGGCTGTTTCTGAGCTTCCATTTTTCGTTTCTTTCGTACATGTAATAAAAGTGAACTGCATTTTCATCAGAGTTTCTTTCCTGAGGTGGGCTTGTGGGTTCTTGATTTTTCTTTTCCCTTTCTTTTTTTTGGGTAGGTGTGTTTGTTCTTGGTTTCTCTTTTGCTTATTTTCTTTTTCTTTTTAACAGGTGAATTATAGAAATGGGTTCTGCTGGGCATTCTGATGCCTCGCAGAAATCCGTGGAGGGTGACTTGATTGATACGGGGAATAAGCTTCTCGCGCCTCCTTCATCAACTGATGAGCTACTCGTTCTCGTTGATGTATGAACCCCTTACTTTTTGTGGGCTCACATATACATGCGGGTGTGTGTGTGCATGTTTTGTGTCTGTTATGTGTATATCAATGTAGAGAGTCGTATGAAGATAAACAGGGACCATTTTGTGTTGAATGTGTAGAAAATCTTGAATTCTATGCCTGTGCAGGGAAACTATTTGCGCAAATGCCTGTTTAGTCTTTGAAATTTCAACTTTTATTCACATGCATAAAGATCACTTTTCATTTGAATGTCTAAATTGCCTAATTGCTGCCACATTTGTGGGAAGTGCCTATTGATGATTATAAAGATCCAATTTTTATGCCTCATACCTTACTCAGATTTGTTGTAAATGTCATTTATGTTTGTTGAGGATCAATACATACATACATCTTTCGCCTTGTTTAAGGATAGACTTCTTTAATTCTGGAAAGGATGGACTTGTTTAAGTTTCAGAAACATCTTTTGCCTTCTGCTTAAAGTTGTTGGAATCAATGGAGTTTCATGGTGGGTTAACTTGGGTTAATAATTTGTAGAACAATGAAATGGGAAAACTTAATCTCGTCTTTGTCTTTTTGTATATGTGTCTGCGACTCTGCATGCTACGGTATATCGCTTGTCGGAACAACTAATTACATGTTCATAAATAAGACATCTTTGCAAATAGAAACCTCGCAGGTCCTTGGTGAGCCCAACCAATCATCTAAATTTGAAATGTGAAGCAATTCTCTAATCTCTATTGATTAAAAATGGTTATACATTAAACATTGAAAAAACACTTTTGTTTGTCTTCTGCATTTATGATGACCTACTTGCATCAATATTTTATATGCAACTATACACTTGCATACGAAGTCTTGGCTGTCAGCAAAAATGTCCTGCATAGTGCCCATAGGGGAATCCATTGTAAGCTTAGCACCATTTCTAACGAAATTGAAAAAGTCCGCCCAATCATTTTTCATCAGATCCTCTACTTGTTTAGGTGGGATTTAGACCAAAGTTTTGAAATTCCCTGGGGTTCTGAGGAAACAGTTGCAGAAAATGGGGGTATTATTGATTTCCAATTTTCTTTGCTGCTTTATCATTTTCAGGAAGCAAAATTGCTTCAATAGCAGCTTGTATTACAAATAGTTCTTTTGATGTTAGGACATGGATATGCTTTTTCTTGATTGCTACTATCCTCATTTCCCTTTTGGATTGCTACAAAACACGTGTCAACTAGCTTTATTACATTCTCCTTCTTGGCCTTAATATTTCCCCATTCTTTCTTTTTACCTCATCCTGCTTTGTAGCTAGGTAGATATTAATATTCTTCTGTTTGTTCTTTCAGAAAGCAGAGAGCCTTTTGGCTGTGGTATGGCAACGGCCTCCAATGTCTACATGTAAGGCGCTTCTTCCAGTAATGAAGGCAGTGATCAATGATGAACTATTGCGCCATGTTGATGTAAATGTCCAAGTTGCAGTTGCATCTTGTTGTAGTGAGCTCTCAAGAATAACTGCCCCAGAACCTCCTTATAATGATGAAGAAATGAAGGTATGCAGATATGATCATTTTCGCCTCTTTTTTCTCGTTCATCCCTTCCTACAAAGACATCATTTACTTACAAAAATTAGTAGTCTGTGGTTGCTGGTGACAGGTTATTTTCCAATTATTCATGGTTGCATTTAAGCAGTTGTCCTGTGAGTCGGGTCGCAATTATTCTAGGGCTCTGCAGATTCTTGAAACTATGGCAAAAGTGAGATCAGCCCTTCTGCTTCTGGACATTGATTCTGATGGGCTCGTTGTTGAGATGTTCCAACTTTTTCTCAATAACATTAGGTAACTTTGCAAGGAGCCTCTATTTCTGTATGCTTGAGATGTATTGGAATTCTCGCATTTCTGCTCACATAGTGGCTGAATTTGGAAGTACTTATATGTAACATGTTTTGCTGTATCTAGGATTAATTCACCGTGGTTGTAGCATCAGTTTTCTTTTGGTACCGTGTATAAATAAGATTTTAATTGTATTGAAGGTCCAATCACCCTTATGATGTCTTCAAGCACATGGAAATGATCATGACTTGGGTGATACGAGAAAGTGATGAAATCTCATCTGAACTTCTGAGGCCCTTATTAGCTAGTGTAAAAATGGACAATAAGGTAATCATTATCTTCTCGATCGTTCATGCTATTGTACTATTATGTAATTATTCTCATACTTGTTACCAAATATAGTTTGTAAATTCTCCTTGCTTCAGAATGCTTCACCTATTTCATGGGAGTTGGGGAAAAAAGTCTTTGAAAATTGTGCAACCAAACTACAGAGATATCTTAGAGAAGCAGTGAAGGAAATGAACCTGGATATTGGTGATTATGCTGAAATAGTTACCTCTATATGCCATGACGCATCCAATGGAAGAAACATGGTCCGTGCTTCTTTATGTGACCTCTGACTTTATAACTGTTTTGTTCCATTGTTTTCTGTTGATTTGAACCAAATTCTTTTTAGCCATTTCATTTCAGTTTATCAGAAAATCTGATAGAAAGTGAAAATTGAATTGCATGATAGACAATCAAATGCTTATGGGAGATGAAAGCGATGATTGCTACTATACCAGGCCTTTGCTCTTATGTGCAATCATTGATGTTGTCGTTTCTTACTGCCAATGCTTTGAATATCAAGCTTATCCTTTTATGGAACTAAACAATTCTATGCTATCATAAAAGTGTGAATAAATCAAAGTGATTTTTGCTGTGGGACTGTTTCTTCCTTTTTTGTATTGGCTAACATAACCTTTCTAAGAGAATTATTGTGATGTTAGTTTAATATGATATTAAGTAATTTACATCTGCATAACTTAATATTCGCTTTTGATTGGCTACCGAATATCTGAAGTATCTGTTTTGATTAGACACTAAATATCTGAAGTATTTGTTATATGACTAATAACTAATCCAATTAACCCGAACCCCAGCAGAACTAACCTACTGATAGTTTTCCAGTCCTTGTGGAACTTCTTCATCCAACTGTTGGGGGAAACTGGAAAAAGAGAAGTAAAAGAAAATGAGATCCAACTAAACTCTACTTGGTAGCAGTGTTGGATACTTTCATGGAGACTGATGTAGCAATGTTTAATGAAGATTCCTTGCTGGAGCTTTTCCTTTGCCACACGCTTCCTATGCAAAGCAATCATCTTAAAAAATTGGAGTTAGAACACTGTTGTCCTGTTTATCAAAACACATGTTGTTAGTGTGCCATAGAAATTGTCAGCCTACTCTGGTTCTAGGCACTTCCCTATCAAATTTAAATGTGATGAATCAAACCTATAGAAGCATTCTGTTTTTGCAATGTGAAACTGGAGTAAGATTGGTAATTATAGGAAATTGAAATCCCACCGGGAGTACTATTCTTGTAGGTGATTGGTTGCTTTCTTGATGAAGAGAGGATCCATTATGGGAAACTTAGGTTCAAGGTCGAAAGAATGAGAAAGTTGCTTGGTGACAGTTGTGAAGTTGCTTAAAGTGTTAACTTCGCATGCCCTATTTGATTTTTCATAGAATTAAAAAAAAAAAAAAAAAAGAAAGAAAACCCGGTAAGCTTAGCTTACACATCATGAAGTTACACTTGTGGCTTCGTTAATTCTTTCCATGAGTGAAGCTAACAAACACGTGACTAGGATTATATTTAAGTCTGATTCAAGATAACTCATTGGTTAGAAAAACTCGAGACAAGACCAGTGCTAATAATAAGCTTCAGTCTATTGAAAACCTTATACATTTAGCTACTTATTTATTAGGTCTTATGTTGGAAATGACTTTTATTACTAAGCCAAAAGACATAAATAAATAATTCTTCTATACAAGTGCAGTTCATCTAAAGATAAACTATGCCAATATCTGATAATGAATTTGGAGATGGTAGTAATGTCAAATGTATGTTGTAATACAGCAACAAGGACAACTGTTTCATGAATTTGAAACATTTTGTTACTATTAGAACTTAGCTATTATAAGTATTATGAGATGAAACATCTTAAATCTGAGACATTGCCATTCAGAAAAGTTAGTTATGCTCCAAAAGTTTTCGTAAGATTTGCAGCCATTATGTTTTAAAAAGAGTGCGGCTTTTCTTAAACATCTGATGCTGTCAGCTTCTGGAGGATGAGAACTATCTACACCTAAGAAATATGTGTCTGACATGGTATCTAAAACATTAGAATTTTGTGGTTAGCATGCGATATTTTCCCACCAGAGTGGCATTACTTCAGAGTTAGTAATTCCTGTTTCAATAATTACAGATACATATTGAAACATCCTATGCCTAGAAATAATTTTGCAACATGTGTTCTGTTATTATATCCAGATAGCTAAGCAATTAAAATAATTATTTTATGCATTATTTTTTGTTTTTTATCAGGTGTCACAAGAAGTTGAGCCAACTGGTGATGATAGGGCATGCCAATTGAATGGACTTGCTAAGGCTGTGGATGAAGATTGTGCTCCTCAAACCAGTGATGGTAATGGAACTAAATTGGATGATGAAAGTTCGATGGAGGCACAAAAAGGCTGTCAGCAGATTGTGCAGTCAGGGACAGATACAGGAGCTCTTCGAAGGAGAAGGGGCAGAAAATCTAATTCTGTGATTAAGCCAGGGGAGGCGTATGAAGATACTCGGAATATCAGATGCAAGTATTCTGTTGAAGTATCTTCTGATGGTTACAATGAGGAGAAAAATGACTTGATTTTGCCCTCAGAACTGGGAAACTCCAGCATGCTAAGCGATTCTTCACAGAAGAAAAATGATTCTTTTAATGAAGGAAGTCTTCGCAAAAGAGGTCGATCAAAGAAGAAAGAGAGTGTGACTAATCAGCATAATGATCTGGAATTCTCTCCAGAGCTAAAAAGGAAAATCCTGCGAACTAGGATGAAGGAGAGAGGTGGCAATGTCCCAAAGAAGACACCTAAGAGGGCTATCGCTGGATCGAGCAACATTAGGGCAGAGAAGGAAGAAGGAATCCTTAGCGACACTGGCACAGAAGGAAAAGAAAAGTTGTTACCTCAAGAACAGTATGGGAGGAAAGAAATCACGGAAGAAATTATTTCCCAGAAACATGCGAAGAAAGATGTTGCAAACAAGGTAATCAGACTATGTCTGTGATTGTTGTTTGATGGCTTTTGCATTTGCAAGTTCTTTGGTTTCAATTGTTTTTGGGACAATTAGATGCAGATGGGGGAGTTTCCTACGTCTAAGCATGCAAAAGCCAAGTTCCTGAGGAAAGAAAAGGAAAAGGTACCCATACTATCGTAATAAATGATGTAGATTTAAAATTTCCTTTGAGATGCCTACTTCAACAATTTTACTGGAATATATGCTTCAAATCCAGAAGTCCAGAAGGTCCCGGGTTGATTATGGAGAGGAATTAGTTAATTCAAGGATACAGGTCTGGTGGCCAATGGACAAAACGTAAGTACTACTTGGTGAGATTATGTCATTATGGTAGTGTATTTGTGATCACATCATGTTATTATATATCAAATTTGTTTTATTACTTGGGCATCATTGTAAACTGACTTGAATCATATTTCTTTGTGTTCTGGAAATAAAGTGCTTTAGTTGTTTTAGACAATCCCCAAGCGTAGATGGTTTCATCGAAATTTCATGCTTTAATTAAAAGGTCTATTGTCGGTCATGTGTTTGAGAATGTTGATAATGCTTCCTGATTTGGCATTTCTTTTTCATTTATGATAATGTAGCTCCATGGCAACTTGGGAGTCATGGGTTTTCTCCGAAAAGAACTTGGTTTTCTCACCTGTGAAATTATTTCTTCTCTTATACACTGCGAACTGGAGCCTCTTTCTGGTTACGGCTTGAACTTGAAAGTGTGTTATGCAAGTCAAAAGCATTTAAATATTTCCGGATGAAATAAAGAACAACTTCTCATATTCAAGGTTCTGTCTATGCAGGTTTTATGCAGGCACTATTCAAGCTTTTGATCCCGTAACAAAGAAGCACACGGTGCTGAGATGCTTCCTCCTCCTTTTCTTCTTCTCTCCATACTTCCCTTTAGTTGACTACTAATCTTTCATCTGCATGTATCTTGAGTACACCTTGCTTTTGACTTATAAGCCATGATCTTTTCTTGATCAAGTGAATAAGGCAATTCCTTTCATTTTCATCCCATTAGTGTCAACTTGAGAAGTGACATTGTCTTAGCAGAGAACTCTATTCATAGCCGCAGATCATGCATCAGTCTTATTGACTTTGTCTGGTTTATTGCTGTCCTCCTTTACCTTCTTATCTCTGATGGTTTTAGGTTGCTGTTTTCTTGCAGATTAAGTACGATGATGATGAAATAGAAATCTTGAACCTGAGAAAAGAAACATGGGAACTGTTAGTCGACAAGCAGCTTCCACAAGTAATAAGATTCGTTGTTAATTATACGTTATATCTCATAGTTAACCATTTTTGTGATATATTCTTTTCCGGTGTTAACTTTCTCTTTTGATGTGATTGTTTTGTGGAAAACCCTCTCAGAAACAAGAAGCAAACGATCCATCTCATGCCACAGAACCTGTCAAGTAAGTTTAAATACTACATATTTCTGACCTGCTGACGAGTCTCTCCAGCTCATTTTGTATTTCTTTTGTCTTAATTGGTTCTTAATATTCATGCACCGTCTGGGATTATCATAAACCCCATTAAAAATTTGGAAAAAATTTTGTGAGAACTTTTGAGCCATGATAAAGGTGGATTTATCTTACAAACTTGAGCAGGAGTCAGGAAAAGACCGCAAAAAGGCAAGCAGGCACATCAAAAAGACAACATGGTACCTCATCATCTAAAAGGTTGGTTTCATAACTTTTGAGGTTAAAAATCTTAAAAGATTGATTTGGAATCTCAGTAACCTTTTGTATGATACTTTCAATGCTTGGTGTTAATGTCTTGATGGATTGACTCTTAACGGTTAATAACATTTTTGCTATCAGATCAAAACGTGAGAATCATAGCGTCGTTAAATCTGGAGAGAGTTCTCCACCCAACTTCATTCATGTGATTGAATCCGATGATGAGATGTTTGAAACAAATATCGGTGATGGAGAGAATAGCGCAGACAAGGAAGAGTTGGAAAAATTGATGAAGTAGAAAATGGAAATTGGCCACCATGTCCCAGAAGATGGAACAAAGGGTTAAATCCTGGATGCTTGGAATGGGATTGATTTTGCATTAGAACAAAGAAATAGCCTAGCCTCAAGTTCATTTAACATGTGCAGTTTCAAGTATGTTGTGACTTATTGAGCATATGGGTGGCTGTCATTAGCTACTATTCTTGGCATTTGGTCCCTTGATGCATGGATTATTTAGAGTTAGCATGTGTTGTATGTTTTTGGGTTTTGGTAGCTACTGTTCATGACCAAGAAAATTAAAATTATGGTAGGTAAGGCTTCAGAAAACTGCAGTCAGTTGATCTAGAGTTCTAGACCAAAGAGCAACTCATGTTGACCATGTTACCAAGTCTTAAGGAGGATGCAATCTAGTATGATTTGTGCTTCCAAAAAATTTTTGAATTTAAATTCGAGTTTGATATTCTGCGCCCAATCTTGACTTGGCTTGATTCAATTAAATTTGTATCTTCAGATGAACTTTGAAGTATTGTGAGTTCAAAAGAATAGAATAATGGTAATGATATATATATATATATAATTAAAAAAAATTAAAATTAGACACCATCTGATGAGTTTTGAGTTTAAATACAAACGGCTTAAGCAAGCACTAGTACAAGTAGAGTTGGAGCTCGAATTAGTTTTGAGTTATGCTCGTGAGTTGGCTCAATTTTTTTGCACCTGTGAGCCTAAGAAGAGTACGAGTTTAGTAAGTTTGAAGAAGTGTGGTATGGTCTGAGATGGAATACAGTTGAAGAATCCTAAAAGAAAATACAGTTGAAGAATCCTAAAAGAAAATGTGGATGAAAATAGTGGGAAATTTGTGCAGAAAAAAACAAAAGAATTGGCAGCGAGTCAAATTGGGAGGCACCAAACAAGGTTTGGTGAGAAGAAGCTACTGCCAAAAAAAAAAAAAAAGTGCTTAATTGCTAATAGTAATTTACAGAAATCTAATGGCATTGACAAAAATTGAAGCTTAGACTGCGACAGCATTTAAGATATATCTATATATTATACTAGTCTTCCAACTTATAATAAAATCTGCGTAACAAATTTACAATACTGTATATAGCACTATTTTGTATTTATTTAATTGTACAATTTTATTGGTGGTTTATTTATTTATTTTTAAATTTTATTTTAATGCAACCAACTATTTATAATCAAAATATCATGTTGTATTTATCAAGAATCAGAATATAGATTTTTATCTCATAAGATAATTTAGAAATATCCATAATCATATTTTTATCATCAAGTAAGTTTAAAATTTAAAATATATTTTATAAGCATTATATTAAGTTACTCTTCATAAAATTCTATCTTATTCCGTAATATATTTGTGTATTGGATAGTCATATTATATATAAATATATAAATATGGATCGATTTTTCCACAATGCTTTATCTTAAGTTGAACTTGTGTGTGTGTGTGTGTTTTATAATTTTTTTTATGATTTAAAAAATCAAGAAAATTCACAGCAAGTTTAAAAATTAACAAAATTAAATTTAAAATTTGATCAAAATTGCATAATTTTGGTAAAAGGACATTTCCTATATTAATAAAGTAGTCTAGATTTATGCATTTGTGAATAAGTTCTAAGAATGTATTAAAATTAAGGTCATTTTAAATTCGTTGGTAGGTATATCTTGATATTTAGAACATTATGAAATTCACAATTAGTGCTAAATAATTAAATTATTCTTAATGATCAAAAACTTGGTCAAAGTTATACAATTATTTTCAAAACGCACCGTTCTTATGTATCATATTATAAATTCATGTGTGTGAATGAGTTTTAAAAACATATTAGAATGTTATTAAATTTGGTTAGCAAGCTCATTTCCATGATTTAAAAAAATTAAGCAAAAAAATCCCAGCTAATGCTAAACAACCAATATAATTATTTTAAATTAATTTTAGAAAAGTATAATTTCTAGAATATAAAATCAGGCCAAAGTTTTACAATTGAGGTTAAGTGACCTCCTTACTCCTATATATAATAGTATAGGTTTATGTGTGAAAATGAGTTTAAATAACAAATTAAATGCTTATTAGATTTGGTTAGTTAGTATATTTTGATGATTTAGAAAATAAAGGTTGTGTTTGGTTATGTTTTTTAATTGATTTTATTATGTGTTTTGAGAGAATGAATTGTTGTAGAATGTGAAAGTTATTTTTTAGTATGTTTGTTTATGTTTTGGAAGAGATATTTTTTATCATAGCAGTCAAATCAATATTTTTTTGTTGGGTTTTTGGGGTGAAAATGAAATTGAGTGATTATTTTAATGTTATAATAATAATGAAATATATATAATATATATAATATATGTATATATATTGAAAAATGTGCGTTTTAGAGGAAAAATGGGAATATATTTGGTTATCTTTCCCAAAAACAATATTATTTCGGAAAAACATAACCAAACAAAGCCTTAAGAAATTCAAAACTAAGGCTGACCAACCAATGAAATTACTTTAAATAATTAGTTCTTGTGGCACATCGTTTCTGCGCCTATAAACTTAGGTTACCATCATATTGATGTTAATATATCGTTAAATAATAATATAGAAGAATTTTAATAATAAATACACTGAATATTATACAATATTAAGTATAATATATAAAAAATTAAGGGTATAATTAATAGTTCAAGATTTGATATAGTATAATGTAACTACCATTTTGAGTGTGTAAAACCTTTTTTTTCCCCCCCATAAAATCCTAATTACAGAAATCAAAATTACATCGAAATTGTACAGTTGATCAATAGACACCCTTCTTATGTATAATAGTATAGAATTTTGCGTACACATGGGATTAAAAAATGTATTAAGAGATTATTAAATTTTATTAGCTAGCATATTTAGATGGTTTATAATTAATATTGAGCAATCAATAAAATTACTTTAAGACACTTTTTAAAAAATTAGATTTTAAAAATTGACAAGAATCACAGAATATTATCAGAAAATCCATTATATATAGTAATATATATGTTTGGCTAGGAATTGCACAAACTTTAAGCCCAAATTTGAAAGGTGAAAAGTGACATATATATATATATGTATGTATGTATGTATATTATTTTCTTCTTAAAAATCATAAATAAGTCCCAAGTATTTTCAATATAGTTCTATGTTATGCGCAACAATTGTTTTTACTTTTTTATACATTACATGTAATAAAATAGATCATGCACATTACCAAAAAACTAAGTATTTGCTATAAAAAAAATTGTTACAAAATTAATTTCACAGTTATAACTATAAATTATAGCTACGGATTTTCATAATAAATGTAATTCTTTTTAATTATAATGAACGAAATTTATAAATGATCAATCCATATTATTATACATCCGAAGAATAATTAATAGATTGCTTATGTATTATTCATAGAAAAATTAATATATTTATATAAAAAAATAATCATCAGCTACGTATTGATCGTAACGAGGGATGGCTATAAGAGTATCAACTTCAAACTTGGCTATGACAATTTTATAGCCTAACTACAAATTTTTAGCATTAGCTACAGATTCGTTGTAGTTTATGTCCTAATTTTTTGTAGTGGCATATAGAAATTGCGACCTTTTGTAATAATATTTTGTTTAACAATATTACATTTGTCGAAAAATTAATATGACAAGTCAGTCAAAATTATTAGGCAACTTAATTAACTTATTTTATTGGAATTAATATAGAATAAATTGCTACTTAGACTATGAAGTTCTTTTCTAAAATTGCTTAAATTATGCGTTGATCACAATGGCATACAGTCATACTTTTTACAACTTTGATGTGCAAGAAAAAAGGAATCCATTAAGATATCACACAAAATTAATATATTTACGTATCAAAATTATAATTACAGGTAAATATAAAATTATTTATATTAAATATTACTTTCAACGCTCCTCTCACGCTTTTAGGATAAATGTAGAATAGTTATTTAGATATCGATCTCAATGTCCTGTAAAGCTATAATCGTGCTTTTCAAAAGTTTGTTATGCTAAAGGATAAAGGCTCCATTGAAAAATTGCATCAAATATGTTTATCCATTATAATTACAATTACACATGGGCAAAAATTATTTATACAAGATATTGATCTCATTAATGCCCCTATGGAACTATAATTGCAAAATACCAAATATATTTATTTATGAAAATGACAATTACACGCAGGCATAAATCATTTATAATTAGATATTGATTTTAACGCCCTATGAAGTTATATGGGGTCACAAATTTGAAAAGTTTAATATGCTAGAGAAAAAGTTGTAGTAAAAATACATAAAAAATATCTATTTATGAAAATGACAATTACAAAAAGTAATAAATTATTTATGTTAGATATTGATCTCTAACAACCTAGCAACAAAGTTGCGTCACGCTTTTCAAAATTTTGATGTGCTAGAGGAAAATTTTCACTAAAAATTAAATATCAAATATATTTGCTTATGAAATTACAATTACATACGAATATATAAATTATTTATATCAATATTGATCTTGTTGCCCCTATGAAATTATAATCACGCTTTTACAAGATTGATAACCTAGAGAAAAAATTAGACTACAAAGCACATTAAATATGTTTACTTATGGACTTGTAATTACATATAAGTATAAATCATTATATTAGATATTAACTAGGGATGAGAATATGTTAGACTACTCATTAGGGGCGTATAGCCTAACCTACTTATGATCTACTTTGACCTAGCTTATTTCATAAAAGACCAAAACTTAAAATGTAGCATTTTTAACTAAATAAATAGGTTAGACTTAGACTCTTCTAAAAGTTTGTAAAGTTATGTTGGCCCGATTATTATTTTTCATAGAAGAAGTACAATAATAGTAATGTAATATTAAATGGCTAATTGTATTTAATTTCTTTAATTAATCTTTTATGGAATCTATTATGTTGTTTAGTATTGCTTTTTATTTAAATGATACCATTTTATACTTAGATTTGAACTTTCATAATTATACATTTATTATTTATCATTTTGATTATTTCTTAAATCTTATCAAGTCTATTATAAGTTTGAGCATATTAAATATTTAGATTTATGTGATATTTAAGCTTAATTGAAGTTTTAGTAGAAAATAGACTTTTGGGTACGTAGGCTTTTAAGTCAGGCTAAAACTTTAAAATTTATTAAAAAGACTAGGCTTAACCTTAAAATAAAGTCTATCATAGATAATATACTAGGCTTAGGCTCATCATTGACAAGCCTGGCCTATTTAAACCAAAGCCTAACTTCACCTAATCTATTTCCATACCTAATATTAACATTGACGTTTATAAATTAATCATCTATAAATCAGTGTGAAATCATTTAATATTAACGTTTCTATGGAGTTATAAACATTTATATATGGGCACAAATCATTTAAACCCTACGAAGTTACAATCATGCTTTTCAAAAGTCAAATAAGCTAGAGAAAAAGTCCCAATAAAAAATCATAACAATAATTTTACCTATGAAAATTAAAATACATGCAAATATAAACCATTTAAATGAAATATCGTCTTCACGCCCCTGTGAAGCCACTACATATGCTTTTTACAAGTTTGATATGCTAAGAGCAAAAATCCCACTAAAAAATAACATTAAGGGCAAGTTTTGTTAGATTTTAACTTTATTCCTTGATAACTTATTTTATGGTAAGTTGTGCGATTATTAACTATTGTAGTATTGTTGGTTTGCATGATTGTTTGTTAATATACCCACGTGATTGTTGTTTGGTTGGAGGTATAATAATTCTTGCCATTTAATTGTTTTATGAAATGGCAATGCTATCCTTTAGCTTAAAAAAGACAAGCAATTATTTTTCTTCTCTTTTTTTTTCACAAATTATTTTTGCAATGAATAGTTGCAGAGACACGTTCACTTTTTTCAAATTATTTTCCTTCCCTATTTTTATTGATTTAATCACTTCCCAAAGTCTTAAAAGAAAGAATCTAACCCATAATTTTTAAATTATTTTTATAATTTTTCACAAACATTAATTTATAAAATTAATAAATTAGAATAAAAATAAATTAACTTTTTTATAGTTATGATATGTGTAAGTATAACATTTGGATCAATTTAATAATTTTTCAATATTAATAGCTTGACTTATTTTTTTCTAATTTTTTGAAATTACTAATTCAGAATAAATTAAATTATTTTAATATTATTCAAAATTATTAAATTTTAGTTTATAATGTAAGTTTAAGATCATTAATTTTATTTCATAGAATTATAATATATAATTCATTTTGTTAATTTTCTTAAATTACTAATTTAAAATAAATAAGTTATTACATATAATTTCCAAAATTATTAATTTATTTTTATAAATTGAAAGGCCTTATCGATGAGTAATTTATAATTTACTCTCATAATCCATAATTATTTTTTTATAATTTTCAAATAATATTATAATTATCCAAGATAGTAATAAAAAATAATTAATTTTATAATAATTTTTCTTCCCATAACTATTCAAAAATAGTTTCATAATTTATAATTACAAAAAATATGATATTATTTATAATAATTTAATTTCTCAAAAAAACTAGAGACAGAGAATGTAGTTTCCCAACGTCCAAATGCACTATATAATCTAAAAATAAATTTTTATTGATTTAATCATTTTTTACAAATTGGAAAAAAATTTGTTGAATGAACAACCATGATTACAACTGCGGAAGACGAAAAAAAGCCAAAAAAAAAAAAAAAAATCAAAGTGAAAAAGTGCATCAAGGAATTGATTCCCTGAATTTAGTTGGCAACTTTGAAGTGAAAAGTGACGGATACTTGCTTTGCGTTTTTGTGGGATTTTTAGGCATTTTAGGAATTTGCAAAAAAAATTTAAGGGCCAATTGGATTTTTTGCCACAAGTGGATAATATGGGATAAATAATCCAAGGGGGTGGGGTGAGTTTATTAATATCAAGAATTGAGTTTATATATATGGGTCAAATAATAAATCACGGACCCGTGTGTATGCAATCTCATGAATCAAACATTTGATTGAATGTGATAATTTTCTCTAATCCTATCTAATCCCACCAACCAAACTATTTACTTGTAAGAATTACAATCATTGGCAAATATTAATCTAAACACCTGAATGGAGCCATAATTACACTTTTACAAGTTTAATAGGGTTGACCGAAAATTTCACTAAAAAAAAATCACATTTGACACATTTATTTGCGAGAGTTATAATTATTACGAGACCTACACATAACCAGCAAATCCTTTTAAGTAATGATTCAAAAGTCACATGTTAATTCAATTTATTGATGTGAGGATTTTATTAATAAGCAATTTATAAGTGACTGTAACTATTTTTATAAACGTTTATATAATCTAAGGCAAGCCCTAGTCTTGATGTAATGATGGTGTTGAATCTACTTAAATAATTTTGTATCCATAAAGAATAAAAAAAAAAAAAAAAAAAAGAGTCATGGCTACCCAAACTCCCCGTAACTATTTTTATATGCGTCTATAGAATTTAGTGGATGTCCTAGTCCTGATGTGATGATGGTATGAAATATACTTAAATTTTTTTGTAAGGGGCAAAAAAATAAAATAAAATAAAAAAATTCATGGCTACCAACCCTCGCCTCACCCCCTTTAACTGTTTTTGTAAGCGTTTATAGTATCCAAGGCATGTCCTAATTCCTAACCCCGGATGTGATGATGGTGTTGAACCGTTTTTATTTTTTTCATTTATTTATCAAGAAGAAAACATAAAAAAGTCAAGGCTACCAACCACTCCCGCCCCCCTCCGCCCCCACCACCTATAAAGAGAAGAAAAACAAAGGTAATGTTTGGATATGAATTATGTATTTTGAATTATATATTTTGGGAGTGAGATTGAGGAATGTGAAATCTGTATTAGGAAATGTGATGTATGTTTATTTATATTTTGGGAATAGTAAAAAAATTGTTTTAAAGAATTTTGGTATGTTTGTTTATGTTTTGGGAGGAAACAATTTCTACTGTAACAGTCAAATTAATGTTTTTTTGTTGGATTTTTGGGGGTGAAAATAGAATTGAATAATATTTTTTATTGTAAAAATAATAATAAAATATATGATATGTATATGGAGTTTTTGGTAATAAAATAATTAATTTGGAAACATATTTTGGGATTAATATTGATTGTTTTGACATAAAAATAAACTATATGTCTGGCAAAATGTAACCAAACATGGCCAAAATCATGATGCCTTCCTCTCCCGTTATACATCATACATTTCTCTGTAAGTTACGTACCAAAAATTTTCCACTTTGTCCCCTTTAAATTCAAATGGGGTAGGTGAGGATTGGGAGTGGTTTAATTCAGTTTTCCAGTTATAAATACGGCCATACAAATTTATTTGCTTATCACCTATCCAGCTATCCTTACTCACTTTTTCTCCCGCAGTACGTACACAACATCAATCATTTGCCACCAACCCCCGCCATGCCGTCAGTTCCTGGAAAGTTCGTCTGCGTCACCGGCGCCGGAGGCTTCGTTGCTTCGTGGCTCGTTAAACTTCTTCTTGAAAAAGGCTACACAGTCAGGGGCACCGTCAGAAATCCAGGTGAACTTGAAACAATCATTTATCACTATTTCTCTGCGTATTTCTTTTTCTTTGGAAATGTTAAATTAGATGTTTTCATTGGGAGAGTAGCAGATGATCCGAAGAACTCACATCTGAGAGAGCTCGAAGGAGCGGCGGAGAGATTGATTCTGTACAAGGCTGATCTGAATGATTACCAGAGTTTACGCGAAGCCATCGACGGTTGCGATGGTGTTTTCCACACTGCGTCTCCGGTTACTGATGATCCAGTGAGTACTTTATGTGCTTAATGAATTTAATCAAGTGTGTTTAATTTTTCGCGAGTTATTCGCGTAATTTGGCCGAAATTTTAGATGAAAAATTGAATAATTTAATTCTGTTGTAAACAAAATAAAAGCAATAAATTTGAGATGGAAAGAGTACGTCGGAATGCAGTTGTATTTTCAAAGTTTAGGGTGTCTATTATATGTTTTTAGGTTGGCGACGGCGGTGGGCGGTGGTGGAGATGGTGATGGTGATTGGCGGTAGGTGGGAAGAGTTGGCGGTGGGCTTGCTTGCATTTGACATAAGAAGTCCTGGTGATGAAACTACGCAATGACTTTTGAGGACTTCTGGACAACTCAACGATTATATTTGGATGTGTTTTTGGAGAATATTTTCGTACTTCAAAAATATTTTTCAAACACAGATGATTGTTATATTTTAACATATTCAAGTTTTTCTCTTTAAAATATTATTAATTTTTTATAATAATTTCAATACAGCAATCAAAAATATATATTTAGTTCAAAATTTTATATTTTTAATCATTAGTTTAATATAAATATATATTTATTATTATTATATCATTATAAAAATAATATATAATAATATGAAAATTTTGATGTAACATTAATTTGACAAAAACTAACGTGAAAAATTAAATTTATAGTGCAGAAATTTATCTTTTATCCCAAAAAACAATTAAATACAATTTATTCTCAACATATTATCTAATTCCACTTTCAAAACATATTCTCCCCAAAACATATATAGCTTCTTCTTTTTTTTCCCCCCTTCAAAAAATTAGGATTTGTTTGGTATTGTTTTGGGTATTTTGGATGAAAATATTTTAAGAGTGAAGTTGGGGAATGTGATAGCTACGTTTGGGTTAGTTTTAAAATACGGTTAGAAATTATTTTAGAATATATATATATATATTAGTTTTTATTTTTTAATGTAGACATCAAATTAGTAAAGTTTTTTTTTGGGTTAGTGGAGTAAAATTGTATTTTTATATTAATTCTTTTTATATGTATAGTTATAATGAGTGTGAGAATATATATGTATTTACATATTTAATAGTTGTTGTTGTTTTTTTTTTTTTTTTGGGAATGGAATTAAGGTTAATGTGGTGGGCGGTGGGGGTATTTTCCGGATGATTTACTTTGAATTACGTCTCAAATATTAATGCATCATTATATTTGGTACAATTTGAACTCCAAATATGTTGGGAAATCACAATTTGAACTCCATTTAATCATGGAATATGATGGACGGAATGTAGGAAGATGTCTTTATAATAACAACTTGTTACTATTATTGTTTCATAGCATTAATTAAGACACTTGTCTTGATTTATGTTTTTACGTTTGTGATATGATGGAAGAGGTAGCACTCAATTGGCTAACACTGGACCAAAATGTTTTGTGGCGTATTTTCTTGACAATATCCCACCTAGTTTGTCCTATGTCATGTCATGTTGGCTGACGTTAATTTGATCCACAACTTTGGATGGTATGTGTAATAAAGGAACAAATGGTGGAGCCGGCGGTGATTGGGGCCAAAAGTGTGATAAGAGCGGCAGCAGAGGCCAAGGTCCGCCGTGTGGTGTTAACCTCCTCAATTGGTGCAGTGTATATGGATCCCAATAGGCACCCTGATACAGTTGTGGACGAGACTTGCTGGAGCGACCTTGAATTCTGCAAAAACACCAAGGTATGTATATACTATCCATATAAGCCTATAGTTTATAGCAGGAGAATTTTAATATTACATATTGTGCATTAACAGTCATTGGATGTGGTGGTTTTCCTGCATAGAGAAGTACTTTTAGTGGGTCACTCAAAATTAATGCATCAAATAATTTAAATTATAGAGTAAAATTAAGGTTGTGCTAGCTGCTAGGTGCTTGACATGATAAAGAAGACAATAGAGGATGGAGTTTTGACAATATAAGTTTGTGAGTGGAGATTTTGTGAAAAGTACAGTTAATAATCTTAGTGAATCATTATTTCTAAAGAATAATTTAGAGGATAAGTTTAGAATATTAGTAAAATTGGTATAGAAACTATTTTTCGTATGTTGAATATCTCTCCATTTTATCCTTGAATTTTCTTTATTTATTTTAGTATTTATACTATTAATAAAGCACCAATCTTTTTTTTGATTTATGTGTTTTTGGATGATTTGTCTAAAATGTCCTTCTTCTTTTTTTTTTTTTCTTTTTCTTTTTTTCTAATTACTAGAAGTTATACAATAATTACTATTTATAACTCGTCTATTTTATGTCTATGATTATCATTTTATGATAACTTTTTAATTTTTATTTATGTAAAAATAAATAAATATATTAAAAATATCAAAACAAAAATATATACATTGTATAAAAATAAATAAATATTATAATTATATACAAAATACTATAAAAGTTTTAGCACATGCATCGATGTGCCAAATTACTAGTTAAAATAATTAAAGAAACTATGTATAAAAATAAAAAAATAACTTCTCTTTTAAATGCAAGACTACCTTTTTTATATAGTAGTAACTAGTAAGGATAAGTCCTTGAATTATTTGAATAAAATAAAAATTTGAAGTTTAATTATAAGATGTTAGTAATGATAATTTTGTAACCAACATCATTAAAATTAAGAGCTTAGCTAACATCTTAAAAATAAGTTAAGTTCTTTTTTTTTTTTTTTTAAAGAGGTTATTAAAATCCTAACATCTTATTTTAGGAGTTTATAAGATTTTTTTTCTAAAAATCTTACCAAATACTTTATAATATTTTATAAGCTCCCAAACATATCATAAAATATTTTGCAGAGTATAAACTCACTCATAAGATATCCTCTTAGTGGTCTAAACAATTGATATTATTACTATTTACATTATCAGGTTAGGTGCAAAAACTGATAAATATATATAATTACAACTTTTATTGTCCAACATACTACATTATGAACTTCATTACGAATAACTGATACTTTTAATATCCCATTATATATTCTTAGAATTGGTATTGCTATGGGAAAGCCGTGGCTGAACAAGCAGCTTGGGATTCAGCTAAGGAGTTAGGTTTGGACTTGGTTGTGATCAACCCGGTTTTGGTGCTTGGTCCATTGCTTCAGCCCGCTGTGAATGCCAGTGTCCTTCACATATTGAAGTACTTGACTGGCTCTGCAAAGACTTACGCCAACTCCGTCCAAGCCTATGTGCACGTCAAGGATGTGGCGTTGGCGCACATACTCTTGTTCGAGACACCGGCTGCGTCGGGGCGGTACCTCTGCGCTGAGAGCGTGCTCCACCGCGGCGAGGTGGTGGAGATTCTTGCCAAGTTCTTCCCGGAGTATCCTATCCCTACCAAGTAAGTTCGATCACTTTGCTTATGGTGGAATGAAAAATATATTAACCGTGCATGGCTCATGGGATGTTCGGTTATACTTAGTTAAAAGATCCTATAAGTTCCTATGTTTTATAAATATTAGATTTTATTTTAAGATAAATTATTGATTCGTTAGGATAAAATAAGATTTCGAAGCTTATAAGATGTTAGTGATGGTAATTTCGTAATGAGCACAATTAAAATTAAAAGAAATTTACTAAGATTTTAAAAAGAAATAAGAACTCTTTATTTTTCTTTTTTTTTTAAAAAAAACTTATAAAATCTTAAAATCTTAGTTTGAAACTTAAAAATTGATTATTTTATAACATTTTATTAGATTTTAAAATTCATCAATTTATAAGCTATCAAACATTGTTTTTTAAGAAGATTATAAAACTCAGTCAAACATCTTTTTAGAGGGTATTTGGATGAGCTTATAAGTTGCTCAAAACATCTTATAAGATATTGAAAAGTGTAAGGTAATTTTTTATTTTTTTTAAAAAAAAGCTTATAACATTCTAAAATAAGATTTAAGATCATATCTTATAAGCTCTTTTAAAAAAAATAATAATAATAAGGAAATTCTAACTTATTTTCAAGATCTCAACAAGTTTTTTTACTTTTAATTATTTTAATTATAAAATTACCTTTACTAACATGTTATAAGCTCTAAAAACTTACTTTATTTGATCATTTTAAAACTTATTTTAGAAATAAGATCTAGCATCTTATAAGTTTCAAAAATGTCATATAAAATATAGGAACTCAAAAGATCATTTAAATAAGTTTAGCCAAACACCTCGTACTCTTTCAACAAATAATTAAACTAATTATCGACAGAATTGCATTCAATTGATGACCAAATTGTCCTAAGTAGGACAATGAAAAACATTTGGGGGAGATGTTATTTGAGAAAATGATCCTAATTAATTACGCTAGTGGACCTCGTACTCTTTCAACAAATAATTAAACTAATTATCGACAGAATTGCATTCAATTGATGACCAAATTGTCCTAAGTAGGACAATGAAAAACATTTGGGGGAGATGTTATTTGAGAATATGATCCTAATTAATTACGCTAGTGGACCTAATGAGTCCTTACCCACCCCCAGGTCATTTTCAAATGTGGACTCAAAGAACCATCCATTTCATCACATCTTTCTCCAGTATAACAAATTTTAGGATTCGGATAAAAGTTATAGTGCCTGTTTTGGTTTTGTTTTCAAATATCTTTTTTATTTTCTACTGAAAATAAAAATAAAAAACTATCAGTTTCTTTTCTATTTTTACAAATATTTTTATTATTAAAATATTATCCAAAATACACTATTATACTCTTTCTCCATTTTTATTTTCATCACTTTGCATTTTCTCCTATTCATATTTGCATAATTTTTAATACAAAAATATTATATTTTTTAAATACAACTCATTTTTAACCCTACATAATCATTACATTTTAAAAAAAAATTTCAAACAATATATTATTTTCAAATTCAAATTTATAACTAACTTTTCATAATTTATTTTTATTAAAAAATGAAAATATATCCGAAAAACAAATCCAAATAGGCCCTTAGTTGTACTCTTTTTTTTTTTTTATTAATAATTTAATACAATTGTACTTCATACAAATTAGATTGCACTTGGGATTTTCCTCGTTTGTTGGAGAAGGAGAGTGGTTACACGTCTAAATCAACCATGTACGTACTTAGCTTGATTAGCGGGATGTGCATCTAAAAAGTTAGTTATAAATATAGGATTATTTTATTTAGTAAGAGCTTGTTTAATTAGACTTACTTAAAATATTTTATAAGATATTTTTAAAATTTATAAAATATTAAATCTTACTTTAAGAGTAATTTTTTGAAATATTTTAATAAAATAAAATTTTAAAACTTATAAAATGGCAATGTTACTAATATTGTAATGATATAATTCAAATTAAATGAATGTGTAAGACTTTAACATTTTACTTTTAGAGTTTATAAAATATTTTTTCAAATTTTTTTTGAAATAATTTATAACATATTATAAGCTTTCAAAAGCATTTTATAAAATATTTTGAAGATCTCATAAATTTACCGAGACGTCCAATAAAATTTCAGATATCGAAATTTCAGCTTTTCTTTTCTGCTATGAAAAATGTGCAGGTGCTCAGATGAGAAGAACCCAAGAAAAAAACCTTACAAATTCTCAAACCAAAAGCTCAAGGAGTTGGGCTTGGAGTTCACATCTGTGAAGCAGTGTTTGTATGAGACAGTCAAAAGCCTTCAGGATAAAGGCCACATTCCAATCCCAACTCAGAATGATGAGCCCATTCGTATTCAGTCTTAGGGCCTTTATGTTCATTGGCCTGCAGCGTGAAAAGTTGGGGGGAAAAAATTATAATTACATTGTTGTATTTTTATTTTTATTTTATTTTATGTAATCACTTGTTATTAGGTTAATAGGTATTTGCTAATGATGTTTAATACGAAAGATAACTTAAAATTTATAAATGGCGCTCTTGAGTTAATAAGTCGGATTGATTATTAATAATTTTTATTTTTTTAAAACGAGTAGGGCGTGCTAACATAAGCCGTTTTAACTATAAATTATGAGTGAACTTTTGCATTGGAGTGGATCTTAGACGATCCTCCTAAGCGTAATTAGGAATAGCAATGGGTCAGGCTTGGGGCGAGTTTGGCAAAACTCAAAACTCGCCCGTCAAGATTTTTACTGACCTGAGACCTGTCTCTCCCAGAACTCTTATCTAGCGGGTTGGACCAGTTAGACTCATTTAAAATGTTTAAAAAAATTAAAAATATTCCTTTTAAAAAGAATAGCATCACCATAGTTTCATAATATGGGAAAATAATATTATTAACCAAAAAAATATATTACTTAAATATCTATATATGCATGTTTTAATCTTTAAAAAATGATAAATTGCAAACATTATTATTATTTTATATATACATATTGAATGTATAAGTTATTTATTATGATAATATTATTATTTTTATATAGAATATATACACATTACATAAAATATACACATAATCAATAAAATTAATATATATAATATCTAATTGGTCGGGTTTGGTGCGGATCCAAATTTAAAAATTAAAACTCGAGACCTGCTCAAAACCCATTTATGCTTTCAAAATTCACCCCAAGTAAGGTGGGTTTACTCGGATCCATTGTCATCCCAAAGCATAATGAGGTCACCAACCTATGCCCTATTTGATCACCCATGGACCTGGTCCATTCAAGTACACGGATGATTAATGCTAGTAACGTTCAAGAAAATTAAAGACAGATATCGACAAATTTAGTGGGTTCAGTTGAATAAAAAATAAATAAAAAAATGATCGACTCTTGATTCGTCTGGGCAAATCCGAGGGCCGAGAGCACTGGTACAAGATGTTGGAGCAAGTCCTTTTTATTTATTTGTTCTGAAGGGGTGGGCTTGGGACCATAACATTTGCCGTTCTGAAATATAGAAAATGTCCAATTTAACGTGCTATTCTTGGACTGTTTCATTAATGATATACAGTCCATATGTTATGCTTAATCATATAAAAAATTTCAAACACACACACACACACACACACGAAGTGCCTGAAAAACGTCTTAAAAAATTAACTATCGATTTTCCAATATGCGTTCTTCGTTCAAATGATCAATTTTACCGTAGAATCCTCGTCTAAGGTGCAGGTCCTACAGTAAGTAAATAGCTCAACTTCAAGTAAAACAGTAACTACAACAGAATTATTTCAGTTATTTTTATTTTATTTATTTTTTTCCTTGATCTTTCATTTGATTATATCGAGCTGTAGAGTCTCAAATCTCTCTGCTGATGCCTTCAAAACATTGAGGCTCCCCAGCAGGTGAATATTCAAATATACAAACGAAGTTCGAAGGAATATTGGTGCCCAACTACCGATTCCTCTTAGAGTTGCGTTATCAGAGCCGAGCTAGGAATGACTGTAAGTGGAGCCAGAACGACTTAATCATAGAAATTTAGACCACCTACATGCCGATAAACAAAAACCACCTCACTTGGATCAGAGTAAATAATAATATTGAATAAGACTGCCTACGTGACAATCAATTATTTTGAGACAAGTACAAATATTAAAATTTTTATAAGTGTGGATACATAAAACACATTGAAACTCATTGTCCATGGAAAAAAAAAAAAAAAAAATCTTCTCAACATAAAAAATAAAAATTAGAGCAGAATATAATAATAAATTCTAAATCATAACCCAACATTGCTCATTAACTCTATACAAGATTTTATATCATTATTTGTTTACATGTAACATAGTTATACGCTATATTTAAATTTTGCCCATCCTATCTTCAAGATTTTGCTGAATATATATCCCCTAGGAAAAATAGCTTCTAACTTTAATATTGCTACATATATTTATATCATTATATGTGATCTACTTTTAAGATATTTTCTACTCTTGGACATAGGAAATTTATTTTGATTAATCCTTCCCATTCAAGTAATCCTAGTCTAATATCGCCACGATCGATCTCTTTAATAAAGAGAAAGCAATTATGATTATAAGTTATAACTACCAAAAAAATAAAATAATTTAAAGGTAAGATTATTGAGTACCTTTTCCATGTGCTTTGAATTGATATTTTTGGCGCTAATGAAACGCTCAAAAATTCAAAAATGACCATCTGAACATTCTAGTCCAAAATTAATTTAATATGCCCTAATCATGCATTGTCCCCCTGAAGGAATAATTAAATAATTTGACGATCAATTCCTTTTTTGGGGGGGCAATTTTTCTGTCTTTTATGATGATAATATAATATATAGAAGATTATATCTTTTAGTCTTCAAAAAATTGGAATATGATAGAAACAAGTGATTAGTCATAGTAAAAGGGGGTCCCAAAAGGCGCGTATGGGCTAAGTAACATAAAAAATGCATTAGAATATTGTGTAATAAGTTTTTGTTGCCGTCGGTTGTTTTAGCCACGCAATCAGGTTGTCAAGTAGCTTGTAGTTCAAGTTGTATTAGTTTTTCCTATTATATAGAAGGTATTTTGTTCGACTCGAATGGGTTTTATTTTTCTAGAAAGAAATGTGATTACCGTTAATTTGATTCTACTTAGGATGTTTGATTACCCTTAATCTGATTAATTATGGTTTAATATTTGGATTAGACCGAAAAATTTAAAACATAAAGACACGTGTCCTTCTTTCAGTGTTCGGTTCATGATTATGCAATACTATTTAAATTTATATTTAAATGAGTCGCAAAATTGTCCTTATACTTAACATTAATTTATCATTCCTAAGTTAATATGAGAATAATAAATACAGGTGGATCCAGTTGGGTCTAGATCGAACGGTTGCTCCTCTCACTTTATCTATAATCTCAAATTTTATATAAAAAATTATATTAAATTTAAAATGTTTCCTCTTCAGATTCTAAAATTTTATTCCCACATAAATTAAAATATTTATCTCGCCCTTCTAAGTTAAGAATTTTAGTTGTATGTTTCATAAGAAGCATTGGTAACATTTACTTTATATATATATATATATATTTATAAATATATTATATTGTACAATTATTATTATAGTAATTTCTTTGTTAAATAATATAAGTATAATATAAATCTATAATATAAATCTAACCAAACTCTCTCCCATAATCAATATGGTAAGGTAACAAAGTGTAGTTAACATCACTACTTTGCAAATATGTTTTCAACATATTCATAATAACAATATGCTTCCACTGCATTGGATCTTTCAGGTACAAATAATAGGACGGTTGAAGATCAAAAGGTGAGTTATTTATTCCAAGTATATTTCTTATAGTTAGATTTAATTTTCTGAAAAAAAAAAATTCACACTCTTTCTTGTCGTAAGGGGAAATCAAATAAATCTTATTTATCGCAATTTGGACCCCCCAAATCTTCAAAAATAACAGCTTGATAGTATGGCTCCTCCGCTATTCACAAAAAGAAGGGGACGATCTCGTAGTTTTTTATCTAAGAAGATATGTTGGTAGGTGTCCAATTTTTTTTTTTCTTTTTATATTGAGGGTAAACCTAAAATTAAGAGCTTGTTCTCTTGTGTTTTGAATTTTTTTTTTCCAATCTCCAAAATAAATTCAAAAAGCTTACACATTCTCTGATCTTTCTCTCAAAATACAAAATATTTATACTAAAAGAATCCCTTCCAAAACAATTCAAAATATCCTACACTCTAAAATAGGGACGTCAAAATTATCTGTCCCTGCTGGAACTGCGGAGAATTCCCCATGATGGGGCGAATATAGGGAGAATTTTCTCCTTGCGGATACGGGGGTGGGCATCATAGTCCCCATTCCCCGGGTACCCATTAGCTATTTAAATTAATTAAATTAATTTTTTCTTCTAGTAAAATATATGTATTTTTGTAGGAGTCCACCTAAATAGAGAGCTATTAGGACGAATTGTTATGCTTTGTTGAAATTTATATTTATGTATTATTTATTTTTAATATTTTGTTGTAAAATATAATTAAATATTGTGTGTTATGTATGAAAATCTTTTAATTTTAAAAGTAATTTACATTATTGAAAAAGTTTAGTACTTTTTTTATTTCTAAATTTTTTAATGAATTTTATAAATTTTAATTATATCAAACCCGTGGGTATCCATCTTCCCACGAAGAAGCGGAGATGGGCACCAGTCGTAGGGATGGAGACTATTTTGACTTCAAGGGGTGGGGGGACTATCCTTGCCCCCACCCCATTGACATTCCTACCCTAAAACCCAAACATATCCCTTAATTTTTTCACTTTACTTTTCACATCGCTTATTTATTAATCACTCTCTCTCACTTTATCCATTAATATATATATATATATATATATATATAAGAGTGTTCACAGGTTGGGTTGGTTCGGGTTTGGGGAAAAAATGAATTTGAACCGATCATTTTTAATTGGTTTGGTTATTTTTAATTCCTGAACTCGAACCAAACCAACCCGACTGGGTTCAGGTAATCGAGTTCAAGGAAAAAAGAAGAAGAAGGAGGAGGAGGAGGCATTAGTTGCAATTTCTTTAGTTATTTAACTAGGAAATGAAGACAATCAAATTATTTTCAAAATATTCATCAAAATTCAAAAGCACACAGTATTGCACAAGAGCACCACAAATTATAATTGTTATAACTTATCTCATTATTTACCATAAGCCATGATTGATAATATAAAATTCCAAATCCAAATCTTAGTTGAACATTAAATATAAATATAAATAACAAAAGTTATAATTTAAAAAAAAAAATTTATTATTTATTTTAATTAAATGGTCTGGTCGGGTTGGGTAAATGAATATGAAATCCGAAAATCAAACCAAATGTAATCAGGTTTGATCGGATTTTACCCGATCAAACTTGATTACTTGATCCAAACCGAACCAATTAGATTGGTTCGGTTTGGATTGTTGGGTTCATCGGATTGGGTTGATCCGATGAACACCCCATTATATATATGAAAATATTAAAATTTTATTAGTTAAAAAATTCTAAAATTTATGTTTACAAATTTAATTAAATTAATTGCTTAGAAATAATTAATGTAATAAATAATTTATTTACTAAATAATGTATTAAATTGAATTAAATAATTAAATTACTTTTTAATTAAATAATGTATTAGTTATATTTAATATTTAATGTATTAATTAAATATTACATCTATTCATTTAATAAATAATTTAAGATGTTTTATTTTGATATAATAAATAAATTAATCTTCATGAAATATTAATCTTCATATTTTTTAAAATTATACTAAAATTTTTAATTATAGTGTGATATTTATTTAATAATCTATTAAGTTTAATAAACTAATATTTATATAATTTGTGTAATTGTTGAGAAAATTAATTAAATTTAAATAAAAATTATTTTGATTATTTCTAAGTAATTTATTACATAAAAAAATCGTCCAACTATAAATACACATTCATATCTTACATAAAAAAAAAAATTTAATTTTACCCTACAAACCTAACAAAAAAACAATTAATTTATCATTTACAGTAGTATTTGTCTCTTCCTAAAATATTAAAGAACAAACAAATCATTCTCTAATCGTTTTCCCTATTTTGCCAAAAACAAAAAGAAACAATTAACACTTTCTCCAATCTTTCTCCCAAACTCATTCTCCCAAAATATTTCCAAAAGATGCCTAGAATGTAAGAGAACAAACCCTAATATTTTTGAACAAAATGGTGCTCATTGTTTTTAAAAAAAAAATTAAACACCACAATTAAATTGTGATTAGGTAGGATATTCCTAATACTTGAAATAACAATGACTAGCTAGTGGTTATTTGATCCACTGACACAAGTCTTATACATATAATGTGAGGTCAAATATTTGAACCTATCCAACCCTTGGTGTGCATGTGTATAAATAAAAAAAAAATGATAAATATTTATATTTAATCAAAATTGTATTGAAGATGAAGAATGAAAGAAAGGCTTAAATATCATAACCAATAGGATCAACACTCCAAATTCCAAAGAGTTGAGTCACACCTCCAAGAACCAATAGTGAGGGAGTGAGGCAACTCATGTGTTGTCATGCCCATAAACCCCTAATCCACATAGATTTTCTTGTATAGTAAATCATATAAGTGGTTTTATAATTAAACCATAAAGCTACAAAGAAAATAGTTGACAAGAAAGCAACAAATATATGTAATGATAAAAAGCAATGAATCATTGATTGAGTTTCAAGATTCTTCATGTTCATGTTGTACTAATTGATATTAGAGGTGCACTTGGACATAATCCAAATTTAGAGGGACCACTTTCCTTACACAATCTATTCAGCCCACAGGAAAAACACCACCTGTAAATGGGTGTGCCACCAAAAACAACTACCTCTAACTACTCTTGCCAAATTCCAACAAGACTTGTGGGTCAAGTATCCTAACATTTCTTTGAATCATTGATTGTCAATTATATACATGAATACTTACAAAGTAATATGAGTATAATGTAAATAAGTTGAAGCGTTTGAAAATATGTTTTTGAAGTATTTGGATGAGGTTAATTAATAAGCGTTTTTACCACAACCAACAATTTTCAACCTATATATTTTACTATTATTTTTTGGTTCGAGCTGACGTAAATATTTAAAGATTTTAGTTGAAGAGCCAATTAAACCAGTTTACTATGTTCTCTCATTATTTGCATTATATTCGTATTATTTTGTCAGTATTCATTATGTACATCTCTACCAACTCGAGTAGGTTATACCCTTGGTCTTGTTTGACCTCACCCAAATATTTCAAAAACACTCTTCTAAACACTATATCATCATGGTTGATACAATTTTTTTTGGAAAATATTAAAATATGATACGATTGGGATATATTTATTAATCTAATTTTTTATTAAAAAAGATTCAATCTATTAAAATAGAAATTACAAGAGAATATTTATACTCAGCGTATTCTTTATATTAAAATTAAAAGTTAGGGGACCAACCGATGGACCCGTCTCTATACAAACTTAATTTCACAAGAAGTTGAACAAAAAGCATAGGGATGACTATACATATACATATAGACACACAACAATAATACCAAAATCCAATAAAACTTGTGGTTCAAATAATCTTTGACATTTTTGTCATTGATAGTCAATTATATGTATGAATACCTGCAAAGAAATACAAATAATATAATACAAATTAAGTTTTTCAGAAAATCAAAATGTGATATATTTATTAATCTGATTTTTATAAAAAATAGTCAATATGTTAACAATAAAAATTAAAAGAGAGCATTCATACTTGTCGTGTTCTTTATACGGAGAGAGTAGGGGCTAATCAATATACCCTTCTCAATAAAAAATTGATTCTATAAAAAGCTTAAGAGAAAACAGGAATGACTATATATACATACATATATATATACATAATACCAACAAAAAAAAAAGAAAAAGAAAATGAACAGATAATAATTATTAAGTACTTCAAAAATCAAATAGGCATATAACATGAAAAATATATAAATTCAAATGCACCTAAATTTAAAAACTAAACACGAGCAGCACGATATATGAAATGCTTACGGGCCGTTTGTTTTCATTTTCTCCTGAAAATGAAAATAAAAATTTATCACTATTTATACTATTTTCTCAAATATTTTCATTTTCAAAACATTTTTTATTATATTTTCTCTCCATTTTCATCCATTTTTCAACCTCTCTCATTACTTTAATCATTTTTTATCTTTCCAATACTTCTCATACACCATTCACAACAAAAATATTATAAATTCAAATTCAAATTATAATATTATTTTTTCAAATAATCATACATCACATCATCAATTCAAATTCAAAAACTACATAACTTTTAATACACAAACTCCCATCATCCAAATATATCTCGTTTTCACACCTATATAAAACTATAATTTTCTACAATACATCCAAATAAAATTTCATTTTCAAATTCAACTATTTTAACTATCTTTTCACTATGCATTTTCACTAAAAAATGAAAATGGCTCCAAAAAATGAAACCAAATAGCCTCTTAGGCTTAGGAGATGCTCTTCATTTGGATACAACTAAATCATATTAATTATGAAATTATTATTTTTAATATTTTAATAAATTTTAATTATTTTATTTAAAAATATTTTATAAAATATAAGAACTTGTATAATTTTTTAAATAAGTTTAACCAAATACCTTTTAAATTTTGTGAATATTAAATTACACATGATGACATTAACATTCCGTTTTATAATATCATCGCAATATACACATCCAACTGTTCACTAGCAAACTTAGGTGTAACTCAAGTAAATGGGATGAGTTTTTCTATTTTAGAACTGATAACATATTCTAGTGTATCACACAAAAATTTTAGGATCGGAGGTTATAATATCTCAAAATATGATATTCAAACTTTATAAAATTCTTTAAAAATTAAAAAAGATTCTAAATTATCTAAAATCTTAATAAACTCATTTAGTTTTACTACCCTAGTAATAAAGGTATTATTACTAATGTATTACAAGGTCGGCAATCTTTCTTTTTATCCAAATTCTTTTCTAAAATAAAATTCATATTTTATAAGCTTGGAAAATAATATTTCTAAATATATATATTTATACAAATATCCTTCTAAGTTGGAAACTATCGAACTATCTCTTTAAAATATAATTGTTAGTTTTATTCACTATAAGAAAAGAATATTAGTTACAAAATAATAAGTGACAATATAAAAAATGTCATTAAATATTGCATACATGAAGTGATAAAATATTTTATTTTGTCACCTAATTAATGAATTTTAAAATCTTAATGGGAACAAGAATACTTTTCAAATCATCATTGATAATGAACAACACATATACAGTGTCTTGTCATAAATCATATTGAAAATTTTTGTTGTTGTTAAGCTGTTACTATAGGTGCGTTGCTAATTTGCAATAATGATAATTTAAAACATTTATTTATTGTCACTAATATGTTATATGGTAATAAAATAAAAATTATTATACCTCAAAAAATATTATTAACTATAAACAAAATTATTATCACTTAATATATGCCATCAGTAATATTTTATATTTTATTTTGTTATACAAATATATAGTAGTGACATCTTTTAATAGATATAACAAGACCATAAGAAGGTTGTGATGCATAAATATGTTCAGAATTAGTTATACAGAAACGAATGAGTTAGAATTTGGACCAACAATTTGTCTCAACTCTTTGATGTTTCTATCTGTAAACTGCCAGAAACACATGTAGGATGAGAAGTCATGTTATAGCATGTTAGGGACGGCAAGCCATCGTTTTCTCTCACTTTCTTCACTTTAATTATAATCTCAAAATTTTTTGTGCATAAATTATATAAAATTTAAAATTTAAAATTTAAAATTGTTCATTTTATATTTCAAAATTATTCTCTCATATCAATTAAAATATCTATTTCACCCTCCAGAATTAAGAATAATTATTACTTTTTCCCTCTTATAGTTTCGTTTTATCTCACCATTTTTAGAAATTCAATCCATAAACTTTTGAATATCATAAATTCCCTTGATCTTTGAGCTCTTATACCTTTAGAGCTTGTTTGCTTGGTGTGTTTGGATTAGGTATGATACGCATGACTAGGATAAATAGTGGATTATTGTGTATCCTATCTAATGTTTGTTTGTATATTTTAAATAACTTGATATCCAATTTTGATTGTTTGCTTGGCATGATATCCTATTTGACAAATTGCAATTTATTTCTAACTTAATATGAAAAACATAGCACACTCTAAAGTCTTGATATACAAGTCAAGTTTGGCATTAAATGCATATCAAGCCCTAATTATATCAAAGGCTTCTAAATATGAACCAAACATTGGAATTGAGTTGCGTTGTATATCTATCATGCAATATCAAAGCAAGCAAAAAAGCTTGTTAGTATTTTAGAATAATCATTTCTATTTTCGTATAATTTTAAAATCACTACAAGAAAAAGATAAATTAGTGACAAAATAGTAAGTGGCAATACAAAAGTTGCCACTAATTATGTATATTAGGTGACAAAAGATTTAATTTTGTCACTTTAATGATTTTTACAAACTAAATAGTAACAAGAAATAGTGTTAAAGTTGTTACCATAGACAATTAGTGACACACCTATGGTGACAATGGAAATCTTGTCACAAATTATAGTGACAATTTTTATTGTCACTAAGTTGTCACCATAGGGGCGTCACTAATTGTTAATGGTGACAACTTAAAACATTAATTTTTGTCACTACTGAGTCATGTTATGACAAGATAAAAATTCTGGTCACTTAAAAATCATCATTAGTGACAAGATAAAAGTTATTATCACTCAATGCGTATTATTAGTGACAATTTTTATTTTGTCACTTATTATTTTGTCACTAATATTATATTTTTTTGTAATGAATAAAAAGATACAATTAGTTAGATTCATTTTCAATAAAAGTATCACTATTTTTTTTATTCTCATACCTATAATTATTATTTTCAAATTGAAAATATTATTAATTTAAAAATAATTAAAAACTACTAACTAATTAAATGATAAGTTGTTTTTTCATCACCCCGAAATAATATTGAATCCTCTCTCAAGAAAGAAATAATCATACTATATTTAATATTAATTTATTATTTTAACTAATAAAATAATAACTTATTCTTCAAACCTCATTCAATTGATAAGATATAAAGAAATTAGGTAATTATTTTTAACCTAACTTTTTTCAAAGTAACTAAATTATCAATTCAATCATATTGTTATTTTCAGAAGTAAAACTATATTAAAATGAAAATACAACAGAAATAATTTCAAAATAGGAAATGAAAATAAAAACACTCCCACTTAGGGTCTTATATATTAACATAGATGTCTGATATGGGTTGGCCCAATAGGCCCAGCCCAAAAGCTATCCACCCAAGAGTACATCGCTAAGCCTACTCCTTCCTTGAGGCCCATCCGTAAGATCAACCTTTCACGTCGGCCCTACCCAAAGTAGGTCGATCGTATCGACGATCTTGGTCGACTGCCACGGCTACTTATCTAATAGCTTGTCCAGAGTCCGCTTGGATGGTCGATCTCTCAAGTATGACTGCAAAACCTTTTCCGTGCCACATTCAATGCCCTGACAGGTGGCAAGCCTCCACATTAATGGCGCATGCCACTCCAGTACCACCTTTACTGCCGCGCCAGGGGAGGGGCGCGCCATCGGTGTACTATCCTGTCCCTAAAAGCTGGAGATGAGGCCACCTGGAATAGTACCAACATGTGAGATGACTTAGAGCTCCCCATGCAAGAGCCAGAACCTTTGATGCGTACTAAGGGCACCATAGACATATTGATCACCTGAAGAAGGCTATAAATACTCCATGGCTAGCTCATCACAAGGTATGCCATTATCCACTTCTTGAACCTTGATTCGGCTGCTCGATTTCTACTATCAGACCAAAATGCTAACTTGACCATTGAAGTGCCTGAACTGAGGGTCCTCTTGGTGAGCCTGACGTTTACTAGTGATTGCAGGACTCATTCCCAATACTCTCAACATCAGCAAGGCTGGTCAGATCTAGGTCGAGTAGATTGGACTCTTACATAGTCAACTCAGAAAACTGTCCGAACCCTCATCATTTGGTGCCGTCTGTGGGAAACCCACATAGAGCTTGCAATTGATACAGGAAAATGGTGAACACCAGGTTAGCTGCCTTGGAATGAAAAGCAAATCGGAGGTCCCCAACACCTCTTCCTCAACACCACGAAGAAACGCGTACCTCGTAGCAAGGCGCGGCCGGACCCAACGTCTAACCTGATCAGGTGGTCACCTTGACCATGCCGTAGTTGATGCAGCTGATCAGCGAGCAGATATTAGCCCAGATTTTAGTGCAACTCTCTACCGCCCTAAATCACCACACCCTTCAACCTGGACTGATGGTTAGTGCTACTCCACAGCCAGCTTAACTGGAAGAAAGGCCCAACAAGGAAGAGAGGGGTCGCGAGGAGATTAGGCGATTTCTTCTCCATCGTGACGACAACCTGGGATGCTTTCCACGAAAAGAGCCCCAGCCAAACATCTGTGAAGAGGTCGCAGACTCTGTTGATTATGGCGCTCAACACAATCGAGCCTCACAGAGCAAGCGGGTCGAGTACGAGAGGCCAGCGCTGAGCAGAAATCTCAGCCAGGCCAAGAAAGAAGAATGGGAAGAAGTTTCCCACCAGGTACAACAGCTGAATAGGCGACTGGAGGAGATATCGAGAAGGAATACGGATAGGAATCATTACCAAGAAGGGGTTCCGCGATCTCGACAGGAGAAGGAATCACCCTTCGTCCAAGAAATCGTTGACAAGCGAATAGCTGTCGACCGCAAGGTCCCAACGAGTTTACCCCGATATGATGGCTCATCGGACCCAAACGAGCATCTCCTCCAGTTCGAGCATATGATGCAGCTACATGGCCACAACGAGTATATCCACGCCAAGATGTTAGTAACTACTCTCCAAGGCCTTGCGTTGGATGGTTTGTAAAGCTGGAACTGGCGTTGATTTACTCTTATGATCAACTATGCGACAAATTTTTGCAACAATTTGCTAGTCGGAGGAAAGCAAAACTCCCTCACACTCATCTGCACATGGTTAAACAAAATGAATGGGCGTCATTTCGTGATTTCTTTACCAGATTTGACATGGAGGTCCTAAAAATCGACAGTCTGCGAATTGAGTTTTTGATCGATGTGCTTTTCCTAGGACTCTGCCACAAGGAATGCGTGAATGCTTTTGTCAGGGAAAGGCCAAGGTCGATGGAGGAATTGCTCGACCTCATTGAGAGATACATGATGTAAGAGGACATGAACAAGTTGAAATATGGCAACTCGGAGGTTGAAAAGAGAAAGACGAAGAAGAAAGACGATCGCCAGGAAAAAGGATGGTTGCCAATCTCCCATCAAACGTTTCCATGAGTACACGCAACTTAACCTCCTAAGGAAAGCAGTGCTGCTCGCCATCGAGCATCACAACCTTTTGAAAAGACCCAGGAAGCTAGTTAAGACTAAAGCAATGAACAGGTCTCAGAAATACTGTCATTTTCATTGGCAAAAAGGACACAACACGAAGGACTATTTCAACCTCCATGATGACATCGAGAGGCTGATTAGGAAATTTGTTGATGAAAGTGTCAAGCAAGAACAAAGGGGGACCGACCAAACTCCCCAAAGAGAACTGTCGATTAGCCTAAGAAAAGAAGACAGAGGAAAAAAACCCTCCCATGATCCCCGCCCACCAATCAGGGGGGTCATCAACACCGTAGCTAGAGGACTTATTGGGGAGGACTCTGGGTTGGCCAGAAAGCAGAACCAAAGAAGGTTAGAGTCAACCAATTCTTTAATGGTCAAAACAGTATTTCAGTTGTCCACGAGTGCAGAACCAATTTCTTTCTCAGAGGATGACCTTTCGCACTTCAAAGGCTAAGGAACAAGCAACCAGCTAGATTGCCCCCTGGTTGTATCTATTGAGATAGCAAACTTCAAAGTTCGAAAAGTTTTGATCGACAATGGCAGCTCTGCAAACATCATCTTTTTGTCAACCCTGCAGTGGATGAAGTTGGGAAAACTCAAGTTCAAGCTCGTCAAAACTTCGTTGGTCGAGTTTGGTGGAACAAAAATTATGCCAGAAGGGTCCATCAATCTCTTCACTTTATTCGGAGAAGCCCCGAAAAGGAAAACCCTTATGGTTAACTACTTGGTCATTGACGCACCCTTTGCATACAATGCTATCATTGGTTGACCAACTTTGAACGATTTTCGATTGGTAGTTTTAACCTATCATATGAAAGTGAAGTTCTCGACCTCTGTGGGCACAGAGAAACTCTGGTGCAACGTCAAGGAAGCATGGCAATGCTACACCATTTCGATCGAGGCCACAAAGCAGAAGATTCGACCAAAGTAAACCCCTTGGGAGACGCCCTAGTAGCGAAACCAAAAGGAGAACAGTGGGTTAAAAAGTGCAAACTCGAAGACCACATGCTCAAACCTATGGGTGAATTCAAGACCATTAAGCTCAAACCAAGAACCCTTGATAGGACCAATTGAATCGACAGCGATATGGGCGACCACATGAAATGCCTCATGGTCGACTTCCTTCGTAGGAACATCGACGTATTCCTATGGAAGGCTTCCAACTTGCAAGGAATCGACCCCAATGTCGTTGTTCATAGGCTCAACATGGACCCTTCATACAAACCTGTGAAGCAACAGACTCGGATGTTCAACGCTGAAAGAAGCCAAATTATTGAAGACAAAGTCAACAAGCTGTTGGAAGTAGGATACATTGTGGAAATTCAATACCTTGGTTGGCTTTGTAATGTAGTCTTGGTCCCTAAAAATGAGGGGAAATGGCACATGTGTAACGATTTCACTGATCTCAATAAAGCTTGCCCTAAAGATCCTTATCCCCTATCTCGCATAGACTTACTAGTCGATTCTATTGTTGGTTGTGAATTATTAAGTATGATGGATGCGTTCCAAGGGTATTACCAAATATTTATGGCTCTCAAGGACAGAGACAAGATGTCTTTTGTCGCCCCCAACGGGGTTTACTGTTTCCTAGTAAAGCCTTTTGGGCTTAAAAACGCAGGAGCAACCTATCAAAGACTAGTGAACTTCATGTTCATAAATAAGATCGGACAATCAATGGAAGTTTATGTCGACGACATGATTGTTAAAACACAAAAAATAGAAAAACATTTGGTCAACCTCGACCACATGTTCTCCATATTTTTGCGCATTCGGCATGAAGTTTAACCCCAATAATTGTACGTTCGGAGTTCGGGGAGGCAAATTCTTAAGGTACATGGTCAGCCAAAGAGGTATCGAGGCGAACCCTAAAAAAATTCAAGCAATCTTGGACATTGAACCTTCTCGAACAGTCATGGATGTGTAGCGGCTGGTCGGATAGATTGTTGCCCTAGGAAGTTCATCACTCGATTAGCCAAAAAAAGTTTGCCATTCTTCAAAATTCTCAGAAACGCTAAAAAGTTAGGTTTCCAATGGTCGGAGCAGTGTGATCAGGCCCTTGCTGCACTAAAGCAATACCTATCCTCGTTGCCCATGTTAGCCAAACCCGACTTAGGCGAAACTCTATACATGTACTTGGCAGTATCGTCGGCGTCAATCAGCTTGATTTTGGTCTCGATGAGGGATGGAACACACTGACCTATCTACTACTGCAGCAAATTATTGTAGGGCCCAGAACATAATTACCTCGAGATCGAGAAGTTCGTACTTGCCCTAGTCATGGTGGCCAGGAAGTTGAGGCCTTATTTCCAATCATATTCCATCATAGTATTGACAAACCAACCGCTGAAGCAGGTGTTATCTAAACTAGACACGTCCGGATAACTGACCAAATGGGCGATCGAACTTGGTAAGTTTGACATCAGTTTCTAGCTTCGAATAGCCATAAAGGTATAGGTGTTAACAAATTTCACTACCAGACCATCCAACCATAGCTTCCACATTTGGACACTACACGTCGATGGCTCAGCAACCTCTGCAGGAGGGAGAGTGGGAGTATCACTCCGCTTCCTGCTCGCAGAAGAGTATGATTTTGCTATTAGGCTCGATTACCCAGTAGCGAACAACAAAGTGAAAAACGAGGCTCTCTTTGCGATTATGAGGATGGTAGTAGATCGGGGAGTCGAGCAGCTTGCGGCGATCACGGATTATCAACTAGTCGCCAAGCAGGTTGAAGGTAATTTCGAAGCCAAAGAAGCTATAATGATCAAGTACTTGGCTGAGGTGAAAAGGTTACGACATCAATTCAGGAAGTTCACTTTGAACCAAGTACCTCGATCAGAAAACAAAAAAGCAGATGCCCTATCTAAGTTCGCCAGCTCAGCCAAAGGGACTAGAGATAGAACAATTACGTTCCTGGTCACACACAAACCGTCTATAAGTTGTTCTGACCCGGGTTTGGTGGGGAGTGTCGTAAAAACAAATCCCTCTTGGCAAGATGCAATTAAACTCTACCTCAGGCAAGGAATCATCCCCGAGGACAAGGGTGAGGCAGTCAACTCAGAAGTCAAGCAGCCAAATTCTCCCTTGACGAGCATGGGTAGCTATATAAAAGGTCAATCTAAGGCCCACCATTGAGATGCTTAGATCCTGATCTGACTCGAGAGGTTCTGCACGAAGTTCATGCCGGTATCTGCAGTAATCACTTTGGCGGCCGCACCCTAGTCCACAAGATCATCCGGTACGGATATTTCTGGCCTACATTGCTCAAGGACACCGTCGATTTCGCTAAACAATACCTATCCTGCCAAATTCATCCAAACATATCTCATTAACCCACTGCGGCAATGGTAAGTGTCCAAATCACGTGGCCATTAGATCAATGGGGAATCGATATTGTTGGATCTCTCCCAAAGACGACAGGCTAAAGGGAGTTCATCATCGTGGCGGTTAAATATTTTACCAAGTAGGTCGAAACAGAAGCAGTCCCTAAGATAACCGACGCTGCCATCAAGAGCTTCATATGGAAAAATATCATTTGTCGCTTCGACCTCCCTAAAGTCCTCATATCGGGCAACGAGACGTAATTCCAAAGCAAAAGCACAAGGAACTGGTGCGAAAGCCTAGGAATTTGCCAATATTTCACCTCAGTGGGGAACCCCCAAGCTAATGGCCAAACTGAAGTAACAAACAGAACAATGCTCGACCACCTTAAGATAAGGATAACATAAATTAGAGCAACCTGGGCGAACGACCTCCCAGGCGTACTATAGGCATATAGGACAACCCTACGAATAGCAACAAGCCACAACCCTTATAGTCTGGTCTATGAATCAGAGGCAGTAATCCCAATCGAACTAATAAAGCACACAGCTCGGATGATACACTTTAACCTGATCACGAACTCCTCAAAAAGGGAACTCAACCTTGAAATTATTGACAAGTTGCACTAGCAAGCTTACTCTACAATACAGAGATACCAGTCGAAGATGGCCGATCACTACAACAAAGGGATTCAACCACAAAATTTTAAAGTCGGCGACCTCGTCCTCAAAAAAGTCGAGGTCTCCAATTGGCAAGCTCGACCCGAAACGGGAAAGACCGTATTCAGTGACTAAAGTGATGAAGCATAACGCTTACCGGCTCGCCAATATGAACGGCCATAAGCTCCCGCGACCTTGTAATGCTATTAATTTAAGAAAATTCTATATATGAAACGCCTCGTACAGTTTTGTATTAATAAAGCTCCCAAGCATTTTATTTAGTAATGCATTTGTATGGTAGAACTGACCCCGCAGTAGAGGCTCCAATCCACCGAGCTAAGGTTTTCCAGCTTAGGTCCTCAAATGAGTAGACCGCTTATGGTCGACCACGCGGCGGCTTCTAACCGCCAAATAAGGGTTTTTCCAGCCCCAATCAAATGACTCGACCGTTTGCAATCGACCCCGTAGTCGACCACTTAATGGCTCCAAGCATCAAGCTACGACTTTTCAGCCAAAGTTGCTCTATGTGTAGACCATTTATTACTAGTATAGCTTCAAGCCCCCAAATCGAAACTATGCGATTTGTTGGATAAACCTATTGACGGGGCTGGTTAGTTCAGTGTAATCGACATCGAAGGTGTAAATAAATCACACTTGCGATTAAGCAACAACTTAATGCATGCAAGTTTTAAATCAACTAGACAAAATTGTTAAGGCTAAACTACGATAATTGTTATGAATGGGGTCACAAGATGATTGTTAATCAATCAAAAACTCGGGCACTACCAAAAAAGTAAAACTGGGCAAATATCGCTCATTAGCGACCAGTGTTCGACAAGCACAAAACAAAAGCTACGGGAACTAAATCATAACATACATCGATAAGCAAAATAGCATATTTTATTAATATAGAAGAATTCTAATTACAAAAGCATTAATATAGAAGAACTCCGATTACATAGCAAGCATCCTCGAGCAGCGTGCACTCAACCTCAAACTTAGTTTGATCCATCTCCTTCATCCGAGGGAGCTTTCTCTTCGTCTTGTCTAGGAAATCGAGACGGGCCCACTTTATCCACCAGGAAAGAATGCTCGCCAAGTAGAAAATAGTGAGTCGTGTTCACCTTGCCATCTCTCATGTCAAATGCAAAATCATTGGCAAAGTCGAACTTCGTGGTCACCACCTCGAGACGAGCCTCGTGCTCGGGAACAGCAGGAGGAGGAGTAGGCATAGAAGCAGGAGTAGATACAGCTCTAGCGGCAGCCTCATTGGCAGGGGCGTCCTCCTTCCTTAGGGTACATAAGGAGCTGGTCGTCGAGTGTGTAATTCAAGCGCTCTTTATCCATAGGACTGATATTGTACCCCAAGTACTCCAGATAACGAATAGCTTTGTCGAACGCGTCTTTAGCATAGTCGAGCGAAAAGATGACGCTAGCATCCATAAAGGCCGAGGTCAGCATAAACTGTTGCATCGTCTCCTGTCGAGCATTTGGCAGTGTCCGCCTAAACTCTTGACAAGCAAACTGCAAGGCGGCCTCGTACCTATGTGCTCGATTGTTGTAGTAAGACTGCGCCTCCATCTATGCCTTCTTCAGGAGCTCATCAGCCGCGCTCCTAGTGGTCACTGCAGTTATCAGCTCAGCGTCTTTCATCGTGAGCTGCAAGTTCGCCTCTTCCAGCTACTTAGTCAATCACTCAACATCCATCTGGGCAGACTCGAGCACCATCTTAGTCGTGTCCATCTCCTTTTACTTTGCCCGCAATAAGTCTACCTGATCAAGGGCAAGCTCCAACCTCCATAACATATGGTACCCCAACTGCCCGACCTGCGAAGGCAACACTCGCATTAGTACAATGAAAATACTTACAACAGCGAAATGTCAGGCGCGGCTCGATCAAAAGCTTACCATGTTGGCGTGATACGCTAAGGCTTTCATCGCCGCACCCTGGCTCTTTTCCATCATCTTGCGCTGGTCCAAATTGAACAAACCAGCCATCAAAACTTTAATGGGCAGGGACCCAGTCTCCCCCACCGTCGTTATGACATCGAATTATGGACCCCCAGCTCGGTCCCAAAGCGAGGAGACAATAGGTCCGTCAAGTCTAACAGTGCCCTGTCGTCGCGACGCCCGAACAAGTCGAACCCTGTGGTAGCCCAGGCTTTACCCTTGCCCTGATTAGCCCTCTTCGGTGCAGGTTCACCCTGTGCGGCAACAAGCTTTTTACCTCGACCAGCCAGACTATGGTTGGGAGATGGTACAACAACGGCGATAGGTACAGTGGCGACCAACGATGTGGCAATGGGCTCTTGTCGAGCCTATTGTTGAGCCCCTATATTTGTGCGCCACTAGAGGTTCTCTCTGTTTTTCTCGGCCCGAGCAATAGCATGAAGGCGCGCCCGATTCATGATGTCTTCATGATCTGCGAGAGGACAAAGCAAAAAACACATGAGGTTCAATTGTAATAATGTATGCATAGCAATAAATAAAGCTCATATAAGTGTCTACCTAATCGAGCATCCATGGGTAAGTAGAGCTGGGTAGGCGACAAGCCCGCTAGTATGAGATTTCCCTCTTCGATAAAGACATATGCCTCCATCTGACCGAACTTAACCAGATCCCTCATAAAAGTATTCGGCCAAGTCAAAGTTTGGTTCCTTGGCATTTCGACATGGCCCCTCATCCAACCCCTAGGGATATTAAAGCCCAACCCCCATGGAGATCAAACATAAAAAAATCTAGTTTCCCACTTTTGGCCAAATGAAGAGGCAGGGTTACAAAGAACTTTTGACGGGATGGGCTGTCAAATAATAGAACCCTGAATCTTCGCTACTCCTTGACTTGCGGGACATGAGAAGATGAAAGAGGTTGCTAAATTTGGCGAAGGAAAGGCGTTGGTTGTGAACATGCATTAGGACAGCAAAGTTATACAAGCTGGAGAAATAGTTAGGAAGTAGTTGAGTAATGCAGACCTGCAAACCATGTAACAGGCCAACTATGGCATCGACTAAAGGAAACCTAAGACCACACCTAAGATCATCTTCGAACACAACGATGTACCCTTAAGGAGGTTGGTCCATTCTAACCTCAGGCCCCGAAACGATCAAACCATAATCTTTGGAAACATGGTATAGTTGCCTAAGGATAGTCAAGTCGACCTCCCCCACTGTCGACCTAATCCTGCTGTAGTGACTAGGGGTGAACAATTGACCATGAGAAATCAGGGGCTCGCTAGGCCTAGCCCCAACGGTAACATGCTCACTGCTCGAGGTCAAGCTATTACTTAACGAGCTACTAGAACCACTGTTTGACGCCACTTCACCGCTAGTCGAAATCCTATCTGACCTCGTGGCCTCACTATCGCTCCCTTGACTCCCCTTACCATACTCAAAAAGTCTCAGCATATTTTAACGCAAAATAGACTTTGAAAGCAGGGTATAATAAACATGCTCTGATGAACGAAAAATACTTACTTGATAGAGTGTTCAAAGATGCAATGCAGAACTCAGTGAATGCTTGACTTGACCTCATGCAACGTTGTAAAAGTAAAAATGTGAATTTTTACCGCGCTTATTTATAGGGCAATGCTTGTGGAACTCCAAACGACTGCAATAATAACTTGACCGCCGTTTGACGCTTCACCTGACACCAGGTAATTGCTGCATTAAATGCGCCAAACCCCGGTTGAATCCTCCAGTCTCTCGTCGGCTTCCCCCACCTCTCATCGACTGATCCAACCTTTCAACTACTCCCGTTTCTCGCTTATTGATGCTCTAAATAAGGACCCGACAGTGGGGGGACTCATGCTATAGGTTGGCCCAATAGGCCCAGCTCAACAGCTATTGACCCAAGAGTACATCTCTAAGCCTGCTCCTTCCTTAAGGCCCATCTGTAAGATCGACCTTTCATGTTGGCCCCGCCTAAAGCAAGTCGACTGTATTGAAGATCCTGGTCGACTGCCACGGCTATTTGTCTATTAGTGCGTCCAGAGTCTGCTCGGATGGTCGATCTTTCAAGTCGACCAGGTTGGTCGACTGACTGCAGAACATTTTTCCTGTTGCATTCAATGCCCTAACAGGTAGCAGGCCTCCGCAATAATGGCGCATGCCACTTTAGTACCACCTTTACTGCCGCGCCAGGGGAGGGATGAACCATCGGTGTACTATCCTGTCCTTAAAAGTTGGAGATGAGGCCACCTGGAATAGTACCAACATGTGAGATGACCTAAAGCTCCCTATGCAAGGGCCAAAAACTTTGATACGTATTAAGGGCATCATGGACGTATTGATCACCTGGAGAAGGCTATAAATACTCCATGGCAGCTCCTCACAAGGTATGCCACTATCCACTTCTTGAGATTCAGCTGCTCAATTTCTAATATTAGATCGAAATACTAACTTGACTATCGGAGTGCTTGAGCCGAGAGCTCTCTCAGCGAGCCTGATGTTTACTAGTGATTGCAGGACTCATTCCCAATACTCTCAACATCAACAAGGCTGGTCAGATCTAGATCGAGTGGATTGGACTCTTACCCAGTCAACTCAAAAAAAGGTCCGAACCCTCATCAATGCCATTTTGAAAATTATACTCTTGGCTATTTTGGTTGAAATGATAAGGTGGGATACAATTTTTATATCCCACCTCATCATTCATAATTGATTGGGGTAATAATTAACACTTAAACCCGCATAAATACTAAAAGCCCGTATTTATATGTGCAATTTTTATAATAAATTAACATGTCACATCATAGATTTATTTATCATGCTAACTAAATTATCATATGATAAATAATTATGATATAACTTGAAAATCCAATCAAACTAGCCCTTCAGGTTTAAAATTTATTACTCTCAATTATTTTGCAAAAAATAATTTTTTAAAAATTGTTCTATCTCAGCCAATGTAATAATGCAACGTCCCTATTTTCAAATTTTTATCATTTTTTCTAAAGACAATAACATAAAAATATATAAAAAGAAATTATATATATCAACTGAAAGAATTCATGGAGAGGGCCCATTGGCACGATGTCAACCCCGTCATGGGATGATGACATATGTGCATGAATCAAATTAATCATTCTCCCAAATATATTAAAAAATTGAAAAAAATTATTACAAGCTAGCTTGTCATGGAGAAAATCCCATTCCATCAATCAATAGGTGCCTAATTAATCTTGCTAAAAGTACAGGCTCCTGGACCAGACAAACTTGATTCTACGATTAATCATGGTCTAGATTTGTTTTTTTTTATTTTTTATAATTATATTTATAATAATTATTTTGAATTTTATACTTATTTAATTATTTTTTCTTTCATCATAAAGAATAAATCATTCAGGTTCAGCCTGCAGATTTAACAGATTATGCAATCTGGGTTTGCCAAATGTGACATTGTTTTTTTTTTGGTGCTGACATTGTTAGATTTTGACATAAAGTAAAAAGCGATTGTTTATGATATTCTTGGGACAATTTTTGTTCTCCTTTCTTTAATTCTCTTGTTGTATTTTATTTATTTAAATTTAATAATGGATATAACTTCATGTATGCCTTAATTGAGTAGCAAATTTAGCTGAAATTAAAAGGCCTGAAGGCTCCAAATGTTACTTAAACAAAGTTGATGAAATTAACTAAATGATAAATTCAATTTTTCTCCAAATAAATTTTGGTAAAAGATAAAATCATTTAAGAAGATATATTTTTAAGAGGATAAATATGTTCTCCTACTTATAATATGCAGTTTTTTGCTAAATTCTTTGTGACACATATCTTTATTTTATAGTTCTATCGATTGAAAGAACTTTTTCTCCTTTACACCTCTCCCGTCAATATATGTTAAGAGTAATTCTAAAAGGTTCACCAAAATTTTAGTAGTGATGTAACACCCTCACTGGGGAAAGCACATAAGCTGTGCCGCCACTCAATTCAATATTAAATTGAACCTACAATTTAATCAATAATCCATAACCAAACGTTTCAAGCTTATCAGAAATAGCAGCGAATTCCAAATTAAACAAACATATCATAAGATAATAAATTCAAATCTTAAAAAATCATGTAACATACAGCACATGCCACAAAATCTCAAATTCAACTTCTCAGAAGCAGCGAAATTTCGAACTTAACAGACTCGTCAACCCACTAAACAAATGACATGATTCACATTTTTACATAACAAAATATTTACATTCCTTAAGTCGACCACATCAACATGATATATCACAGCGTCTTGAGTCCATGCTTAGCAATCAGATATTTTCCATATACACATTCAAAGTTTGATCTATTACAAAATATTCATGTCCTACCTGGAGTCCCATCCTTCGCTTAATCCCTATCTGAGAGAATCAAAACAAACGAGGATAAGTCCAGAGGACTTAGTAAGGGAGAAGAAAATGATAAGATGCGAAGGAAAACTATTGAGATACAACACTCAACAATAAAATTTAGTAATAAGCAATACTTTTCAGTAGGAACAAAGTTTGATAATAAGCAAGAATTTTTAACATGATCAATAGAGTACACGACACATATGAAATTGAACTTGATAGACTGTTGGTCATTCTGACCTTATTACTCCTGAATCAAATTATAATTTGCAAGTACCGAGCATCGGTACGGTATAAACAAGATTTTCTTATCACTCCATTGCTTGAGCACTCAGCTCGGCGTGTAACGACTTGATTATATGGCAAGGTCGGTCACATGCCGGATCCTGTCACTCACAATTTGCTACCTCCAGCTACGTGTAAGTCAGGATCGTAGGCGGGTACTAGCCGTAAGACTTGTATCCGTCGGTCTGTTCCGCCAGGCCATCTTCTGGACCTAGTCCGTAGGCCCAAACCCCCTGTGGCGTCCCTCCAAGTGAAAACCGCCCATAGTATCCCATGGGTTGAAAAGATATAATGCCAACAGATAAGAATCTAACTTTAAAGCGATAAACACGAGCATAACCAAATAAAGTCTGGAAGAGGTCTAGTACTGAAATCCAGAGGTGCTAACGGGGATAGACTCAAGAGGAGCCCCCATTGGACATGCACTATCAACTAATGTGGCACTTTGCTCTGTAAACTCAAGAGGAGCCCCCACTTGACATGCCATGTCAACTAGAATAGCTCTTTGCTCTGGAATAGACTCAAGATGAGCCATCCACTGAACATGCCCTATCAACTAGTGTGACTCTTTGCTCTACCCGGCACATATTTTACAGTACTGACCGAACAAGATATTTAAAAGGGTAAGATTTTCAATGTTCAATTGCCAACAGGGCAGAACAATTTAACCATTTTGCCAACAAGGCAATCAACAATACACTTAAACAAACAACATATTTATAGGAAATTAACAAGTATACTGGCCGGCAAAGCCATTTTAGTATATAAATCCAAGCATTCCGCTGGGATTGGCTTTCAAACATAGTTTACAAGTTCAGAGAAATACACAGAGTTTGACTGAAAAATAGTTATTTTCAAGAAAATATGGAAAAATGCTAAGTAGTTTCAAATTTGGCAGAACCTCACAGGGTTCGATAATCAAGCAACGTTCATCAAGACAGATATCAAATCAGCAAAACCTAACGGGTTCAACATTAGATACGGAATAAGCTCATACAAGTGATAACCAATTGGCAGATCCTTCACAGAGGTAACAATAATGAACGGAATACGATAATCAAATCAATACCAACCCTCACAGTAGTTTATCAATAAAAGTGATAGGTACAAGAGTGTCAAATTAGCATATCATCACCTTAAAAGTCTCATAAATCAACCACAATCAACAGTCTACTGGTCTGTGGGACCTACTTCTTCTTTATCTACCAAAGGAATAAGTTCACAATCAAACCTTCTGAACCTTAATTATAAATATAACGAATGTCATTATCAAACTTAAGGGTATTCCAACATAGTCCTGATAATTCTTAGATATTTAAACAGTCCATGACCTTGTTTCCCAATTGATTTAAAGTTCGAGGTACATAACTTAAACTCAACGTTGACTATGATTTCTGAATCATATTTCTTAATGCACTTAAATATCTTTATCACGTTCCTCAATTACTCTTAACTATTCAGTAATAATTCTCAAATTTCATGTTACACTCAAATGTTCAAGGTAATCACCTATCATAGTCCTTAACTCGAGAAGCCAATAAACTAGTTGTTAAAATCTTATTTAAGGTCTGAACAACAATCTGATAATTCAACCGAGTTAATTAAATCCAATACTATATTAATTACAAGATTAATCTATAACCTTAGACTGAATCGTGGTCTAACTATCTTAGTTCAAATCACAATCAACTTCATTCGAAAATCCAATTACATTTGATAATTTAATCGAATTAAAATTTGATTATTGAAATTTACCCAAATTGGGTCGAACTAAGATCCAAGTTCAAGCTAAAATAGCCCAGACGCATCTAGAATCCAATTATGCACAAACTGCCTGAACACCACCGTCATGCGCCGCCGTCAAACCTCTACGTGCCACCACCAAAGAGGTGAACCAACCCTACCACCAAGTGCATCTCACAACGGCGAGCAAAACCCCTCAAACAATTCAAAAATTGGTGGCCATTTGCCTAGTCAATTGGCCGTCCAAAGTATGCGGCCAAGCCCTAGTGCCGTCGTCTGCCACCCCTCTCAATTCCACCACCACCATCGTTCACCGTGTCACCAAATTAACACCACCATCACCTTACCCATGCTTTTCTGACCCAGACCCACCAAAACCCATCCCCGTTCCAGCGGCAAAACCGTCACCTCCGCCGAGCTTCGCCATGGACCCCCTTTTCTAGACCGTTCCGTCGGTTGTTTTTGGTTAAAGTTGGTATAGACGTGTTCCTCTCAGCTAGAGGAAGCTTCTTGTCAAAACGATTTCACGTTTTTCGATTGTTTTCCGACGTTTCACCAGTGGGGTGAGTTTTGAGCACTTTTTGAGAATTTAATAAAAATTCATCCTTAAAACACTATTCTATCCTTTAAGGCCTCTGCATATCATGCAATTTCTCCTTAAGACGTTGGCACCATCTTAGAAGATTTTCCTTTTCCTCCTTTAGGACCTTATTCTCGTTCTTCAAATCTTCCACATTGTCCTCAAATGCAATATTATCTATGATGATTCCTTTCCTATATCTCCACATAACCAAATTTTCCTGCCCAAAATCCACATTCCAAAAATCATATCCCTACATAACTAAGATATCCCTTAACTCAAGCGCTTACATTCTAAATGGTTTTCAATTCAAGCGTAATCTCAAGTAAGTCCATCAATTCTAATTCCTCTAGACTTTCAAGAACAAAAGGAATAGAGGGATAAACCAAACTCAAGGATACACAAGTTTTAATCATTCTACCATACGCGACAAGCTCCTATAAGCATCTTGTAGTACTCTAACATGTGTGCTATCTTCATAATTATACAAATTATAAGTATGTTTTTTTCATGCATGTCACTTTTTAATACAATAAACGTGAAAATATATAAAAATAATATGATTATTTAAAAATATTTTATGCTCGCAGGAACTGCGTACAAAAGACTGCCAGTATTTATAAATATAACCCCACCCCAACTCTCATGACCCCCAAATCCTAACTGCCATGGTTCCATGACTAGTGGGTGTGCTAAAGTGTGCTGGGGAGTGGGGTGTGTGGGTGGTAGAGTTGCCAATTTGGAAGAAACAAGACGTTTTGTTTTTTGAATTTATTTATTTATTTACTTTTTGATGAAAAATAAATTTAATTAAGTTAAATATTTTTATTTATTATCATTAAGTATGTAACTTAAAATTATTAAAAATTATATTATATGAAATAATAAATTTAAATTTTTCTTGTTTTCAAATTTTTTACTAATTAACAAAATTTAGTTAAATTTATTTTAAATTTGTCTATTTAATATTATTGAATATACAAGTTAAAATTGTTAAAATTATATTGTAGAATGATGTTATAGATTTTTCTATTTTTTTAATTTTATATCTTAATTAATAAATAATTCAACTAAATTTATTCATATTATTTTGGACATATTTATTATTTAACATTATAGAACATATATTTCAAAATTATTAAATTACATTATTTAAGATAATAGGTTTTAATTTTAATTTTAATTTTTTATTTTTATTTTTTATTTTAACTTTTTTGGAAGGAATATTTACCAACAATTAGATGTATTAAGATTTTAAAATACAAAAGCAATGACTTCTTGTGAAATTAACAACTATTTATTGTAAAATACATGTATAATTTAATTTGAGAATAACTCATATGAGTAAAGTATAATCTTACCTCATCGTAGACATGTCCAACTTTAAAATGTAAACCTGTAACTCGTTGTACAATTAACAATAACTTATTTTAAAATAACACATATCATTTATTTAATGATACCTCATATGAGGTATATACGAACATACCTCACCGTAAACACTCCCTACTTAATTTCACAAGAAGTTGAACAAAAAGTAGCAGGATGACTATATATAGAGACATACAACAATAATACCAAAACCCAATAAAACTTGTGGTTCAAATAATCTTTGACATTTTTGTCATTGATAGTCAATTATATATATGAATACCTGCAAAGAAATACAAATAATATAAATAAGCTGATACAAATTAAGTTTTTCAGAAAATCAAAATGTGACATATTTATTAATCTGATTCTTATAAAAAATAGTCAATATGTTAACAATAAAAATTAAAAGAGAGCATTCATACTTGTCGTGTTTTTTATATGGAGAGAGTAGGGGCTAATCAATATACCCTTCTCAATAAAAAATTGATTCTATAAAAAGCTAAACAGAAAACAGGAATGACTATACATACATATATATATATATCCATAATACCAAAAAAAAAAAAAAAAAAAAAGATAATAATTATTAAGTACTTCAAAAATCAAATAGGCATATAACATGAAAAATATATAAATTCAAATGCACCTAAATTTAAAAAGTAAACACGGGCAGCACGATATATGAAATGTTTAGGCTTAGGAGACGCTCTTCATTTAGATACAATTAAATCATATTAATTATGAAATTATTATTTTTAATATTTTAATAAATTTTAAATTTTAAGTATTTTATCTAAAAATATTTTATAAAATGCAAGAATTTTTATAATTTTTTAAATAAGTTTAACCAATTACCTTTTAAATTTTGTGAATATTAAATTAAACATGGTGACATTAACATTCTGTTTTATAATATCATCGCAATATAGACATCCAATTGTTCACTAGCAAACTTAGGTGCAACTCAAGTAAATGGGATGAGTTTTTATATTTTAGAACTTATGACATATTCTAGTGTATCACCCAAAAATTTTAGGATCGGCGCTTATAATATCTCAAAATATGATATTCAAGCTTTATAAAATTCCTTAAAATTTAAAAAGATTCTAAATTATTTAAAATCTTAATAAACTCATTTAGTTTTACTATACTAGTAACAAAGTTATTATTACTAATGTATTATAAGCTCGGCAATCTTTCTTTTTATCCAAATTCTTTTCTAAAATAAAATTCATATTTTATAAACTTTGAAAATAATATTTTTAAATGTATATATATATATATATATTCATACAAATATCCATCTAAGTTGGAAACTATCGAATTATCTCTTTAAAAAATAATTGTTAGTTTTATTCACTATAAAAAAAGAATATTAGTTACAAAATAGTAAGTGACAATATAAAATTTGTCATTAAATATTGCATACATGAAGTGATATATATTTTTTTCTCACCTAATTAATGATTTTTAAAATCTTAATGGGAACAAGAATACTGTTCAAATCACCATTGATAATGAACAACACATATACACTGTCTTGTCATAAATCATATTAAATTTTTGTGTTGTTATTAAGTTGTCACTATAGGTGTGTTGCTAATTTGCAATAATGATAATTTAAAACATTTAATTATTATCACTAATATGTTATATGGTAATAAAATAAAAATTATTATCCCTCAAAAAATATTTTTAACAATAAACAAAATTATTGTTGCTTAATATATGTCATCGGTAATATTTTATATTATTATTTTGTTATATATATATATATTGTGGTGATATCTTTTAATGAATATAACAAGACCATAAGAAGGTTGTGATGTGTAAATATGTTCAGAATTGGTTATACAGAAAAGAATGAGCTAGAATTTGGACCAACAATTTGTCTCAACTCTTTGATGTTTCTATCCGTAAACTGCCAGAAACACGTAGGATGAGGAGTCATGTTATAGCACGTTAGAGACGGCAAGCCATCGTTTTCTCTCACTTTCTTCACTTTAATTATAATCTCAAAATTTTGTGCATAAACTATATAAAATTTAAAATTTTAATTTGTTCATTTTATATTTCAAAATTATTCTCTCATATCAATTATAACTTTTTCCCTTTTATAGTTTCGTTTCATCTCACCGTTTTCAGAAATTCAATCCATAAACTTTAGAATATCATACCCTTGATCTCTGAGCTCTTACACCTTTAGCGCTCATTTGTTTGGTGTGTTTGGATTAAGTATAATACGAATTACTAAGATAAATAGTGAGTTATTGTGTATCCTATTTAATATTTGTTTCTATATTTTAAATAACTTGATATTCAAATATTATTGTTTGCTTGTCATGATATCATATATGACAAACTACAATTTATTTCCGACTTAGTATGAAAAATGTATCACATCTTAAAGTCTTGATATACAAGCCAAGTTTGGCTTTAAATGCATATCGGGCCCTAATATCAAAGGCTTCTAAATATGAACCAAATATTGGAATTGAGTTGCATTGTGCATCTATCATGTAATATCAAAGCAAGCACAAAAGTTTGTTAGTATTTTAGAATAATCATTTCTATTTTCGTATAATTTTAAAATAAAAAGATACAATTATTTAGATTCATTTTCAATAAAAAGTATCACTTTTGTTTTTTATTCTCATACCTATAATTATTATTTTCAAATTGAAAATATTATTAATTTAAAAATAATTAAAAACTACTAACTAATTAAATGATAAGTTGTTTTTTCATCACCCCGAAATAATATTGAATCCTCTCCCAAAAAAGAAATAATACCGAATCCCATACTATATTTAATATTAATTTATTATATTAACTAATAAAATAATAATTTATTCTTCAAACCTCATTCAATTGATAAGATATGAAGAAATTAGGTAATTATTTTTAACCTAACTTTTCGAAGTTTCTAAATTATCAATTCAATCATATTGTTATTTTCAGATGTAAAGCTATATTAAAATGAAAAGACATCAGAAATAATTTCAAAATAGAAAATGAAAATAAAAACACTCCCACTTAGGGCCTTTGATATTAACGTAGATGCCATTTTGAAAATTATACTCTTGGGGTTTGTTTGCTTGGGCGTATAGAATTATGATGGATTAATATGCTAGTGATACATAAGTTAGAAATGGTATTCAAAATCATGTTATCTATTGTTTGTTTGGATTTTTGAAATTAGTGATATCTCATGCTTAATACTATTTAATGTTTGGTTAGCAAGATTGTTCAATGTGATTATACTTTGTAATGTCCAAAATGTCCTAACTTCTAAGAATGTGAATTTTCAAAATTTGGCAGAAGGCGTTGAGGATAGGGTTTTATGAGGGTAAGAATGTTATTTTTATTTTTTATCATATCAAATTTGAAAGGATGGAAAATGGATCAGACCAAGATGACTTGATCTATAAACCAGCTTGGCCCATGATACCATGTCGGGCCACAAATGTATCATGGGCTATAAAAATGTGAAGTAAACAAGAGATAAAACTTGAAAATGGATCTATCAAGTTTTATCTAATGAAGCAAACAAACCCTTGGCTATTTTGGTTGAAATGATAAGGTGGGATACAATATTTGTATCCCACCTTATCACTCATAATTGATTGGAGTGATAATAAACACTTAAACCCTCATAAATACTAAAAATTCATATTTATATGCGTAATTTTTATAATAAATTAACCTGGCACACTATAGATTTATTTATCATGCCAACTAAATTATACAACAAATTATTACATGATAAATAATCATGCGATAACTTGAAAATCCAACCAAACTAGCCCTTCAAGTTTAAAATTTTTCACTCTCAATTATTTTGCAAAAAATAATTTTTTAAAAATTGTTCTATCTCAGCCAATGTATAATGCAACGTCCCTATTTTCAAATTTTTATCATTTTTTCTAAAGATAGTAGCATAAAAATATAAAAAAAAATTATATATATATATATATCAACTCAAAGAATTCATGGCCTACTCAGAGGGCCCATTGGCACGATGTCAACCCCATCATGGAATGATGACATATGTGCATGAATCAAATTAATCATTCTCCAAAATATATTAAAAAATTATTACAAGCTAGCCTGTCACTCATGGAGAAAATTCCACTCCATCAATCAATAGGTGCCTAATTAATCTTGCTAAAAGTACAGGCTCCCGGACCAGACAAACTTTATTTTATGATTAATCATGATCTAGATTTGTTTTTTTAATTATATTTATAATAATTATTTTGAATTTTACACTTAATTAATTATTTTTCCTTTATATGGAATAAATCATTCAGCCTGCAGATTTAACAGCTTATGCAATCTGGGTTTGCCAAATGTGACATTGTTTTTTTTTGGTGCCGACATTGTTAGATTTTGACATAAAGTAAAAATGATTTCTTGGGATAATTTTTGTTCTCCTTTCTTTAATTCTCTTGTTGTATTTTATTTATTTAAATTTAATAATGGATATAACTTCATGTATGCCTTAATTGAGTAGCAAATTTAGCTGAAACTTAAAGGGCTGAAGGCTCGAAATGTTAACTTAAACAAATATAAATGATAAATTTTTCCTCCAAATAAATTTTGGTAAAAGATAAAATCATTTAAGAAAAAATATTTTTAAGAGGATAAATATGTTCTCCTACTTAGACTATGCAGTTTTTCACTAAATACTTCGTTACTTATATCTTTATCTTATAGTTCTATTGATTGGAAGAACTTTTTCTCTTTTACACCTCTCTCGTCAATATATATTAAGAGTAATTCTAAAAGGTTCACCAAAAATTTAGTAGTGATATCATTAAATTTTGATAGCTCGACTGATTTGGTTAATATTTCAAAATTTAATGCTGGTTTAATAGAAATTATAAATTGATACCTAAAACTCCTATTAAAAGAAAATAGAATCCACTAACAGAAGGAACCACAATAGGACAAAAATGAAAATATATATAATCCTCAACTCAAAAAAAATTATGTAATTACATACAATTATGGAAGAGGATGCTATAATTGTTCTTTTGAGTTTGAATTTTATGAAAATGTAGAATATTCTCTTTTATATCATCTTAGGTATTTTTTCATTTCTACTCAATATAACAATTAATTTAATCATCATTTCATGGACAAACACATAATAAGCTTTGGGGGTGTATCCTCTTGACATGAGTTAATCCTTATGGGTCCATCACATTGACATTTACATATTACTTAAATCAAAGATTTTCAACTCCAAGATTGATTGCACGCACTTAGGTTTAGTGTGCTATTTTCATGTACATATTTGCGGTTTTCTATGGTGGTTTCTTAGTTGGCTTTCGCCATTGAAATATATACAACAAGATAACCTCTTTTGCTAAGTTTGCCATCAAATTAACCCAACAAAAATTATTGGTTCAAGGGTTGACTCAAAATTCTTAAAATTTGTGTCATTTTCTTTTCACTATATTCCAAATAAAGAAAAAAAACTTTTAAGTATCATAATAAATTTCATTACAACGCGACAAAGTAATTAAAAAATAAAATTTATTGTATGTGAAATGTAAATTTATATATTAATTTGTCAAATTCACTAAAAAGGGTAAAATGAAAATGATACATAGAAGAAAAACGACGAACTGGTTATTAAAAATTTTAAAAATAAATAAATAAATAAAATGATCCATAGTAAAAGACAATTTGCAAGCTGACAAAATTGAACTAAAAAAATTCAAATGAGGTAACTTGTTGGAGTAACCCTATCTTTAATATTGAGATTATAATGGTTGACAAGTTGAAATGGAATTGAACTTTGAGATCAACTGTGGCTATTAATGGCTCCACATAATAGCTATGGAATTTGGACATTTTCAAAGATGGATATATCTTTATTGAATTTGATTCGGTTGATTAATTATCCATATAATCTATTGGATCATGTCGATCCAATAGTTCTTGGTGAGCTGCGTTTTGACTGGTTTATAGAATTTGGATAGGATTTATTTGGATATTATTCGAATAGAATCTATTTGGGTCAATCCGAACCTAATAAATTAGTGATTGGCATTATGTTGGTTGATATGATAGCTTTATTTCTTTATTTATCTATTATTATTATTATTATTTTTTACCAATTGAAAGGCAACAAAAAGTATTAAAATGAATTAATTAACTAATAAGGTCTGTAGATGGGCCAATCAAATGATGTTAGTAATTTGACCTACTTCTAATTAAATGGTGTTATTTTGATGGAATTTTGGTTTATAATTAAGAAAATATATATATTTTTTACTATCATCGTTTCCAAAAAAATAAAAATAAAAGGGAAAATTTACTTAAATGCTTACATTATCTAATAGTTTAAAGTCAAAATTTTCTTCAGATTAGAAGTGGCTCACAGTAATAAAGGGTTAAATTCATTTTACCCCGTGTATTATTGGGTATGTATCAAATGCCCTCCATATACTTCCAAAACCGTCAAATACCCCCCTCAAAGTTATCTGCCGTTAGTAAAATAACTGACGGTGTCAAAACTCTACAGTAAATTACTAATTTAATCTCATAAAATAACTAAATAGCATAAAAACCTTGTTGAAACCCAGGAGGGAGGATCTATTATGAAAAGTAAGAAATAACAGTAAAATAATTCGATGGAACAACAAGATCTAATGTAGTTCGGCGATGTGCCTAATCCACCAACAAAGAAAAGAATTTTATTGATCTCAAATCAAAGTGCAAGTACAAACTTGAATCCCACAAATCTCACGAAAACACCTAACACCCTCATTCTAAACTCCATCTTGAGAAATTGACTTAAAAGCAATAAAGAAGCCCTCGTGTTATGTTCGTGATAAGTTGTCCCGGAAGAAAACTCCAAATAAATACCCGAAAAACAAAGCCCTAGGCCCATGGGCCTGCACCGTGCGCAGGGCATGCAAGACTTGCGGCCCGGCGCACACAAAACTGCTTGGTGCTGAGTAAGACCGAAACTGCCCGAGAAAAATAAGTGCATCGTGCGCCCTAGCATGGACAACTTGCGCTAGGGTGCGTGGTTCTAGTTTGCTTTGCGCCTCCAGGCGCAAGTTGTGCTACTACCACCCTGCTATTCCAGTAGCGCCTACGCCCGGGTGCACGATGTGAGATTCTTCTGCCTTATTAATGCATGCTGCGAGCCTTGGCGCGCCCATCTCATGCCCCGACGCACAGCGTCCTGCTAGTGCTTATCAGGGTGTGCTTCTTGTGCCCATTTCTATCCCTTGCTCTGTTTTGCTCCATTCTTTTTGTTAATTTAGCCAAAATTTCAAAGCAAAATCAACAATTCTCCACCTTAACTTGAAATCACCATCCTTCTTCTTTGTCTCTGCCCCCAAAAGAGCCTGTTATCTGAGTCTACAAACATTAATCAAATCCAAGCAATGTTGGAATTTGATTCCTGGAACAACCTTAGTCAACATGTCTGCCGGATTATCCTTAGCCCTAACCTTGTCAACTTAAATAACAACTTGAGACACCATATCCCAGACAAAGTGATACCTTATGTCAATGTCCTTTGTTCTCTCATGAAATGCTTAATTCTTTGACAGTGTGTGGACTCTGACTATCACAAAATATAAAAGTAATATTAGAATCCATACCCATATCCTTAATTAGCTCCTTTAGCCAAATGTCTTCCTTCACGCATTCAGCCAAAATAATGTACTCAGCTTCTGTTGTGGACAATGCAACTGATGATTGTAAAGTCGCCTTCTAGCTAACCTTACAACTCGAAACACAAAATACATACCTAGTTATGGACCTTTTGCTGTCCAAATCTCCTGCATAATCCACATCCACATTGCCAATAGTTCTAGCAGTAGAATTCAATTGACTACACCTCAAACATCTGTCTGCAAAGCCTTTCAGATATCTCATGATCCATTTCACAGCCTGCCAATGAGTTTTTCCTGGCTTGTGCATGTGCTTGCACTGACTGTATGTGAAATGTCTGGACTAGTGTACACCATAGCGTACATCAAGCTACCCACTGACTAGCATATGACACATTAGACACGTGTTCCATTTCTTCCTCAATACTCGGTGATAGATCTGATGAGAGCTTGCAATGAGCTGCAAGTGGTGTACTAATTGGCTTAGACTTATCCATTCCACATCACTCGAGTACTTTCTCAATGTAATGTTATTGAGACAAGTACAACATTCCTGCGTGTCTGTCCCGGATGATCTCCATGCCCAAAATATGCTTTGCACTGCCCAAACCCTTCATCTCAAATTCTTCACTTAACTAAGCTTTTAATTGGTTGATTTGAGATATGTTTCTAAAGGCAATCAACATATCATCAACGCACAATAGCAAATATATGAGAAAGCTATCACTACAAAGTTCATAATATATGCAACAATCAAATTTGTTTCTTGTATATCCTATCTTGGTAATAAAAGCATCAAACCTTTTATACTATTGTCTAGGAGACTGTTTCAAGCCATATAATGACCTCTTTAAAAGACATACTTGATTTTGTTTCTCGGGAACAATGAATCCTTCTGGTTGACTCATGTAAATTTGTTCCTCCAACTCACCATGCAAAAATGATGTTTTCACATCTATCTGCTCTAGCTCCATATCAAACAGAGAACTATGACATGTAAAACATGAATGAAAGTATGTTTTACAACTGGGGATAGCACTCGTGAAAGTCAACTCCTTCTCTTTGAGTAAAACCCTTAGCAACCAATCATGCCTTGTATCTAGTCCCTTCATTCTTCTTGTAGATCCATTTGCAACCTATAATCTTCTACCCTTTGGGTACATCAACCTGCTCCTATGTGCTATTCTTATGTAGAGACTCCATCTCTTCACTCATAGTTGCATCCCATTTATCAGAATCTGGCCTGAAAATTACATCTTTGTATGAGACTGAATCATCTCCTGCAAACTCCTTGATTGAACTCAAAGCATAAGCTACCGATGTGAGTAAGCAAACTGTTGTGGTGGTTTGATCTGTCTTTTTTCCCTATCGCGAGCCAAGCGATAATTTTGTAGTGGTTCATTTTACTGTTGTTTATTAGGCGATAATGCAATCTACCAGCTTCATCTAGCACCTTCTGTTTCCCTTTTGAAACTTGTGGAAGATCAATATGAATCTCCACTTTCTTCTTAACGTCTTATTGATCACTTTCCTGCTGCTCCACCTTCTTCATCATTGCAGACTCATCAAATGTCACGTCCCTGCTGATAATCATCTTGGAGCACTTATCATCATTACACCACAAACAATAACTTTTAACTCCATCTGTATAGCCTAAAAATATGCACTTCCTAGCCCTTGGCTCAAGCTTCTCATCCTGGACATGAGCATAGGTTGGACACCCAAAAGATTTGAGTAATCAACAGGAGACCCGGACCAAACTTCCATTGGTGTCTTGCAGTCCAAAGCAGTTGATGATGACCTATTCACCAAAAACACGCAGTGTTAATCGCTTCTACCCAAAAATCCTTGGAAAATTCGGTGTTAAAGAACATGTATCTAGCTCTTTCCAAGATAGTCCTGTTTGTCCATTCTGCAACTCCATTATGCTGTATGTATGTACAACTGTGCGATGCCTCACAATTCCTGAAATTCCTTGTTGCAAAACTCTAATCCGTTGTCAGTCCTCAAGCGCTTGATCTCCTTTCCTGTTTGCTTCTCAATTAAGGTCTTCCATTGCTTGATGTTGACAAACACCTCATCCTTATGCTTCAGCATGTACACTCATACTCTCTATGAGAAATCATCTATGAATACCAGCATATATCTAGCACCTTTCTTTGAAGGAACCTGAGAAGGCCTCCAAGGATCTGAGTGAATGTAATCCAAGGTGCCCTTGGTCCTGTTAACTGCAATGCCGAATTTCATCTTGTGTTGCTTGCCCAGCACACACTGCTCGTAGAAATCCAGCTCTCCAGTCTTCTCTCGACAAAGCAAACCTCATTTGCTTAGTTCCGACATCCCTTTCTCACTTATATGCCTAAGCCGCATATGCCACAGTCTCGTAGTATCATTAATTGATGAAGAAACCATTGCAGTACCAGAAATCATGCTTCCCTGCAATATCTAAAGGTCGTTCTGCTTCTCTCACTTCATGATAAGCAATGCACCTTTGGAAACCCGCAGAACTCCATCTCGAGCTTTGTACTCATAACCATTCTTGTCCAGAGTACCCATCGATATCAGATTTTTCTTTAGATTTGAAACATGACGCACATCTGTTAGGGTCCTTACTATGCCATCATGCATTCTGATACAAATTGAGCTAATTCCTACAACCCTGCAAGAAGCATCGTTTCCTATAAGCACTTTACCACTATTATATTTCTGGTATATGGTAAACTAATCTTCTTGTGGGCACATATGGTAGGAACAACTACTATCCAAAATGCATTCAGAAATTAGTAAAGTTTCAGCAATGTTGAGAACAGGCCCAGCATTAGACTCATCCTCAACAACTCCTATGACATCATCCCATTTCTGATCAGAAGTTTCACCTGCATCATTCACCTTTCCTTGTTCCGGACAATTCCATTTCCAATGCCCCTTCTACCTCACCTAAAACACTTGTCTCTATTTCTAGGCTTGGTTCCAGACTTTGATCAGCCTTTACTCCTTCCCCTTTTCTCTCGGTCTCCGTTTCGCCACTAATCCTTCCCCACTTTCACTATTGTTGCTGCCTAGGACATGTTTTCTCAATTCGTTGGAATTCAATGAGGCCTTCACATCCTCCATTGAAATTGTATCTCTCCCATACAACAAAGTAGTAACCAAGTGCTCACAAGATTTTGGCAGAGAATAAAAGAGAATTAATGCTTGATCCTTATCGTTAATTTTAACATCTATACTAGTGAGATCCAGAGTCACTTTATTGAAAAAATTAATATGTTGAGTAATAGATGTACCTTCCTTCATTCTTAATGTATATAACCGTTGTTTCAAATACAGCCGATTCATCAGGAATTTCATCATATAGAGACTCTCTAGCTTTGACCATAAACCCACTGGCGTACTTTCCATGGCGACTTCTCTCAATACGTTATCTGCCAATTATAACACCTAAGTACTGTAAGCCTTCGCCATGAATTCGTCATTCTCCTCGTCTGTCAGCGTCTCTGGCAAGGAATATGTGCCCTTTAACGCTCGTTGTAAGCCTTGTTAACACAGGAAGGTGTGGACCTTCATCTTCCACAACTCGAAGTCGTTCTTCCCCTCTAATTTCTCTACCTTGTACTTCATGCCTGACATCTGATCCAACCTACTCTAATACCAATTTGTTAAAACCTAGGAGGATCTATTGCGGAAACTATGAAATAATAGTAAAGTAATTTGATGAAATATGACAATAAGATTTAACTTGGTTCGGCAATGTGCCTAATCAACCCAACAAAGAAAAGAATTTTATTGATCTCAAATCAAAGTGCAAGTACAAACGTAAATCCCAAAAATCTCATGAGAACACCTAACACCCTCATTCTAAACTCCGTCTTGAGAAATTGACTTAAAAGCAGTAAAGAAGCCCTCGTGTTATGTCCATGATAAGTTTTCTTGAAAGAAAACTCCAAATAAATACCCAAAAAAAAAAGCCCAAGGCCCATGGGCCTACGTTGTGCGAAGAGGCACACGCAAAATTGCTTGGCGCTGAGTAAGACCGAAACTGCCAGAGAAAAATAGGTGCGCTGCATGCCCTAAGACAGATAACTCGCGCTAGGGTGCGCGATTCCAATTTGCTTTGCACCCGGGTGTAAGTTGTGCTGCTATCGCTCTGTTGTTCCAGTAGCGTCTACACCCGGGCATGTGACGTGAGATTCTCCTACCCTGCCGGTGCATGCTGCTCGCCTTGGGGTGCGACATCCTATCGGTGCGCATCGCGGCGTGCTCCTCGTGCCTATTTCGATCCCTTGCTCTGTTTTGTTCCATTTTTCTTCCGGTTCTCATCAATTCAATCCAATTTCAAGGCAAAATCAACAAACCTAGGATACATTGATGCTTTTCCACACAAACAGTCTCTGTTTTATTGGTCTCATATGTCCTATATTAGAATGGAGTTGTTTAATGTTCTTTTAAAAAAAATGAAATGATTTAATGTTTTTTGTTGGATTAGGAGTTAGATGATGCTTTAGGTCATAAAATGAAAGTAATACAATTGAAGTAAGAAACTTTTAGCATTATATAGTAAATCACAAGGGTATTTTGGACATAAAATTTTTCAATGATCATATGTGTATAGGGAAGATAAATTTAGTGCTATATTAGCCAAACAACCGTTATTTTTCTAACGGCAAAGAAGTTTGAGTGGGGTATTTAAAAGTTTTGGTAGTACGGATGCCTAGTATAGATTTATCTACATTGAAAAAAAGATGTGTATCTTAGATTTTTATGCTATTTAATTATTTTTTGAGGTTAAATAAATAATTTACTATATAGTTTTGACACCATTAGCTATTTTACTAATGGCAGATGACTTTGAGGGGGTATTTGAAGGTTTTGGAAGTACATGAAGTATTTGATACATGCCCCATAGTACAGGGGGTAAAATAAATTTAACCCTACAAAAAATAAAAAATAAAATAAGTATTATAATATATTTTAAATGAGGAGCTCAAATAATCTTTGATATTATTATTATTATTATTATTTAGAGAGTATCTTTTACAATAGGTTTATAAATCCAATTATCAAATCAAGAAGATCAGTCTTACAACAAATCAATAGAATACAAATATCAAATCAAAGAATATGGAAGTACAAACTTCACAAGACTACAACCAAGAGGCACACATAAAGTACATACAAAGATGCTTATTCGGGTTGAACACGAGACATCCCACAAAATAGGGAAAACTTGATGTTATTAAGCTACAAGCCACTGGACCTTTGATATTACTTAACCAAACAACTTTTGAGTTAAAATGATTATTTTTTTGACATGGACTATCAAACTGGCATGAAAAAAGTCAGTACTTTGTCTAAAAAATCTTAAAAGTACTTAAGGGAAATCCCCCTTTTATAGCTGAAGCGTTGTGTAATGACTCTTAATGAAATAAAAATTTTATTTAAAAAAAATGGCATTTAAGGGAAAATTTTATTGTGGTTGATTGAAGGATTTTGAAAATTAAGAATTTTAAATTTATAAAAAAATATTATTCTCATATAATTTTAAGGTATAATGAATTTCAAATTGTTTAACACTTACTTTGAACTATTTTCTGATTATTATGATGAATTTAAAAATCACGTAATATTGGAATTATTTGAAATCCTTAATTTCAAATATCTGTTGAAGTTTTGTCTTCATAATTTTCAACTTTTACTCTCTCTACATTTTGTATCCTCTTCTTTCAACTTTTACCTCTCGTCAGCATTAATTATTACAATCGGCTACAAATTCTTTCATTATATTTTATCTTTCATTACTATTGGATGTCTTTTTTTCAATTACAATCATTGAATTTGTTACAACAATGAGTGAAGAATTTTCATTATTGTATGAGGGGCGAATTATAAATTATAAGGCCATAATTTAAGAATTTTTTGGAACAAAATAAAGCTAAAACTCTCACCCTCAAGTATACAATAATATAATCGAATGGTCAATTGATTCAATGATATGACCTGATATGAGGTTCGAAATTCAAACTCTAATGAATTTTTGATGAATTGGTATGTGCAAATAAAAAAAATACATCAGTAACATATTGATGTATAATTCATTTATACATAGTTATATATTTACTTGAAATGGGTTTTGAGACCTTAAATGGATTTTGTTTATGTTTTCAATATTAGTACTTTGAATCCCATCCGACACAATTCAATTTTAATCTAATCGAACTCATTTAAATAATATATATAATTATATGGTATATTATATATATATTATAGGTAATCACATAAAGAATATAAATGGAATACTTATGTAAGTTGAAATAAGAATGTAAAAAGTTTATACTTTGAATATATATATATATATATAAGTAAGTTTGGAATTTCTCAAAAATTAAAAACATGCAAACATAAATGTGCAAATTGTAATAATATAATTTTGTATGTCTAAAAAAAATAATAATAATAGAAGATATTCTTAGCATGTTTATAAAATAGATTTAGATCCAACTTGATGAATATTGGGTTAGACAAGGGTCGGATTGCATCTCATGCGGAGACATAGCCAAGACTTCAAATATTGGGGCAGAATTATATAAATTTTTACAAAATATAAAAGATAATTATATTATTTTTAAGAGGGTAAGATTGAGTTTTGTAAAATATGAAATATTTTTGAAAAATAAATTTTAAATTTTAATAAAAATATATGTATAATATAAGATTACATAAACTTTTTTTTTTTTTAATTTATATACACACACATTTATCAGGAGTCCGTTAGAATTTGAACTCCTAACCTACTATATCATATAAAAAAATTATGTCATTGAACACATACCACTTGGCATAAGATTATATAAACTTAAAAGAAACGGGAAGACGTCTGCTGGCCCTCACCCTGTCGCTGATCTCAAGTTGTGTGGGGTCCTGATTTTAGCATTCTCCCCTAATCATCCAACCAGTTGTAGTTCCTACATAAGTATATAGACTTTAAGACAACCACCCAAATGAAATCCCAACTCACATAACTGGGAGGGTTCCTCGACTAATAAAATTCAAACCCCGCCTGTCATGGGTAAAGGGTTGATTTGATAAATTTACCCTTCAAAAATGGAGAAATAGCTACTGACCCCACAGGATCCGCACCCCAATTATCGAACCGTACCGATCTGAAATTCAAACCTTCCAAACAAGACACGTGGAAGAATCTTATGTTATTCGTATGATCTTGATGTAATAGTTCGATACAAAGAACTACACTATAAATACTCATAACCTCATTTTTAAATAGGTTAGATAGTTTTTACTTATTATTATTTATATATGCGGTTGATACTTATACATTATAATAGACTGACTTATGTATCAAGGGGTTATAGGTGAGACATTTCCATCGTACCTCTAGCTTCTTTCCTGTATTTTAGATTTTAAACTCTATAGTATTATCTGTTTTAGACGATTGGAGAACATAAATAGATTGACCTGAAGAAGGCCACAACCCCGAAACACCATCCAACCAACTTCTTTCTTTCTTTCTTCTTCTTCTTCTTTTTTTTATTTTTAATAATATATGCACATTACATACAGAGTTCGTTAGAGTTTGAATTCTGAACTTCACACTTACACATGTGATGACAATATTATTGAATTAATTAGCTACTCAATCAAATTCTATTCAATTTAAATTTACATAAAGATCTAATGGATCGAGCACGCTAAAAAAAAGAAAAAGAAAAGAGGTCGAAAGTTTAGGCTATGCTTGCTTGTGAAAAAAAATTTCACCTCACAAAATTTCTCTCAAAAATTCCTCCTCTCGTTCTTGAAAAATGTTTTAAAAATTTTCCCTCCTTCTCACAAAAAATTCTTACAAACAATCACTCTCACCTATTACATTAACTATAATTATTACACTTTTACTTCACAAACAATTACTCTCTCATAACATATAATTATATTTACACATAATATTTTTATATTAATTAATTTTTTCATAATATAATTATTTACATGTATATATTAACATTTAAATCAAATTATATCATAATATGTAGTTATAATTTTACATAATATTTTTATATTAGAATTTTTTTTTATATAAGATAGTTATTTCGATGTATTTTCATAGTATGTAATTATATCTATACGTAATATTTAATATTTATACAGAATTATTTTTGTAATAAATAATTATAGTTACAAGTAATATTTTTATATTTAAATATAATTATTTTGATAATATAATTATTCACACATTTTTAATATTTTATAATATTATTTTTATATATAATTATATTTAAATTACATTTATATTTTAATATTTACATAAAATTATTTTCCTAGTACATAATTATATTTGCACATAATGTTTTATTCTTTAAACAAAATTGTTTTCATAATATAAAATTATATTTACACATAAAATTTAATATATTTAAATAAAACTATTATCATATTATATAATTATATTTACACATTATATTGTATTATTAAAATAAAATTTATATCATATTATATAATTATATTTGACATTTATATATATTATATATTATAAATAATAATACAAATATATTAAATTTTATTTTTATAAAGAAATAAGAACTATTGTTTGACTATTTAAAAAATAATAGTATTTTAAATATAGTTAAGGAATTTATAGTACACATTTAATATTTAATATATGATTAAATATTTTATATATATTTCATGAATATATATTTAATATGTGTTTATATATATTTTAATAGATAAATAACAACATGTTAACGGATAAATTATAGTACAATTTTAAAATAAATATTTAACGAATATGTAGTATATATTTAATATTTAATATAGTTAATTAATTTGTCCATTATATTTAATATTTAATATTTATTTAATTGATATACATAAAGAATTTATTTTTAATATATATTAATAAATAAATAATTAATGTTTAACGAAAAATATAGGAATATATTAAATATATTTAATGAATATTTAGTATATATGCAATATTTACATTATTATTAAATACTTAATATATGTTTATCAAATATACATGAATATATTCTATTTATATTCAATATATAAATTATTAAATTCTCACACAAATTTTACAAATTTTAATCAAATAAAATAATAAATTTACTCAATATTAAATTTTATTACAATATACGAAATATTTTAGATAATAATAAATTAATGTTAATTTATTTTACAATATTGTACATATAAATAATATATAAATTTGCTTACATAAAAAATAAAAAAAATAAAAACTCAACCAATCACCATCTCTTAAAATTTTCTCATAAAAATTTTCATAATCAATTACTACTTCACAAATTTCACTCAAAAAAATCTCACAACCAAACACATTCTCACAACTTTTTTCTCACAAAAATTCTCACAAACAATCACCACCTCATTTTCTCTCATCTGTCACATCAACTGTAATCATTACACTTTTACTTCACAAACAATCACCACCTCATAAAAAAAATTTCTACCTCACAAACAAAAAAATCTCACTATTTTTTCTAAGAAATGAGAAATGAGAAATGAGAAATGGAAACACAAGCAATCACACCCTTAGCCTTTAAGACTTAAGAGCACGACACGGTGGGAACAAGATTAATGACATCCAAGAAAATTGTAGGCAAGATTTTCGACTTGGCATAGGCTCATGATTTCCCCCTTTCCCAATTTCTGCAGCAACTTATTTTGGACGAAAAAAAGATCAGTTTGTTAGCAGGGAAGAAAATTCTACAGATTCCCTAACAGCCCGTTTTGTTTTATTTCCAAAGGTTATTTTAATTTTCAATCATTTATAAAAGTTGGAAAGTTAATTATGAAATGAAAATAGAAATTGAGATGTATTTGAATAAAATGTTGGAAAGTAATGATTATAATAGGTTGTAGGATTAAAAAGTAGATTAATTTATATTTTTTATGTTTAAAAAGATTTATTTTTTAAAATATATGTATATTTTATGAATTTAAAAATAATAATGGATAACTTAATGTCAAATCAAATTTGAATTTGATTGATGTGTAATAGGATGATATGATAAGTTTAAAAATGAGTTTTGGGAAGAAAAAATGTACATTTTCTAAAAAAAATTATGAGAAACTGTTTGTTTTCAATTTCCATTCCCACATGAAAATGAAACCAAACACCCCGTAAGTGTCTGTTTGGTTTTGTTTTCAAACATCATTTTTATTTTTTCTTAAAAATAAAAATAAAAAACTATCAATTTTTTCTTTATTTTCACATTAACTCTTATACTCTCTCTCCATTTTTACACTTTATTTTTGCATACTCTCATTTGCACGACTTTTAACACAAAAATACAACGATATTCAAATACAACTTATTTTTAATCCTACAAAATTATTTCATTTTAAACAAAACATCCAAATAATATTTTATTTTTAAACTCACACTTGTAATTAACTTTTCACTATTCTTTTTTACAATGCCTCTAGAAAACAAAACCAAACGGGGCCTCCAAAGTTAATACCATACCATTACCATTAATGATTTTGACTTAGAAGCCACTTCTGGACCACATTCTACTGCTTAGGCAACCCACTTTGCCCAGCTTTACAACCACCACAATTCCTAGATAAGCTGTCTGAATTTACAATAAAAACTTTGAACTCTCAAAATTCTTTGGACCCAAAATCTTTTTATCCAAAACCTATGCACAACAAGCATTTTTTTTTTACAGAGATTGCATTGCCACCCAAGAACTTGCTCAAGGTAAAAAGACTAATGAGGACAACCCAACCCTTAAAAAACATCAGAGTATATACATGAAAATTTCTGACCATAGTTACAAGCACTAGAGCTAGTTCACACAAAATTGGCTAGAAATTAGAGGCGTGGGGCTAGGTGAAATGACCAAATTAGTCCTGGCAAACACAGCTCTCCCCTTGCCAACTCCAAACTATGTCTTTCAAGGCAGGCCTAACATCCTCCTCACAGAACTTCCTGTATTCAAGCGTGTCCCCGGTGGACTTGGAGAATTCCACCACCGCCACCTCCGGTGCCACCTCGAACACCTCCGCCGTCACCGACAATTTCCCTTTTCGCCCATCCGAAGCGCCTTGCATCCTGACCTTGTAGTCCTTGCTCAACAAAACCTTGAAGTTGAGCTTCTTGGCAAGTGATTCTAGCTTGGCCATGATCATTGAGGCCGAACATTTTGAGGTGAATAGAGAGCCCGATTTCCTCCTATTCTCGAATAAGGTCGACAAGTCGAAACCCGAAGACATGGATGATATGAACTCAAAGGCATTGTAAAAGGGAGGAGATGATTTTGATCTCATCAGCTCCAATTCTTTGCTCTGATCTGAAAGAAGCACTTCCTTTTGCTCCAAAACGTTTTCTTGAGCTGGTTCTTGGATTGAAAAGGCAATTGGCCTGGTGAACCCTTTGCAAAACCAGGGCACTCTCATTATTGCTGGGATTGTAATTCTCTTCTCAGGATCAGCCACCAATAGCCTGGAAATCAGTCTCTTGGCCTCATATGAAAACCAGGGGGGGAACTCAAATTCAGCCTTGAAGATTTTTGTATACATTTTCATCACATTTTCATCTTGGAATGGCAAAAAACCTGCTAAAAGGACATAAAGAATCACCCCACATGACCAAATATCAGCTTTTGCACCATCATAGCCTTTCTTTCTAATAACTTCTGGAGCCACATAAGCTGGAGTCCCACACTGGGTGTGGAGAAGACCATCGTTCCTCAGGTGCTCCGGCAGAGCAGACAACCCAAAATCCGAGATTTTCAGATTCCCATCTTCATCAAGAAGCAGATTTTCCGGCTTTAAGTCCCTGTGGGAGACCCCACGGCTGTGGCAAAAGTCCACCGCGCTTATGAGCTGCTGAAAGTACTTTCTTGCGGCTTCTTCCTTCAGCTTTCCTCTGGCGACTTTGGCGAAGAGCTCGCCGCCCTTTACGTATTCCATTACGAAGAAGATTTTCTGCTTTGTGGCCATCACTTCTTTGATCTCGACAACGTTGGGGTGTCGGACCAACCGCATGACGGAGATTTCTCGGGTGATTTGCTCCATTAGGCCTTCTTTCTTGACCTTGTCTTTGCTGATGACTTTAATGGCGACGCTTTCGGAGGTTTTGAGGTTTCTCGCGTGGTATACCTTGGCGAAGGTGCCTTTGCCCAGCAGCCGGCCCATCTCGTATTTTCCGAAGATGATGCTCCTGGGAGCCCCATTGGAGGATGGCTGGAGGGTTTCTCCCATTGATGACAAATCAAGAATATGGAGGGCTGATCAGTATAGAAATTATTGGCTGTGACGGTTCAGGATTAACAATTTTAAGGCTTTGGGAGGTGCTAGATTTTGTCACTACACATCTTTTGGGATATTATATGAAGAAAAGGGACCAAGAAATTATAGGTGAAATCTGATTTTCTGCAGGAAAATTGGGCTGTTTTTTTCACTGAAGTGGTGGTGCCGCCGCCGCAGGCGCTGGAGGAGTAGAGATTTTGTCAAAGCCCTTTGGTGGTGCTAGAAAATATAGGGACCTCCTTTTTGCTAGTTTTGGGGTGGGGTGGTGACGTGGGTCGTGGGTCAGGGGGTGTGTAGGGGAGTGTCCACTTGTGATTGGAGGACATGGTTTTGTTCTAACATGGGGAGAGCGGCAGAAGGAGAGCCCATAGAAAGAGAGAAATATCTTATATTATAATAATATTGAGCAAAAAGAAAAAAGAAAATATATTGAGAAAATTTTTACAAAGGAAACTATGAATAATGACATTATAACAGCCGCACTACGCGGCCTTAAATTGCTCCAACAAACCTTGAAAAGAATTGGGCATTTTGGTATCTGTATTTACATAATATGTCAACATGTCGGATTTGGATCAAATCAGGATAATTCAAATTTGAATTCAATAACATGTATATATAATCGAATTCGAATTCGAGTCCTATCGGATCTATGCATGCTAATTCCATGTCCGGTTCGATAAAAATTCGAAACCCGATAAGAAAGTCCGATCCGATAAGAAAGTAAAAAAAAATTTGCTTTCTTTAAATTTTTATATTATTAGAAAGAACCTTCTTATAATATATGTTATATGAGATTTCAAGATTACCTTTTAATCCAAATATAATATTTACAAAGTTAAGAGAGCTCAAATTTAGATTTTTTTTCATAACTTTTTATCATATCATTGCAAAAGCTAAAGATTTAAGGCATAATCCATGGGGGTTGTATCAAATTGATCAATCGGTAATGTATATTTTACAGTGCATAAGTCATTATAAATTGTGTATTTAGGCTATAATATGAAACATACATATATATATAATTATTTTATTAAATTAATTGCTTCAAGAAAATAAAAAAAATAGGGCATTATCAATTATAATATCACATATATTGCATTCCAGTCAAAAGTCTTCATTAATATAATTTATACTATATAATTATCAATTTAATAATATATTTAATAAAATTCGGATTCGGATTTTTATCGGATCGGATTGTATAATTTCATATCCGATCCACTTATTTCGGATTATGGATATTTATAATCTGATCTGATTCATTGGACATTTTAATCGGATAAAAATTCTAAAATTCGGATCGAATTCGGATTAAAATCCGATCCATTGACAGCCCTCTTAGTATGTTATGACCTTTAATTGTCTTTTTATGTATTTTTGGCATGATATTAGTGTTGTACTATGTGGTTGTTGGATTAGATATACTAATAATTTGCTCAATAATTGTATTAAAAATTCCAGTTTGGTTTCATAATGGTCTATTATATTAAAATCGGTTGAAGCACGCTTTCAAAAAATTGTAATAATGAATATTTCTATAGTAGAGATATTATAAGTTTAATATTCTTATTATTATGTACAATTCAATAATCCAGAATGCCACATAAATACTACTCCAATAAATAATATTTGATGAGCCAATAAGAATACAACAAGTCAACAAGTGCACTCGTAGTAATATTAATGACAATAGCTAGTAATAATGTAAGTATTGTTTAATTAAATATCTTGATGCACGCTTCTAAATGAGAAACTAAGATTGACCTCACCACCTTATTGATGTGCTTGCTGGGGTGCAAATTAATTGAGTCGAATCGCGAGTGAAATTGAATCGAATTTAATTTTTATTTTTAATTAATTTTGAATAATACATATCTACATTTGAGGCTCGCAATTCAATTTGGGAGTTGATTTATAATTAAATATTTATTTTATTTTATTAATAAATATATTATTATTATTATTATTTTATTTTGAGTTGGTACTCAAAATATTAGACTCATCGAGCTCAAATTCAAATTCAAAAATTTCTTTCAAAATCGACTCGACTTTTTATCAAATAGTGCCTGCTGAAAAAAAAATTAAATTAAAATAAAATGAATTGTTTTTGGTTCAAAATTACAGGCCAAAACTTATTTCAAAATTTATCTTTTTTTAATAACATGGCATCATTAAAAAGCAATAATATATCCCTTTCTTTTTTTCAATTTTTTTTTCGTTGTCATCTAAAATTTCATATTTGAGAGTTGCTGGGAAGGTGGGAGGATTTAATACTTGGAATATTACGTTTACGCCTCCCCCGTGAAGTGAGGAGCGCAGTGGAGTTTCCAGGTCCTTACACGTCTTCACCTATGAATTGATTGAGGATGGACGAATTGTATCGTAAAAGGGAAAGGGGGAACCAATCCCTTTCATAATCGACACGCCTACTTGTATTTCATCTATTTGAATCTTTTGTCACTTTATGGGTTAAAAGATGATGAATTTCTTCCTACTAGCTTCCAAAAATCAAACACGTAATGGATATGGTATGTTTGATTTTATTTCGAAAAGAAATAAATTGTATTGTAAATATCAAATTAATATTTTTTTGTCTAGTTAATGAAAATATAACTTTATATTATTATTTTATGTATGTATAATTGTAATGTGAGATGATATATATATATATACATAATGATTATGTCTTTCTTGAAAAATGGTAGAAGATGAGTATTTTAGATATGTTTTGAGATTATTTTGAGTGTTTTGAAGGAAATAAAAAAGTTATGTTTATTTTTATTTTTCCAAGAATAAAAATATTATGGGGAAATAAAAACAAACATCATATAAGAAAGAAAAACCAACGTACATGCACACATTTGTGTCACACAACTTGCTTCGCCATATTATAGACTAGTTCAGATCTTTTATTTTAATGGATATTTCATCTTTTATTCCACATTATAAGAAAATATCATGTGTGTCATATATTTTTCTTTTAAAAACATATACTCGTGAATTACTTTATATGTATTCACAAAGTAAAACATATGATAAAATACCAATTGCGCAGAGGATCCACATACGAAGTTTACTCCATTCATTTACTCTATACATACACTATGCTTACATCTACAATGAGGACACAAGCCCATCCTTCTCATCCTAACATCTCTATTTTAATCAAGAAAAACATCCAAAACTTTATATCCTAAAACCCGTATTTTCAAATAATTTCTTGATTGTCACTAACCTCAAAAGTGTTAATTGGATATGCTCCTCAGCTGGGTTCTTATCCCATAATAAAGCAAATAGCGAAGAAGAAATGTGAAGAGAAATTCTCTTATCCATACATCAAGGCTAATATATTAATCTGGGGGGTGTGACTTAGGTACTTATCCAGAAAACTTAGCACTCAGTGCCCGTTTGGTTTTATTTTCTGAGGTTATTTTTGTTTTCTAGTGAAAATACATAATGAAAAGTTAATTAGAAAAATTATTTTTAAAAATAAGTTATATTTGAATGAATTGTTTACAATTATAAATTTATATAAGTGTGAAAATGAATTGTATTTCGATGTTGGATTTTTTGTATTAAAAAGAAAATAATGATTTGAATTTGAATTTAAATTTGAATTGATGATGTGATATGTATTTATTTGAAAAATAATATTTTTGTTGTGAATGATGGTTGAGAAGTATTGAGAAGATAAAAAAGTAGATATAGGTAGTAATAGGGGTTGAAATAAGGTGAAAATGGAGAGAGAATATATAAAAGAATGTTCTGAAAATGAAAATATTTGAGAAAATGGTATCGATAGTGACAACTTTCATTTTTCATTTTGAAGAGAAAATGAAAGTGGTTGTTGAAAATGAAACCAAACAGGCCCTCAATACCTTTCGACTTTTGATTTCACACAAAGGAAAGATAATTGATTCAATCAAAGATAAGTATTACTAAAGTGAAGCTTCTATCAAGAATTATGCAACCGATAGGAAATAATTATTCTGAATTATTCTTATGGTTGTGATTAAGACAAAAGGGACAATCAAAAAACAACAGCTATGCCTTGTTCATTTACATTTCCCTACAACAAAAAATAGTAGAAGAATGCAAATTCATTTACAGTTTAATGAACAGAATTATAAACTGTGTACATAAAGTAAATTCTTAATAGTCACAAACAATACCGGCTTTCTAGGCACGGAAGTAGCACGGGTTGTTTGCTTCCATTCAAGCCCCAAGAGAGTGCAGCAAATGCCACTATAGTTGACCCAGGCGTTCCTGGTAAACCATGAAGTGAACGGTCAAACAAGGGAAATACAGAACTCGGAAACCTTAAACAAATTTCTGCACAAGCTAACATTGAATCCTTTTATAATTTAGATAACAACCAAGAACACCAAAAATGCTATTTATGTTTATAAAAAACAATAGGGTGTAAGATTTCTTTAATGTAGCTGCCCTTATGAGCTCAAGTATTCATGCCTTAATGCTAGATCATGGATACAAGTCCGGCAAAGGGTACCATTAAACACCCTCCTAAAGCTGTTTTATAATCTCACATATATGGCTAACCTAAAGGATGATTTTCTCACGATGTATTGGTAAGCCCGATAAAAGAATAACATAATACACAAAACACTTTTGATTAATTGCATGGATCTTAGCATATTTAGATTCAAGGGAATTGTAAATCCAGCGATAGTCAAACCTGCAGCATCTGCATCAACTTTGGGTGTTGCTCTAGAAGCTGACATAGCTTATCCCGGTCACTCAGAAGAGACTGTCATTCAGGTAAAACAATCAATGGCCAAACATAAAATAACATCAAATTAGACCTGTTAACTATAATACTCCTGTAATGCTAAGTACCTGAATGGCTTCAGGTGATCTGAAGAACTCTTGCAGAGACATTCCAGAATCTTGTTGCTGGGATGGGCCATCCCCTGGCTGGTGCAGAATTCGCTGTGAACGATCAATTTGTTGCTGCTGCATTGAATGTGATATATTCTCCTGTTGTTGGGTTCGATAGTACGCATGAGCTGGGGAGACTTGGGGCTGCTGCAATACATGGGACGACTGTGCTGGAATTTGTAGGGAACCTGGCAACAAAGATGAGACCTGCTCTGCCTGTGGTGAAACTGGAACAGGAGGTCTAAGATGTTGAGGTGGAGGACGAGGGATTTGTGGTGGCTGCAGCGGCTGCAATTGAGTTAGAGTTGGTATAGAATGAACTGAAGGCAGAGAAATGGGAAGATTTTGCGAGACAGTAGTCAAGTTGTCTCCATTATGTGAAACAAAACTGTTTCCATACAGATTAGTCGGCATAGAACCAGGCCTGAAATGCAATGGCTGCATTAAAGGAGGCAGGGGATAAGAAGTTAGCATTGCGCGTGATATACCATCTATTGAATGTGCAATGGAGGTTGGCCGAAGCTCAGAATGACTAACAGTTTGGAAATACTGTGGAGATTGAGAAGTGGAATTGTTTAATGAGGGTAACAAGGGATAAGGTGGTGGTGTAGGAGGAAGAGGTGGAGGAGGTCTTGTGGATCCCCCAGGGGAAGAAAGAGGTGCCCGTCCAAATCTTTGATCTGGTAAAGACATGGAGGTAGCCAGTGACGTAGAACTGCTTGCCGCCATGGACATATATTCAGACTGAACCTGTGAAACAGGAGAATGTCAGTAACTCCATTCATGGTGAAAAATGCAGAAAATACAAATCAGAAGTATATCTTTAAGTATAGGGAAGCTCAGTGAAACCTGAGCCTGTACATCTGCTGAAGACTTGACAAATGATGAAGACTGGCCCACGAAATAATCCATCTTCTGAGACACTAGAGGTGAGGCTGTTGGTGGAGGTGGAATAGGAGGTAGAGGAGGCTGATTTGAAGAAAATTTCTGGCTATAGGGACCTTGCAATCCAGTGCCTAAAGGAATAGTTCCACTCTGTTGTAGATTTGGTTTGGAATAAAAGTTAGGCCGTGCATTGGAATCAATGGGAAATCGTCCGGATGAAGAGGGAATATTCACGTAGGCTGAAGCAGAAACTTCTGAACTACTGGCTATTGCAGAGGAATCAATTGCATTAGGAGTTCTGTTAGGAAAACTTTTGTCATCTGATTGATCAGAGAACTTCTTATCCGAAGAAATACTCGGTTCTCGAGTCAATGGCATATCTGGACGAGATGCAGACATTCTTGATGAAAATTCACTCATTGTATTTTCATCAATATTTGATGCTAATGGAGTACCCAGGCGAGGAAACTGACTACTTCCATTTACATCACTCTCTGTCTCCTCAACTACTGAATGAGGGGAATGTTGCTCAACAACAACAGGTGCAGGTTGCTGTAAGTTATCATCATGTTGTGGAAAGGGCAGTTTATCATCAGGTTCAGATTCCTCAGCATCAAAAACAATATCAATTCCCTGAAGATCATCATCAAGATCCGGTTTCAACTGCTGCGGTTTGCTGGACTTGTCCGCATCTATGTTGTTCTCCAGAGCTGTTCTTCTCGCTTGTGTGGCTGTATCAGAAATTGCCATCCCCACAACATTCTGGCGATCCTTTTGTCTGGCCATGAATTCGTCCACATGAATGGATGGTGGCCTCCCGCTAGTGGATCCTATCCGTGGGACAGCAATTACATTAGAACTATTAGTACCATCAGCATTTCTTTCTCTTGCAACATAGTCATCCACATGCATAGAAGGAGGCCGGCTAGTGTTTGGCTTACGCTGTCTGAAGTTATCCCGCCGACTAGGGCCAGGGGTGGTGGTGATAGGCACTGATCCCCTAGAGAATGTACTTTGTGCAGTAGCGTCAGGTACCAAATTGTCTCCTCTGGCATGCCTATTTGGCCCCTCCACTGAGGAGAGCTTTCTTTTTGTGGGAAGACCTGTCTTTGTCAGTCTGTCACGCAAATTCTCAGGACACTCCCAAAAGAATTTAGCCTCAAATTTATCCAGGTAGTGATCTTCAATCTGCTTCACACTTCTGCCAGCAATTCCATGTATCCTCAAGGAAGCAGGAGGAGCAAGTAATGAGGTGTAACCACTGACAATTGTAGCAACCTGCTCCATACCAGATGACTTTTGCAACAAAAGAAGTAACAAGTTTGCAGTCTCCCTGACCTGAATACCCATGGTAAATAATTGAAACAAACTGACAAGGGATAGAACTAGTTGAAAGAGGTACTAATACAAACCCGATAAGATCTGGGGAGGGTGTCACATGCTGCTGCGTTGCTCGTCTCTGATCCTAACAAATTCATGAGCTCCTCCATATGTTTGTGGCTTTCTTCTATGAATCCTTCTAAAGAATCTTCATCCTTCACTCCAAAAAAATACTTGATTGCAGCAACCTTCTCCAAATTCAGGCTGAAGAAAAAACAATATTTCAGTATATTATCATATATAAGTTAATCAAGTTTCTATATAACATAGGACTAAATATGTGCCCACACAAATTCTGTGAAAATAATCGATGCAGCTTTTTGCTTCTTTCTGATCCCTCTTGTCAGATATGGTTAAATTATTTTCTTCCCTTTTTTTTTTTTTTTTTTTTTTTTTTTTGTGGGGTTGGTTGGGGTTGGGTACTGGGCTCGGGGATGTGGACCGAGATAGATGCTGACACTCTTGCCTTTGTATGAGACAGTCACTAGAGAACAAAGTTTGTAGTTTAAGTCACCAACTTTGGTATCAAAACAAGTTGTCAACCTCCTGAAATATTTGCTAGCTTCAACTATCAAGAGATTTACAACTCAATACGCTGCCTAACAACTGGAAAAGACAGATTGAAAATGTGAATGAGGCCATTATGCTACTGCCGCGACAGTACACCATTTATTGGATATCAAGCACTCATGATCCATGCGACTAAATTTCTTTATTCTTTAACACCCTCCAATTGCAGTTTCATCTGTCAGCAAATTTAGATCTTTACTATTAAGTGCCTCAATTCAAATGAGTTTTGATACTAGCTTCTCAGGTCAGCCAAGAATCAAGAAAGAGCAACAATAAATCCATGAAAACCAAGAGTTAGACTAAATTGTTTTCCGAAATGACGTTGAAGAGGTGCATCAAAAAGCTTTCTGCAATCACAAAACAAGCCTTCAACTGCGGCTCAAACTATTTTTGGCAGCTTTTGTTTTGGCTTTTTTTATACACATTGTTTGATCAATCTCAGTGGCCTAAGGTCTAATTATGTTATATTTATTGCTGAGATGAACTCTGCCTCCTCCATCTCTTTTTTCTCTTCCCCTGGCCAACTAAAATAAAACCCAGATGGATTTAACTTATGACAAACTAAATGGAATTCCTAAAGGAACGATCGAACTAAGTTAACATCTTATTTAGCTGCTTGCTTATATCCTATGTCTTCTGAAATTTATTCGCAGTGATAAAAATTGTTAAAAAACATGAATACTTATGCTTCCCTTCGACAAGGCTCATGTCTCACCTTGTGCCTTGTACTTATGGCCCAAAGGGGCACGTACTGTGGTTCACCTTTAAAGCTAATTCACTATTGGCCAGAAAATTGACCATCCTTGCATCTATGACAGTAATGTGCTCTTTTAGTAGACTTGAACAATAATTGGTCTAGCATAAAAAATAAAAAAAAACAAAGCTCAATATGTACACTAACAAGAATCCACTGTTAAAACCTGGATTTTTCCATAAGATATGGTGGCAGGGAAGTTTGTCTGACCTAGATTAGGCAAGGCTTTCTGCAGTTCATAGAGCATTCAGTTATGCAAGCATTGTGAAATATCTATCTTGGCTCTCATCTGAGTCCATGACATGCAAATTCCCTTTTGATCAACGATCCAAAGTTGATTGTACATCTATTAAACTTAGTGGTGAAGCAACCCCACAATAAACAAAACCGAGTTGATCTTTTGAATAGGTCAAAGCGCACAGCTAATCTTCCACTGGGACTTTATGGAATCACAAGGACACAATAGAACAATCTCAAACAAGAACCATCTCAAGAAAATTCCTTTAAAAATTGTAATGCTACATGCTAGTTATATGCAATGCAAAATGTTACCAGAGATTGAATTAAAAGTGTAGTGAGCTGAAATTTCATTTGAGTTGGTTAAAGAAATAGATCTTTAAAGTAGCAAGAAAATACAGAACAAAGAGCCAAAGTGATAAAGATACCTTTCCCCATCCATGCAAAAGCCTAATGCACCAGAGGATAACATGTCAATTGCAGCAGCAACCTGTGCTGCAGGAACATCCTTCAAATTGATAGACCTCAACAAAGTGTTCCAGCAGCATAATAGTGGAGGATGCTCCTTCCATTTGGATGCATCAATGATGTTGCACCTTGCATCACTTTCATGTTTAATTTGAGTCTCAGAAGGCTCAACTGTGGACTGAATGTGCATAAAAATAGACATTAAACCACTTTGGCCTTGTGTATAGGAACCCATCTCTTTGAAAGCTGACAGACAAGCAAGCAGTTCTCTTCCAACTGGCAACACCTAGAATTTGAATTGAAAAAAGGAAATGAAAAAAAAAGGACTAAACAATGTGAGAGATTTAATTGTGAAACAAAAACAAATATATTGGAAACATTGACCCGAGAAAATGAAAACATATGACATAATAGTGATAGAAACAAGAGGGCTCACACAAAAACAGATAAAAAGAAAAAAGGAGAATACAACAACAATGATGGAATGAACCCTTCAACAACTTATACTTAAGAGAAAAGAAAGCTATATGGAATTCAAAAGGATTAAATAGGAAATGATACTCTGAATCATAGATATGATTAACCAACATTTATCAAATTTGAAAAGGAGTTGGTAGATATGGTTCGATCCTCTTATTTGGATTTTTCGGTCCATAATAGTTGTTCTGAAGAATCTGCTAAATAATTATAAAGTCTGATAAAGCCAATCAGAATACTTATATCCATGTCATTTGATATTCAAGTGCGCCCTTCTCTTACAATGGAATCCCAGAATTTGTTTACAACCTTATTGCATGTGAACAATTGACACGTAAAAAGAACTGGTCTTTTGGTATTCTATTAGAAGGAAAGTGTGTTTTTTTTTTTTTTTTTTTTTTTCTTTTGGGGGATAATTTTTAGAAGGAAAGTTTAATTTGGTCACTTCACAGATCACTTTTACCACTGCATATGTCCAGTGCTTCTTTAAAGCATTTTCCTTGGAAATCTAGAATTATCATCAGGGATGAATCTCATTTCATCAAACTTAAACGAACTCTAAGGTGAAAGGATATTTCCTGCAAGTTATTGACTTGTTATTAAAGCAACAAAACTACTTGCTTAATTTAGTGTTAGCATCAAGCACAAACTTTTTGGCATTCCCTGTTATAGTGAGCTCCTTCCATCATACCTCAATCTATGTGCTAGAACTGAGAGCTCAATATCTAATCATACAAGATTATACGATTCATACTTCATACAGATTTATAGTAGAACAAATTCAACAATCAGTTCGTAGACAGTGTACATTAGTTTTCTTTTTTCTTCGTTGTTCTACAAAGCTTACATCTTATCAGTTCTATTTCATATACGGATAAAGGCATTAAAAGGGAACATACCATGCAAAATTCAAGGAGGTATGACCAGAATATGAAACATTCTTCAGCCGTAAAATTGTCAGGAATATTTCTGGAATCCACAGAAATTAAATATTAGCAAGAAAATTGCAATGTATATGAAGAGATAGAGGCATCATATATATGCTCAATGTGAAGCTTTCACACCTGTCATGTACTCTAGGATATTTTACCAATGCCTGACCATCACAAATCAATGCAATGGACCTAAATACAGGCACTAACCAACTAAGCGGTGAGCATTCGCTTAAGTTCTCAGGGAACTGCTTCACATCACATTTGGCAGCTGCAATACACCTTTCAAGCACTTTCATAAGCATCTGAAAGCCATCCTCTTTCAACAATAGTGGCTGAGAGTAGAATAAAGAGAATAAAATAAAATTCTCACATGTTGTATTCATCTTGATGGGAGCGAAACAAGCTAGTAAACCAACAACTATGAGTTCCACAATATCAAAAATACCTTAGCAGTTGGATGCTCCACTAAGATACAAAGAAAATTAAGCAATTGGTGAACCTGGAAGAAAACCACATGAAGAAATTGTAATCATGAGGAGAAATTAGGTGCAAGGATCAAAAAATTTCAAAGCATGAATTACTCCTAACCTTGTAAGTATCCACTTCAGATATTATTGATGGCCCTAAGAGATGATGAAAGATCCACGATATTATAGGTTTAAGCAATATTGAAGCATTATCAACATTTATGCATGCAATCCGGGTTATGAAGACTCGTAGGATGTCTTGTATGACAACTGACATCTGTTATACAGAGACACTACCATCAGATAACAAATCCAAACAAAACGAAATTCATGTAAAAGAAAACAAAATGGGCGACTTTTTCTGAAATCACCCACCGTATCTGGAAGTTATATGAGTCTATTTGATATTATGAGAATAAGGATGCAGTCAGATCACATACACTGATAGCACAATGTAGAATAATTTCTCCGAGTTTTGCAATTTGTGGAGACAATTGAGCTACCAGCTTCTCAGGGTGCCCAGGCCTAAGATACCAGTTGATCTGCTTCTCTTTTTCTGGACCCAGTAATGCACTCACAGCCAAGGTTCTCAGAGCGCTCAGCACTGGCATTTCATTCTTCCACAGCCAAATACTTTCATCTGGTAACAAATCATTCTTGAAAGACAGACAAAGTGGCAGAACAAGTCAGAACTTGCATTTCTATCATCAAACCTATTAGGATCACTGAATCAAAAAAAATTCCACCATAATGCTTCAAAAAGACCAATGTGATTGAATGTTCACATACCAGTAGGCAAAATAAACTGCAGGTTTCCTTGGGGCCCATTGCCAATAATGAATTTGCATGAAGACTTTCAAGGAGGAAATGGAAAAGACCAGGAGTCCAACTGTACAGTGGCCAACAGGCTAACGCTGATGCAAGAAGATGGCACACGGCTCCAAAACCAAGTGCAAAATCAGGGCAAGACTGGGTTAACTCAGATGAGCAGGCAGCTAACTTAGGGCTGCAAATGGATGATCAATATCAGACTATATTTGCATAAATGTAATCTATGTTCAATATAATGTCTACAGCTCTCTCTACCTCACTTCTCGGTGTAACAGTAAAAGTGCATTCATTAATTTTGTGTTCCTGTGCTTCTCCTTGGCTTCCTGAAATTTAGTAAGAAAATGGCATGCCTCAGCAACATGTTGACCTGTTCAGATCAACTAAATTGCAAAAAAGTCCACATAAAGTAATGGCATGCAAGAAGCAAGAATAAGTATTTGGTAAGCAGGTAATAAAACTTGGCATTTTCTCTTATGGACGGTGTAGCATGTTAATGCATCACTAAAACCAAACTGGATTGGAACTCAAATAGATCTACACAACCACTTCACTTTCTAACTCTCCATCCTAGCAACCACTTCAAAAATACTGACATATGCCCAGATCAATAAAATCTACAATGAGCTTTAACTTCAACAAAAGTAAGCCAAGGCATCACACCAGTTTACTAGTCTGCCATTACAGGATCTGCTAAGGGATTGCATGAATATATTACTCACATTATTTTGCTCTTTCCTTTACTGAATGGATGAATGGAATCAAGCTAACCATACACAAAAGTATGATGCCTTAGGCAGTAGATACCAATGTTTCTTTCTCAATAAGACAGACAAGAACAGTCCTGATCACCAGATACTGCTTTATTAAGAAAATAAAGGAAAGTAAAATCTAATGAGTCCTTAAATTAGGTTAACGGTCACTGGATCAAAGTAAACCCCTCGACTGAAGAAAATCTAGGTGTTCATATACTTAGAACTTAATGATTCTACATTAAACATCTTTTTGACGAGAAACCTAAAAGTGGAATATGTCCAGAGAAAACCCATAATAAAAAAGGGCATATATGAATGTTGCCACAAACCTGTAACTTCCGCAACAGATTGATCAACAGGACCAAAGATGGAATCAGCAGATCGAGCAGGCTCTTCTCTCGATTACGTTCCAGGAGCCAATCAGAAGTTGAGTTTTGCTCTGTACTCTCATCAACAAGATAATCTGCTCAATACAAGAAGCCATGTTTCAGTTTTCATTACTTTGACAATATGGAATTTAAACACATAAAAGTCCATAATAATAATAATGAAAGAAAGATATAGCATGACAACACATTTTCTGTTCCTACAATGTATTTCGGTTGAGATTTATTACTCCAATCAGATTAGGACACAAGTTTTAGCTGGTTAAACTCACACAAAGGACCAGGGTGTGATGTTCTATTTGTGAACTTTATGACTACTACAAGACCTATTTAAGCCCTAAAATTCGTAAATTTCTTCTTCACTCCCTTGACTTAGCATGTAAAGCCCCATACACGCATAGAACAACCAAAGAGAGACATAAACAGAGAGCAGGGTGTGTGTATGCATGAACGCATGAGCATATGCGTGCATCCAAACATTTACATGTCAAGCCTAGGTCCACAAACCTGTTGAATGCAAGAATTACTTTCTAACCCACCAAGTGCGACCTGAATTTGTGCTCTCAGCCATGTCCAAAATTAATATCCAATGGCTGCACATGGTGCTTTGGCTCATGATTATGAGCTTTTCATCTTGTCCAATTTTATTTCATGTGAAATGGGGTGTCAGAATCATTTATGTGGGGAACACTAGAGAGAGGGAGAGAGATTGCAAGTCTATGAGTGTATATTTATACGCACACAGGTCACATTTCAAAAGAACAATTTTTACATAACTAGCTTGCAGTAAAAACCACAGAAAGTGTGCATTCCACAATAAAGAAAAGAATAGGAAGAGAGAGTTACTGAGTTAGAGGCTTTCATGTTGAGCTCTGAAACAAATTAACAAATGTTTTAGTATTTTAGACATATTGTTTAAAAAACTTCTATAGCCATAATGTGTGTGAGCATGTCCTAAGCCCACAGCCTACAGTACCTCTCAAGTATCCACACAGCCTAGTGGCCAAAAGAATATACAGAGTATCAAACAAGGCAACTGACTTGTTGAACATGGATAATTGAATCTGAATCTCAGGGAAAAGTATCAATGCCTAATGGGATTAAGACTGATAATTTAGAGAAGTTGACAACTTCTAACAGAAAGAAAACATCATGCAAGAAATCAGTCAAAGACAACAAACATATAGAGAAATTCTCTAGGATGTTAATTTTAAAGCATTACAATGATATAGTAAGCCATGCTATCCAATTACTAAACAAATAGAATATATACATATTGAAAGGATTATAATTAGAGGAACTGACCAAGAAGAATGACCCTAGCAGTGAAGCACAATTTTAAATTAGAGCCATGGGAAACAAAAATATAATGCAGAAAGAACAGAGGTTTAACAATGTCAATCCTTGAGCAGTAGTTATTTGAGTAGGTTTACAGGAATATTAGCCAATATTAAAAGTAATGCTGCCACACCACAGAGAATACTAACCATAGACATTGGACGACCTTTCAAACATGAGTTTACAATTGATCACAACAGCATGGATAACCATTACAGCACCTTCATCATAGAGAGCAGCAGCCGCAACCTTTAACATTCATATAATAATTAGATAGCATGATTTCCATAACTAAAAAGTGGCAGCAAAGAAACCAACAAGTCTCATACCAAATCATCTGAAATAAATGCCAAAATTCGAAATGCTGTAGTGAGCTGTTCAATGGAGGAATCACAAAGAATAACACCTGGAAAGTCCTTCTCAGTGATACGTTTTCCAATTAGGTTATCTACGACGCTACCATCAGAAACACTAGAAAAATCTCCAACTACATTATCAACGTCCATCATGTCGGATGCTAGAACACTGTTCGAGGCCATGTGAGCATCTCCTCCAGAAGCCAAAACAGCAGCATAACGTAAGAGCCCAATAGCACCTTTTTTATGGTAAACTACGCCACCATCTATCCATTCCAACAACCGTGCAGGAGCATCTTTCTTGTTGGAACCTGGGGAGGAGGAATATAATGCCCTATGAAGTTCCTTTGCATGGTCTATCCAAGACATCAAAGAAGTTGCTGTAGAATCAGTAACAACAACTTCCAATATCTCCGCTGCTGAGTGAAAGATTGCAAGATTTAAGGGGGATATTCCTGTACATCAAGAATTTTTATTACTTATATAAGAATTCAAGTATATGATTAGAACCAGAAATACAGAAAATCCTCCACCACTTCTAGTCAATGAAATACCAGCATTCAAGTAAACTGGATCAGATTCCCTTTCAGAATGTAAAGCAGTTATCAGAACTGCAAGAGCCTGCAGCAGAAATAAAATTAATGCCTCTCACAACTAAGAACAGAAACATATTGTAGCCAGCGTGATGTGTACATCATATAATAAAATAGTATAAATTCATGCTCTCATAGTTCCTAACCACTTCTACAGTAAAACAACCAATAGGATACAACAGCAGATGAAAGGTTTGCCTTCAGAGAATATCTGATGAAACACATTCATATATTTTTCACAGGCACCATTCTGAAGAAAGGGTAAAATCTACCATTCATTACATATGGTGGCTGGAAGAGCTCAATAGAGTACCTGTGGAAAGTTCACCAAAACCAACAGAGCCTGGCGTCCACACTCAGACCTGGAACATACGACACATATTGAAGCCTTAAGCCAGTTCAAACTACAGAGTTGTTCACCATTAAGCAAAACAATAAATATAGGCATACCTAGAGAGCCGACATAGATCCCACAGCACCCATAGAAATTCTTCAGTGTTTGGAGTCAACTTGATTAAACTATCTACAGCAATTAACTGGACAAAATGCACAAAAAAGAAAAATGAAAAAACTTTGGAAAGAAGCTCCAAAACATGATAGCAAAATAAACCAAACTAAAATTGTAAAATAAGGAAAAATAATGACTTGATAAATCTATCTCAGAGTGATCAAAATCAGAAAATGGCACATCATAAAAAACAGAATACAGAGAACCGATACTTACTGCCCTCATATGCATTTGCACAATCATGCCAACTTCTTTTGGATGACAAAAGAAACCCTTGGAAATCAAGACGGATGCATAGCGAAGGGAAAGGGGGTCATCCTTCTGAACATCTTCAATACCCCGCAATGCACGGATAACAGTAGAGGAGACTTCAGGGTCATGCAGAAGGAAGTTTAATCCTGAAAGAAAAAGTAGGCAACATAAATGACAAGGTCACACAACTTGACTTGGGTATCTGATGAAGGTAACACTGGTAAACCTGAGCGACAAAAGAGGAGCGAAAGAATTATTGCTTCAATATGTGATACAACATCCAGTAACAAGTCTAGTGCATGCCTTGTTTCAGACCGAAAAATAGAAGATGAAAGCAATGCAGCTGACAAAGGAAGGAAACCCCTCTCCTGATTGAGAAACACACAAATTAATCATGAGGCAAGAAAGACAGATCAAGATATAAAATAAAAGAATGAGCATAAGATTAATACGAAATAGCAATGCAATATGCAGTCCGATAAAAATCATGGATTACAAAAAGCTGTAAATGAAAACAAATATTGCAGCATGTCAAGAAAATAATCCATGAAAAGGAGGTTCTCTACATCTGCCAGTGTGTAATATGTTAGGTCATGCAGCGAAGACAATAAAGGAGCATAAGAAACCAGGGCCCTTGTATTGTTTTGAATGACAAGAAATAAATAATGGGAGAATGTTCCCTTAGCATTGAAACCTAAATATAAGAAGGGTCAAAGTAGCACATTACAGAAAACAAGAAAAAGAGGACAGACTCTTCCATCCATACTCCTACTATGACCATAAACATATGCTAATCCAAAATCAGGTGCATGACCCACTTCATTCACAATGGTAAATATGGCCAAGCATGAGTCAGAAACTTTTTATTTCATTGGTTTTGTTCTATTTATTCCCTTGAAAGTCACTCCTTAAAAGATTTAATTTCATTTGCGAATCACATGACATGTTACAAATTTATGGAGTTCCATTTCGTGGTACTAACATAGTCAAGCGCTGATTTACTCTGTTGACATTCTTTTACTTCTTTTTCTAGGTTTCTCTATGCCATCTTCTAGGTTCTTAATTATATTTGTAATTTGCATGTCTATGGTGTAAAACTCTAATTAAAAATAAAACAAGAATATTTTCTTTTTTCAATTAAGATATAAAAAATTAATCTCAGAAAAACTGAAATAAATTGAGAATATGTAATAATATATAAGTAAGGTAGAACAAATAAACAAGATTATACAGACTCTTCATTCCTAAAAGAGAAAAGAAGGGCATTAAATCATAAGGGAAGAAATGTATGTTTATCATAAGGGGCATTACTTTCATATTATCATACACAGATGGAAGATATGTGTGTTTATCATGGAAAGGGTGATATTACATCATATTCATACCTTCAAAAGGGAAAGTAAATGTGGGTCAATTTCCCAATTTGAAAAGGAACAATTTGACAGATTAATCAAGCCAGAGGTTGCTTCATATGACAACAGTCCAGCATCAACAAGGAGCAATGATCTGCTTGCGGCAGCAACTGGAGAAGGATCATCAATTGGACCACTCAAATTTATCAATTTCTGCAACAATGCTTGTCAACAAATGTGTAGTCAGAGAGAAGTATCTTTCATATGCTAGCAAATTTATATGTTGTTAGCAAGTGTGGTCTCTGTTTAACCACATAAGTGGGCATTATAATAAAAGACTAACCAAGAGTTTCCTGAGTTGCAGTTTAGCACTGGTGAGCATGTCCAAGGTAACACTTGTAACCTGATCAACAGCAGATATATGCCCTAGAATAGATAATACTGTTCCCTGCAAGATAAGAGAGTGGCCAGTTTTTTAGGGAACAATAGTAACCTCAATAACAAGTCCTGCACACTGAACTGCACACGTAACACACACTACCTCAACCTCACATGAGAGAGAACATAGTGCCCATGGCCACTCTTACTTGAGGATTTTGCCTTTTTGGATGTCACAAAGATGTGCTTTATTCAAAGAGTCAAACTACTACTACAATAGAATCAAATAATTACTGCATTCTTTTACCATTCGCGCAAATGATAAAAAATGAGAGCAATAATATATTATCACATGCTTAAAATTATTAACTAAAAAGTACGAAAATATAATTAAAATATTTTATCATATACTGCACTTTTGTTATCTTCGTAAAACAAAATGCATGAAACATATAGGTATTAGTCAAATACTCACAGAGCCAAACTATTACAACGGTAAAGACAAAAAACTACTGTCTTCTTTTCTTAGTCACACAAAAGAACAAGGAACGAGAGCAATAATATATCACATGCTTAAAATTAACTTAGAGTGGGAAAATACAAAGGATATATTTGTCATATTGCTGTGCTTTGTTTTCCCAGACAAATAAAATGTATGGAATATGTGTATATCTGTTCATTAATTATACATATGTTTATTCACACATGTATACATGTACACATCTATACTATAGTAATCACAAGCATGACACCAAACTGCAACATATACCTCATATTTACAAGCAACTTCATAAAATCGAACACGCTGAAGTATATAAGTTGCAAGGGAGGCAACATCGTGCCTATGATTCTCCAGCAACAACTTCAACAACTGATTATAGCCATCACTTATGCCAGATGGTATGTTTTCATCCTCCCGAGGCCACCATCCTAGGAAACCTTCACAACCAATTGAATGTCGAGTAGCCTGCTCAAGGACTCCAAGCAACAGCAGTGTAAGTGCTGTAGAGTTCGGCATCTGGTGAGTGAAAGCATGTCCCAGTTGCTTCATGCCACCATAATTAACAAAATGAAAGCAGCTCTCCCTAGCTGAGCACAATAACCAAGCCATACTCAACCACAGAATTGTGTTCTTATTCTGAAAACAAAATTAGTACCAAAATCAATTTTTAAAATATATGTATTGCTAAATTTAAGGGGCAATAAAATGGATGAGAAATTTCAAACTGTATCACTGGTCAGTCAGATATGCTGAGAATATGTAAAAGTTGCCACAATTTCACAAAGCACACAAATTCCAGCTACCTGTGAAAGATGTGAATAACCAACATTTCCACCACTGCTACAAAAATCAAAATGCTGGTGTAAAGTATCCACCAAGACTTTAGAAGTAGGAACACCTATCTCAGATCCAGGGAAAAATATTTCTGCTGAAGATTCAGCAGATGGATCCATAGGTTGATTCTGAAGCTTTATATAAACATCTGAAATTTCCTTTCTTACTTCAGTAAGAATGTGATGAGCATCTCCACCATTTACCAATCTATCAATTCCAAATTGCTTCAGAACAAGTGTTCTGTGAGTAGAGTAAGGAGTAGCATAAGCTAATGCCACTGATAACAAGGAACTGAGGACTTTATCAGCTGCTGCTTGGTCCTGACAGTCCAAAATTCTAAAAACTAGCTGCAGAAGTTGCCTTGATTCAAGAGGAACATCCAAAGGAACAACAGCCTGAGATAATATTTTTGAGGCAGACAAAAGCTCCTCTATAGACAAGTTAGTGGGACGAAAAGCAGGAGGTAAGTCTTCCAGGTTTCCTTCAACAGCACTATCAGTTTCTGTCAACGAGCCATCCAAATCTACTTCTATGTTGAACTGGCCCAAATCTTCCGCCGTGTTTCCATATATGACCATGCTTAAGCTGCGATAACTGCCTCTAACAACTAAATGATTGGTAACCGCAGCCTACAACAATATAGTTTATTAGAACAAATATCTCCAGATAGAAATCTTTGGTAAATGCTATAAAATTTCAAGTCAGTTAAATAATAGCAATTCTCAACATACAGAGCAGGCAGTGCAATTCAACCATAATGCTATACACCTTCATAAGTGAGGGAGAACTTGGAGCAACAAAAGTACTTTTCATTGGATGATAATGTCTAGTTTCATTGGATGATAATGTCAAGTGAGGGAGAACTTGGAGTAACAAAAGCACTTTTCATAATCAAGTTCATCCATGAGAAATTGCTCTTCAGAAAGCGAGTTGAATTCCAGTGCTGAAGGAAATGATTTTTCTTTCTACAGTTATGTAGATGGTCCTGTCTGGCATGCATAATTATTGATGGGGTAGATGCCTTGCCAACATATATACAACAGGGGGGGCAACAAAAAAGAGTGGGGAAGGAAGCATTTCCCACCAAGCATGCATTACAAAAAGGCCCCAGATAATTATAGATGGTATAGAACCTATTGTTTAGGCGATGAAAGAACATATAGAATTATAAGAAATACCTCAACTTCAAGCACATTTGATGAAGAATGAGAATACAAACAAGGCAGGGATAGCCGCCTAAATCTAGTCTCCCCTTCACACTGAACGAAAACCTCCAAAGCAAATGATGGAGGTGAAGTGGCCCTTTAAAAAGCAAAGAACAACATAAGATCGCAAATTAAAGGACTTACCAAAACAAAAGATCAAATGAAATAAACATAAAATATGTTAAGATCAGTGATACAAGAGATAAATATGTGTTGTGTGTTGAGAAGTGAGATACAAGTAACAAACTTATGGTGTGTGTTTGGTGTTGTACACTTATAGTTGGAAGTGAAACTCTTGTTTTAAAATTACAAGTAATAAAAGTGTTACAATTCCTTCAAACAGACAAACCCTGGTTTTAACAAAAATAAATTGGAAAGCTCAACCTAGAAGAAGAACCCAGAAAAAAATTTAAGTAAAAGCCATATGAACTTTTCTAGAGCATATCCCCTGATATAACATCGCATCTATTAGATTTTACATATACTCCAGATAAAAATATGGACTTGTATGCATCCACCATACCCTATAAGTTTCACGGCAGAACAAAGTGATGAAGCATTCTGCTCAAGGAATTCACAAGCAGTGATGACCACGGGCTCTGAAAATAGCACCTGACATTAAGAACATAAAAAGTAGATGAAAATGGCGGTAGCAGAGTACATGGGGACATACAGTCCATATAACATCAGAAAAAGACAAGTTATCATGCATCGGATGCTGATCATTTATTTGTACATTCACATACCAAGACAAACATATGAACAAGTTTACATAACTTGCTGAACTTGCTCAATTGTCATTTCCAGATTGTAAATTGTAGAGATCACATATCATTCCCTGCCATAGAGGGGACTTCCAAAAATAACTGTAAGAAGCCAAGCTTAGTTTTGCTAAAGCAATGCCCAAAACAATAGCTTCAACCACTACACGTGTCCTAAGGCAGACATATTTCCAGATCAGATATTTGGCCCACAGTTTCACCATTTTCTTGGGCTTAGACACTAAACTAAGTAACACAGGACAGCCCTTAAATTAAAAATTTAAAGGTAGTCACAATTAAAATAAGTCTAGAAAGATTTAAAGAAGAAGAACAAGAAGATATAGAAAATAAAGATACAGATGTGAGATCTCCCTGAAGCCATAATAGAACCTCAGAATCACTCTAAGGAAGCCTTAGAATCTTCAAATACCTTCTAAGGACCTCTCTTCATAAAAAGCTTAGGCAGGCCACATCAAACAATTTACCCATCATTATGAAAAGTCCTTTTACCTCGCAAATGTCCATCAATAAAGGTAGGCCTACATGTTTATTCATCTTCCCCTTACTCTAAACTGTAATCCATTGACACAGCACTATAGTTCTTTAAATCAACATTCCTGTGCATCTTGAATCCATACTACAGTGTACAAATAGTATGTGAAGAAAGACATGCAAACCAAATTAAGTAAAAATCCAACAAATGCAAGGAATAGTAAAAACTCTTTCTGTTAAAGAAAAAGATGTCTAAAAAAAAAAATAAAAAAATAACAGCACAATATTTATACAACATTTGGTCTGAATTCTCCAAAGCAGAAGCACCTAATTCCAGGAATTAGTTGCAGATCTTATAAATAACCAAGTAAAAAATATAAAATAATAAACTAGATGGCGACTGAGAGGAGGAAGCATACCTCATCGACATATTCGTCGAGATGGGGGTGAACAAATGTGTGGGCATAGAGCACACAGGGTTCAGGTCGACCCATCTTATCCTCTGCCTTGACCCCAACTGAATTGACGGGTGAGAAGCAATATCATTAGAGTTTTTGGTAGCCGGCAACATGCAGAGCAGAAAGGAGAGAAGCTATAGTTAAAATTAAGAAAAAAGAAAGGACAAAAACAAATTGCCATCTAAACTATGCGTGTTTTTAAACTTTGCTAACTAAACTTTTTTCTGTGACACTTTACTATCCAAACGACACTTTTTTTTTCACATTACCACATACGAACAAATTCTGGTAAAATATTATTGAAAAACTTAGTCATATCTATGCCAGGAGCCTCCCTTTTCAAGTATTATAGTCAGATAATCTAATTTTATGGATATAATAGTCATCACTTCGGTGTAGCCTTGTTAAATCGCAAAATGCAACTAACTTTTTTTAGTGTACTTACAGTGCATATCCCGTAATAATTCAAGTTTAAATAGGTTGTCTTTTAATAAAGTGATGAAAAATACCTTTAGAAAAAACCCTGACTACTCCAATAATGGAATATCATGAAACATTTTACCAAAATTGATTCATGTATGGCAAGGTGAAAGAAAAAGTATAGTCTAGATGGTAAAATGTCACGGGAAAAAAAAGTTTAGTTAGCAAAACATAAAAACACGCATAGTTTGAATGGCAAAGTATCTTTATCCCAAAAAGAAAAGAAAGAATAAAACACACACATGCACCAAACAGAATAGTATGGACGTTTTAATAAGGTAGACGACACAAAATTACCCATTACCCTCATTTGCTTTTCAGTCCCTTTAGAGATCACATGAACGATTAGTTCTGATCCTATGTAATCCAATTTGATAAAAAGGTAAATGACACTTCTCCCTCCCTCCTCAATTCCATTCCAAGTAAGAGGCCAACAGTTAGAGATGGCACACGTTCTTAAACATACATATATGTTCAACATGTACACAAAAGTTTTACCATTACTCAAATAAAACGGCCTAAAGCGTTTCAAGAAACTTAAAGAAAACATTTGTGTACAAATTTGAAGCATATATACATCATGTAAAGCTGCCCCGTTCATTTGGGTTTCCAATTATGACTAAATATAAGAGTTATCACTATGCATTACTTGTAATAGGGTGTCTAGGGCAAATATGAGGAACAAACCAAAACTGGTGGAGCTATTCTCAGACAATCCCATCTGTCCAGAGTTCAAAACCTTGACAAATTTATACAAGAGCTAAACAAGAAAACAGCGCAGAATAAATTTAGTGTGATCAATTTAGAACTTCGCAACACAAGCTAGAGGAAATAGATAAGAGGCAAATTTACAGTATACGACACTGTTGACACCTTTACAGCTTTCTAATAATTTCATTTACCATGACTACTTCATCTCTTTACGGACATTCATCAAAAATTTAAGTACCAGTAGCAAATACGTTGCCTGTAAGCTAGCAGGTAAATAAACAATTTAGAATCACTGAACACTACACCTTTATACATCATCGTTCTGCACGCAAAGCAGCATATTCTTCCTGAACTTCAGTTATCTTCTGTTGCAGACCTGAATGAGTTCTTTCCGACCTCCAGTGGATATGAAATCCCTAGGCAGCGAGAGGAGATTAATAACTCCTTCAATGTCAGTGAACGCCGAAAAGTTGGTGCAGCTCCGTCGATATCACAACCTCCGGAAGCGGCGGCAGGTGGTGGAGACAGAAGAGAGACGGTGCCGGGTGGTGGTGATTTGATCAAGGGCAGGGGTACCCGCTCCAGACTTATGCTAATGGCAGTGGGATATGGTTCCGGGTCTGGGTCTAATTCTCATGAATTGGGCCTTGGCATGGATTTTGGTGTCGGGCTCTGTTTGTTGATACAGTTACAGGCCTACAGCCCAACAAGATAGGTAGTCCATAGTCCCGTTGCCGTAACATGAGTTTTTTGATTGGGCTTCTCATTGGATATGTCGGGCTTAATTTAGGCAGCCCCCTTTTTTAAAATAAAACTTGGAAATTTTGAATTATGAGAACTTTCAGCTTCATTCCAAATAGCAAACTTGGGCTAACTTTATTTACCAAAAGAAATAAAATAGCTTGGGCCAACTATTATTTTACTATTGACGTTAATTTTCACAATATAAAAATAAAGTTCTCACTCAGTCAAGAACAATCTAGAAAGGTCAGTACCTAACTAAATTTCATAATTAAATAATATTACTATACAGAGGATCTCATTTTGAAGGGCCCGTTACAATAAAACTCATGAGTAGTACGAAAGAGTTTGGATATTAATTAAATGAAATAAAAACTTTAATATATACAAATGATTTCACTATTTAAAAATCAACAATGGAATAGAATACACTATTTCTTGTTTCTTTAATTTGTATTTTTTTACTAATTTTATTTTTGACACCTAACAAAATAAGGAAACATTATTTATTAAATACCACGAGTTTCAGAACACAACAACTAGTATTTGATTTGACACGACTCGACTAACAGTTACATGACCTATGTAATTATATATGCCTTTATTAAATTTATTTGAAGTGTTAATTAATCACTTAAAAAAGTAACACATTACATAGATAATATATTTGGAGACATTCTTGTAGAAATTAATTCTACTTTATTACCTTTTTTTTTTTCTATAATTCTACTATTGTCATAAAACTCTTTTAATATTTTATGATGTATTTGCCTCATATATTCTGATACTATCTCTGCATAGGCTTTTTTTTATTATTATTTATTTATACATACACATGCACATCAGGAACCCGATCAAACTAGAACTTCTTATCTCTCATATTATGTGAGAAATTTATATCATTGGGCCACTGGCCACTCGACCTTTGCATAGGCTGCTTTTTTTATTTATTTATTTATACACACGCACATCAGGAGTCCGTTATGGTTCGAACTCCTGACCTCCCACATTATATGAGAGACTTATGCCGTTGGGCCATAGGCCACTTGGCCTGCGTAGGCTGCTTGTGACAAACGCTTTTCAATAAAGACTAAAGTCAATTAGACTAGCACTCTAAATTTTATTTTCTTTTGTATATTAATGTTTTTATATTATTATTGTTTATTAACAAGCGCATACATATATAATAAGAACAATTAACATTTTTTCATAGTATGAGATTATGTTTTTTCCTCATACATAAGAGAATCTTGATATCATAAAACAGATATATAAGCATGTGCCAATACATTAATGTAATTCCAAACTTGCACGCCGATCAAATTTATCCAAACATTAATATATATGTATCCATGTCCGTCTTCGGACAACATTTGAATATAAACGTGCAACACCGACATGAACGTAGAGTCAACCCTCCACTTCTTGTTATTATATAGTTTGATTCAAAGAATTCACTCTCAATACACTGACTATACTGTTCCAATTTCGGCTTCCATTTCATTTTCTTATTGTTTCACATGCTGCAGCCAATTCAATTGCTTCTACCATTAGTCTTCAACATTATATATGTAAAGTGTCTTACGTATTGCATCATTAGATAAGTGTAACGTAAGTTACAATTATTATTAGTATTATTAATGACGATGAATTTTCTTAATCTTTCTTGTTAGCAAAAGTAAAACCTCATAAAATAATGCGAGGAAGTTATTCATTAATCATAGCTGGACGAAATAAAACTCAATTTTAATTCAAAAATTATCTTTAATTAATTAATTGAACGTGGCACAGTTGTCTCACCTATGTGTTTTCAGTGACTATGGTTTGAATAATTCAATTAATCAACCTGAAAGGGCCCTAAGTGTGCGTACAACAAAGAAAGAAACTGTTCAAAATTTAAATTAGAGAATTTAGACTATAGCAAAATTATGAAATTTAATCTACATAAAAAGCACTAATAAGTTAAAAGTGGTGAATAATTTTGCCATAATTGGAAATAACTGGCTGGACATACCTAATTGAAAGACTCGAACAAATCAAACAAAACCATGTATTCTTATATGTAATGACTTGAACCCCGTGATTATATATTAGTCAAAAGAATTGCAAATAGAGTAATTTGAAATAACGACATTTCATGTTGCAATAAAAATTATAGATTTAATGTCAACATATAATATATGGTTTACATTCTATTAATTAAGTACGTTTATTTGACTAGTGCTGAAAAAATAATTTAATAATATGCATTTTGAGCCTTATATATACTAGGGGTGCAATCGAACCGAGCCGAGCTGAGTTTGTGCAAAAATTTTGAGCTCAAGCTCGACGAGCCTAAAATATTAAGGTTCGAGTTCGGCTCAATAAGGCTCGAATTGACAAATGACTAATAAATAACTGCAGATTCGAGCTCGAAAAAAATAGTAATATAATAAAAAATAATATTTAATTTTATACTGGCTCGCGAATCTCGAATTTAGATACAAACGGATCAAGATCATCTCAAATTAGAGCTTGAGCTCGAGGCTCGAGTTAGCTCGAATCTTACGAGCCGGCTCAACTCGTTTGCACCCCTAATATATACACACACTTAAAGCACACACTTAAAGCGTAATCTAATAATTGAATATTTATCAAGAAAAAGCAGAGACTAACTCAGACAAATAAAAAAAAACAAAGAAAAAAAAAAGATATTGCAGGACAATAGAAAAGAATAGAACAAGACCAAAGACAATTTCACATGAAACTAAATTAAGCACAGACATTGACCAAAACATGATAGTGATATTAGTAATTAGTACTCAGCCAACTATGGAACTATCATACATAAATTTTTATATTCGAATGATATCAGGCATGGCATCATGGGCAGCCATTCTCACATGTGTGGCTCCAGGTCTTATTGGGTGTGAATATTCTAGAAGGATAAAGTCAAGCACTTCTAGGTTTTATTGGTGAGTTGGGATTGAATTTTAGTATATGATGTTAGAAAAAGAGGACAATAAAATATAAATCAACAAAATATGTGATTCTAGTATATGTATTTGATTTAATTATGTGATTTCAAGCGATATTTTACATTATAAAAGAATACTATATTGAAAGTTAACAATAGTAATACACTATAACAGGAAAATAAAAAATAAAAAATAAAAAATAATAATAATAATAATAAAAGTTATCATGAATTTTATATATTAAGTAACAAAAATATTGTTTCACAATAACAATTTTCACAAAATTAATAATAACAAAAGATACATTTGTATTGGTGTCATTATTGACATTAGGATGTTATTATATTAACTAATTATTGATATTGACAATTTAAAAAAATATTATTTTTTGTTAGTAACTATTAAATTATATTATTCAAAATAAAATTATTTTATTAAAAATATTATTACTAATAAAGTAAAAGTCATTGTTACTTATAGGTCTCGTTGATGATAATTTTCATATTATTATTTAATTTTTATTATTAATAATATATATTTTATAGTGATATAAATTTTATCAAATGGCGCTAAAAAATTACTAGGAGAATATATTTGATGAGTGATTTTTTCTTTTTTTTTAAATTATTAAAAAATAAATATTGAATCTAATTCGTTCCAAAAATTAGTTCAAAAAATAAGAGATATTATCTAATTCAATATATGAAAATGATTTAATTGATATGAAAATATATCGTAAATTAAAACGAAATTTTAGGCATTACGGTGTTTGGGTATATAACAAGTGGACGACTTTTAAGAAAAGGCGTGTCAAATTTGTAAACATGTGGAGCAGAAGAGTGGTACGTAGCATATGCTGATTTTTTCTAGTGTTTCAGACTACGTGGACATTACCCTGTTGACCATTATGCAACCAATAGAATCAAGAAATTATTGAATTAATTAGAACTTTTACACAGTATGTTTAATGAAAAAATATGAAAGCTTTTTTAAAATCTCAATCCCACATTGAAAAAATTAAAAAAATAATAAAAAAAAGAGTTCCTTTATTAGGTGAATCTCTTGTTAGATTTTCAAATTGTTTTAAGATTTTTTTGAGAGTATCTAATAGCATAAAAATTATATATATATAATATCAAGACTTAGCACTCAACTCTTTGCACATGCACGATGTGGTGTGGATTAAATTTAAATTATATTTTAATTCAAAATTTAATTAAATATGTAATTTATTTAATTATTTAAATTAAGTTTTTTAATTAAAAATAATATGACTATTAGAAAAAAGGCAAGACTATTAAAATATGTAAATTGTTTAAACTAATAGTTATAATTGTTGTGAATAGTTGTTGTAATCTTATATAAAGGGAACTAGTCCACACCTATTAAGTAAGTATTTTTTGAAAAAAGGCACTAGCACTCTCCAATAATATTCTCATATTCTCTCAATTATTCCCAGCATTGACAAAAATTCTAAAGTAGGAATTTCAGAGTGTTGGCTGCAATTTTTTGGGTGCCTTAGTTGAATCCTAGGGTAAATTGTCATAGTCCCTGCAGTACAAATAGTATGTGTTAAAAAATAGATCTTGGGCATCCCAGAAACTAGCTCAAGTGTCAAGAGGTGAGAATTGCTCCAAGATCATATATAAAGATCACAATCTATTTATTTCACCAATATGAGACACTAATAATTATTACCTTAACGGCAGTGTAAGAGTTTTCTTATACAGAATTAGGCAAATCATATTTCCAATTTCTTTAATATATTTTCTATTAGAAATCACCTACCTTATAATCAATCAAACAGCGTAAGGGGCTCTTACTCTGTAAAATATAATGACCCATGTGATTTGTCCTATCCAAAATTAATACACTATATTTGCAAAATTAAGTCACTTCCCCTCGTGTCAATATTGGACAACTGTTGAAGTTAACGAGCCCTTCAATGCGTTATATTAGTTATTATTCCAAATCGAAATAGGCCACACGTGATACTCAAAATAGAATAAAAGTTATACCATATACATTTTAATTAGGCTAAAAAAATATGGAGAATATAGAAAGAAGAGATAATGTGGTTGTGTGTGTTTAACCAACACCAAATCTTCTTTACATAGTAATTAATCAGAAATAGAAATATGGTTGTGACAAGAAGTAATTATATTTATTCAAGTATATTTGTTTGTTACTACAGTTCAAATATATATGGAGTTACGAATTTTGTTTAGAAAAATATTCAATTCCATTCCATTCCAAATCTCAAAGGTAACAAAAAATAATAATTATTAAGTCTCTAAAAATTCAATTCAAAGTAACAGCTAGTTATGTAATTGTCATAAGCAACAAGAAGTAAGTTTTCTATCCTAGTATGTAGGCTTGTAAATGGGTAGTGTAACACCTTACTCAGGTCCAAAATATCAATACATATATCCTACCCATGTCCATACTTATTGAAGACAGTGTAATGGGTGTGAGTAAGATTTGTACCCATAAATTATCAATGTATCCATACCTAAAAATTATCCATTACTTTATACTTAAATTTAATCTATGAACTTAAAAATTGTTTATACCAAAATCAAATTTATATTAATGATAAACTTTTTATATATAAAAATTACAAATATGTGAATGAATAATAACAACGAAATAATTTTTTTATTAAAAATTAAACTAGATTAATAAAGTTAATATATTGGAATAGCAAATTTAAAAAAAAAAAATTAGAATAGCAATAACAACAATTGAACATTTTTCATCAATAAAATTAATAATATTAAAATTAATAGTGGAATAAATATTTTAAAAACAGTTAATAAAATTAATTTTGTTAATGAATAAAGTTTATTAATATAGAAATTAACTGTTTTTATAAAATTAAATATAAAAAAAGTTGCTTTTAAATTGTTTTTATTAACTATTTTTTTAGTTATATTAATTTAATTAGCAAAAAGTTTAATTGTTAATTATATTAATAAAGTTTAACTCTTATATCAATAAAACAGTTAGTTTAATTAGCAAAAAGTTTAAAATTAAATAATTTAAATTTAATGATTAAATTAAATTAAATATAAAAAATTATTTTTTGTTATCATATGCCAAATAATATTTTTAGTATGTATTAAGAAAATAAATATGTACATTAAAAATATAAGTCCAATAAACTAGACCCAATAGGTATTAGGTTAAATAGGGTAAGGTAGGGTAGGATTAGGGTCTCATTCTTTTGAATATTTTAGGGTATGGGCATGGGTAGGGTGTCACCCTACCCATTTACAAGCCTACTAGTATTTACCTCTATTCAAATGTTTTTGTGTGTCACTCCTTAATTCAGATATAAGTTATGGAGTGTTGAGTATGCCTTGAAATTCAAGTAGAAAATGGCGAGAAACAGTGAAAATGATGAAGAAATGGTGCGAAAACGAGTGAGACTACGTCAAGACAGTATGATAAGGTGAGCCCAGCACATATGGACATAATGTTGTGCGTTGGGGCGCAAGGAAAACGCACCTAGGTGCAAGCCTAGGCGAAACTGTTTGTGACTTGCGCCAAGGCGCAAGCAGGCCACGCCCTATCGCAAGGTATTTTGTCACCTTACGACAAGGTGCCCTGGTGCGGCACAATCTGCCCAAATTGGGCACTTGCGCACTGAGGTGCAAATTTTGAGCGCCCTGGTGTGATGCGCAAGGCCTGTTTTGCATTCGTTTGGGTATTTAAACCTTATTTTCTTCAAGGTTTAATGAGAAGAACCTTATCAACAGTAGTTCTGGGTTGTTTTGAAATTTATTCTCTAGAACGGAGGTTAGAACAAGGGTGTTGGGTGTTCTCGTAAGATTTGTGGGACTTGAGTTTGTACTTGGCACCTGATTTGAAATCAATAAATTCATTTCTTTGTCGGGTAGATTAGGTTAGGTATATTGCCTAACCACGTTAAATCTTGTGTTCTTTTCATTGAATTACATTACACACATTTCTCAATTATTGTTATTTGGTCTTTCTGGGTTACACAAACTGGTATTAGAGCCAAATTGACCAAATGTCCACCATGAAGTAAGCTGTGGAAGCTAAAGGTGCACGCCATCCAAGGTTGTGGAGAGCGCTAAAGGGTAAAGATTTCTTGCCATGGACGCTTTTAGATGAGGAAAAGGATGAATTTATGGCCAAGGTTTCTAGTACTTTGGTGTTATCGCTGGTAGATAATGTACTGAGAGAGGTCGTCACAGAAAGTACACCAACGGGATTGTGGTCAAAGTTGAAGAGTCTGTATATGACGAATCCCTTACAAATCGATTGTATTTGAAACAACAGTTGTACACCCTCATGATGAAGGAAGGTATATCTATTACTCAACATATTGATTATTTCAATAAAGTGATATTAGATCTCACTAGTATAGATGTACAAATTGAGGATGAAGATCAGGCATTCATTCTTTTGTGTTCTCTGCCTAAATCTGTTGAGCATTTGGTTACTACTTTATTGTGTGAGAGAGATACGATATCAATGGAGGATGTGAAGGCCTCAGTGAATTTGAATGAATTGAGAAAGTATGTCCAAGGCAATAATGATAGTGAAAGTGGGAAAGGATTGATTGTGAAGGAGAGACCGAAAGAAAGGGGCAGGAGTAGAGGCTAATCTAAGTCTCGAGGCAAGCTTAAATCAAATGATAAATACTTTAGGTGTGGAGGAAAGGGGCATTGGAAATGAAATTGTCCAGAACGTGGAAAGGCGAAAGATTCGGGTGAATCTTCTAATCAGAAACAAGATGATGTTGTTGGAACCGTTGAGGATGAATTTGATGGAGCACTTGTTCTCAATGTTATTGAGAGTTTTCTGAGTTCTAAGTGGATTTTAGATAGTGGTTGTTCCTACCATATGTGCGTACGAGAGGATTGGTTCACCACTTATCAGAAATACGATGGTGGTAAAGTACCCATGGGAAATGAGGCATCTTGTAGAGTTGTAGGGATTGACACAGTAAGTATCAAAATACACGACGAAATTGTGAGGACGCTGATAGATGTGTGTCATATTCTTGATTTGAAGAAAAACCTAATTTCGCTAGATACTTTAGATAAGAATTGGTGTGAGTATAAAGCTGGAGATGTGACTTGAGCATATGAGTGAGAAGGGAATGTTATAGTTGAGCAAACGGGGTTTGCTTTGTGAAGAAAAGGCTAAAGAGATTGGCGATCCACAAGTTTCAAAAGGGAAACGGAAGGTGGTAGTTGAAGTTGGTGAGAGCTCATTATCACCAAATCAGCAGCAAGAGACTGATTCACTATAGAACTATCATCTGGCTCGCGATAGAGAGAGGAGATAGATCAAACCACCACAGCGTTTTGCATATTCAGATCTGGTTGCTTATGCTTTAAATTCGGACAAGGATGTTGTGGGAGACAAAGATATGTTGATGAAGACCGTTCTAGGAATCAATTCAAACATTGCTTGGATTTGATAAACATTTGCAAATTCAGATAATTGCCCTTTTGGGGAAGACAAAGATGATGGATGGAGAATTTCAAATCAAAGTAGAAAATTGTAGAGTACGCCTTGAAATTCAAGTAGGAAATGGCAAGAAATGATAAAAACAGCGAAGAAATGGTGCAAAATAGTGCAGAAACGAATGAGACTATGTTAAGACGGCATGACAAAGTGAGCCCCAGGGCACATTGATAGAACGTTGTGTGCCAGGGTTCAAGGAAAACATTGTGCTTGGGTGAAACTATTCACGACTTGCGCTAGAGCGCAAGCAGTCCGCGCCCTGGTGCAAGGCATTCAGTCACTTTGTGCGAGGGCGCAAACTTTGTGCGCCTGGCGCAACACAATCTGCCCTAATTGGGCACAAATTTTGTGTGCCCTGATGTGGGGCGCAAGGCCTAATGCTCGTTTTGCTATTTGTTTGGGTATTTAAACCACATTTTCTTCAAGGTTTAGTGAGAAGAACTCTATCAAAAGTAATTCTAGACTATTTTGAGATTCATTCTCTAGAATGGATGTTAGAATGAGAGTGTTGGGTGTTCTTATGAGATACAAGGCTTAAGCTTTTGATTTGAAATCAATAAATTCATCTATTTGTTGGATGGACTAGTCGTATCGTCGAACCATGTTAAATCTTGTTTTCTTTTTATTGAACTTTGCATGTATTTCTCAATTATTGTTATTTGATCTTTCTGGATTACAACATGGACTTACATTTTCGGCTACTTTTTTGTCTTATGCGTGTCAGTTGGAGATTTTTTCTTATTTCAAACTTATCTTAAATAGAAACAATATATAATGATTAGCCTTTTTGTGAATATTCTAGGTGGGATATATTATTTTTATTAGATGGGATATATTATTTTTATTAGAATATCTAACGTGTACGGTGTAACAATTCGTGTAATAATTTTTCAACCTGACTTTGTGCTTTGACTTGCATCAAAGAAATCCTAAATTTTTAAGGCATGCATCAAATTCTTACCGATAGTTTACGTGACTGAAGCTTATATTCTCGTTTCTATACGGCACATTTCTGCTCCTGTACATAATCGTTTGCGTGTCTCGTGGTCACACTCAAGATTGATTCTGCTAAAGTTGTCCAATAAAGAGTTGAGGATAGCATGAATGAATACACATGATCAACATGTGAATGGTGCTAAAATATGTCTCCTTGAAGACAAAAGTACGCCCATGATAGGATGGATACATGTTAGAGAGATTCAGGGGAGCCATGCATCCACTATATTTTGTCTTCAAAGGCTATTCCAATTTTACAAACATGGATGAGTTATATGAATTTTGCACGTGTGCTATATAATTACGTGTGGTATTGTAGTGTTGATGTTGGATTATATATGAAATATCAGCCGTAGATATTATTAGATCATATATAATGATATTAGTATTTTGTCATAAAATATCATTATATACATGTTAATAACTCATAAATTATCAAAATCAACGCGCAAAATTTTCTCTTACCTAAATAAGAAAAAAAAATTAGGTGCGATCCATTTAAATGCAACCCATATGAAATTAGGATCTGTTGAATTAATGTTGTTATGTATAATTTAATGACCAAAGGTGTAAAAGAGTATGACCGAGTTGAATGGATAACTATTCAGACTTATTTAAATTTTTATTGAGTTTTAAAATTTGTGTTTGTTTTTGGTTTAACTGTTAAATAATCGAGTTTGAGCAAATTTTAGTAAAATTGAATTTTTGTGAGTTGATTTTTTACACATATTTCTTTATATTTTTACTAATTGAGTTAAATTTCAAATTTTATATTATTCAAATATTGAATAGTTTAAATTATTTTTCAGCCCTGTGAATGACTTCCGACGGCAGGTGAATTTCCATTCAAGTAGCATAAAATTTCTTTATTAGTATAAAGTACACAAACCGTATCAAAGTACTATTTTTATTCCTTCTCGTTTCGTGGGGGGTGGGATAGAGTGGACAAATTAGGTACAAGGATTTCATTAAATATTATGTTAGGTACACACTGTAATTACATTGTACTAGAATGTCTGTAGAATATGTGGACTGCAATTGGACTAACAATATCCCTTTTTTCCAATTGGATTTTGAATCAGACACTATATTGACTAACAATTTTGTTAAAGTTTGCGCGTTTATCACAATTATTGGAAATTTGGGAAAAGTTAGATAGACAATTTCTTTTTTAAGTAGATATTAATTATCCTTGACTGATAAATAATTTTTGACGTCATATTTAATTAATTGATAGTTCCGATTGACTGTTATATTTGATGGGAAACTTAAAATTTGAGTTCCAATTCCCCTCGTGACGTGAAATCATCGATTATTATTGGATGTGAAAATATTTATAATATTTTGTATAGAAAATATTTACTCAATTTCTTGGCCTAGCAAGTGAAAAATGATCCATGGGCTGTTTGTTTTTCAACCCGAATTTTGACTTGAAGTTTGATTATTTTGGGAATGCAGTTATAATTTTATGAGCGCGTTTATAGAGGTAGCCAACTATTATAAGAATTTCTACAATCTTTTTAATATAAAGAATTATTGTCTTTATTTGTGGACATGGTCTTTTTTAATTAAGTCAAATAACGTAAATTATATGTCCTTTAAAATTGATTCTTCATTTTATTTATTTATTTATTATTATTATTATTATTATTTGGCTTTTTTCACATATTTTGTGTTATATATATATATATATATAACAAGAGTAATAAACCTCATATCCAATTTAATAAACTTATGCATATTCGTCCAAGTTCAACTCAATCCAGAACGCGCACATTCTTATATTCAATTCTCACATTAAAAATAAAAGACAAAGACAAAGACAAAGACATATAAAATAAAATTTCTCAACCACAAAGTCTACTAGAAAATTAAATTGATTGGACTTAGGGATGAATTAACATACTAGTATGCAGAATAATTGTTGAACAATAAACTGATGAGGTCCCACAATTTCAGTGATTTAAAAGGTCCAGGTACCAATTTCAGGCCCTTGGACTAACATTAATTATTACTAATTTTTCCGAATTAGACAACCTAAGACAGTTCAATTTCCAACCCATGTGCTTGGAAGCAAAGACCACAATCTTTTGAATTCCATGTTTTTTACTTAGATTAATATTTCTTGATTGGTAAACCCGTTTTCTGAAAAATAAATTAGCTGGATATAGACATAGGCTGATTAAGTAAAATTAATAATTCATTGGATATAGACAAAATTTGTACAATTTGGACATAGGGGGATTGTTCAATGAACAAGCCACCAACTTGATCTTAAGTTGTACTAGAAAATTTTGGTCTTTGGGGTCCATGGTTAGTCTTTCATGTTTACTTAATGTGTCTTTTAGTATGAATTTATCTTTTACAAAGTTCTTTGAGCATTGGAACATTGAATTGGTGAGCCCGGTCATACGTTTCATGGGTTGAAATGGGAAATTTTCAACAATGAACAACTAATGACACTTTAAAAATTCTTTTTTATGGATATTATTGTGGAACATTTTTTCACTATAAAAAATATAACATTAATGATAAAAATTTATGTAACAATGTAAAACTGTCACTAAGGACATATATATATTTATACTATTAATAAAGGTTTTAGCCCTTTATCGGCGTGTTTTACTACCACCCCACTACCATTTTATAATAGTTCCATTAATTTTAATTTAATATATGGTTATACTTAATTCCATTTCTCTGCACTTTTTATTTTCATTTGTATTGCAAACATCTTCTTGATAACGTATGACTTTTCCTATATAATTATTTTGAAACTTTTATCTATTTTATTCTTCAAATTTAAACAAACGAATTTGCCACTGTCTTTATGCCAGAAATATTAACTGGTTGATTTTTTTGTTTATTTGTAGCAATTATTTTTAAATCATTTGAGGCTTTTGAGCGTGAAAGTTACACCATCACAATTCGATAATTTTTGTTTTTATAACTACAATATAAATGAATTTATTATATACCTTTATTTATTGGGGGTTAGCAAATGTGGGGCTTAATTTGCCAGGCTTTACCCTCACGCATATAGAATCTATTTTAATTATATAATCATCTGCATCTTCACATAATTAATTGTAGGTGAAGTGATGATCGTAATTAGTTTGAAAAATTCTATAAACATAAGGTTTGTTCAAGTATCAATGGGAATATGTTAATTTATCTTACTCAAGTGTCATTTAGAAGTACCTCAAGAATAGTGCTCCAATATTTAGATGCACACACATTGAGTGTGCACTAGTTGCTAGTATATATTAAGTGACAACAACTTTTATAATGTCAAAATATATTTTAAGTGATAGTAATTTTTATTTTGTCTGATTATAGTGAATATAGTTTAATACATAGGACAAGAACTAATGCTTTAAATTATCATTATTGATAATTAGTGATACATATATAGCAACAACCTAGTGAAAATTATGATTTTTGACAAAATATTTATTGTTAATATAGATGCATCACTGATAGCTTTTAAGAGGTAGTCACAAAATATACTGCGCCCTTTATGGTGTGAAAAATATCAAATAACTTTATAATATACGATAAGTAGTACAAGTGAACTGTTGGTGCAAAAACTTATCATGTTGGTGCAAAAACTTATCAAGTTTGTGCAATGGTTTCAAAAAAGTACTTCTCGACTTTTACTTGATCTTTTATTCTTTTAGCGTGTTTGAAAGTGGTACTTTTTACTTCCAATCCTCTAAAATTAATTAAAGAAACTAAAAGTAAAAATAATCGTCACATAACTTTTATAATTTTTAGCACTTTTTACTATTATTTTCAATCAACGGGTATTACAATTTCATACTTATTATTAGTTTCTCACATCGGTGAAATAAATAAGTTGTGGTCTTTATATATAATCTTGGACAATTCTCACATCTTGAGCTAGCTTTTGGGATTAAATTAGGTCCAACGTCCATTTTTTAATATGATGTCGGAGCCACCAATTCCCCGTGTTGGGATACCCAATGTTGTTGGAGCACTGATTTCATCTTATTCCATGCTCCACATGTTTATTTATGGGCTTGCACGGGGTGTGTTAGTGTCTCACATCGGTGAAATAAATAAGTTGTTGTCTCTATATATGGTCTTGGACAATTCTCACATTTTGAATTAGCTTTTAGGGTTGAGTTAGACCAAACTCCATTCTTTAATACTTATAACATTTTACTTTTATAAAAATAATTTTTTTACAAACGCTCGTATAAAAACAACATAAAAGGTTATCATTACAACCTCACTCATTATAGATTATTTGCTTTTAAATTAATGGGCTAAATTTAGAGGGTGTTTGGATGAGCTTATAAGCTCTTTAAAATATCTTATAAGATGTCAAAAAATATTTAGTAATTTTTTTTTAAAAAAAAGAGCTTATAAGTTTGTAAAATAAGATGCTATGTGCTTATAAGTTCTTTTTAAAAAAAATAAAATTAAGAATTCATAACTTATTTTTAGAATCTTAACAAACTCTCTTATTTTTAATCATATTAATTATAAAATTATTATTACTAACATCTTATAAACTCTAAAAACATCTTATAAGATGTAGGAGCTTATAAGACTTTTTGAATAAGTGTAGATACTCCCTTAATTAATCAAAAACATAATATTTTAATAGCATCAATCTATTTTTTTTTTCTTTTTTAGTAATTGAAGTAACACATACATAAATAAACACATCTAATAATTAAGTCGAAATCGATCAAATTAAACATAATGTTCCAAACGTGTTCTTGGATGAAAATCGATCGATATTTGTGGGTAAAAGGTGGGTTTGGGTCCACAAAGTGATGACCTAAGGACCATGACGTACGGCACCGTCCAAGATTTTAGTCTAAGGTGGTTTGCCCTTTTTCAGACTTTTTGTGCTAACTACCACTATTCCATGTTGACCTTTTGCAGTCCTCGAAGTAGCCTCATTTATTTTGTCTACATTGTCGGCTGTGGATATACATACTGTACTAATTAACAACTAATAATGTAAGGTTTTGTTTGTTTGATTTGATTAATTGTGATACATATTTAATTATGTTTTTAATATTTATTTCAATCAATGGAGAATATACTTAATTTGATGTGATTAGAATTATAAAGATCAAATAAAATATTTTTTTATTTCATTTTCAATTAAACCTTGTTCCTAAAGATGGGAAAAAATGAAAAAATTGTGAAAAATTTATTAAAAAGATATAATATTAAATTTATATATTATATTTTAATTTATTTATACATTAATCTTCCAAATATAAAATTAAAATATTCTATTCTAATTGGCTTAAAATGTATTCATTTGCTTATATATTACTTATAATCACATTATTCAAAGCAAACAAGCTCTAAGGGAATAAGAGGGGGAAAAAGAAAAAAAAAAGATAAAACCTTCAATTATTTTGGTTACAAAAATTAGTGATTTTGGCATACTTTATCTGTACTAACGTCTCTACACAGTATAACGCATGTGCTAAATTTTTTAGACAATAAAATAGTTATTTAGTTTTTATATAAAATTATTATTTCAATAATTTAAATGTATTTATTTAATTTCTTACATAAATAAATAAATAAAAGTTAAAATGATAATAGCAAAGTAAAAGTTTGGTGGATTATAGTGATAGTTATGACATAAATACAATAAAAGATAAAAATATGGACATTATAGGTATGTTACTTGAAAACACACTAAAAAGGGGTTAAATGCTTTATTAATAGTAAAGATGTTGATAGAGTAAAATAAATAAAAACATTTGAATATTTCAATATGAATTCTTAAATAGTTTTAATATATTTATTTAAATTTTTATTAAAAAAATGATAATAGTATGGTATAAATTGGGTGTGTTATAAATGATATTACGGTATATGTTGTAGCCGTGAGAAATATTTTAAATTTATTACTCAAAAAAATAGACTAACAGACAGTGATATTTTATTAATAAAAGAAAAATAATAGTAAAATCACACACTTGAAAACGCATTATATGTCTAATCATCTTAGAGACAAGATGATTTGGCATCCTTTTGTCTCTAAACCACCATAGTACAAAACCTTATTACTTGAAGCATGCTTAAATATTTTAAAACATAGTAATTATTTTAATAATTAATTATAAAGTGTAGTAAAAATGTATTCTTGGAAATACACGAAAGCATCTTATGTTGACCAAATATTTTTTTTAGTATTAATTAAGGAAAATTGAGGAAAAAGAAATTAAAAGTACTATACCTTAAAAGAAGGGGGGAAAAAAGAGGTTTGTACTTGAGGACCAAATGTGAAATTCATGTCAATTTTCAAAGTCAACTCTGAATGCTTGATGCATCCAAAACTTGTTCCTCTATAGTTCTTTGCCTTCTTAAATTTATTACTCCATTTCTTTTCAAATTAATTTTCATCAATATCAACATATAAAATGGAATTTTTTTTTCCAAAAAATATCAATTTGTTTGAAATAATTTTATATCACTAGAGATTAACTCTCAACCACTATTCACTAATACGAAAAATGATCAATTGATTCAGTAACATTGTTCTTACATTTATATATGTAACATTCAAAATTTGAACTGCTGTAGGTATATATACATATATGTATGTATAAATTTTTAAAAAAATTACTATCCATGACTATAATGTTGTAATCATGGAAAACAAAACTTTCTTTTCTATATATGTGTGGGTTTCTTTTTACAATCCTTTTTTCCCCCCAATTGAGAATATATGTCTGTTTAGCTAGTTTTGGAAACTACTTTTCATGGAAGTATTTTAAATAACATCATTATTTAAAAGTCTGCACCTTATTTATCAACTCTACTTTCAAACCACAAATTCTATTTTTCCAATGTCTACACCCTATTCTTAAAAAATATATAAGATTTTATTTTCAAAATAAGTTACCGATCAATTGATCGAAGTAGCACATCCCTCGTACATATATTTGAGAAGTTCAAGATTTAAATTCGAATAATCCCAAATGCATGTATTTGCATGAATAATAGAAAGAATATTTTCTCAAAATATAATGTTAACTCAATCAATAAATTCACATGGTCAAACCTTCAATTCACCAGCCTAAGTACATTCCCATTTCACTCATTTCTCTGTGAATATTTCCAAAATTTATGATTGTAAAAATATTTGACATACAATAAAATCAATATTCAGTGAAAATATAGTTTGATCATAGAATTTTGACACATTTATTTCATTTATCCAAACAAAATAAAAATATTAAGGGAGTGTTTGTAAAAATTTGTAACCATACAATAATGAGAAAGTTTTGAAAAAATTTGGAAGTTGTTGAAGGAGCAAACAACGGAGAATGTTTGCATAGGTACTAAGAAGCAGGAAAAGTACCTTTTGACTCTTTAAGATTAATCCACCTTTTTTCAGCTTAATTTTAGAGAATTAGCAGCCCAAATTAAAAAGCCAAACATTGTTCTAATTCAAGACTCAAACATTTTGCTGACCATACCTTGAATAAGTGATTAAATTTTACAAGTCATTAATTTAGAAATAATTCCATTTCACCTATTACTTAATAAAATTTTCTCAAAATATTTCAAAAATATTTCTGATATTGCTTGGAAATGAAGCGGGGTCATTTTCGAGAAACAGTATTGTATTAGTTCATTTTCTTCGGAATGCATTCAAAAAGATCTTCTCTTCTTGAAAGTTCTTCGATTTTGAAAATTTTTGCGAATGATTTCCTTCATCCCAGTTCTTTTTGAAACTTGGTATCTATAGATTTTAGTTTTGATAGGCGTAAACACATTAGGATTTTTCTGCCCCTCTTCGTAGGTTTAACTTGTCTTTTTGAGCTTTTTGGCACTCTTGTCCAATTAGTTAATTTTGGGTCCGATGCTTTTTTTAATTAATTTATCAAATTGCTCTAACAGTTAATTTTTAGCAATATCAATTTTCAAAAGATGATGATATATGAAAAAGAGCAAAAATACTATTTAATTTACTCCCTAATATAGCTCGAACACTAAAACTACTTGAAGGTCCACGTCTATTTTCATAGGTCGCCCAAACCCGATATATGACTTGCAATCTTAGTCATCCATCACCTGTATATGGCACTGTTCTATTCATCCACAAGGCATGTGTGACAAGGCCACATCAGCCGATACATTGTTTGCTTATTACTCTTGCATATCGTAGATCCGACCTTTTAGCTGATCACTGATTAAAGGATCAGAGAGTTTTTATTAACACTTCCCCTACGACCCTAACTATGTTTGTATTTCAAATTTTAATCTCCATCATCTAAATTCAATTGAAGGAGCGATCTGTCTGATGTATCCAACGATTGATGATATAAACTAAGTTCGAGTTTGACCAATTTAAGCGATATGAATCAAGTGACAATAAAGTAAACATAATACATCTTACGTTTTCAACTTTTATTTGAAACTCATCAAAATGATGAGTTTGAATAAATGAGACAAAAAATAACATGTAAACATAATACACCTTTTCGTTTTCAACTTTTATTTGAAACTCATCACAATGATGAAATTGAATAAATGAGAAGAAAAATAGCATATAACATGCAATCATACATTGTACATAAATTTTTCTTTCCACCTAAGATATATGAATGCCCAAGACGACCAGCCAACTTTGACACGTTTTTGTAGTTCATTGCATTTGATTATTTCCCTTTTTATATTTAGCTATTTCATTGACATAAGAAGAAACAAGAAAGGTTGAATATTTTGGGCTGTGGGGTGAGAAGTGTATTCGTGTGAAATACGTAGAAAAAAACCTGGTCCTTTGATCACGGGTGGGTTTGGTTTTCCTAAGAAAACTTGTTGGACTAGAAGAAGCACGTGCAAGAACAATTCTAGAATACAATTAATTAATGGAGTCGTGGAATATTTCTAAATGAAAGTTCAAATCTTTGTGTTTTACATAAGTGTACCTCAATCCACTTGCATATTTGATTTGGATATTATGATTAGGACTTTTTATTAATTCCCCCAAGTTAACTCTTTCTATGATGTTTACGAAATTCAAATTGAAGATTAATTTAAAAGTAATTTAATTTTTTGTGTACTGAATTCGAATCTTTTTTTTTTTTTTTTTTTATTGACTGAAATTATAAAATCTCATCAAGAAGATCTTATCTAAGAAACAAAATTGAGGTTTAAAAATTTACATTTAAGAGATGTTGAATTTGAATCCATCCTAATGATATATGATTTTATCACTACTACAAAACCGAGAGTTTTTTTATATAATTTTTAATTTTTTTATTTTTACAACTTTTCATAAAGAAAAATCCCATTATGAGCATCGACAGAACAAAACAATCATGAAATTGTTAGATCAATGTCGAGGTAATTATCTGCCATCGAAATCTTAATGACTTTAATGGGATGATATATCTAACCATTTTAGTTATAAATAATAATAAAATCTCATGGGCACATTAATAATTAGACAATTTCAAACTTCAACATATTTGTATTGGGATACAAATACATTAAAATAAATTAAATGTTGAAGGAAAAAAAAAAAGAAAAAACAAATTAAGTTTCAAGTTGATGATTAATTTACTTGCACGCATGCATGTACATAAACCTAATAACTACAATGACCCCTTCAACACCATTTGGTAGCTATGCATTAAAAATACAAGATCGTAACGTGAAAAATGCTATATCAATGTAAAACCAATAAAATAAAGTATTCCACTTTCCCTAAAAAATAAATATTTATATAATAGTCAAATTTATCTTCAAATATTTCAATCGCAACAAGATATTGTTTTACTCATATTTATCGTAGGGGTATCTCATAAATAACAAAAAAATAAAATAATATATATATATAAATTATTTTAAAATTCTTATTTTATAAAATAATTTTAAAATAAAATTTAATATATTAACATGGACACGTAAGAGATTGGTTCAAACTCATTTAAATGCTAATATGTGGGGTAAGGTACGTAAGTTCTCTTCATTTTCCTTCCAATGGTGGGCGTGACTTTGACCTTGTGGAAAGGAATTTCAATACCCCCATGCTTTGAAAGTCTTCTGCCCTTTTTCCTTTATTAACCTTCATGTAATTTTCCATTTTTTTTCCTTCTAACTTTTATTCAATTATCTTATTCTAACACGTTCTTAAATACTGTAATAAATTTTACAAGACAATAATAACTTATGGTTTTTATGATATAATCAAGACAAGATTAGATTCAACCGACAAGGGTCTTACTTTTCTTGGCCACCCCCACCAAATAGTGTTATAAATAAAAGCCTGGAAATCAGATCATTCCAATTTACAGCTCCCAGAGGGTAAATATTTTAATCAATCTTCTTCACCCCATCTTCCTACAACTTGGTGGGGGGGTTAATTCTCTGGCTATATAAGCCTGTGGTGTATCTTCTCTTCATTGGCAACTGCTGCAAAAAAGAACTTTATACATAAAACTAGGAAAGTTTGGCTAAGTTTTTTGCAAGAAAGTAATGGATTTCACAAGTCTGTTGAATACTTCTTTGGATCTTAATTCCAGGCCTCTCAGGATGCTTGATGAACCGGTATGTGGAAGTTGGAACCCTTTTTCTGCAGCTGAAATGGGCTGTTTTTGATCTGGTTTAGATGTATGAATTTGAGTGTTTTTCATTGTTGCTTCTTTGGTAATTTTTCAGAAACAAGAAGCTGAGAGTAATTTCATTGAGTTGGGAAGAAATGCAACTGTTGAAGAAGAGGTGAGAAGTTCTTACTTGTGCTGTAAAAACACACACAGAACACACAGTAGAGGGGTTTATGTTGTGAAGTTTCAAAGGGCTTATTGTGTTATGACTTCATTTTCTTTCTTTTCTTTCCAATGTTTGTTTCCTTCAGAGAGGGGCTTTGATAAAGGAGCTAAATAGGGTGAGTGATGAAAACAAGAAGCTGACAGAACTGTTGACAGCCATGTGTGAGAATTACACTGAGCTGAGAAACCAGCTGATGGAGTATACAAGCAAGAATCCTGGGCTGGATGATAATAATAACAACAATAATACAGAATCAAAGAAGAGGAAAGCTGAAAGCAGCATCAATAATAAAAATATTGATGGAACCAATAACATTGGCCCTTCTGAGAGCAGCTCTAGTGATGAAGATTCATCCAAGAAACCTAGGGAACAACAGATCAAGGCTAAGATTTCGCAGGTTCGCTTCCGAACCGAAGCATCTGATACAAGCCTTGTAAGTCCACAATCCAGGTTCTAGGGTACAAGAAAAAGAAAGATCTTATCTTCTGAAGTAGTGTCCTTATTTGGAGAAATCTTTGTTTTCTTCTTGTGATGAAAGACTGTAATAACTTATAATTGCGTATCTAAATTGCAGATAGTTAAGGATGGTTATCAATGGAGAAAATATGGACAAAAGGTGACTAGGGACAACCCTTCTCCAAGAGCTTACTTCAAGTGCTCTTTTGCTCCTAGTTGTCCAGTCAAAAGGAAGGTAAAATTTTCCAGGATTTTACTACATGCTGGCCAAATAGTACTTCACAAAGTCCTAGATTTCTCAGGCCATTTGTTTTGGTCCTAAAATTCTCAGGTTCAAAGAAGTGTAGAAGATCAATCAATTTTAGTGGCAACATATGAAGGTGAACACAACCATCCTCATCCTTCAAAAATGGAGGCCACTTCCAGCTCCAATAACCGGAGCTTGAGACTAGGCAACGTGCAATGCTTGACGTCTCAGAGCTCATCTGGGCCAACAATAACTCTTGATCTCACCAAAACAAAGCCAAGTCCAGAAGAAACAAGAAATTTAAGAGGCAAAATTGAGGCACCAGAACTCCAGCAGTACTTGGTGGAACAGATGGCTTCTAACCTAACCAAAGATCCCAGTTTCAAAGCAGCCTTGGCAGCTGCTATTTCAGGAAAGTTTCTTCAACAAAACAATCCGACAGAAAAACGGTAGAGGTCAAAAGTAGGAGTCAGCTGTACATTTTTGTTACTTCAGTATTTGGAAGATTGAAGTCGAAGAGAACAATGGAAAATTGGATTTTGGATTAGTGTTTTAGCTGGAAAGAAGCCAAATAGGAACAACTTTTGCCCCTATGGCTCAACCAAAAGGATGCATTTTTATGTATTAGGAGGCATGAGCACATTATGAATTGAGTGTAAAGCAAACAAGTCAATATGGAGGGAGTGAAAAATTGCTTCAGAGAGTTTGATGGAAAAAATTTAACTGAGTCTAGCATTATATTTTCTCACTTGTGGATGAGTCACTCTTGTTTAGGTAAAAGAAAGGAGTCTAAAGCCCAAAACTTACTTAATAGTCTTTCACCCAATGACACTCGTCTCACATATAAAGTTTTGCAAGTAGTCTTTGATTCAATAGTATCAGGAATTCAAATGTAGTATATTTCTATCGCGCGTGTGTGTGTGTGTGTGTGTGTGTACAAATTTAATTTTAAAAAAAAAATGTACAAATTTAATTTAATTTACTTAAAAAAAGAAAAAAGAAAACCCCTAGACTTCAAATAAAACCGATGGAAAATTTTATGCTACCCACTCAATCGCGTGCAAGGCACGCAGATGCGTATTTTCCTTCTAATTCAATTGATACGCCTTTGCGTATAGGCGCATACAAAACGTTTAGACAAATCTAATTCAGAAGGCAATACAAAGCGTAGAGACTGACACTCGAATGGTTACAATTCCAAGCAGCACAAGAATTAATTAAAGAGAGTTGAAAATGAACTTCTGGTGAACAGAATGAAGACTGATTTGGATTCGGGACCTTTTTCACATCACTATTCTCTACACCTCAATGCTACCATTGTGTGGTCTACAAGAAAAAAACAAAATAATTTATAATGATTTGTACATAAACTTCAGTGGGCAATAACCATTCAAGTGTGGGAAACTACACATAATAGATTACAGAGCATCAATGTAAGCATTCATAAAAGCACTACCTGGACAAACTCAAATCATCAATATCTCTAACTAATTCCAACTCCATTATATCTTCAGGTGGTTTCCCTTCGTTCTTGGATGTTATGCCCTCATTCTTGTCCCTTAAATCACCAGCAATTACACAATCGCGATGTCTGAAACAATTGATAAGATGGTCGTTTGTAATTCCAGCCACTTGCATAAATGAGTAGACAACTGTTGGCCCAACACCTCGAAATCCTCTTCTAACCATGTCTTTGCTTATTGTATCTGCTTTTGACGTCTTAATTGGAACTTGACGAGGATACCGGGAATTACCAACAATGGGCTTGTAGTTCACAAAACCCCAAATGTATTTGTCAAAGGACCCAACCTCAACTATAATCTGCACAGCAAGTAAAGCACATAAACATCAGACAAAATTTCAATATTTTTCAGAAGGACCATATACACTTCCGAAGTTTCCTGCCTACGTTTTCTATTCCTCTTTTTTATTTTCGTGGATACTTGAGCATAACTTCCTCAGTTAGATGACTTGTCATTGAGTTCTAGGTAAAACCTAACTTAAACATATGTTCACGGCAGCAGTTGAATACAACCCATGATTTGCCCTCCTTTTTCCAATATGGAGGATGATAGATCCATTTCACCATTCTGTAGTCCAGGTCAGATAAAATGATTTGAAATCTTTGTTTATTTCCCTGTCCAATTAATCTTCTCCTACTGAAGCAGCAGACTGCTTCATTATCTTATCAGGTCTATGTGAACTAAGTAATTTGCTAGAAGTAAAATAGTTGCGTTTGAGGAACCGCATTTAACATTCCACTCACTTCTCAGACATAAGCAATCAGAGCTGATAACTTGAACATAGAAGCTGGCTACATTTAGTGACTGATGTCTGGTCTATTTTCTCTCTAATTCCGATATCTGTTGTAGTGGAAAGGCAATCCTTCTCCCAGCAGAAGTGATAAAAATATGCCATATTTGGCAGAACAATGATTTTATAATGCAATATTGAATTCATTATCCCACAAGAGAAGAAAATAGCATTTAACAAGAGGACTTATTGCATACCTTACAAATTTGACGTGCATTTTCAATAATTGCTCGCAGCTTTAGTTCCGACAGAAGAGAGCTGGCAGGACTTCCAGGTGTTGCAATTTTCTTCTCATTTAATTTTGACACAGCAATTGGATCAAAGTCCAGAAAAACATCTCTGCATTCAAAAAAATCCGCAACTATCAGCTTTATCTAGTGAATATAGCCTAATTGTTGCGATCATTTTGCTTCTGTGCATAACACCCGGGCAAATGCAAATATACCTGAATATATGCCTTTTACTAAGAATGACAGGCCACGTTAGTTCAGCCAATGCAGTGGAAAAGCTAAGCAGTTCAAAAAGTTTCCTGCGAGTTATCGATGTAATATGAGGAAGGCATAAAATACTTTCCTACAAAATACTAAGCAACAAGTAGGATAAGTAAATTTAGCTAGTGGGATTACTTACTTGTCATCATGAATGGGAAGTCCCCATTCTTCATCATGGAAAGAAGCATATAATGGATCTTTAAAGAAAAGAAAACAAATCAGAACAAGGAAATACAGAAGCCATTGCATAGGTGTTTGGAGATATTATGAGGCCAAAAGGGAGTGCTAGTCCCCAGACTAAATTGATGGAAGTCACAGTTGGAAAGCATAATGAAATCAAGCGTGAAACTACATTTTCAGGTAAAATAACTCCGAACATGTATCGTCTATTTTTCAACACCAGAGAAGTACACAAATGGCCTGGCATCATATAGCTTGGGAAGGTGGGAGGAGGCCTAAGAAGAATTTTGCTGCCTTCATGTGGAGGCACTCACACACTCAAACACCCATTACCCCATGTGAAAAGTATCTCTTTCTTTATTACCTGCTAAAAGACACTGATTTATTTTAACAATGAACAGAGGCTTCTTGGCATAAAAAACAGCAATGGGGATCTCAAAGTAGGGGATAATTTAGAAAAGGCATTTCATGGGAAATTTCCAGCCCCTATATGCTGATGGTTATCAATATGAATTTTCAATTGAATTTCGACAATGCTGTGAATGGTGCCCCTCTTTTGTTGTCCCTTGTCTTCTTGTTAGAGGCGCAGAGAAAACAGGGAATTTGGTGAGCCAGAATGAAGTACAAATTGTGGGAGACAAATTTAAAGTTTGAAGACTGAACTTTATGTAAGACATTTTCTTGATGAGGCTACGAGGACAAATTTTTTATCTTTATTTTTCTTTTCCTCACTTTGAGATCATTATTGATTGTTTGTAGCTCGTACTAGTTCTGTAAGTTGGTTGCACCTGCCCGCTTGGTGCACAGGCAAACAAATATTTCACCTACAATAAATAGGTAGAACAGGAACAGTCCACCCACAAACCTAAAGACAACATCACACCTCATGAAAAGCCTAGTGCACAGCACATCGACAGAGACATCATCTTAGCACATGTATATTCTCTGGTTCTGAGTGCTGATCCATCCAGGGAGGCACTTGGGATTGCTAGTAAGGCAAAAAGTGCATATGTTAAATTGGCAGTAGCCCAATCCTCCCCAGGCCCCTTTCCTCCCTCTCAATAATTAATGCTGATATTTTTTTCAAAAATTAACAGGAAATAATAAAACTCCATTAGCAAAACATTCCAGGCAACAGATATTTGTTTCCGGAGTTTAAATAAGTCCATTTCATGATAGATGATTATTGGTCTTCAATGGGCAAACAATCACATATTAGGTACATTATCTAGCGGCCAACTTAAGAAACACAATTGAACACAGAAAAAAAGAAAAAAGTTCAGTGTAAACCACATACTATCACAGTACTGATTCACTAATGCCTTCCTATTCCTCTATCATCCAACTTGAAGCAATATCAAAACAAGGTCAACAGTCAAGAAATATTACCACTCGAACACCAAAAACCACCAACCAAAATATTATGTATCCTCAGAACCGCAAAACCCAAATTCGGTGGCACACTCATCTCCCAATTCAGATCGTAGTAGCATGAACCCATTTCACACAACCCTTATAGCGTGAACCAAGTAACGTATATTTAATATCCCCTAATTACAAACAATAACATTCATAGGGAACACATAAAATTGAAAATCAAATGGATCACATAATTCTCTCCAGTATTCCAAGAAGCATGTGAGAAGACATACCAGTATTGGAAGTCACCCAAGCGCACCTTTTCTTAACCACAGCACCGTCAACCAGCACACCCTCACTCTCAAATCCAGCATTTTTCCCAGTTCCCTCTTTACTCTCAATTTTCTCGCCTTTTGAGCTGCATTGCTGCTTCCTCTTTAATGGCGGGGTTGGAGTTCCACTCCGCCGGCTAATCCTCCCAGTCGATGCGCGGCTGTGAGAAGAATCCGACGAAGCATCCGAAGAACAAGAAGCATTCAGTGACAGATTCGGCTGCCGTTGCCTCAAAATCGAGGCCGCGGTACCCCCATTCTTCCTAAAACCCACAGGCGACGGAATTTTATCCGCCGACATCTCCGGCGACTGCAATGCCGCCGGGGACTTCTTCCCCTTAGTCTCATCAATGTCCTGGGGCCTCTGCGTCTTATCACTCTTCGGCTTCAGAATCGGCTTGCGTAATTCAATGGATCTGGCTTTGTTTCCCGCTGGCCCAAGCACCGGTCGAGCTTCCGGTTCGGTTAAATTCGTCGATTTCACCCTCGGCGGCCCAGACATTATCAATTATCAGAGTTATGGTTTGCAAATTTTAGTAGTAGACGTGGGATTTCAGAAGAAGCATAAGGCAAATCAACTTAGGGCTTTTCAAGTGAGGATTGGGAAATGCACTGTGGTATGATGGTTGATGTGAGTATAAAATTAGAATTCTAGAGAGAGAAACGAGACTGCACCCTGAGCTTGAGTAGTATTAGGGAGAGTGGTGGCGCTCTCCGGCGGAGGATGAACTATTGCGGTGGCTGATCAACGGCTGCTAATTGCGGATTTTTCCGAAAAGATAGTTAATGAGAAGGGGTGCGTGTGGGTGCATTTGCGCACATAGAGTGTAAGGAAAATAACCATTAAATGGTTGCCACATCAGAGAAGCCAGCCTTTTTCCACCTTTCTTTTATTTTCTCTTCTTTTTTTTTTATTTTTTATTAATTACTGCAACATGCTGTCTCTATATGTATACAAATACAATAGTCGCCAAGTTGCATAAGGTCCAACGGTATAAGTTTCCCGTATAATGTGATGTCAGTAGTAGGAATACGTTTAACTCGTTTCGTGATATAAATCTCCCACATAATGTGGAAGATCATGAGTTCGAGCCCAAACGTATTCCTAACTTGTGTGTGTAAATAAAAATATATATATATATATATATATATACAACAATCAAATTTTTTTGAAAGCATGAGGAGGAAAAACAAAAAAAAAAAAAGGAAAAAAGTTACATGTAGCAAACTTTGAGTGTTTTAGTGGACAAAAGAGCTACAACCTACCTATGAAACTATTTTTAGAATCAAATTTTGGTGTAATATTATAAAAATAGTTAAATACAAATATAAAATATTTTTCTTTTTATATAGCATAAATATAGATGAATATTCTGTTAGGCTGCCTTAGATTATACATTTTTATTTTCAATCTCTCACTTAATTTTTAAAAGAAATATAATTTAGTTGCCAAGTGGCCTGTGGCCCAGTGGCATAAGTCTCCCACATAATGTGGGAGGTCAGGAGTTCGAGCCCTAACGGACTCCTAATGTGTGCGTGTGTATAAATAAAAAAAAAATTAATTAAGTTTGTTATCTTATTTATCTATATTATTTGTAACGTACCATTAATTTTGGCAAATTCTATGCATCTGTGTTAAATTTTTTATAGTATTAAATAAATAAAATACTGATTTATTTTTATAGTATTAATATTTAATAATTTCAATATCTTTATTTACATTTTTATGTAAATACAAATAAAAGGTTATAATAAAATAATAATAGAGGAGTACTCAGCGAATTGTAAATGGTAATTACTACATCAGGAGTTATGAAGATAAAAAAATAAAAATAAGAACATTTTAGATATATCACTCGAAAGTGTATAATAGCAGACGTTTTTTTTTTGGGCCATAAATTAAGAGATTTCATTCCAAATAAAAAGCAGTTATATGAGAAATAAATGTAGGAATATGATCTTCCCACACATAGCGTTTAGTTATAGAAAATGCGGCCTTAGCTACATAATGAACTGCTTGATTCGCTAAACATCGAATAAAACATACATTATAATTTGTAATCTCCAATAGAAGAGATTTACAATCCAAGATAACTGAACCAAAATACGAATAATCCTCGACACTACTAGAGATTGCATTCACAACAACCAAAGCATTCAACTCAAAACATGCGACCTATTCAATTCTTTGATCCATGTGAGGGCTTCTTTCAGCGAAATAGTCTCTACCAATGCCATATGAACTTTGCCTCGGTGTGGTACAACAAAAACAGCACAAACTCTCCCTTGATCATTCTTTAGAACAGCCCCTGAACCAAAAGATGAGCTACGTTGATTCATAGCAGTATTAATGTTACATTTTAACCAGCCTAGCGGAGGTGTTTCCCATCTTGTGGATCCGAAAATTTGTTGGTTCTGGGGAGGTATTTGCTTTTCATGTTAAGCCCGTTTCCATTCTTGGAGCAAGGAAAAAGCTAGGAAAATGGTTTGGTTGACAGAATTTCTTCACCCCTTCCAAACAATCCGGTTTGTATTCTGCCAAATACTCTAGATTATCATCAAGACTTTACTACCATTTTCAGCATCAAGAGAAGACATAACATTATTCAACCATTGTGCTAGAGATTAAAAGTTAAAATTGGAAGTTGTATTCATGAGCTCAGAAGACTGCCAACAATTAGAAGCAAAAAAACAGTTGATCAGAATTTGTACTGGGTTTTTGCATTATTTCCACAAATAGGACAGAGAACATCAATATCTACATGCTTTGCCCGTAGTATGCTCTTGGTTGGAGGCAATCATTTCAAGCTCACCAAGCCAATTTACGAACCTTAGAGGAACTCTTAAATTCCATAACTTTCGCCACACTCCAATTTCTGACTCGGTTGAAGAATTAGTTTGATCATCACATAACAGTCTATAGCAACTCTTCACTGAATAGGTACCTTTTGAGTCTTCTTTCCATAACCAAATATCCTTATCCCTTCTACAGCTCAGCAGTATGCTAAAAATAAGATCAGCATATCTTTCTATAAAATTTGAGAGAATTAGTTCCTCATTGCGATTGTTCTGACCCTGGTTAATAAGCAAGGAAACAATATTTGTAGTGACGTGATGTGGAAGCTAGGATGAGACTTTCGAATTATTGGAATCCGGTAACCAAGGGTCTACCGATTACAATATCATGGCCTGATCCAACCTTAATCTGACATCCTCTATGAATAATATCCTAGGTAGCCAAAATGCTTCACCACATATAACTCGGATTATGACCAAGTTCTGCTTCAAAGAAATTCTTCCCCAAGTAATATCGAGCTTGAAGCACTCTAGCAACCAAAGAATTCGAATAGTCTATCAAATGCCAACCTTGCTTTCCCAATAAGGCCAGATTAAATTCGTGAAGTCTTCTAATCCCCAACCCTCCTTTAGACTTGGCTTACACAAGTGATCCCAAGACATCCATATGATTACTGCCGAATTATTAGCTGTCATACATCTATTATTCCACCAAAATCCATTAATTAGTCTTTCTATCTCCATACAAAGATCTTTAGAAATGATGCAAACGCTCATCAAATAGTTTGGAATGGATTGAGCAACCGTTTTGAGGAGAATCTCCTTCCCAACTTTATACAGTCCATATTATAGATCTTTCTTTTTTCTCCCAATTAAAAAAGGTAGACCCAAGTAGGTAATATTACCTCATTGCAGATTCACATTCAACTTATCACTGATTTCTAACCTCATTGATTCTGCTGTATTAGAACTAAAGAAAATTGAGGATTTCTGAAAATTAATAGTTGGCCTTATGCCTTCTCATACTTTCCCAAGCATTCTTTTATGACTTCATATTTCCCATGGTTGGCTCTGAAGAAAACCATGCTATAATCCCTAAAAAATAAATGACTAATAGCCGAAGCTTGCCTCGCAATCTTACATCTATGTAATATGCCTTTTCTTCCATAGAATGAAGAATATAAGACAAACTTTAAGCACAAATAATGAAAAGATAGTGCGACAGAAGATCCCCTTGTCTCAACCATCTACTCGACTGAAGAGAGCTTATATCATGCCCTTCATGAATGAGCTTATATTGAACAAACTCCACACACATCATCAAAAGATTTAGAAATTTCTGATCAAAGCCCATTGCACAAAAAATTCTCCTAAAAAAACTCCGTTCAATCATATCATAAGCCTTACTCATGTCAATTTTTAATATCGCCACACCATCATTTCCTTGCTTTTTTTCTCTTCAGATAGTGCATAATTTCAAAGGCAACAATCACATTGTCGGTAATGAGCCGCACCAGAACGAATGCACTTTGATGATCAAAAATAATGTGAGACAATATCTTTTTAATCCTATTAGCTAAGACCTTCACAAAAATTTTGTAAATGACAACACATAATGCAATGGGGCGGAGATCACTAACAAATTCAGGGCTTTTCTTCTTAGGAATCAGAGTAATAAGAGTATCATTCATACCTAAGGGTAAATAGCCATTCCTCAAGCAAGAGAGGCATGCTTTAGTCACATCTTCCCCAATGATATTCCAATAATGCCGGTAGAAAGTTGGATTCAACCCATGAGGACTGGGTGCTTTATCCAGATGCATTGAGAAAATAGCTCTCCTAATCTCTTCTTCCTTAAAGTTAGCAATAAGTTTATTTTTTTAATCATTAGTCACCCTCGGCTGTATGCCGAGTAGACGGTTTGTTAATAGTATGGCGTATAGTGAAGGCTTACTAATTAACTTAGGTGTGTTATTAAGTGAATCCACAAAATTAACTCCATTATAAAAAATTTGTGGTCGTGCACATTTGATGGTAGTGTATCGATAAAAGCAAAGACATACTATAATGATATCACTTCAAAATTTTAAGTGGCTTGAAAATAATTATTGCAGTAAAGAAAAAAGGTCAACAATTAACATCAATGACAAACTATTCATGTAGCTTTGAAAAAAAAAATAGTATAGATAAAAGGAGAAAAATAGTATAGATAGGGTAAATCATACATGCATGAAGAAGTTGGAAATATGAAAAAAAAAATAAAAATGTAGAGAAATTAAAATATGTCTAACCATTTATAACGTTCATGGACTATTATGTAGTAGTATTGGGTTGCTAGTTATGTTATATAGATATGATGATCTAAAAAAGATATAAGGGTATTTTAGAAAAAATATTTGAAAATATACAAAAATGGGGTAGACTCTTTATTAGTAGCATAAATAATAACAAAATATTTTTTCTTTTCTTATTTCTTTTATAATTTTTCTATTTCCAATTATTGATTTTTATTTTGTTCAACTTTTTCCCTTCTTTATTCAAAAAATTCAAATAAATATATTAAAATTAGTAAAAAAAAAAATTATATATATATATATAAATAAATATATATCATTTATTTTATATTATAAAATTTTTAGTATATACATAAGTGTATCAAAATCGCTAGCATGATAATAATACATAGAGTTTAGTTTAACTAAAAATTATACATACAAATTTTACATCAATTAATAAAAAAAAAAGCCATCTCACACAATTATTATGGGCAAATTATGTGCAGCTGCTTTCAAAATAAAATAACGTTCTTTCAATTCTTTTAAAGCATCCTCAACTCTAAATAAAAATGAGGCAAACAAGGAATCTTCTTGTGCCCAAGTATTTTCATTTAACTTAAATTGGTTTAGTCTTGTCCACATAAGAGATGTAACAAAACTCACTTTGATTTAAAGATGGATATACAAATAAATTTTCATTCTCAAATAATGTTGAAAATGCAAAAAATAAATATAACATAATTTACTGATGTTATTTCCTTTTTGAAACATTTTACAATAAAAGTACATTTTTTTTTATTTACATATATACATATTAAGAATTCATTAGAATTCGAGCACCAAATCCCACATTCTCCGCAACTCAGTGTAATAATTTGAGAAAATTAATTTTTAGCTATACTTTTATTCTTCAAATCTCTTTTCTTCATATAAATGAGAAAAAAAGGGGAGAATTGCAAACAACCCGATTGTGATAATTAAAATAGGCATAAAACCCCCTGCTAAAAAAAAAACATTCACAAATACCTACCTTTTGTTTTGAAAAATCGTGCACAACATCCCTGCTTTATTGTTTGTTGTCCATTTAATCTAATTTTAGTATTAAAAGACTAAAATACCCCTAATCATTTCATTTATTCCCAGTTCAATTTAAATCACATTTTTATTTTTATTTTTTATTTTTCCTTTTTCTGACTTTTTTTATTTCTTATTTGCCTCTCCTTTCATCTACCTTACTACGCCACCGTTGGTGATGGCGTCATGCACAACGCCATTATCCCCACCTATCTCCCCACCTTCACATCGGAAGCATCAATACATGTAATATATGAATATGTTAATATATACTTATACATAAATATGAAATTGATTTTTTATATAAATATATGGCGGCCACCACAGCCGACCAAATTTAGATTTGAATGTTTGGGATGGAGGGGGGATTTGATGGGGGAGGTATTGGTGGATTTATATAATATATTATATTATATAAATACATATATATTATATGTATATTATTAATAAAGCACCTAGTCCTTTTTTGGCATGTTTTCATTGATGTACTAAAAATGCCCTCATTTCTTTTCTTTAATACTCATTACTACAACTTATGTGGTAACCACCATTTACAACTTACACATTCTTTATATATATATTTATAATTATATCATAATTTTTGTGTTATTATACTAAAAAACTAAATAAATGTCAAACGTTACTTAAAAATTAATATTGTATTAAAAATAAATATTCATTTTATTTATTGTATGTTGTAAAAATTTTAGCACATATTCGAATGTGCCACAATTGCTATTTATTAATAAAGCCTCTACTCCCTTTTTGGTGTGTTTTCATATACTTTTTCTGAAATGATCTTAGTTTTATTTTTAATATGATAACTTGCATAGATAACCACCATCCATTACTACCACTTTATATATACACAATCCTCATGAAGACTATACATATTTTCATTTCTCTACAAATTATTATATCTCTTATAACTTTTTATTGTAGGTGTGTTATCTTTTATGTCTACTATATTACTACAATTTATTTGTGAAAATTTCATTTGAAGTTTGTTTGATGAATACAACTATCTTGATCTTTAAATTTTATTAAGTATATGATGTATTTATTTATATACATTGATTATATTATTAGATGGGCACGCATTGAGTGTGCGACACTACTAGTATATATATATGTGTGTGTGTGTGCGTGTGCTCGCGCGCGCGCGCGTGTGAAGTTTGCTATCATGGCAGCTGTGAGGGATTTGTAGAACTGGTGCGGGAGGGGTGATGGGCATCTATACTATTAAAATAGTAGATATTTTTGTGTCTAATATGGAGGTTATTTTTTATTAATTACATAAACTATCCTTCATTTTTTTGACAAATAAAAAAAAATCAATTTGAAGGGCAAAATAAAGATTTCTCCATAAAAAATCAGTTTGGATACCAATTTATTACTCTTCTAAATTTATCCTTTAAAACATTCTTAACAAATAATTCAATAAGGCCATAATTGTAATTTTATTACAACCCACTAACCAATGATATGAAAACACTTTCCCTGATCTATCACACTCTTGAATAACCAAAACCACTTAGGGCCCTTTTGGTTTCATTTTCAACTATCATTTTCATTTTCTCCTCAAAATGAAAAATGAAAGTTATCATTATCTACACCATTTTCTCAGACATTTTCAATTTCAAAATATTTTTTTATATATTCTCTCTCCATTTTCACCTTATTTCAACCCTATTACTATCTATACCTGTATTTTTTCATTCCCAACACTTTTCATACGTCTTTCAAATGTCATTCTAGTGTCAGCTTTCCCATTTAAACAAAATAGAGGAGAAAGCAACCATTTCTTATCACTTCTAGGAAGAAAAAAACTTCTTACCGAAGAGGCGAAGCAGCAACAAGGAAGACTCTACCATGGCGACCGGCAAACTTTCCTCTACTGGTGAGACTAGCCCACCGCGTCCACCCGCGAAGTGACGGCGACCATATGTAACGGTGAGTTTTAGGCCATTATCAAGTATGGGACAACAAAGCAATTGTTGTATCCATCAGATCTGGGCTACGAATTTCTTTTGTTTTAGGCTTTCCTTCAAAATTTTCCTCCGTTTGGCCCGATTTGAACAAGTTTTCGTTTGGGTATATGCATGTTGGCTTAAATTCGAAATGGGTGGCCTGATTTAGTGAAGTATTTTTGCTTCTATGCTTGTTTCCTTTAAGATCTACTGAAATTTGGGGATTCCTCCAAAATTTTCCTTCTTTTTGCATGATTTAACTGGGTTTTCGTTTGGATATACGCATATTGGCATAAATCAAAATGGGTGGCCCGATTTAGTGAAGTATTGTTGATTCTGTGCTTGTTTCGTTCAGATATACTAAAAGTTGGGGATGAATGTTGCTTATTATTGTCATTTTTGCTGATTTTGTGAATAAGTGTAGTGTTGGGAATTATTTGTTTTGATGTTAGATTTGTTGTTCGATGTGTTGGCATGATACAAGTTAGATTTGGGGTTAGATTTGTTATTAGATTTGTGAAGTATTGTTAGCAACCAAGGGTTTGCTGTTAGATTTGTTGCGATAATATAAGTTATATTCACATGCTACATTATGTCATTTTATGTGTTAGTGAAAACTAGGAACGTAGTTAGCCATATTAAATCCTACGTTACACTCAATAATCCCTTGTGTTGAATTGTCACCATGAATCAAAAACCCAGTTGTAACTGAAATATACAATCTTTAGATTACGTTGATTTGTGTACATGAAACTATAACACAACATAATCTATATTACGATTGTGAAAACAATCATAATTGGGACGACCTAAACTTAACACACATCAGCAAATTAATAGATACCTCTAGGTCCATACTTTAGGCCTCATCTACTTATACATCTGTGCGTACACATAATATGCATATATGTGTAGTGATTCATACACATATGAATAGAAATGAAGCATAATAAACCTCAACGATGGTGAACAAATAAATTCATATACAATTTCTTTCCAATGCCAAATATATGACATGAAGTGGTTGAAATTAAAATTTTGTTGTGTGTACCAAGTTGTGTAGAACCTTATAAATGTTTTTCAATTTTAAATCCTCCATAAACGGTTGCCGTTATATTTCTTTCAGAAATTACCTATGTTGGGCAGACTATTTTAAATAAATATTAAGATGTATCTTATATAAGATGTATGTTTAATATGTAATCATTAAGTACTGATAGATAAAAATAAGAGCGTATCAATCTAACTTAATCTCATCTTATCTGATTAGGTGCAAAGGAGTTCAAAACGAGTGAGGAATCAGGCCACAGAGGCTAAATGGGATTTTCCTACATTAACTGTTCTTATAGAATTGATGTATGAACAGTTCATTAAAGGCCAACTTATCTCCACCACCTTCACGACATCTATTTGGTTGGAAATACAACGTGAATTGCACCTTAGAACACAACGTTTCTACGACATTGACCAACTAAAGAGTAAACTCAATAGAGTTAAAAATTATGGAGTAAGTTTCATGACCTACTCACTAAGAAGATGGGACTCGGTTGGGATAGTGTGACTGGCACAGTCACAACATCGGATGAGCGTTAGGCAGAATGGCTAATTGTAAGAATAAAGTCCCCCATTTAGTTTCGCCATGTACAATTGTATTAGTCAAGTAGCGTAACACAATTTAAGGACACTACTAACGCTTATGTCGTGTTGCTTCTCTTATTAGGAAAACCCAATGGATGGCAGCCTCAAAAAACAAGGTCTACCACTCTATTATCTTTACGCTATGATGTTCCACAACACGGTCGCTAGTGGGAGTCATACCAGGTCTTCTTCACAACTACCATATGAGAGCGATGAGGGAATAACTTAACTATTCCCAACTAAGATGTACTAGAAGATCCTCCAAATACCTTTGAGCCCCAACCCACTAATGAAGGAACTTCTACTCATCCATTTGATGTTGGCCCCTAACCCACTAACAATGCTCAACCAATGCCTAGGTCAAAGAAAACCAAAAGCAACCGCTCTTCGAGAATAGATGACGCTATAGATGCTTAGTGTCAATAGTGCTATGGCTAAGAAGCTCGAGAAAAATGCTACGCTGAAGAGCATGGATGGTCTGCCTCGCCGTTTATTCTTCAAAGCTCAAGATGAGTTCTTAAAAAAGATGCGCCGCAGGATGTTTCTGTTGATGAATGATGAAGAGAGGAGATAGTGGGTTGAGTCTATGGGTGAGGCATGATGTGGGCCTATGCTACGAAAAGATTAGCTTATGCAAGATTATATTTTCTGCTTTACATATTTATGTTTGTATTTTCATATGTTTAAAGGATGATTTTACCTTTTAAATAAAGTTTTAATGATTGTGCTATGTATAATAGGGGTAAAAATGTTGTAAGCATGTAGGTTATGTTTGTTGTGACTGTACTTGAACTTTGACCTCTACGTATCCGAACACATGCACTAGACTTTTCCCCATTAATTGGTGCATGGTTAATGTGAGGTGGCATGTTTCCAAATTTTGGTATTCTTTTCTGCTTTGGTTATCTTTTTTAAGCATTAAACAGCCTGTGATTGTCTCAAATTGTAGAAGATTTACTTGTATAAATAAACATTGCTATTAATATACAAACATACATATAGTGGTTGTTCCAGTTTTGCATTATGCAAAGTGAAAATTTTATATGCTCCATGATGGTTGTAAGTTATTTATTAGCCTACCCTAATAAAATATGCTCCAATATGTTTGTACTATCTTATGCTTACGTATGAGTCTGTCAAAATTGCATGTCCTTATTCATATGCCGCTTAAGTTATGATCAAATACATGTAGTTTAATGTGTGCAGCACACTTTAATTTTCTCCCTCTATTGTAATGGAGCAAATTAGTGAGTCAGGTTCTATATGTCAGTCTGATGAGGAAATGTATGAAAGTGGAAGCTCATATCAGATTCTACTTCTAGCTTATCCTCCTCTTCATCTGACTCTTCATCCTCCAACTCTGACAAAAGTACTCACTATGATGGTGTCATGGCTTTTGTTTTCCTTTCGCAAGTGCTATGTCTATCTTACTTCCGCAACAAAATACCTTGCTACACGTACAAGTTACGGGGGGCAGATTGGGTTGGGGAGCTTCTTGACGGTCATCCCATTAGGACAAGAAATGCATTACGAATGACTCATGATAGTTTCAATGCCTTATGTGATTTTATAGCATTGCGGGGAGTCCTAAAGGAAGGGAGATCCACAAGAGTGGGTCTTAAAGAATTTGTTGCAATATTTCTACAAATAGTAGCACATGCAAAATTTCAACGTGAAAATTATGAGCGATTCCAGCACTCAAGTGAAACTGTTCATCGGCATGTGCAAAAGGTTGCTAAGGCATTAAATATCCTAGCTCCCAAGATAATCACTCCACCAGATTTCAATAATTTCCATAGCAAAATTGCTGTGAATGGTGCTTTATACCCCTACTTCAAGGTAACACCACATACCGTATTAATCATGTTGATTAAGGCCTGAGTGGTTGAATACTTGTGATCATAAAATCATCGATGCCTTGTTTGTAGGATTGTGTTGGTGCAGTTGACAGCACAATAGTTCCCGCCTTAGTACCATCACGGCAACAAAATGTATATAGATGTCGTAAGGCCACTCTTGCACAAAATGTTCTTGCCATTTGTGACATGGACCTCATGTTCACTTATGTTTATACAGGGTGGGAGGGAAGTGCAAATGATGCATGTGTTTTGAGTGATGCCATTACCACATATCCTCATTTTCCATAGCCACCACAAGGTGAATAGATAAAATGGACTTGTACAGTTATGGTACAAATCATGATATTTATATTTGTCCTCTAATTTCTCACATTCCATCTTCTTAGGCAAGTACTACCTGGTTGACTCTGGCTATTGTAACTTCCCTAGGTTCTTAGCCCCTTATCGTCTTCACCGCTAGCACTTGAATCATTATAGGACTACTCATGTAATGCCCATCTGAGTTATTCAACCATAGACATGCACGACTCCGCAATGTTGTCGAGCGTGCATTTGGGGTTCTTAAGGTTAGATTTCCTATCTTGCAAGGACGAATGGCCCATTACAAAATGCATCGTCAAGTGCAAATCGCTATTGCTTGCTGAGTGATCTATAACTTTATTAGGAAACACTGCAAGGATTACTATTTCTTACAAGAAAAACGTGAATACGTACTCAATGGAGGAGAAATTCGTGAGCTAGGAGCGAGGTCATCTCAAGCGGACCTTGATCACATGTCTTAATTATGTGATTCGTTGCTCATCAGCTGTGGGAAAACTACGTTCGTTAGACCTAACCATTTGTCATCACATATGTCGTTGCAGTTTTTAACATTTTGAAGTTGCTTGCTACTAAATGTGCTTGGTTTGGTTATAGTATATCTAGTGGATACTTTGTAGGTTTGTAAATATTTTTGCCCTAGAAGTACTGCGTTGTATTGCACATGAACAACGTGTTATGTTGACATACTGCCACATCTGACGTGCACTTCAATGTTTAACTGGTATTTTGTTATATTCCTTTACATTGTAATTGATCTATTATGTACCCAGAATGATTATTCATAGAACCCCCCCAATGTGCTTGCGGGGCTAGGCCAATAGTACTGTGCATGGCAAAGACACAAAGTAACTATGGAAGGTTCTTCTACCGCTATCATTTTTGAACCACTCTGCCGGGTTCATGTAGGTTGATACAGCATCACGCATTCCATTTGGCAACTTTGATTCATACAGCAATGACAATCATCCTATTGTGAATAACTGTACTCAAAGTTCACAATCCTCGGCCTCTACTAACATGAGGAGTACGGCAAGTAATCTAAATATTGACAGGGATTCCATTAGCCTTCGACAATCTAGTTATCATATTGAAGCAATAATGCGAGATACCACACACGTGTTTATTTGTTGTGGAGTAGGGCTATGTGTACTGATTATGGTTGTAGTCCTTATATGTCTTACAATTGTGCTGTTCAAGTAGTTGCTTTTCTGAGTTACGTAAGGGACCATAGTAAGTATGCAATATGGTTAATGTTGCCATGTACTATTGAAGATGTTCTGATTATGTAATTATCTTTATTTTTGTAACGTATGACGGCATGCTTGACCTTCAACTTTCAATATGTATCTTGTTGTTGTTGGGTTACATATTTGTTGGGCATTCTGTGTTTTACTCTTATTTTGGATGTGTAGTCATATTTGTTTTACAATTTAAATTGTCATAATACAATTTGTAATTTGGGTAAACCATTATGGCAGACATGACATTTCTAGCTCATCGTACAAGGAGTAAGTCTTTTGTTAAAGAGGACTGGAGACTTGCCCAAAAGGAGAAGTTTCTCATTCATTTAGTGGAGGCCCGTTCCATTTCCCATGTCTTAGATGAAAAATTAGATTTAGATATGGAGCACACACGACGACAACTCGTACATCATTTTCGAAGGCCCTTCCATATTGGACTATTACGGTGCAAGTATGATGACATTCGACGAATTTATGATACATTTACAAAGCTTATCCAAGTTGAAGAGGTGACTAACTCATTGCAAACATGTTCAGTTTACGTTCCAGTCCCACTACGATCTAGGCTTCGTACGTTTACATTTTTTATTATATTGTTATTCATAGTAAGAATGTTACCTTTATGCTAATCACATTTTTTCACATTTCATGGCATATTAATCTACTTCAAGCTTAATTTTTCTTCCCTAGGATGTTGATGGATTGGAGGAGTATTTCATGGAGTGTCCCTGCAATTGGCCGCTCATCAGAGCTGCTTTTACGAATACCGACCCAGTTTCCTCAAGGTTGTTATGGATATTACATCCGCCGTTGCATAAAGTTCTAATAGCTAACGGCATGTTAGATCCAATAATCCTTTTAGATAGCTTTGACAAATAGTTATCATATTTTGTAAGGAAGGGAAATGTGAAGAAGTGTAATTATTTTGTAAGGACGTATGTCTTGCTCAACATTGGAAGCAAGGACACTACTAACTTCAAAATGTATGCTACTACTTTATGTCTTACAATACTTAAATATTCGAAACTATTTAACAAAGTAATCAATTAGTCACTTTAATAGATGGGGCAGCACATTCACGATGAAAAGTTGCATAGTTTTTGGGACATAAGTTAGTAACTTTGCGCTGGGGCACATTTGCATTGCGCCTTAGCGCAAAGTAACTACCCATGCGGGCAAAACATTCACGCCAGAGCGCAATAATATTACGCTAGATGCAAGGGAATGCGCCCATATACATTAAATTGACGCGACAAGATGTGTCAATTTTACGCCCCTGCACAAATTTATTGCTAATGTGGTAGGTGTTTCACGTCGGGGCGCATCAATTTTGCACCCTGGCATAAAGTTATTGCCCATGTGGGGGTGCGTCAACTTTGTGCACCGACGCAAACTCACTGACCATGTGGCTGGACATTCACGCCGGGGTGTGAATTTAATGTACCCCGACATATAGTTGTTGTCCATGAAGGCAACACATTTACGTTTGGGCACGACAAAACGTGCACCCCGACGCATGGTAAAGGGACATGGAGTTTCCCTTTTACGCAACAACTTTGCCGGGACACAAAATGTGTTGTGCTCAGGCGCAATGATACCTTAAAATCTTTCATGGGACAAATTACGATCCTCTAATTTTACATAACTTTATGAATGTTGTCTGAAAACTTGGATACTTCAATATTTAGGTTTTTGTCTTACGGGTCGGAACACAACCAAAGTCATGAGCAAGGGTGTGGTATTATGACATATCATACTTTTCTTCCATACTGGCAACTATAGTTCTTTTCACTGAATAGGTAAAACTGAGAATACATTAAAAGGGTCCAAGTGCAACAATATCAAAAGCATGTTAACAAATTCAACACAAGTCAGAAATAAAAAATTGAATTGTGAAGGAAATTTGCATATAGTTAATGTAAAGGATTTAAAAACAACATATGGGTTAATCAACAGCATTGTCATCCTCATCCCCCTCTGGTGGTCAAACTTCATTGTCAAGAGCATCAAAACGGGGTGGCGGTGGGAAAGTTGGCCATTGTTCTGATGGAATATTTTGATAGTGAGCCAAAGTCGTGTACCACTATTGTTGAGTTGCAATACATGCTTGCCGATGCTTCTCAACAACCCGCCTATGACTCGTTATGGCCTGTTGGTTAGATATAATATGTGTCAACATGTTCTCCAATCTATCAAGCTGTTGTGATGTGGTCCGATGTTACTTATGAGGAACTTGATCCGACCGGACCAATTATGCTGCTGGTTCAATTCTGCACTCAGGTGCAATGGAGTCAGGATAGAGCAGCTCCTCATCATTATCCCATTGCACCCCGAAAGCGGCACACAATTTTGTAATGAGATTGGAGAAAAGTAAGCTATCTTGAGAACTTCCGATCGCACAATGATGTATCATTGAATTAATCAATAATCCAATATCAATAGGGATCCTTTCTAAGATAGCGTACACGAGGATAGCCCTATCTCGAATGATTTCGCTGAGGTGGGAGGTCAGAAACATACGTGCAGAAACAAACTTGAACCAGCGTAAGCTCTCATTGTTCAATTTGGATGCTTTGAAATGTCGAACTGATTGTTACATCCTACTGCCCATTCCGGTTGCTCCTCGCAAATACGCTCCACCACTCTATCAGCACATACCTCGGTTTGTATAAAATACTGATATTCATCTTCGCTATCGATGTAAGATGTCTGGAAAAAAATTATTTATAGCTTCTCGTGATATAGATACTTGACATCCCCGCACAAATATGTCATCTCTATTTGTGAAATGAAGATATCGTAAAGCTCTCTAACAACTGATCTGACGGATACTAATGGACTTGTAACAAATTTCCCCCAACTTCTTCTTTCTATGATAACTTGTCTGAATGGATAGTACCTACTCTGGGACACGATCCCACACTTCTTCACAAAAGGTTGCCCTAGTGAAGTAAATTTTGAATACAGCTCCTAGGCTTCAACGAAAACAAAACGACCTGAATCAAATGATGCCTTTTTACTTTCTCTTTCTTGTACCTTTTGGTGTCATAATCAATTTGATATCGCACTCTCAAGTCACTGGCATGACAAAGAGGGAAAAAAAAGAAAGAAAAACTCAATTAACATCATACTCGCACAAACACAAGGACAACATCTTCAATTGGAAAATAATTTGTAAATCTGTTACTTTAATAAAAATCCCACTACTGAGTCCATATACTACAAATGTTAACTCCATGAATCAATAATATAACGCGTTTCCATGTAGATAACTTGTGGATTCCTCAATTCAAAATATGGGCAGAAAATAATAGAAATACACACCCATGATGTTATTTGTTCCAAAATGTAATCCATTAAGAAAGAAAGAAACATTGTGCCAATTACAATAGAATTGTACTGATTTCCTATCTTTTAACTATCCTAGCAGTGAAGTATAATCTAACAACTGTTGTCACCTACAAAATACAAAATATTCTGACCCACATCTTCTGCAACCAACAACAGTTATCACAGAAATACTATAGCAAAATTGATATTTTATTATGTAAATATTGAAATATTGAAACACCACCCACATAATCAATGACATACTTAACAATAATCTCTATAAAGAACCGAAATATTTTTTTTACCGGACATACCATCGAAGCAAACATTTCACACATATTCTTGTAAACTTGAAAAATTTAAACCAAACATTATAAAAGATTCATAAAATAAATTAACGAACCAAAACTTACCCACACTGCTGGACACTGTTGTGATGCCTGAAAGGTGTACTTTGCCGAAAATAATGGTGGATGTTGGACAGTTTCAACGGATTTTTCAGGGTGGACTTGATGGTCGTTGAGTATTAGAGAAAAGGAAAGGGGAGGGAAAAAGGAAAAGTGAGAATAGTAGTGGAAGAAAGTAGCCGGAACAAATTGTGGATAGAGAATGGGGGACTTGGTGAAGAGATTGAAGAGATGGGAAGGGAGGAAGAAGTCAGAAAAGAGCTCGTTTGGGGGAATAGGGGTGTGGGGAGATAACAATTGATGTTCTGCAAAATCAATTAAATTTTTTTTTTCTTTTTTTTCCTTCTTTTTTTATTCGCGTATTGGGGTCTGGGTCACATTCACTTTGGGGCGCACAAAATAACACCCCAGCGTAAGGCACTGCTGCCGCCCGCATTAGGCCTAGCAGTGTCGTGTGCTAGGGTGCATCTTCCATGTGCCCAAGCGCGAGACCATGCGCCCCTCATTAAACTTTACGCTGGGATACGGGTCAGTGCAGAGGGGCGCATGGGACCATGCGCTCTCCGTTAAACTCTGCATTGGGGCACATAAGACACGCGCCCGAGCGCAACATTAGTACCCCATTTTACCTTAAATTTTTTCAAATAAAATGAAAATTTTATTTTTAAATTATGCTCATACTAATGTTCATTAACAGGAAAACAAATATTTATTTTGTATTAATTTTTCTAGTAAATACACCACATCATCAATTCTTTTTAAAACAAAAACACCCAACATCCAAATACAATTCATTTTTACACTTATATAAACCTATAATTTTAAACAACTCATCCAAATACAACTCATTTTCAAAAATACTTTTTTTAATTAACTTTTCACTAGAAAATGAAAATGACCTCAGAAAATGAAACCAAACGGGCCCTTAAACTATCATTTTGCATCCGAGACCAAAAACAACAAAACTTTTTTGCCATCGCAATGTAGAAGGTAAGTCTTGTTGCCTCCCATTCGTGTTTTCTTTTCTTTTTTTTTGTGTGTGTCTGTTTTGGTTTTTTTTTTTGTGTAATTACTTTTTATAATTTTTATTTGCAAGAAAAATATTTTTTCTAATTTTGTCAAATTTAACTTTTATTAAGATAATCATCTGATTGAAGTCCATAGTTTAAAACACTAATAAAAGAAGTCAAAATCAACCATACATTTATATATTTGAAGAAAAGTAATATATTATTGAAAGTATATTTTATGCACATGAGTACCGCGTGCAACTACTGCTAGTACACATAATGTATTATATATGTTATATATTATATTATATATAAATATAATCGGCAGCTGTAAGACCCCAAAATGTTGGATTCGATCACGCATGCTTGGTGGTGCTTGATGGTGACTGGTCAGTGTGTTGGACAAATGAATCAGGCCACGGGCGCTTGCAAGGATCGGGCAACATGCCGTGCACCAAGAGACAGAGCTAATAAATAGACCCAACGAACCCTGATGGATGCGTGTGCGTGCGGGGCTAGGCCATGTGCACACCTATGCGACACTTGACTGGATGGTGCGCATGGTTGCGCAAAAGATGGAGTTGGTACCGAGACTTAGGCACAATTGAGCGGAGTAGCGCGCACAAGCAACATAGGGCACGCACGAGTGGGCAACAAGTTGGCGAGGCGGGCTGACCTGGCAGACAGCCTAGCGACATGTTGGCAAGATGTGGCGAGTTCATGTTGATGTGGGTGGTAGTTAACCGAGTATGTTGGCAAATGGTTTTCGGTAGAGAGGGAAACAAAGTAATGGGATAGCTGTGGTTGACTTTTCTGGTAACCGTTGGTAACTGCTCGAAACAGTTGGCACAAGCAAGCTACATTGCAGATAATCGCTCGTGATACCTGGCAGCATTTAGCATAGCTTTGCTATATGTTGGTTGTTGATAGGCTAGCTTCCTAGCAGTAGGGGATGTCCATTGTAGCTGATTATACTAGACGGTATAAAAGCCTTTGACCTCACTGTCTGCACTAGCTAGAGAATGAGATAGCAAGTTAGACTTGGGCAGACATTGTGTGAAGGCATTGGCATCCTGTGTATTATATTTGTTGGGTTAATACAAGGTTGGGATTGGTTCCTGTAATTCATGTGTCCCTTATGTTAATTCCGCTGTATGCTCAAATAATTATATTGTTGCCTTGCTCGATCATATGTTGCCTAACTCGCACACTTGCACTAAACAGGGTGCATAAATAGGCTGACTAGGCCCTTGGTGGGTCTAGGCTGTACAGGGTCGCATAAAATTGGGTGGAAAATTTATGTGAAAAATTACCCTTGTGACAATTGGCATCAAAGCCCGGCTTCACGCTATTTTGAGGGGAATTAACGTGAGTTTGGGTTCTCTGCAGGCTTTGAAACGTGAAACGATGGCAGATCAAAGTTTGAGAGAAGCGGTTCTTCGCGCCGGATGGAGGCATACCTTGGACAGTCGGCTGAAGCTCAAAAGAAAGCTCTCTTTAAGCAAATCCAGGAACTGCAACAAACGATTGAGGGTTTGTAAAAGACCGTGGCGGGTTGGCCCAAAATTGTGGACCGAAAGGTTGTTTCGGCTGCCAAAAATGTGGGGACGTTCACTGAGGCCGTTGAATTGAAACTTGAGTTGGTCAATACTGAGTTGATGGTATTGAAGAAGGTTGTTGCAGCAAGTGTTGCTGACGACAGGGCTTCTTTGTCGAAGATAGAAGTGCTGGATCCAAAACCTTTTAGTGGTGAGTGGAACGCCAAGGATCTCGAGAATTTTCTGTGGGATATGGAGACCTATTTCGATGCCGCTAAGATTCCAAAATGAGAATAGGTGTCCATAACTACTATGTACTTGACGGGAGACGCTAAACTGTGGTGGCAAATTCATTTGTTGGATGAATTAGCTACTAACTGAGGACAGATTGACACTTGGGAAGCACTGAAAGGGTTAAGGAGTAATTCCTACCTTGCAATGTGTCATGGGTTGCTAGGGAGAACCTCCGAAACTTGAGACATACGGGAAGGAAAAATGTATTTTTAGCCCCCTCAAAAAAATGATTTTGGTGGTTTATCCCCTTGTGAAAAAAAAAAGGTTGAAATACCGCCTTATATTTTTAAAAATAAGTGAAAACTCCCCTGAGACCATAAGTGTATAGCATGCACCATTCTATGCGAGTGGCTCTGATTTTTGATATATGAAATGACTATTATGCCCTTATTACATCAACCGTTGGGTTTTCTTGTTTAAATAAACGGTCTAGATTAAATAACACTTAATATTTATAAAAAATATATATAAAAAATATTTATACATTTATATACATATATATACAACATATTATATATTATAATATATTTTTTAAGTAATATATATTATAAATAATATAGTATTATAATATAATATATATGTATATATATAGAGGCTGCCATGTCACCCATGCTAGCCAGATTTGGCCAGCGGCCGCCGTCCCCGGCGACTGTCGTGTTTTAAAAAAAAAAAGAAGAAAGAAAACTTGGCTTCCCATTGCAGCAGGTTGCCGGGTGAGGGGAGGGGGTGGGGAAGGGGCCACCAGATCTGGCCGGCCACCGGCCAGATCCAGCCATTGTGTTCAAAAAAATAAAAAAGAAAAAAAAATAAAAAAACTAAAAACTTGACTTCAGGCTGCCATGGCAATCGGTCATGGCAGCCTGTTGTTTGGGTTTGGGGTTATGTATATATTATATTATATATATGTATGAATATATATTATAAATAATTATATATGTAATTTTATATATGCATATGTGATTTTATATATATGCATGTATATAATTTTTTATAAATATTATATAGTAATTTAATTTATATAAATATGTTACATATTTTATAAATATGAATTTTTTTAGTTTTGATAATTTTATAAATATTAAATAGTATTTGATTTATATAAGTATCTTATATATTTCATAAATATAAAATTATTTAATTTTAGATTAAACAAAAGAAAAAAAAATATATTTTATATATATATATATGTATTTATATAATTTTTTATATGTATATAATTATATATATATGTGTATGTAAGTATAATTTTATAAATAATAAATAGTATTTAATATACATAAATGTGTTATGAATAATTTTATATGCATATGTGTATATATAATTTTTTATATATATTATATAGTATATGATTTACATAAATATGTTATATATTTTAAATATGAAATTATTTAGTTTTATAAGTATATATATGTATGTATATATAATTTTATAAATATTAAATAGTATTTTATTTATATAAGTATGTTATATATTTCATAAGTATAAAATTATTTAATTTTAGATTAAACAAAAGAAAAAATATATATATATATATTATATGTATATAGATATGTTATAAATAATTATATATATGTATATGTATTTATATAATTTTTTATATGTATATAATTTTATATATATGTATGTAAATATAATTTTATAAATAATAAATAGTATTTGATATACATAAATATGTTATGTATTTCATAAATATTAAATTATATAGTTTTGATTATTTTATATATATATGTATATATGATTTTATAAATATTAAATAGTATTTAATTTATATAAATACTTTATGTATATTATAAATATAAAATTATTTAATTTAGATTAAATAAAAGAAAAAGAAAAACATAAGGATATAAAGTAGTTTTATGTATATATGAGGGTATTTTCATCATTTCAATGAAAAATTCTACTCCAATAGACGGAAGGGGGCAGTGAGCCACAATTTAAAAACATAAGGCGGTATTTCAACCCCTATTTTTTTTCACAGGGGGGTAAACCGCCTATTTCATATAACACAGGGGGGGTAAAATACTATTCAACCTATACGGGAACGGTAAAAGAGTATGTTTCGGCTTTTAGTTCTCTTATGCTTGACATGCGCGATATGTTTGAGAAAGACAGGTTGTTCAATTTCATGGCGAGGCTACAACCTTGGGCTCAAGCCGAGTTAAGGCAATAAGGAGTTAAGGATTTGCACTCAGCTATGGCCACTGTAGATAGATTGGTGGACTATTGCAATGTTGGAGGCTTGGATCGAGAACTCAAAAAGAAAGATACTGGGAAAGATAAGGGCAGAGCAAAATCAAATGGAAAAGGCAAGAAAAAAGAGGGATCCGATGCAGTGGGTACCTAGACGTAAAAGAAGAAAACAGGGTGCTATGCTTGGGGAGGTGACCATAGAATGCGTGATTGCCCTCAGTGGGAACGACTTAGTGTATTGTCGGCTGAGATGACTGAAACAAAAACGGAGGGTGACATGGAACTGAGAGTCAATGCTCTCCAATTGCTGAACACTCTGACGGGTAAGTCCGATTCAATTAAGAATAAGGGACTGATATATGTTCGAGTGTTTGTGAATGGTAATCAAGTTAAAGCAATGGTGGATTCGGGGTCCACGCATAGCTTCATTTCAGAAGAACAAGCCCAGAAGTTGGGGCTAAAGATGGAACTTACCACAACCCAGGTTAAGGCTGTAAACTGGAAGCCTGAGACAGTGAAAGATGGGGCCATTGTGGATTTGAAAGTGGGGAACTGGTAGGGACAAAGCAAACTGTTGGTTTATCGATTGGATGAATTCGATATGATTCTTGGCAATAATTTCCTATATAATACAAAGGCCATCGTTATTCTTTACTTAAGCGGGTTGATGATCCTTGATGACAAGGAACCTTGCTTTGTGCAAGTTGAGTGGAGTAACTTTGGAAAAGAGGGAAAGAAGTCAGCTGATGGGACGGATGAGACTGGACTAACGCATGCTAACTGTATCAGTTCATCGACATCGGGTAGTGATGGTGGCATTTGCCAAGAAAACGGTAAAGAGAGTTGGCCTTCTTTATCCTATGCGGTGAAGTTAAAAGCTGCAGGGCGGTGAAGTTAAAAGCTTAGCCCTATACCTCAGTTAAGTGAGGATATTATTTGAGGCAAAGTGTTTGGCGGGATTCAACGAGAAGTCTAAACCAGTGTTGGCATCTTGTAGCATGTCCAAACGTGAGGTCAATACATGTTACTTTGGCTTAAAGTTACTGATGGTGTTTATTTTCTAGACTTGCAGGATAACGCAGGTTTATGTGGGAACACAAATGGGGGTGTATCTCCCTTAGTCCGACGAGGGCGTCGGATTCCCCTAGTGGGGGTGGTCTGTAAGACCTAAAAATGTTGGATTCGATCATGCATGCTTGGTGGTGCTTGATGGTGACCGGTCAGTGTGTTAGACAAACGAAACAGGCCACGGGCATTTGCTAGGACTGGGCAGCCTGTCGTGCCCCAAGGGGGAGCTAATAAATAGACCTAACAGACCTTGACGGATGTGTGCCCGTGCGCACACTTGTGCGACACTTGACTGGATAGTGCGCACACTTGCGCGAGACTTAGCGGGACAATGCACACATTTGCACAACACTTTATGGAATGGTGCGCATGGTTGCGCAAAAGATGGAGTTGGTACTGAGACTTTGGCGCAGCTGAGCGGAGCAGTGCGCACAAGCAACATGGGGCGCACACGAGTGGGTAACAGTGCCCGTAGCAACAGGTTGGCAGACAGCCTAGCGACACGTTGGCAAGATGTGGCAAGTTCATGCTAATGTGAGCGGCAGTTAACCGAGTATGTTGGCAGACAGTTTTTGGCAAAGAGGGAAACAAAGTAATGGGACGGTTGTTGTTGACTTTTCTGGTAACCGCTCAGAACAGTTGGCACAAGCAAGCTACACTACAGATAACCGCTCGGCACAACCGCTCGGGACACCTGACATCATTTAGTATAGCTTTGCCACATGTTAGATGTTGATAGGCTAGCTTCCTAGCAGTAGGGGATGTCCACTGTAGCTGATTATACTAGACGATATAAAAGTCTTTGACCTCACAGTTTGCACTAGTTAGAGAACAAGATAGCGAGTTAGACTTGGGCAGACATTGTGTGAAGGCATTGGCATCCTGTGTATTACATTTGTTGGGTTAATACAAGGTTGGGATTGGTTCCTGTAAATCATGTGTCCCTTATGTTAATTCCACTACATGCTCAAACGATTATATTGTTGCCTAACTCACACACTTGCACTAAACGAGGTGCATGAACAGGCTGACTAGGCCCTTGGTAGGTCTAGGCCGCACAGGGTTGCATAAAATTGGGCGAAAAATTTATGTGAAAATTACCCATGTGACAACAACCGTGAGGATGGTTGGGGGTTGAGGGAGGTCGAGGGGTGGGAGATTTGGTTAGGGGTGGAGTGGGAGATTATAATAATATATATATATGTGTGTGTGTGTGTTATATGAATTTATATATGTGTATTAATATATTTATATTGCATATGTATATATATTGATGTATTAATATATGTACATAAAAACCTAAAATGCTGACATAAAGAGTGCGTGTTTTTTCACCCCTTGCACTAAAGATGTTTCTTGTATGGTTTTTAAAAATAAAAAATGGGTATATGTAAATTTTATCTTTATAGGAGGTTTTATGGCATGCCTATTTTGATTGTGTTATTTGCAATTCTCCCGAGAAAAAATAAAAAGACCAATAGATGGGGCCCTCTTTATCCAGCTATCTTCACACATTCAAATCAAACGTTCACTTCTTCTCAGCTATCTTCTTCGCAAGCTTTATCTACCACTTACTACTCTTCTTAGCAATTCTTCTTCCTTCATATTCTACTTTCATACTAAATGGCTGCCACTCCTCTGCAGCCAAAATCAATCCCACCATTCCTCACAATCCCCCCTTCAATCCCACTTACCCGATTCTCCACTCTTTCTTTCTCGAACAATCCATCAGACCCATCTCTCTCCACCAGAAAACCCGCCACAATCCGCCCCAATGCCAAGAAGAAGAACCCATGGCTGGACCCATTTGACCAGGGCGACGACCCTGAGATGGAATACGGGTCCTTGTTCGCTGATGGGAAGCAAGAAGAGGATCCAAGACCGCCCGATAACCCGGACAACCCGTATGGATTTCTCAAGTTCCCAATGGGGTACGCTGTGGAAATTGCTTCATTAGGGTTGAAGATAAGAGGGGATGTTAGGAGGTGTTGCTGTGTGATTTCCGGTGATGTTTATGAAAATCTGCTGTTTTTTCCGGCTATTCAGCTGATCAAGGATCGGTATCCCGGCGTGCAAATTGATGTTGTTACGTCGGCTAGAGGGAAACAGACTTACGAGACCAATAAGAATGTGAGATGGGTTAATGAGTATGACCCGGATGATGATTTTCCGGATCCAGCTGAGTATACTGATATGATTGGTGTACTTAAGGTTAGTATAAGAATACATGTTTTTTGGTGTTTCCCTCTGGATTGGAGAAAATTTCTAGACGTATATTTGGTTAAAGAATCTTGATAATGGAATAATTAGGATATTTTTTGGAAGAGATTATTTGTAGGTCAAATCAATATGTTCTAATATTTGAATATTATATTTGGTTAAAGAATCTTGATAATGGAATAATTAGGATATTTTCTGGAAGAGATTATTTGTGGGTCAAATCAATACGTTCTAATATTTGAATATTAATTTCATATCGACTAGTTTTCTCGAAAAATACGAGATATCTTCTCATATAAATAAAGAGAAAAAACGTAAATGAGAAGTGGATTGATTATACGTAAATGAGAAGTGGATTGATTATAAGTATTCGATTGACCGAGAAGAAAGAGAATTATTAATTTGGTTCTCTCTGACTTAATATTATAAGAAGGTCGTTTGGCTTATGTGAATATGTAGTTTATGATTGAAGTAGGGTGGAAATCAGTTGAGCTGGCTCGCTACTTTTATGAGTTGAGTTCGAGTTAGTTGTGTTTAGACTCGAGACTTATGAGTTGGTATATGATTAATTTTTTTAATATTTTATTAATAAATACATATTATATTACTATTGTTATATTTCGAGATCGAACTTACAGTTGTTTATAGCTCACTAAACAAATCGAGTTTAATCAAGCCGAGTTGAGATTGAGTTTTCATTGAGTCGAGCTTAAGTTCAAAATATTAAGTTGGTCAAACTTGAGCTTGAGCTCGAACCAAATATATATAATTGAGCTCGAGCTTGAGTTCAAAATTTTCTCCAAGCTCGGCCCAACTCGACCCATTACACCTGAAACTATAGTAAATAAATAAATGGGTTCGATTTTGGTTTATTTGCAGAGCAGATATTATGACATGATTTTATCAACCAAGCTGGCTGGGCTAGGCCATGCAGCGTTCTTGTTCATGTCCACTGCACGGGACAGAGTTAGCTATGTTTACCCGAATGTAAATGCTGCTGGAGCAGGGTTACTATTATCAGAAACATTTACCCCAGATAGCATGAATCTATCTGATGGTGGATACAACATGTAAGCATGGAAAATTCGGTCAAAAATAAACGATAGTCTCATAAATTTGATAACAAATAGACATCCTTTTCTCTCGGCAACTGTTTTTTTCTTGGAATTGTATGATTTAGGTATCATCAGATGATTGACTGGCTTGGGAGGCCATTTCGTAGCGTTCCCAGGCAGGCGGTGCCTCCTCTGAGAGTGTCGATCTCTAGGAAGCTGAAGGATGTAGTTGAGGCAAAATATAGGAATGCTGGTGCAGTTAAGGGGAAGTATATTGTGATTCATGGGATCAAATCAGACTCAAAGGCCTCAATGCAGTCCAGGGGAGACACTGATAGCTTGCTGCCCATTGAGAGATGGGATGAAATAGCTAGTGTGATAAGGTACACATGAACTAAAAGAATTGTTTGAGCTGTGACTGAAAGAAAAAAAGAACCATCTTGAGATGGGATCTAACTAAAAAGGTTTTCTTGATGAACAATATTATTTTTATGAAGATGGTACCACGAAAATTAAGAAAGCAGAAACAAACACAGATTTTTACATGGTTCATTCAATTTGGGCTGCATCCACATGCGAATAGAAAAGATTTTATTACTAAATTAAAAGAGATACAACCAAAGATCGATTTCAAATTACCTCTTGAGTTGGATGAACTATGTAAATTTCTTAATTTTTGTGGTGTCATCTTCATAATAAATTGGTATATCATTCGTTGTTGATCTTGATCCTGATAAATTAAATTTCGTACCTAAATTGTTTCCGCTATGTGTCCAACAAATATAAACAGTGGACTCAAGCCAATCTTTGTCATCCCACATGAGAAAGAAAGGGAAAACGTTGAAGCTGTCGTTGGGGATGATGCTAGTATAGTGTTTATTACCACACCAGGACAGGTTTGCTTTCTTCAAATAGACCAAATATTTGTTTACCTGATTTCTGATGCACTATAGTTTTGTAATACAAAATCTGATGCGTTTTAATGTTTCTTCTGTTAGCTTGCTGCTCTGATTAATGACTCTGCTGGGGTAATAGCTACAAACACAGCTGCCATACAACTTGCACATGCACGCGAAAAACCAAGGTAAAAATTCCTCTGATCTTTCGGAAATTATCCTATGAAACTCAAATATGTTGCAGAATAATGTCTGAAGGTATTGTTTCTGCAGCGTGGCATTGTTCAGCTCCGATGATAAGGCTAAGGTGTTTGTCCCAAATCCAGAAGAGAAGAAATGTGCTATTATTTCATCAAAGACAGGAAAACTTGTAGATATAGATGTTGAAGCTGTTAAGACAGCAGTCCAGATTTTCACCATGCCTTTGGCTATTGCCTAAGTCAAACTATGTCCCGACACCTTTCATTGTCTCTGTAGGGTTACATTCATTAGATGTGTAACTGTTCGTTCATTCTTCTTGCTTATGTATATTTTTTTAATAGTGGATCAATATTGTCTATCTGTTTTCTCGACTTTGGTGGTTAATAGTGAATTTAATTTCAGTGGTTAACAATGAATCAATGTTTGTTCTTCTCCATTTTTCTGTTCCAAATTCGTCAGTTAAATGTGGATTACTTGTAATGCTTCTCCATCTTTTTTCTCCAAATTCGTTGTTAGGAATTCTCTAGACTCTCGGGGTGGCAAATCGTTGGGGGGTTGCGCGCCATGGCTCTAATTCAATCCACTTAATTTTTGGTTGGATTGAGTTTAATATTTCAAGTAGTTTTACTTGAATTGGGCTTGATGGGTTATACTTGGATTGGTTTCAATTGAATTTGGATTGTAAATGAGTGCAAAATCAATTGTAACCAAATGTCTGAACAGTTTTATATAATAAGTCTTCTCGAAAATGGAATCAATGTGGTAGAATCACCCTTTTTTAATGATGAAGGCCCATAAATCCAACACCCCCCACCCAAAATAAATAAATATGATCATGAAATTTGGAAGCCCAAATCTCTTTCGAAACACATTCACAACATAGAGAGATCAAGGAACCAATAATTCAAAAAAATTCAAAACTACACAAAAACAAGAACCCAAAAAAAGCAAAGCCTCTATGAAAATTCTCCAAACACATCCATATTTGCACAATATGAGAGCAGAGAGAAATGGTTTCATAGGGCTGTCAAAAAGTCATATTCGAATTTGAATTTGATTATCAAAATTCATATTCGAATCCGACTCAATATTCAATAGGATCTTTATTAGTTAATATCATATTTAAATTCGATGGATATCCGAAATTCAATAAAAAAAGTCCGAGCCAATTTCATAATTTTTTTTTTCTTTTTCCCCCCTTTTTGAATTGTGTAAAAATATAGTATTTACAAAATAAACTTACATCATATTTGAATTTTTAATAATTTTTTATCATGTATTAGTCTAAAAGTTAAATATTTGAATACTAAACCCTTATATAACATTATATTAATATATAGGTAAACTATTATATATTATTATATTTGACTTTTTTTTAGTATGTCGCTTATTTTTTAATTAAGACTCAATATCAATAGTATAATATAAACATTAACACAAACATCATGCCAACATAATATAAAGATTTTAATTTAAAATCTTTAATAGTATTATATATAAGAGTATTAATTTAATACAAAATTATTAAAGTTCGGATTTAGATCTTTAAAGATCGGATTGCTTAATTTCATATCCGATTCACTTATTTTAGATTAGGGATATTTATAATCAAATATGATCTATTGAATATTTTAATCGATTAAAAATCTTTAAATTTGAATTGAATTTGGATCGAATTTGAATTAAAATTTGATATATTGATAGTCCCAGGTTTCATGATTGGCCCAATTGGATTATTTGTAAGCCAGATTTGGAGTTAGGTCCGAAAGTTTTTGAAGGTGCGCTGAGACTTGAGAGTTGTATGCCAATATTTGGGCTGATAATTGTTTCGCTCCACGAAATATGATCCCATTAATCCATTATTATCCAACGCAATTTTTCTTTGACTAATTACCTATTATGTCCATTATTTAGTTTACAATTCCATTATTAATCTTGAATTAAGAGAGGTCGAGTGGTCAATTCACTCAGTGACTGTCCTGATGCTCTCATAGTTGAATATATAAGGTTGATGTTGAAACCTAGAAAGATCAAATCCTAACTTTGAATGTAATAGTAAAGTAATTTGATGAAATTGATAATAAGATTTAATGTGGTTCGGCGATGTGCTTAATTCACTTGAAAAAGAATTTTTTTTTATTGATTTCAAATCAAGGTAACAAGTACAACTTGAGTCCCATAAATCTTACAAGAACACCTAACACCCTCATTCTAAACTCCGTATTGAGAAACTATCTCAAAAACAGTATAGAATCTATCGTTTAGGGTTTATCTCAAATTATCTTGGAAGAAAACATGTATTTATACTTGCGAAAGTAGCAACTTGGCCCATGGGCCTTGCGTCGTGTGCCGAGGCGTGCATAACTTGCGCCCGACGCGTGAGTGTTGCATTGTGCTGAGAAAAACTGATGTGCTGCATGCCCTAGCGTGGAGAACTTGCATCAAAGCACACGATTCCAGAATGCTGTGCGCCCAGGCGCGGCAACCTTGCACCCAGGAGCATAGTTTTAATGTGCTGCAGTTTGGGCACGCGTTGCACTCATCTTGCCCAGTTTTCGCCCAGCCGTGCGCCTTGGCGTGCATCTCCTCACGCTTCGACGCGCGCATCGAGGTGTGTTCTCACTCCCATTTTGACCGCTTTGCTCCATTAATCGTCATTTGTAGTCCAAATTTCAAAGCAAAATCAACAATTTTTCGCCTTGCCTTGAAATTCACTATCCATCTTCTTTGTCCCTGCCCCCCAAGGGCTATTTATCTGAGTCTGCAAATGTTGATCAAATCCAAGCAATGCTCAAATTTGATTCTTCGAATAGTCTTAGTCAACATGTCTGCCAGATGATCCTTAATCCCAACTTTGCCAACCAAAATAACACATTGAGACACCATATTTCGGACAAAGTGATACCTCACATGCTTAATTCTTTGACAAGTTTATGACACTCTGACTATCACAAAATACTATAGTAATATCAGAAACCATGCCCATATCCTCAATCAACCCCTTTAGCCAAATTCCTTCATTCATGCTTTAGCCAAAGCCATATACTCAATTTCTATTGTAGATAATGTAATTGATGACTGCAAATTAACCTTACAGCTAATCGTACAACTCGAAACACAAAACATATATCCAGTCATGGACCTTTTGCTGTCCAAATCTCTAGCATAATTCGCATTCACACAGCCAATAATTCTAGTGGTAGAATTTAATTGACTATACTTCAAATATCTATATACAGAGCCTCTCAGATACCTCATGATCCATTTCACCAACTGTTAATGAGTCTCGACTTGTGCATGTACCTGCTCACAACACTAACTGCATGTGAAATATTTGGCCTAGTGCATACCATGGCGTATGATGTGGACATAACATCCCGAGCTAAAGGCACACATTAAGGCTGCTACAACTAGAGTCTGGCTTAGATACATCCCTTCTTTCAGCCAAGCTGACCCCGATTGGATGAGTTGAACCCGATGGGAAGGGTTGAGCTGAACTCATGGGAAGGGCCGAGCTGAAGCCAAGGGTAGAGCTCAGCTGAAGTCAAGGGAAGAGCTGAGCTGAAGCCAAGGGAAGAGTTGAGCTGAAGCTAAGGGTAGAGCTGAGTTGAACTAATGGAAAAGCCAAGCTGAACTAATGAAAGGGCCGAGCTGAACTAATGGGAAGGGTCGAGCTAAAGCCAAGGGTAGAGCTGAGCTGAAGTCAAGGGAAGAGTTGAGCTGAAGTCAAAGGTAGAGCTGAGCTGAAGCCAAGGGAAGAGCCGAGCTGAAGCTAAGGGTAGAGCCGAGTTGAACTAATGGAAGAGCTAAGCTGAACTAATGGAAGGGCTGAGCTAAACTCATAGGAAGGGTCGAGCTAAACCCATGGGAAGGGCCGAACTGAAGCTAAAGGTAGAGCTGAGCTGAAGCCAAGGGAAGAGCCGTGTTGCACTCAGATTTGCTTTGGTTCCCATAGTGCCATGCATGATCGAAAAAGGAGGAACATGGGCTATATGTGGCTCTATGTTATTGATTAAGTTGTAACAAGATAGTGGGTGTTTTAGTGGGCAGTTGTGAACCCAAGTAGTGGGATGTTTAGTTATATAAGAAGCCTTGGTAAAAAGTTGTAAGGTAGATTGGATATTGAGACATTTTTTTCTTCATAAAAAGAGAATTGTTCTTCTTTTTGTTGATTGGTGCTTTTACAGATTATTTTTGTGCATCAGCGTACATCAAACTACCCATTGTACTAGCATATGACACATTTGACATGTGCTTCACCTTCTCCTCAGTACTCACTGATAGATTTGATGAGAGCTTGAAATGAGCTGCAAGTGGTGTACTAACTGGCTTGGACTTATCCATCCCAAAAAGCTCCAGTACTTTCTCAATATAATGTTGTTGAGACAAGTACAACAATCCTGAGTGTCTGTCCTGGATGATTTTCCATGCCCAAAATCTTCTTCGCACTGCCTAAATTCATCATCTCAAATTTATCACTCAACTGAGCCTTTGACATATTAATCTCAGATATGTTTCTAGAGGTAATCAATATATCATCAACGTACAACAACAAATATACGAGAAGACTATCACTACATTTTTTATGATATACACAACAATCATAAATGCTTATAGTATATTGTATCTTGGTAATAAAAGCATTAAACCTCTTATACCACTGCCTAGGAGACTGCTTCAAGCTATATAAAGACCTCTTCAAAAGACGTGCTTCATTTTCTTTCCCAAAAACAATGAATCCCTTTGGTTGACTCATGTAAATTTGCTCCTCCAACTCACCATACAGGAACGCTGCTCAAGCTCCATATCAAATAGAGCCACTATGGCAAGTAACACACGAATGGAAGTATGTTTTACAAATGGGGAGAACACCTCATGGAAGTCAACTCCTTCTCTCTGAGTAAAACCGTTAGCAACCAATCGCGCCTTATATCTCACATCCTCAACCTAGGGAATCCCTTCATTCTTCTTGTAGATCTATTTGCAACCTACAATCTTTTGCCCTTTAGGTACATCAACCAGCTCCTATATGCTATTCTTATGTAGAGACTCCATTTATTCACTCATAGTTGCTACCTATTTATTAGAATCTGGGCGAGAAATGGCTCCTTGTATGTAACTGGATCATCACCCACAAACTCCTCAGTCGAACTCAAAGCATAAGAAACAAGATCTGAATATGCAAACCGTTGTGGTAGTTTTATCTGCCTCCTCTCTCTATCACAAGCCAAACGATAGTTCTGTAGTGAATCATTTTCCTATTGTTGATTAGGTGATAATGCGCTTTCACCAGCTTCATCTACCACTTTCTGATTTCTTTTTGAAACTTGTGGAGTGTCGATTTCAAACTCTACCTTCTCCTTAATGCCTTGTTGACTACTTTCCCCCTACTCTACCTTCTTCATCATAGCAGACTCATCAAATATCACATCTCTGCTGATAATCACCTTGGAGCCCTTGACATCATTATGCTACAAACGATAACCCTCGCACACACAGACCAAGTTGGATCCAACTAACAGTAGCAGGAAATTCAGTAATCAGTTGATCATTGAATTTAATTACTAGCCTATAAGCATTAAAATCATAAAGTACATGTTTTCTTGTATCGTGAAACAAAATAAATCATTTTTGTGCGCAGTGAAATACAGTTACAGTGCAGTGTAAGCTAAAAACAAGTCACGAGCAAATTATACAATAGCATACATCCTTCTGGGTTTTGAAACATAATATATAGTATTTATAGGTTTAGGCACTCAATGTACTTATCAGAGGAATCAAAAGTCAATTCTATCATATCGAGTCTTTGACCACATGCTGATACAATTTAACATTTCAACTTAATTACTCATATCCAAACTATTTAGAAAACAAAGCTTGGCTAAGACTAAATAGTACCAGTAAATTAATAAGCATAAAGTTGAAGGGAAACAATCTCATTCATTGGTCCTAAGGTGTAACAAACCATGATTCTAGATAGTTTGAGTATAAAACTAAATCATATTTCTTCATCACTATATCCCATGGTCAAGAGCCAAAAGCCTACGAAATTGATCTATACCACAATAAAAATCTGTGAGAGCTAAAGCTTGAGTAGTGAAAAATCCTTTTAACAATCATAGTCCAATTGGGTAAAGACATTATACATAGTCTAGCTAAATCAAACTTTGAATTATTCTTTCTTTCCTACTTCATCTTTTCATTTTGTCCGAAGATAGGGTCCACGGAAGACACACATAGCTTTCTAATAACAAGATTCCATTCTTCTTAGACTAACATTGTTAGACCAATAAGCTATAAGAAAATCTAAATGATCTTCATAAGGCTATCAAAGCTCTACACCCAATTTACTACAGAATTGAATAATTCCACATGCAGAAAAGACAAAAACATATTCCTTACAAAATCATGAAATTTCAAAATTGGCCATTCTAGTCAAAATTTGTGGCTGATTGCCAAGGAAATAACAACAAATTTGGGCTGCAGTTACCAGTTTGCAGTTGATTGTCAATAAATCCCAATTTCCACTCCTAATTGATAGCTGCAAATATAATTAAGGGATGGAATTTTATGTTAGCTTCACTCTTCCAATAAAGATGATGTACTTGAATGAAAAGAAAAACCAAATTGTGTTGCCGCCGACTTTTTTCTTTCTTTCTTTCCCTTTTTTCGTTTCTTTTCTTCCGTCCACTTCCCTCTTTCCCCCACCCTCCCTTTTTGTCTAATGGGGTTAGGGTTTAGTCCATAGGAAATATATATACCAATATACGAGGGAAGTAGTTTAACCCTAATGGGATGATGATGGTGATGATGATGATGATTAACTAGAGATTAAAATTTCACTCCTGGTACATTATAGCATTAATCCAAGTAAAGCTAAAAATTTTTATTTTCCCTAAAATATATGGAATATATACTAAGACAATAATAATAGTAATTTTCATTATATCATCTCGAGATAATTTAGTTAATTTCTAAGGTCTCAATTATTAATTCCTAGTAACGATATAATAGTATTTTATGAAAAACTATAATTTTTTCTCAATAATTGCGATATCTAATATATATGTATATATATATATATATATATTAATATCTATGGCTTTAAATATTAATTCTCAATGTTTAACCAAGAGGTAAATCTAAATGCTAAATATATTTATGCACAAATATATATATATATATATATATCATTTTTCTAATTGGAATAATAAGAAAGCAAGACTAAGAGAAAATAAATAACATAGGATAAAATAATTAATTAAATTAAAAGAAATTCTAAGGTATTACATCTTCCTTCAAATCAGCAACATGACGCACATATGTTAGGGTCCTCACTATATCATCGTGCATTCTTATACTAACTGAGCTAATTTCTACAACCCTGCAAGAAACATCGTTTCCTATAAGCACTTTACCACCATCGTATTTATGATAATTGGTAAACTAATCTTCTCGTGGGCACATATGGTAGGAACAACTACTATCCAAAATCCACTCTGTACTCAGAAGACTCTTGGTAACGTTGAGAACAAGTCCACCATCAGACTCATCCTCAAGAATTTCTACAACATCATCATGTTTATGATTAGAAGTTTCACCTGCATCCTTTGCCTTTCCTCGTTTTGGACAATTTCGTTTCCAATGCCCCTTTCCACCACACCTAAAACATTTATCGCCTGTTCTAAGCTTGGTTCGGGACTTCGATCGGCCTCTATTCCTTTTCCTTTTTCTCGATCTTCCCTTCGCAACTAATCCTTCCCCACTTTCACTATCATTATGCCCAGGACATGTTTTCTCAATTCATTGGAATTAAATGAGGCCTTCATATCCTCCATTGAAATCTTATCTCTCCTATATAGTAAGGTAGTAACCAAGTGCTCAAAGGATTTGGGCAGAGAAAACAAGAGAATCAACACTTGATCTTCATCTTTAATTTTGACATCTATATTAGCAAGATCCAGAATCATCTTATTGAAATAATCAATGTGTTGAGTAATAGATGTACATTCCTTTATCCTCAATATGTGTAGCCGTTGTTTCAAATACAGTTGATTTGTGAGGGACTTCGTCATATAGAGACTCTCCAACTTCATCCACAATTCTGTTGGTGTACTTTTTGTGGCGATCTCTCTCAGTATGTTATCTATCAATAATAACACCAGAGTACTACAAGCCTTCTCCATAAACTCATCTTCTCCTCATCTGGCAGCGTCTCTGGCAAGAAATTTTTGCCCTTTAACGCTCTTTGTAAACCTAGTTGACATATAAGGGCGTGCGGTGTGCATCTTTATCTTCCATAACCCAAAGTTGTTCTTCCCATCGAACTTCTCTACCTCATACTTCATGACTGACATTTGATCAATCCCGGCTTTTGATACCAATTTGTTGAAACCCAGAAAGATCAAATCCTAACTTTGAATGTAATAATAAAGTAATTTGATGAAATTGACAATAAGATTTAACGTGGTTCGGCGATGTGCTTAATCCACCTAACAAAGAAAAGAATTTTATTGATTTTAAATTAAATTAATAAGTACAACTTGAGTCCCACAAATCTCACGAAGAATACCTAATACCCTCATTCTAAACTCCATCTCAAGAAACTATCTCAAAAATAGTATAGAATCTATCGTCTAAGGTTCATCTCAAATTGTCCTGGAAGAAAACATGTATTTATACCCACGAAAGTAGCAACTTGGCCCATGGGCGCGAGTGTTGCATTGTACTGAGAAAAATTGATGTGCCGCACGCCCTGGTGTAGAGAACTTGCACCGAGGTGCACGGTTCTAGAATGCTGCGTGCCCAGGTGCAGCAACCTTGCGCCGAGTGCACACAGCCTTGCGCCAATCTTGCCTAGTTTTCACCTAGCTGCACACCTTGGTGTGCATCTCCTCATGCCCCGGCACGCGGCATCCTGCCAACGCGTGCCGGGGCATGTTCTCATGCCCGTTTCGATCGCTTCACTTCATTTTGCTCTGTTTCTTCAATTTCTCGTTATTTGTAGTCCAAATTTCAAGGCAAAATCAACAGTTGATGATTCGAACCTTAACAAACTCTTGGTATACGTATGTGTACTTGAAAAGAAAAACCTTTGGTCAATAGATCCCTTTTAGCTATCATTGTGTATAAAACCAAAGTACTTATGATTTATTATTTTTCTTAACTAATATTTTTGCAAGGATTAGAAGTCATTTTGTTTTGGTTCACATATGCACGCACACCAAGAGTTCGTCAGAATTTGAATTTCGTACCTCATATGTACAAGTGGCTCCATCCCCGCAGGGTAGAGAACCCGTTGTTGTCTCGACTGTGTTACCAGAAGCTTTGGGGAAGTCGGAATAGGAGAACACTCATCTTGGGGTGCGCTTGCTACTTATTAATCGCCCTTTGCTGCTTAAACTGAATTGTTTCATTTTTGTAATTTTCTAATTATTCCAAAGTCTTATAAATTGAATTAATCAAATTCAATTTTTCTCACTCTATCTCAGAATATCCATTCATCCGAAATCAATCTACCTCCATTTCCACTTTCCGTAAGCAGGCCTAAACTTTTTCCAGCTGTTCAGTGGGGCATCCTACTAGGCCGATTAGTCACTCGACCACTTAGATGTCATAAAACTTATTAAAACAGTTGATATCAAGTAACTTACAGAACGGAGAGAAAACCATTGGAAGAAAGTTGGTCTTCGATGCTAATCAGATTCCATATTTCGCATCCACACAATAACACCAAATCAAAAGTTTAAAATTGATCAATTATTAAATGTCTATTGTGAGATAATAGATGGCGCAAATAACATAAATAAAATACATGATATGGCCCTAAAGAATTCATTAAAATTTATATTCTTGTTAGACAGTGGTCCAAAAAATTCTATTCCTTATTTTTATGTGATTATGTCCATCACAGTTGCTTTAGTCCAAGAATCATGACCCCTTTAACTTTCTTTCCATTCCTTTCTTTCTTTCTAGTCATTTCATAACCTTATTGTTCACTATATTAAGAGTTAATATTCCCCCATTTATTATATTCATTTTTTTATTATAAAAATAGAGAAACCAATCATATGCTGACAATTTACTTTTAGGAATCTATTATTTAAAAAAAGAAAAAGACGAAATCAAAAACAAAAACACACAAAATAAAATGCATAGTAAGAGTTAATAAGTGGATATACAAATCATCTTTCAACAACTCAAATGGGAAAATGGGTTCACATCAACATACATTTTAATATTAATTACTTATTCAAGAATTTAATAATAAAGACCGGAATAATATTGTTACTTAAATATTAACATCAAGTAGATATACACCAAAAAAATAGTAATGTTTTAGGAGAAATTAATAAAAAAAAATCATGAATACATTTTTTGGTAACAAATATGTGGACAGTCAATGAGCGACTATCATAATAAAATTTACAAGTCATTCCAATAAAAATAAAAATGGAAGATTTCGTAAGACTCTGATTGGCAAACAAGTCGATTATTCAGGACAACATTCCATCATGACTATAGGTCCTCATTTTCATTACATCGATATGGGTTGCTAAGTTAAAAATGAAACTTACTCTGACATTTATAATTCATGACGAGACAACATCTTATTTGCAACATGCGATGTGTTTATTGTCCAATTCATTTAGTATTGTCTAATAAAAAATAATTCATTATACAACACCAAATCTACGTGATACTCTTTTCACATGTGTTCGTGGACAATTAAATCAAGCATCATTAAAAAAATAAAAATGTTGGGTCGACTAAAATTTTGATCAAAACAAAACCGATTCCTAGCTAGGGACAAATAGAAGTAGGAAATAGTGGAGAATCAGTCAATAGATTCTAATGGACCATGTATTTTAGCTTAAAACTGAAAGATCTTGAATCTGATTCTGAGGAATCTCCTCCTCCATTTTTACTTTCTTTTTTCTTTTAAAATGAATCCTCGTGTTCTTGTCTTCTCTTCGTCATTTTTTAGAATGTCCACAGTAGCCAAAATATAAATTAATGCAATAATACATATATACACCTTATAATATTCTCCTTAATTAATAACTTATTAATGAGCATAATGTCTGTTGTATTATCTTTCCGGCTAGTTGATATATATGAACATCAGTTATTCCTATTGAATTGCTTTCTTCCCTAGTTACCGGCTTTTGGATTTTTTATTGTAGTTATTTTATTTTTTTATTTAATTATTATTTTTAATTAATGAGAATAATACTTACACGATGTAAAGTGAGACAAATATCTATGTATTTAGTGGATGGAACTCAGGCCTGATTGTTTATGTTTCGAGATAAGTTTTCTTTTATGTTATTCTAAAAATAGAAAATATGTCCGTTTTCATATTTATATTTATTATTTGCAGATTTAAAACATTCAATGATTTAAAATAATCAAAATCTACTAATTAATTAGATAATCTTTTTATCATCCCAAATAATAAGATTCACAGTAAATTTAATAGTAGTTTTTTTTTTTCAAACACCATTTGATTGATGGTACATAAAGAAATGGTAGGACTCATAGTAAATTAAATAATAATAATATCTCATACTATTTATTAAAATATTTGAACCTATTACATTAAAGTATATTTTTTCAATTCTTCTTTTTTTCTTTGCAAAACTTCTACATTACACCATTGATGCTGCTTGAAAAGGAGTTAGGGTCTTTTTTGAGAATCAACGGCCTTCATAATTTCTTTGCTTTGAAATGTGTTGGCGTGGAGTTAGAGCTCTCAAGTTTTTACAAGGGATTTTTTGTCTTCTATTTAATTTTGAGAGTTCATATTTATAGTGCTTAAATTCTTAGTCGGCTTCGACCCACTTGAATTTAGATGTCCATCTTAGTAGACTTGATTAATTAGGTTCTCTAACTTTTTACCTATTATTTATTTAATTAAGTTTTTTTTAGGTAATTTTTACTTTCTTACCTTTACAGATTTAACTTGTCATATCAACGTCCACTATTCAAATATATTTTGACTTTGACATAAACTAATAATTTAATAAAAAGTTTTTACAAGGGATTTTTTGTCTTCTATTTAATTTTGAGAGTTCATATTTATAGTGCTTAAATTCTTAGTCGGCTTCGACCCACTTGAATTTAGATGTCCATCTTAGTAGACTTGATTAATTAGGTTCTCTAACTTTTTACCTATTATTTATTTAATTAAGTTTTTTTTAGGTAATTTTTACTTTCTTACCTTTACAGATTTAACTTGTCATATCAACGTCCACTATTCAAATATATTTTGACTTTGACATAAACTAATAATTTAATAAAATTGAGTTGGAAATACTGAAAATAAAAATATAAACCAATCAGATCCTTGGTGCTTTATCTTGACCATTTGGAGAAATTTCACTAGGAGAATCTTGAATTTTCAATACTTGTTAGTTTTTAGAATCTACTAAGAGGGTGTTTGCTTTGACTTATAAAGTTTTTAAAATGTCTTATAAGTTTCTTCAAAATTTATAGAATATATTCCAAAGTGTATAGTAATAATATAGAATAAGAGAATAAATTCTAAAAATAAAATATAAGCAACTTATGATATCCTTCTAAAATAAAAGAGAGGAAACTGCAACTTCTTCGTTAATATCTTGTCTAGTTTAATCACATAAACACAATATTGCAAATATTCATATATTATAACTTATAATTATTCAAATATTTTAAAATTTGGTCGAATATTTTATAAACTCCAAAATCATCTGAAATCAAATATTCTAGCTCTAAGTCAGAATTAATTATATTCTACTATTACAAGCTTTGTCCACATACATGATTATAGCCAAAAAGAAAGTCAAGTATTGGATAGAATTTATTTTTATGAGATTAATCAAAAGGTATTGGTTGGGAGTTCACAAAGAGCAAAATTATTGTACTTTTGAGATAGACAAACTTTGCACTTTGACCAAACCGTGTTGGAGAGTTTAAACACTAACTAGTGATTATTACAAAATTGTCCTATTACCAAGTGGCAAACATTATTATTTGGGATTTCTGGGCTTCCACTAATTAAATTCATCCCCTCTTATGCATTTGCTTGATTACTTCGGGAATGTTTGGTTATATTTTTTTAAAATAATATTATTGAAATATAATTAAATATATTCTTATTTTTTCTTCAAAACACACATTTTTTTAATGTATACATATATATATATTATATACATTATATATATTTTATTATTATTCTAATATTAATAAAATCACTCAATTTTATTTTTACCCCAAAATTCAATAAAAAAATATTGATTTGACTGCTACAGTAAAAAATGTCTCCTCCAAAACATAAACAAACATATCAAAAAATAACTTTCACATTCTCCAATAATTTATTTTCCCAAAATACATAATAAACACATAACAAAATCACACAAAAAACATAACCAAACCAAACATTCCCTTTCTTTCTTTTTTTTTTTTTTAAAGTTTTTAAAATAGAAGTTATTATTTTTCATCCTAAAATAACAATTTAATTGGTACATGATAAATATGCACATGTGAAGCTTAGAATGTAACTGATTTCATTTTAAAATATGGACCACATACAATAAAGGAATATATTATTTTTAGATCCTATAAATACGCCTTTAATTCTTTACTTTTTAAACATTAATATATCATATTTCATATTTTTAATTTGATCAAAAAATTTCTCTTAACTTTATTCAGAGTCGAGCACGTACATTCAAACTACAGGCGAAACCCTACTACTTTCATTAAATTATTACCTTAGCGAATATAATAGATTATATTACCTAAGTTGATAAAGGTATCACATTAGTATCAGACTGAATCAATCAATGCTTTTAAATAGTTTAATCAATTTATTCAAATATTATCTAAAAAATATGACAAATATCAGTATATGAAAATTGTATTATATCAATAATTGTCAAAAAAATAAATTACAACCTAATAATCGTTAAAAAAAGCTTTTTGGAATGGGCAACAATTTAAAACTCACATGCTAGTTTGGTTGGATTTTTAAATTATCTCATAATTATTTATTATTGATAATTTGTGTGATATTTTATCTCTATGGTATAGTTTGGCTGTTATGATAAATAAACATATAAGGGTGGCATGTTAATTTATCATGAGAATTGTACATATAAACACGGACTTTTTGTATTTTTGTAAATTTGAATATTTATTATCATTCCAACCAAATGTATAATAAGGTGGAATAAAAACACTGGATCCCACTTTATTATCTCAACCAAACTAACCCATACATTCATAATCTAGGGAAATTAAAATTTCTAAAATTAGACAACTCCAATGGGCAGACAACTCTTTGTGCCCTTGGTCAAGTCACCCTTTCACTTAGCCAAAAATAAATAGACACATCAGCCATAATTATTAAAATATTTATTTATTTTTGTCCATTGAAAAGATTATGGAGCTAAATTATGTTAGGCATCCAACACCTGTCTCCCTATTTTATCATTGTACATTCTTTTTAACAAAGGCAAAAAATAATTAAAGGGTTCAAAGTAATTAAATTATTAAAGATCATGTGATGATCACCATGTACACAACCATAAAGCCTAAGCTCATCTACATGTTCACCAATTAACATGGGTTTTTGTGCATCATTCTCACCCATTCACCTAATAATTGAGATCTTAAGAATTAATTTAATCCCTTGCTACTTGTTAAACACCTTTACAATATGCAATTTGTGGAGCTAAGCATGTCATCTCCTTCCTTTTTAAGGATGATAATAGCACAAAGCATTTGCTTTAGCACTTAATTGAAGTGATATTTTGTCGGCTTAAGTATGATATTGACAAAAATTACCATTGATTATTAGCAAGATCCAAGCGAGGGCTAAGTTGTACTAATTATATATATTTAATGTGTGTGTGTGTGTGTGTGTGTTTTTAATTAAGATAGTTAATTTAATCATGTAAGATAACAAAATTTATTTCAACATGATCAAACTAAATGTTCAGAACTCCGATATTAGAGAAAATATTCGGTGCCACTTTTTTAGTGAATTCCAAATCTAGAAATAAATAGAGAGGGGCTATTTATTGGTATGGGCTTTGGGAATTACAATCCTACTTGTTAGAGTGCATTCTTTAAAGTATTTTTGATTTTTAGTGAACTCAATATGTTGATTGATTGAGTAGGTTGAATTAATAATTTATTGAACTTATAGTGTGAACACATTATTATTATTATTATTATTATTATTATTATTATTATTAAAATTTAAAAATTTGAGTTAAATTATTATCATCAGTACAACCTTTGGTACTACAACAGACACGTAACCCTACAAATGTACTACAGCAAACACTTAACCCTACAAATTGTATGTATCAATTGTTTTAAGACAACAAGAGCATCTAGATCTTATTAGAGCTAAAAAAAAAAAAAGCCTTTCTCAAATTGCTTAGCATATATGTCGATACATTAATATTCTCGTATCTAGTATTCTTCATGTATCTTACACAGAACTTTGGAATAAATCTATAATATAAACCTTGGGATTAAATTATTAAATATTATTAGCAAGATCCAAGGGAGGGCTAAGTTGTACCAATTATATATGTTTAACTGTGTTTTTTTTTTTTTTTTTTTAATTGAGATGGTTAATTTAATCATGTCTGATAGCGAAATTTATTTCAGCACGATCAAACTAAATGTTCAGAACTCTGAAATTAAAGAAAATATCCAGTGCCACTTTTTCAGTAAATTCCAAATCCAGAAAAAAATAGAGAGGGGCCATTTATTGGTATGGGTTTTGGGAATTACAATCTTACTTGTTAGAGTGCATTCTTTAAAGTGTTTTTGATTTTTAGTAGACTCAATATACTGACTGGTTCAATAAGTTGAATTACTAATTTATTGAACTTATGATGTGAACACATTATTATTATCACAATTTAAAAATTCGAGTTAAATTGTTATCATCAGTACAACCTTTGGCACTACAACAAACACTTAACCCTACAAATTGTATGCATCAATTATTTTAAGACAACAAGAGCATCTAGATCTTATTAGAGCTGGAAAAAAAAAAAAAACCAAAAAGGCTTTCTCAAATTGGTTATTATATATGTCGATACATTAATATTCTCGTATCTAGTATTATTTATGTATCTTACACAGAACTTTGGAATAAATCTATAATATAAACCTTGGGATTAAATTATTAAATATTATTAGCAAGATCCAAGTGAGGGCTAAGTTGTACTAATTATATATGTTTAATTGTGTTTTTTTTAATTGAGATAGTTAATTAAATCATGTAAGATAACGGAATTTATTTCAACACGATCAAACTAAATGTTCAGAACTCTGAAATTAGAGAAAATATCCGATGCCTCTTTTCAGTAAATTCCAAATCAAGAAATAAATAGAGAGGGGCTATTTATTGGTATGGGTTTCGGGAATTACAATCCTACTTGTTAGAGTGCATTCTTTAAAGTGTTTTTGATTTTTAGTAGAGTCAATATACTGACTGGTTCAATAAGTTGAATTAATAATTTATTAAACTTATGATGTGAACACATTATTATTATCAAATTTTAAAAATTCGAGTTAAATTGTTATCATCAGTACAACTTTTGGTACTACAACAAACACTTAACCCTACAAATTGTATGCACCAATTATTTTAAGATAACAAGAGCATCTAGATCTTATCAGAGTTGAAAAAAAAAACCTTTCTCAAATTGGTTATTATATATGTCGATATATTAATATTCTCGTATCCAGTATTCTCCATATGTATCTTACACAGAACTTTGGAATAAATCTATAATATAAACCTTGGGATTAAATTATTAAATATCATCGTCATTATCATCATCATATCTTATAATGAATGTCCTAATCTACTTTATACTTTCATAAATTATCTGCACGGTCACTTTCACTTAAAAGAGCCAATAAGGAGAGGGGGGGGGGGGGAGTATTTAATCTTTCTAACATAATGAAAATAAACCCGAGTTTAATTAATTGGACCAAATTAAAGGCATGATCACATTTGTTTAGTAAATGCAAAAGAGAAAAAATATTTATTAAAATAAAAAAAATGAAATATCATTTGAGAATAAATGAAGTTTAGTAATTAATTAATTAATTACAAAAAGGTTCCATATTCGCCGCCACAACCATAAACACACAAGATGACAATCTTGTAATAAGATAAGCCACTTTAACTTCTCTTGTCTCCTCCAATAATTGGAACACTATCCGGTCAATATTCACTCTACTTTTATAATCAAAAGAAAAACAAAGCTAAACATCATATCTACGTACTTGGTAGAATAACAATTATGATATTATTGCATTGGGATCAATGATTCTATGACTTTGAACATTATTCAACAATTATTTAATTAATTTTTGGGGTGTGTTATATGATTTTATTCTGTTTGATTTCAATAATAATTATTGTTTTATCTTTATCATAATTCCATAAAGTTGAATCAAATTAAAATTTCTTGACTATAAAGATCAATGATTCATCACGTATCAATATTATAAATGGTTTGAGTAGCGTCTTTCTATTAGAAAAATATCTGTTTTACTAAATATATAGTATTGCAAATGGGTTGAGGGGCCTACTCTTGTGAAACGTGATGATTACACTAATTGAATTATTATCTCAATAACTGAAATTAGAGGGTGAGCATATAACTTCCTCAAATTATATTAAAGTGTATAGTAAAATTTAAATATATATATATATATGAATTTTCAAAATAAAATATTGCTATTTTTTACTTTAAAAAATAGTAAAGAGTTCCTAATTTTTTCAAAAAAAATTAACAGTCTATATTAATTGTAAATTGTTACTTATATTTATATTTATATATTTATCCAAAAACCGCAACAACTTACTTTTTAAAAATAAATCCTAATATTTTAATTAATAAATTTTAAAATATTTTACAAGATTATACACGAATTTATAAAATATATTAAATAAATTTAGCAAAACACCTGTTAAAAACTACAAATTATTCGGACTAAATTTTTTATTTCATCTTTTATTCCATTTCATGACTACATAACACGTATATTAAATATTTTCTTATAAAAATAATTAATTGAGAAACAGATACACTTGACATAAATTCAATAAATTAAGATAGAAAATAAAATAAAAAATGGAACAGAGCATCTTAAGTGAAAACTATGGGGGCACGTCATTATATGCGATATACACATTATTGTAAAACGCTATAGATACTTTCCTATAATATGTGTGTAGAATATGGATGGGTAGGCACGGACCACTCGGGTCCCACATGCCCTGGTAGCAAAAGAGATGCCAAGTCAGCAAATCTATTGGCTATATATAATGATTGTATGGATATGGAAATTTTAAGAACATAGAAGGCCACAAGTTAGCTAAAGAAATTTCCTCAAGGGGAATTGAGAATATTATTTCTCCACTCTCTTTAGCAACTTCACTCTAATCAAACCTTCCAAACATGCCCTTCAAGAAAATAGCAGCCGAGACTTATTTGCCCAATCCCCCGGCGGAGAAGCCGCTGCCGGCGGTGGTGGTGAGAGAGTATGATGAAGTGAGAGACAAGGCAGCCGTGGAGGAGCTAGAGCGGCGGTGTGAGGTGGGCCAACCGGGAAAGCCGTCCCTAGTCACCGATCTCATGGGAGATCCTATTGCCCGAGTTCGAAATTTCGCCTCACATGTTATGCTGGTAAAAATCGTATAGTCACATAATACGATAATATTATGATAGTTGAAAAAAATTAAAACATAACATATTTCTTATAAATAGTTTTCGATGTGCACACCTTGCGTACATGTATTTATAATATTATTCTTGCATATATATATATGTAAGTATGAATGATACAACACGATAAATATTAAAATATTTTAGATTTAATTGAGTTTATATATAACGTGTTATATATATATATAATTATGTATATAGGTTTTTTTCTTATTTAACTTAATGTGTTTAATTTCTATGTGATGAATAGGTTGCTGAATGTGGAGATGGAAGAGAAGTTGTGGGAGTTATAAGGGGTTGCATAAAAACTGTCACAAATGGAAAGAGAAGGCCAACCACTCAACTTCCAATCTATGTGAAGTTGGCTTATATTCTTGGACTAAGGGTTTCATCCACACACAGGTCTGTCAACCTCTTAATTCCCCATGCAATTTTTATCATAAGACATACCTGTCAAGAAACCCTTTTTTCTTTTCTTAATCTTTCAATTAAATAATAGAAGTATTAAAATAATCCATGCATCTTATATGTCCTTCACATCTTATTATATAAAGAAAATGTTCTGTATTTATAAAAAAGATATAGTAGTCGATCGCTGGCGAGCAGTCTAATTTTTAATTTAATATTTAAATGATGAATAAAATTATCATTTATCATAAAAGAAATTATAAGTCTTTTTTTAATTTTTTTTGTTGGTTTGGGGAGGGGGGGGGGGTGTTGAGGTGGGGTAGGGATTTGTCCTTGAAAAGAAAATATCCAAGTACTTTTCATTGACAAATGCACACCCTAGACAATTACTTATAGCATGATGCAACCTGTCCCCCAAGAAAGTACTATTTCATGGTTCTTAGCATCAATATATGTACATGATCATGAATATTAGACATAATATAACTACATAAATTCTGTCTATCAGAACATATTCCGTACACTATTATTTTAGATTAGCCCATATGATTAATTTAGCATATATACTTTTCATACTAACTGATGAAATGTCGCCATTAAGACATCGCAATCAAATCATCCAAATTTTTCAAAATTATTCTTTACTTTATTGTACTTTGTCTAATCTCTTTACTAAAATAATCTTAATCCTTTCATCCTATAACCATTCTACATTAAAAATACTACGAGACGATCAATTATCACTTAATTAATTATTCAATAATATTTCTGCATGCAGGAGGCTTGGCATTGCCACGAAACTTGTCCAAGAATTAGAGGATTGGTGCAGGAAAAATGGTGCAGAATATGCATACATGGCCACAGAAAGGAGCAACCAACCTTGTCTGAATTTGTTCACAAAAAAATACAATTATGCAAAATTTCGAAATCCTAAAGTCTTAGTTCAACCCGTTCATCTTCATTATAAGCCATTACCTTCGGACATAATCATCGTTCGAGTCCCTCCCAAGTTAGCTGAAATTGCGTATCGACAAATATTTTCTTCCTCAGAGTTCTTTCCTAAAGACATCGATAGTTTACTCAGTAACAAGCTCAATTTGGGCACTTTCATGGCCTTACCAAAGAACTCCCTCTCAAAATGGAACCCTAAGACCGGAGATTTGCCCGATTCGTATGCCATACTTAGTATTTGGGACACTAAGGAAGTTTATAGGCTGCAAGTGAAGGGAGTTTCGGCTCTAACACATGCTGCCTGCCTAGGGACAAGGCTGGTTGATGCCATGGTGCCATGGCTAAAAATCCCATCGGTCCCTAATGTTTTCGAAAATTTCGGGTTTTATTTTATTTATGGGCTTCATATGGACGGAAAGGATGGTTCGAGGCTGATGAGGACTTTGTGCAAATTTGCACATAATATGGCTAGAAATGATGGGGATTGCAGGGTTGTGGTGGCGGAGGTGGGGCAGATGGACCCTGTAAGAGAGGCAATTCCTCATTGGAAGAAATTCTCGTGGGATGAGGATGTTTGGTGTGTGAAAAAATTAGGAGAAGTCGATAAAAGTTATGATGACTGGTATAGATCTTCTATATCTTCTTCAGTTATATTTGTTGATCCGCGCGATCTTTGATTCGATCCCATAAAATTTTGATCTTTTTTTTGTTTTTTTGAAATTAAATGTACATGTTATATATATGTAAGTCATTTTGAAATATAATATCTTGATCCAAGTAGACGTATAAATTGTCGTGATCATTTTTGACAAGTTCTAGGATATTCTATGAGATCTACTATAATTTCTAGCCAGACAAAATGAGTTGGCAAACAAAAGGAACAATATTGATTTCTTGAATATTACATTTTTCTTGTCCAATATCAATAACATGCCAATGATGAAATATCCTTTAGTTTTATATCCAATAGGATTTTGACACTTTTAATGCTTTTTTCATTAAAATTCTTGGATAAACATGACGCAATACCATCAATCCGTTTAGCATTATTGGATCAACGTTCTAAAAAATAAATAATTTTTCAAAGTGTCAATAAAATGAACTTGTACAAGTCTCATTGGATCAATATAAATATGAATGATTATAATTATTCTAGAATTCAAAAATCCCACACAATTTGAAAACGAATCTTGAAATATGCCATTCTTATAATTCAATAATGAAGCATGCCACAATTAAGTCATGAGTGACCCACAATTTTTGTGGTCCAACCCTTGTCCAAACACAACCAGGACAATATGTTTTTATTAGGCTTATTTCAAAGAAACGAAGTTGATTTCATGATCAAAATATCCACTTGAATTGCTCTTACATCATATCCTTAAACTAGGATCTTGTCCCTTAATAGGACAAGAATTATCGAATCCCACACTGTCCTAGATAGATATATCAATTTATGATGATTTGTCATGAAGAAAAATGGAACTATGCCCCATCTTTTCAACGGCATATGCTGTGTTTTTCAAGATAAAGTTTATAGTCCTCAATAATATGTACCTTATTATGACCTTTCCTAAATAAGGCCAAGCTTTAATTAATGCACAAATTAATTATTGCATATAAAAATGGAGAGATTAACTTAACAAACCATTTTTTAAAATTCATAAAGAGCAACTTTGTTTTATAGTGTTGGTTTAACTAAATCAAACCCATTATATATATATATATGTGTGTGTGTGTGTGTGTGTGTGTGTGTGTGTTTTAATTGCATGTATATAGTACCACTTGACTTATAATTGATCACTTCTCAATACTCTCGAACTAGAATATATTGATTATATAAAAAATATAATTTACTTATTTTGTGATTGGCTTGAATTTGATCAAACGAGTAAAATTTTCATTTTAGTCAATTCTTAATTGATCATCATTCAAATAAGCTTAGCTGTCTAACATTATATTTATATAAAATTTATGTACTTATCAGTCATCATCAAGTTGATTGAAGTAATACTACTATTCTTTCATGTGACAATGTCTTGAATTTAATCCATTTACTTTTTGACAAAAATACATAAATACAAACAATTAGAAAATACTTCCCTTCTCACATTACATTAGAAGCCTTTAAAAAATATACTTGTATGTTTGATTTTGTTTTTAAAAACTTTAAAAAATATATGAACTTGTATATTAATTATATAAAAAATATAATTTACTTATTTTGTGATTGGCTTGAATTTAATCAAATGAGTAAAGTTCCATTTTAGTCAATTCTTAATTGATCATAATTCAAATAAGCTTAGCTGTCTAACATTATATTTATACATTTATAAAATTTAAGTACTTATCAGTCATCATCAAGTTGATTGAAGTAATACAACTATTCTTTCATGTGACAATGTCTTGAATTTAATCCATTTACTTTTTGACAAAAATACATAAATGCAAACAATTAGAAAATACTTCCCTTTTCACATTACATTAGGAACCTTAAAAAAAATATACTTGTATGTTTGATTTTGTTTTTAAAAACTTAAAAAAATATCTGTACTTGTATATGCCTTTAAAAAATTTAATTTATAAACTTAAAAAACTTCAATCTTTTTGTTTTGTTTATTTATTTTTGAAAATTAAAATTGTTTCTACTATAATTTATATATATATATTTAATATTTAAATTAAATATATTTCTCCAAAAAACATTATTTTATTAAAGTTAATTATCATTGGCACAGAGCATTAATGTACACAATCTAAAAAAAACTTTTATTAAAAAAGTTAATCATAAATCTTTAATTTAATGAAAAAGAGATGTTGGATATTTTGGATTGGATATAAAAATATATTTTAAGAAGTTTATGGTAAGTTTTCTGAAATAATTGTAACATAAAATATTCTTAGAGAATAAACTAGATATGAGACTTAGAAGTAAAAATTAATTAGAAAACTTCTTTATATGTATCTGTACAATTTTAAAATGAAAGAATTGTTAAATCATACGTTTCAATATGAAAATCATTATATATCTGTAAACATGAAACTTTTAATATACTTTTCAATCTAATATAAGAAAAATATGATTATAATTTAACTGATCATTTTTCACAATTTTTTATTTTGCATTAGTATTTTAAGAATTTTATCAATGACATAATTTACAAATAATTATACGTGTACGCCTAACATGCATTTTTCTAGTTTTTATAAACAAACCTTTAGCGAACATTCATCCTAAACATTATGGCCTGTTTGGTTCCATTTTCATATTTTATTTTTACATTTTTAACTATTTGAAAATTGAAACAAATTATTTTATATATATTTTCACTCAATATATTTTTATTTTTATTTTCAAAATATTTTCTCCAATAATTTAGATATCTTTTCTCTATTGTCATTATCACTATCTCCCCACCTACAACATACTATACCCAATATAATAATTACTTTCCTAATAATTTATCGATATACAAATTCATTTTCAATTTATTTTCACTGGCTATTTTTTCAAAATTTTAAAATAATAAAAATAAAAAATGAAAATGAAAATAAAACCAAATAGGCCCTTAACCTTGGGCTTTAACAGCTATATGGCGATTCCAAGATTTCATCTGAGGCGCATTTTCAACGGCCCAAATCTCAGTTGATTTTGTTTATGTTTGGTATGTAAATGCTTAATTTTATTTTCTTCCACACCATTTTAAACATACATAAAATTTAAGTGTCCCAAATGATTTGCTAAATTGCAATTTTGATAGTGTAGTTAAAGAATGATGTCTTATTTAATAAGTATCAACACTGAAATTATGTCAATATCTTTCATTTTTCACAATTTAAGGACAAATTTAATCAAAATTTGAAAAAGAAAAAATGATTGAAACATTAGTATATAAAATAGTTTAAATTATCAAGCAAAATTTGATTATGCTGAATATTAACATGATAAAAAGAAAATAATGGAAGATGAAATTTTGATAATGTGAATTTATTAAAAAATATGGTTACAACTTTATTGAATATATCGAATTCTTCATTTTATCTTTCAAACTGCATTATCCATTTTATTTATTGGAATAATTAAATAATAACCTATATATAAAAAATAAAAAGTAATTTCCACTCTAAATACAATAAAGCTTTTCTTTTTATGATATTATATATATGTAGAGATAGGAACTTACAATTGTTTGCAAAGAGAAGAAGAGCATAAGAAATTTTCCAATTTGATTTAAAACAAATCTAAAAGTTCCAAATCAAATTTATCCTCAAATTGTAAAAATCAAAAAATATTTTCTTAAAATTACTTATGCCAATGCCTAGTCGACGAACAACGTTACAAGACCAAAAATACAATTTTACGTCCAAAGATCTTGAATTTGCATTCTGATAACACATTCCATACCCTTGATAATGACTAATGAGATCAATCCATACTAGGACGAACATCCAAGTGTTCATAATCAAATGACATTTTTAATTCTAAGCTTAAAAGAGTTGAATAATTCATACTCAAGGATCTTAAAGTTCCTACATTCTTGGGATGAATACTAACCAGTGGCTCTCCGATCATCATCTTCTACCAGCATTTGTGCATATATGCAGATGGTAGACCGGTTTGTTACCCTAAGGTGTATTCTCTTGGAAATCACATTGCTGATGCTCTAGCAAAACTTGAGAATCTGGATGAATTGTCATGCAGAAGTACCTGTGGATTTCCCTGTTCAACCTGAGAAAAGAGAGAGACGGCGAGAAAAATTGATTAAGTAGTCCAGGTGATGTTATTGTATTCTTTTTTCTTGGACGATATATTTATGTTTGGAGAACCAAAATCTTTTCATGCCATTCTTAGATGAATTTAAACGGTCTAAGCTGAATTTTGCAAGATGAGTATATGAAGTAGAAACATACCAGCATCCCTTGATCCAAAACGAAGATATTATCCATGATCAGGACGGTGGAAATACGATGAGCAATCGTGATAATAGTTCTGCTTTGCCATTCACTTGAGATTGCTTTCTGCAGCTTAGAAGCCGTCTGAGTATCCACACTGGCTGTGCATTCGTCCAAGCAGAGAACCTTAGTGTTTCACAGTTAGTATGTTCTGTCAGAAATATCTTCCTTGATGGAATCAAAAACACGGGCAACGTACCTTAGAAGACTTGAGAAGTGCACGTGCAAGGCAGAGGAGCTGTCGTTGCCCAACTGAGAATGATGTACCGGCTTCTTTTACATGGATGTCTAGTCCTCCTAATGCTTCTATTTCCTCCTTAAGACAGCATTTTTCTAGCGTATTCCAGATCCTTTCTTCGTTACTTGTCTCGAATGGGTCCAAATTAGCCCTGAAAAAATTCATGTTGAACAAAAAGTAGCAATGTAAAAAGTTTACATCTTTTATGTTCTTCACTGGGGAATAGGGCGACAGATTCTGACAATTTTCAGATTACCTCAATGATCCTTCGAACAAGAATGGGCTCTGAGGAACAATAGCAATGTTGGACCGAAGGTCTCTAACGGGAACTCCAGCAATATTTACACCGTCAACTAAAACACATCCGCTAGAAACTGGGTTGAGACGGAATAAAACATTTAAGATACTTGATTTTCCAGCACCCGTTCTTCCAACTATTCCAACCTGATTTAATGTCATACCAGGAACTTGATATATAATATGTTTCCATAGAAATTCTATATCATACTTTGTTATTCTGTAAAGTTTCTCATACCTAAAAATGACAATTGTTAGGACGAATATAGAATATGAGAATAACCGCATTAAACTAACCCGAGTTCCTCCAGGGATATTAAAAGAAACATCGAACAATGCAGGTGGCAAGGATGGCATATATCGGAGGGTCACACTTTGGAACTGAATTTCACCTTTAGATGGCCAATTTGGATCTAACGGATTTTCTCCGGTCAATTTTTCCTGAGGGATGTCCATGTACTGGAATGAGAGAAAAAGGGTCAGCATTTCATACAAATGCTGAAACATAAGTGTCAATTTGATCTTTCATCAAACTCACCTGAAGAACCCTCTCAATGGAAACCATCTCCTTCTCTGTTTCAGTGAAGCTTGTCAAGAAGCTTCCCAGGAATGACACAATTGGGGAAGCATAAGAAAGAGCTAGCCCAACCTACGGAAAGAAGAGTTCAACATCGGAGCATTTCAAATTTGGTTTGTGGCACTACATATGGTGATTTCAGTAGCATAACATTACCAGCCCAGGTGTACCCAAACTGATGGGGATATGTCCATGTGTTCCAACAATAGCCATCACGGCCACAAACGAGACAATAAATGCTGCCAACAACTAAAACCAAGTTTGCCTGTCAACTCTTAGCGCAAATGACGTAATACAAATATTTTGAACAATTGAACATCAGGGGTTTAAATATAAAATATGAAGTTCACCAACAATACGAGTCGCAAGTCTATACTTTCTGCATCATATGCATTGAAAGCATGCAGTTATGGGGACATCAGGGGGCCTACCTGAAGGCGAAGGGAGAGCCACAAACTTGCAATGATTTCTGTGTAAGAAGTCCGTTGATATATTTGCAAATGCTGCAGGAATCTGTATAAGAAGAAGTCCTGCAAACAAGGATAGCTGATTTGACTTCTCTAAACAGAAGACTAATGATTAGAATAATCGTTACATAAAAACCATTAAAGCACAGTAAAATTCCACATCACATGAAGCACCATCCATGAATTAACTGTTTCATTTTTTACTGTTTTGATAAGTATGTGCTCCAAAAGATTATCTTGGAGTAGTTTCTTTTTTAAGTTTTTATAAAAATTTCTACAAGGTCCATAAAGCATTAGATATTGCCGATTTTCTAACCATGCCTACTACAAAACTATAGCAGTAAAAGCGGAGAAAAAAGAATAGATTATACATTTCTGTATTATAATCACTTTAAATGTCAGGCATTTAAAAGGACATGCTTTTAAGGGCTATGTTATAATCAAAAGATTACTTTACCAGAAAATCACTTTTTGATCGGGAAAAGATGTTCATGTTAAAGATATTATGAGAAAAATATTAGAACCAAGAGGCTGAGCACCCTTTGAATTGCTAAAAAACACCTGAAAAAGAATATGAAGCTTCATAGAACTACTCTAAAAATAAGGTAATTCTGATCAAATTAATTATCTTGGAGTAGAAAGAAACCAATGTGGAAACAAGTCAGTCAGAGGCTCTTGTAAGATGGAAAGGAAAAAAAATTATCCCCTTCCAGTTACTTTCAATCTCATAATTCTGTTTTTTTTTTTTTCATTAAGTTTGGTACCAATTAATGTAAAACATAAATTTCAGAAAAGTTTCTGATTTTTAGAAGGAAGATATTAACATCCTAGGAAAATAGTTAGCTTTGCTATTTACATATTTAAGTCAACCAGTGATAACAGCAGCAGAACTTTACCACAGAATTAAAAGCTCTGATAGTTGAGGAACCATCCAATGTCTCCGTAAAGGATGCATAAATAGGTGACCGAGAAACACTGTCCAGTCTTCTCAATTCCCGTGATGTTGCTCTGTAGTAGAACTGAAACTTCTTACATTTAGCAATCTGATATGTAAATCTTTTTGTCATACTTGTAAGTTTCTTAACTTAGTCAATTGGTCAATGGCATCAATGGCTTGTAATAAAAACTACAGAAGGTAACTAAAAGCTTAAACATAATAGTTAAGGAAAGCAATCTATTGCCCTTTTTGTTTCATCCAGCTTCCAGAATTAAACAAAGTAGAAGGCAACTGCCCTCTAGCAAGATTATTTCTTTAATTCCCACATATCTGAAACCTTTTATATGACTATATTTCTTTCTCTCTGGTCCAGATTTTCACTCCATAAAGAGCTGTGCTTCTTACCACTAAACAAACACATACCCCTACCCCCCCCCCCCCAAAATAATAATAATAAATAAATAACCCGCAAATTAGATAAAAGATATGTTACAAACCTGCAATTTGCTGTACATAAACCAAAAGGGTATCAATAGCAGCAAAAACATGACCTGCATATATCAGGACCCCTTGAGTGAACATTTATTCAAAGTACACTAATTTTCAATTCGTAAAGATATCAAACAAGTTGAACTACAAAGGGCTCTCAATACCTGTACAAATGACAAAACTATGGTGATTCCAAGGAGGCCGACAAAATTGGCGAGGAGAATGTTGAGAATGAATGGAAGAGAATCATCAATTGTGTAGAGATCTGAAGACAACCTGCATAATCCAGTTAGTGCAGAAGGGAAAAATGACGGACCTATTTATTATAAACAGAACAGTCTGCTACCTGTTTAATATTCTTCCACTTGGGGTCTGATCAAAGAAGCTAACAGGTGCATCGACAAGGTTATGCAGTAATTGATTGTGCACTCTAATAGCAGCACATAAACCACCAAATGCAAATGAAAATGCTCTCATTAAAGTCAAGGATGAATTCACCAAGGAAAATATACAGAGTATGACCTGCACAATCAAAATAGGAAATAATGCCAATCAGGTTTATAAATCCTAACATTTCTAACATGCACTAATTGTGACTTCTACACCTCTAAAATTACTGGCTATTTTATTGCCTTTTCTAGAGTTGAGAGACCTATCTGTGCAAACACCAGCCTACATTTAACTTGTTTAATGTTCACATACTAAGTAAATGAAATGACCTTGAGCCTTGGTGTTCACTTAATAAGTCAATGTATGACCAAAAAGTCTTCAACCTCCAGTTCATTGCCAAACAAAATCATGCACGTTAACAAATTTTTTATAAAGAAATTGACCTAATGTAAAGAGTGAATACCTTCTAGAACATTATTTCATCCAGCGTATATTTTCAAATATCTCGTACAATGAGTCAGCAAAATTTCACTTTTAATTTAGTGATTTTTGAGTAATATTGTCTGACCTTTTAAACTGAGTTGCACAAAACAAGCTGATAAATCTTTGCAAGTCATTTTCACCGACAGACTGAACGAAGTGAGATCAAGCTCACAATTTAACAGAAATATTGCGTTGAAATAAGCTTTCAATTTTCTCAACAAGCACAAGCTGAGTTCAAACTCATGTCAGTAGCGACTAGCGAATAATCAAATATGAGCAGTCCCTGTTCCTTCACAGCACAGCTCTTCAATAACTTCGCTTACTTTCTAGTCATTTTTTCTTTTGAACTTGCAGGAAGGAGAATTGAAGGGAAATTGGCAAAATTATGCATTAATATAATCTTCCATCTTAAAAGCTGTGTTAATAAGAGAATGGATTGCATATTTGTCATTTTTTATGTCTACCTGAGAAGAAATTCTCCAGGCTAGGAGCATCAACTGTATCAATAAAATATAAAACAAGAGGCATTCATGCGTTTCCAGGAAACTAACTGCTCACCAAATAAAAGGTGGTCGAATATTTGCTTTGGCTACTTCCTGTTGTGTCAACCCAAAATGACAGCCATAGATCATTGCCATTACGGGAAGCTTGCATCAAGATTGCCGAGAGGCATGTCACAACTGTTATGAACCAACCAGAAAATGCAGCATAGTTTCTGCAGAAGATGTCATTTACAAATAGTCAAAAGGAATACGCATTTAGTTTTATAATTAAAACCGTTGTTTTTGTAGCCTGTGAACTCAGAAGGCACTAGCTCACTTGTATACTGTTGATTCAACTTGTCCCTCTTTTCTTGTTTCAACCTCAATGATGTCTTGGGCTTCATTGGAAGTGCTTAGACACTCAACTTCTAGAGTGCTCTCTGATTCACCAGAAATATTTGATAATTTTCTATTGTTTTGTACTTCGGCAAATGTGTCAAATTCATTTGGTGATAAAAATGATATGTAGGATGTGACAGACGAGTCAGCTGGACTTCCCACCCACTTCACACGTCCTTTATCCATCACAACCACCATATCAGCCAAATATATTGCCTGCAACGCCAATGTAAATCTCCACATTTATGAGCGTAAAAGTGCCGAAGTTCCGCATATAAACAACCGTATCCATCCAAAGACATATCAGCCCATTAATAATGAAATAAACAAGGTTCTAGTTGCTTAAGAAACTCAATTCAGAATAAGTCTCATCACAGTTGGACAAGATTTTAGCATGAATAGCACTTGCTAATTTATTGAAATGCCACTCATGCCTACCCTTATTATCCATGCCAGATTCCATGGAATGTCTAGTTACAATAAATCAAGTATACAAATGTGTTCATGGTTTATTTCCTTTCAACATGTATAACAATAAAATTCTATATGTTTTTCTCATGAAGAACAAATTCATTCTAGAAAAGATGTAATGTGCCGAGTCAGGTAAAAAAGAGCAAGAAGAAATATAACTAATACATATTCAAGGCTGTGATTTGCCAGGAAATACTCTTTCTGTTCAATCCCTATACAGGAAATTTAAATAATGAAAAATAAGATCTCGAAACTATCCATTTTGCTAGGGATACAAATAAATCTCCTACTTCACTAAAATTAATCTGATCCATTTAAAACATAGAGTAAGGATGGAGTGTGCCACATAATGAACGATACAGTAATGCAGCCACACTGCTGCAACAGCATCTGGTAAAGGTTATGCCACAGAAATTATGTACAGAAACAAAATATAATAAAATAGAATGTTATAAAATCTGAGTAAACTGAGTTTGTCTGTGTATAGATAAATTTAGAAAATCCAAAACTAATCAACAAATATGGTGTACAAACACCAATTAGAACAAAGAGAACAAGAAAATTCTCTCCTATCATCACATAATCAAATATCACTAGTTTCTTGTTTTACAGTGGACTGCGAGTGTTCTGATAACTTTTCTATCAGATGAAGCTGCTATAATTGTGCACCATAAATAATTTCTATCTGAAGATCTAAATTCAAGAAAAATGATATCCAGAGCTCCTTCTTGAAAAATAGTTCATGAAATAAGAAAATAGCCCACTTCTTCTATGAGGCATAATGATGTACTATATGTGAGTGATCTGATAAGATTATAGCAAGCAACAAATTTTGAAGGCATATATCTTATAAGATAATGATGTTCCGGCAGTCCAAACCACAATGATGAACTGGATTCTGTAACCATTTCGTAATTGTCCAAATTCTTTTATGAACTTTTCTAGTGTTATCTTATTTTGAATGTTGTACTATTAGAAATGCCACTAGACTAGCCTATTCTTTCATACCTAATTAGATGAAGTTGTATATCGGGAACTATCTCTGGGAGCACAAATAACTTTTGCAGACACAGTCCTGTCGTGAAAAGAATCACTTAAATTCAATGGTCGAATTTTCTAAGCAGTTGTATAAGGCCAAGCCACTGAATTAGAGAAATAATTAAACCTGTATATTATGTGTACAAACAATGCGAGTTTTCTTGTTCATAAGAGGGCCAAGAATGGCATTTTGTAGAATCGAGCGAGCAACGTGTGCGTCAACTGCACTCAGAACATCATCAAGCAGGTATATATCTGAGCCATGATACAGAGCCCTGTCCATCCCAATGATAAAAGAAAAAAAGGGATTTAGAGAAGACAAATTATGTATCAGGCATGATTCCCCCAAAACGTATTACCTGGCCAGAGCAAGACGAGCTCTTTGCCCTCCAGACAAATTAATCCCTTTCTCACCAATAGAAGCCATATCACCTCCCATCATCAGAGAGATATCAAGATCCAGAGCACATGCCTCTAATATTTCTGAATATCTGCTCAGGTAAAGGGGGAAATGGATATTTCATTGGAAATATAATTCTAAGATAAATTAAAAACTGTATCTTAAAGAGGAAGACTAGAAACCCTCATTGAACATTAAAGCGCACCTGAGATTTAACATATCTACTGAAATTAAAATATCAAAATGTGTGTCCGTGCCTTTGCCGTTCATAAAGGTGCATGAAAAACTTAATACTACCTTTTGTGATCATAGTCCTTTCCAAGCAAAATGTTATCGCGGATAGTTCCAGACATTATCCAGGGGACCTAAAGCAAATATCGAGTATAAGAATTTGTTCTGAAAGAATGCAAAAAGATGATAACAGGAAAAGATGAGTGACCTGTGGTACATATGCTTTGGATCCAGTTAGATATTTTGATCCATTGATGAGTTTCGTTTCACCTAGGACCAAATTTAGAAGGGATGATTTACCTGATCCAACCTGTAATCCAATTATAGATTGCCAAATACTTAATTTACATGATTGGATCTTGTTTCAAAAGTATGTAACTGCTGCTCATGGCTTATTTCATTTCCTGTATGAAAACTGACTCGTGTGTTTCACATTTTATTTCATTAAAGTTGATAAATACGTCAAGGTCCAGCATGAATGAACTAATTACAAATTCATGCTTTGGCAAAGACATAGCTGAAATAGTTTTGTAGAATTCTTGGAATTTGCCTAGTTGAGACTTATTTCATCAGTTATATGATCAAATAATCCCTACTCTATCTAAAAAAATTCATTATCATGGACGTCCTTAGCTCCATTAACTTAAGAAAAGGGATAATCTATCATTAAGATGCAACTCCATTCAACACGACAAAAAGTACACGGCATCTTTTAATCACTTAAAATTTCTGTAAGATAATGCTATATTAGGGCTATATTAATTACCTTTTTTAAGCCACCAAATAAGATGCACCTGAATGAACTTTAACTATCAATTATTACCATACCAGATGAGCTTCCTATCATCTCAAGCAAGACAAAAAGGGCAAAGAGATAACTGGTTATAATTAACATTTCTTAATTGTTAAATTTTCATAGCCATAGCAGATGTTCACTTTAATGTTCTTGATCTCTTCTCTTTTCCCAAAAGACTCTGCAGACAAGGTTCAATAAATACAAGTTGAGTGCCATGGAAAAAGTTTGGCAACTTTAGAAATTTAATGAAATTAGCCAATTTACAGAAAGAAACTATAGAAGCTACTCATATAACAAAGTTTGACCAAGTAACTACTCTTAGAGTGTCTATAAGATAATATGAGAAATCTTGTTATACGAAGTCTTTGTAAAATCATTAAGAATAGAGCCAGAGTTCGGATGAAGGAATATTCACCTCTCCAATTATTGCAACCATGAAACCCTTTGGAATAGAAACATTTACATGTTCCAACACCAGATCAAATTCCTTCTCATCGTAGCTTGACCATGTACAAGATGCATCATGGACAGCAACAACAGTTTCTCTAAAATCAAACTTCTCATCATAGAAGATCGGGGATGAATTGTCAAGGGAAATATCACTTTCATAACAAGAGAGATACTTGCTCAACCGCCTAGTAGATATAGCTGCCTGGAGAAATCATAACTTAATTCATATATTTTCATATGCAAAGGAAATTATTTTAGAGCAAAAATTGAAAGCTTACATCTATCAAACCGTTGATGACCCATGGGAACGAGTTTAGAGGAGAGATCAAATTATTAAACAGAGCTAGGCAAGTGAAAACCTGGAACTCAATAAAAGAGGAGGTAACAAGGAAGAATCATAATAGTAACATTTGTTTTTTCAGAAAGCAAGTTCTAAAGATCGTGACAATACCGTTGCAGCATCAAGCTGGTGTCCCATCAGAGAATAAAGTCCAAATGTGAACAAAGAGAACAGGGTTGGCGTCGTTGCCCAAAAGAACACACACCATGCATCCAAATATTTCCTAGTCTAACAAAAAAGAGAGGTGATCTATATAAGGTCAACGATATGGAGCTACTTATGTTCTCAAACTAATGTACGCTATGAACCATACTAAATTAGTTAATTAAATTCTTCTTACTGATAGATATTGGACTTCATAGGACCTCGTCTTCATCAACCAGCTGGCAAAAATAAGCTCCCAGCCATACATTTTTAAAGTACGGATATATGTTAATAGTTCTGTTGTCTTTCTAATCCTGGAAAATGGCTACGTATCAGCTTTTGACATTCTATACCATATAAACATTCTGAAATTCAAAATCAAGATAGATCAGATAATCCAGGGTGTACATCCAGGAGCATTCCTCATAATCTCTCATTCTAGTTTATTTACTGTCTTCCCCTCAGACGTGTTTGTTGCGCTGAACCTGATAAATTTGTGTATTATTATATTCTTCTTGTCATATTCTTTTTCCAGGTTTTTGTATTCTCTCAGAAAGACCATATTTGATATGCTGGTTAGCTAAAGGATCATGAACCTGGATTATGAAGATATGATTGTTATCCTAAAGCTTAAATATTGAGGATTCTGTCTGATGACTTCAAGAAACAGTGCAACCATATATCAAAGAGAAAAAATTTACTTCAACGCAATGGCATATCTGTTTAATATAAAATGATGCGACAAGAGTACATGCATAATGTCAAGAGGTGTCAACCTTTGAAGTCACAAAATACTTGTTAAATATAATTAGGCTATTCATTATTATGTAATAAAGGAACAGCTGTAACTAAAAATGCATCATTAAAATAAGATAATTGAGAAAATTCAATCACTACAACATAAGGTATCTGAAGCATTAAAGACACAAAATTCTTAAATTAATCCCACAAAATTCTATGAACAAATCATAGAATTACCAAAAGAATAAGCATATACCTTTCATCCTTTTGCTCCATCATATTTTTGGTGGCATTTGCAATCAGATTCGCAATCCATTTGTTAACTGTTAATATCAAATTGAATGGCTGTAATTGAAATTGGATTTGGGTATAGCCTTTTATACTAAAACAAGCAATGTAAACATATGTGGCTGGCGTAAGGTTTGTTTGGCACACACATACCATAACTACAAAAATTGAGAAACCAAGAAGCTATCAAACATATGTACATATATTATGGAATTAATTAGAATTTGTGAATTCTTGCAACAATCCTCAAAATGAATTAGATTCTGAAAAGTTATGAACATTTATGAACTCACGGTCTGAATATATTTTACCCAAAAGTAACTTTAATTTACTTCCTATTGAGCACATCAATTAAATCTTAAAATCATACTCAGAGACGTATATTCACACTAATGCATGTGTTTTTGTGTGCGTATATGGTGGGTGGGGGGATGCGATAATATTAGTTGATAAAATTTCGAAACACATTTCAATTATAGATTAATGAGCATGCATATCATTGCTTCTATCTTGTTTGAAAGATGGATGTTGCAACTTGAAAATTCTTCAATTTGAATAAACTTGGCCACCAGTATATATAAACTTGATTTCTGACACGTCAGCGCTAAATTTATATGAAATACATTTCTCCTGATGATTTGAATTAAGTATGATCTGGTGCATTGGTATCTGTTTACCTGCCAAATGTTATGGATTTTCCTTTTAGTAACTTCTCTATTATGGTAGAACGGTAAGCCTAAATTGAAAAGTGATTGTCAGAACAATAACAACTGAACAGTTCATTAACATACCTGGTATTAGCAAGATAGTTATGGCTACGCCAGAGACAAAAGCAAACTTGACTTGTTTGTATAATAGATAGAGAGCAACTCCAATTTGCAAAGGCAAGCTGAAACAATTACACACACACACACACACACAAAAAAAAAAAAAAAAAAAAAGAAAAGAAAAAAAGACGAGTGAAGAGACAATGTCTTAAATTTCTCATCATATATAATGTAGGATTGCTAATGTTATAATATGATAGTAAAAAGTACTGTACTAACCCCACAAACCAATACGTTGACATAAATTATAATCTCTACTCAAAACTCCCACTTATAAGTTTCACATACAATGAAATGTGCCAAATCATACTCAAAAGTGTTGTTCTAGCAATATCTAGAAAATATATAGTAGAATACATGCCCACCATTTTGAAAGCAGTAAAGATGTTCAGAAATATGACCTCCACATATCATGAACACTGTTGCTTAGGTTTACAACTCGATCTGCATCGACGGACATGAATGTTTGAATTTCTCCTTCAGAAAATTTTGATCTCTCTGCTAAGCTAACACAAAGACACTGAGAAAGATGCATGCCGTAAGTAACATAGTATCATTTCTTTCGCATGGAAAGGTAGAGACAGAATGGATGTGATGCCACAGCACTAGAGATCAAATTCTGAATTTCTCTGCAGGACATATTTTGTGTGATTCCACATTATTCACAAAAGAAAAAAATTTGCATAACAAATGTTCTTAAAAGAAGAGAGCCACAAATATGCATGCACATATCATGACCTCCTCTTTCAATGCACTCATGATTTGCAGTTTTGGTATTATGTTAAGGAAATTTACCTTACGGTAGATCATAGTCATAATACTAGATCTCAACTTCAGCCTAAGTTGTGCAAGACGAAATGAATATTGTGTGTCAAGGAATGATCTGCACCATCGAAATTTAATTTCAAGACATCAGCTTAACATACACATAAGCATCGCCTTTTGCTATAATGATATACAAATGCAGCTGAGTTAATATCATTAATATAGAAAATATAAAAACCAATAAAACTAGCAGAATGGGTTACGATAATAATCCAGAACAAAAATTCTGAAGGCAAAAATGGCTATTATGCAATACTGCAATTCTGATGATCCTTGAATGATGCTTTTCTGTTAAAAGCACTAAAACAAAAAGATCCTAGTGAAGAACACTTATCAATTACCACCGACTTCTGTAAAATAATCCATGTGCGCTTTATGCTAAGTGTCTCCGGCCTCCAACTTTCACTCATAACTGAAGATTCACATAGACATGTTCATTCCTGGGCGTGCGCAGGGTGTGTTAGTGTCCTACATTGGTGAAATAAAAGGGAATAAAACATTCTTCAAGAAAAAGAAAAAACTTGTCTAGCCACCATTTCATTCATGTACCTGAAAGCTAATGGATTTTATATTTAAGCCTGCCTATATTATAAATTAACCTTATAAATAACTAAATCACAGACTCACATGTAAAGAAGTATGCCGCAATACTTTATAACCTTCAGCTAATCATGTAGACAAGACCACAAGCAGCAATGATGTCTTGTGAATTAAAGAATACTCCTCTTTTCTTGTGTTACTAGAAATTAAACTCCAGGGCCACGTAAGTGCTTTTAAGTGAATTACGAGAGACTATATTGCAAAAGGATAAGACGAAAATCCTATTCTTATTGAAATTTCAACAAAAAGGCTCAACTATTGAAACAAATTTTCAGGCAAGGTTGACGAAATACTAGTGCATCAACAGTTCAGTGGAGAAGGTGATTTTTAATGTGTGCTGCACGTCAACAAAATCGGCTTCTTCATGCCAGAAGGATGATAAACAAAATTCATATAGCATATACAATTGGATAAACTGTAAAGAAAAAAATTTACTTTAAAACTGATACCAAACCCAAGGACATTGCAAGAACATAACCATCAACACCTCTGGAACCTGTTCAACAAAACATAACTCTTTCAATATTTCTACAATCTGTACACTAACAATTCCGCTGCTTTCAAATAGTAAATTATCGCAAAACAAAGTACAGTAGTTGCATAAAAAGTGAGTTAATACAGAGCAAGTAATTAGTATTTAGTGTATGTTTTCAAGATAATGTGCACAGTAAAATTTACTTGGTATGGGCCAAAATCCATGACCACTGAAGCCAGTCTCAACTATTAGAAGATCTCAGAGATAAATAACCTTTGCAGATTAATTAATTGATAAATCTGGATTTTCCATGTAATAAATACAGGCCTTATAGATTTGAGAAATATAGCCAAAAGTATCAACATATAAGGTTCTTTATTACATTTAAATTGAGATAAATCATATCATAATTAATGAAGTAATTAATGAAATTCCTCCTTTCACGATATCACAAATGTATAAATAGACGAATGCTAAATTTCCCAGAAATATAAAAGCAAATATACACCAGTGAGAAAGCCATGGTACTTAAATTCCACATGGACAAATTCATTATAGGCAAACAACTTCAAAAGTAGTCCATACTTAACACTCAGTAACTAATATCTTCGTACAGGAAATCATTAGTTCCAAATTATTTAAAAATAATTTAGAGATGTTTAGTTTATCATTGATGCTTTTTAATAGTATTAACACATTTGATAAACTAGAGTGAAACATCATAACATAATAGCAAGATTGTTCAATTATCAACATAGAAAATATACATTTCAGCATTCAGCTGCAAACTCAATTTTACGGTAATCGAATAGAATGACTATACTAAACATTTTATATCCAACATGTAAATACTGCTTTGCCTGAAAACTGAGTCACTGTTGAAATTCATTAAGAGTATGAGCAATTTGGAAATATCAATTTGATGTCCTGATTGGTTTCCCAAATATCTGAACATAGAAAGCCACAAATTTCCAGTAATTAAAGAATGTAAACCTTGCTGAAGAAAACGAATTAGCTTATTGAGAAGTAGTGGTCCCGCAAAACCTAGGCAGTCATTAAGCACCTGCAAAAAAGCTAGTAGTCAAGCTAATATAAATTTATTAATCAATTTTGCAATCTGTATAAAGGACCTAGAGATTATTATCCAGCAAGTTAAACCTACAGGAAGACTGGAAAGTGGAACTAAATGTTTCTAGTTAACAAAGCAGATGACTCGTAGACAACACAAAAAATGCTAAGTAATATATGGCTTGGGTATTGGCCGATTATAAATAATTGTCAAATAACATGACAGACCTCACAATACAGAGATTTCATTAAGAACCAACAAAAATAATATACATATATATTTGTGTGTGTGTGTGTGGTTTTACAGAGCTTGCAACAGATCAGTAACTAAATGATGCAAGAGACTGTGAAGCATGTGCCCGTCATCCTATAACATGCCATTCTACTAAGTTAACCATAATAAGAAATAGCAACTCTAGCAATTTGAAGGAGAAGAGAACTTGCAAATAAAACTCAAAAGACTAGCCATTTCAAGAAAATAGTGGATATATTTTTCCTCAGATCAGTTAAGAGGCTTCCAAGTATCAATGGAACTAATTATTCATCATATCGTGCCGCAGATCAGAAAATTAAATGATAGAAAGCAACTCATATAGAAAGCATACGTCATCGCAAAGGTGTTACACCCTTAAAATTACTCCGAAAATATGACGCATGTTGTTTCTTAAATTAGTTACAGTACCAAAAAGCAAAATCTTTGGGGCTGCCTCAAGTACCAATCTGTACTAAGATGTTAAAAGAATGATAAGTATTACTTCTTATTCTCAAACAATACAAGTAAGGAAAAATAGTGAGACTGGTTTTAGAGCACAGAAGAAAGAGAAATCAGTTAGATTGCTCCAATTAGTTTATGCCGGCTAGGTACATGAGTGCCACAGTAAAACCAACTTGCTCAGTTTTCTCACATGCAGTGTTAGTAATCATTCAATCCCTTATATCACTCCTTCTTGGTAAAAATATACAGGCACCACCTTTGTTAAAATTTCAATTCTTAATAACATTGGGAACTAAGAAAAAGCACAACAAATGCATATATTTAACAGATCTATGAAGAAATATCCATTACCTTTAACAAGCCTATGCAGAAATATGGCCATCCATATGCTGAGCATATTGTCTTGAATAAAGACGGATGACTAATGTTATTTCTTTGCTGAGCATCCCACATTCTCAATAGCAAATTATGGCAGGATGAAGGATCCATATCATTAGGTAGCTGAAGTAAATCTTCAAAGTCGAGTTGCTTGTTTACACCATTTTGTAGCACAGGATCAATGGCTTTGAATGTCATCAGGCGCCAAATTTTACATACAATTCCCTTCAACAATAGAAAAGTTGTATCAACTTCACTACATAAAGAGCCATTGCCTATGCATTGCGATCATCAATAGCTATTCATATTGCTGATGGCCTAATCTTCCATCAAAGAACTAAGCATATCAAAATTTACTGTCACTTCATTCATGAGATAGAGATGAACCAACAAATTAGTACTCCCCTTACTCCTATAACAGAACAAGTAGCAAATGTTTTCACCAAGGCTTTGAGGACAAAGCAGTTGAAGATTTTGTATAACTAGTTGAGCATCATTAATACATATGCTCCAACTTGAAAGAGAGAGCATTAGATTATATTAAATGTACTTTTGTCTTGCTCAGTTTATTTTAGGCATATAAATCTTAAATACCAATTACCATATATCTAGTCCAACTCTAATCCCATCTATATATGAACGAGATTGATGTCCTTCACTAACATTACTTTTTGATCTTTCCTCAGTTTACATGTATTAATATAAATAAGATAAAAGTTACTCATCCATGCATGTTAACCATATATACAGGGAACCCTTTCTCTTATAAACAGGATAAATACCACAACAAAGAACCAGACAAAAGTTTGGAGAATGATGCAGAATGTACTTACTGAGTCCCTAGAATGACGTTCTTCAACTTCCCTCTGGTAGGGGAGAAGCGAATCCACCATTGAACTACAGTGTTACAAGTAACCATGGTAGATTGAGGGAATCAATAAGAATAAAACGCTAACCAAATTTCACATTGATATGCATATAAGCACAAGCACCCAATGACATAATATCACATTCTGCATATACTTCTGCTATGACAGAATATATGAACAAAACTATTCAACTGTGATCTCATTTTATCAAGTATCATGAAAATGTCTAAAAGGAAGCTGCAAAATAATTGATGTTCATATTCCCAGTAAAAAGGCATACTCATTGTTAGGTTAGCGAAAGACTTTTGTAAATTTCTCGGGTACTGCTGCAGAAAGTGAAGATAAAAAAGAAAAGAAAGTGGTCTTCTTATATGTGTTCAGTTGTCAGGAAACCATTTTCCTGCTCGTGTTTGGAAAATTATAGAATTATTAACCTATATTTAATTCAAATAAAACCAAAATAAAGTTTAAATTATATGCTTGACTGTTAATTAGTTAGTATTTGAACATCAAAGCTGGTATTTGGGCATGTAAAGTAACTCTTGATGAAAAATATAAGTCCAAGTATGTTTAGGAAGGAAATGAAGAGTAATTGTTTCCATCATTTTTGTTATTGATATTATCTAAGCATCATATTCAAGTTTCAAGACTAATGAGTTGCCTCATAAACCTGAAATAATATGTTCTAGTGATTGAATAAGATCAGCAAAATTGATCTATAACGTAAATTTTCACGTCTTGTGTAGATTGATTATAAGTTTTCAATCTACAGAAGATATCAAATCTAGTAAAATGTTAGAAGTAAGAAAGGCTACAAAATGCATGCAATCGGCCAATATTTTAAAATCACCAATTACCTTGATTCTGTTCCTTAAAAGACATATGATCAATTTTTTAAATAGCATAAGTTTGATGTTATCCTAACACTACAACATCAGACATAATTAATATAAGAGTCAAACTAAAATCTGAAAAGAGAAAAAAAAGAAGGAGAATTTAATGTACTACCGTTCAGGAACATGCAAATTTTGTGGAATTAGTAGTACCTGTTCCCATAAGATGCCCCCTTTATTCTGATTATGTTTATTATTATTCCAAACATGATGTCAGTCATTGCTCCGGAGATTTCTTTGATCCATCTTACAACCTGTGCCAAAAGAGAAGATGAAAGATGAACCTTTTGAGGTGTTTCTGTACAATTAATCAAAAAGAAGATCTGAGGCTACTACTTTCACTAAAAACCTTGTGCCAGGACTGTCCAACTGCAAGCATATGAACTCAGAAGGACAATTGAACTCACGAAGTAAGAAAACACAATCTATCCAAGAAGATCAAGGGAAATTTTACATGATTAAATAGAAAAGATCACCTCAGGGGAAGAAAAAACCATTTGTAGTCGAGGTATCAAGAGAAGGAGTTTTATGATCCACCAAAAACACAGGACGCGATTGCACAAGACATCCAACCAAGTTTTGCTCCTTGACAAGATCAGAATGGCCACCTAAATTTCAATATTGAGAAGTCAGAGGATCACTCTCAAAACACAAGAAGAAAGCTTCCTTTTCTAGATTAGGAATAAATATGCACAAATTTTAAACTTACCCATACTGAGAACTGCGAGCACGGATACATCCATTCATGAAATGGAATGGATTGGTCATTTAGTCTTGTCCTCAAAAGCATAATTATGTCAAAGATTGCCAGGCATGCTCCAAAAGCAGCCAGAATAGAAAATATAATTGCTGAAAGACGTATCTGTGTAAGTTTATATGAATTAGTGAAAGGCCAATAACTCATCAAAGAGAAATATTACAAAGAGTCTCAGTTAAAACTTCAACTATCAGTAGTGCAAAGGCCAACCAACTAAACCAGGTTCCATGCTCAGAGTCAAAGTTGAGAAAACCATAATAAGTGATTTCAGAACATAATTGTGCCCCCCTTTGGAGTGAAAATCTCCTTTTCAAACAATATTTTTCATTCGTTAGTCCTTTAAATGCTAAATATGGCGCTTCCCAGTTGAAACATTTGTAATCACTCAACTGCTGCTTGAAAGAATTCCCATTCTCCTTAGAACCAAAAGAATAATAACTTTTTTATTTTAAAATTAGTGGAATTGTTTGGGGAATTTTGTCCTGAACGATTAGGAAATAAAAGATGAACATGTTTCAAAGCCTTGCCAAAGAATTACTGCAGTAATTGGTACAGATGATTTGAAAGTGTTAGAAAGTCAATTACTATAAAACTAACTCAAACTCAGCTCAAGGAAACACAACTCTAATATGTGTCTCAGTACAATAACATTCTCATAACAACGTCGCAGGTATTGCCAACACATAAAGTTCCATCACAAATTAAACTGAACGTAGATAAAATTTAAAAGAAAATTAAAATATCCAATATTAAGCTTTCAACAACCATTATTACTCTGAAAAGAAGCAAGTCAATTGACATACCCTCCTCCATTGTTTCCGCTGCCTATTAATAATCCCAAGGATAATAATCATAACAAAGGTCAGTGTGTTGACCCCAAAACCTAGCACCGTGAATCTTATTAAGGGGGAACAAATGGACAACTAATTAAGATTTCTTTTTCCTTTTTCACCTAATAATTGTTGAATAGTAATATATCAAATAAAAGAACAAAATTAAAGGATATAGATTATCAAAACACTCCGAAACTCCACCGTGGCTCCACACCTATTGGAGACAAGAAAAACCAAGAATTCATGTTAGAATCAATAGAAAAATAAAGAAAACACATAAGTCCAGAACAATGTCAGATGTGTGATCATACCAATATTCACAAGAAAGCATGCTGCCATGCTAGTTTTATGTTTAGCATATCTTTTCCATCACTTAAGTTTTTTCTAGAATATCCCATTTCTTTTTCTCTATGAATTGTCTGAGAAAATTTAGCCATTGAACCATGCTGAAAAGCTCCTAATTTTTCAAGGGCTCGGGAAACTTAATAGTTGAAGCCAAACTGGGAATGCAAACAGAGTACAAAACAAATATGAAAAGATTCTTCAAATGTAACAGGAATTTTGAAAAGAATTTAAGTTTCTTTCCAAGAAAATGATCACCCAACAAAAAATTAATTTCTGTTTCTTGAAAATACAGAACTGAAAACAATATATATTATTCCATACGTTTAAAAAAGAAAAAAAAAAAAAACCCTAAATTTAAGAATAAGAAAAACAAAAAAGTTTCCGTACATATGGAGAATCAGGGCAAATAAACTTCATGAATTCCATAGCCACTGATAATATTGAAGTGTAGTCACCGAGCTAATTACACTAAGGTGGCAAAGAGTTCTATCCTTCTATGCCATTATATATACGGTAAGGTGGCAAGACTACTTGATGGGCACGTGGCGGTATATGATTAGCTAATTGAGTCCATGAACTTGGGAAATGGTCATACTCGGAGCAGGCTAGCTTTGCCGTGAGTGCGATTTGCTCATTTGTTAGTGCGGGATGGACACAACACTAAAATACTTGGGGGGCCCCACGGTGTAATCGCGTGGGGGAGGGAATATTGCAGTCGTGTATTGCTTCACACGTGGCTTGTCAGTGGGGGGATTGAACTTTGAGGTTAATTTTTCGCTTTGGAGTCCACTTTTCTTTTTCTTTTTTTCTCTTTTCATTTTTGCCCCCCTTTTTTTCTTTTACTTTTGCCCTTTATCTTATGCGCCAGGGATTAAGAACCCGTCCAACTTTCTATTGGATTTTAAGGCACGTTTGGTTTTCAACATCATTTTCATTTTCTACGATTTTAAAAATAAAACACATCACTTTTTACATATTTTTACTTAACATTATTTTCATTTTCATTTTCAAAATACATTTTTCAATAACATATATATCTTCTCTCTCTATTCCATTATTTCTATCTCTCCCCACCTACAACCAACTAAACCCAACATAATCATTATTTTTTCAATAATTCATCCAAATATAATTCATTTTCAACTTATTTCACTAACTAATTTTTTTAATTTTAGAAATGATGGAAATAAAAATAAAATCAAACATGGCATAAGATATTGAAAAAGTAATGATTATGTTGAGTTTAATAAGTGGTAGGTGGAGAGAGATAGTAATAAATAAATAGAGAGAGAAGATATATAGGTTATTAGGGAATGTGCTCTGAAAATGAAAATGAAAATGAAAATGATATCGAGTGAAAATGTGTAAAAAGTGAAGTATTTAAATATTGAAATAGTAGAAAATGTGCGAATGGAGTTTAGAAATGAAACCAAACAGGCGCTTAAGTGATTCAATATATCATTTTTAGATTTTTATATGGGTGAATAACTTGTGGTTCAGACTTCGGTGACATATATCATTCACATAATGTGGACGATTACAGGTTGAATCCTAACAAACTCTTGATATATAAATAAAAAATATTTAAATTTACATATGTAATATTAGAAAATAGAACTATAATGAACTTTTAGGGTGTGTACATGTATAAATAAATAAATAAAGAAGCTATTGAATCATGGGTTATGGAAGGATTTGTTATTTCATAATGAGTTGATCATATTGATTAATGCTTAAGTAGAGCATATTTTTACTAGTACTTATTGAAAACAGTAGATGATCAAAGTGAAATATTCATAACAAATAGTCAAATACAATTGAAGTATAATTATATTATTTATTATAACTATTACTCAGTTCGATATTTATCAAATATTTTAAACATAAATTACATGCATACAAAATTAAGATACATTTGTGCCCTAAACTTTGGGGGTTATATATGAGATTCAAATTTTATTTGAATCAATCTTTATTGCTTAACTTTCTATCACTAATTTACAATGTAAATCGGGATAAATTTATCCTCTCCAATTTTATTAATTCCTGCTTTGAGTCATATATGTAAAAAAAATTTATTTAATACTATATGAAATAATCTAAAAATATTTTATATATCTATTTCTTTCACACTATTGAATGGGCATACATGCAGTTGGACACTCATTTCTTGTTCCCTCAAAATAGGTACTAGACCATAATGTGAATTAGTTCATAATTAATCATTATAAAAAAAATTATAATTAAACCTTGACATGACCAAAAAGAAAAAAGACAAAAGCCTTAGTCATAAAGCTCCTTTGTTTCTTTTTCTTTTTTTTTTCTTTTTTTTCTTTTTGACAAATAGATAAAGGATTAATTGAGGTCCACCCTCAACATATTTTTGTTATGCCCACTGCTTCCTTCCGGTGACTGTCACAACCATTTTAGTAGCCCAATAATAAATGCTTTATATTAAGGGACTGGTCAAAGCCAAAGTCTTGGTCTTGCTACTTTAAGCATGCGTGGAAAAGACAGAACTTGATCTTTCTAGAGTGGAAACACTTTTGGTCCACTTGCGAGTTGATCTCAAGCTTAGGCAATGTTTGATTTTATTTTGGTGTTTTGAAAATATATATATATTAGAGAAAATATTTTGAAAAGTAGGTTGGATGAATGTGATGTATGTTTGATTTTATTTTAGAAATTCGTTAGAGATCGTTTTGAATTGGAATGATATGTTTGGTTTTATTTTGGTAGCAGACAAATTATACTATAGATATCAAATTAGTGCCTTTTGTCTGACTAATAGGGTGAAAATATAATTTTATATTATTATTTTATATATGCATAATTATAATGTTATATGATAGATGCGCGCGCGCGTGTGTGTGTGTATATATATATATAATGATTATGTCTTTTTGGGGAAATGGTGTATTTTGAAATTATTTTGAGTTATTTGAGGGAAATAAAAAAGTTATGTTTGTTTCTATTTTTCCTAGTAGGAAAACCTTATGGGGAAAATAAAAACAGACATTCCCTTAATTTTTATTTCGAGGTGATTGATTTATAGTGGTTTGTATTAAATTCAAACTCATAAGTCGATATATGTATTTAATATTTGTTAACTTTATTAATATATATGTATATTTTACATATTAACATTTATAATGTACCTTTTTTTGTTTTTAATATACATATATAATAGGGTTAATTCTACCTACATCCTCTTTAGAATAGCCAAATTACCGACCCTTCCTATCTAATCTTCATAATTACTAAAATCTACCATATGAAAATGCAACATAAGAGAAATCGAGTCAAATTCCAACAATTTCCACCTTAACGAGGTTTCTTATTTCAACAATTGCTCAATTCCACCAGCAAATCAAAATACCAAATTCCATTGGCTTTCAAACATATCGCCGCATATGCCGAATTAGTAAGGTCTTGACACTAACTAACTTATTTTGGCCAATGCACATGTGCAACTAAGTCAACACCACTAGCAAACTATGGAGAGGGACGACCTCCATCCATCATGTTGCCCAATAGGATTTCTCTTGCACCCATCTGCACCCTAGAAGCCCTTGAATGCACTCCACTTCTAGTCACCTCTTAAGGTCACTAAATGGAACAAATATAATACTTCTCTCATTTTCTTGAGACCTTCCACCATGTATGACTTTTTGGACTCCACCTCCAATTGAATATCCATGGCCTTAGAGTGCAACTAGCTCAAGGTTCTTTCGTATCTTTAGGACATGGGTCATATCACCCAAAGTTTGAACCACTCCAAGGTCCAAACAAATATTTTGATTATCATCACTCCAATATATATGGCTTTCCAAATAAAACCATCATCCAAAGACAATTTACCTGCCTTTTTCAATTGAAATGAATTAAAATAATTCTTCTTGGAGTAAACATATGTTACGTACTCAAAATCTAAAATCCAATCATCTTAAGAAGAAGTATCCATATGATTAGAGACTGTGAAAATATCTCCATCATATACCACTACCAAATTGGCATTATTGCCATGTCATTTCTAGCATACCTTGCTCTTTCCTCTGGCCCTTGAATCTAACATGCTCTCTACAGATCCACTGCTAGATCCTCTTCCATTGCCATTCCTTTTTCGAGCAACCCAAGCAAACTCATATCCTACCTCCTAGTTTTCTTGTTCATGTTTTTCATTAGATAAAAGTGATGCTTTCACATGCTGTAAGTCTAGTGTACCTATCACCAAACTATCAAACAAATCCAGAAGTGTGGTAAGAAGTAAAAAGATTTTATCTTCTTCCTTAATCTTTATCGATAATGTTATAGATAATGTTGTCCACGATACCAAGTCAAATCTTTCCCCTGTGAATCTCCCATATCTGTCACCTTCCTCTCCCTTCCCTTCAATGCTAGTGCTAAGCTTGTTGATTTTGCAGATCCTCCACCCTTCCTTGCCAAAGAGTGGAATTCCTTTTCCATTAAAATTTTGAATTGTGAAATAATTTGCCAATTACATTACCCATCTTAAAAAAATAAATTTCAACTTGTAGCCCTAACCAAAGCTTTGATACCAGTTTGTTGGAGCACAATGGAAGCAATATGAGCACGATATTTAATTTATTAGGAATCCATCAATCACACTCATAATTTTGATGAAAAAAAAAATCTAACAAATAGAAAAATAAAACAAACATAAATTTACGTGGTTCAACAAAATATGCCTGCCTCTAGGAGAGTTTTCTTTTTTTTATTATGAGAGAATTTTACTAGTACAAGACAATCCTTAAATTTGACATATCCAAACCCAATACAAAAGAATCCCTTGTACAATCACTCTCATAACTATCAAAAAAATACTCACTCCATTCCTTTATATCGCTCTCATTCGTAACTTAAAATAACTTCCCTATGAATTCCATTAGTGATATCTCAATACTTAAATAAACACCTCTATTTATAATAGCAAATTACTTGACTACTTTACTTAAAACTAGATAATCTAATACAAAAATGACTTTAATTTTACAATACAAAAGTTAAAGAGATGAAATCCTTCGAAAACTAATTTTAATCAAGCTTGTCTCTGAAAAACAAGTTAAATCCAAGCACATTTACACCCTCTTCAAGTTTCAAAATATTACCAAACGTATTTTATTTTAGTTAATAAATTATAATGATGGTGTAGTCAGGGACAAAGTAGGAAGTTTACATAATTAAATGTTGACATTATTATTTTCCAGCCAAATCCTTAATGGCAAGGGCAATTTTGTAAATGTCTTAATTATAAAAATTAGAGGGGAGAAGATGGTATTTTCACTATTTGGGAGGGGGTGTAAATGTAATGAACCCTATATATTATATCTCAACTTATGATGTTTTGTGATTTTGATGAGCTTATGTGTAATGATTTAGATATTATGATTATAAATTTGGATTTTGAATTTTTTTACTTTTTTGTTAAATTAAAATTTTGAGTTTAAGTTCGAGTTCAAATTTAAACTTGAGCTCATATTCAAACTTGATCTTATTGAGTTAAACTCGAGCTCAAAAATAAAGATTGTCTTAAGCAAATTCGCTCCTAATATACTTGGAGTTTGAGTTTAAATTTTCTCAAATTGAATTCCATGACACCCTTACTTTTTCATATCATGCATTTTTCAAAGAGCCATTTTCACACGCACCTTTGCCTTAACATATTGATGTAGCCATGTAGGAGACGTCATATTTTAACATTTATCATTTAAAACAAAATAAAATTGCAAATTTATACCTATAGTTTCCAAACTAGAAAAGCTCCCTCTAATTTTAAAAAGGATATCGAATTTTCCCGATCCTATTGCAATAAACTAACCGTTCTCTCATATTCTCCAAAGTCCCACAAAGATTATAACCTTATTTACTTTACTATAAAATATCAGATGTGCCCTTCATTAGGGTTGTCAATCGATCAGATTTTAATTCGATTCGAATTTTAAAATTTTTATTCGATTAAAATATTCGATGAATTAGATTCAATTATAAATATTTGAAATTCAAAATAAGTGGATCAGATATAGAATTAAACAATCCGATATGTTAAAGATCTGAATCCAAACCTTAATATTTTTTATTAAATTAATACTCTTACATATAATATTAATAAAGATTTTAAAATAAAATTTATGTATTATATTGACCTAATATCTATATTAACGTGTATATTATACTATTAATATTGACTTTTTAACCTAAAAATAATAGGGATATTGATAAAATATCAAATATTATAACATACATTAGTTCATCTATACATTAATATAATGTGAAAAATGAGTTTAGTATTAAAATATTTAACCTTTGAACTAATATATAATAAAAAGTTGTTAAAAATTCAAATATGACATATATTTACTTTATAAATACAATATTTTTATAAAATTTTAAAAGGAAAAAAGAAAGAAAGAAAGAAAAAAATAAATCGTGTCAGATTTTTTAGTCGGATTTCGAATATTAATCGAATTTGGATATGATACTGATTAACAAAGATCCTATAAGATTTTGGGTCGAATTCGAATATTAATTTTGTTAATCAAATTTGATTCGGATATGATAGATTCGATCCAAATCCGACCCGTTGACAGCCTACGGCCTTAATACGATTCGGACCATTTGAACAAACGCGATTCGGACACGTTACCGTTTCTTAACCACCCAAATCTTCCGATTTGATCAAAAAAAAAAAAAACCACCGAAATCTTCCGAACCGTTATCTTTCCCTCCTCTCCAGTCTCCACAGACTTGCACACACCACAGAGTCACAGAGTACACAATCCAACCGTCGCCATGGCCGTTCATGCGGCGGCCGTAATTTCTGTACTGACAAAAATCCCATCTGGAACTACCTCGTATTCTGTCGAAATTTCTCATCAGCGGTGCCCTTTTCTACCTCTTTCCCCCATTTATCCTCGTCCTTTCGAACTCTGTGCAGTAACAGCTCATTGCCACAAGAAGAGGTTTATTAGTGCGAAAGCCACTAAGTCTGGGTCGGAAGTTGATCCTAAGCTCGGTGTTGCAGTTTACAAGCCCAGATCCTATCAAGTTCTTGTATCGGATGCTGCCACTTCTCTTTTCTATGCTCTTCAAGATGAAAAAACCCGATTGGAAATCGAGTTCCCGTGAGTAAACTCTCTGTCTCTCTCAATTCTGAATATATTTATAATGTGTTAACAGTTGTAATCTTGTCTTTTGGGTGGCCATTCAGGGTAGATTCAAGTTATATGGGAGTTAGATTATAGTTAAAAGTGTGCAATGATACTTTGAGATGTCTGGTATTCCTGGATGTTTGTTATTTAATTGAATAACGATTGTGAACCAAATTTAGTCCTTTGATATCATTTTGTTTCTGTTATACAAATCCAGTTTCCCTTTCCTTGTCCAGGTGTGGTGGATGTGGTTGGGGCATAGCAGGTGGGGGTTGTGTAGATTTTTCTTGGACTGCGTTGTTTAGTTGTCTCTAAGGCAAAATGGTTATTCATGAACTAGTGAATTACTTATTCTTTTCCGAGAAATCATTGAACGGGAACTGAAAATCCATAGCACTGATGTTCCTATAAAAATATTCCTTAAGAATTTTTGAGGTCCTTCTAGCCCCGTGGCTACATTCCTTGAGTATTACTGAGGTTTTTCTGGCCCTAAGGCATTGAATTTGGGTCATGTGTTTTTATTTTAAGGTTTCTTGTAAGGGTCTTGAGTGTGTTCTCATTTGCTGTACTAACATCTATCCATCCTTTTTTGGATTGACGCTCTGCTGGGTGCATCATCAGTCCGTTGCCTAGCAACATTTCTTCTTATAAGGTATCTTCTTAGCTCCCAAGTACTTTTGCGATCAAGCCAATGGCGCTTCCATAGATTGCTTTTCTGGTTTTTGTTTGTGACATGCCTCACACCTTTGTCTCTGGATATTTACGTAAAACATGATAACGACTTGTTTGATGCAATATCATCATTACTGTATTGGCTTGTCAATAAAACTTAAATATCGTAAATAATGCTCTCAAAATTCATAATGTGTGAAGGGTTCATCTGATGAGTTCAGCGATGCCAATATTCAACTTGCACTGGCTGTGGTTAGAAAGCTACAAGAAAAGCAAGAAACAAGAGCATGCATTGTAAGAAAATACTTATTTCTTTTATTTACTTGGTTGTGGAGAATAATTCAGATTTCCATGTCAAGGAGGAAAATCTAAGATATGAAATTATCTTTACAGGTATTTCCTGATAAGCCAGAAAAGCGTAGGGCATCAGATCTTTTCAAAGCAGCTCTTGACTCGGTAATTGATTTTGTCAAATCCTGCTTCCATAAGTGGTCCATTTTCTATTCTATTTCTGTTTCTACTCAGTATCCAGAAATGCCCTTGTTTTGTTTAGCTATCAGCATTAATTTGATGAATGTGTTGATCTCTAGATGAAGTATGCTCAGTAAGATATGGAATTATGTCTCATGGGAAGTTGCATGAAATTTCACTTAGAATGTAAACCATGATTTATGAGTAATAATATTATGGAACTAACTGTCCTACATTGTCTTTGAATCAGCTCATTCCAGATTTTGTTCATCTGCACATAAATACCTTAGAATAGAGTTCAGTTTTTCTTTATTCTATAAGCAATATTGGACAAATATCTACATGGATTTTAGACAGTATTCTTGTATTTTCCTATACTTGGGTAAGGGTTCCAAATAAACCGTATTATGAATGGAAAGATCATTACAGGTGATGTCAAGTTCTACTCTGCTCAGTACACACAAAACTCCTAGAAACCTTTTATAATTATTTTTCTTATTAATCCGAGAATTTCATGAATTAACACCTGACAAGTGCTTTGTCAACTTTTAAGTTCTAATTTGAACAACTTTTCAGAAGTTGATCTATTGTTCAATAACAAAGCTAATTGAAAATTTGGGTTTCAATTGCTTAAACAGAGGTGTGCTTTGTTGTCTCTTAATACCTAACAAGGCACAATCTGCATGGCTGGCTGGCTCTGTCTTGTAAAAGGATACATTAATACATTATGCTTGAAACTGTACTTAAATTTTATTTTTTGAAGTATGGTTTCAGAACAAAGCTTTACTTTTCAGCATTGCCCACAATAGGCAAACCCATAGATATTGAATGCTGCTTACTAGATTTAGGTCATTACTTTTTGAAAATGGTCTTTCTATAAACAATAATACAGAAGATTATATGTCAAAGTCTCTTGGCTCTTCTCATTTTATTGAATCATTCATTAATTTATATCTTTACTTTTCAGATTGATGGTATAACTGTTGGATCCTTGGATGATGTTCCTAGTGGCCCAGTCACATCATTCTTCAAATCCATAAGAGACACTTTGGATTTTGACTTTGTGGATGAAAATGAAGGTTGATTCCATAGACTTGAGCAACATTATGCTTCCTAAAATTCCTAAAAACTTAAAAAGTATGCCATGGCATAGAGATAATCAACAAGTTGCGTCTGCTTTTGAGAATTGAATCATGATGGTGTCAGAGAAATGAAGAAAGTGAACTATTGGACTGTCCGATGCTGAACTCAGGTTTCGCATAGTGGTACTCTCATTTGTGTTTTAACTAGAGTTCCTAGAGAAATACTTTCGTTGTATTTCAACATTGATGTGAACTTCATTCTCCTGACTGATCTTGACAAGGCCTGTTTTTTCTCTTTCTTTCTTTCCTTTTTTTCTTTAAAGTCTCTGTAGGAGTTTCGTTTTCCATCATTCTAGTCCTGGCCATAGAAAGATGACAGGTTGTACGTGTTTTGGTTTGTAAGGAGTTGAATCTCTATATAGTTAGATATGATCTGCAAATCGCTAGTTCTTCTTGATTAGCAGATCTCGTATTGCAGGTTTAGTTATTTAAGTTTCTTAACTCTTACCTGAGTGGCATAGTTTTCCTTTTCTTTAGGTTACAGTCTTGCCTCAAGCGAACAGATTAAATCCCTCAATTCAGTACTGGCAAACTTTCCAGTTCAATTGCTTCGATCTTGATAATTCCATTAGAGTTTTATTGCCCAGATGATTTGGGTTTGATCATTCTCTATATGCAATCCTGCTGCAGGTCGTTGGCAATCCGACAAACCACCATCACTTTATATTTTCCTCAATTGTAGCACACGCGATCTGTCTGCCATAGAGAAGTATATGGTACGACAGCTGCTTGTATTTTCTCACTTTCTTCGTGCAATGTCACAAATCAAATTAAATTTTGCATTTTTTAAACTACACTAGGCAGAATTCAATTTTCTGTTTTAATAAAGTTAACCTTGACTTCTACTGTGTCCCTTAGTTATGCATGAAAAATATGAGTCAGCTTCATTAGTATTCAGACATTTTGCTAATTTTAACCTTGACTTCTACTGTGTCCCCTAATTATGCATGAAAATATGACTCAGCTTCATTAGTATTCAGAAATTTTGCTAAATAGTTTCATATTTAGTTTTCCTTTCCCCCCTTCATAATGTCTAGTTTTCATCAGGCTCAAACCTGGTGCCTTTCAGGTCTCTTTGATTAACTATTCACACTTCATTTTTTATTTTATTTTATTTTATTTTCATTTATATGGTGGCTTAAAATTAACGTTACATTTCTTGGTTCATTGCACGCTACCCCCTCCCCAAGTATATTATCTTGTTACGATGCAGATTTATCTGTCATAAAACTAAGTTTATGGATAGTGCAGGAAAAATTTGCTTCTTCCGCCCCAACTGTTCTCTTTAACTTGGAACTTGACACATTGCGGTATGTGAAACCTATTCATGAAGCTTATGGATTATCAATTTTCTTTTCTTTTCCATTCTCTTCCTCTGACAACATTAATGCATGTGCAGTGCTGATCTGGGTCTTTTAGGATTTCCCAGCAAAGACTTGCATTATCGGTTTCTTTCTCAATTCATTCCCATTTTTTACATTAGAACAAGGGAGTACTCAAAGGTACTTCCCTGATTTTCATGGTTCTTTGAGGTATTTTGGTTTTTATGTATGAATTTTAGCTGGAATGATTAGTATTCTTAACTGTGAAAGACAGTTGCAGTGGCACCTTATGTAGTGAACTACAGTGGAGCATTATTCCGTCAATATCCAGGCAAGCAATTGCCTTAGTTTTGTTTTTGCAAGCTTTTCTATATAGATCACCAAATAAAAAGATCACAAAAGTGAAAAAGTGTAAGTTGGCCAACTTGGACTACCAAATTGCTAACCTTTTCGCAATCGTCTCTGTTCAGGGCCTTGGCAAGTGATGTTGAAGCAAGGAGATGGTTCTTATGCTTGCGTAGCAGAGAGTACAACACGTTTCACTCTCGGTGAAGTAAATATACTTCTACATCATAACTCCTTTAAACTTTCTGCTGACTTATCTGTGTGGCACACCAAACTTTACCTACTTTGGTTTTCTTTTAATATGCTAGACTAAGGAAGAACTCCTGAGGGTCCTCGGACTGCAGGAGGAAGAAGGAAGCTCGTTGGAGTTCCTTCGAAGAGGTTACAAGGTTTTTCCTTCTTCTCCCTCTGTCCTATTCTCATTTTTGGGCCACTGCAGTTTCTTGTGAAACATATCTTTGCAATGCACATCTTCCTTTTGACCAACTTGAAAGATCATTTGTTTGTAGAGCGCCACATGGTGGGAAGAAGATGTGGAGACAGAACTATCTTCCGCATGGCGTAGTTGAAATGCCAAGCTATAAGTTCAGAATACAAATTCAGAAATCCCCAGAAACAGTAGAGCCTAATCATTGTTGTTCTTTATCAGTACAAAATGCCCATCATTGTTTTGTTCATCCCTCTTCTGTCAAATGATGGGAAGAATCAGAAGGTCAGAAAGATCCATTAGCAACAGGAACAAGTACAAATGTAAAAAGGGAAAAGTTGTAAGTGTTATCACGAGTCACTTCCCAGAGCTCTTTGAATCCTTGTTTTCTTCAAATACAAATGCTTGCAAGTCAGCAGTTCTTGTACTCCAAAATGAGCAAAAGTTGCAGTTTCAGGATACTGTTCTGCTGCTAATTACTCAGCTTGTTACATAACTACCAAAGTTTATTCGATGTTCATTTTTGGAGATTACCTGGTGAAAAGTTTCATTTTTTTTTCTTTGTTTTATGTTTATTCTAGATCAACTTTATTATATCTGGAGTATTTAAAAAGAATTTCTCATCTAATAAAATCTTAACAATTTTAATTAGTAAAGTCGCAATTTTAATTCTTTTTTTTTTTTTTTTTTTTTTTTTTATCAAAGGCGGTAAATTTTGTTCTATTAAACTTGTAAATAAAAAATTACAAGACTCTTAATTTAATCAAGCACATTATATTCTCCGTCTTTATGTCAAGCTTTAGAGTCACTATCATTTGGCTGATAGTTCTTTTGCTTCTTATCATCATTGGAAGATCATAAATAAGGCAATAAAACAAGTAATATTTCACTTAACCTGTGAATTTATGCTAAACACTCATAACTATGGTTGGCTGTAGTTTCCATTTCCGAAAAAGTGAAAAGAATGGACTTTGTCAATACAATATTTCTAATGTCTCATCACCTGATGCAATGTAGTTTCAAAACAAATGTTGAAATACATTGTTTATGCAGTTCAAAGAACTCCTTACCAAAAGAGTCCCTAAATGGAGGTACCAGTAAGGATTTTTCCAGGATGATAGCAGGCGTGGAGCTGTTCAGTGGTATCAACAACACCAGCACAGCATGAGGGGCAAGGCACGCATAATCCGCAATGGTCTTTCAGTCTCTAATCCACCATAATATTTGAATTAACTTCAATGTCAAAAGGATTTTCAGTGTCAAAAGGATTTAAAACTCTTAAGTACAGTCACTTAGAAAGGATTCCCTCCTGTTTTATATAATTTCCCAATAAGAAATTGCCACTTCCCCACATAATCTTCCATCTTTCAGCTTCCTGAAAGCGCCCCGCATAGCTTGCAGGGAGTGCGTGTGGGGCTTGCTAATATCAACTGTGAAACAATGACATCTCTCCTCTTACTGTGGTATGATGACCAGAAGCTTGCCACAAGTGACTCTTTCTGGCTTCAAATATGAGGCCGAAAATACTTAGTTCCACTTTCTTTCTTCATTTTTCATTGCTTATGATATTTTCTACGTTTTACCACTCTACTTCTCCCATACCGTAACCCTTTGCCTGTCTTTATACGCCTCACAATTGTCATCTGCCCTTTTCCTTTTCTTCCATGAACCCCCTGTCTAGCAGGTTCTTCTAAGAGCTTCTTCAGCGATGGATCGTCTATTAGTCCAACAGATGTCATCTCAGAGTAGAATTCTCTAGCCTTGGCAGTCAACCCACATTTTGCCAATCCTTCCACCAAAATATTGTAATGCTGACGATCTGGATTTACCAAGTACTGCTTCATTTCTGACCATACCTTTAATGCATTTTCGGGTTGACCCAATTTGAAGAATTTATCAAGAAGAAGGTGAAGGGTATCCCCGCTTGGACCCAAACCTGCTTTTCTCATATGATTGAGCACTCCCAAAGTTCCTTCTAAACTTTCACCCTTCAGCAATGCATGATAGGTATCAATAGTTGGGCTGATATCATCTCCTATCATCCTGGCTAAAACAGTTCTTGCCTCTTCAAACTTTTCAGCTTCACAAAGAGGGCATATAATAAGGTTATGGGTGGTAGAGTTTGGTTGCATACCTGTTTCTTTCATCTTATCTACAATTTTAAGAGCTTCACTGAGGCAATTTTCACGAGTTAGTATGTAAATCAATGAATGATATACATCCACCCCAGGGACCCAACCCCTTTTCTTCATCTCATCATACAATCTTAATGAATCAAATAGATTACCTACAGTTGAATAGCAGGAAATCATGTGTGTATAGGAAGTCCCGTCTGGCTCAATACAGCATTTGGACATTTCCCGCCAGACCCTCTTGGCTTCATATATGTCGCTGGCTATGTTACACCAGCCATTAAGAATCATGTTGAAGCTCTCTGTTCCCAATGGGAAGAACTTCTTGTTGAGAAACATAAACTCCTCAGCCTCTTCAATGTTTCCATGTTTGCAAAGAATGTCCAAGAACATGAAGTATGTTGTCTGCTCAGGAGAAAACTTAAACTTCTGCATTAAGTGGAATGTTTGTATAGCCTTGTCTGGGTAATTGGCAGCAGCATATCTGTCAAGTTGCAAAAACAAGGCAACAAAAAAAAAGCCCACAATTAGAGTTCAGAGCACCAGTGACAACCACCATTTGCCCTAAAGGTTCTTTTGCACCTTTTCAAAAGCACAAATAACCTAATTGGCATTTTTTAACATTTCATTTTACAATTCATAAATTGAAATTAATCCCATATAAAATCCTACAGTTAGAATATAGAACACCCAAACTTCTAATGTGAAAAGTACTTTCTCAACCTAAGAACATGCATAACTCTACCTTAAAATCCTAGTATAACCTTTTTCTAGTGTTTTGGCTATGCAAATGAATTAAAAGGCAGCCAGTAATCTAACTTAAATGAGGAAGCTTTGATCAGAATCTGTTCATGCATTCAACAACCAAATATTCAGAGATGATTCTGCTCATATTTTCAATACCTATTATAAGTTCCTCCAAATAAAACTTAATCTTCCTGCACAAACTTCACTATCAGAAAGTTAAATGTATCCTATTGGTGTCAAATCAGAGTAGATGCAGAGTGCATTTTTCAGGTTAATTCTTAAAAACAGAAAAAACTAAAAAGGAAGGTATACAAGTTATTCTATGGCCATCTAATATCTCCACCAAGGTGGATAAACCTGAAGTCTGATCCCATTAATTAGTGACCATGAATAACTAAATTCACAACAAAACTCATACAGTAAAATAAGAAAAATCAAGAACATATAGGGATGCACACTTCAACCTGTGAACCTTCCAAAAGAATCAAACAACATATAATTTCACTTCTGAAACTTTAGTTAGCAGTTGTTTATTTTCCGTATAACTCAACTCACTAAACTTATAAGCATGGGCAAGCTGATGATATCAACTATTCTCTGCCATAAACAAGTTCAGTTTGCACAGTGGGAAACAACCTAATCAGTCTACTTTCGGCCTTTGGCTATAAAAACTGTATTAACTATTAAAAATGAAAATTTAAGGCAATCATCATATCTGCTCCAAGCATTAAATTTGCAATTGAAGCATATAAAACAAATAAGAGAATGTGGAAAAATCTCAAACAGTGGTTCAATTTTCACCTGTCAATCATGATCAGCATTGCTTGTTGAGTATCCTTTGAACCATGATAGAGCTCATGAATAAGAGTCCAAGCAGTGCTGAACTTTTCATGGTTACCAAGTAACCATATCATCAAACACCAAGTCTTTTCAACCACACAATTCCATTTCTCACCCCATTTGAACACTAAGAATGCCAATTTCCACTCTTCTCTCAAAGCCCAAATCACAGAAAAGACAAAATCTTTATCGGGTTTGACAGCAGAACTATCAAGAAAAGCTATGGCTTCATCACCAGATGCGAAGTCCTTAGCCTTTTGAAGTCTTTCAAGAATTTCACCTAGACCCAATTGGATATCCACATGGGTTTCGTCTACATACTCCTCAAAGTTGATAATTTGGTAAGTGCTCTGGGCCTGAGCGCGCGGGAAGCTGCTGAAATGAGGGTTATGTTTACATGTTCTGCAGGGTGTCTGATGAAATGCTTGATAGAAAGAAAGTATCGCAGAAGGCAACACAGCAGATGGAGTGAATTGGTGGTAAGCTAGAGTATTTGAAAATTGAGAAAAGCATATTAGCGGACGTTGTCTATGGAGTTGGAGCCTCCTCAAAATGGCAAGCAATGCCATGAGTTTGCTGAATGGACTTATGCTTCCATATCATCCCTCCATTTTCTTTACAGGTCGTTCTTTGAACCGTTAAGGCTGGGCTGAGTGAAAATTGGAGTTGTTAACCTCCTTTGGTTTTATTTTGAGAGGCATTTTCAATTTTTGTGTATTTTTAAAAATTAGAAAAGTAATTATGAATAAAAATGAAAATTAAAATGTATTTGGATGGAATGTTGAAAAGTATTAAAGTAATAATTAAAATAGTTATAAGTTCAAATTTGAATATGATTAATGTGAGAATAGAATGATAGAATATATATAGAAAGAGTTTGAAAATGAAAAAAAGAAATATTTTGAATGAAAATAGATGAAAATTAATATTTTTTATTTTTTTTATTTTTGAATAAAAATGAAAAGGACCCTTGAAAATGAAACCAAACGGGTAGCTTTCAGCAGCCTAAAATTTTTTACTACAAGTGCTAAAATTCTTTGGCCTTATTTTGTTTTTATTTTCATTTTCTATTTTTGTATTTTTATTATTTAAAAATTAAGAATATCTTTGTATTATCCATTTTTTATAAAAAAAAAATATATTTTTAATTTTTATTCTTATAACTATTATTTTAAATGTATATCAATTGCACGTGGCCTCCAATCTTGAAAGGAGTAATTATCAATCTCTACTTTTGATCTCATTTTTGTCCATCGTCTTTAGAGGTGTTAAAAAAGAAAACTAAAATTGACCGGACCGATAAAAAATTAAAAAAATCGAACCGAACCGAACCGAACAACTTCAGTTCAGTTTTTGGTTTTGTGTTTCCAAAAAATTTGATTTTCGGTTCAGTTTGATTTTTTTATTCGGTTAATCGAAACTGAACGGAAAACAGAAAAAACCAATTTTTTCGGTTTGGTTCTGTTTTTTTGGTTTTTTTTTTTATTTTTTTATATATAAAATTTTATTATTTAAGTGCTACTAATTTTAGTTTTACTTTACATTTTTTATTAAATTTTTTAAGTCTAAGATAAATAAATATAATTTTTAAATAATTTAAATATTAATGTATTTTTAAGTTTTTGGGATAAATAAAAGAAAATTTTTGATAAAGTGAAATAATTGAGAAAAAAAGAAGTAAAATTGGAGAAGAGAAACTAAAACTATATTGTCTTTATTTTATAAAATATAATTGATTTTATCATCTTATTACTAAATATATCAAAATAATTATTAAAAACCTTTCGTTTTATAAATAGTATAGATATTAATATTTGACATATAAAAAAACATATAAAACATGAATAGTTTTGATATAAAGAGAAAAAAATGATATTTTTTCTAAACTCAAAAGGTACAATTACATAATTTTTTTATTATACGAACTAATACACATTACATATAAAAATATAGATAATTATGATTTAAATAGTGAAAAATGTTATATAGAAAGAAATTTTTTTATTAAACTTATATATATATATTATAGGGTATGTTGATGAGTAAAATTGAAATTTCAATTTAAATTGCAGATTAAAGGATAATGGATTGAATCATATTCGGCTATTCCTGTGCATGTGCTGATCAATAAAGATTTTATCTATATTATTATAAAAATAAAAACCATTTTATGTCAAAAATAGAAGTTATTTTTGTTCATTTACATAATTTGTCCTTTTAATTATTCCAACAACAAAAATTGACAATATAATTTGAAGGATAAATTGGAGAATTCAACATGAAAAAAAGATAGTTTGGATACAAATTTTATCAATATTCCAAAATTATCCTTTAGAAATGATGATTTAATAAGATTATAATTGTATTTTTCACAAAATATGTGTGTACTAAAATTTTTATAACATAAAATAATTAAAATATTTATTTATCTTCTTAAATTTATAATATTTTAAATATATTTATTTAGAATAGATAAATTATAATTTTATCAAAACAAATATATTCAATATACAAAAAAAAAACTAATTCAATATTTTCACCTAAAAACAAATATTTTTTATCAAATAAATTTTTGGGTACTAAAAGAATAAGTAACCCAATTCGAATTTTTTATTAAACAACTTTTATCACACTCTTTTGGTACAAAAAATAAGTATTTTTTTCTTTTCCTTTTTTTTTTTTGGTTTGGTTTACCGAAAAAACCAAAATTGAAACCGAAAAAAAAAATAAAAAATAAAATGGTTCGGTTAAAAACCGAACGGAACCTACTTCGGTTCGATTTTCGATTATGGCTTTTGAAAAATTTAAAATTTTGGTTAACCAACCGAACCGTTCAGTTCGATCAATTTTAATCGAATGAACACCCTTTGTATCTGGCGAATCTCATTTTAATTTGTCATCTTTGTAAACCACACAAATTTCTTAGAATTGAAATCTCCTTCAAATTGGATGAAATATTTCATTACAACTGTTTTTAGTAAACCACTATAACTTAGTCTTGTATCCTAATTTATTCATTGAGAAATGATCCACCGACCAGATTTAGGGATTTGTGTTCAATTGAAAAATAAATAGATAATATCTACAAACTTATCAAGAAATAATCAAACAATCCCCAACTTTGTGCTAAATTACTTGTGAAAATGCTGCATCATGACATAAAAGAATAAAAAGCATCTATTTACCTTAAATTGTATGACATTAAAAAAATTAAGTTATAATTATTGTTAAGAGGACAAACTCATCGCCACAATCTCATTAAAATGTCAATCGGACTAAAGTTATAATTATTGTGATGTGGGTGAACCTGACGAACCCAATACTCTCAACCTAATATTCAGGTCCAGGCCCAAGTTTCCACACGGGCCCAACTCTAAGATTTGAATAGAGGCTTATCGAGTTCTTGACCTTAGGCAAAACCACTTGACCTAAGTTTGGCATTAACGTGGATCCCATGGTCGTCGCGACCAAAACCCTTTCGATCGTACACGGTCGACTATGAAACAGACAAGACATCTCCCGATCATGCACGCATTAATTGTGGCACTTGCCACCAATCACTCCCGCATTTAATGACACCGAACCACTATCTTGTTGGCATTAATGACTCCGTCAACTGGTCACTTCCACATTAATTACGGCAAGGGTGTTTCCTATTTCTGACCAATTAAAAGCATGGCAGTCAGCTAACCCCCAAAAAAGACTTCTGAGGCCCTATGTAAAGAGAAGGAACCCCATTCAATAATAGGGAGAATATGATCTTTTTTACCTCTCTTTCTCTTTCAGGCAGCAGACATTATACATACCCTAATTTTGGATTCAGATGTATGATTTTACACTTCCAAAAGCCCTCACTCTGTTTATTTACCTTCCAATCGAATTAATACTAACTTAAGCATCAAAGGGCCTTAGCCGAGGGCTCCCTCAGCTAGCCTAACATGTGTTCCCTGGTTGTTGGACTTGATTCACCCCATTATTATTCCCTAAGCCTATCTTTCTAGTCGATTAGCCCCTCCGTCAATACACCAGATCCACCGGGCAGAAAATAACGTCATCATATTGTAATTAAGTTGCCAAATTAATTAGTGGTGAAATATGTTTTAGACTAATACACTTCTATCTGTTTAGCTGGAGTAAAAATAGACAAACTTGGGCTTTGTTCTCCTGGTATTTCCCAAAACATTTTCCAACTCCCAGGACAAATACAAAATATGTACACGCTCTCCAATCTTTCTTCGAAAATACAACATTTTAATACCCAAAAAACCCTCACAATTTATTTACAAAACACCCTAATTCTACCCTGACCTTACCCTAACACCGCCATCCGCCCTTGTCTCCCGCATCTCTCCTATCTCCCTTACTCTCCATCTACTCGCTTCTCCTGTTCCATTTTCCATTTTGTCTCAAAAATTTCCTCCAACAAAAGGCAACAGCTTCACACCCTCCTCGGCGACAAGCTATTCTCCTACATTGTAGATTGTTTTACAGTCATGGACGCACATCTCTTCTCTCTTATTCACTCTCCGTCTGCTCGCTTCTCCCATTCTATTCTCGATTTGTCTCAAAATTTGCTCCAACAGAATGCAATAACTACGCACCTTCCTTGGCAACAAGCTATTCTCCTATGTTGTCGATCATTTTATAGTCATGGACATAGGTATTGGTGATGTGTTATCCAGAAACATCGCAGAACTACAATTTGGTCAAAATTTGTTCTACAATTTTTGGCAAAAAAAAAACATGATTACTACTAGCTTGGGTTGTTTGTCTTGTGCCATAATCTGTCGATTGTGTTTATTAATTGGAAGTTTATGCCAAATTTAGGGTTTAGCTATCTTTATGTGAAAATTTTCCTTACCCGATTCCTTTTTTCTTTTCTATAATCTTCATGGTTGTGGGTTGTTCCTATGTATGTGAGCTAAAAAGCCTGGGTCATGTGTCACGATTCCTTGTGGTTGAATTATTTTCAATTTCCTTGGTAAGTTTTTGAAGGATTTGTTCCACGGCATGGGGACAAGTTGTTTTGGTGTATGTGCTTTATCTGATTCTGAGGTCTGAAATTGGTTCAATTTGTGTAGTCATCTCAGAAATTGACTCGCATGCCTATCCTTTCTTATGGTTTTTTGATTTGGAAATTCAAAGTATGCTACTCTGATTTGGCTTCTCGTTTATTGTTGCTGTGTTGTTTATCAATAAATTTATGGATTAATTGTGTACGGTTTGGGTTACTTAGGTCAATTTATTGGTGCAATTTGAATATCATTTAGTTGTATGTATGAGGACAACAATTTCAATCATTAGTGGAACACTTCTGTGGCTTGTCTGTTGTACTTGGTATTACCCTATGTTCTTACTGTAACTTATTGTGTGGCGGTGTGTTTTGTTTTCTTTGCATAAGGCTGGCAAAGTCATTGCTATATCACATCTATACTATTTTTGGAATAGAAATTACATTGTTAGTGGCTGTATTTTCTTTGGATGTTCAATCCAATTTACAATATATATATATATATGTATATATATACATCTATTCTACCATACCTAAACTCACCTTCTTCCCATTGCAAACAACAGACACCACAAGCACTATTATACCTCCCTTACATTGTACACACTTGCACAATGGCAGGCCAAACATCATCTAGCTATGGTGACTACTAATATCTAGAGCTTAGTTCAAAAGGGGGAGATTTGCAAGATACTCTATCTTTTGCTTTTAGCTGTACAATGAGTTTTGTTAACTTAGTCTTTGTTGGAGTTTGGTTTTTTGTAACCTGTAAAAAAATGATTTTTAGGCTTCTTGTTTCTTGGTAATTGAATTCTTGCTGCTTGCTTCAAATGATTTGCCTGGTAACATGTTGAATATATTATTTGGTAGTTTGAAAAGTTTTTGTCTACACTTGGGTCATTTTATATTTTTTGATGTTCATCTTGTTCTGATTTGAATGTTTTAATGTGTTGGTAATTTGCTTTATGACATTTGTTACATGTCATAAAGCTAATGCAAAGGCACCATGCTTCGGGTTTCTCCATCGCTTGAGTGGATAAGTAAGTATACTTTCATAGTGACCATTATATGATCTTCACGAACACCAGTCATTGGTGTTCATTTTTACAATCACAATTTTGTGATTTTTGTGACCTCTTACAGTCATATAACAGAAGCTGAAAGTGAATAAGGGTTGTTCATTATGTTGGTGTAAGCCTATGTGCTTACTACCTTGAGTGTCCTGCATTTTAAGCTGAGATGGTCTTGGGTCCTGAGCATTGAGCATTGCGTCTGTTTGTTTATCACTCCATATATGATGTGCGTTGAGTTCATATTTGGGTAACATACTGGGGGCTGTCTCCTGCATTTTTAGCACTCCATGTTAAGCTTTTTTGCCTGTCCTAATGTAGTGTTTCTGTCCTTATGTAGCCTTGCATTGTAGAGGTTCTACAATTTCTAAGGAGTTGTTAGGTTGTTTTTGGTTTCTGGTTCTGAATATTCTGGTTTCTCCTTGCATTACTGTTTTTGTTTCTGGTTATGCATTTTCTGGGGTTCTGCATATTTTGGTTTCTCTTTGCAATGCAGTTGTTTTCAGCATCTCAGCAGATCTGATGGTTCTAGGAAAATCATTGAATAAGGTATTTACTTCGTTCAGTCGGTATATTCGTATATCCCTTGCCCGATCAATGAACTACGTTCACGATGGGTGTTGGGGCCCCTACCATTAGTCGTCTATAGGGATCTGGGACAGAGGTTGTACATTTTCTGGGTTGTTTTTTCATACTTAGGATTGGTTTATTTAGATGCAGGGCATCATTGGGCATGCTTCGTATATTTGGCAAATAGGTCTTGTAGTTGGTCATGCATTTGCTTCTCGGTCAAACCATTTAAAGTTTGGCATGCATATATGGAGTGACAGAAAACCTGGGTGGGAGTGTGTCACTAGGGAAATGGCTTCCTATGTCATTGTTCCAAGCATACCACCCAACATTTTCATGAGGCAATCATTGACATGTGAAAGTGATAAGTGTAGCAAACGGTGCATTTTGGCTCTCTAGCAGCTTTCTTAGTACTTAGAGTTATTATTATCCTTCAATTATGTGTAAACTGTGTGAGGAGTATGTATAAACTATAAAGATTTCTTCAATTGATGTTGTTTTCAATTTTCAGCATGAATTTATATTTATAATATGGATATATGATATCTTGTGCATGATATTAAAGAAGTTTATCCCATATTTTGTTTATATTATGTTGTCAACGGGCTTGTTATCTAAACTTGCAAATTATGTCCCTTTTAATCTTGTATGTAGAAACCAAATTTTAGATCAAGTTAATTGATACAATTATGGGAGTATGGCAACAACTGCAAGAATTGGAAATAAATGTAGTGTATCGATTTGTAATAATTTCAATTTGAAGTGTTTAAATATAACCACTTTTCATAAAACGGAAAAAAAAGAAGTTAAAAGTTGACTTACATACCTTTTCTTTTTTTTTCTTTTTTTTATAGACTATGTGAAAAAGATGTTCTTCAATTTGTTGTATTTTAAGGTAATATTTTTCTGTGAATTTTTTTTTTTCAATTATTCATCTCTATTGATAGAATTGAAAACTAAGTGCACAATACTTACATATGTTTAATCCAAATTTTCAAAACACCTATAGAGGGTTCAAATTTAATTTTAAGTTAATTGCGAAACGCTTTTAAAATTAGTTAATTCAAGTTATTTTAATGTGAGGTGAAAAAATTAATTTGTAAAAAATATTTTTTTATCACATGTGAAATGATGGCTTTGTAATTTATTTAATTTGTAATTAAAAGTTAATTACAAGTTTTAGCATGTGAGGTACAAAATAATTTACAAAAATCACCACAAATAAATGCGGATGTCCAAAGTAGTGAATTCATTTTATAACACTATTATTCAACATTTCAATAAGTCAATTTTCTTAAAGCAAGTTCATTCACATTTTAGAATATCTTTTCCAAATTTTGCACAAAATTTTTTGGAGACAATGTCAAATTATAATATTAGAAGTAAATTAATTTGTGTTGATTTAGAATAAGCTTCACAAAATAACGTAATTTAAACCTTTCTAAATTTCTTGATTTGAACATATTTTTTTAAACATTTGCCACAAATAAATGTCTCTAGATTTACACTACTATCAGGGGATTGATTGTTTTCAAGTGCCAAAAAAGTTATAAAAAATTCATAGCGAGAAACATAAGTAGATTAACAAGATAGATCCCTTCGTTTTGAATTCTCATGCGTTTAGTAAGATTAATACTAGACTCACTATAAGAATATCGATTTTTTCTTCAAAAACTTGGCATGGAACATAGATGGATCCAAAATGAAAAAAACCTTATAAAATTTTCGCTCACGCGCATGCAAGGGTGACCAGCACACGTTGGCCTATTGAAAATGAGATAGCGTTCATTGAGCTATGCTATGAAGAGTTCGTTAATGGTCAACTGCTCACAACTACCTTCTCGGCCTTCACTTGGGGAAGAATTTGCAACAAATTAAATGCACCAACACATAATAGGTTTAATTATGCAGTTCCACGATGTAAAACTAAGTGGAATTAATTTCGGAATGCATGGCACTTATTCCATCAACTAGTTACGAAGGAGACGGGTTTTGGTTGGATTACGAAAGAAACACTGTAATGGGATATCCTACTCGAATTCAGCATTGGAAGGCGGTAATTCCTATTATCATTCCTTTCATTATCTCATCACTTGCACATCCTCTTAAATTATTCCTTTGTGTTTTAACATCATTTTTCATGGAATAGGAGCATCCAAATCATGCACATGTCATTGAGCATGGCCTGCCACATTATGATTACTGTACGGAAATGTTCCAAGGTTCCATGGCAACAAGTTCACAGTCTCGATCGTCCTCGCAGCTAGTTGATCCTTCTGATGAGGATATAGTTCATAGCGTCGATATGAATTCTGCAAGAGGTAGTCATTCCTTAGGGGTGTTCATTCGATTAAAACCGATTGAACTGAATGGTTCGATCGGTTAACCAAAATTTTTGATTTTTCAAAAGCCATAACCAAAAACTAAACTGAAGTATGATCAGTTCGGTTTTAGTTTTAATCGAAACCAAACCAATTTTTTTAGTTTTTTCGGTGTCAGTTTAAACCAAAACCGAACCAAAAAAAAAAAAGAAAAAGAAAAAGAAAAAAAATACTTATTTTTCGTACCAAAAAAGTGTGATAAAAGTTTGTTTAATAAAAAATTTGAATTGGGTTACTTATTCTTTTAGTACCCAAAAAATTATTTGACAAAAGTATATTGATAAAAAATATTTGTTTTTGGGTGAAAATATTGAATTAGTTTTTTTTTTGTGTGTATATTGAAAATATTTGTTTTGATAAAATTATAATTTATCTATTCTAAATAAATATATTTAAAATATTATAAATTTAAGAAGATAAATAAATATTTTAATTATTTTATGTTTCTATAAAAATTTTAGTACACACATATTTTGTGAAAAATACAATTATAACCTCATTAAATTATCATTTCTAAAGGATAATTTTGGAATATTGATAAAATTTGTATCCAAATTATCTCTTCTTTTTTTTTTTTTTTTATGTTGAATTCTCCAATTTATCCTTCAAATTATATTGTCAATTTTTGTTGTTGGAATAATTAAAAGGACAAATTATGTAAATGAACAAAAATAACTTTTATTTTTGACATAAAATGGTTTTTGTTTTTATAATAATATAGATTAAATCTTTATTGACCAGCAGATGCACATGAATAGCCGAATAGGATTCAATCCATTATCCTTTAGTTTGCAATTTAAATTGAATTTTCAATTTTACTCGTCAACATACCCTATAATATATATAAGTTCAATAAATTAATTAAAAGAAATTTTTTTATATAACATTTTTTGCTCTTTAAATCATAATTATCTATATTTTTATATGTAATGTGTATTAGTTCGTATAATAAAAAAATTATGCAATTGTACTGTTTGAGTTTTAAAAAAATATCATTTCTTTTCTCTTTATATCATAACTATTCATGTTTTTATATGTTTTTTATATGTCATATATTAATATCTATACTATTTATAAAACATAGGGTTTTTAATAACTATTTTGATATATTTAGTAATAAGATGATAAAATCAATTATATTTTATAAAATAAAGACAATATAGTTTTAGTTTCTCTTCTCCAATTTTACTTCTTTTTTTCTCAATTATTTCACCTTATTAAAAATTTTCTTTTATTTATCCCAAAAACTTAAAAAATACATTAATATTTAAATTATTTAAAAAATTATATTTATTTTTTACCCTTAAATAATAAAATTTTATATATATATATATAAAAAAAAAAACCGAACCGAACCGAAAAAACCAATTTTTTTCGGTTTTTAGTTAACTAAATAAAAAAACAAGTCGAACTTAAATCTATTTTTTTTAAATACAAAACCGAAAATCGAACCGAACCTAATTTGGCTCGGTTTGGTTCGGTTCAATTCATTTTTCGGTTGGTTCGGTCGAATTTGAATTTTTTTTAACACCCCTAGTCATTCTAGACCTTCAGGTAGTCGTTGTGATGACCTGATAGATACGGCCAACACCTCTGGAGGTACTTCATGTCGTAGGAAAGTCACATCCCAAACAGAGAAAGACACCCATTTGGCTGATTCACTTGACAAGTGGGATGATATGATGGATACTAAATCGAATAGGGTGGGAACTAATGCTAAGAAGTCAATAGAAATGTTTATTGAGTCGCTCCGACAAATGGATGGACTCCTTTATAACCTTTTTACAAGAGCTATTAATGCATTAAAGCGTAGCACTATGCCTTCATTCTTCACTCAGCTTGATGATTGTGAGAAGCTAATTTGGGTTGAGTCTCTACAGTACATGTGATCGTCGTCCGATTTGTGCCCATGAGCAATGATGCTTTGCTATCTCTATGTTTTTGCTTATGTGATTTGTGTTAGCTTTTTTCATTTTATACACTCTATTATGTCGTACCAAACATTGTCGTCCGCTCCTATGTTAAATATGCTTAAGAATTCATAGTTTCATAATATATATTCTCTGTCTTAGCATTTTCATATTTACTCTTTTGCTTGCCATACATGTCTACTTCCCTATTTTCGAACATGTGTAGTGAACGTAATTTACGTGTTGATTTCAAGTAGTATGGTGAGCGCCTCAAGTTCAATGCACCCTCCTCCAGAAAGTGAAAGTGATAGTAGCTGGGGCAGCCCCGGAGTGACATTTCAGATGAAGCGGAATAGTTATTTTTCATCACAGAGATTATCGCACCAAACATTGGACCGCGAAAGATGACTCGAAATAACTCTTGGATGCAAGGCGTCGACTGGGTGGTAGAAATATTAAATGATCACCCTCAGAGGTTTTACGATAACATCCACATGACTAAACCCACATTTGAAGCTTTGGTTGAGTTAATGACATCTCGTGGGTTATTAACACAGACTTTTAGATCACGAGTATCTATTGTGGAGGAAATGGCCATGTTCATGTAAGTAGTAGGGATGCACCAAAGACAATGTTATATAATGATGAGGTTCCAACATTCCTTGTCCACAGTGAATCACCATATAAGACGAGTTTTACGTGCACTGGTATGCTAGGCACCTGAGATTATATCTCAACCATGATTTGAAGAAGTTCCACCTCAAATCAAGTCAAATCCTAATTTTTATCCTTATTTTAATGTTTGATTAATTTCGAAGAGTAATCGTTCTTTTAGTTTATAAATCTATTGGAATAATTCCTTATTCTTAATTGTTTATTGACGGCATAGGGAGCCATAGGAGCAATTGATGGCACTCTGATCAATGCATGGGTCCCTCACGATCGACAAAATACGTACAGGTCACGCAAGGGACATACATGTCAGAATGTTCTTGCTATATTTGATTTTGACTAGAGGTTTCAAATGGGCCGAGCTGAGCCAGCCTGGCCCATTTGACAGACGGTTCACGGAGGTCTTGAGCCGAGCTGGGCCGGCTCGCGAGGCGTTCACGGTCCGGACTGTGACGAGCTGAAATTTAAAAAATTCGATTCGGCTCAAAACCAGCCCACTATATATGTGAGCTTGTTTATACATGAGCCAGGCTACGCGGGCTGGCTTGCAGTTTAGCTCATGGGTTGACTCGTGGGTTTTTTTTTTTTTTAATTTTAAAATGAATTTTAAAATTTTAAGTTTTTATATTTATGTGATTATTAATATTTTTTAACACTTATGCTTTGTTAAAAGATTTAATAATTTATACTTATGTAATTTTTAATATTTTACAACACTTAAATTTTTATAAAAATTTAGAAATTTATACTTATATTAATTTTTTGTATCAATTATATTTTTTCAAAAATACCACCAAATAAGGTGGTGAGGGGTTTGGTGTAGACCACTCTACCCGTCATTAATTTAGAAAAAAATAATTACATAGAGGTGGATATGACCAAACCTCTAAATGAAATTACATAATAATAACCAAATGAAATAAACAACTTTGTAATATCTAAACATCTAAATATGCTCAATGATTTTTAATTTTATATTATACTTTATAATTTTTATAAATTTATTAATTATATTTCCTATTTTAATTCTTAATTTATAATTTTTATAAATTTAAAATTTAAAAATTATAAATTCTTAATTATTGATTTATACATTCTTAACTTATAAATTATAAATTTATAATTTTTCAAAATTAATAATTTGTAATTTAAAAATTATAAATTCCTAATTTTTTAAAAATTATAATTTATAATTTAAATTAAAAAAATTTTGTGGGCTAAACGGGCTAGTGAGCTGGGCCAGCCCACGATCCGCGGCCGAGCTGGTCCCAGGCTGCAAAATTTCAGCTTGGGATGGGTTTTCAAGTGAGTTGGCCCAGCCCAGCCCAGCCCATCCCATATTAAAGAATTGAACGACCCAAGCTGGGCCAATTTTTTTCACGGGCTAAGCTGGGCCGACCCGTTTTGACACCTCTAATTTTGACCTTATGTTCACTTATGTGAACGCCGGATTGGAGGGCAGCGCAAATGACTCCCGGGTGTTGCTCACGGCGATTCAAAACGACCTATGGTTCCTGTTTCCTCTACCAAGTTCCCTATATGACTCGAATCTCCCATTGTGTATCATTCGATTAGGATTTTTTTTTAATTTCGTATTGATGATTTAAATGTTGTCCCCTTCACCATCTCAGGGACGTACTACCTTGTCGATATCGGCTTTACAAACTACATGTGCTTTCTAGCACCGTGTAAACAATCGCGCGACCATTTATAGGAGTTCAGAAATTCTGTTGTGTATAACAATCATAAAGAAATGTCCAATCGTGCACATTCAAGATTGAGGAACCACATAGAGCGTTCATTTGGGGTTCTGAAAAAGAGGTTTCCTATTCTATCATGGGGAAAGCCTAACAACTTCCTCAATCGTCAAAGCGACTTTGTCATTGCTTATTGTATTTTAAATAATTTTATTCGAAAGTTCAGTTGCGATGATAAAATTTTCAACAAGCTGTTGACTAAGAAAGAGACAAATTGGCATACCTTCTACCACAGGGGTCATCCAAGTCAAGAAGAGATCAACGCCCAAGTTGCTTTTAGGGATGAGATAGCAATGTAAGTGTGGAATGACAGTAGGATTTAAAATAATCTAGGGTTAATTTAACTTGTGATAGGAATGAACTTTCTAGCAGTAATGTGTCTAGGTATTAAGTATGAAATTGATTGTACTGTCCTTTACTTTTGATGGGTGTACCGTATAACTTATTTATGTGTTTTGGAAGTTATATTGTTTGTTTTGTTATGTTGAGTGAACTATTGTACGTTTCGTTATTGCGTGTTTCGATTTTTATTTTTCGTTTATCATATTAATCATCCATAAATTATATATAGCTTATTTGACTTGTGTCACGGGCGATGGGTTCACACAACCCTTCTTTATATGCTTGCGGGGCAAGACCGATGCGGGTATATATGACCAAGACACCTGCAAATTATGGATGATTTTTCTTTAGATGTCCTTTAGGAGGGGGGATCATGCAGGTTCTTTCATATAGGTGGACTCATAGACGCAGAGTGGTCAGTCTTGCAGACAGCGTAGTAGCACTACCTTTATTGGATCACATCTCACTCAGATGCCGGCAGTTTTGCTCGGCCTTCATCGTCAGGCACACTTGCACAGAGTGACATAAGCGGGGGATTCAGTGGTGATACACACTCGGGGCGATCCTATGATTCATTTTCTTGCTTAATTGGATCTTCACTGCTGTTCCCATTATGTGGATGTCTTATGTTTGTCATACTTGTGATTTTGATCCTTCTAGTTGCTATACTCATTAAGCTACTAGTGGTGTGATATTTTGGGTAGTTTTAAAAGCACAACCCTGTGGTTGATGTTTGAATGATGTTTGTCTAATGTTTCAATTTTAAAGTTAGCACTAGTGTAAATTCGAATATATGTTTTGCATAATTGTCTATATATTCTATTAACCATGCATTATATAATGTGTATAATTTTAAGATTTATATATATGGAAGTACAAAGCATAATATTCATTATTAGGCAACTGTAGGTGTTACTATGAGCTAACGTCGATCATTAGATGATCTTAATTCTCATATCCCTGATGTGTGGGGGGCAGATGTGGAAGAGTGATTTATCCACATGTTGCTAGATGCTAGCACCATTGATTCCTTGACAAACGACATGTATGTTGAGATATGTATACCAAAGTTGGCATACAAGTTGAGGCGACATTTCCAACTGCCTTTCAGCACACAGTTCGTTACTGAACAGTTTTACAACTTGAATGATAGGTACTAAACAGTCACCATAATCATGAAGCATCCAAATGTGTGGTATAATGAATGTATGGAGGACATGTATGTGCCACCCGATTTGCATGACAAGCTTAGTCGTGTAAGAATATATTCGATGTACCAAATTATTTCTTTAATTGTTGAATTTTTTTCTTTTTTTATTCGTAAAACAATTTTAATAATTTTTGAAATTATTTTCATATGCAGATCAAGCCTTTATCTGCGTGATATTTTGAGCGGGGGGAGCCCCAATATAATTTGTTACGGGAGATTTTTGTAGAGCCGATACCTGTTAACTCAAATGATAATAGGGAGGACGCAGTTCGTGCTAGAGTACAGTTGGGTAGGGATTACCTTCACCCGATTGTTGTTGTGGATTTTGATGTATCTCGTACATCCTTTCCTTACTATGGACCGCACGCACCCACTTGGTCGCCAGTACAATCAAGGGTGGAGACAGATCCCAATTCTGCACCTCCGTATGTACATCCACCACATGATGAAGAACATAATCACAGTGATAGGGCATCAGTGGATGGTCAGGTAAGCCACACACGACGTGGACTCATGCGACATATGACGTCACCACATGTATCTAGTTCCACTAGTACAAGCGAGGTCAACATTGCATAGTGCAGTCCGCGCAATCTACCATCGCCATAGTATTAATCCAGATGCACATGTTTCGACTTTCTTCATGTTGTGTATGGAAAACGATGAATCGCCTTGACTTTATCGTATTATTAAAGTAAACTCGTATTGGACATTAAAGTGTTATTAATTATACCATTGTTAAACATTAATTTGGGACTTATCAATTAACGTATTATTAAACAACAAGTAAACAAATTTCATCACTAAAAGTGAATAAATTATTATTATTATTATTATTATTCATAAGTACCTCCATGTGCTAATTAATATTCTAAATGTTTAATTGATTGGTCTTTTTATTTAGATTAATTCGTTCATTTATCTAAAGAAATCATTACATTAAATGAAAATAAATATAGGCAATATAATTCTATTAATATTATTTTATTTAATATATTTGTATAATTTATCTCTAATACATTTGATTAAATGTAATAATCCATCTCTATTATATTATATCTAATTTATTTAATAATACAATAATTTAATAATTTATAATTTCAAGTTTATTTCTAAATTATATATTATAAAATAGTGTAATAATAAAAATATATTAAGTTATTTTTTGCAAATTATTGAATCTATTAAATATATTTTTTACCGATACATAGACATATATTATTAATCATAATTTTTTTAATTTGTTAATCTATTTCCTATACTTAATTCAATATGTATTTTTTATTAATTTAATAAATCTAATTTTAAATACTTAATTTTCTTTTTAATAATTATTTTAATTTTAATTAATGAATAATTGTTCCAATGTCATACAACATATATTATTTCTAGACTAAAGAAAAAATACAATGTCAAATTAAAAATCAAATAAATTAATTATACATCATTTCATTACAATTATATTTCAATCATTACAAATACACACAAACACATATGTCATCCAACCAAAAATATACATATATATTACATTAAAAAATCACTTTCACCTTACAAACACAACAAAAAAGCAATTGATTTGACATCAATAATAAAATTTGTATCCCTTACTCTCCCCACAAAACATAAAGAAATAAGCAACTCATTCTCAAATCATTTTTCATATTTTCTCAAAAGAAAAAGAAATACATGGCACATTCTCCACATTTTCTCCCAAAAACCCATTCTCCCAAAATATTTTCTATAATTCACCCAACATGCAAGAGAACAAGCCTTTGATTCACTGAAGACTCTTTGCCAACGAAAATTTTCCAACACAAACAGTAAAACCCAACACTTCGCAACAACAGACGATGATGGCCAAAACTAATCAACACTAATGCAAAACGAGCAACTGGAGCCGAACTACAAATTATTATGTTTGTACAATTAGAAAGAGAATAAATGAGAGCCCTAGTACTTCAGTTTCCTATTCTTTCTATTAGTTTAAAATTCAAAATAAATAGATGGGAGCAATAATACCAAGACCTTCCTAGCCTCAAAAGTCTGCAGTTTTATCCATCTTCTACAGCGGCATCAGTCTTCTGCACTTGAAGAACCACAAAAATGTGCAAAAAATGACAGCCCCACAGACTCCCGTGATTATTAGGACCCATTTGAATGCACCTGGGTCGTCGAAAAATGGTATTGCAAAATTCATGCCAAATATCCCAGCTACCACTCCAAATATGGCAACAACAAAAGTTGCAGTAGTCAGTATCAGCTCAAACTGTATAAGCTGGTTTCGAACGTTATCCTGCACAAAAGATTATAAAGTTTGTTGTTGCTGTAAGCTGAAATGAATGGTAATAAAAATGAAGTCATTCAATGTTTCTAATATAAGATACATCTTTCTCCAAGAAAGAAGGAGAAGAAGAGAATCATACCAGCTGAATGTTAATAAAGTCTTCTGTATCATCAATGTACTCCTTTAGCTGAAATTATACAAGAAACTTGTCGATAAATTGTTTCCATAGTTGGGCGAATAAGGAGATAGAAATTAAGAGCCCATTTGGAATTGTTTTCATTTCCATTTTTCATTTTCAATATTTTTAAAATTTGAAAAGATAATTAAAGAAAATGAGTTGAAAATGAGTTTATATTTGGATAAGTTGTCTAAAAAGTAATGATTGTATAGGGTTTAGTAAATTGTAGGTAAAGAGAGAGAGTAATAATAAAAATAGAGAGAAAATATATAAGTTATTGGGGAATGTGTTTTCACATAAAAATGAGTAGGGATTTTGGTGAAAATAGAGAGAAGTTGTTGATAATTCATTTTCAAATAGAGAAAATGAGTGAAAATGAATTTGAAAACAAAGACAAATGGGGCATAAATATCATGGTTATAGATGATACCGAAGTCAATTTATTGAGGGTGCTATCAATGACAACAAAGTAGGCCTCCAGTAACATTTCCAGCTCCTCTATATTACATGTTACACTTTCTGAGCTTCTCACGCTCTCATGTCTGCTCTTTGCCATGCTCAGGCATTTCTCAAGTTTCCTGCTGTCAGGGGGTGAATAAACAGGAGAAACGGGAGCAGAGACAGACAATGCACCGTCATTTGATCGGTATCCCATCAATGACTGGTCACCATAAAATGATGATTCCATGTGTCTTTTCTTCTCAGTAAGATACATTTCAGCCATGTCTCCATCATCGTCCATTAGCTGCTCTATCTCATCCCTGACCTAGATGATAGCAATAGAACTTTATAGCAATGCAGATATCAAAGAGAGATAATGGGGGGCCAGATAAGATGATGAACCCATATAACCAGTTCTATACCTTCTGAACTCTCCTTGTCAATGCGACAAGTCTGCTTTTTAATCTACGAACTCGTTCCAAATTCAGCGTACTGATCTTTGATGTAAGTTCATCCAACAGTGGATATGCCTCAATCTCTAATTCTGCTGCCTGATCAATTCATGGATACAAATTAAATAAGTGGATATTTTCACAGGAGCGAATATCTGGACTATGACTGGTCAAATCTGCTCTTGCTCATATATATCAAAGCAACAGTTCAAGGTGCCCTTCCTCAGTATTACGGTCAGTCGCTTCTTTGCATGATCAATATTCAACAATTGGATTAAAGAGAGAGCTAAACAAAACCACCGAAATTGTATTGACCCAGTAGCCATGCACTCGAACTAACTGTCTCAGGGTGCATACGTCAGAGAATTAGAAGATCAAACTAACTCAAGCAAACTCTAGTAGGGTATCACATGCAATATGCACAAGTATTAGCATGTCAGATAAAGATTGACTGGAAAAGAGAACCAGCAATGACAGTGTCCTTAATTAGAGCTATCGAAATCATCTGACAGCAGATGCTGACAAGTTAATTCAGCATTTAGGTCTAGCATTTAAGCATAAACTTCTGTCCACTAAAAAAAAGCTCCTATATTGTAGATTGTAAGGGAAATAAGGAGATAGAAATTAAGCTCCTATATTTCAATAAGTTATACCTTATATCCTCTGGAACATTCAATGTGTATTCTGTATATTAACTACTTGTACTTGCACTTAACAATAAAAATCTAAAGTGAAAAGATGCTATAAAGATATTCAGGCAGTTGTGTTCACAAGCCTCTTCACAACTTCCTAATTTTCACTGCATTCAGAAAAACTGATAAATGGAAGTGGAAAAGAGCAAGAAGCAAACTTTCATGGCATGTACCTGAGAATCCAGAAAAGTACAGGCAGCCTCCAAGGCAACTTCAAGAGCTCTGAACTCAAAGGGCAAGTAATCAGGAGATGAGTTTCCAAACATATTGTCAAAATTTCTACTTCCTCTCCTTCTACTTAATTCTGGACCTTCAGACTGCCAAACTTCGCCTACTCCTGCAGCTTGTAATCGTCTCTGCAGCTCTACCACATACTGGAATACATAGCTATCAAGGGAGTTTAAGAGCAAAACCTCATCTGCAGTGATAATACATCGAATCTGCTCAAGATTCACAACAATTGCCTTCTCTCTGCCAAGAATAGTCGAGGGGTAAACAAATAATGGGTCTAATAATCTTAGATCACGTGCAGGAAGATCACAACGACGCATCATTGTGAACTTGTCAACCTCAATCGCTTGGGAATTCCCTGATGCATCAACACGTATCCATGAACGAAGGCCTTGCCCACGTTTTTTCAGTCCTGAAACATCTACTCCCTGAAATGGGAGCCGACTGGAGGCAGACGGCCTGTATGAAGAGTCTCTGAGATTTACAGCTGATGCAGGTCTTGGTGGGAGCAGACGTTCTTTGAGGTCTGCCATCACCAAAGTGGTTCCAACACTGAAGAAGAGAAGATTCAGTAAACGAAACACGCAGCTGAGGATAAATGAACATAGAGCAATAGCAATGAAGGCATTTTATCTAAATCTCACAAAAGAAAAATTACACTTTCAGAGCACATTCTGTTCATAATTATCACTGCAGTACTTACTCTTAGTACCTCCATTTCCATGAACCCAATTAAGCAAGCAGCGCTCCCCTGCTTCTCTTTCTTATCATGCCATTAAAGATATCAAATAATTATCGCCCATCAATCTTTTATTACAGCCTCATCAACACTCTACCAAATGTTAATCTTCCAATCCGCAAAATTAAATCACCTTACACTAAAAAGGCCAATCTTGGAGCCCCCAAAGAATTAAAATCACATAGTTACCCAAAAAACTCAGTTATCCATCTTTTTTATTTGTTCTCCTTGAATGCACCAAACCGGATTCAACATATAAATTCAATCAAACAAGCCAAACATGATGATGATCATCATCATCATCATGATCATCATCATCATCATCATCATCATCATCATAATAATAATAATAATAATAAGAAGAAGAAGCCCCCAAAGAATTAAAATCACATAGTTACCCAAAAAACTCAGTTATCCATCTTTTTTATTTGTTCTCCTTGAATGCACCAAACCGGATTCAACATATAAATTCAATCAAACAAGCCAAACATAAACATAAACATAATAATAATAATAATAATAATAATATTATTAATAAGAGAAGAAATTTCCAAAATTTGACCTCAGCAGGGTAGAGAAGGTAGGGTTTCTCCACTCAATATATGAATCTGCCCACTAAATTAAATCAAACGTTGAGCCATATCGCATTCCAGATAAAGCCCACGAACATATGGCTTATCTAGATTGTATGTGCGGGTGGTTTGCTGTGAAAGATTCAAACTTGAGATTTACAAGAGTACCTGAATTGTTGAAGCAATCGTCAATTGATGATTGATGGTGAGAAAGCGGCGGCGACTGAAGAAGAAGAAACCTCAATAGAAACTATCAATGATGAGTTACAGATTACCAGGAACTGGGGATCAGAAGTGGTAATGTCTACTTTTTTGTAATTGTAGGAACTGAACAAAACAAAACAAGGGGAACACAAAAATAAAATATAGCCAGAACAAAGAAAAAGAAAAAAATTGGAAGCATTTTCAATCATGCTGGATTTTGGGGCGCCAAGACGCTGACGTCTATGTTTTTATTTTTTATAATTTTAGTCCGTCGTTCGTCATTATTTTTGTTTCGGAACCTTTGGTAATGTTTGTTTACAAATTATGTGTTTTGGATTATATATTTTGGGAAAATGAATTTTGGGAGTGGGATTGGGGAATGTGAAATTTGTATTGGGAAATATGATGTATGTTTGTTTATAATTTGGGAATGGTAAGAAAATTGTTTTGGAAAAATTTGATACGTTTGTTTATATTTTAAGATGAGACAAAATCTACTGTAGCAGTCAAATCAATATCTTTTTGTTGGGTTTTGAGGGTGTAAATGGATTATAGTAGTATTTTTTTTATGATAATAGTAATAAAATATTGTGATATGTAAATATATGTATATGTGATGATTGATAATGATTACGGTGTAATTGCGAAATTATTGGTTGAATGACGATGGAGTTTGATATATATATTTATGTATATATGATATATATTTTTGTTAAATATAATATATGTAATATTTATATTATATATATAATATGTAATTGTAAAATATAAATGATTGATTTCTTTGGATAATATTTGGTATATGGTGGGATTTTGGTATGTTTCGGGTATAGAATAAAATGTGAAAAACTCGTCTCTAAGATCGTTCTCATGACAACACATAATACATTACAATGACACATTTAACATAGTTAACATTTGATGCAGTCCAAACATAGTGGGCTATAAATGGTAATTAATAGTAGTACACAAATAATGGGATAGAAGAGGTAAGTAACAATATTATAAGATATTCAGGGTGATGCCGGTGGTGGTTGTGTCATTCGAGTAGTACTGGCCTGGCTCGTGCGGGACGATCCAAGTCGTTTGGATATCTTCCTGTCAATGCGACGTCCCATCGAGCTCCATGATGAAATAGGCCCAACGCCCGAACCCCTGTCATTCGGGTCCTGAAATGTACTCGACATACTTGCCCTAACTCGTGTGGATTAAGAACGTGGAATCTCAGGCCTTGAGGATCCCTGATAGCATAGAGAACTGTGTGTCGTGCTGGAGCTTGAATTAGACAGTAAAATTGGGTTACGCGGCCCACCATAAAATCGATCATCACATCTGGCTGGAAGGTCCTCTGGATTAAACATATACGTTGGTGGTTCTTCTGGTGGCTCTTTAAAGATCTCAAACAAGAGATCATACCTAGCCTCCCCCACGGCAAAGTACCGCTCGGCAAGTAGGTATGCCTGCACATATAATGAATGATATTATTATGTAGTAAGGTGAACATACACACTGCATGAAAAATGAAATTCATCACCACACCCTAAACTTACCGCAATTAACTCCGCTCGTATATCTATAGGGACGTTGATATCACCAGTGGACAGATCGTAGGCGACATTTGGATTGGTCACGATCGCCTTCATAGTATCATGGCGCGCCTTTAGCTCATGAACTTTTGAGTAACAAAGTCCTCAGTGAACGAACGACGAAACTAGCGCTCTAGTTTCGCCGCTATCTTAGGCATGGTTAGGTCGAAATACATGTCATTTGCAAGTGACATAATAGAAGATGCATTGAGAAGCATATGAATGAAACGCTCCTCGACATCGAGGCCCCATTGATTTGGAAGGGGCTACCCTGCATCGTCAATTGGTATAAGACGACTCATCTCTACATAATATATACAAATCTAGGGTAAAGTACTAATTCTATTTACATAATTGCATTCATGAATAATTAACTTGACATTAACGTGAGCAACGAAGTGACGAAATGCAAACTACATCTACTGTGGTTCATTAGCATATTGTTTAGTATGAGACTCTACGTACATCAGACGAATAATATCTTCATTAAAACAATGACTAATACCATCACAATAAATAGTAGAATACAAATACAACATCCACATATGGGCAACAACAGCATGAGATCGGCACGGCGTGCTGCATGCGGTAGTGTGCCCTGACTAGTATGGGAAGACCTATGCTCATTGCTGCAGCCACCGACCGTGGAGGCAACTCTTGAGGAAGCACCTGTGGATGTATAAGTGCTATATGCACCATGTGATGTGGCAACACCGACACCGCGACGCTGCCTAGACGTATCTGTATGCTGTCCTCCAACTGTGTTTGCCCATATAAAGCATCGGGGGTGCTCTGCTCCAAGGGGACACCTATAAAAATAACGGCCGTAATTTGCCTCTGTCCTGGCCATCAACATGTGCATGGGCCCAACACCACATGCGCATATAGGTGCATCGTACGTAGCCATACCTTACCGAAGATACGAATCACATTATTAGTGAATACATGTATTCAAAATAATATTATATGAGTGTAGGAGTAATAAAACATTCGAAAGCCCGACATGTGGAAAGATTTAAGTAGCCCCCAGAGCAAATCCTAAAAAAAAAAGTGACCTAACATAAACAACAAACAGATATACAGATAATATATTTAGGTGAAACAACGTTACAAAGAGCTACATTATTGTTATTAAAGGTTAGAAACATGTACCATGTCCTCTGAAACTTAGTTTGTGGTTTGAACGCATGTAGCTACACTCAATACACACATTCAACTGTCTCTTTGTGCCCACATCCAATCTGCTAGAGCATCACGAAATTGTGCATGTGCCTAGATGTCCCGCTGACTCGGGTGACCCCGACGATAAAAGGTTTCTCTGTCAGGCTCAAGTTCAGGATCCGATGTCACAAATATATCGTCATCTCGACCAAACTTACGTATGAAATTGTGCACGGCACAGCATGCAATGACAATATATATCTGTCTAGTGACGACGTAGCTCGGCATGCCCCATGAAAGAATCGGGAATCATTTCTTCAAAATCCCAAATTTGCGTTCAATGGTATTCCTCAATCGTGAGTGTCGATGATTGAACATCTCCCTCGGTCCACTGTACATAGTGGCACCCTCGAACTGTTGGAGGTGGTAACGTGACTGCCTATAAGGGGATAAGAAGCACATGTAGTTTGTGAAGCCAGCGTCTACGAGGTAATACTTGCCTGCACAATATACATGTATTAGCATCATGGCCATATAATTTATTTTAAGGCTCAAGATGAAGGCCATTTATAAGGTTATATGAGTTATGCAACTTAAAAAATAATTTGACACCTGGGGGGGAGGAGGGAATCGCGGGTCCATGTATGGCATTAAGCAATACTCTCGCATCATTGGCACTACCCTCCCATCCAGCATATACATAGGTGAACATTTGGTCGAAGTCTGCTATGGCTAGGACATTTTGAGACACATGCGCTTTTCATGATCGATATGCGTTTTGCCTACGAGCGGGTACCCAAGCATGGACCAATGTACAGTCCATCGCTCCGATCGCACCCTATTTGAGAAACACACTATCTTGTTATTATTTTTAATTTAACAACAATATCATAAGCAATCAGTGTAATTGCCAAGTACACCGTACCTGAAAATAAGGGAAGAAGTTATGGTTTGACTGAATTTGATGCGGCACCTGTATAAAATTGGGGGGAGTAATTAACTCCGGAGCAAGAATGTTGAGTGCTTTAATTACGCGACGAATGTGATGATTCACTGTCTCGAGAGAGTGTTGGAAACGTTCCATAGTATACCTTTGCCTCTTATGCGCTCCAACTGTCTACATAAACATGGCAAGTTCCTCAGTGGGCGAAACTCGACACTGACGCGTCTGTGATAAGAGCCCACGACTTGTTAATTCATGGACCAAGCACATAAATGTCGGCTTCGTCATACGCAAATTATCGTAGAATCGCTTGAGGTGACCATCCATTATCTCTCCAACCCAATCCACCCCTCGCAGCATAGATGTGTTACGAGGCATTCTATCAATGTATAAACTTGGCAGCGCTAAATTTGTAACAAAAAAGACATCATCGGCTCCGTCGGATATATTACTGCTAGGCATGCCAGGGGATCCATTTTGTGAGCTCGAAGCACTAGCCATCTATGTGACAAGTACTTCATCATACAGGGGTGATAATGCAATGATATCATAAAGTAATCTGACTAAGACAAAATATACAAAATATAAAATAACAGGACCTGACACACATGCTATCAACATCATACATAGCAAAGCGTTACTTAAAATAACAACACACGTACAACAAAAACACATACGAGGTAAAGACATAGGACAATTGATGATTGACGACATACTAAGGAAAGATAAGGATGGCCTAATTGCCTAGTGACTCTACCCAGATTCTTCTCTCTCTATCATCCAACTGTAGGAAGAATGTCCTCATCGTTATGCTTTGAAGAGCATTTATAGCCCTTCCAAATAGATGATCCGGCAGGCTGTCCATGTGACGAAGTGCATCTATGCATGCAGCAATTGATTCTTCAGCTTTTGGCCCAATCCTCGAGGACTTCGCATCAATCAAGCCATCCCACTTATCTATAGCTTCCTCCAATCGAGATTGTTTTTCCAAAGCATAGTACTTTCTCTGTTTCCCCTTACTTCTTCCTGAGGGTCCCTCTCCATGAGTATCGGTTGTGTCCATAAAGTCATCACGTGAAGAAGCCGATCGTTTGGAGCCCCCACTTCTGCCATCTGTCACGTTATCACTCAGTGCAGGATTATTGTTAGTGGCTAGATGGGGTTGGGCAGACGACCTTGTGTGTAACCCCGTGGCAACGTTCTTTGAAAACATCTCGGTACAGTAGTCGTAGCAAGGTAGCCCCCACTCAAGTAAATGTGCATGGTCTGGGTTTTCCTAATGAACGATCACCCAAACTATTTAGCAAGTAAGCATTAAAAGTATGAAAGAAAATTCCAAAATACTATACCGAGATCCACTGGGCGATTCGATCAACACTCCCCGTCACTGTGTGTCGATCGTAATCCCATCCGTAGCCAGTACCATACGTTATTAATGTATGAAACATGCGCCACGCCTGTCGCAACCTGTTCCATTTTGTCTTCAGATGCCTCACGCTGTATATATAGGCCAGTTGCACTTCTGCGTTAAGCTTATTACAAATCTTATTCCAAGTGTACTTTGAAAAAGTGGTGGAAAGCAGTTGCCCTGCTTGGAATTCCTCATATGCAATCTCAAGCAACAATTTCTCATTCGCGAATGGCCAGCTAACGTTGGGTGCCTTACCGGCCCTGCCTCGGCTTCCTTGTGAAGGCTCATACTCATGTGGATCCATCTAAGTCATTTTCATAGATTACAAATGGAATATTTTACATTATTACTATAATAATGTGATGTCTATTATAGTGTCAAATGACATCTCCATTGAACCACCTAATCCTACATAATAATTTATTAAATGATAAATGCCATTTTATTTAAATTAAAATAATTATTTTCATTACAAAACCATATCAACAAATGATTGAGCTAAACAATCCATGTTTAATTAGTAGTACATATTATTATCTCCTAATGTGTGGATTATCTCAGAAATAAATTAACTAGAATTAAAAAAATATTAATTGATAGTTCACGTGTAACATCACTAGTTGAGTTAATCTATATAAATATTTGATTTTTAATCACATTGTTAACCTTATTACGTCATCACGTGACCTAAATCCGAAGTTAAGTAATTACATTCAACATTCTTTTCTTAACCACTGGTTAAACGCCATGACCAATAATGTGTGTCTTATATAACAACCTCGTATCAATTTCTAATTAATACCTAAATGTAATAACAAAATAACGATGGGTTACATCACTAGCTATCTTAATTAAATATAAATTATGTATATTTAATTGCTACTTCACCTTTAGTAACTCTTAATGTATGTCTTAAATCACAAATTAATTAAGTAGGGGAAAAAAATTATTTACTACTTGAATAGTAATGACATTTAATATTATTTACTTGAATAGTAACGACATTTAATGTATAATATACTGCAATAGTAACGACATTTAATATTACCTTTTAAATTACTACGTAAACTTAAAAACCTAATATGTGTGTCACATTTTAATATACAAGATTTATGATACATTTTCCAATTACTAGTTCAGCTTAATAAAAAAAAATGTGTGTCTTAGATTACCCGTTAAGTAATTTGTTTCAAATAATCCATTTTTTAATTAAATGTTACCTTATTAACTCATAAAGTGTGGATTAAATATATACTTAATTAATTAATCTTAAGTCTAAATACTTAGTTCACTAGTTAAAGCAACTCCAGATAATATTTTATTTCTAATACTTAGTTCAAGTTAATAGCCCATAGAATGTGTTTTAACTCACTAGTGAGATAGTTAGATTTAATATCCTAATCCTGTAATAATTTTTTTACGTATATGTCGTACATCCCTGCATAATTTATAGGAATTAACATTGTAATTGTACATACTAGATAAACTAAACGAAAAATGGGTGAATTTGAAATTTTTTTGTTAGCGTAATTCCATTAAATATTATATTAGTAAATAACATGTCAACTTAGTAAGGTCTTTTTAAACATCACCTCACCATATGAGGTTGTTTTTAGTTGAGAAAAGAAGTATCTTATTCACATATATGTAATGTGTTTCGTTAATGTCATTCTATAAGATGATAAATGTAAACCCTTGCCTGAGGCCCGTGAACATACATATATATATATTGTCAAATTCTCCCATAATCACATCAAATGATTATTAATATCTGGTGCATGAATTTCGGCCATAATTTGGCAAAGTTATAGCAAGTAAAAATATCGAAATTGACCCCTTAGTTTGTGGCTTACAAAGTTGGCCTAAAATAATCTAGTGGACAAGACAATTGAACATCACAACTATTAAGCAGTGGCTCTTTCAGGAGCATAAAAGGAACAGTAAAATAAGATGGGTTTGGGTAGGAATTAATAAAGGAAGAAAAAGATTTATTATGAAGCAGAAAATATCAACAACAACAAGATTAATTGTGTACAATAACCAAAAAATCATTCTACATCCAATCCAATGTCATTAGGAAACACCACATAAAACTAGTTCAAAGGATAGCTATGAAAGATACATAAATCTATTTAATAAGGAAAACAATTCATAGCCATGTTCATTACAAGTTGAATAATGCAGTCAACATTAATGAAGATCGGAAGAATACTATACATCCTCATACGGATCTTCAAGTAACACCACCAAAGATTACATCTGCAAAATGTTTGATGGACATTTACAAGGGTGACACAACGAATAAGTATGCCCCCTACAATTCATGCCATCACAATGGTTTTTCTTTTGTTATCACTCCAAACAACCCAATTTGATGAAAAATAATTGGATTGCAAACTACTATGACTCCTAAGATGATCCTTTGGGGAAAATGGACTGTGATTGTGTAATATGAAGACAGAAATGAAGGAAGCAGTTGCTATCAAGTTGGCAAAAAAGACTGGAAACAGATTGCCATCAACATTGTAATCTCAAAACTGCTAGAACAAAAAATGTGGACATAAACATAAGTTTAGAAATGGACACACACCTAAAGTAACACATTGCACATACATTTATGGACAAATAACAGGACCTACAATGGAGTGATAACAAGACCAAAATGACAAAAAATAAAAAAAAATAAAAAAATTGGAGAGGTAAAAGACGATAGATTACAAAGAGATAACATGAACCTCAACTGACTGTAAAGACAGCAGGACCCAACCAAGAACTCAAGAGGAGGATTAAAGCAACAGAACTTTCAAAAGGGCCATTTTATAGAACCCTTCATGTCCAAAGGTAATAGTGGACATTGTTCTAAACTCCACAACTGTTCAGTGAAGTAAAACACACGCACATAATATGTAAACAACCTAAGTAGCCATCACAGAGGAATGACTTACTTCTCCAATTCATGGATGGAGAAACCCCAAGCGTGATGCTACATTCTACTATCATGCACAACTAAGCATAAGATTAATATGTAATGTGAAAGCAGGAAAATAGGACAGCATCAAGTAAGCCATACATACACAGAATTAGAGAAAAAAGAAAAAAAATAGGACAAAAAATTGTAACAGACACAATGCCATAAAACTATACTTAACATGCAAATATAAGTCTTACTGATGAACTAAGGCACGTAGAGGTGGTGGAGTGTGTTGGATGTGCAGCTAAAACCTAGTCTAGAAGCTCAAGATTGGTCCAATTTGCAAACGAGGATGATGCAATGGAGGCCTTTTTCAAGTGTATGATATGGAGTTGGGCACTTTGGGTGTAAGACAAATGTGAGAGCAAGAGATGATGTGAATGTAAGAAGAGGAAACTAGTTGAGGGTGATGTGGTCTTAGTTTTATAAAATGGCTATATATATAAAACTCAATGAAGGAAGGACCATTTATAGGTAGCTGAAATAGTGCAGTGGCCTGGTCAAGCGCAGTACTAAACCCATTGAGTAAAGGTGCTAGAAAAGAAGCTCTAAAAATAAGGCATTAATCATAATGGAGACTCAGACAACACTTACCAGGACAAAAAATGAACTATGGGGTTAGAAGATTCACCACATATTAGCATGTTGTACACACACACACACAAATATATATATAGATCCACTAAAGGACGCAAACAATTTAGGTAGCCTACGGATGTGTTCACATAGAGTATGACTTCAATTAATCCTACTGAGAACTAAGCATGAAGAGTACAACAATGTTAACAAGGCATCCTACTAGTTTACTTAACATGACAATGCAGGCCATTGGATGAGAAGACAGCTTTCTGCCAAAAAGAAGCATGCTTTATACAGCTGTATAGCATGTTTAAATTGTGAAATTTAGTATCACATGAGTAATAGTGTACAGAAATCAGATGCTTTTTCCATACTCGGCATTTAGTATTAATACAGTCCAAATGCATAGGAGTCATGTATCTAGCAGACCTAATGTAGGATGAATCAGAAAAAGAGACACAATGTTACAAGCATGCACACTACCAACACACAAGTCCTATTCAATTTCTGTACAATCAAGCCCACATACAAGTTGATGTACATGTATTGGACCTTCCTCTAGAGAGTATGACTTCAATTAATCCTACTAAGAACTAAGCATGAAGCGTACAACAATGTTAACAGTGCATCCTACTAGTTTACTTGACATGACAATGCAAGCCATTGGATGAGAAGATAGCTTTCTGCCAAAAAGAAGCATGCTTTATACAGCTGTATAGCATGTTTAAATTCTGAAATTTAGTATCACATGAGTAATAGTGTACAGAAATCAGATGCTTTTTCCATACTCAGCATTTAGTATTAATACAGTCCAAATGCATAGGAGTCATGTATCTGGCAGACCTAATGTAGGATGAATCAGAAAAAGAGACACAATGTTACAAGCATGCACACTACCAACACACAGGTCCTATTCAATTTCTGTACAATCAAGCCCACATACAAGTTGATGTACATGTATTGGACCTTCCTCTAGAGGGATGAAAGAAGGGAGACACAATAAGCCAAACAGAATGCCATCTTTTTGGTATATAATCACACCATAACATGTGATATGGGAGAATATAACCAAACATGGCCAAAGATACACACAACAGAAGTCAAAAATTTGGGGAAAAGATAATGAAAATGATCAAATTACTCACAATTGAGCAAGTGCCAGCATTAATGTTTCATACAGAATACTCATGGGGGCACCATCAATATTTACAAAAATCTGAAGATTTTTCCATACCAATCATTCAATTTGAAGACTTACCAAGTAAAGTTAACCAAGAATCTTCAGAACGTATACACTGAATAAGGAAAAAAGGTTCCAAATTTTTTAGATATGCATACAACCAACGTTTGAAATAATAGTTAGTCTATATACAATCAACTTTACATGCATATGATGTATAGGTAGGGACAAAGCACTATACGGTTGATAAAAATAGCCACATACTATGGCCCATGAGATACCTATGTTTTGATGGCCAAAAATTCAACGCCATAAAACTAAGCCTTCTCCAGATGAAAAGGAAGAATGGAAAAAACCCTAATTTACACCAGATAGATTGAATCATAAAAAGTAGAGGCAAGGATTTTTAAGAAACCGAATGATAATCACAAGAATAGTTGAAAATATATCACATTAAATATTTTTAAAAAACCCGATTCACAAACAAAATAGAAATAGATAATATTCCACACAACTAAGACCCCCATTTACCTCAGATTTGTCAAAAACCGTAACATATAAAAGCAAAAAATCCCAAAAAATCACATATGGAAAACCTAACACATAACTAAAAACCCTAGATTCGCCATTTACACCGAACCGAAGCAAATACACCCAATAACATGCAAATATACATGATTGTGGAAACAGGGCAACATAAATCTGGACCATGCCTTAAGATATGTTGTAAAATCGAAGCCCTAAACATCATAAATTAATGTCTTAACCTCAAACCGAAACACATGTTTGCGGACCGAGCCATAAACCCATACAGTATTTACCTCCTCTTCAAGAAACTGGAGCGAAACCCCAAACATATATGATCGTAACCCTCCCACACGCACGACGATATAAATGTCGATCGATAGAGAAATTTGGAACAAATTATTTGATCTCCTCGTCGCCTAAAAAAAACAACAACTGAAATAGTTAAAACCTCATCAATGGAAGAAGGAGAGGGGAGGAAAAGAAAATAGGGGGAGAACAAAGAGAAGGCAAAGAGAATGAGTCAGATTGAAAGATAATTTCTGCCAAAGGCAGAATGAGTACAAACGGGGCAAGGGTTTGGGTTTTTGGGCATTTGCCAATTGAATTGCAAGGGTAATCTGGACCTTTTGTTTGTCCGTTTTGGGAAAAAAGATAGGTGCATGTTTGGTTACATTCTCCCAGAACAATTTTGTTCTGGGTGAATGTAACCAAACATAGCCTTTATTTCTTATTAAAAATATTTTTTCTATTTTGATATTTAAACAAAAGTAATCCTAACTATTTGAATTATGTTAACTTCGAATAGAGATGACAATAGCATGGATTTATAATAGATTTAAAAGAACTTAGGACGTATTCTATTAAAAAATTTATATATTTAAAATTCATCCTGCCTCGATTTTGAAACTTGATGGGTTGGACACGTTAGAATCATTTTGTAAGTTTGAGATTTGAAAAATATTTTGTAAAAAGTAATAGTACAATAACTTCTTGAATATGAAAAAATGTATTATTAATAATAAATTAATTATTTAAAAAAATTATATATTGCTAACATTTTGTTACTTTAATAGGTATTGAATATATAAACTGTTTATTATGCAATACTTTCACTTTCATATAGAGTATATATGTAATATGTATATTTTTCAAATGTATATATAAATATATAAATATATATATATATTACATAAATACATGCTAAATAATGATGTAGTTTTTAGTGAGGAGGTGTATGGGACATATTTGAGACTTTGGGTGAGGTCTAAGAATGTTGACTGCCTCAAGTTAGTAGATAGCAGGTGGCTTGAAGCTACAATCAAAAGTAGAGTATGTTAGACTTGTTGAAATGATCATTGGCTAAAATCTTCAATTCTTAAGTTAGGTTGAGCTAAAGGAATTAAAAACTGAATTAAGATATACTTGTTGTATTTTATGAAATATTCATAGTGTAAGGAAACTACTTGAAAGCGGGTGATCGAAATGGCCATTACACCCCCTATAGCAATGAACAACCCCTATGAGACCCTAGGGGCGTTTGAGGTCTTTCTCATCTACCAACTAGTAGGTTGCACTGGCCGCCATGTAGGTGGTGCCGGCGCTTGACGGTATTTAATGCTGGAGTGGATAACAGACGGTTGCATTTAATATGAATGTGGATAGGAATGACTGCATATAATGCAGATGTAGATGGCTGACGCCATCTCTGTAATGCATTTAATGTAGTCGCATGAAAGAAGTGCAACCTCATGAGGTTGATGTTAATGGTGACGTGATGGCATTCCAACTTAGCTCGATAATGCTAGTTTTATGAAGAAAGTCGACCTGAAGGCAAACGATCGGATAGCCTAGGCTGGCTTGCTTATGGATAGCCAATTGGAGGTTGAGCCCTTGGCATCCAACTACTATTCAAAAAACCAGATTGTTCATTGAACCAAAAAATTTACTAGTTTACGGTTTACTAGTTCAACCGTTGGTTGGACTGTAATTGAACGGCAATTGAACCGTGACATCATAATTATGAAATATATATTTATGTTATATATATTATTTAAAAATTAATAAAATACCAAAATATAAAACATAAAGACTTCACAATCCAAATTTCACAATTCATATTATAAATTATCACCACAATTTAAATATCTCAAGTCTAAAGTTTAAATATGATATGGAGGTGTACCTTAGCCTTAAAACTTTGTACGTAGACAAAAAAATTAAAAAAATATATTAATTTCATTAAAAATTAAACAAAAAAAAATCGCTTCGGTTCAATTGAACTGTAATCGGTTCACTAGTTTGAACAACCCAACCACCAGTCTGAATGGTTTTAACAAAATAAGATTTTTTTTTTAGTTTTCGATTTTATGATAAAATCGGGCCAGTTCGACGTTCGGTTGACAATCTGAGCGGCCGGTCCAATCCGATTTTTCAAATCATGCATCCAACATGACTTTCAAAGAGGATGAGCTCCGAAATAGATGACCTGAAGGTGGTTGGCTTGGGCATGACCGACCTAAAGATAGTCGACCATGAGCTTAGTGAAGTCAATATATATAAAGTACTAATGTAACGAGAAAGTTAACAATCATGACCAATTTACAGTTTCAGAGTCCTCCTAAGTTCTAGAACGGTCCAAATTCTGTCCGAACTAGTCCCTAAATTCTAATGAAAATGGTTCAAGTGCAATGCAATTTGATGTTGAAAATATTATGAATTTTTTCATTATATGGTTGAACTATATGTATAAATATATATATATATATGATTTCTATGTTTTGAAGTTCAGTTTTCTCTTTATTTGATTCTTTTTATTTTTAAATTTTATGTATTTTTTAGTTGTTAGCTTAATGATCTTTTGGTTTTTCCTATTCTATATTTCCCAGGAATTTACTACATTTTTTCTATAATTTATTTTATTATTGCAGTTATGTATTCTTTTCAATCTTTATATATTCTGGTTGAGTTTGTGTTTCTATTTTATAATTTTGTATAAATGTTGAGTTCATCACTTTTATAAAACTTATGCTAAATTTAAAAACTTTTCATCTATTATCTATTTTTATATAAAAAGGAAGCATGCTTTCTTCTCTAAAGTGAAAGTTATTTAAATATTTTTGCAAATTTATCCTTTAATTTTTTTTGTCTATTGAAACTAATAGTATAACAGCGGGGATTAAATTGGAATTACAATACACGAATGGCAATTCTCGTACCAAATTTTAAAGTTCTCAATTTGCCTACTTACACATTTTAAGCCACAACCCACAACTTTCAATTCTCTCCCCACTTCCACCCACTCAAAACTTAAGATATACTAGATTTGTAATAAAATGTGTTTTAAATAAAAGATAGATATAAATAATTAAATATGATTAAATATAATTTATTCATAACGTGTTAAATATATTACATTAAAATAATATTTTAGAACCATTTGTGTATTACCTTCCACTAACACCATTTTATTCTAACTTTACAAATAAAAGATATATGGCGGTTACATAGGCATATCATCATTTTATCTTAAATAACTATCATCTCATTATCATCCCACTACTATCACTCCACCACCACACTACTATCATATAATAGTCCCATCAATCATACATGGCTATACTTAATTCTATTTTTCTGCAGTTTTTCTTTTCTTTCATATTGCTAACATCTTCTTCATCAGCTATCATTTCTTTGATATAATTATTTTTGAAGTTTTATTTTTAAATCTACACGATGAATTCATTATTGCATAGTCTCATCAATTTAATACATATTTATACTTAATTTCTTTCTCTGCAGTTTTTCCTTTTTTTTGTATTGCCAACATCTTCTTGATGCAGCCTTCGAAGATGCAAATACTCAGTCCAAGTTGGAAAGCTATTGTAGGTATTAATGGTAATGATTTAGGAAAATTGATTTTACGTGTATTGAGGAAACAAAAAAAGCAAAGACGAGTTTATATTTTTTACTTTTTCATTTTATATTTTAATTTATATTTCACTATTACAATAATTGAATTGCTTTGACAGGAAGAAATGAATAGCTTTAATAGAAGGGTGGAACCTGACAAAGGTTTGACAATTACATTTTTCAATTTTTTTTTAAAATTTATATTATTAAACATATTTTTGCTAATAATTGAGTAGAAAGGTATAAACAACAGAAGAAATATGGATAAGAAGACTTTATTCCTATATGCACTACAACAAATTGCACTTCGCGTAACAAAAATTTTGGTAACAAAGGTAAAATTCGTTACATATGTTTGATTTGTTGTAACACAATTGATTTTTTGTTACAAATAACATTTTCTTGAGTAACAAAGTAAAAGTTTTGTTACCTTTAACTCAAATTCGTTACCTTAAATTTTTTATATTCGTAACTAAATAATAATTCGTTACGAAAAATGTTATTTTGTTACATGTAACATTTTTCGTCATATAAGAAGATATATTTGTAACAAAATTTGGTACCTTTTGTAACAACAAAATATTTGTTACAAATAAAAAATATTATAACAAAGTTTTTAGTTACTAAACTTTAAGTAACTTCCCTCCAAAATTCATTCCCTCCAAATATCAATTGTACACATATGTAACAATGATTTTTGTTACTAATTATAAATGAATATTAAATTCAACTTTTACTAATACTTGTGGGTTGGGCTTTTGTTCAAAAAATGGACTTCATAATAATATAAAGAATTTGTTAATTGGGCTTAATCAATTTTTTAGTGAATTATTACTGAATCGGATTTTATTTTAAAGAATGAGCTTGACGAAATTTGAAGTGAATAATCCACTAGTTGGGGTAATTTCTTTAAAATATTAGGCGTTTTAACTTTTTTATGAATTATTCAATGAATTGGGAGTTTTCATTTATGAAATAGATTTGACCAAATTTATAGTAAATTAAGTGGCGAATTAGGCTTCATTTTAAGAGTTGGTCTTGAACAAATTTGAAGTGAGGTAAATGATGAATCAAGCTTTCTTCAAGGAAGTGAACTTATTGTTTATTAATTGGGTTTCACATTAGTTCAGATAATTGATTGCTTTGAGTTGAACAGCTTTTTTTTTTTTAAAAACTAATTGGGCTTAACTAATATTTTAGTGAATTGGCAAATTGGGCTTCATATTAATTTGAAGAATTCATTAATTGGGCTTTACCAACTTCCTTTTCATTAATTGAGCTTTAATAATTCTCTTAGTAAATTAGTGAATTGGATTTCAAAATGAATTGGATCTGACATTAACCTAAAAAATTGATTAATTGTGCTTTTGCAACTTTTCTTTTATTAATATGAGTCCACCAATTTTTTAGTAAATTAATGTCATTTGGTAAAGATTGGGTTTGACATCAAATTGCATAATTGATTAATTGGGCTTTAGCAACTCCTTTTTTATTAATTGGGCTTCACTAATTTTATAATGAATTGGTGTCATTATAGGGGTGGCAATTTGGGTGAATCGTGTGAGTTCGGGATGGGTTGAAGTAGAGATGTAATATTAATTTTCTCAATTCTATCCCAACCCAATTTGATGACAACTTTAAAATGCTCAACACTAACCCAACCTAAATCGATTCAGGTCAGATTCGGGTCAACCTGATTTTTATTTGATCAACTCGCCAACTCAAATCCACCCATCCAACCTGCCAATTTGATGAAAAATAATTATTTCAAATATTTGTTTTAATTTCAAACCCTACTGTGAATATATATATATATACACAAAAAAATAACTTCTTTATATTTTATAAAACCACGCACACCATCTCCCCTTCCATATTTGTTGCCCATTTAATATAATTTTAATATAAAAAGACCAATTTACACTTAATCATTTCACATATTTACAATTCAATTTAAATAACTTTTTATCATCATATTTTATTTTTTTTCTTCTTTTTATTCTCAATTTTCTCTTCTTCCATTATTTCATATATTTCTCATTTTGTGCATATATATAAATTTATCATTATTTCTCATTTCTAATTATTTCATATATTCTCATTTTTTAGATATATATATATATTTATCTATAAAATTTTAAATAATTTTTATGTTTATCTTTTTTCTTTCTAGTTATTCATACATGTATACTTATTTTTTCTATTTATACTTATTCACATATATATAATAACCATATATATAAATTTATAAATAAAATTTAAATTACTTTTATTTTATCTATTTTTTTTTCTATTTATTCATTCCGAATTAAAAAATATTTAATATTTATAAAAATATATATAATATAATTTTTTATTCATACTTATATACATATATAGTATATATATACATATATATAAATTTCAATAAAATTTAAAGAAGATTCATCATATATTTCTCATTTTATACATATATAAATTTATCACTATTTCTCATTATTTCATATATTCTTATTTTATACATATGTATAAATTTATTTAATGAATTTGGATAGCAATGCAATTTTGTTTCCCTCCAACTTTGTATTCCCTCCAAAATTTGGGCCATAAAAAATGTTAACAATTGTTTTTATTATTAGTTTGACATAATAATTTAATTTGATTTCTTTCAAAAATTTGATTCCCACTAATAATAATGAATTCTCTTCATTTTTTCAATTCCTTTAAATTTTAGATCCTCCATTTTTTTTGTATAAATAATTTATAACAAACTTAATTTTTTTTATCTTAGATTATATGATGAATTGACGTATAATTTTTTAAATTATTAAATGACTTTCTACTATAGTTAAAATAGTTAAATAACATATAATTTGGACTTGTAAATTTTGGTGCTTAAGAATTTAATTTTTTATTATAATTCATTACAATATTCTTTTAGAAAAATTCTAAAAGCTCCTTAAAATAAATAGTTAAAGGTTACATACTTGAATAGCAAAAGAAAAAAAAGAAATCTAGTTTACCATAATACTTAATGAAAAGAAAATAATTCCTGAAGTTAGGCCTGTTAATGTTACATTTCAATTTTTAATCATTGTATTGGCCAGTTAAAATTTTTTATAACTTATAGATATCTATATGTTAATTGCGTGTATGTTTTACTATATAAATTGCTAAAATGAAGATAACTTTCATGGTCTTATATAGTGTAAAAAAATAATAACATAAAGTATATTATTAAATTTAATGATTATTAACTTTTATGAATTTGAACAAGTTGTTTTTAAGAATTAGTTGGTCTATGTATTATATTTCCTTAAAAAAATAAATTTTCCTCCAAAAATGAATTCCCCTATTATTTTTTTATTCCCTCTAAAATTTTGCTTTCCCTCAATTTTGTGTCTAAATAGTATATACAAAAATTATTTATTTTATCTTATATTATAAGATGAATTATGACGTATTATTATGGGGGTTAAAAATTTAATTCTATTTTTTGTTATTATTTATTAGAACATTGTTTTTGAACAAAAATATTTTAGAAAAATTATTTATAAATTCTAAAAACTTTAGTCTTTATGTGTAATTAATTTTATTTTAAAAATTAAAATATTTTGTACTAATAATATATTGATGTGGACAATTTGAACATGCATTTAGTGAAAATTTTGTACACTTAATTAACGCAAATTGTTTTGAAATTGATCAACTTGTATAAGTTTAATATGGTTGGAAATTTTAAAATTATTTTGAAATACTCATGACATTGTAATATAAACTTAGTAATATAGTTATAAGTTTAATAAAATTATTTTTTATCCCCATATATTTAATTAAATATTTGAAGAACTGTTAGTATCCTTAACAAATTTGTAGATATCGTTGAAAATTTATATTAAAATTCAAAAATATTCTTTAAAAGCTGCTTTGATTATTTTTTAGTCAAAAATACCCCTGGACTTATTTATAACTTTAACATGGCGGTTTAACTTCAATATTATTTAAATTACTCAAAATAAATTTAAATAATTTTATTAATAACATGGGGGTTTAACTTCAATATTATTTAAATTACTCAAAATAAATGTAAATAATTTTATTAATATTTTTTTAAATATTTAATAATCTTTTAATTGAAGTTGTATTAAAAAAATAAAAATTTTAAATCATCAACATATCTAAAGTAATTTAATCAAATTTAATTAAACATATTTATTAATTATAAAATAAGAATAAAAATCAAATCCATCTCTTAATTAAATATAATTTTGTTTTTAAATTACATCTCAATATTATTAAAAAATAATCATATCTAAAACAATTTAATTAGATTAAGTTGAATATATTTATTAAATATAAAAAATATTTATTAACTAAATTAAATAATTTAAAAATAAAAATAAGATCTAAAAATATCATACTAACAATAGTAATTTCAAAATGTCAATTTCACCCTACCAACCCAATAAAAAAATTATTGATATGATATCTTGTTCCACCTAAAATACAAATAAATAAATAAAAATTCTCAATTTATTTTCTATCTACGATCCAAAATACAAACAAATAATCATAATATTCCCCAACCCCACTTCTGAAAAATCATTTTGCTAAAATATTTTGATAAAATACTCCAATTCATAAATAAACAAGCCCTAATGTAAACTAATTTTATTAAATTTATTAATTAATAAAAAATAAATAAGTCAATATGTGTTTTTTTATTTATTTATACACACGCACATCAAGAATCCGTTAGGGCTCGAACTCTTGACCTCCCACATTATGTGAGAGAATAAGATGTGTGAGATCTAGAGTTTTAATCAAAATAAATAATTTAAATAAAAATAAAATCTAAAATTTTATCCTAACAATATAATTTTAATGATTTTAAATAAATAAATATTTGTAATTATAATATGTTAAAATGTATATATACATACATATATATATATATACTTTTTCCTCCTTCCCCCCACCCCCAGCCATCCTTGCCCCTTCCAACAAGGCCCCCCCACCCCCAGCCGCGCCATGGCCATGGCCGGCCGCAACCCAACGGCCAAATCTGGCCGGTGGTTGCGGCCAGCCATGGCCAAGCAGGCCGCATCCCAGCCATGGCCGACTATTGGCTGTAGCTAGTGGCCAGTGGTCGACCATCGCCAGGCGGCCGCCAGCCATGGCTAGTGGTGAGGGTTGGGCGAGGGGGTGGGTCTGTATATATATATATATATTTATGTATTTATATGATATATATATTGATATATAAAATTTTTAATTTTTCTAGGAGGATTTTGTTATATATTTTATAAAAAAAATTTATTATTTTTTTAATGAAAATTGATTGGGCATTTCAAAATTTGTGGAATTTTTATAAATAAAGTAAATTTTTGGGGTTGTTGGGTAATTAATTTATTGTAATGTAACGGTTTATTCCGAACACTAACGGAAGTTGAGGTGCTATCCCAAATGTGTTAAAAAATTTAGAATTTTGGTCCTATAAGTGTCAACCTAAGCACCAAAAGTGCATACCCCCTATCCAATGGGATAAAAACTGTAATTTTTTCAATATAACCAAACAATACGTTAGCGAGGAAAAGAAAAGTAAAGGCTCCATTGACATGGTAACAATTTTATTGGACTAGTTGCAATTTACCCCCTTGTGATTTGTAAAATAAGCAACAAACACTCCTATGAAAAAAATATATATACAAAATAACTTTCTTATGTTTTATAAAACCGCACACGCCACCTCCCGTCCACATTTGTTGCCAATTTAACATAATTTTAAATAATTTTTATTTTTATCTTTTTTCTTTCTAATTATTCATACATGTATACTTATTTTTTTCATTTATACTTATTCACATATATATAATATACATATTTATAAATTTGTCAATAAAAATTAAATTACTTTTATTTTACCTATTTTTTTATTTATTCATTCCAAATTAAATAATATTTAATATTTATAAAAACATATATATAATATAATTTTTTATTCATACTTATATGCATATGTAGTATACATATACATATATATATATAATTTAAAGAAGATTCATCATATATTTCTCATTTTATACATATATAAATTTATCATTATTTCTCATTTCTCATTATTTCATATATTCTTATTTTATACATATGTATAAATTTATTTAATGAATTTGGATGGCAATGCAATTTTGTTTCCCTCCAACTTTGTATTCCCTCCAAAATTTGGCCCATAAAAAATATTAACAATTGTTTTTATTATTAGTTTGACACAATAATTTAACTTGATTTCTTCCAAAAAATTGATTCCCTCTAACAATAATGAATTTTTTTCATTTTTTCAATTCCTCTAAATTTTAGCTCCTCCATTTTTTTGTATAAATAATCTATAGCAAAATTAATTTCTTTTATCTTAGCTTTATATGATGAATTGACATATAATTTTTTAAATTATTACATGATTTTCTATTATAGTTAAAGTAGTTAAATAATATAATTTGGACTTATAAATTTTGGTGCTTAACAATTTAATTTTTTATTATAATTTATTACAATATTTATTTAGAAAAATTCTAAAGACTCCTTAAAATAAATAGTTAAAGGTTACACACCTGAATAACAAAAGAAAACAAAGAAATCTAGTTTGCCATAATAATTAATGAAAAGAAAACGGTCCCTGAAGTTAAGCCTGTTAATTTTACATTTCGTATTTTAATCGTTGTTTTGGCCAATTAAAGATTTTTATAACTTATAGATATCTATATGTTAATTGTGTGTATGTTTTACTATATAAATTGCTAAAATGAAGATAATTTTCATGGTTTAATATAGTGTAAAAAAAGTATTAATTTAAAGTATATTATTAAATATAATGATTATTAACTTTCATAGACCTGAACAAATTGTTCTTAAGAATTAGTTGGTCTATATATTATATTTCCTTAAAAAAATAATTTCCCTCCAAACATGAATTCCCTTATTATTTTTTTATTCCCTCCAAATTTTTGCTCCTCACTCCATTTTGTGTATAAATAGTATGTACAAAAATTATTTATTTTATCTTATATTATAAGATGAATTATGATGTATTATTATGGAGGTTAAAAATTTAATTCTATTTTTTGTTATTAATTATTAGGACATTGTTTTTGAACAAAAAGATTTTAGAAAAAATATTTATAAATTCTACAAACTTTAGTCTTTATGTGTAATTAATTTCATTTTAAAAATTAAAATATTATGTACTAATAATATATTGATATAGACAATTTGAACATACATTTATTGAAAATTTTCTATACTTAATTAACGCAAATATAATATACATATTTATAAATATACATGTATACTTATTTTTTCTATTTATAGTTATTCACAAAAATATAATATACATATTTATAAATTTATCAATAATTATTTTTATCTATTTTTCTATTTATTCATTACGAATTAATTAATATTTAATATTTATAAATATGTATAATATAATTTTTTATTCGTACTTATTTACATATATAGTGTATATATATACGTCACAAGAAAATAGGTTAATCATATACTTTGCGCTGGTTTTTCTAAACTACCGCAATTAATATTATTATTTCTTTTACTTATTAGATTGCTCTTTGTTTTCAACTTTAAAGGGTTTTGTCCACTATTTCTTAATATATATATATATGTATGTATATATGTAATGCCAATTATTTTTTAAAAACAATCTTATTTAATTTTAATTTTTGATTAAAAATCAATTAAGTTAAGACAAAACTATGATAGTGAAGATAAAAAAAGTAAAATAAATCAAAATAAATATATAAAATAATTATAAAGTTAAAATCAATATTAGTATATAAGTTAATAGAAACCTTTTAATTTGACTCATAACTTAGTTATTGAATAATTAAGTGAAGAAAAGAGTTTGGCATTAATCATATAAAGTTAAAACTATAGTAAATTGATAAAATAACTATAAACTTAAAATTGATTTAAAATATGAATTAGTGACAAAATATGAGGATGAAATTATAATGTAAAATAAAATATAGAAAAAAAAAATTATTGTATTCATTCTCAAATTTTTTTATAAATATAATTGGATATTCATATTATATTTTGCAAATAACAAAAAAATAATGAATAACAAAAAAAGTTGTTAACCTTTCAAATAATCAAAATCAAAATTTCTCATTATTTCATATATTCTCATTTTATACATATATATATATAAATTTATCTATAAAATTTTAAATAATTGTTATTTTTATCTTTTTTCTTTCGAATTATTCATACATGTATACTTATTTTTTCCATTTATACTTATTCACATATATAATATACATATATATATATATAAATTTATCAATAAAATTTAAATTACTTTTATTTTTATCTATTTTTTCTATTTATTCATTTTGAATTAAATAATATTTAATATTTATAACTATGTATATAATATAATTTTTCATTCAAACTTATATACATATATGGTATATACACACACACACACTACAAGAAAATAGATTAATCGCGGCATATATTTTGTGATGATTTGTCTCAACTGCTGCAAAATATTAATTTGACTGTCGTTGAGCAACAATTTATCCAAACTGCCGCTGAATTAGTCATTTAGTGGTGCTTTCTTGAAACCGCCGCGGAATTCATAATAAATGGCGGCGGTTAGTATAACATTCCTTGAATGAATAACTTTGTACTGATTTTTCTAAACTACTGGAATTAATAATATTGTTACTTTTACTTGTTAGATTGTCCTTTGTTTTTTACTTTAAAGGGTTTTGTTCACAATTTTTTAACATTTATATATATGTAATGCCAATTATTTTTTATAAATATTTTTTTTTTATAAATTTCTAAAATAAAGTATTTTATATTATAAGCTCTTCTACAAAAATATTAAGCATTTACCTAACAATTTATATATACATATATGTAATAAAATTTCTTTGTTTCATGCAGCTATGTTATATAATTATCTCACACTTTTATTTTTTTCTTTTAATTCACTATTTGATACTCTTATTTTATTTATTCAAATGATAATTATTATTTTGTTTTTAAAAATAAAATAATGTTTGTTTGATAACATGTGAAATTGTTTGAGAGCTTTATATGAAAGAGATGAATAAACAAAGAACTTTTTGACATGTAGCCAGGATGGTTAGGTGCTTGGTTCATGTGGGCATGGGTTGTGGGATCAAATCCTGCTGCCAACAATTGGGGGGGATGAATTTGCGCTGGGGCCTGCCTGCTCGTGTGGGCCTGCGCTGATTCGGTGGGCCTGTGCACGGGCCTAGGCCCGCACTCTTGGGTGGGCCTACACGGGCGCTAGGCCGCCTGCGCTCCGGTGGGCCTGGGCCTGCACGCTCGGGTGGGACTGCGCTCCGGTGGGCCTGGGCCTGCATGCTCTGGTGGGCCTTGCCGTTGCTCGGCTGGGCTTGGGCTCGAGTCGGGGCCTGCCTGCGCTTGTGTGGGCTGGCACTCGACTGGGCCTCTTCTCGGGCCTGGGCCTCCGCTCGGGTCTGCCTACGCGAGCACCGGGCCGCCTGCACTTCGGTGGTCCAGAGCTCGTGTGGGCCTGCTCTCCGATAGGCCTGGGCCTGCCCCATTGGGTTGGACTTCGCTCCGGTGGGCCTGGGCCTGAGCGCTCGAGTGGGCCTGCTTGCGGTCGGCTAGGCTTGCGCTCGAGCCGGGGCCTGCCTGCGCTTGTGTGGGCTGGCACTCGACTGGGCCTCCGCTCGGGTGGGCCTACGCGAGCACTGGGCCACATGAGCTCCGGTGGTCCAGCGCTCGTGTGGGCCTGGGCGGCCCCCTCGGGTTGGACTTCGCTCAGGTGGGCCTGGGCCTGAGCGCTCGAATGGGCCTGCTTGCGCTCAGATGGGCTTGCGCGGGCATTGGGCCTTTACGGGCGCTTGGCTGAAGCGGGTGTTGGGCTTGCGCTCGGCTGGGGGTGTTGGGCCTTGCGGGCTGGTGACAGCTAGGGCCTGGTGGGCAGGTGTGGGCGCTGGGCGTTACTGGTGGGCCGGTGTGTGAGCTGGGCCTGAGCTTGGGTGGGCCGTTGTTGGTGTTGGGCCTGATCTCGGGTGGCCAGAGGCGCTGGTTCCTATTGTCTTCCTGCGGGTGGGCCGGCCTGTGGCGTTCTTGCTAGTGGGCCGTGGGCTGATGGGCGATGGCCCGTGTCGAGCCCAGAGTTTGGCGGCTTAACTGTCGTAGACCTAATGTCAAATGGCCCATCTGTATGAACCAGCCCAAACAGGAGCCCATGCACATACATTTAGTAGCAAAACTTTTAGTTAATTATTCCATTAGTAACGTAATACTTATTTTTGAATTAAAATTTTATTTAAGTATTTGTAACCAAATATTTTGTCACATAAACAATTAGTAACTATACTTAATTAAATAAATAATATCATTATATTATGTATTGGTAATGAAAAAATAAAATGCAACAAAATTGTCAATGTTTTGGTAACTAAGTATTTCGTTACGTTAAAGAAGTCTATTGTAACTAACATTGTTTTGTCACTAATTCGAAACTTTTTGTAACGATACATTTCATCACCATAAGGTCATCAATCGTAACGAACCATAAATTTCGTTACTAATACTTTTTGCGACGGGCTTTAGGGCACTAAATTTTGGTAACGAAAAATTCATTACCAATATTTTAGGTAACGAATTTGAGCTTTCTAGTAACGAATTTTTTTTTTACTAAAAGTGTAATTTGTTGTAGTGATGGTATTTATTTTCAATAAATATACCTCACATGCTTCTTCTTTTTTTTTTCCTACATGCAAGATTTAATGCATAGTTGTGTGTTTTTGTGTGCATCTTATTTCTAGGAAAAATATTCGAGATATTGATGATGCCGATATAGAAATGGTATAGATCCAATTACATAGCCCAACTTTTGAAATAATTTTTAAGTTTATAATAGAGTTAATTTAGACTTAAAAATTTACTTTTTTATTTTTATTTTAGTTTTTCAGACAACGCCTTCAAATGTGTTGCGAAGACTGTGAAGACATCAATGAATAGAAGTCTGATTGCGAATGAGCTATAAGGTAATTTTTTAAAATTATATTTTAAATTACGTAAATATATAAAAGTATATGGCATAACATTATGTTACTTTGAATATTTCAGGTCCATGTTAACTGTTTGTTATCCGGATCTATAAGACTACAACAAAGCTTTTTGGCATTTAATTAAGTTATTGTTCCTCTTTTAAGACATGTATTTATATTTTGTTCATGTATTTATATTTCACTATAGCTAGCCTTAACAGATAATGGTGGACTATGTATTGATGCATACAATAATTCTTTTACATATTAACACTTTTTACTTTTTTCAAAATTATATATGTCAATTATGTTACATTCATAAAGTACTTATAAGTGTGAGGACCGCGTGCGGCAAACGCTAGTTCATTTAAAAAACTCTGTGAATATGGTTGATAATTGATATCACTCTCAGTTTTACTGTTTTATGTACTTTAACTTTTTTAATTTTTCTATGAAAGTATTTTAATTTTTTTTTAATACATGCATAGTATTTAAGGTCATTAGCATTCAAATCTTAGCTTTACAAATATAAGTGTGAAGATGTATTACTCGGTCAATTAATCAGTTTTGACATCTTCTTTACAATTAGTATTTTGAATTACTTTTATTTGATTTGTATTCAATATTATTTTTTCTTAGAAACATGTGTTGTGTTCAACCAATAGATTAGTAAGTTGTACATGTTTACGGTGAGGTAAAATTGTATCTCACTCATATGAGGTACTATCAAGTTAAATGATACATGTTTTCTTGCAATAAATTGTTATTAATTTTACAACAAGTTATTGATTTGTATTAGTACATTGAATAATTGGTAAATATTTAAAAAATAATTAAAAGAAACTTTTCAAAAAAAAAAAAAAAAAGATGCAAGACCACGTTGTTGATCCATTCTAATCCTAATTTTGAATTGGGATAAATGAAACGATCTCTCATAAGGTTTGAGGTAAATATCAGTACATCCCTTCAAATATGAAAAATTACATCCACCTCCCTGCTGTCAATGAACCCTTAAAACCTTTAACAGAAAGTGTGAAGTGATCAAATTACTCTTAATTATCTAAACAATAAAAATCACAAAAAGATAAAAAAAAAATTGAAAGATAACAATACCCCTCTCTTCATCTTTCCTCTAAAAAATATTTATATGTTTATATGTATATATATACATATATAATCATATATACGTATGGATAAATATAGGACATATATATAATCATATATATATACACGTGTGTGTAATGGCCGCAAACATGGCGGCCGACGGCCAAATTTGGATCTGGTTAGATCTGGCTATTTTGGTAGCCAACCGTTGGCAGCCATATATGGGCCAAAAAAAGGCCCAAAACCATGGCTGCCATGGTTTTGGACTCCTCCATGGTTGCCAACACCATGGCTTCCAAAGGCTTCCATGGGAGTGAGAGGGGGGTAGGGGTAAGGGCTAGGTATGGGAAGATGATGATTGAGGGAAAAAGAATTAAAAATATATATATATATTTGAGATTTTTAAGATTATTTTAAATTTGATTGTATATGAAGATTATTAAATTTATATTATTAATTATTTTGGTAAAAATTATTTTAATATTTATAAAATTTTATTGACATTTAAATATATGTAAATTTATTATGAGTAATTTAAAATGATTAAAATTACACACATTTAAGAAATAATAAGTTTATATTTTTAAGAATTACTTTAAAATTGGTTATGTATTTAAAATTAACGAAATTATACTATTAATGTTTTATTAAAATATTTATGAAATTTTATTTATTTTTAAATATATGTAAATTTATTGTGAGTAACTTAAGATGATGAAAATCATACTAATTTTTGAAATAATAAATTTTCATTTTTTAAGAATTATTTTAAATTATATTATATATTTAAGGTATTGAAATTATGTTTTAATTATTTTATTAAAAATTATTGTAAATGTAATAATTAAAGTATTTAAGATGACTTTTTCTATACTATAATAGTATTTCACCTTTTTTTCCCCAACAATATCATGTGTAATATTACTAAATAGTAGCCTCCATGCATAACAAAAAATTTATACGATGTCCAATAATTTGTAGTGTAATTTATTCACTTTCTAAAGATCAAAATTTCATAAAGTAACTTGGTAACACAATTTTTTAGTATATCAATGTATTCACATATAATTATTTAACATTTCTATTGCGAATTCAATCATTTTGAAAGTTTAGGGGGTATTATGTAATAAAACGGATATGATAATAAGTGGAATATGACAGTAGTCAAAAGACTATTGAGAGAAAAGAGAGAGATACAATAATTTATAATAGTTTGGCAAGCCTACTCCACTACCTAAGTGATAATACTTAGGATTTTTAACTTACAATTTTATTAGAAGAAAAGCATACAAGATATAAAGTACCAAAAGGCTACAAAGGCTGACAATATGACAGCAATACACAAGTACTCACTCAACTGATAGCAAGCAACTAAAGGCTTCTGAAGTATATTGTGAGACATGACTATGTCAATTGTGATTTTCTCTTTATATATTGTTTACAAGACATAGCCCCTTCCATATGCATTGCCGAGTGATTAGTTGTTTCCTTTCTTCGTATCAATCAGTTGTGCACCTTCCCTTTTATTTGCCAACGATAACTTGCTTAAAATGTGCCTGCCATGTTAGTGAATAAAAAGATTTCCAAACAGTAACATTCCATAGTTATATGAGTAAAATAAGGAATTGATTGGTCATTATCAAAATCTATTTTGGAGAAGATCCTAACAATCTCTCATTTTTTGATGATGATCAAGCAAAAATTGCCTCCCCTTGTCAAGTGCACAAAATGAGCGACATCATTCAAAAATAAAAGTTTCTCTCCCTGTCGAATGGAGTTTGCTATTTTCTCCCCTTGTTTTGTGCAGTGCTAAAGGATCATGATCTATAACTAAATTTGGCAATCATTGTTGCTTAATTATATCAAATACAGCCTTTAGCCAAATCGATAGTACTTAGTCAATGAAATGAGAGAATAAGCATTTAGTTATATCAACAGTTCGTAACCAAAAGGACAAGCACAATATAAATTTAGAGTAGCAGTTGTCCCTAGTGTTTAACCAAAAACAAGCATAAGTATATCAAACATGCATGAGAATGACACATAACAGTTTTGAACCTCAAAAACATCTAGTATAGTGAAAGAGGAAGTGCAGAGGAATCTCTTCCTTCATCATCAAAAAGTCAGTCCCCACGTGACCTCTTGCGAAAGTTGTGACGGAGGTCCTTATGTCATAACGCAAGCTACGGAGACGGTTACGAGATCTATGAAAGTTATCATTAGGAGAGGCAGGTAGAGCACCAACTTGAGTTTGAATGGATGCGATTGTGGTGGTGAGGCTAGAAATCTGAGTCTAAAGGTCAGTGACCCTGGAAGATAAGGCATCGATAGAGCTGAGAATCTGATTCAAAGGAACTTTCGGAAGAGGTTATCTTTTTTTGGATGTGACTACATCTGAGGCAGCGGATTGAGAGTCAGGAACAGAGTCAGACACAGTATAGATAGGGGTTTTGCCTTTGGTTCTGTAAGATTGTTATCGTGGTGCAGGAATAGCAACTGAAGTAGATGTTCCCTTAAACCAGATCTCTTCTTCCCCATATTGGATTTTCATTTTCCTTAGGCTTTGTAAGTCCACAATTTAGTATTCATTACGATCCTCAATCCAGGAAAAAGGTAAGAAAACATTTTTTTCTTTAAAAATTCAAGTTAATAGCATGCCATAGGGAAGATTTTTTGAGGAATGATTAAAGGCATAATGAATGTAGTGTAAAATAAAGTGCCCAATGTTGACAAATTGCCTTGTGATAGCCATGTAAAGTAGGAAACGGATAATCGATTCATGTATGTGGAGTGGCCTCCACTAGTGGATATGCTTAACAGAATGGTAAGGGTGATAAGTTTGTGTAGAAAAAAATGATCAATACCGAGCATGTTTAAGGCTTCACCCTTAGATAGTTTATGAGATTTTCCTAGTCATAAAGGGTCCTTAGCATGAGACAAATTAAAGGCATTATCAGAACACCATTCCCTAAATGCAAAAAACTTAACACCATTTTTTTCTAAGTTAAAGTACTAGTCAGATGAGTGAAGAATGAGAAAGTGTGATATAGGATCTATTTTAGATGAGAGATTGGCGTAGAAGAGTCTGGCCAGAAGAGGATAGACATGTTCATTTATGCTCATTAGGGTTTCTAGCCAATGTCATCAACTTACTGTAGAATAGGAGTTTGAGGAACATTGGTGAAATTAATTCCCTTTCCTCTGTTGATATGACAGTTTTGAATGGAGGCAAACAGATTCGATGCTTGATGTGTAGGGAATTTAAGTTTTGTTGGAACGGAGAGAAAATCCCAATTTTTGTAGAGTGAGTCAGTAAACCTATGTGGAGATGGTGATTGTGATCTGTGAATTGATTCAGGTGAAGGCGAACGAACAGGGGGGTGAAAAGCAGAAGGATTTTCAATGGGTGTGCGTTGTGGAGTGGATTTATCAGTGGAAGCAGGGTTTGAGAGACAAATGCATGGTGACGCGGTGACGGAGGAAGTTCTGACTCGCTGTCAGAAACAATAAGATACTGGCGATGGGATGCTTCGGCGTCTTTGGGCTAGGTAGGTTCAAGAGCAGCTTTTCAAAGAAGACGTCGAAAGGAGGATGACGCCATTGGAGAAGATGAATGGGTGCTCAGCAAAGAGAGAGAGAGAGAGAGAGAGAATATGAGCGATTTGAAGATGATTTGAGATTTCAAGAATAATATTTGCAGAATTAATATTCGTTGAATTTAGTTGATACAATTAAGGAAAGTTAAGTGCTTAGAATACAAGATACCGAAATCAGACTCTTAAAAAAAAATTGTACTTAAATTACGCAGGAAAGGAAGTAATTCCTAATTTATTTTTAAGGAAATAAAATCTTTCCTCAGACAAAGGTTTTGCAAAAGTATCGACTAATTGATGTGAGGTAGCCACACAATCTATGCAAATATTTCCTTTTGCGACATGATCTCTAATGAAGTGGTGACGAATTTCTATATGCTTTGTGCGAGAGTGGTGAACTGGATTTTTTGTGATGCTGATTGCACTTGTGTTATCACAATAGATAGGTATGCAAGAGAAATTCAATCCAAAGTCACTAAATGTTTGTTTCATCCACATTACCTGTATGTAACAGTTTCCCAAAGCCATATATTCAACTTTCGTTGTTGAGAGGGCAACCACACTTTGTTTCTTACCACACTAGCTTACAAGACAATCACCAAGGAGTTGGAAAGTTCCAGTAGTGCTTTTGCGTTCAACTTTGCATCCTTCATAATCGGCATTAGAAAAACCAACAAGAGAGAAAGATGATGATCTGGGATACTAGAGACCCGATAAGGAGATCCTTTTAGATATTGAAGGATCCATTTTACCGCATTTAGATGAGATTCCTTGGGATTCAATTGAAATCGAGCACATAGAATGGTGGAAAATAGTATGTCTGGACAACTTGCAGTAAGATGTAACAAACTACCAATAATGCCACAATACATAGACTCATCAATTTCTTTTTTTGTTGGATCAAGTTCCAGTTTGGTATTAGGGGCCACGGGAACAGCATATTCCTTACAGTTTTCCATAACAAACTTTTTCAAGAGCTCTTTGATGTATTTTTCTTGACATAGAAAAATTCCTTTAGGGGTTTATTTGATTTGTAATACCAGAAAGAAGTTGAGTTATCCTATTAGATTCATTTCAAATTCAATTTTCATACACGAGACAAAATCATCACAGAGCTTAATTGAAGTTCCACAAAAAATAATATCATCTACATAGATTTGTACTAACAAAATGTCCTTTTGATGACTTTTGGTGAAAAAAGTAGTATTAACAGATCCCTGAGAAAGCCTTTGGATAATAGAAAAGTGCTCAATTGTTCGTACCAGGCTCTGGGAGCCTCTTTCAGACCATAAAGAGCTTTTGATAGTTTAAAAACATGATTTGGAAAGTTGGATATTTTGAATCCTGGTGGTTGTTCTATGAAAACTTCTTCTTTGATCCATTAAAAACGCACTTTTTACGTCCATTTGAAATAATGTAAAATGCTTATGGGATGCATAGGCTAAAAGCATGTGAATGGACCCAAGATGTGCAACAGGAGCATAAGTTTCATCGTAATCGATACCTTTTTGTTGGGAATATCCCTTAGCAACCAATCTGGCTTTGTTTTTGATAACCATACCTTGTTCGTCGAGTTTGTTGTGAAAAACCCACTTTGTTCCTACGGCAGAATGATTGGAGGGTCTTTCCACCAAGTTCTAGACTTTGTTTTTGTCAAGCTGTAATAGTTCTTCTTTCATTGCATTGACCCAGGAGTTATCCTTTAATGCTTCTTTGATATTTCTAGGTTCTAAAAGAGATAGGAACATGACATTAGTGCAATTTTTATAATACTATCTTACCTTGGATCTGGTTGTAATTTCTGCTTAAGGATCTCCGATAATGTTATCGGTTGGATGACTGAAAGTATGCTTGAATTTTCTTATTATTTCTTCGTCATCATGGTTGGAACTTTTGGTGGTGGTACTTTTTGTTAGCTTATTTTCTTCAGATTTCTCAGTTTGCTTCTCCAAAACTTCAATGATTTGATCTATTCTTGCAGATTCTATGCTCAAGGTTTCCTTGGCAACAGAGGGGTAACTTTCATCAAATACAACATGAATAGTTTCTTAAACCACCCTTTTTCTTTTGTTAAATACTCTATATGCTTTCCTATGAGCTAAATAACCAATGAAGATACCTTCATTAGATTTTGAATCAAATTTACCTCGAGGGTCTTTGTTATTGAGAATGTGGCACTTACATCCGAAGACTCGAAAGGAGGAAATGTTTGGAGTCTTCCCCTTCCATAGTTCATAGGGTGTCTTCTTGATGAAGGGTCTTAAGAATACTCTATTGATAATATGGCATGCTGTGTTTATTGCTTCTCCCCCAAAGGCTTTTGGAAGACCATATTCACTCAGCATTGATCACGCTATTTCTTGAAGTACCCTATTTTTTCTTTCAACAACCCCATTTTGTTGGGGTGTTCTTAGAGCAGAGAAATCATGAGCATGGCCAATTTCATCACAAAAATTACTGAAATCCGTGTTATCAAATTCTAGTCCATGATAACTTCAAATGGCTTTGATAATTCGGCCTTTATCATTTTGTATTTTCTTTGTGAGTGGGATGAATGACATTAATGCATCATTTTTGTGAGAGAGAAAATGCACCCAGGTAAATCGTGAGAAATCATCCACTATTATGAGCACATATTTGCTTTTACCTAATGTTTGAGTTCTTATTGGTCCAAAAAGATATAAGTGAAGTAGTTCTAGAGGCCTTGAGGATACCACATCATCTATTGGTTTGAAAGAGCTTCTTATTTGTTTTCCTTTGACGCAAGCATCGCAAATTTTGTTTTTGCTAAATCCCAGTTAAGGAATTCCTCTCACTAGGTTCTTTTTGACAATGTGATTCAGCAATTTCATGTTTGCATGACCTAGACATCTATGCCATGTCCAATTGGGATCTTCAGATGCAACAAGACATTTACCTTTTGATTTGAGAGGTCATTTAGATTAATGCAATAGATGTTTCTATCCCTGGTTGCAGTGAAAACTGTTTCATCATCCTTAGAGATACTTGCTATCATAGAGTTGATACTTCCCAGTGTGTTTTCCCACAGTTCCTTTTCCGACAGTCTTACCTTTGGTGTTGTCCACGAATAGTACATTTCCTCCATTGATTTCCTGTAGATTTCAGAAAAAAGACCTATCTCCTATCATGTGTCTGGAACATCCATTGTCTAGATACCATTTCTCGTTTCCCTTCTCCACTAGTTCCTGCATCGCAGATATTTAAGTTTTTAGGTACCCACATATTACTGGGTCCTAATTCGTTAGATTTCTTGACCTACACATATTTAGTTCCAATGAGTCTTTTTATTGGGAACTTGTAAGATAGATGACCAGCATGATTATAAGAGTGGCCGGTTCTAGAATTTGTAAACTCTCGGGTTCTGGAATTTGTAAACTCTCTAACAATTCAAGGCATTTTATCTTTGATTTTCCTTTTCAGTGATTAGTTTTCATCAAGAAGCTCTTTTATTTTTCTCCCTAACTCTTTATTTTTTTTAATTATTCTATTTCTATCTTCAGTTCCTTTCTTAATGATGTTGTTGTAAATAAGAACTATTTCTAATTTTTCATTTCTAGTTTCTTATAGTTGATTCTTAAGAGAGTTTATTTCAATTTCTAATGCAGCTAGCTGATTATGACATTCGGCATGCAAATTGAAGGAGCTGGTACTTGCACATTCAAATTCAAAAATTTTAGTATCACTACCTGAATTGAAAGTTGCTTGCTTGTCCGCCATTAGATAGTTGTCCTCAACATCAAATTGATCAGAATTAGAGTCGTCCTAAGTGATTGTCATGGCTCTCAATTTGGAACTTCATTTTGGCTTAGGAATTCTTCTGAGTTTTGGGAAATCTGGCCTCTTGTGACCCGCTTCATGACATTCGTGGCATGATTTGTTTTGATTTCTTATTTTCATTATTGTACCTTTTGAGATTGAGTCTTGGATCTTTTCTGAATTTTCCTTTTGCTTGAGTAAGTTGTCTCAATTGTTTTGTGATCATAGCAATTTCCTCATTTAATGTTTCCTCATCATGATCACCTAAATCTTCGTTCCAGTCTCCATTTTCTGCATTGAAACCTATGCTTTTCTTGATTTTGCTTTCAGAACTTTCTTCCTTTCTCAGAAGTTTCATTTCATGCGAGGTGAGAAAACCAATGAGTTCATCTATGGTCATTTTTTCAAAGTTCTTTACCTCATTGATGGCTGTAACTTTTGGATTCCATTCTTTAGGTAAGGACCACAATATTTTTTTGACTTGCTCACTTTCTGATATGACCTTTCCGAGGGCAAACATAGGATTTATGATTTTCATAAATCGAGCATACATTTGACTTACTAATTCACCTATTTTCATTGAAAACATTTCAAATTGGTGAGTAAAAAGGGCAATTCTTTGTAATCTTACCTGAGAAGTTCATTCATGGGTGATTTGCAGCATATCCCACACCTCTTTTGTTGAAGAGCAAGTGTTGATGTGGTTGTATTTTTCGTTAACAAGGGCACATGATAGAATATTTTTGGCCTTGGCATTGGTTGACAAGACTTTCTTATCTTCCACAGTAAGTTCCAGTTTGTCCTTTGGTGTCATGTTTGAATTTGTTGGAATGAGGGGCCCATCAATGACAACGCTCCAGAGATCATAGTTAAGGCTATGAAAAACTCTTGAATTCTGTTTTTCCATGTGGAATAGTTAGTTCCATCAAACAGAGGAGAATGGGTATGAGATTGGCCTTATGCATGGATGTCAAAACTGGAGGCGGCCATATTAAGAGATAACCTGGCTCGAATGACAATTGAAAGTTTATGGGGTATGATGTAATAAAACGAATATGATAATAACTGGAATATAATAGTAGTCAAAAGACTATTGAGAGAAAAGAGAAGAGACATAGTAATTTATAGTGGCTTGGCAAGCCTACTCCACTACCTAAGTGATAACACTTAGAATTTTTAATCTGAAATTTTATTTTAAGAAAAGCAGATACAAGATACAAAGTACCAAAAGGCTGGAACTTGCACTGCTACAAAGGCTGACAATATGACATCAATACACAAGTACTCACTCAACTGATAGCAAGCAACTAAAGGCTTGTGAAGTATATTGTGAGACATGACTATATCAGTTGTGATTTTCTCTTTATATATTGTTTACAAGACATAGCCCCTTCCATGTGCATTGCCGAGTGATTAGCTATTTCCTTTCTTTGTATCAATCAGTTGTGCATCTTTCCTTTTATTTGCTAATGGTAACTTGCTTAAAATGTGCCTACCATGTTAGTGAATAAAAAGATTTCCAAACAATAACATTCCATAGTTATATGAGTAAAATAAGGAATTTATTGGTCATTATCAAAATCTATTTTGGAGAGATCCTAACACATTTTTTCGTGGATGTAAAAATAAGAATGCGTAAAAAGATATTAATATGTATAAAAATCAAAAGATAATATATAGTAGTAAAATAAATATAAATAGGCCTATTCTACATTTTATAGGTTTAATAAAAAAAATCATTTAAATAAAAATCCAATTTAAAGGCCCAAAGTTTATACAAAGACATTTAGTGGGTTGGAGGAGCTCAAAATAAATAAAATTTTATTATTGGTAGTTACTATTTTAGTACAATGAACGCTCAATATATAATCAAAATACACCAAAACTCTTGTACAAGTAGGAAGTTAAATATACTTTTTATGTTGTCAACTAATCATTAAAAAGAAAGGTTATAATTTTACATTTTAAATACAACAGTGCAATTTAAATACATTTACTCACATAAAGTATGTACAATCAAATTTTCACCATAAACGACTATTAATAGATTTCATTTTGCGAAACTTGCGCTCTAATATTAGACATAGATACATAGGTATTGGGTACTGACATAATTTCCTTGGTTTTTGAGTAATAAGGGGCCAAACATAATTTTTGGTAATTTGAAAGTGGTTCTAACATCGTAATATCTATACTATTATATATAGCATAATGGTGTGGGATCTATAATTATGCAATTTTGATTCTAATTTTACAATTTTGGCCAAGTGGCAATTTGTGAGAATTCTAAGTATTTTAATTCAATTTAAAGATTTTTATTAGTTGTTGACTATTATCTATAACCAACATGATTGTATCATATTTCTAATTTTCTTTCATCTAAAATTCAAAATATATTTGTCTATCTATACTATTATATATGGCAAAATGGTGTGGGACCCACAATTGTGCAATTTTGACTAAAATTTGAATTCTTAGAATTTTGAGTTTTTTTTAATTAAATTAAAAAAAATCTTATTGGTTGTTAATTTGATTTTAACATAATCAACTTATCAATTATAACTAAAACATAAGTTCATGTTTATCCAAAAATCGAATCATATATTTTTATCTCATCAAATAATTCAAAATATCCATAGTCATAAATTTTTATCTCAACTAATAAGTTTAAAAATTCAAGAGATATTTTATGAGAACCAAATTAAGTACTCCTAAATTTTTTTTTTTTCTATAAAGCAAATCATTTCTTATTTTTTTGTACTATCGAAAAAGGATTGTTTTTCTTTTTATCCTCTCCATTTTTCTTCATCTTCTTTTTTAAGGTAACTCTAATAAAATCTCTTTCATCCTAAACTCTCAAGTGACTGTTCATTACACCATATATCTGCATTCATATTTTTTTTCTTCATGTTTTTATATTGATCAATTCTCAATATCTGCATGAGAGCATAATATCATTTATTGATGCATTTGCTCCTTAATTATCATTTAGATCTCTTTTTTATTTTATTTTATTTTATTTATGTGTATACGTGATGAACAAATATTTGATGATAATAAAACATATTGGAGCAGTTTGTAAATAGGTGTCTTACATTTAATAGTGATAAATCTAGAAGATTACAAAGTATTTTTCTTTTTAATTACTTGCAAACCACCTTATTTTTATTTTTTCACCTTCATTTCCACATTCATTTTTGCCATTTGGGAGTTTTGAACTTTTACCATGATGTATAAGGTATTTCTTTAAGTTGCAAGTTTTGTTCTTTTCTTTTTCTTTTTCTTCTTTTATCAATTATAGTAATTTGGTTTAGTTTGTAATTCATTGTAGTTCCTCTATGTTGGGTGAATTTTTCTATTCAATATTCTCTAAATTCATATGTTTTTCTTCCTCTATTTTGGACCATAAATATTATGTTTGAAAGATAGTTTTTTTTATTATTTTATTGTGGTTTTTATTCATATTTTTTCCTTATCAAATTAATTCAATATTTTTCAAGTTACCTGTATGTAAATCATGTGTGTATAATTTATATTCATATACATAGATACACTCATTTTCCCCTTTTCATATTTACTTGGTTTTAAGAACTACTTTTTAATTTATTTTTTTCATTTTGATTAATTAATTTAGTTTTATTTATTCATTATAAATATTTTTTATTCGATTAATTAAATAATCCAAGTTTATAAAAAATATCCTATTTTGATGTGTTACATAATTTTTATACTTTTATCTCTATTTATTATTAATTTCTTAAACAATATTTTATATATTTCTAAACGTCTTCTTGATTTAATATAGAATATTCAATCTAATAAAGGATCTTAGTTTTTTTGGATCAAAATAATTTTATTACTAAAAAATATTTTTGAAATAGTAAAGAATTTATATTTTTTATGTGGATTTACTTGCCCAAATGAATTAGATCACAATTTGAAACTAGAGTCATGGATTTTCTACAAGAAAAAGTTCGGAGTAGATAAGGTGTTCATATCTGTTCCCCTCATTATAAAAAATTAGTTGCATATTCACAATTTTTAGTAATTTACTTAAGTAAATATACCATGTATAGCACGGGGTTTACGCTAGTATTTTAGTAAAGTGTATCATTTTTTACATTCATTCCTCAATAAAATAAATACTAGCATTATCCCTGTGCTATGCACAGATTCTTTAAAATTACTATATATTAATATAATTATTGAATTATAAATATAACTAAAAATAATAACATAAAAATAAAATTATCGCAAAAAATGGTCAAGTAATTAGTAAAAAATTAATTTAAGATTATTTAGTGAGAATTTAAAAAAAAAATCTAAACTTTCAGGAAAAAAAAAGTCTATGAATACGATTACATATTTTATTAAAAATAAAAAAATAATATGCAACCAAAAAGTAATAGATAGTTGCATTAAAAAATAAAAGTATATGAGAAAGATATAAAACACAAGATTGATGGCTTAAAAGTTGTTGGAAAAAATTTAAAATTATAATACTTTAAGATTATGTTAGACTTAATTAAAAGACGATGAGTATATATTAATTTAAAAATTAAAATATAAACAATTAGATAATAGATTGACTGCCAAGAATTAAAAAATTTCTTATTTAATTTTAATTTTTGAATAAAAATCAATTAAGCCAAGATAATACTATGATAGTAAAGAATATATATTTATATATATAATAATAATTATAAAGTTAAAATCAATATTAGTATATAAGTTAAACCTTTTATTGACTCATAGATTAGTTATCCAATAATTAAGTGAAGAAAAGAGTTAAGAATATATATATATATTGATAAAATAGTATTTAAATTTTTAAAAAATAGTACGAATTATACATACTTATACATAAACAATTAAACATATATGAATAAAAAATAAAAATTAAATGACATACTTTTAAAATATAAATATTCAAAAAGTGAAACAAACTTTACAAATACCAGAACCAAAAAACAGATTTTATCCTATAAAATTATAAACTTAGATAAACAAAAATAAGAGAATTTAAAAATAAATTACAAAATCTAACAAATAAATTAATAACTTAATTCAAAGAATGAGTTAAAGGTATTAAATGTATAACAATTTAAATAAAATAAAAATTAACTGACAAAATTTATCAATAATTGAAGAGAAAAATATAACTAATAAAAAAAAAAAATGAAGCACAATTAATATATATCTCATCTCGTAAAATTATAAAATTAAAAGAACAAAAAAAGAATTTAAAAATTAAAAATTAAAAAAATGAATTGATAACTTAAATTAAGTAATAAACAAAAGAGATATAAAAATTTATACAGTTAATAACAGTAAAAGTTAAATGATAGACTTTATTTATGGTTGAAAAGAAAATTATAGCAAAAATCTCTTCCATCGTGTACGTAACATCCCTAAAATAAACAAAAAAAAAATGAAATCAAAAAAGTGAAAAATAAAATCAAACAATCAATAAACAATTTAAAGAACAAAATAAAGAGGCACACAAAGAGATAGAGAGAAAAAAAAAGCTAGAAAATAGGAGACACACAAAGAATAGAGTGAAAAAAAATGCTAGAAACTAAAAGTATTAATAAAATTACTTTCCAAACACTCTATATATAGTGGTATAGATATAAATTAGTTATTAAAGATAAGAGAAAATTATAAAATACTTATCAAACTATAGAGTTCAAATGATCTAGGAATCTTCCATATATTGAAAGTAGAGATTAAATAGATTTTGTAGGTAAAATGAAATTATTTTTTTGGTATTTGAGATAAACAAAGAATAATTTGTTCTAATAAAAAAAATGATTTCAAAGGTCTAGATATCTTTAAAAGGAATAAATACTTTCAATTTAATTATCAAAAATTAATTTCTAAATTTAATTAAAAAGCTCACAATTCTAAGAATTGAGAATTTGATCAAAATTGCACAATTATGGATCCCACATCGTTTTGCTATATATATATATATATAATAGTATAGATATTGCACTTGGTTCGTTGATGGTGTTAAATTGTAAAGATTGGTGGATCTCACCTGGGGGTGTAAATGAGATGAAACTATTCGCGAACGGTTCGGGCTCGGCTCGAACTTAAATGAGCCGAGCCGAGCCGAGCCCAAGCTCACCAGTCAAGCAAGCCGAGCCAAGCTCAACAGTATTCGGCTCGACAGGCTCGCAAGCTTTATCGAGTTAGAGCAATCACATCCAAACTTATACGAATCGAGCCTTAACGAGTCGAGCCTGAGCTCGAGCCTATTCTGACAAGCCGAGCTCGAACTCGGCTTGGCTCATTTACACCCCTAATCTCACCATTCGCCCTCTTCAATCTAGTTGTTGGACAAATCGAATGTATTACACGTAAGCTATCAAAGAATGTCATCATAAAAAATACAAAAAAAATATTTTTGAATAAAATGATATCAAATTATATGTATAATGTCAACTTAATTGAATGGCATCTTAATAATTTTGAATATCATTTTGGTAAAATCAGGATTTTAGACAAGAAGGGTGAAGATATTTTGGAATAAGATCTAAAATCTTGACATAAATTTAAGCCAATTATTTACAAATGGGTAGCCTAATTAATTTCAGAATTTCCACCTAAGAAATTAAGAAGTTTACTTTTAATGTTTCAATACGTGTAGTTATCCGTTACCTTATAAAAGAGTCCAAAATATTGGATAAAGTAGTTGAAATTAAAATTTAACTTCATCCTTATCTATACATAATTTGTATCAAATATTCTGCATACTTATGTAGTAATTTTACTTATAACTTGATAAAGGCTTCAAATTGAGTTTAATTGATTGAGGATTATTTCATGTTATAATTAACGCATATATAAGTATAATCAAGTATTGAATAATCATATCAAGAAGAATAATACTCGTATACCTTGAAATTTTAAGATGTCGAGTGGTTTGTGATTCAATGGCATAAGTCTCCGACATAATGTGGAAGGTCAGGAGTTTGAGCCCGAACGACTCTTGATGTGCGTGCATGTGTATAAATTAAAAAAAAGTATCTAAAATTTTTAAGATGATCACCAAGATTTGAAATTCAATCTTTTTAATAAATAATTTATGTTTAAACTATTTCTTAATAACAAGAAGTATAATGGGTTTGGCCCATTCAAAATTCAACGGGTTTGAGCTCGAGGCAAGTTTTCTTTAATGTTATTGTTGGTGCCCTTGGACTAATAGGAAGGAAAGAGACTTTCTTACTCTTGAGTTTGGGTTTTGGATTATTATATAATACTCCTAATGTTTGTTGCCCTCTAAAAATAGACTTAACCATTAGAATTTTCAACAAAAAGCGATGACATCAACATAATAAAATCATAAAAAATTTAGTTTTGCCCTTGTGTTGATTAATTATGTGTTTGATAATTTTTGAGCTAAATTATTATCAGAGATAAATATATAAACATTTTTGCAGCTTGGTTTAAATTCAGGTAAACTCAAATTACATCACATTTTGCATATAACACTAAGTGATATCGGATAACCCAACGACCCAAGCCAATAACACTCGATCAGACCAAAGATAAAATGTGGAAACAACCCAATTACCTATCAGGCCTAACTCAATGTTGATCGACCAGGCTATCGACGGGGCCCAGCTTCACTGGCCCTTTCTGCCAGCACGAGTATCGACACCTTGCCCAGTCAACCAGTGTATGATCGACCAGGTCAAGGATGATTATTTAGCACCCAACCAGGAATATTTAAATCCAGCAAAGTTCCATCGTGTCGACTAGAGTCTGCACATGCAACTCACACACAAATATTCAGTTCGACTTGGGGGTCAAATCGGCGCGACCACCTCGCTGCCGCATTGAATGCTCTGATAGGCGGCATGCATCCACATTAAGACACGTGCCACCGCCAGTACCACATTTTTAGCTGCACCAGGGTAGTGAACGCCTCCTGTGTATCATCCTATCCTATAGGTCTAGAGGAGGCACCACATGTAATAGTACACAAATTGGAGAAGACTTAAAGGTCCTAATACAAAGACAAAGGCCCTTACTGTATGCACAAGGGCATTATGGACATATCAACCTCTTTTGGAAGGCTATAAATACCCTATTGCCACTTTTTAGCAAGGTATGTCATTATCACTTAAAGCCCTCACTCTGCTGCTTTAACTTCTAGCCGATTACATACTAACTTGAGCGTTGGAGTATCTTAGCCGAGGGTACCTCAGCTAACCTAACGTGTGCTATTGGTTGCAGGACTCGACCAAGTGATAACACCAAGTCATTTTCTCGACCTCCCATCTGGTTGATTGGATTGGATCATAGCCTAGGCTACCTCAAAACGGCTAATATCATTATCATTTTGGCGCCATCTGTGGGAAACTTGAGTCCATAATTGACAGAAAAAATGGTTAACACAAGGCGAGCCGTTTCTAAGAAAGAGGAGAATAGAAGATCCCCAACCCCTCCTCCTCGTCTCCAACAAGAACCATATGTGGTTGGACTCAGCTCCCAGCTTGAACAGGTAGTTGTGCTGACTATGCCCGAGCTCATATAGCTGATAAGCAAGCAAATATCAGCCTAGATCTCAGCTCAGCTATTTGCTGCCCTCAACAGGCATAAAAATCAGCTTGGCCCAGTTGCTAGTGCTACTCCTTGACCTTCTCACCAGAGGCCCCTAAGAGAAGATAAAGGTAGACCAGAGGCTAGACGTCCCCTATCTGACAAAAGGATAGCCCAGGATGATTCCCAAGGGAGGAACCTCGACCTAACCCTCAAGAGGACGTGGCCGACTCAGTAGATCACCTTGCCCGACCCATTCGAGCCTCGCAACATGATAGGGTTGAGCGCTTAAGACCCCAGATGAACAAAAATCTATCCCAAGCTAATCAGGAAGAATGGAAAGAAGTATCCCACCAAGTACAACAGTTGAACATGCATCTGGAGGAGATTTTAAGAAGGAACTCTGAAAGGAACCCTCGTTATGATGGTGTCCTAGCTTCCTAAGAGCAAGAGTCGTCATTCGTACAAGAGATAATCAACGAGTGCATAGCTATTGATGCCAAGGTTCCAACAAGTCTGCCCAGCTATGATAGCTCATTAGACCCGAACGAGCACCTATTACAATTTGAGCACATGATGCAGCTCCATGGGCATAATAAGTTCATCCACGCCAAAATGTTGGTCACCATATTCTAAGGAATTGCGCTCAACTGGTTTGTCAAATTGGAGCCGGTGTTGATTTATTCGTATGACCAGCTTTGTGACAAGTTCCTCCACCAGTTTTCTAGTTGGAGGAAGGCGAAGCTCCCCCACACCCACTTGCACACAGTTAAATAGAATGAGGGAGAGTCCATTCGAGACTTTTTTACTAGATTCAACATAGAGGTTCTGAAGATTGATAGTCCTCGAATTGATTTTTTGATCGACGTATTTTTTTAGGTCTTTAGCACAAGGAATGCGCTAACACACTAGTCTGAGATCGACCAAGGAAAATAGAGGACCTGCTCGACCTCGCGGAGAGGTACATGACCCAGGAGGACATGAACAAACTCTAATATGATAACCCGGACAATGACAAAAAGAAGGCTAAGGAGAAAGATAACAAATAGCACAAAGATGGTCATCGATCTCCCATCAAATGCTTTCACAACTATACTCCATTGAACATTCCCAGAAAGAAGGTGATGTTTGTCATTTAGCATGACAACCTCCTTAAGAAGCCCAGGAAATTGACCGAGATTGAAGTGATGAAAAGATCCAAAAATACTGTCACTTCCATAGGCAAAAAGGCCATGACATGGAGGACTGTTTCAATTTGCATGATGAAATTGAAAGGCTGATTCATTAAGGGCATTTGAAAAAAATTATCGATGAGAGAGCCCAACAAAAGATAGGCCAAACCGACTAAACTTCTCGTAGAGAAAGGTCGGTCAACTCGAGGAAAGAAGGTAAAGGAAAAAGACTACCCATGACCCTCACCCACCCATTAGGGGAGTGATTGATACCATTGCTAGAGGCCTGGCTGGAGAGGACCCAAAATCAGCAAGAAGGCAAAACCAAAGGAGACTAGAAATAACCAAATCTTCTTCGGTTAAAACAGTCTTCCAGCTCTCGAACAGTATAGAACTAATCTCTTTTTCTAACGCCGACCTCTCGCATATTGAGAATCAAGGGGCTGACAAAAAGATGGGTTGTCCCGTTGTGGTATTTGTTGAGATAGCCAACTTTGAGGTCAGGAAGATGTTGGTCGACAACAGCAGCTTTGCAAACATAATTTTCTTGTCGACACTAAAGAGAATGAACACAGAAAAGCTGAAATTTGAGCCTGTGCACACCCTGCTGGTCAGATTTGGGAGGTCGGATATCATCCCTGAAGGGTCCATAAACTTGTCCACTTTGTTTGGAGAGGCCCCTCGGTAAAGGAGGCTCATGATTAACTACCTAGTCGTTGATGCACCTTTTGCTTATAATACTATTATTGGGTGACCAACATAGAATGATTTCAGAGCCATAGTCTTGACCTACCATATGAAGGTCAAGTTTCTGACAGTTGCTGGAACTGGCAAACTTCTCTACAATATGAAGGAATCTTGGTGTTGTTACACAATCTCGGTCGAGGTAAATGAATAGAAGGCTAGACCAAAATTGAAACCCACAGGGGATGTCCCGGTAATGAAACCCGATGAAGGATAGCAAAACAAGAAGAGGAAGCTCAAAAAGACCAGGGTCGAACCCATCAGGGAGTTCAAGACCATCGAACTCGAGCCAGGGAAGCTTGAAAAGACCACCAAAATTGGGACTAATCTTAGCAACAGCATGGAGTGCTCAATGGTCGATTTTCTATGAAAGAATGTTGATATCTTTGCTTTAAATGCTGTTGACCTACAGGGAATCAACCCCAGCATCATCGTCCATCGTCTGGACATAGATCCCTCACATAAGCCGGTCAAGCAGAAGACCAGAACCTTAAATGCTAAAAGATGCCAAATTATTGAAGAGGAGGTCAACAAGCTTTTAGAAATAGGATACATTATAGAAATTCAATACCTAAGTTGGCTTTGTAATGTAGTCATTGTCCTTAAAAATGAGGGAAAATAGCGAATGCGTAATGATTTTACCGATTTGAATAAAGCTTGTCATAAAGGTCCTTACCTGCTACCTCGCATAGATTTATTAGTTGATTCTACTGTTGGGTGTAATCTTTTAAGTATGATGGATGCTTTTCAGGGTTATTACTAAATTTTCATAGTCCTCGAGGACAAAGATAAGACCTCTTTTGTGGTCCCTAATGATGTATACTGATTTCTAGTCATGCCCTTTAGGCTAAAAAATGCAGGTGCAACCTACCAGAGACTTGTGAACTTCATGTTCAAAAATGAGATTGGTAAGACCATGGAAGTATATGTCCACGACATGATTGTCAAAATAGAAAAAAAAAAAAAAAGAAGCAAAATCACTTAGCCAACCTCAGCCATACATTTTCAATACTACAAACATTTGGCATGAAACTCAACCCTAACAAGTGCACGTTCAGGGTGAGAGAAGGTAAAGTTTTGGGCTACATGGTCAGTCAAAGAGGCATCGAAGCAAACTCGCAAAAAATCCAAGCAATTTTGGACATCTCACCCCCTCAAATAGTTAGGGATGTTCAATGTCTGGTCGGAAGAATCATAGCTATAAAGCGATTCATCACTCGACTAGCTAACAAGACCCTACCGTTTTTCAAAATCCTTCAAAATACGAGGAAGTTCCAGTGAATAGAGCAATGCGACCAGGCCCTAGTCGAGTTGAAGCAATACCTATCAGCGCCACCAATGCTAGCTAAGCTTGAGGTCAGAGAAGTTTTGCATGTTTACCTGGCAGTCTCCTCAGCAACAATTAGTTCAGTTCTGGTATCGATCATAAACGATGCCCATTGACCTGTATACTACAGCAACAAGGCATTGCAGGGCCCTAAACACAATTATCTGAAAATTGAAAAATTTGCTCTCGCTTTGGTCACTACAGCCAGGAAATTGAGACCCTATTTCCAATCCCACTCCATTCTCGTCTTAATAAATCAACCCTTGAAACAAGTACTGCCAAAACCAGATATGTCAGAGAGGTTGGCGAAGTGGGCCATCAAGTTAGGGGAATTTGACATCACCTTCCAGCCCCAAACTCTTATAAAGGCTCAAGTGTTGGCAGACTTTGTCATAGAGAGACTCAACCTTCCCGACAAACTCGACCAGGATTCCCTTGTTTGAACTTTGCATGTCGATGGCTCAGTGACTTCCTTAGGAGGAGGAATAGGTGTGTCCCTACGCTCTCCACAAGTCGAGGAGTATAACTTAGTGATTAAACTTGATTGTGCCGTCACCAACAATGAAGCAGAATATGAGGCCCTCCTTGCTGGCATGAGGATGGCCGTCGATAGAGGAGTCGAGTAGTTGGCAGTCATCATCGATTCCCAACTGGTCACGGAGCAGTTCGAAGGAAACTTCAAAGCTAAGGAAGCTAACATGAGCAAGTATTTAGCCGAGGTTAAAAAGTTGCAGCAGTTGTTCAAGAAATTCACCCTCAGCCAAGTTCCTTGATCAAAAAACAAAAGAGCAGATGCCCTATCAAAATTTGCCAGCTTGACAAAAGAAACCAAGGACAGAATCATCACATTTCTAGTTGCAGATAAACCCACCGTAAGTGATCGCGACCAAAATTTGGTCGGGCAGATCGCAGAGGCAACTCCCTCCTGATATGATGAGATAAAAGCTTACTTAAATGAAGGAAAAGTTCCTGAAGATAAGGCACAAGCGCACAGACTCAGAGGTCGAGCAGCGAAGTTCGCTCTCGACGACCATGGTCAGCTTTATAGGAGATTAGTTTATGGACCACCATTAAGGTACTTGACGCTACAGTAGGCTCAAGAGGTCTTGCAATAAGTCCATTTTGGAATTTGTGGAAATCACTCTGAAGGACGATCTTTGGCCCACAAAATCATCAAACATGGGTATTTTTGGCCAACTCTGCTGAACGATGATATTGACTTTTGCAGAAAATGCCCATCTTGCCAGGTCCACTCCAACATACCTCACCAGCCTGTATTAACCTTAGTACCCTGTTTAGATGACTTGACCATTCGACCAGTGGGAAATAGATATAGTCGGCTCATTTCTGAAGACAAAAGGCCAAAGAAAGTTCATGATCATTGCGGTCGAATACTTCACCAAGTGGTTCGAAGCAGAGGCAGTCCAAAAAATAATCGATGCGGTCATTAAAAGTTTCATGTGGAAAATATTATTTGCCATTTTGGGCTGCCCAAAGTATTGATATCATACAATGGGATGTAATTTCAGAGTAGGAGCATGAGGAATTGGTGCGAGAGCCTGGGAATTCGACAACACTTCACTTAAGTCAGTAACCCTCAAGCCAAAGGACAAATGAAAGTCATTAACAAAACCATCCTAGACCACCTCAAAGCTCGACTCGAAGGATCCAGAGTAAGTTGGGTAGACGACCTGCCAGGAGTTCATTGGGCATATAGAACCACCCCTACAACTCCCACAGGTCATAGTTTCTACAGTCTGGTCTATGGGTAGGAAGTAGTCGTGCCAACAGAATTGATACAACACACTGCTCGAGTAATCCACTACAACTCGATCAGGAATGAGTCGGAGATAGCATTCGACTTCGAAACAATCAACGAGTAGCGCTAGCAGGCCTATACAATAATGCAAAGATAAAAGGTCGAAAATGGCCCAGCATTACAACAAAGGAGTTCGACCAAGGAGATTCTAAGTAGGATATTCGTCCTCAAAAAAGTCAAACTCTTGAATAATGTAGGCAAACTCGATCCAAAATGCGAAGGACAGTACTCGATGACCAAAGTAATGAAGCACAACTCCTACAGACTAGCGGATATGAATGGCAACGAGATCCCTTGACCATGGAACGCGGCGAACTTGAGAAAATTCTTTGTGTAAAGAAACTAAGATCTCCACTCGACTGTACTGAAATGTGATTCCACATCAATAAAAAATACTTATGTTTCTGCAACTATTCACTCACACTAGCAAACTAAGGTTTCTAGCCCAAATTAATAAACAAGTTGATCATTTAAAGTCGACCACGAACTGATTTCAAACCGCAAACTAAGGCTCATAACCCAAATTATTAAATTAGTTGATCGTTTAAAGTCAATCCCATGGTCGACCACGAGCCAATTTCAAACAGCAAACAAAGGCTTCTGGCCTAAATTGATAAACGAGTTGATCGTTTGAAGTCGACCCAGTAGTCGACCACAAATCGGTTTCAACAGCAAGTTGCGGCTTGAAGAACAAATTAATAAACCATGTGATCATTCATATTTGACTATGCCAAACTTGATAAAATAGCAGATCATTAAAAATTAACCATGTCGCCGAACACAACCTAATATTGACCTCATACTCAATAATCAAGTTGCTCCACCAATATACGTATCACAACGATAACGTTGATTGGGAACTTGAAGTTAATTTTAGTCGGTCCACGATCAACCATGGCGTTAAGCCTATTCGTTTAATTGCGAGGACAACAACTTAAGTCGACCAAGTAGTTGACAATAAAGATTATTTCAACACCTATTTTAGATAGGTTAAGTCCATGTGAATATCATTGGGTTGATTCAATTGCTCTTTTATAAGTAGATCTCATAATCAACCTCTAACTTGGTTCCAAACTAATTAAACATTACCCATTTGCTTTGTTAAGAGATTGCGCTGTACGATTTCTTATTTAAAATCAAATTATTTATTTCATCATCCGTTACTGCATGCAATCGACAAAAATAGAAGCAATGCAGAGGGAGACAACGAATTGACAATATGAAAATGAACAGAGACTTACATTCCACGAATGGAAACATCTAAGTACATGGTCGCAAAAATCGTTCATAAACTTCATCAAAATGCCTCATAGGGCAAATAGATTTAAATTACATAAAGTAGACTAAACAACTACGACCTCAGCTTGATCTCGCTCATTCTCTGCCTACTCCTTGAGTAGCCGCCTCGTCGATAGCTTGGTCGAGCTAATCAGAAGAAGGCACACGAACAATGGCAGCGGGACCCTCAACTTCCTGTTCGGGTGCTGCAGCAAGCGCTGGCTGAACTGTAGGGGCTGGCCGAGAAAGCCCTGTTTCATCGGCAAGAAAGGTGCGCTCAGCTGAAGGGAAAAAGGCAGTAGTATTAACTTTGCTATCCCTGATGTTGAATGCAAAGTCGTTGGCGAAACCAAATTTGCTAGCCACCTCGACCAGCCTTGCATGATGACCTGTGGTAGTTCTGATCGAAGGCACAGTAGCAGATTCCACCGAGAGAGTGTTCTCTTCAGTCGGGGAGAGGTCTGGATAGTCTCGAGCTGCTTCATTTGTAGGTGATTAGGCCATGCCTTATCCTCGAGATGGATTTGATAGCCCAGGAATTTTAGCTGCTTTATGGCTTTCTCGAAGGCCTCCTTCGAGTTGTCGATAGAGAAGACAACACTGGCGTCTTGGAACGCTGAGTACAGTATGAATTGCTGCACAACTTCTTTTCAAATGAGTGGTAACGACCTGAAGAATTTAGTTCGAGCATAATTCATGGTGACGTTATGCTCATGCATTCGACCAGCATCATAACTGACCTAAACATCCAACTTGGCCTACAGCAGTAGCCACTCCATTGTGCTCTTCTTGGCCACCGTAGTCAGGAGCTGCGTATCCTTATCTTCAAGCTGCTTAGTCAGCTGCTCAATCCTCGACTGTGCTGAGTCGAGAGTTTTGGCCACTTTTGCCTCACTTTGCTCCTTCTGGAGCTCCTCTCAATCACCGAGGGCCAGCTTCAACCTCTGGTAAAAAAGGTAGCTCAACTGGTTAACTTGCAGTAGAAATAACTTTTGTCCAGATATATATATATAAAAAAATCTCTTGAGAAACGAGTAAAGCTCGACTAGATACTTTACCATATTGGAGTGATATGCTAGGGCCTTTAGCGCCTCTACCTGGCTTATCTCCATCATCTTCTTTCGGTTCGACATGAAGAGCCCAACCATCATCAGCTTCAAGGGTACGAATCTGGTCGGCCCCACAGACAACATCGACCAGGAGTTATGAACTCTAAGTTCAATCCCGAACTTGGGCGAGTGCATGTTGACCAAGGGAAACAGGTCGTCGTCTGGTCGAGATCCAAAGAGTTCGACCCCAGTTGGCTGGGGTGGACCCGACTTTTTCTTTTCTTTTTTCAGTAGTGATCCTTTTTTGAGTAGGCCCGGACTGCTCAAGTGTAAGCCTCTTTTGATGAGGCATCGGGCCATCCGTCTCGATAAGAGCTGGTCGAATGGGTTGTTGTTGAATAGGAGGCTGGACCGTTCCATCGCTTGGGGCACCCTCTCGATGTGCAATCTGTTGGCGGCGCTCTTGCATCCTTTGCAACCATTCCATCGCTTGTTGTCGAGTGTAGCTTATTATTTCTTCTCGATTTGGAGAAACCCGAGCAAAAGAGACACATTAACATCAACCAGAAAGTTGGGCAAACAACTACTAAAAGGCTAGCAAAGACATCTACCTAGTCGAGCGTCTGCGGGCAAATCTAGTTGAGCAGGTGATAAGCCTACCAGCACCAAGTTCCTCTCCTCGACATACCTCGAGACCTCCATCTGTTCAAACTGAACTAAATCTCAAATAAATGTATTAGGTTAGGTCAGGGCTTCATTCCCCGACATCTCGACATGACCTTTCATCCAACCCTGGGTATATTAAATCTGACCCCGCTTGGAGATCGAACAAAGAAGTAGCAATTTTTCTAGGTCTGGCCAAATGAAGAAGAGGGGATCACTAGGAATTTTCAATGAAGACGGGCCGTGAAGTAGTAAAAGCCCGACTCCTCAATACTCCCTAACTTCCAAGACATCAAAAGTTCGCAAAGGTTGGGGGTTAGTTATGGACATGCATAAGAACAATGAAACTATATAGGGTCGAGAAATAATTTGGCAACAACTGGGTAATGCATACTTGAAGGCCTGTTAAAATGTCAACTATTGGTTGGCCTATCGAGAACCTAAGCCCATATCTAAGGGCATCCTAGAAAATTGTGACGCAACCAATTGAACGCCGATGCATCCTGTCGTCGGGGCTGGGGACAATCAACTCGAACTCTTGGGGAATATGGTACAACTGCCTAAAGAGCTCGAGATCCCCATTCGTAACCTTCGACACAATCTCATTATAGTGGTCGGGGGTAAATAACTGACCACAGGAAACTGGACGTTGACTTGGCCCAACCTCGCCCCCTGCAGCAACGCAAGTGTCACTAGAACTACTTGACGAAGTCAAAGTATCGCTAGATGACTCACTAGACTTGCTAGTCGAGCTATTCCTCTTTCCTCTTGAGTCGAACACATATCTAATCGAGTAGCCTCACTATCACTCTGTTGCCTACTAGTACCACCGAATAATCTCAACATGTTTGATAAGAGAATATGGTCGAGATAAAACAGAGTAAAACATACTCAAAGATTGCGGAAAACTTACATAGTCAGCAAGTTTAAAGTAGAAGTCGATTAGCGGGAATTGCAGTAAAATGGCAAGCTTGACCTCACAGGATGTTGTTAAAGTGTAGAATGAAAAATTTCCCCGTGCCTATTTATAGGCCTCAGCCAGCGGGTAACTCAACCAGCTAAATTGACCAATTACCGGCTATTAATTACGCATTTGTCGGTTGCCTTTTTGCACTGCCCAACGTAGCAGTCGCATTAAATGCACTGAAACCCTGGTCGACTTTTCAAATATAGACATTCCCAGCATGTTGAACTCCTCATTGAGCGTATCTAATTTTCAAAAAATCAGCTACTCCCTATCCCTTATTGTCGATCATCTTGATTAGGACTCGAAGTGGGAAGGCCTCATGATATGGGATAACCTAACATGCTAAATCCAATAACACTCGACCAAACTAAAGGTAAGATGTGGAAATAGCCCAATTACCTATCAGGCCTAACTTAGTGTTGATAGACCAGGCTGGGCCTTTCCGCCAGCATGAGTATCAACACCTTGCCCCATCGACCAGTGTATGGTCAACCAGGTCAATGATGGTTATTCAACACCCAACCAGAAAGATTTGAATCCAACAGAGTTCCATCTTGTTGACCAGAGTCTGCACATTCAACTCACAGGCAAATATTTACATTGACCTAGGAGGTCGAACCAGCGCGACCACCTTGCTGCTGCATTGAATGCTATGATAGGCGGTATGCCTCCATATTAATGATGCGTGCCACCACCAGTACTACATTTTATGTCGCACCAAGGTAGTGTGTGCCTCCTATGTACTGCCCTATCCTATAGGTTTGGAGGAGGTGGCACCTGGAATAGCACAAATTTGAGAAGATTTAAAGGTCCTTAGACAAAGACAAAGGCCCTTCCATATGCACAAAGGTACCATGGACATATCAACCTCTCCCGGAAGGCTGTAAATACCCCATTGTCACCCTTCAGCAAGGTATGCCATTATCACTTAAAGCCCTCACCCTGCTGCTCTAACTTCTAGTCATTACATACTAACTTGAGCGTCAGAGTGTCTTGGCCAAGGACACCTCGACTAGCCTAACGTGTGCTATTGGTTGCAAGACTCGACCCAATTATAACACCAAGTCATTTTCTCGACCTCCCATGTGGTCGATTGGATTGGATCATAGCCCAGGCTATTTCCAAACAGTTAATATCATTATCACTAAGTATTTGTTATAAATAAGGATTTGATCGAACTTCGCATTGAGCCTACTAACTAGTCAACATGTATTTATTATATATTTAACATAATTATTTATAAAAATAATTTTTAAACTTTCCAAATTTCTCCAAAATCCAAATTCACAATAGTATCTTAAAAGTTAATCTATATTTTCACAAACCCTCTCAAAGTTTATCCAATTTATATGAACTCTTCTTTAAATTTAATATTTCTAACCCGTGATAAAATTTTCAAATTATGTAATATAAGTAAGTGCATTCTAAATTACTTTAATTATATTTATTGGTATCTATAGAATTAATGAGCCGATGGTGTTCCCACCATTATAACATCAATTTACCATTTTATGTTCACAATCCCATTTTAAGAAGTTAATTTGAATTTCTAGTCTTGATGGCTATTATATATAATGTTTTGAGCAAGGAGAAGAAACAATGATCAGAATCTATATCTATATCTAAGTATAATATCATAGACCTAAACCTAGATTAGGACATTTAGCTTAATTTATGGTTTAAAGGATTTCTAAATGTTTAAAATATTTCATTATTTTATTAATGAAAGAATGTGAGGTCAAATAATAAAATTAAAGAAATTAAAAAATGTAATTAGAATATTACATATTTTGTAAAAAGTCTTTGCAATTTGAAGTGACCTCAAGGAGATTTGTGTAATTTTAATGTCATTGAAATCGACGGAATTTTTTTATTTCTAGCGTCGGTGGAAGTGACTGTATTCCCTTCTTTGAAAAAAAAAAACATCACGAAGGAATCCATTTTATATATAACTCAAACCTCACCAGACACTACTCACCCAAAAAAAAAAAAAAAAACTCACCAGACACCAGGGATTTTTATAATAATCCTTTATATTTGTGTTGCTTTTGCTGCAAAAACTAACACTGCAGTTCAGATCCCTAACGAAATTTATCGACTATGATTCAAGATTCGAACTTTAACGAAATTTAACTACATATATATTTGTGTACATAAAAATAAATAAACAAGAAGAAACTAATAAATTAATACAATTGAGAATTGACGAAATATTTTTTATTTCATTAGATATTAGTTATTACATATTACAATGGCCATGGATACGAGGATGTAATTTTCGTATCTTCATATGATAAATATATGTACAGGGAAAAGAGAAAAAAAAGAAAAGAAAAAAAAAAAGAGCATCATTCTATACAAAACCTCAACATCTTCACAACTTGCATATATTGTAAAGATGTGGGTTTTTCAATCAGAACATCATATGAACAGTTTTCACAGTTCCATTTGCAGATTAGATGTAAGGGTTAATGTGGGAGGAGTAATCACGAATCCCAGCTCCTTCCCACCCCATCCATTCTTCCCACATGTCCCAATCTTGATCGTTCATTCCCCTCATCGGCTCGTCCACATCGTAATCCTCATACATCTCCATCTCCGGAGTGCTTACTTCCCCTCTCAGATTACTCATCACAATCTGCAACATACCATCACAAACACATTTCAGACACAATAACCCGGAACTTGATTATTCAAAACTAGTTTAAGAAAGAAAAGGTTCCAAGAAGTTGCAACAATTAGACTGGAAAATGCGATTGCATTATAAAATTGCAACTGATCAGCTCGAGCAAGCTCAAATTGACGTAACAAGACACATATTGGTCCAAAGCACCACCACGGAGGGCTATCAAGAAACCGTCTAATGTTTTGTTAGGATCAAGCAAATAATTAGGCCAAAAGTTACAGTTGTTAGTAAAAGTGCAAATTTATTTCCCTGTACATTTGTTGCGCAGAGCACGCATAAGGCTAGATGAGTATGAGGTGGATGCACCCTACATTGCCATTGCCATTGCCATTAATCAGACGGTTAGTTCTTAAATTAAAGGATGATGTTGACAATAAATCCAACCCCCATTACCACCCCCAACACCAACCTAAAAGACTTGAATCGATGATTCATGGACATTGGGTAGACCTTTTCATCTTTTGGAAAGTTTTAAACCAACATAGAGGATGATATCCCCACCAAAGGAAGTGGCTTCCATCTTATCTTAGAGAACAAACAACTCAAGTCAGCATCATGTTTTTCCTTGTACTCAATCACATTTTTCTAGTATAAAGGGGCTAGGTTCATTGATTGAAAATGACTTATCAACTAATTTGGTCCCAACTCTTATCAGATGAGAGTGGAAAGTGTATCGACCCATGACCAAATGTTTTTCTAATTAAAATAGAAGATGAAAATATATAGGATCTTAACTACTCTAATGGCCCCTATTTACATCTAAACAAACATATGCCACATTAAGAGAAACTTCAAAGTTCACAGCACTATTTCTGTCATATTAACAACATTTTAGCTCCACAAAATTTAGAGAGAAATTAAAGCTAACTATCAAGATGAGAACTGACCCAAACCTAATAGAAAAAGGATGACTTAAAGTTGAATATGAAGCTACTTACATCATATGCTTCATAAATTTGGTGAAATTGGACACCACAATTGCTTCCTCTGCAGACATCTGGATGATACTGCAACCAAATATAAAACAACAGGTCAATAAACAATAGTAGAATTATTCTTCACCTTCTAAACTAAGGAAAAGAACCATAAAATATCCAAAAATATGAAAGCTTTAAATGCACATAAAAAAATAAAGGTTAAATAGGGAAAGAAATATGGCCTGTATAAAGGGATAAAGGAGCATTAAATACAATTAAAGGCTAGGAAAATCAACAATTAAATTAAAGGAATTCCAAGGAACGGATAGGATGGAATATATTCAAAATTTTCAGCTCACCAAGGGCAAATTATATTTCAGGACTTAATTTTTATTTTTTTTTAATTTTCATAATCTGTGCAGATTGATGAAGCCAAGATTACAGTTACCAACATCCAGAAAACAGCTAAGATCCTCATTTAGTGATGGATAAATCATTCCAAAATCTCTTATTTCAACTCTCGGAGCACAATATCAGCAAAAATCCATCCCAAAGATTGCTCTTGCAAAAACCCAAAAATATATAAAAAAGGAGGAAAGAAGACAAACTTTCCATGATAATTCTTGGAAGAACAAATTTTTATTAGCCCATCAAATAAGACAAGAGGATTTAAGAAAACCAAGGATCAAATAAATTACCTGAAGGGCAAGCTGCCTAAATGCCTTCTTGACCTCAGATTCAGAGGCACCAGGATGAATCCTGAGAGTCTTGTATGGATCACTCACAGCAGAAGAGACACAAGAAACCCTGAATCCCTTCTTATTATTCCTCACATTTCTTCTTGATAAAGAGTCAAACAGAGCCCAGGAACCTGATGCAGAACCACAACCCACAGCTGCAGCCATTCTTTCACAAAAAAAGATGAAATCTTTAATCTCTATCCAAGATCCAAAAATAAAATCTGACAAGAATTTTCAAGATTTTGAAAGCCCACAATGCAATGAAACCGCAGTAATCCTCAATCCTCCTTTATATAGATAATAAGATAATGCAACAATGGGAAAATCCAATGAGAAAACCAGAGCAGTTTTCAACAGGGTCAGCCTTGAATAACTTTTCTTTTCTTTTTCCTTCTTTATAAATTGAAGCAGAATTGGCACGGCAAGAAAATGGTGATGGCGAAATGACCTTTATAATAATGATGGAAAAAAAAAAATTCAATAGGATTTGTTATGAAGTGACATTCATAGAATGCAATAATTGAATCAAAGAAAAAAGATGAAGAAGTGTTCAACAGAAGGGTTCTTTATATACATGTGTATGTGGTGTCAAGCTGATGTGTGATAAAGGGTCCTTATCTAAATTCTAAAATGACTTGTTGTTTTGGTGGGGGGTGGGGATGGGGAAGGGGGGGAAGACGTGTCAGCTTACTTTTTTAACGCAATTTTCTGGTGCGGACAGGATATGGGGTCAATCTTATCCATCACTTGGCCTTGGCCTTCGGTTTTGGTCGTAATTGGAGTAATTTCAATGGGGGATCTGTTTGGCGTCTGAAGGGTATATGCTGTGGAGATTTTTCTTTTCTATTCTTTTCTCTTTTTATTTCTTTTTTCTTTCTTATAACTTTATTTTTTTTATCTATACATACACACATCAAGAGTCCATTCGTGCTCGAACTCCTGATCTCTTATATTATGTCATAATGTGGAAAACTTATGTTATTCAACCACATGCTACTAGGCGATTTTGTTTCTTAGAAATGAGAATTTGTGTAGTGTGTAAATTTTGAGGTTGTCCATTTGTATTTGATTTTTATCACTTTGTTTGAATAATTTTTTTTATTTACTCACGCACACATGTGTACTTGCGGTTTTTTAAACTCAATTCGGAATGAATATAGTGATGGTAGCATTCGATTAAAATCAATAATTCATTTTTCTCAAATACTGCAAAATATAATTCAACTTTTTAAAATAAAATATATATTTTTATAATATGAATTATAACACAAGTAATTATCCACAATTGCTTTGGAAATGATAATAACAAAATATTCAGGACTTTTAAATCTTGTTTTTTTTTTTTTTTCAACTTTCTATATGAAATTCCACGTTTCATCAAACAAGTTGTCGTGGGACTAAGAGAGTAGCACTTTGAATCTTTTATTTTATTTTATTTTCTATTTCATCTTCTATTTCAACTTGTTGTATTTAGTAGAACTTGATGATGTTTTCTTCGTAAGACTTTTAAACTTGTCACATGATTTTGTAAGGAAAAGGAAACACCTTTCTAGTTAACTTCCTTTTTCTTCTTTGTTAAAATATTCGAAGTTGCCTTGGAAAACTCCATGTCATTCACAATCTAATTCAACTTGATAATATTTATTCTCAATTCATTTTTTGAGCATTGATACCATCAAATGCTCCATTGTATTCTTTTAGGACCAATAGATTTCATAGAAAAACTGCTAACAAAAATATATTGAGAGTTGAGAGCAATAAAATCTTATTCTATAGGAAGAGGTGAGAAACAAATATTTGCAAGAGTTGAAAGTTTTGGTTCTTTTGTACCTTTTATTTAAAAAAAAAAAAAAGGTGGAGAGTATTTACCCCTATTTACTTTTATTTATGCAGATGCTTAGAAAGATAAATTAAGATTGGAGTCCAATGCATCGTCAGATAAACTTTTTCTAACTTGTAATATTTTAATAAATATTTTCGAATAATATTTGATAATTATGTGGACTAATTTGTTTTAGAATAATTTAAATTAAAAGAGTAATTTAATATTTCCTTGCATAAATTATTTTTAATATACGTTCCTTTTTTGAGTAATTTTTTAATCAATTTTCACAATTAAATCAATCACTATTAAAAAGTACAAACTCGAATAAATACTTCTAAAGCTAATGCAACTTCAAATTATCCATGTGTTTCACTTAGGGTTGTTAACGAATCAAATCTTTATCAAATAATTCGATATTCGAATTCGAATAGTAGATTAGAATTCAAAATTTAACGAATTCGAGTTTAGTAGAATATTCGATATATAATCGAATTCGTATCGAATATAATAATATTCGAATTTGATATTCGATAAAGTATTCGAATATATATTATTATATATTAATATGAATATTTTTATTTCTCAAAACTTATAAAATTTTGATGATTTATAGTAATGAAGCCATTGAATATTATGTTAACTATAATAAATAATTCAAAATTCAAGTAAAAAATTGAGTTAATCAAACATTTGAATCGAATCTGAACATATTAAATAGTTATTCGAATAGAATTCATGATCAATTTAAGATTCGAGTCGAATTCGAATATAAATACGAATACGAGTAAAATGAATCGAATTAGAATCTTTAGATATTCGATTTGATTCGATTCGATTCATTAACAGTTCTGATTTCACTATTATCAATAAGATTTTCTTTACATTAGGGGAAGCAAGGAAAGAAATACAATTATTATGTATCGATTATAAAAATAATATTTAATGAATTGAATGTATCCCATTTGAGTTATCACGAACTATTCATTAAATTATGAATATTATTCAACCTAAAAAAGTGTACGGTTGTCACCACTCTTTCCCCATAATATTAAATATGCTGCATTTATGATTCAAGAATTATCTTTGTCATCATTACTTTTCCATGTGATTGACTAAAAAGCCCGTTCGATTGTATTTCCACATCGATTTTTAGTTTTTATATATTTTCAAAAATTAAAAAGTTAGTTGTGAAATAGTTGAAAAAATATGTTGATTTGTATTTTTCTATGTTTAAAGTATATTTTATTAATAATGATAGTGTGTATTTTATGTCTAATCAAATTTAAATTTAATTAATATGAGAATAGGATCATATAGTATGCTTAAAAAGAGTTTAAAAATTAAAAAAAGAAATATCTTGAATAAAAATTAATAGAAAATGATAGTTTCCATTTTTTATTTTCGAATGATGATAAATACAAGCCATGAAAATGAAACCAAACAGGCCCTTAAGGTTTTAGATAAACACAAACTCACCCCATGTCCCTCGTGACTCGAGAATTTACACACACACACACACACACACACACACACACACACACAAAGTAATAGATACAAAGATATTTTGAGTGGCAACACTTGGCAACCATACAAGGGTGATTTGGTCATGAATCCATGGCCCATATTAATTGGCCTACATCCCATTGAGTTAGTAACAAAAAGGACAAAGATTACAACAATTTGGAGTTTGCCCTAAACAAGTTCTTGGCATTAGATGCGTAGGACATGTCTTGGCCTATAGGCTACTACTATGGTATCCAACAAACAATCTTTTATCCTAAATATTAGGGTTAGTTCATTTGCTAGGGTTGTCTACCTTTACTTGGATTAACTATGTGTTTATGTCATTCTTTTCTCACAAAAAAAAAAAAAAAGAAAAAGAAAAAAAAGAGAGAATTGTGGGAAAAATAAGCACTTATTTCAGCATGAATTGAAGTTGAAATATGAAATAATTAAAATAAATTATAGATTATATATATATTATTAACAAGTGTTTTAATTTTCTCTAAAAAAATAAAGTGTTTTAATTTAAATTCTTTTTGATTTATGGCCTAAATATATTTGTTATTGAATGACGGCTGCTTCTTCTTTCTTTCTCCCTTTTTTTTATATATATTTTTTTGGGGAAAAAAAAACACATTTGATGTGTAGGATTATAAATGGATATTTAAAAATTCGTTTACCGTTCGCATTCGTATTCGTTTATACAAAATTTATCTGCATCCGTTTAAAGCGAATATTATCCGTATTTGATTAGTAGATATCCGATTATAAATTGATACGGATATGGTAAATGCGTATTCGATCCGTTTAATATTCGATCTGAATATATATTTATTAAATAATATATTATTTATATTTTTAAATAAAAATATCATAATTCATATACGCATATATATAAATTATAATTGAAGAATTGGGAAAGAATAAATTTAAAAAATTATTGTAATATAGAGAAAAAAATTGAAGAAATAAGTTAATCAACATGATTATTGTTGCTTGATTTAATAATTAATATACTTAAATACTATTATTATTATTATTAATAAGTACTAATAATCAATTATAGAGTTAATTATTAATTAGAAATTATGCTATTTGTTTGATTACTTTCGTTTTAATAAAATTATGTAGTTCCTTCTATTAATTAAAAATATGTATTTGGTATATGCTCATAAATTTATGTATTTGGATATTCGTAAATGGATTTCCAAATAATGATCATCAAATATGAATATAAAACAATAATTCGAATATGGATAAGTTTAATAAAATATGAATGAATATGAATAATTATAATCGAATACGAATATATCCGAATTCGATGGATACGAATTTGAATATCATTTTTAAATATCGTCAAATTCGTATCCGTATCCGAATATTCAAAAAGTTAAACAGATACGAATATGAAAATAGTATATTCGATTCGTTTAATATCCGTTTACACCCCTAGATGTGGGATATCCATGTACAAATCAAGAAAGTGTTAATTATTCCCAAATAAAGTCGTTATATGTAAAATTTCAATTTGAATTGATTCGAATTGAAAATAAGTATCAATTAATTAAAGTTTATAATTAATTCGATTGAAATGATGTGGATATCGCTAAAGTATATAATTTGTCCATGTGATCAAATGCTATAAATTAACATTTTTCATAATTACGACATGTATAAATCAAATAAAGCAAGTCTATTTATTTTTCAACATTATAATATCTTCAGCGTTAATAATTGAAGTGTACAAAGTTTTCAAGGGGATCCATCGTAACAACAAGAAGCAAATAAAATCAACTTGAAAATAAGATAAGAAATGCTGCATTGCTCTAATCAAAACTTGTTTTAACATCTGGAAAGATTTGAAGAAATGCTCCGTTACCCTAATAAAAAATAATAATTTTTAAACAATAAATATAAGTTTTTCAAACTATTCAAGTCTAATTTATTTGAAACTTCTAAGATGCTAAATCTTACTTTAAAAGTAAGCTCTTACATCATATAAGATATTTTTGAAATTTATAAGGCACTAGATCTTATTTTTAAAATTAAGCTCTTCAAATATTTGAATAAAATAATATTTTAAAGTTTATAAGATACTAATAACTAGAATTTATAATTAGAAGACCTGCGAACACAATAGCTCATACTCTTGCAAGGGCAACTAGTTCTATGTTTGATCATGGGATGTAGAATTGTAATCCATCCCCTTTTATTGTTGAAGTTCTTTGTAATGATCTTTATTAATAAATAATAAATTTTTATTTAATTTTTTTTATAATTAATAGAGGTAAAGATTTTAAAATAAGTTACAAATTCTTTGTTCTTTTAAAAAGAGTTTATAAGATTATAATATCTTATTTTGTAAGCTTACAAATCATTTTTCTAAATATTTCACCAAACATTTTTGACACATTTCAAACATCTTATAAAATATTTTGAAAAACTTATATGCTCATCCAAATACCGTCTAATTCTTCTTTTAGTTATACAAATAAGTATGATTAAATAAAACATGTTTTAGATCTATTCGTGTTATTTATCAATTAAATATATGAATTCAACCTCCCATCCTTACACCATTGCGAATCTAGGAGCTTACCCCATTTTGTCCGTTTTTTCCTCTATTCCGCATATTGATCTCTTGAATTAAAAAACAAAAGAAATGGTTGCTATCAAGAATAGACAATGATATTTCATGGAAAGGACAGTCCAATTTATTTGTCTGGTGATGAAGGTAGAGGGGAAAATGCATTCTGATGAGTAAGAGGATAAGAATAACTTAAAAAAAAAAAAAAAAAAAAAAAGAAAAGAAAGAAAGATAAGAATAGCTTTAAGTTTTTATAATTAAAGCTTGGAAAATACCACATAAAGTTTCATTTAATAATTTCAGTGTGGTTTTTGTAATTCTTGTATTAGTAGGGGCTACAAGTTGCCATAGGATTGGGTTTAATGAGAGCTTTTACTTTCTCAATAATTGGTACTAGCTTGTCTAGATACTTATCCCAATTCTGAGTTAGGATAGAGAAATTAATTTAAGTCTTTTTTTTTTTTTTTTTTTTTTAAATTTATACAGACGCACATCAAAAGTTGGCTGATTCGAACCATAACTTTACATGTTACATGTCAGACTTATGCCATTGAGTTAAAGGCCACTTGACAAAAAATTAAATTAAATATATAAGCACTTTTAGACTTAATATTGCCCTACAATTTTTGCTTTAATGAAAAACATTTGCCCGGTCAAACACAGCTTCGTTCAGACTTTAACTCCAACTGTAAACAAACAAATTGCTTGATCAAGTCCTAAGGCTCCTTAACCTATGAGTTTCAATTATTTAAGATTTAGCTTAAGTCGGAAAAGCTACAAATCTTCTTAGTCCTTCAATTTTAAGACAATATTGGACCACGTGCAAAAGCTACAAGTTGCCTGGGTCAAGATATTTGAGCCACTTAAATGAACATGCAAAATCCCTCTGATATAATCTGGAATTGTTCTATTTTCACCTGTTTGTGCAGATATTTGGGGCTGTTTCTAATTTTTAATGAACCCACTGAAAATGAAAGGAAAAAAAGGGCTGGATGTAGAGTGAGACAGAGAGTTGTTTCATAAATTATTTTAAGGAGAAAGATTAAATTGTAAATAAAGAAAAAGATACAGAATCTGTGAAGCAGAACGACAGAGTACTCGTTTTCAGGGTTGAGTTAAATTAGGGCATAAAGTATACATGAGAATATTTTGATCCTTTTCTGATAAGGATTTGATTACTATTTTTTTTATACTAGCAATAATAATAATGACAGGTATCAAATGATATCTCCATCTATACAAGTGGTGACCAAATACTTAGAAAAAAATTCATACAAGTTCATCTCACAGAAAATGAAATTATATTTAAAATCTCTCTCTCTCTCTCTCTCTCAATTGGATCAATACCAAATAAATAAATAAATTCATATAAGTTCAGCTTTAGAAAAGTGATGCTATATCCAAAATCTCATTCTTGCTCATGATCAGATACCACTAATTTATCACCACGTAAAGAGTATTCAAACTTCTTTTGTTTCTCCAACCAATATAGTGAACACTGGCATCCTTAGGGCAATTCTTTTACTATCCCATTGGAACTGTTTTCACCCATCTTCATACAAGAATGGACATTATAATTCTATCCTTTTATCCATACATGGAAGACATATTGCCCCATTCAGCAGTCTATATGAAGGTAAAAGTTCCCACACCAGCCAAACAGTCTTTCACTTCAATCTAGCTCTCAAAGTTTAAATGCTTAGGAGTGCATACAAGGTCCATAAACAACCTTTAGCTTTAGGGCCACTCAGAATTCATGTGTAGTTGATTGAACCTTGCAACTACAATTAGGGCAAACTTAAATTCATGATTTTTATATATCATCCAATTGTAATGGAAAAGTCAAAATTTCTTGGCTCCAAACACACTGCATAAGATGCCATAAATTAGCATATGGAAATATCTTCCCCAGAAATGAAAACAAGAACAACTATTTCAAAGAGATTTTGATACAGATGATGTGTAAAAGTTGTCTACTAGATGCAACTAGACGAACAAACTGAAATATCAGCAGCCAGAATCAGACAGCAAAACTTGTCTATTATCTTTCAAAGTGGCAATGGAGTTCTTATTCCAGCATTAGAAGTCATAATTTCCTAGTGTATCCTAATAGCCTGAAAGTATCCGTATTTACAACAAGGTTTCGTATTAAGAACGTACCAAGGGCAATGACTATAATATCTGGAATCCAAAAAGGTCTTACCACAAAGTAAAATTTTAAGGAGCTCCAGAAATTTTTGTAAGATTTGCATTACTGTGCCGAGGGCTCAGACTGATGTTCCATGGGGACCGGGTTTGTGTCAAAAGGTTTTTTGAATTGCACCAAGATCATCGTCATGTTATCACAGCCTTCCTGCCCTGATGTTGGTGCCAAACACTTATCAAGTACTCTTTCACACACCACAGATAGCTTTTCTTCCTGCACATTTTGACGGTTCTTATTTTCATCTCCATGAATTGTGCCAAAATTGTTCAAAAATACATAGCAGACACTTACAGTAGTTAACTGCTCTTTTACAAAGTCAATAGCTTGTTGACTTGACATGCAATCCCTAGCAAAAGAAAACATAAAATTGCACATAAAATATCTTACGGGAATAAATATTTAAATATCTGAAGGCAATAAATGTGAAAAATATCTGATGGAAATAAATATATAAATATACAATTGAGATGTGTGCCAAAGAAGCCGAATTTTAGAAACAGATTAAAATAGAAAAATGTACAACTAGACCATGGATTGAAAAAATTGTAATAATTAGTTAAGAAGAAGCACATAACTAGGCACTCACAAAGCAGTAACTTCTGCAAGTTGGATTAGATACAAGTGAAAGCTTCTTACCTCATATAAACGATGAAGTTTGCCATACTCCATTTACCAAACAATTTAATGCTAAAATTTTAAATGGACTTTTGATAATGAAAGCTTAGATCCTTAATTTGATGGAAAAAGCACCCTTCTCATTGTCAATATGACGACAGAAGGAAGGGAAAGAGTTTGAGCATTTTATTTAATAAATATATAGATTATATATGCTAGCTCATATGTAAATTTACAATCAGCACATAGAATTGATATAAGAGAAGAAAATCCTAGCTCTCACAAGAAATCTAGAAATCAATATATCTTCCCACGTAATATGTCCAAAGATAAGTTTGCTAGATAAGTAACAAAGATTAAACTGAAGAAATCAGATAGGAGACTGTTCTTTTAAAACAAAGGTTTATACACGGTTGCAAACTGTCCTTTTAAAACAAAGCTCATGGTCACAGATGTTCAACCATGACTGATTATTAGGATCAAACCCCTTCCCCCCCCCTCTGTTGGCTTGTGCGGATAGCAAAGAAGGAAGAGTAAACATGAGCAAATTTTCCAAAAACGCAAATGTTACTGATTTAGGGTATAAAGTGATCTGTATTTGTTGAGTATCAATAACTTGTTCAGACTGAAACCAGTGGAAATCAATGCTTTTAAAAGTCTTATGAAAACACGAACTAGCATCGCAAGATAAAGCACTCGACTACATGCCGCTGGTTAATACCAACTCAGATATCTTTTCTACTCCTTGATTAGAAAACCCTACACATACTCTAATGAAGAGACTTCTGTAATTAATCCGATATTTCAGCATTATAAAAAACACAATAAATATATAGAATTGGCAGCAAACTTACCATATCCCATCACAGGCTATTATAAGAAAATCATCATCTTCAGAAAGCTCGACCTAGTATGGGAGAGGCAACGAAGAGAAAATCTATTATTTGGCTGAAATAGCTGCTCAGGAAAAAAATTTGCAAGGTGACAAAAAGTATGACTTCTCTTTGACAGTTTCCAACCAATCACGGTGAAATCAAGCAGTAAGAGTTTGTGTAACAGCAGAGTGCAATGCTGAAAACTTTAACTCGGCTCGTTTCATAAAGATTGAGCCCAGACAGTGAAATCCAACTTAAAATACAAAGTAAAGATTCCACATACAGTGACAATATCAGGGTTTGCTGTCACAATTTGCTTTTCAGCAGGCAATGATTTGTTTTGCTTCATTTCCATATCACCTGAAAAGATTTGAAATTTGTCATACTGAACAACGGAAAATAAAGCAGTATTCTCTCACCCACATTTAAATGGGTTGTATCTAGGTGAAATACCTATTGCCCTTGCCAAGTTCAGGCTCCCATTGACCCGTCCATATTGTACATATCCACCAGCTTCGACTATCCTTTTTTTCTCAGCAGCAAGGTCGGGCTTGTGATCCTTGGATAAATCATATGCCTGCATGAAAGTTATAGCCTTGAAATTTTTTTCACACATTCTACAAAAATAGGATGCTACATGTTATCTAAGAATTATTAAACCATCACTACCAAAATACAAGCACACAGCATCCTCTGCACAAGGAAGAATATCTAAAATGTCTTACAGGAAATATTACAAATTAAGTTCAACATGACTGCAAACACAATCCAGACTCCAAAAAGTTAAAATGACTCATTAAAACAGAAAAGAGAACTTCACCTCTCCCTTCCGAGACATGACGCACCGAGAATCACCAGCATTTGCAACAACCAGTTCATTTTTTCGGATAATTGCAACACAAGCAGTGCTTCCAGAACTTGGGCCCTTGTACTCCGAGTGAGTTCCCTGCATTGTACAAGAGATGTAGCAAGCCTTGCATGCAATATAATCTCTAAAATGAATCCCAGACATCCAACACTCATGTACTCTATTGTGTTTTAGTAAGGTTCCCATGAAGCTAACACAGTATAGTTGCTATAAAAGCAAAGGTGATAACTGAAATAAATACTTATCAGGAATGCAAACAAACTGGGGAATCTGGAAAAAGAATAGGAGAAAATGAGTGAGATAAGAAATCTTTGAAATCTAAAATTGTCCCATTCTGGAAAACTGGATAAGCTTTGACATCATCTAATCTGCACAGAGCATAACATTCTAATATTTCAATAGGTATCTAGCAAACATACTTAGTCCCATCAAAACTCACAAGTAACTCACAGGGATCACAGAATCTGGTGCCTGAAAGGCCTGTAATATCATTTACTTAAATAACTTTTGGGAAGCGCTTTTAAAGAGTGAACAGCCAATATCCATACTGTTTTCTACTGCAACTATCATGCATGGAAGGGATCGGAGAGATATTTTTTTTTCACTGATTTAGCATGGACACAGGGCGGGCCATGCCACTAAAATACTTTTGCACCACACTGCTCTGTCCAGTATATAAAACTTCTGTTAGTTAAATGAAGGCAAGTTGGGACAAATAAAATACTGAGCACACACCTCCTCAGAGGGCCAGTTGTCTGTCTGGCCAATATTTTCATCAGTCTCAGGTAAGTTTTGTTCATTACCACTAGATTGGTCTGCTTTGCCCATTAATAATGCCAACTCTTTCAGACCAGCTTCTCCGCACATCATTTCGTCCATCCTGCAGCATAGAAGTACATAACATTAAAAATCTGTTAGCACGATCATCAAGATAAAAACTAGAAGCAGAAAAATCACTTTTAAACCTCCCTCTAACGAAGAAATGCAGCCTGTCAAGCTGGGATCAATTATACCACCATACTGATCATTTTCTTCCATTTATATATGGCATATCGCACAGTCTAGGTGAGAGACAGCACATAAAATGCTGACAAATATAACAAGATTCTTGTTGGAGATTCACTTATATTACAGTTACACTGGCCAATAACAAAGTCACAACCAGGCTACAGGATCCCAAGCGGATAAGAAATATAATTACAGGCAAACATCCTTCTAGCATAAATCAACAAAGGAAAAGGACAAAAACAACCTGAGAAAAGCATTTTTAACAGAAGTTTCCACATCACCGGCTGCATATGCTTCATGCTTCAACACCTGTTGATGGAGAAACTTGGCACAAAATTTGGAAACTTCTTTGCCTGCAAAATGAAAGGACCCTAAAATAACAAATTCAATGAACCAAGAAAAGAAACCAAAATTTAGATAAACTAGAGCAGTAAATAGCTTTCTTTCATGGACTACATACTCCAAATTATGCTCACAGCCAAAACTGTTGAACTAACATCTAAAGATTTACTTCAGAACAATTAACATCCAGTATTCTGCATAATAACAACCAAGGTAATTTCTACAGTACTTTAAACTTCAGCAGAATCTCTTCCTTGTTTCATTAATTTGGAAACTGCTGCATAGCCATCTCATACAGGTTGTTGTTCGCATTGGATCCCACATTCTCTCATCACAAGGATAGGAAATTCTACAAGATTTGCCTTGCTGGTCCAACATCATATGCATATAAACTTCAATTGGTCGTTCCTGTTGGTTACCTTTTCAATTTCTTAAGCAGGGCCTTCCTTAATCAATTCTAATTCATATGCAGAGTCAAATGGGAACAATTATCCCTGATTAGCTTATTAGAAACCTTTCTCTTATCTAGGTTAACTGATTATCAACACTGAGGCTAGGTTAGAAGTCAATAAAAGCCAATGGATCAATGGATCAAAGGCTCTTATATAAAAATGTAGAAGATGAGAGAGAGAGAGAGGGAGAGGGGGAGAGAAATAAGAGAGTCATCAGATCTGTTTTTACCCCCATGGCCATCATAAACTCCAAAGAAAGAGGTGGAACCATCCAAATTCGAGATAGCAGCATGCTGTAAAATAACTCAAGTCAAGATGAGAAAAAGTACATAAGACATGACAAGTTTGAGATAGAAAATCATGAAATAAAAATTGAACAAAATTTACCTCCCTAGTAACCAGAAAGTGTTCAGCCTTAATCATGAATCATAAATATTGCAATAAAAGTGTCCAGCAACTGATAGTGCAAATAAATTAATTTAATAGCATATAAATCTAACATGCATTTTCCTAAAAAAGACCATCTAAGATCATCTCTTCTTTCCCTAAGCTGGGGGGATCAAAATGCCACTCGACCATTCAATAGGAAAAGATGAGAAAAACGTAATTCACAGAAAAGAAGTAAACACACCAACATAGTCTGCATTAGTTCAGCATCAAATGAACTCATTGTTCTTTAGAGCAAATTGTAGATTTCTATAACATAGTTCTTAAATGCAACCATAAAGAACTGCTGAAGTTCATCGCATATCTTTATGTGTTTATTTCCACTTACACTGCACCATTAGGTCACAGTTTCCAATGGTCAAATGGCCGGGACATTCTTGTTCTATATAAAGTTGTTTCAGTTCAAGAGGAAACGAAAAGGAAAATTGTTCTTGCCAACATGTGTATAGTATCTCTGTTCTGTTAAAAAGAAAAGATCAACTCTTACGACCCATGAGGATGTAACCAACATCTGACTACATGCTATCTGCTCTATATATTTGGGAAGATATAAGAATGCTAGCCATACGCAGATTCATACATACTATACAAATACAGTAGATAGAAGTTGTTCTATAACATAATTGATGCCGAAAAATGACATCATAGCAAGTTAGGCACCAGTGCATGATGGTCACAAGAAGTACATTATTTCTGTGGATGAAATTGTTCTATAGTGAGACAATGATCCAGAATATCTAAGAAGCAAAAGCATTTACTGCATCTTCCATTGTTGCTCGCCACCCCTGCATTGAAGATAATCCATATCTAAGCCTGTCATTCTCACCATCCTCTGAGACCTTTCCAGTTTTGGGAGTGCTTAAGTATACCCCCATGTTAAGCTGCAAGAACAATTATCCATGCTTACTTTAATAAGCAAAAGAAAAGAAACAAAAACAAAATATGTTCGGAAATTGTGAAATCATACTCATGCATATATATGCATGCATTTGTATGTCCAAACATTGGATATCTAACCTAGCATTTTGCTGCATTAGATTAGTAAGATGAAGTGCATTTCTTTCCCATTTACCTATCATTGAGCTGAAGACAGTGAGAAATCTAAGAGTTATGCTCCTATCGTAAATTCTTTTGAATATTTCCTAGATGATTCATTTGTTTCAAGTAAAAGTAAACTAACTTTAACTGGCTTTTGTTCCTACTTCCTTGTTAGCAATACATGAAAAAACAAAGCCTCTTTCAGCTGGTAAAGCCCCACATCATTGTGAATCGTTCTCTGCTAAGTGCTTCAAATCCAATAAGCCAAATTACCAACACATTAACATTTTTTAAATTGGTTGCAGTGGCCATTTCTTCAAGGAATCCGCCATCACAAATGGGACATTTCATCAACCCAGTTTCCAGAATTGGGTTCACCACCTCATAACAAATATGACACCAGTATCTGGATGATGCCTCGAATTTGTCCATTTTCTTATTATTTGGGTTTTTATGTCTTCTTTTTCTGCTGACAATTAATAACAGCCTGATATCAATTAACAGCTACATGTACTATATTTGCAGAATTGAGTAATCAAGGTAATAGTCAGAACCCTTTCAAAAAATTTAGTTTATTTGAGATCAGCAAACTAAAGCATCCTTTAAGCACATTAACTTAGATCACAAATGCCATAGCTAGTATATCTTCAAAACAGAAGCAGATCTTGACTTAAGATAAATAATCGCTAAACAATATACAAAATCCTGATGATACGAGAATCCATTTCCCCGCGCATCCTCAAAATCAAGGATAAAGCATTTGTATGCTAAATGGAGACACATGACAATTTTCCACACATGGAATGAAGCTTTTGTTGATGTTAATCTTTCTCCATTTTAAACGTCATTCATCATCAGAGTCACGACACACTTGTAGATTTTCATTTTGAGTTTCCACAAATGCCACCATTATATTGAACTGAAAGGATCCTAAAACGGGAAGTCCTAAAAAGGGAAGTGAAAATGCTTCTCTGTTTGTCCTCTGAGCTCATTTAAGTCATTAGTGCATCTATGTATATGCATAGCAGGATATGCACATAACAACAGGGCTAATTTAAAAACAGGCATGCCGCTTGAAGTCTACCTCAGTATCATTACGTTTCCTAAGTGTGCTATGTACCCACATTCAATTTTAAAATTCAAAAGTAGATGAAGAATATTTTGCAAAAATGCAACTAATAAGACAAAAGGACAACAGCTAAGCTCCCTCTTAAGCATGGAGGAAATATATTCTTTCAACAATGGCATAGACCATCAAGATGCCATTTACGTTATCACACCATTATGTAACTTTAAAATTCACCTTGCTCAGTTTTAAAATTATTTATCTTCTTATCTACGCATACATCTTAAAGTGCTCACTGAGCATTCTCTGAATAGATTCCACCAATACCTGCTCGAAGCTAGGAACTAATGTTGGAGATGAACCAAGATGACCGATAAGCAAAATCAATAATCACATTAAGAAGCAGAAAAAGGGGTGTGTCTCTAGTGAACATGGATACAGAGGGTCCATCTGGAAGTTTGCCTCAACTTTATACCCATAGTAAATGGTTTTAGAGGTTTAATAACCTAAATCAGACAACTTAATTTTTTAGAAGGTCCAACTTAATTACAGTGTCTAGATTCATAGCCAGAAGACAACAAAAGCAATAGCAATTTTGGTATAGTGAGATGCTAATGTTGCAGAATGCAGTTCAAGTCTGAAGAAAGGAATAGCATATTAGTGCACAACTCCTCAGTCTACCATAAGGTCTAAGGGGTACATGCATGCAAGCTTTCCCCTGAGAGAGGGAGACTGTTTCATGGCTTGAGAGCCTTACCATAGCACCAATGCTCAAAATCATATTTGGCTAGTGTCAGGAAGTTGTTTTGCTATTTAACCCATTTTATACATGGAACTTGTCTTTATTAAGAACATATTCTTTAAAGACCAGCTCCATGCTATGGCACCCCCTAAATGTCATCTGTCATCTTTCAAGTGCACTGGTTGACATGATTCATGCCATCCAGAAAGTGAATGTAAGTCATATTTATCTCTTAAGTATTTCTACCGACTAAATTCAACAGACCATAGATATTATCTAATGGAGAACAACTAACAAGTAACAGGAGTATTATACAAAGAAACAGTATACATTTGAAAATTTTCTAAAGTGGCACACAAATTTATGGCATCTGTATCCCTCTTTTATCAATTTTATATTTATTCATTAATTACAAAGTGTGCCAAAACTTTTAATAACAATAGTGAATGTAATTCAGAACTAGGAGCTCAAAGGAAACTAATGGTAGTTTTGCATATAATTCATTCATATTATGAATATGCAACCATAGAATGATCATGCAACTGTACAATGTATAAATTAATTTTTTAGTCCTGAAATGTCAACATGACTACATATAACCCATATATACAAACATAAAATATACATACAATAGGAAGAAATAGATTTCTTAATTCGGCATCAAAGTATACATATATAACATACAAATCCATGAAAGTCGAGTGGATAATATGGCTACTGTGATACAAACTCACATCCGTACAAAATACCACTCAACGATGTAATAATCTATATAATCAAGAATCAACAAGTAACCAAAAGTTGCTACTTCACCAACACAATATGGCTAAAAATCCTAATTATTATGCATAATTCCCCACACATACATATATACGTACGCACAAGCCTACATACATATAAACACACTTACATATACATATGTGTGTGTATACAATATATTTTGCGCTTCTGCATCAGATATCATTCCACTGTTCCATAACAACTGAAATATTTGGGATAAGAAACTGAAAAGCATAATGCGAACCAATAAAATCAAGAAAAGAGAAAAATGATCGCGAACTAAATGAAGCAACAACGAGTGATTATAATTACAGCAAAAAATCTGAGAAGAAAAATGGCGTCTAATTGAAAATTTGATTCTCTAGTTAACTCGAAGATGCATCAGAAAAAAATGTTTTGAGTCTTACATACACTCGCCTGTGCAAGAAAATTCGGGACAGAGAGTAGAACTTTCTGCAATAAGTGTTGATCGATACTTGCGATTTTGCTGGCAGCTGTATCGCGTATTTAGTTTCTTGAAGAATTGAGTGTCTGATTTCTTGCGCTAATCTATCGATGAGTTTGAATGCGACTTAAGTTGAAATTGCAGAAAACTGGAGAACGGGGTTCGGACTGGAAATTCTGGGTCAAGAATTAGGCCCAATATGTATATGGGCCTACTTTCGCAATTTTGTCATGGAATTACAATTTTGTTGTAGAATTATAAATTTTCATTTGCAAAAGGAAGCAATTTTAAGCAAAGGTCCCCCAAAACCCCACATAACAAATTTATTTGCATAGATTGATAATATGTATTTCTATTTCATTTATTCTTATTTTATATATTTTTTGTCATTTAAATTTTCTAACCCTTTATTTTTTGAATTAAAATTTAACTCAGTTGCATTATTCCAAAAACCAACAAAAACCACCTTAACATGCGATTTTACAGTTCATTAACTGATACAAAAAAATTGAATAGTTAGTTGCTTTTTCTATAATATAATAATATGAATGATATGATCATAAGCTATTAGATTCTCATAATTTTTTTTAGAATTAAAAAGGGCCTAGATTATAAAATATCAAATTATATAAAGTTTTGTATGGGATTACTTGGTCATTTGACTAATTACACGCATTTCAGCTTCACATAGAGTTCATACTCATTTATAAATGAAATACTTTTATTGGTTGTTTATGATAACATTTTTTTAGTTTGGGACTGTATATTATTTATGGTACGAGGATTTAATTTGATGAGAAAATGAAAACAAAAATATTAAAATTATAATTTTTTGATTTGTGCTCTAAGTTGAAATATGCGTTCAAAATCTAATTCATGCCATTTCAAGACAACATTTGCCTATGAGATTATATTAACCTAACACCTCACACAACAAACAATACAAGTAACCTACAACATGCAAATGGACATAGCTAGGGACAATTGTATTCCTCTCAGCACCTCAATCCCATAATCTTATGTGTAAATTCAAGAAACCCACACGCAGAACAAACAAACACACATGCAAAGACACTCAAGCCGGGTGTTTCCCTATCTCATTTTGCGTGTCAAATCCTAACCCCATTCCCCACTTTTATAGGTCACCACACTTGATCCCTTTCGCCACTTCACAAACCCAAAGCAAGAATCATATATATACAATATGGCTAACTCGATTTTCCTCTCCTTCACCACTTCAATCCTAGATTTTCAGTATGAGGCAAGAGAATTTTTCAATTTCTTAAAATTAATAGGGTTAAAATAATATAAAATTGATGATACGAGAAAAAATGAAAATTGATGAAAGACATAAAATTACTAGAAAATTTTCATCTCCTAGATTTTTTTTTTGAATGAATTCGTCTCCTAGCTAGGTTTTCAGTATTAGAGAAGGAGGGTTTTCAATTTCTTAAATTAATAGAGTTAATTTGGTCATTGAGTATTAGAAGGGCAATGGTTTACTTTTTATTTTTTATAATTTAATTTTGGAAAAAGATGGTTCTATAAAGAACCATAGTTTTTTACTTCATTATGGTTCGAGGGTGAAGCTCAAATCAAATTGACATAAATGACTAAAAAGTGGATACATAATGATATATTAGAATCATGGGTACATGTGACCCCAGAAAACCTGTCCACTTCTTTTTCTTTTTTGTTTCTAATAACTAGAAGTAGGGTTTTTCTATAATCCTAATATATTAGTTTTATCTATTGTTATGTATGTTTTTATTTTATGTCAAGTGGTAGCTTGTTTTAATAAACAAAACAAATAAAAATCAGAACAATTGTGCTTTTTTAAGTCAAAAACATTGTTTATCCTTTTAGTTTGTTGAACCCTAATATCTAAATTATTTATTATCTCTCTTATTTTTTTCAATTTTCTCACATTCCAAATACTTCTTATGAATAATAATAATAATAATAATAATAATAATAATAATAATAATAATAATAATAATAATAATAATAATAATAATATTTATTAGTATTATATATTATTATTAGTAATATTATAATTATAAATTCATAATATTTATAATATTATCAATACTACATATTATGAATATAATTAAAATTATTTAACATAATAATAATTATTATTATTAATGTATTACTAATGTATTATAATTATAAATTATTATATTAATAATAATAATAATATTAATTTTGAAATTTTAATTTATCTTCTGGGTTGAAATTTTCAAAAGACCAATTTCTAAATGGTTCCCATTTGGGCAAATTAAATTCTTTTCTGATTAGTTGCCTAGCATGAGATCCAGGACTAAAATCAATTTTTTGTAAAAAATCCATTAAATGGAAAAGTTTATGTCAAACTTGGTTATTTCCGGTTCTTGAGTATTATATACTTCTTTAACAATATTATCTCTGGGAATTCTTAATTCATTTACTTTATTATGCTGAATTTCATATTCATTTGAAGACATTTCTCTTATTTGAGAAGTAGAAGCCCTAGATGGAAAATCAATGTCATCAAAAGGTGAAATATGAGAATAAAAAGATGTATTAGAATGAGATCTAGAGATTCTGGATCTAGAAGAAGATTCTATTAGTCTTCTATTTTCTTCAAACTGTATTTGAACACGGCCATCTGAAGTTTGTATTATGTTTGTTACAGTTGGATTTATTATCGGCTGGGGATTTACAGCTTGTTCCATAATCCAATTTTCTGAAAAAACAATTTCTTCCCACTTTATTGCTCTTCTAGTAGTAATATTAGATCTACTAAAATTAGTTTCTATTAGAATTGTTTCATTCATAGGTTTGTTAACCGTTTTACATTGTGGAGTAAGTGTATGAAGTGGTTTAAAATAAATCCTATAACATATACATATAACTTATGTTCTTGGTATATAAGTATAACCATGTGTCTTAACATTCAAAGTAAGAGCATCAAGTATATTAACATCAGTTAAAGATAATTGCAAATTAGGATAAACATCAAAATAAACAGAGCCATGAGCCAAACTGGATTGTATAATACCCATTAAAGATCTTTTTCAATTAGTATTTCTACCGTCTCTTAAAGCAGCTATAAAGCTTTTAGGTAAATTTTTAAAGTTAAAGGTTTAAATGCAATTTGCACAAGACCAATATAAATAAATCTATAATTTTCTTTGTAATGATCTATATCAGATCTGCTTAATAATTTTAAGGTTTTTTCATTTTCATATAATATGATAGATTCTTTTGTAGTTTTAACTACTTGTTCCAGACCAACTTTTCCAAAAGTACCTAATCGGTATATAACCTTAGGTTCCACTCTAGGAATTGTGCATTTATTAAGCAAATCAATATTATGAGGAATATCATATTCTTCATTGATACTGTTTTTAACAGTATCTCTTCTCTTTATTATATTCATAAGGATAGATCTGTGTTGGACTTCCATAATTCTTTATACACAATTAAACACCATGGCTCCGATACCATTCAGGGGAAAGGATCGGAAAAGTGCCAAAAATTCAAGGAGTTAAGGGCAGCCATGAAAGGGGGAGGTGTAGGAAGAATCAGCCATGTATGCGGTGTTTTACTCAGGAGCTTCAACTGTCTAGTCCTAATTACAGATCAAGTTAGGCCAAACAACACCCTAAATTCCTTCTACACAGCAACAACAGGCAAAACAAAGGCACACACCAAGATCTATAATTAGAACTGTCTGTTTTATAGGGGAAAGGATCGGGAAAGTGCCAGAAATTCAAGGAGTTAATGCCAGCCATGAAAGGCAACGGTGTAGGAAGAACCAGCCATGTAGGCGGTGTTTTACTCAGGATCTTCAACTGTCTAGTCCTAATTACAGATCAAGTTAGGTCAAACAACGCCCTAAACGCCTTCCACACGGCAACAGTGGGCAAAATAAAGGCACACACCAAGATCCATAATTAAAACTGCCTGTTTAGATCCTAAAACCTTCTTAACCTCCTATTCTTCCTAACATCTCTAGACACTTATCCTTATAGCATGAGAATCATCATGCCTAACTAGTGTAAAGAATTATGTAACCCAACACATAATTAAATTAGCCTGCCATTCAGGCTAATGTATAAAATAAAGAAATATTAATACAAAATAGAAAATTTAAAATACCTGGAGGAATATTTGAAGAACTTCAGTCTTCGATTATATTGATAAAAATTTACAAAGGAAGAAAAATGTACAAGGAAATTTTCACAAGAGGGAGAAGGGAAGCTCTAAGTAAGTTCTGCCTAAAACTAACATAGCGGCCCTCAATATATAGACACTTGGCCGGATCTTACAAAGAAATAAAAGAAATTTTTGTGAAATTTTTGCGTCCGAATAGTACTATTACAAAAGTGACTTTATAAAAGTCTACACCAAATTGCGGCTGGCAGGTCAATTCCTGTCTGAATTAGCTCGCAAGTTTATTCTTGTCTGGTAGTAGATTCTTCAGACTTCTTCTTGATGTTGTCTTTAATTGTTTCTTTCAAACTTTCAAACATATCCTCATTTGAGGGTTCTTCATCCTCATATGGATCTTGAGATTCTCCTGCTAGGCAATTATATTGGTTCTTCCCCTTAGATGAGGTAGCCATTGAAGAATTAGATTTATTGTCCATTTCAACATCCAGATTTTTCATTAAATCTTTCTTCATTTCTTCTATATATGATTCAACCATTTCTTCTTTGGAGATTACTCCTTTTTTCATCTGCATTTTTCTTATGATATGCTGAAAAGGACTGGGAGATTCCCTTTGTTGTTTAGCCTTGATCAGCTGCAGGTATTCCAAAATTTTTTCCTGGATATAATCCAAAGTTTCTTGTCCATAATATGCTTCTGTCTCTTTATCCTTTAAGAGAATTTTATTCCAAAATTTCGTGAAGAAGATTCTCCTTAAACATGGGATGTTTTGTTGAGTATAATCAACTTCAGGAGCCCATTTCTAGATCCATGGAATAGAGAATTCAATAAAGAAATACATGGGGGCCATTCCGTCAATCCATTTATTTTGGTGTTCTAAGTTTATAAGTTTTGGTGAACAATTCACCTATTCTGTATAATAACCTTTAAAATGTTCTGGAAGAATTTTCACTGATGGACCATAATTAATCCACCATTCATGAAACCAATTGGGTAGCTCTCGTTTATAAACTTTTGAGAAAACCTTAATAAACCAAGAATGTTTTCTTTTTGAATTTTCATATAATAAAGCTTTATTAAATGCCTCAATATAATCCCAATAATTGAATTTAATTGGAGTTTTTAACTCCTGATGAAAATATTCTTTTTCTCTTAGGGTACTAATTCCCCATTCCTCAGAAAATATAATCTTCTTAATTATAATTTTGCTGAAATTATAAATGGATCGACTATTAGTCGAATAAAAATGGTTAATTTCACAGGATCCTGTGCTTATGAGTATATTTTCATAATGTATCATTTGTTTATAAGATCCTGCAGCATATGATGCTATATCAAGGTACCTTTGCATTAAGGTCCATGGCTTATCCTGCCACTGTAAATCTTTATTTTCCAAGAGTAGTATAATTTCTCTGTATAAACTTTTTTCATATGTGAAAGAATCATCATTTTTTTCCTCATTTGTGATATTAGCATATGAGGAGGTATTACCTTCCTGTTGATCTTTTTGTTTCTTGTATTCAAGAAACTCTTTGAATCAAGGATCATCTGGGAATGCAATATTGGAAGCTATTAGTTTCTGGGATACTTGCTGAACAATTGTTTTTCCCCTTCCTCATCTATTAGAGGGGAAGTTTTAACCCCTTCCTCGCGGGATCATTCCTGCAAATACTCACGAGAAAGAAAGTCAGACAGACTATTATCAGTACCTTTCTTATAATGAATATCAAAATCAAATGGAGCTAAATGAGCTTGTCATCTAGCAAACATTTGCTTAGAAACATCATGTTTAAAACCTTTATTAAACATATGTTTTGCTGATTGGCAATCTGTTTTTATAATAAACTTTTGATTATATAAATCATCTTGAAATTTTAAAACACATTTAACAATTGCTAAAATTTCCTTTGCAATAGTAGCATAATTCTTTTGACTATTATTCCATTTTCCATAATAAAATCTAACAAGATATTCTTGTTTAGTCTCTGGATGTATTTGTTTTAAAATACCTCCATAACCAATATTAGAAGCATCAGTTTCTATAATCTTTCTCCAATTTGGATTAGCAAGCATAAGAGAAGGAAGATTATTAACCTTATGTTTTATTCTTCTAATAGCCTCAGTATGTTGTTCAGTCCATGGTTTAGGAACTTTTTTCAATCTATCATATAAAATTGCAGTGTCTTCTGCTAAATTTTAATACTAAGCAGAAATATAATTTAAACTTCCTAAAAATTTTTGAATTGGGTTTTATTAGTAATCTTATCAGGAAATTTAGAAGCGAATTCTATACTTCTATTAGTAGGAATAACTTTTCCTTTTTCTATATTATGACCAAGAAATCTAACTTTTGTTTGAAAAATATTCATTTTTGTTCTAGATATAACTAAACCATTTTGAATAATAATTTTCTTAAAAATATCAAGATGTCTAAAATGCATTTCAATAGTTTTAGAAAAAACTAATATATGGTCAATATAAACTATAATAAATTCACTATATGGTATGAATATGTCATTCATGATTTGTTGAAATTCTGAAGGAGCATTCTTCAGACCAAATGGCATAACATTCCATTCAAATGGTCCTATTGGAGTATTGAAAGCAGTTTTATATCTATCTTCTTTAGCAATTTGAATTTGCCAATATCCTGATTTTAAATCGAATTTTGAAAATATAACAGCTTCATAAAGCCTATCAAGTAAATCCTTTTTATTAGGGATAGAACATCTTATCCATTTTAAAACTTTATTAAGAGGTTTATAATTAATAACAAGGCGAGGTATTCTTCTTTCTTGTTCAGAATGTTTATTAACATAAAAAGTAGTACAAGACCAAAGAGATTTAGATTGTTTTATTAAACCTTTCTGTAAAAGAGAAGCAATTTCTTTTTTTACATAATTCTAAATATTCATAATTCATTTGACATGGTCTAGCTTTAGTATGAATTTTCTTTTCATCAAACTCATTTTCATATGGAAGATTAACAGTATGTTTCTTTCTATTCCAAAAAGCATTTGGATGTTTATTGCAAATTTGTAAAGAAAATTGATTAATTATTAATTTAATTTTATCCTGTAATTTAGGATTTTGAAGTTTTTCTTCGATTGTTAAAATATTAATTTCTTCTTTAAGAAAATTTATTTGATGATTCTTTGCTATAAGCAAATCATGAATTTGATGGAGAACTCTAGTAAAAGGCTTAGTTATAAACTGAAAACTTATTTCTTTTTCTTCAAAAGTTTCTTTAAAACCTTTTGCATCAATATTTTTAATAGGCAATATTTTCTTTAAAAATGGAGTACCAAGTATAACTTGGTTTGTAATATTTTTAACAAGTAAAAAACTTGTAGGGATACAAGTATTATTTTTGCAAATATATACTTTTGGTAATTTATATTGAATATCTAATTTTTGACCATTAGCAGAACTAAGAGAATGAGTAGTTTTATGAAAATACCTGGCAGGAATTATTCCTTCCTGTATACAATTAAGATTTGCTCCACTGTCAACTAAAGCAGTTAATTCTTTTTTAAATCTATTATCAATGAGTAAAGTTATTTTCATAAACCATTTTTGAGATGTAATCATCTCGAGTGTAGAAAGAAAATTATCCTCAGTAGAAAATCTTATTATTTCATCAAGATTTTTGTTATGAAAACTCATGATTTTGTTATTATTTTCTAGAATAGAAATTCTTTCATCAAGAAATTTATTTTCTTGTTTAAGATTATGAATCTCATTTTTTAAATTACTAATTTCTATAGTTAAATCCTGTATTGTAGTAGGAGTTTCAATTTTTTGTCTCTGTTTCAAAATTCTTTGAACCTCAGCCATAGTATAAGGTTCTGTTGAAGTATAGACTTCTTGATTTTTATCAAAATTACTATGAGAAGTACTAGGAGTATTCTCTATTTGATCTATAATTTTAGATCTAATTTCTGGATCTTTTATAAACTTCAAAAGTTCCATTATTTTTCACTATTTAAGACATTAATATTTAGATCATTAAATTGACCAAGAATTTTATAAAATTCTTCATTATCACTTTTTGGTTTAGAACAAGGATTTCTTTGTTGACAAGGATCACAACATTCTTCTTCAGAAATATAATTCTCATTATCTAATGCCTTTAAATCTTCAAATATTGAAAATTCTTCAAAATTATTGTCTGAATTATCATTTTCAGAAATATCTTCTGATTCAGAATTTAACAATAATTTAGAAAGAGTTTCTTTTAACTCTTCATCAATGTTAAGATTATTAATCTTTTTCTTCATTTTACACTTATCAGTGTAATGACCTATTTTACCACATTTAAAACAGGCTTTCGATTTTTTCTTTTCTATTCTTTCTTTCTTTCTTTTTTCTCTTTTCTCTTTTTTCTCTTCTTTTCTCTTTTCTTCTATTAAAGCATATTTTATCCTTTTTATGCCTATTAGGTTTACTAGTGGATGGTTGTTCCATACCAAATTGACAACAAAATTGACCTAATTGTCTTTTTTCTATAATATTATGACGTTTAATTTGTTGATTTAATTTAATCTCATTACATAAGGATAAACCTTCTTGAATACATGTATCTATAAGTTTTTCATAAGTATAACTATCATATTCAATATGAGTACCTCCTTTTCTAAGATTTTTTCTAACTCTTTTAGTGAATAAAGAAGGTAAACTATCTATAAATTTAGATTTCCAATGAGCACTATTAGACTCAGGGAGTTCCATAACTCTAGATAAAAATGTGTCTTTATACCACCTAAATGAGGTAAGAGTAGGACATTTTAATCCATTAAGTAAGGTTCTAATGTTTTCACTATTATCAGATCATCTACCAGTAAAATGTTCTATAATATTAACAACAAGTGTATAAACAACATTTTCAATATTATAACCTGTTTCATTCTTGACTGTATTTAATATCTCAAATCTATTAGATGCAGTAAGTTAATTATCCCACCAGCCTTTTAATTGGCCAGTAAAACCTGCAACAATCATGTTAGCAACAACTTTATCACTATTACCATTATTTTTAGAAATTGTGCTATACATAAGCATTCTATGAACTAGATTATAAATCTGTCTTTCAGTATATCGATCAAGATTCCACTCATAAATATTTTTACCACAATAACTATTATTTATAATAAATTATTGTTCTTCATGAAGAACATCTTGAGGAGTTGGTCTAGGGTAATAATATGTCCTCATAGTAGGTCTATCAGCATATTTTTCAATTTTATTTATTTCATCTCAAACATAGCTTTTATAGCTATCTGTATTACTAATACCTTCTTCAAATTCTTTATTAAGAGTATTGATTTTCATACCCTTAAACTTATCATCAAGTAATTTTTCTAATTCATTAACATATTTTAATATGAAATTATGAATTTCAGGAGGTGGTTGTATATGAGGAGTAGCTATAACTTCTTGGTGTTGGGGTTGGCCTTGATTAAGGCTAGCAGTATTTATTAAATTTTTTACTTGATTAACTAAAGAATATAATCCTTATACTCTGTTATGAAGAGATAAGATTTGTTCTCCTAATACATTGAGATACATATTAGCATAATTTTGTTGTTTAACTAATTTATTAATTTGAGTAGTAGTAACTTGTAAAGTTTCATTTTCAAATAGTTTCTGAAATGCAGAAAAGTATAACATTTTGTCATTTATATCAATTTGAAAAGGTTGTTGAGGTGGGTAAATATCTTTTAAGACTTGCCCACTACTCAATTTATAATTTCTTTCCATGACTGAAATATAATTTTCAACATAATTAGTTATAAATCATGGGACCAAAGGAATTATTTTGTTTTCTTTTGAAGCAAAAGAATAAAATTCATTTTGAAATTTTAATTTATCATTTGGGGTGAAATTTTCAAAAAACCAATTTCTAAATGGTTCCCATTTGGGCAAATTAAAATCTTTTCTAATTAGTTGCCTAGCATGAGATCCAGGACTAAAATCAATTTTTTGTAAAAAAATCCATTAAATGGAAAAATTCATTTCAAACTCGATTATTTCCGGTTCTTGAGTATTATATACTCCTTTAACAATATTATCTCTGGGAATTCTTAATTCATTTGCTTTATTATGCTGAATTTCATATTCATTTGAAGACATTTCTCTTATTTGAGAAGTAGAAGCCCTAGATGGAAAATCAATGTCATCAAAAGGTGAAATATGAGAATAAAAAGATGTATTAGAATGAGATCTAGAGATTCTGGATCTAGAAGAAGATTCTATTAGTCTTCTATTTTCTTCAAACTGTATTTGAACACGGCCATCTGAAGTTTGTATTATGTTTGTTACAGTTGGATTTATTATAGGCTGGGGATTTACAGCTTGTTCCATAATCCAATTTTCTGAAAAAACAATTTCTTCCCACTTTATTGCTCTTCTAGTAGTAATATTAGATCTACTAAAATTAGTTTCTATTAGAATTGTTTCATTAATAGGTTTGTTAATCGTTTTACATTGTGGATTAAGTGTATGAAGTGGTTTAAAATAAATCCTATAACATATACATATAACTTATGTTCCTGGTATATAAGTATAACCATGTGTCTTAACATTCAAAGTAAGAGCATCAAGTATATTAACATCAGTTAAAGATAATTGCAAATTAGGATAAACATCAAAATAAACAGAGCCATGAGCCAAACTGGATTGTATAATACCCATTAAAGATCTTTCCAATTAGTATTTCTACCATCTCTTAAAGCAGCTATAAAGCTTTTAGGTAAATTTTCTAAAGTTAAAGGTTTAAATGCAATTTGCACAAGACCAATATAAATAAATCTATAATTTTCTTTGTAATGATCTATATCAGATCTGCTTAATAATTTCAAGGTTTTTTCATTTCCATCTAATATGATAGATTCTTTTGTAGTTTTAACTACTTGTTCCGGACCAACTTTTCCAAAAGTACCTAATCGGTATATAACCTTAGGTTTAGGGATGGCAAAATTACCCATCCCTGCGAGTATCCACGGGGAATTCCCCACGACGGGGCAGGTTCGGGGAGAAAATTCTCCCTGCGGGGATGGGGGCGGGTACAATTTAATCCCCATTTGCTAAACGAGGGTGGGGATCACAGTCCCCGTCCCCATCCCCGCGGGTACCCGTTACCCGTTAATTTAATTAAATTAAGTATTTTAGTATTGATATTAATGCTTCTAATTTACAAATCCTCAATTAACTTTTTTCTTTTTTATTTTTTCCCAAGGTTGTTCAAAAGCAAAAATGGACTTTGAATGCTTCACAATACAAGAGGATCGATAAAGATGGTGATGTAAATATTTTTTAAATTAATATCAAAATATATTTGGTTATTTGAATTATTTTTTCTTCTAAAAAAATACACTTATTTTTGTAGGAGCCAATTTAAATGGAGAGCTCTTTGGAGGAATTTACAAATTGTTATGCTTTTTTTAAAATTTATGTTTATGTATTATTTATCTTTTAATATTTTATTATAAAATATAATTAAATATCGTGTGTTATGTATTTATGTTTGACAATCTTTTAATTTTGGAAGTAATTTACATTATTAAAAAAATTTAGTACTTTTTTTTTAATTTTTTTAAAGAATTTGATAAATTAAAAATCCGTGGATACCCGTCTCCCCATTGGGAAATGGGGATGGGTACCTGCCACGGGGAAAAGGGCAGGGATGGGGGGCATTTTCACTTCACGGGGGCGGGGGGCATTCCCCGTCCCCACCCCGCCCCGCCCCGTTGACACTCATACTTAGGTTCCACTCTAGGAATTGTCCATTTATTAAGCAAATCAATATTATGAGGAATATCATATTTTTCATTGATATTGTTTTTAACAGTATCTCTTCTCCTTATTATATTCATAAGGATAGATCTGTGTTGCACTTTCATAATTCTTTATGCACAATTACACCATGGCTCCGATACCATTCATGGGAAAGGATTGGGAAAGTGCCAGAAATTCAAGGAGTTAAGGCCAGCCATAAAAGACGGTGGTGTAAGAAGAACCAGCCATGTAGGCGGTGTTTTACTTATTATTATTAATAATGTATTACTAATCATATAATTAGTATTATTGATTATAATAGTATCACTATAAGTGTATATTAATATTTCACTAATATATTATTAAATAATAATGATAATATGAGTATATGACTAATATTAGTATCAATTATATATACACATAAATTGTATACAAATATATATACACACATGTACATATATTTATAAAAAATATATAATATTTTATAATGCAACATATATACATATATATATATACCGCCACCGCCCGTCGTCCCCTCACCCTACCGCTGAACCCTTCCTCCCACCAACCACCTGGGCTGCCATGGCCATGAACCAGGCAGCCAGCAGGCCGGCCATGGCAGCCGCCTGGCTAGATTTGGCCAGGCGGCGAGCTTTCAGGCGGCCACACCTGGAAGCTTGGCGACCGAAAGTTGGCCGCCTAGCCATGCGGCCACTGAGGTGGGTAGGGGTGCGGGGGTGTTTGGGGGAATTTTCCTTTCCTTTTTTTTTAAAATCTTTTTGTTTATTTATTTTTTATTTATATAAAGTTATTTAAAACTTTTTATTTCTTAACTATTATAAATTATATATATTCATATAAATATATGTGATATATAAATACTTCAAAATTCATATTGCCACCTAGGCAATAAAAATAATAAAATAAGCCAATTAATTAAATATATCAACTAATTGTTTTGCTAACATGGCAAAAAAAAATTATGAATGTTCCGACTCAGCAAAATGCCCAATTTCAGAACCTTCAGCGCATGTCACATTAGCATTTTCAGCCAATTTTCAAATTTCAGCGATTTTCGAACTAAATGTGCAATTTTTTTTAACTTATAAGACTAAATTAGAAATTGCGTAACATATATAGGATAAAATTGAAAGTCAGAAAATTTTATAGGATGAAAAATATATTTTTTTCGGAATAAAAATTTACAAGATCAAGATCTTTTACTAAATGAAAAATTAAATTACTTTAAATTTTTTGTTCAAACAAACAAAGGGTATTTTTAGAATAACAAAATTTTGAACGAAGGATAAGTAAGGAATTCCAAAGAGAATAATAAAAATATTAAATTGTTTGATTAAATTATATTTATTTTTATAACAAACATATCCTAAGGTATATATTGATTTAGTTATAAATCAATGGTAACAAAGCACTTGCATGATAATAAATAAAAATGAGAGGTTACGACCACAGAAAATCCCCTAAAAGTTATATAATAACTACAACTTATAACTCACCTATTTTATGGCTACAATTACCATTTTATCACAACTCTTTAATTTTTAATTATGAGAAAAATAAATAAATATATTTAAATATTAAAATACAATTACATTATATAAAAATAAATAAATAATATTATCATATAAAAATACTATAGAAATTTAGTATATGCATTCAATATGTCAAATTACTAGTTAAATAAAATTTGATTGTAAAATTTTAGTTGCCCACTAATGCCTATAAATTGGTAACGCTCTTTCTGTTGCAGAAGGACTTTTGGAATAAAAATACAAAAGATTCTAATAAAAAGAAACCCTCCAATTCAAAATATTGATTTTTAAGGAAATAGGGCAGCCTTTATAGGCTTACATAGGTATGACTCTCGTACTCCACTAAATCCATAAAGCAAACTTATCTATCCACTACACCCACTTGACCAAACACTCGGAACAACTTCCTACTTTACTAAAAATTAGGAACTAACCAGAAATGTAGCACCCCTTTCGGGGATAACCCCTAAACTGAGATGCCACTCCATTTCAAGCTTAAATCATAATTCATAAAAACAATAAGTAGGCCCATAAGAAAAATTCTCTAAATCATTAGAGTCAGCAACATGCTTCAACTTAAGTAGACTACGACAAAAGTACTATATATATACCCAATAGTCGACCCATATCATTCAACATAGTACATACATAACACATATCTTGAATTCAAACTTAAGCATAACATAATGTTCAAGAGAACTCATAAACACATATAATCAACTATTCTATTATAGAATAAACTCTCCAGTCCAAACCTGAAGTCCATATCCATAATCAAAACCTGTCTGGAAAAATCAAGAATAACATAATCGGGTGAGTCATAAGAACTCAGTGAGGGATATAATTCAGTTAATAGATCATAAAGGCTCTGTTGAACAAGAAACAATTCAACATATCAGAAACTATCAAGACAATGCGAACAGAACATGAACGTATCAGAAACACAAGCGTTATCAAATCCAACAAATAGGGATCTCTAGGTCAGACCTTAACAAGTAGGTACTAGTTTGAGAGTTGTTATCGTTGGCTCGAACGGCCCAACCAGCTTAACTGATTTACTATGGGAGGTATCGCCATCGGCCAACTCAACTGGTTTACTACGGGAGGTATCGCCGTCGGCTCGTTCAACCTGGACAACAGCCCGAACTAGACCAGGAAAACGACACCATCATTATTGCTCCATGAGCATAATACAAACAATCAGAATACAATCGAAATAAAGCTATCCCAAGTAACATATGCAATCCAACGAATCAGAACAAAACATACATATTAGATTTTCCTTATCCCTCTGTAACAGTACAATAATCCAAGCATGACAGCTCGACAATAACAGTAATCTAGCATTCCTCTAAGATTGGCACTCGGCCCAACAGTTCTTCATACATATATCAAAATCAATCAAACAGATTTGCCGACGAGGCAACAAAACAATGTAAAACAGTCCAAATCTGCCAACATGGCGAATCAATAACTTACAGAACAAACTCAAATAAATTGAACAAGACTAAATATACAACCAGCAGATCGAGTTCAAATGATCGATATCAATCAAAATAGTATGAGTTCTTGGCGCCAGAACAGACATACTGAGTTCCCAACAAAGACATAATCGACGAAATAGCCCGCACAGGGGTACACCAATCAATTAATAGATAACAAGCAAGATTATGAGCAACTCACAGATTTCAATAGCTAAGATGCAGTTACAGAACGGAAACAAGTTCAACCCTCTCAAGGATTTATCACAATGACAGATAGGTGCAAGCAAGTGCCAGATTGGCAAACCCTCACAGGGCATACAAAACAAATACCAAAGAGGTTAGACCTTCACCTCTGTAGCCTCAAAAATGCAATCACAGTCTACTGGTCCGCGAGACCCAGTTCCTCATCACCTAATCCAAAAGAATATGTTTGCTGTCAAGATCCTCATTAGACCTTATAATCACAATTATACAAATAACAGTCTAAAATCAATACTTATTCGGCTAAATCGATAGTCTCGATAAAGAAATGCTAATAACGTCGGTCTCGATAAAGGAATATAATCAAGTCCTTAATTACCAATTAACCTTGCGACAATGTGCAAAAACAATAATAATAGTCCAATTATTCTTAATAACCCAATTTTATCACTTAGGTCTCAAATCCACAAAATTAGGGTTTAATCACTTAATTAACTCAATTATCCCAAAGTTATCATATAATAATACAAATCTGGGTTCACTAAGCATATATATATATATATATATATGCATGTCTTTCAAAATCTCAAATTTATGTTTCCACATCATCTTCTTCATATGTACTCCAAGATACAAGAATTAGAAAGAAATAACAATACAGGGTATTAAACCCCAAATTCCAAGTCTTTATCCAAGATCTTACTGTCGGAGCCTCAACACTAAAAACCAACACCACCACTGAAATGACCGTGATGAGGCGAGAATTCTACCTTAGCACTACTGCTACGTCGCCGAAAATGGTTACCATCACCACCATTCGACGCCTTTCAGCTCACTTAACAATATGCCCAGGTTAATTTCTCACTCTTCCGCCGAATTGACACTCAATTGGCCAAAAAATGCCACTGACCACCTCAACACCACCGCACTAAATTCTCTTTCACCGCCAGCCCGTTCACAAAATTGATATCACCGAGATTCTCCTTGAGCTAAACCCATCAAAACGCACACCTTGGTCGCGTTCAATGGCCATCGGAGACGAGTTGCCCACCACCGCCGCCACGAGCTCACTTTGAGCTTCGATTTTCCAACATTTCACGATCAAATTTGGGGTTTCTTAGTATCGACGTGATCATCGTAAAGAGAGGAAGAGAATGGTATACAACATGAAGGGTCTCACCGGCGTTGGGGAGAGAGCTACCGGAAAGGAAAAATGGGAATGCATGTGGAAATTTGAAGAAATGCAGGGGGGTTTGGCTATATAAAGAACTATTTTTTGGAATCTAATTTTGTCCCCCAAAACTTCTGCCCAGCCTACAATTTGATCCTCCATAATTCATCCATCTTCAATTTCATTCCCCAAACTCCTTAGTGCCTCACATTGGCCCGGTTGACTAAGAATATTCTGAGTTTGACCCATTTGACCTAAAATATTTATAGTTGACCCCCAAAACTTCAATGCAATTTGCAATTAAGTCCTTCTTATTTATATTTTGATTTTCTAAATCCTTATTTTCTAAAATACCAAATTTAGGGGTGTTACAATCCCCCCCTGAAAGAATCTGGTCCTCAGATTCTCATCTTCGATTGGATAAACTTCAATGAATACTGGCATATATAACATTCTTGCTTCCTTGTTGCCTCAATCACATGTGGATTTCTTTCATTGCTAGGATATACCTTCTCAAATCCTTGGTGATGTTTATTTTGCTAAGATATTAGAAATCTCCTCTTTCTAATTTTTTCCAACATATCCATGGTTTTGTTATCCGTCATCACTTAAAGTTTTCTCGATTTCCACGATCGAACTTATGTGAAGTAAATTAGACTTTCCCGAAAAGAAATTTTAAACCTCCTTGGTGATTCCATAATACCGCTGAGCGCTTCATACTCTTCGTCATATATCATTTCTTTACTTAAAAGTTTCTCCATTCTATCCTGATAGTGTGTATACTGACATTTAATAGATCACAAAAGCGGCTATAGAAACAAATAACTAACAACACCACAAGTTCATACTTATATGATATTTATGTTAAAGGGGTAGTCAAGTTCAACTTAACATACTAGATATAGTCACGGACAATCCATCTGCTGTTTCTTAATTTGCATATGAGAGATATAGTCAAAATATATGGGATCAAACTTATTTATGATGTTCAAAACCTATCTAGTACTCTCAACTACCGGTTTCTCTTTATCCTTGTGATACTTATACCTAACCTTTATTTATTTCGCCAACCACTGAATGCAATAATTTCATTTCTGAACCCAGAGTGTTTGTCAATTCTTAGAGTAACCTAGATCATTCTTACCAATAAATTCACAATCCGCAAGAATTTCTCTTTTTCTACTCTTAAATGATATCTCGGTTTCATTTAAGTAATCATCATCTTAATAGTCCTAAACATAGGCAAGATAGTTTTCCTATGACTTAAGTTTTCCCAAGGCATATGAGATCATTCTCGTCTAACCAAATTTTCTTTACAAGGCATATTTGCACCTAGCATTTCCTTAGTTGATTTCACCCATGCACTTATTGATTGGAAAAGCCCTGAATACACCATTGGTACCAATAAAAAAAACTCTAGGAACTTTTGTACTTTTGATATATTTTCTAATCGTACTTAATTGTCCGTAACCTTGATAGAACCGTTTCCTTAATGTTCACAAGATCATAGCCTAAACACATATGTAATATGGCTATTTCCTCAATTCTAAGCAATTCAAAGGTTCTGACAAGATCCTTATAAATCAATCCCAAAACATTATCTTAATTCATAATGTCTATATCACAAGTAAAGGGCAACTCTTGGCCCACATTCTCCTTTATTCATCAAATTTACTTGAAACTCAAATTGCACCTCATTGCCCAGTTCGTGCCCTTATGTTCCATTTGTCTGATGTAACACCCCCATTTTTGGACTATCAATTTAAGTTGATTAAGATCAATTTAATTAAAGTTTAGGTAGAAATATTGGAAATTAAGGGATTTAATTGTAAATAAGAAAAGGACTTGATTGCTTAAAATTTTAAAGTTTAGAGGGTCAATGTGAGAGAAATAAAAACCTAAGAACTTTAAAATAAACCGATTTGGGCCCAATTGTCCAAAAACTAAAAATATTGGGGGCCAATGTGTAAGAATTAAGAGTTGAAGGTTTTAATTGAAACTCAGGGATTAGATTGCAAGACGGTTAGAAGTTTTGGGGTTAATCTGAAAAGGCAGAAAAATACATTTATATGTATAGGATTAAGGACATAATTTTATTAAATTTCCAAAAATTGCCCAAACCTTACCCAATCTTCAAACTGCCGGAGAACAACTGAAAAACGCAAAAATAACCTCATAAAAACCTTCTCTTTACGTCAAGGAGTAATTCCATACCAAAAATGTTGAAAACCACCAAAGATTTCGCCCGAAAATTGATGACCGATGCGGACTGGCGACGGGCTTGGTGGTTCTCCGGCATACGACGATAGGTTTCATGTGGGCTTGGGTGGGTTTTGGTCGTGATGCTCTGGGTAAGAGGTTGGTGGTATTAATTTGGTGTTTTGACGTGTGGCGGTGGCGGAATTGAAGGTGGTGGTGGTTGGCGGCGCTAGAGGTTGACCACGACTTTGAACGGCCAATTGATGGTCTAATCGGTGGTGGTTGGTAAAATTGAGATGGGGGTTTTTGATGCACTCGCCGAGGCACATCTGGTGGTGGTGTTAGTTCCCATCTCCAGTGGCGGCGCATGGTGGTCTGACAACGGCCCGTAGTGCCGGCGGTGGTGCGTGATGGCGGCATTTGGGCAGTTTGTGCATAGAATTTTGGACTATCCTAGATTATTTCCAGCTTGATATTGGATTTCGATTCGATCAAATTAGGTAAATTTCATATTGAATGTCAATTCGATTTATCTTTACGATTCAAATTAAATGTTTATTAAATTAAGGATATCTGAATATAATTTGAGTTAAGAATGGCCTAGAATAATGTCCTAAGGCTCAATAATGTAAAATGTTGTAAACGCAAATGAATCATATGACTTGAAGCTGATAGACTCGTACCTAGCTAGTTTAAGGACACTGACCTTATACGTGACTATAAAATAAATAAAGTGAGGAATAGAGTCTGTCAGGGGTGACACAAAAATTGAGTTGGCCCGAACATGTAAGGTTGTTCAGACAATTAGAACATCAAGATGATAAAATGGTAATGATTAGGCCCTAGTAAGTAGAGTCTCATAATACTGAGAAGATCACATATTTGGAAGAGTAAGGTCATTTGAGATGAGATATGATTAACTTGAGCGTCATAGCAAGAAGTGCCTATTGAATGGTGGAACCCTAAATAAGACCATAGTGATACAGGTTGTATCAATAATCTATTTATCAACTGACTGGTTAAGGATTACCACATTTAATTATCTTAAGTATTTAGATATGAAATCAAGATTATCAGATTTGGGTTAGAATAACCTTGAGTTTAATAAAGACGTTAACTATATTTATGATTAAGATTCAAAGGATTGGTAGGATGATAACTCGGGTTATCTTATGACAGTTCTTGATTGTCTGACTTGGAAGCCAGGACCTGGGCGACCTTACGACTAGGAATTCCTCTGCATTTTTCAAGTGAGTTTATACTCAATAGTATGAGATTTCTTTGCTGGGGAAAGAACATATATACTTGTTAATATATCTTGGTCATTTGCTTCCTTTCAATTTATGTGTTGAAAATAGTACTCCACGTTGCCCTTTTACACTAAGCGTTTTGCTGATTTTAATTAATATCACTTTACATGAAATTTGGTGATTGTGTTGAGGAAGCTGAAAAGTGAATTCGAAATATGTATTTTACTCGCCATGTCTAGCTAAAAACCAGCTTAGGCTGAATCAGTGATTACATGCTTAACATTGCGCAGTGACACATTAAGTTATATGCTGTTGGATGCATTCAGTAATATCAATGATTATATTGAATACCCTTGGGGGTGGGCCCTGGGATCGGTTACGAAAGACCACTGGATGAAATAGTTTGCGGTGACAGATCTTTTGGTTGATACCTGTGTGCGATGCACAAAATCCCTACTCAGTAGGCTAGCTGGACGTAGCCGCCTATGAGCAGGATCAGGCATGTGGCTAGCCATGCTTAATAGAGGATCAGGTATCTAAGCCGATCACTCGGTACTTTGGAAGGATAAGGATTTCAATGTTTATGAAAGTGGAGTGATAATGTAGGAGAACCACCAACAACAAAAGTGTGAAAGTAATTATTAATTTTATTTTATTCTTTGAAACTCGAGTATTTGACACAAACCCAGTGATTATTCAAGTGACATATCGACCCCTTGTGGTCGTAATTGTGATTTAAACCTTTGTGAGAGACAGTGAATTTGTGAAGTCTCATAACTGGTATGGGAACGGTGGTGAGATAGATCACTCTAAATCTTGACTAATGCTTATAATTGTGGCTTATATAATATTTGAGAAAATTACCACTATATTGTTAGTGCTAAACTATTTCACTAAGCCATTCAAACTTACGTTGTTTTATTATTATTCTCCATTCTTTACCCCATATAAGAACGAGTGATGAAGATACACTAGCCCAGACGACACATGAAGTAATGAGAGTGATATAAGTGCTAAGCGTGATTCACAATATTTTGGTGAATAGTTGTATCTTTGTTGGAGGTTTGTTGTTGAAATTAAATACCTTAGATTTTGTGAAACATATTTTTGTTATTCAGAGGACTTGTGGTACAGATTGGAGTAGTGTCCGAGTCAGGAGCAGTCGCCTCTAGATCGGGGCGTTACATATGATCTCTTTAATGATTTGTTTTGTCATAACTCCATTGTTACCAACAACCATTCTCCAGACAACTATATCGTTTGAGTCACACCATACAAATTCATCCAATATTGATATATCCATATGACCTTTTAAATCATCAAATGCAATTTTGTTCAAGAGAATCCCCAACTTATAAATCTAAAATCTCACAAAGCACGTATAAACGTGAACTACTTCTCCAAATTTCACCTTTTCGAATTTCAAAGAGCCCTATGCTTGACATCCTTAGATTACTGGATCATACATTAGTCGTCCTGGAAATGTATCCTTCCATCATTGATTATTTCTTAATTTTTGTAGCCTATGGTGTCAATTTCCTATCTTCATATCTCTTGTCAACATAATCATACCATCCGAGCCATAACGGTATATGCGTGTCAAGCACTTTTCTTCTTAATGGCATTCTATCTATTTTATTTATCTTTCCATCATGTTATCCCTTGACCTTATGGACACATTGTCAGATTCCGATTGCACGCATAAATCAAAACATCACTCAGCCCTAATAATCATTCATTCATCTCCCAAATACACCTCTTCCTATAACAATCCTTTCTCCGTGTATCTATACAACCTAATTCTCATCCGTCTGCAAATGGCAGGAGTTTGCTCGTCTCAAGGTAATCACCATCTGGTCACTACATATCTTCTTGGAAAGATCCTCCATCGTCATATATAATTTCCATGATTATCGCACGCACAATGTTGATTTCCTAAATAACTCTCTACATACTGAATGAAATTCTTCCCAATTAGTCATCTACTTATCAGATTCAACCTTAATGAATATTACTCATAGAATGCCATAGTTCTATACAACATCATTCTTTCCATTAATCATACGTTTATATGCCTGACATACCAGAAGTAAGAGGTTATACACTGGTTGGCCACCCTGGTTATAACCCTTCACTTCCTTAATGTCGAGCCTTACCCCAAAAGTTCATGTCCTATTCAATTCCACATTCAAATCCACAATAAAACTACATATTTTTCTGTCCAAAACTTCATACTCCAAAAATCATATCTTGACATAACTCACGTATTCTTTAACTTAAATACACACATCTAAAGCATTTTCAAAGTCAAGCTTAGTCTCTATTAACCAAAAATTTCACATTCCACAAATTACATTCTAGGATTAGATCCTAGCATAGCTCGGGTTTTCCTGACCCAAGTATTTACATTCTAATTCAAGTCTAATCTCTAGCAAACCCATCGATTCTAGTCACAAAATCATTCCCATATTAACCTAGGTCATCAAAAACTTAGGCTCTGATACCACCTCTGTAGCACCCCTCTTGGGATAACCCCTAAGCTGAGATGCCACTCCAATTCAAGCTTAAATCATAATTCATAAAAACAATCAGTAGGCCCATAAGAAAAATTCTCAAAATCATCAGAGTCAGCAACACGCTTCAACTTAAGTAGACTACGACAAAAGTACTATATACATACCCAATAGTCGACCCATGTCATTCAACATAGTACATACATAACACATATCTTGAATTCAAACTTAAGCATAACATAATGTTCAAGAGAACCCATAAACACATATAATCAACTATTCTATTAGAAAATAAACTCTACAGTCCAAACCTGAAGTCCATATCCATCATCAAAACCTGTCTGGAAAAATCAAGAATAACATAATCGAGTGGGTCATAAGGACTTAGTGAGGGATATAATTCAGTTAATAGATCATAAAGGCTCTGTTGAATAGGAAACAATTCAACAGATCAGAAACTATCAAGACAATGCGAACAAAACATGAACGTATCAGAAACATAAGCATTATCAAATTCAACTAATAGGGATCTCTAGGTCAGAGCTTAAAAAGTAGGTACTAGTCCGAGAGTTGTTGCCGTAGGTTTGAACGGCCCGGCCAGCTCAACCGATTTACTATGAGAGGTATCGCCATCGGCCAACTCAACTGGTTTACTACGGGAGGTATCGCTGTCGGCTCGAAAAATAGCCTGAACTAGACCAGGAAAACTATAACTTCCTTATTGCTCCATGAGTAGAGTACAAACAATCAGAATACAATCAAAACAAAGCAATCCTGAGTAACATATGCAATCCAACGAATCAGAACATAACATATATATTAGATTTTCCTTATCCCTCTATAACAGTATAATAATCCAAGCATGACAGCTCGACAGTAATAGTAATCCAGCATTCTGCTAGGAATGGCACTCGGCCCAACAGTTCTCCGGGCCAATGTTCAAAAAATCGGACCGTTCATTGAACCGAAAAACTTACTGGTTCAACCGTTGGTCAGACCGTAATTGAACCGCAATTAAACCGTGACGTCATAATTACGAAATATATATATTTATATTATATATTACTTAAAAATTAATAAAATGCAAAAATATAAAACATAAAGAGCTTAAATGATATTATCTAACATTACAATCCAAATTTCAGAATTCATATTATAAATGATCACAACAATTTAAATGTATCAAGTCTAAAATTTAAAGTTGATAGTGTGTAAATTAATTCTAAACTGTAAACTAAAACTTTTTTTTTACTTTTAAATAGCTTGTGAAGTGTACTTTAACCTTCGAACTTTGTACTTACACCAAAATTTTTTTTTTAAAAGAATAATTTTATTAAAAATTAAATGAAAAAACCGGTCCGACCGGCCTATTTGAATGGTTTTTACAAAATGTGACATTTTTTTCATTTTTCCAATTTTTTGAGAAAATCGGACCGATTCACTGGCCGGTTGACTGTCCGACCGGCCGGTCCGGTCCGATTTTTTAAACTGTGCTCCGGACATATATCAAAATCAATCAAACAGATTTGCCGACGAGGCAACAAAATAAAGTAGAAAAGTCCAAATCTGCCAACATGGCGAATCAATAACTTATAGAGCAGACTCAAATAAATTGAACAAGACCAAACTAACAACGAGCAGATCGAGTTCAAACTGATCGATATCAATCAAGACAGTGTGAGTTCTTGGTGCCAGAACAAACATACGGAGTTCTCAACAAAGACACAATCGATGAAATAGCCCACACAGGGGTACACCAATCAATTAATAGATAACAAGCAAGATTATGAGCAATTCATATATTTCAATAGTCAAGATGCAGTTACAGAATAGAAACAAGTTCAACCCTCTCAGGGGTTTATCACAATGACAGATAGGTGCAAGCAAGTACTAGATAGGCAGACCTTCACAGGGCATACAAAACAAATACCCAAGAGGTTAGACCCTCACCTTCGTAGCCTCAGAAATGCAGCCACAACCTATTGGTCCGCGAGACTCAGCTCCTCGTCACCTAATCCAAAAGAGTAGATTTGCTATCAAGATTCTCATTAGACCTTATAATCACAAATTATACAAATAATAGTCTAAAATCAATACTTATCGGCTAAATCGATAGTCTCTATAAAGAAATGCTAATAACGTCGATCTCGATAAAGGAATATAATCAGGTCCTTAATTACCAATTAACCTTGCAACAATGTGCTAAATCAATAATAATAGTCCAATTATTCTTAATAACCCAATTTTATCACTTAGGTCTCAAATCCACAAAATTTGGATTTAATCACTTAATTAACTCAATTATCCCAAAGTAATCATATAATAAAACAAATTCGGGTTCTCAAATTCATGTTTCCAAATCATCTTCTTCATCTGTACTCCAAGATACAAGAATTAAAAAAAATAACAATACAAAGTATTAAACCCCAAATTCCAAGTCTTTACCCAAGATCTTACTATCGGAGCCTCAACACTAAAAACCAACACCACCACTGAAACCATCGCGACGAGGCAAGAATTCTGCCTCAGCACCATTGTTGCCCCACAGTCGGAAATGTTCACCACCACCACTGTTCGACGCCTTTCAGCTCACCTAACAATATGCCCAGTTTAATTTCTCACTCTTCCGCCGAATTGACACTCAATTGGCTAGAAAATGCTACTGAACACCTCAACGCCACCGCACTAAATTCTCCTCCTCCGCTGGTCCGTTCACGAAATTGATAGCACCAGGATGCTCCTTGAGCTAAACCCATCAAAACGCACACCTTGGTTGCGTCCAACGGCCACCGAAGATGAGATACCCACCACTACCGTCACGAGCTCATTTGAGCTTCGATTTTTCGACGTTTCATCGGTCAAATTTGGGGTTTCTTGGTACCGGCATGATCATCGTGAGAAGAAGAAAAGAATGGTATATGGCATGAAGGGTTTCGCCGACACTAGGAAGGGAGCTACCAGAGAAGGAAAAACGGGAATGCATGTGGAAATTTGAAGAAATGCAGGGGGGTTTGGCTATATAAAGAACTATTTTTTGGAATCCAATTTTGACCCCCAAAACTTCAGCCCAGCCTACAATTTGATCCTCCATAATTCAGCCATCTTCAATTTCAGTCCCCCAACTCCTTAGTGCCTTACATTGGCCCGGTTGACCAAAAATATTCAAAAATATTATGAGTTTGACCCATTTGACCCAAAATATTTATAGTTTGACCCCCAAAACTTCAATGCAATTTGCAATTAAGTCCTCCTTATTTATATTTTGAACCCCAATATTTTTGTCAAATCAATATTTTTATTTTCTAAATCCTTATTTCTAAAATACCAAATTTAGGGGTATTACAAGAAATATAGGAATAAAAATTGACTCTTTCAACTACAAATAAATTTGCTATTTTGAATCAGTTTCCAACACGCCCCCTTGATTAAAAATTGCAAACTCCAAGGCATATCTTAAAATAATTATGTTTTACTAGCGGAAGTGCTTTAGTGAGAATGTCCATTGCCTGCTCTTCTGTGCTGCAAAACTCTACCTTAATTAGTTCATTTATAACTAGCTCCTAGATGAAGTGATGTCGAATGTCGATGTGCTTTGATCTTCCATGAAATACAGGATTCTTGGTCATAGCAATTGCTGATACATTGTCACAATAAATTTTAGTTACTCCATTTTGTTCTTGACCAAGATCACCAAGTATTTTCCTTAGCCACAAAGCTTGACAAGTTGAGGATGCTGCTGCAACATATTTGGCTTCGGATGATGATAATGTTGTCGTTGATTGTTTCTTTGAGCTCCAAGTAATGGTTGCAGAACCAAGGGTGAAAAAATTTCCCGTGGCACTCCTTCTATCGTCTAATAATCCTATCCAATCACTATCAAAAAAATCATACAAATTAAAATTAAAATTATGTGAATACCATAGCCCAAAATCTGTTGTTCCAGCAATATAGCACAAAACTCTCTTAGCTACTCCAAGATGATGCTTTGTGGGGTTGTGCATAAACCTTGAATGACTCCAACAGAGATTGATATATCTGGACGAGTATGGGTTAAATAAATCAAGCCCCTAACTAAACTTCTGAAGTAACTTCCATTTACTTTCTCAGTACCATTATCAAGTTGTAGCTTCTCATTCACATTCATAAGAGTAGTAACCACTTTGCAGTTAAGCATGTTAAATCTTCTAAGTAGATCAACAACATACGTTCTTTGTGAAGCAAAAATTCCGTCTTCCACTTGCTTCATTTCAAGTCCAAGAAAATAGTGTAACATGCCCAAGTTTGTCATTTCAAACTTTTTCTTCATGCAAGTTTTGAATTGACATATAAGAGAGTAAGATGAACCCATGTAAATCATATCATCAACATATAAACAAACTACCAAAAGATCATTTGTCTCATGCTTCTTTGTATATAAAGTTGGTTCATTCTTACTTCTTTTAAACCCATTTTCTCTTAAAAAAGAATCAATCTTACTATAGCACACTCGAGGAGCTTGTTTGAGCCCATAAAGTGCTTTCTTGAGCTTGCGAATTTTATCCTCTTTTCCTTTTACTACAAAACCATCTGGTTCAGCTACATATACTTCTTTCAAATCACCATTAAGGAATGTAGACTTAATATCAAATTGATAAATCTTCCATCTTAATTATCTTAATTGTGCAGCCAAAGCTAAAAAAATTCTTACCATTTCAAAGCGAGCAACTGGAGAAAAAATCTCACCAAAGTCGATACCTTGTTGTTGTGAATATCCTTTAGCCATCAACCGTGCTTTATGCTTCAACACATTTCCATCAGCATGATATTTTATCTTGAATACCCATTTCAATCTAATGACATTTTTACCTTCTAGAAGATCCACCAAGTCCCATGTTTCATTTCTTCTTATTGCCTTAAGCTCATCTTCCATTGCACGCAACCATTCCTGGTTTTTTTATGCCCCGGCAAAACTAGTCGGATCTGTTCCAAATAAAGCAAAGGTATATGTTTCATAAATTTCTGCAAGTGACCTGAACTTTCGTGGAGGAGTCTCACTTGAATCATCCAAGTTGGGCATTATCATTTTGGTGCTGCTATTATTTTCATTATCAGAATCTCTTGAAGAGTGTCTTGGTGAACTGTCTGGAGATTTAGTTGTTGCTTCACTGGGTGGGAATTCATCGTTTACTATAGTCTGAGACTTTTCGCTGTTGTTTTCCTATTTCCAGCATGAGCTTTCATCAAATACTACATCTCTCCTAATAATCACTTTGCCACTTGTGGGGTTATATAGTCGAAAAGTTTTAGATTGAGAGCAATAACCAACAAAAATACATTTTTCAGACTTCTCATGAAGCTTACGATGACTTTGAGAATTTACTAGAGCATATGCAGTACATCCAAAAATTCTCAAATAACTTATTGATGGCTTTCTACCTTTCCAAACCTCAAAAGGTGTTTGATTCATGACAGCTGTTGTCGGAGAAATATTTAGCAAGTATACTGCAATATTGACCGCTTCAGCCCAAAATTGATTTGGAAGATTTTTGCTTTTAGCATACTTCTAGCCACTTCTACTACAATTCGATTTTTTTGCTCAGCTATTCCATTTTGCTCCGATGTGTAAGGTGCTGTTAATTCCCTACGAATACCATATTCTTCACAAATAATGTTAAATTCTTGAGACATATCACCACCTCTATCAGTACAAAGAGCCTTAAGTTTCTCACCCCTTTGTTTTTCAACCAAAGCTTTGAACTTCAAAAAATATACCAACTCATACGACTATCATAATCAGTAAACAACATAAAATATTGAGTGCCACCAAGTGATTCTGTATTCATAGGGCCACATAAATCTGCATGTATAAGTTCAAGACAGCTAGAGGCTCCTCAAGATTTTCCTATAGGAAAAGACCGTCTATGTTGTTTTCCATAGATGCATTCTTCACATATATTCTCAAATGATCTTATCTTTGGTAAACCGAGTACCATCTCATTTTGACTCAGCAACTTCAATCCATTCATATTCAAATGTCCATAACGTAAATACCACAACTTAGATTCTTCATCATTTCTAACAACTAAAGCATGTTCAATATTTGATACTTCAAGAGGAAACATTTTATTTTCTATCATACAAACCTTTGCTAGGGCCTGACCTGATTTTATGTTCTTAATAACACATATTCCATCATCAACCAAGACAGAAAATCCACTTTTCATTAATTGCCCAACACTTAATAAATTATGTGCCAAACTAGGAGCAAACAAAACATCTTTGATAAGTTTTGTCTTACCATGACTAGTTTGAATTGCAATAGTACCTTTGCCTTCTACTTGAATTTTCCTATTGTCTCCTAGCCAGATTTGCTTTTTGCTCGTCTCATCTAGCTCCTTGAATGCTGCTTTTGCCCCAACATATGATGGGACCAACCACTATCTACAAACTAAATACCATCTTCATGCTTAGTTGTGACAGAACGAGCCATAAAAAGCATGTTTTCTTCTTCTTGTGCATAGCTAGCTTGGTTATTTTTATACCAACAATTAGCTTCTATATGGTCATACCTGTGGCAATTGTAACATTCCACTCCACTTTTTTGGTTACTCGACCACGCAAATTGACCTCTGCCTCTACCACGTCCTCTATCTCTAAATGAACCTCTGCCACGGCCTTGTGTTCTTTGCTCCAATGACTTCTCATTATGAATTTGGGTTTCTTCCTTCACTTGAAAGGCTATTTCTTCATTCTTCTCCAGTGACTTATTGATCCTAGCCTCATGAGCTTGCAAAGAACACATTAGTTCATCAAATGAAAATATAGATAAATCTTTTGATTCCTTGATTGCAGCAACCACATGATGAAATTTAGGAGTTAAACTTCTTAAAACTTTTGCAACTACAATCTCATCACTAACTCCTTCACCATAGGTCCTCATTTGACTTACAATTCTAGTGACTCTTGACAAAAATCTTGGACTAATTCATTGTTTTTCATTAATAATGTTTCAAATTCACGACGAAGAGATTGCAATTTCACAGTAATTACCTTCGAGGATCCTTGGAACTCTTTCTTCAAGATCCGCTATGCCTCGTTTGATGTATTTGCTGTAGTAATTCTGGAGAAGATCGTCCCATGCAATGCTTGTTGAATTATGAATAAGGCTCTTGCATCCTTCTTTCTGACCTCTTGTGATGTCTCATCTGCTTCATCCTCAAACCCAAGCTTAATCAAGTCCCACAAGTCATGAGATCTAAACAATGTTTTCATTTTGATACTCCAAAACTCATACTTCTCTCCATTAAAGAATGGTATGAGTGGTAGTGAGGAAGATGAAAACCTATTTGCTGCCATTGCAAAGCACTCTATCCCTCCTCTTTTTTTTTTTTTTTTTGTTTTTTTTTTGCCCAATCAAGACCAAAACGTGGCTCTGATGCCACAATGTTGCAGAAGGACTTTTGGAATAAAAAGACAAAATTTTCTGATTAAAAAAAAACACTCCAATTCAATATATTGATTTTCAAGGAAATAGGGCAGCCTTTATAGTCTTACATAGGTATGACTCACGTACTCCACTAAATCCATAAAACAAACTTATCTATCCACTAAACCCACTTGACCAAAGACTCGGAACAACTACCTACTTGACTAAAAATTAGGAACCAACCAGAAATATAGGAATAAAAATTGACTCTTTCAACTACAAATAAATTTGCTACTTTGAATTTCCAACACTTTCATTATATATCACAACATGAATTGAGTGTGAACTGAACCATGATGACCATCGTGAAGGATTCGATGGTGGTGAGGCCGGTGCCTGAAATGCCGAGAGTCACGCTGTGGCTCTCCAATATGGACTTGGTGGTGCACATCCGCCACCTTCCCAGCATGTTTTTCTACCGGCGCCCCAGTAGTGTAGTGGCGGTCAACTTCATCGACGCGGCGGTGCTCAAGGCGGCGCTCGGCCTTGCACTGGTGACGTTCTACCCCGTGGCGGGGAGGTTGAAGAGGGACAAGGATGGCCGCATCGAGATTGACTGCAACGGTGAGGGAGTGCTGTTTGTGGAGGCAGATTCCGACGAGCTGGTGGTGGATTCCTTCGGGGACTTCGCTCCCACGGCGGAGCTTGACGGCGTCCTCATTCCGAAGGTGGATTACGCCAAAGGAATTTCGAGTTACCCGCTTTTGGTGGTGCAGGTCACACGTTTTAAATGCGGTGGAGTCTGCTTAGGTATTGGATTCCACCACCTGTTAGCAGATGGGTTTGCTGCTCTCCATTTCGTGAACACATGGTCCGATCTAGCTCGCGGCGGCGGCCTCGACGGCGACGTAATTGCCATCCCGCCGCCTTTCTACGACCGGACCCTCCTCCGCGCGCGCAATCCTCCGCAGCCTGATTCCACCTTCACCCACATTGAGTACCAACCCTCTCCATCACTGAAAATCCCTCAACAAAATAAGGACAATAATCTCTCAAAATCTGTTTCCATATTCAAGCTAACCCGGGATCAACTCAATTCCCTGAAATCCAATTGCAAAGAAGATGGAAACACGACTTATACAACGTATGAAGTCCTTGCAGGGCACATCTGGCGCAGCGCTTGCGCGGCTCGTGGCCTGCCGGAAGATCAGGACACCAAGATGTACTTTCCGGCGAACGGGCGGTCTAAGCTCCAACCGCCACTCCCGCCGGGCTACTTTGGCAACGTCGCCTTCCCAGCGGCGGTGGCCGCCACATCTGGTGAACTCCGATCAAAATCGTTAAGGCATGCTGTGAGTAAAATTCGTGAAGCCATAACTCGGATGGACAACGATTATATGAGGTCGAATCTTGATTACTTGGAGTTGAGGAAGGATAATCTTAGCAGGTATGCACGGGGGGAGGAGACTTTCAGATGCCCCAATATTGGGATAACCAGTTGGGCTAGGCCGCCTCTGTATGATGTAGATTTCGGGTGGGGCCGGCTGGTGTTTGCTGGACCTGGTCCAACTCCATGTGAAGGGAAAGGCTATGTGCTGCCCAGTCCTACAAATGATGGGAGCTTATCGCTTGCTATCTGTTTGCAAGAAGAACATATGAGGCTCTTTAAGAATATCCTCTATAACATTTGAAATATTATTGTGTGTAAATATATAATTTGTCAAGAAGAAACTTTATTCCATTTCATATTTTATTGTATATTTCATTTTATAGATATATGTCAAATATTTATTATATGATATATAGCACAACGGTATGCAACCATCAGCTCACTTAGAATTTGAAGGAAGTTGAGCTTGTACAGGCCTCGACTCTCTACTCCTTTTGTTCTTTATTTAGACATACTGCTTATTGTTTGCTTTCGCCTTTCTTTACTAAATCTATTGTGTTATATTGTATTCGAAATAACATTTGAAATATTACTGTGTGTAAATATATAATTTGTCAAGAAGAAATTCTATTTTATTTCATGTTTTATCGTATATTTAATATTATAGGTATATATCAAATATCTATTATATTATATATATAGCACAATAATATGCAAGCCTCGAGTCGCTTAGAATCTTAAGAAAGCTCCACTTGTGCTGGCCTCTGTTCTCTATAATTAACCGTAATTCTCTTTTTTTTTTGGTCGGTTTTGGGTTGGGGGGGTGGGTGGGTGGGGTTGGTATGTTGAATATGATGAGGTTCCTTGGACTGGAGATTAAGACCTTGGAGGTGTAGGGGCATCCGGGAAAGATGTAATTTTGGACTTTAGAGGCTTCTTAATTAAGTGGTGCTTGACTTGGGAGACCAATGGATGAGCACTTTGGATCCTCTATTTCTTTTCGTATTTTATCTCATATTCTAATATAATGTATATGTGTCAAGTGTATTTGGTTCTCAATCAATTCATTTTATAAGAAAATATTTAATACACTCGTACATCAATGCAATGAAATAGGAGATTAAACATATATTGGAATAGATGATCTAAATCGATGGATGAGACAGGTGAAATTGTCTGATTTATAAGGGCTCGTTTGGTCTTATTTTTATTTTTATTTTTTAGCTTTATTATTTTCAAAATTTGAAAAAGTAATTAGTGAAAATAGTTTGTATTTAGATAGATTATTGGAAAAGTAATGATTATGTTAGGTTTAATAGATTGTAGATGGGAGAGATAATAATAATGATAATATAAAGAGGAGATATATAGGTTATTAGGAGAATGTATAAGTGGAGCATTGGGGAATGTGTTTTGAAAATAAAAATAAAAATATATTGAGTTAAAATACATAAAAGATGACATGTTTAATTTTTCAAATAATAAAAAATGTGAAAATGAAACCAAATGAGCCCTTACATTCTTTCTTAACTAGCAACCATCGCACGCAGTTCCTGCACGCATAAATACTTTCTTAATGTTACGTAATTTTTTTACATATTTATTCTTAAACATAATGAGGGAAAGCTAATTAAAATATGTAACTAATTATGTTCGCAAATCAAACTTAAATAAAGCTTATAATAAACAAATTGTAAATGCGTGTATTAATAAAGAATATTTGTAACTAATTTATGTACAAAGTAGTTATACTGTACAATTACAACTCCTTACAGTAAGCTTTTACTACAGTCCTGAAATTTTGAGAATGAATATATCATATATCGGTAGCATGGCAATATTATTTATGTTATTCTAAATATATATATATATATATAATTTGCAAACCAATACCTTGTAGCTGCTTTGCAATCCATCTTGTGTTCCTTGATATCTTTGCACCATCTTTGATGTCGATGATTGAAATACTGAAATGAAAATCACTAAGTATAAAGTAGTAACCTAATCATCTCTAAGTTGATGAGATTATGCGATAGTTTAATTTGGATTGTACCACTTCAATATCGGCCTCTTCAGAAGATCGAATGTCTTTCCTAATAATATCAAGACACATGTATTTTAGATTGTGCATATATGGAAAAAGTATTATAGCTAATTAAATAACAATTAAAATCGTACCGAAATGAAGTCTTCTCATCATTCTTTCTTCTTTTTGTAATACCTTTCTATTACATTGTAGGAGAAAAAATATAGTTTAAAAAACATAAATTATTGTAACTTACTAATAACATACATTTTGTGATACCTTTGTCAGATCCCATCCTTCTATCAAAGCAATATGTTTTTTTCTGTTGCAATAATTCACATTTGTGAAAGGTTAATTAAAATATAACATTAAAAAGCAAACAATATAAATATACCTTTTTGTCTTTTGCTTTCTCAATACTCGTAGAATCCAATTTTCCAAATCAGTCCCATTTATCCCCACAACTGCTTTCCAACCTAGACTGAATATTTGCATCTTGGAAGACTGCAACAATCGATTTTTACATTAAACAAATATCATCACAATTCCCTGATGTAATAGTATTCTATATTTTACATACCCTTTGAATTTTAGTTTGTGACTGAGATTCCTTCCACATATACCATGATACCATTTGTTCATCCATTTCTTGCATGCAAGAAGCAGTAGGAGAAATAAAGTTTTTAGTAGATCCATCTTCTCCTACAAAGACAAAATAAAAAGATGACAAAAATAGTTCTACACTACTATTGAAAATATATTTTTTGTCATTTTAACAATTATTTGTCTTTAATATTTTAATTCATTCAGTTAATATTAGCTTTAATATATATTAGTTTAAGTACATATGATTTATATCATGGGTTGATGATAATATGTCATCTGTATACACTAAATTCCTTATATATAGAAGATAATTAAAAAGACATCCATAAATTTATGCAATTGCTTGTGATAAACATAATGAACCTAAAATAAATTCTTATTGCCATATATATGCATTATTACATAATGGAAAATACTATAGTGGAAAAAAACTGAAAAGCACCATAGTTTTGGTAATATACCTATTAATTACAGTTAACGCGCAACTTGGCAAAAATTTCAGAGAAGACTAAGTTCCTTGTATAAATTCCTTGAAGCCCATGGACTTGTCCCCTCTTAACCAATACTTTTGTGGTTTTTTCAGAAACACCCCGCGAAAGAGCAACATATAATTGGCCATGACTGAAAACATGATCGGGTAAATATATTCCAACATTAGGTATTGTTTGTCCCTGGGATTTATTAATCGTTAATGCAAAACTCAATCTAACTGGAAATTGTCTCCGTGTCAGTTCAAATGGCATTTTTGCATCTTCTGCTATCTTTAAAGGAATGTGTGGTAGAAAGACTCATGTTCCCTTAAAATGCCTAGTCAAAAGTTTTGCATCGATTACATTGCTACCAAATTTGCGACAAATTAGTCTCGTGCCATTGCATAGCCCAATTTTCGGATCAATGTTTCTCAGTAACATAATTGGTGCTCCTTTCTTAAGAGTTAACTTATGAGGTGGGAGATTACCAGGAGTAAGGGAGTTTAGAAATTGTCATCAGGTACAGAGTCAAATGAGTAATACGTATGTTGGTCATCACCTGGAAAAGCTTGAATCACCTTTTCATTTAGCTTGTTCACATCTTCATGTAGTGGAGTTATTAATGCTTTGTCCATCATATATTCAGGATCATAGGTATGTAAACCGAGATCTGGAAAAGTTGATTCAATCAGATGATCAATTGAATGTTCATCAACTATGGTATTGACATAGAGTCTGGAATCCTTATCATATTTTCTTGCATGACGGGTTCTTCACCATTCCCAACATGAAGTAGAAAATTACAGAAACTTTGATCATTATGGGCTCTAATATTGTCTATCAAGTGAAGAACTTTAACATTGGACCATAAGTGCGACTCTACAATGCTAGCTTTCACAGATTGTGACCTTGTGCCTCCAACAACAATCGGAACAACTTGACGAAAATCACCTCCTAATACCATTATCTTGCCTCCAAATGGTAATTCGATTCCAAGCATTTCCCTTAAAGTACAGTCCACAGTTTCAATTGCTTTTCTATCTGCCATGGGTGCCTCATCCCAAATGATTGCTGATGCCCGATCTAGTAGCTCACACATTTCTGATTGTTTGCTAAAACTGCACATCGAGTTTGAATCTAACTTAATCGGTATTTTAAGTTTCGAATGTGCTGTTTTGCCTCCGGGAAGCTAGTTTGCTGCAATTCCTGATGTTGCAGTAGCAAACATTATAAACCCATCCTTTCGAAAACTTGCTAGTAAAGCTCGATACAGGAATGTTTTGCCAGTTCCACCTGGACCATCTAAAAAGAAAATTGAACTTTGCTTTCTCAAAATTGCATGCTTGATGGTATTAAATGCTTGCAGCTGGCCTGGATTAAGTATGCTAGCAGCATGTATATCATGTTCTGGAATTGGTATGGCCAATTCATATTCAATTAAACTAGAAATGTTGCTCAAACCATGATAGCCTTCGCTAATTTGAGGCAAGTCGAATTCTTTCAAACTTCTGTCATGCTGCAAAAGTATATAATTTATATCATGCAAAAGCCGGTTCATGAGAAATACAATATTTGTGGAACTTGAAGAAGAGTAGTCCTCAATCATGTAGGCATAATTTTCTTCCCACAATCTTCTCACTGAAGTTGGTTGGCAATATAGTAAAATTGTAGCAAACAATCGTCTGAGAGCAGAAGGCATTCTAGCAGTTCGTGCCTCAATCAAGCATTGCCTAATACTATCATCCTCTTCGAGGGGACCAAGCTTTTTAGCAGCTTGCTTAAATGTTGGATAGTGCACATTGTCCACTATCAATATATCATCAAATAAAGTGGGCCCTCTAACATGGTTGAGTAAAATATGCAAATAAAACCTTTCTCCTTCATTCAGTGACACAACATATACTCGACCTATGACCTTTGGTGTTTCATCCTTTTCCGCCAAACTTTTTCCTTTGCCATCTATCAATAGTACCTAGGGAATTCACTGTACAGATACTTATTAGGTTCTCTACCTTCAATGTAAACTCTAAAAAACTCAGTTAACATGGTCATAGAGTTACGCTCATCACATAACACATTAGAAATTCTTTGAGAGCTATAAAATTGGACTTACTGCATATTTGGAAGGTGAATTTGTAGTCTTACAACAAATGGATAGATTTTACTCATTGGAAAGATTTTGCTCATTGGAAACTTATATATTTTCCAAACTGCCTCTGGAGCACAAATCCATCTTCCATCAACATACTGACTGACCTCATCATAATTTGGGTTGGGGCGTACCTCAAATACTACACAATCGGGTCCCTTGTATACATATTTATAAAGGTACTTTATACTTTTTATGCTACTACAAATTTCAACATTAATATGACAGTCATATTTCAGCAGTAGCCATGCATTGTATGGAACGACCCATCCATTATCAACAACTACTTCACCATCATGATCTAAAGCAATATATCTATTGTCATTGCAATGTTGATATCTTGGATACGAATCATTTCCTTGTACAGTGCATGGTGCAAATGGCTTAGGATAGTTTTTCTTGCAAGTTCTGTTTTTCATGCAAGGAGCATTGATATTAAATTTTCCACATGGCCAGTGTATCATGTGCCTCAAAATAGCTTCATATAATAAAGGCTCAGCATCCTTATTAGGAATTTTTGCTCTGACTATTTGATCATAAGATCAGGCGTACTAAGCTTGTCATTTTCATCTAAGATCAATAACACATGAGCATGTGGTAGACCTCGCTTTTGGAACTCAATGACATGAAAATGTGCTACAACTTTTCCAAGGACACCTTTAGTATACATGTCTTTTTTTAGCTCCTCAAATTTTGCTCGAAAAATTCTAGTTAACAAATCTGGTCGATCTTGGGGACTTTGCCCAGGTTGAAGCTCATTTCGTATTTCAGCCCATGATGGGTTGCATGTCATTGTGATAAAGAGATCTAGCTTACCGTACTTTTGGACAACCGACATTGCATCCTGGTATTGCTGATACATATCTCGAGGACTTCCAATAAATGATAATGGCAAAATTATACGACGTCCAACATTTCCTAAATGAAGATGACACGTAATCGTATTATCATATAATAACGTATACAACATTATAAGATATGATTATATATAAATGAGATAAATATATAAGATACCAGCATAATTTTCACCAGTATTTAAGCAATCTTGAAGACCTTGGTATAATTCAGCTCTAATATCTCATTGATGTGTTCTTATATATCTGAGCTTTTGAGTTTTGATCTTCACATAATTGTCTACGACGTATTGTTGGAATAAATGCCCTCCATATAAAAGGATTGAAGGATTAGGCATCCGAATCTGATGTGATTCAAATAAAACTATTAAAAAAAATCTGTGTCATTAAATATATATTATGAAGTGAATTTAAACATTACCTGTAACATGTATGCATAGTAATCACAGCAAGTAACTCTTGTACCATCAACTGTACGGCTATCACTATCGTAGCCATATGTTCCATAAGGAAGTAGTAGAGAGTATTGTAAAGGATCATAATAACTTGAAAATTCCTTAATATTCATTAAATGTCCTCCACTTGTTTGAATAATGATATCCCTATTAGTAGCATCTGCTACTTCATCACCATCAACAATAATATCTGCTACTTGTGATGCTGTTGGTAGTGTATATCGATGGTCTCTACTTGGTCGCTCCTTAATTAGTAGCTTACAATGATTAACATCAGGGTGTTGACCAAGTTGACGTAAAGTCTGTACAAATGCATTATGTGCATCAAGAATTCGCTTGATCTTTTCAATCAATTCCCTACTCAATCCATCATTTTCCAATAAACGATTTTCAAGCTAATGATCTGTGTCATAAATGAACATTTGAATATATCTTGGTCTCGATCCAAGAAGTGGTAAAAATGTACCAATCGTATGATAAATTGATCCATGAACTCTAAAGGTATATACCCCTTGACGACCTGTTGCTAGGCTTTCATCTAGTTTAACTCCCATTGAGGTAAATGAGACGACATGATTAAAAGCATGAATATTTTGTCTAAATATCCTACCCTCCGTTGATTGATCAGTAAAGAGATTATGAAGCTCATGAGGCACGAGAATTTCTGGCAGAACAATTTTTCCTCCCTTACAACAAAAGTTTCGAGTTTCACCATGAAATAGCTTAGCCCGACAGCATTGACAAATTGTTGTAGCTGGGAGGTGGAATCGATGAGTTTGTTGCATTTCATGAAAATCCCTTGCACAATTGTGGGAGAAATTTGTACGACCTAATGTGTATCTTCTTTCAGGCCTAACATCGTCATGTTCAATGCTACAAAGAGAGTCTGAGTCCCCGTCATAATTAATTTCAACATCTATACGACAACCTATATATATGATTATGTTACAAAATTACATTAGCTTGGAAATATAGTAACATATTAATGTGAATTAGAAGATAAACGCCTAATAAATTTAGATAAATAATACTTTAAATTAATTCAATTTGATTGTTATTATAAATACCTTCTCTATTTGAAGATGGAGGAAATGAAGTTGACCCTTCACATTGATTAGATGGAACCCTACTAGAGACAAATGTTGAATAATTTAAAGGAAACAATCGACTTCTTCCTATAGTTGCTGGATGAATAGTTTATGTAGAGGAAAATGATGTAAGAATGTGCAAATTTCTATATGTTTTTAGTTTAAAAAAAAGAATAATTTGTTTGCATTGTACATATAATTTGTCTTTGATTAGGAAATAATAAGTCAAAATTTAAGTATTCCCAATATTAACATGATATTGTAAGAATTTTGAGATATAAAATTCATGATTAAAAGTAGAATGTGAATCGGGGGTGAAATTTGAAGTAGTAGTCAATTGCTGGATTTTATATTGCTATTTAGCTGGGAAACATAGAACATGTGCACCTATATTACTTGCTGGTGGAGCAAGAGATGTTGACGGTTCAAACTGATCACATTGCACTGAGTTGGCATCAATTTGCATAGGAATGGATTGAGGAATGCAACTTGTAGCAATAGAAGTACATGTAATTCCTACTTGTGTATAGAGAATGTGAAAGGTACAATGTTAATAGAATTTCCAAAGTCATATTTGAATTGAAAATTGCATCCTTGTTGATAATTTAATTTTTAAAGTGTTGAGTTTAGCTTCAATTTTGTAAGAAGTGCATAAAATGAATAAGGTCATGTCAAAATCAAATTCCAATAATTGGAGATACAGAGTCTTTATCAAGTCATCTATACAATTCATAATAAAATGAGTAATTTGGTATATTATATCTGTTTCTAGAGTGCAAGATTCAATAAAGTTGAATAATCTAAATGATGATCGATGTAAATATTGAATACCAATTGTCTTTTTCATTTCTAATATTTGTACCTTAATTTTTTCATGCTTTGTAAGGACTGAATACTGAATCTTACAAAATATAATATGGTACAATAATTGTGCAGTGACTAAGAAAATTATTCCAACCTAAATCAATAGGCAATTTATTTGAAATTTCTTCATGTCGACTATAAAGATAAATATATAAATATTTAAACACAAATTTTAGCTAGAAAACGCAGAATATGTGCACCTGTATTACTTGGTGGTGGAGCAAGAGATATTGGCGGTTCAAACTGATTACATTGCACTGAGTTGGCATCAATTTGCATAGGAATAGAGTGAGGAATGCAGATTGTAGCAACAAAAGTACATGGAACTCCTGCTTGTGTACCGAGAATGTGAAAGGTACAATGTCAATATAATTTCCAAAATCATAATTTAATTGAAAATTGCATTCTTGTAGATAACTTAATTTTTAAAGTGTTGAGGTTAGCATCAATTTTGCAAGAAGTGCATATAATGAATAAGGTCATATCAAAATCAAATTTCAATAATTGGAGATATAGAGTATTTATCTAGTCATATATACAGTTCATAATAAAATGAGTAATTTGGTATATTATTTATGTGTTCAGAGTGCAAGATTCAATAAAGTTGATGAATCTAAATGATATTGGTCAATGTAAATATTGAATACACAATTTGTATATGTTTTTTTTCATGATTTGTAAGGAGTGAATATTGATTTTCCCCAAAATATAATACGGTACAATTCTTGTGCAGTGATTGAGACAATTATTCAAACCTGAATGAGGAGGCAATGTAGCTGGAGTTTCTTCATGTGGACGTGTTTAAGCAATTGCCATTCGTGATCTTCTGATTTGGTAGTATCGCCGCCTTCTTGCAAGATAGTCTTCTCGCTCTTCAGTACTCATAGCTTGTCTCCTCTCTCTAGTACGAATACAATGTCTTTCTCCTCTACGTTCAGCTTCAGCAACAGCTCTTGCCAAATTATGTACTGATGATTCTGAATCCATTGCTTCTATCTACATATATTAAAATAGACAATAATGTAAATTGGAGGAAAGTAAATTGTGTAACATGCCAAAATATATAGTATCAAATGAAGCATGAAATTTTTTTTATAATAAAATCGTAAAAGATTATAATTAATGAGAATAATTTTTTTTTTTGTTGTTCAAATCAAGTTGGATGTATATGGTTTTTCAAATTTAAGTCTTGTATTCTAATTTTCTTTGAAATAAAGCTATAAGTGGCAGAAGAATGTAAAAAGCTACAATTATAGTTTTGTAAATGTACGTAATAATCCATAATATTATTACTTACTTAAAAAAGCAGATACCTACAAGGAAAGGTGAATAAAATTCTATACTATAATGTGATGTATATAGAGGGAAAAATAAGTTAGAAAATCATGAAACCAAATATACACTAATACTAAAAGTTTAGTAGTTTAGTATTAAATATTTATTACTTTAATACTAAAATTGCAATTTACTCTATATATCTATATATTTAAAATTATCATTATGTAATTGTAATATTTTACATATAATTGCTCAGTGTAAAAGCAAAATCATTTAGATCTAATTAAGTATACGAACTATAAATAGTGATTATAACATAAGAGAAGCCTTAAATACGCACAACCCTATAAATACTCTCATTTCTGCTAACCATAGAAAATTAAAAGTATCATAAGTAATAGGCAATCTTTCACATGGTACGAAGATAGAAATAAGTATGGATTAGTTTTCTAGATTAGCATATTAGCAAATTTAAAAATATAGATATAAAGAACAAAGCACTCATATGTATTCAAAAGTTTGATATTCAGTTAAGATACTAAATTTGGAATTCCAAATGTACTGTTACAATCATATTTAACATAGTAATTAATAGGGTGGTAATATAGTAATGATAAAAAACATTGCCTAGAAGTTATTATAAAAATTATTTTTGTATTATCACATTTAGAACTATATTGGTATTATTTTTGGAAAATAATGGTTTTATTAATCTTTTTGGGGATGCTATTTCAAATATTTACACGCAAATTTTTATACATTACATTAGTTTGGTCATCATTTGAATCTAACTATGATAAATAATTATTGGGTCAAATAATTAGTGAGAATGTTGTTTGTACATTTATTTTAACAGTATGTTTACAATGCTTTTTAATTAAATAACCTTATGTGTTAATATAGTTATATTCTGACCAATACAATTTATATTTTTTTTTGTTAAATTCTTTGACCACCATCATTCAATTTTTCAAGTTGATATGCAGTTAATGATTCGATAATGCACTACAATTTAATATTTTTTTGGAAAATTGATTTTATTTCCCAATCAAACTTAAATAAGATTTATACTAAACAAATTGAAAATGCACATAGTAACGAAGAGAAGTAGTAACTAATTCATGTACAATTTACAAAGTAGTTTTGTGGTACAATTATAACTACTTACAATAAGCTTCTTCAACAAATTTGAAAATTTGAGAATAAATTATTAAATATGATCAGTAGCATATCATTATGTATTGCTAATAAATATATAAAAGGGTAAAGTATTGTTTTTACTGAAAACTTGAATTCTACTTTTAATGTGAACATTCTGACCAACAACATAGTTGAGTAGTGTACTAACAATTAATTAATTTCAAAATGTTACAAAAATACTTAGCTTTAATTTAATTATAATTATTTTCAATACTAAAACATTAATTTGTGCAGACAGTTTTAAATATATCAAACAAATTATCTAAAATAATTAATTTTAATAAAGTGGAATTCGAAAGAAAGGGAAAAGAAAAAATGTAAAAAAATTATACAGATTAATATATACATTATATATGATATTAATATTCTTTGGTTGATTTTGATGCAAGATGTGATATATAGATTATTTTAATTACTTTGTCCATGAATTATGCTTTACTTTCAATATTACTGAAGCTAGAATATTGGGCCAAAATTAATTAAACTGATGATGTTGGGATAGTATTAACAACCAACCAACAAATATGGTCAAATACGCAATAAAATTTTAGAGATCGATATAGCTTCAAAAAACAAGTTAAATGTAGAATTCTGCAATTAGAATTTCCATAGATGGGGGAACCTGCAGTCATGCCAATGCCATAACATAGAAGTGACAAACTCAAAACATCTATTATAAGCATACTATCAAGAAGAGGTAATATATTAATACATATTTATATACAGAATAATAGATACATTAACTTTGATTTAAAAAATCTCCAAAACAATTAAATTGGTAGGAGGACTTGATAAACCAGTTCCTTTTGGGTTATCACAACAGATTATCCATAATCCTCTATCCGCCACTTGCTGCCGGGGGTGGCTTTATAGCATTATTTAGTAATATCCATCTCAAACACATAGTAGTCATATATACATGGCTTTCCACATATACGAAATTATACTTGAATCCTCTATTAACCTTATCACCAAGTGCTCATCATTATTAGGGTTAGAAACCACAATATAAATTTGCATTGATCTTACAAAAGATAACCCATACATATATGGAAAAATGTATAACAAAAGTGCAGAAAATGGAGAATGAAGAAGCTTACATAGTAAGAAAAGAAATCAAACTTTGAAAAACAACATTTGTTCAGAAAAAACAATCCAAAAATTGCAGCCACTAAAAATTACTTCAAAGAAGAAAAATGAAATAAAGGAAAATTACGTGGATTAATGGGTGAAAAATTCGGACCAAAGGAATATAATAATTTTATAACCAAACATAATATTAACTATCCTGAATAAGTATTTATTATTGAACAAACTACAAATTTATAAATCCTTAAGATGATTAACCTTTAAGTTCATCGAAAGTGGTACATATGTCTAAGTGGCAGAATGGGTACCTTCTTATCTACCCCGAAGTGTAGTTTGGGTAACGACACAACCAGAAATACATCCACCGAGATCAAATTTCGAGCAGCACCACACCGATTTGAAAACCTGTGCAAGACGCTAGGTAAGGGAAATTAGTTTAGTATTTTTCTTTTCTTTTCTTCTAACATTTAGCGGACAGAAACAATGTTGATGCTTGATTAAGAATCAATTTCTGAAGAAGGAAGTAACTGTCATGATGGTTTTCGTTTTGAAGTATCAGATAGAAGTGAGAATATAAATTAGATCAAGGAAGCTAATGGAACACATGTATCGCACACAACAAAAATTACCTTCTATGTTTACACCTTATCAACATGCGGTTGAATAAGGACGCGACGGGTCGGAACACGCTAAACACAGGATATGTTGGAACACTCAGTATGTAGCGTATACAAATGGTTGAACAGATCTTGTGTTGTATTAGTTGATTTTCTCATATGTACTCTTCAACGACACCATTTTCTGATAGAAAACTAACAAAAATCAACCCAAAATAAATATGCTTAATTTATGGTCGATTGGTATTACACGCATTCTTACCCATCCCGTTGCCATGGTTTGAATAATTTGGGAGTGAGAAGCACTTCAGTGGTAAAGGGCTCTAATCAAAAGTGGAATAAATTTTTGAATGGAAAATTAAGCATGCATACCTGTATATAGAATTGTGGAAATAGTGATGAGATTCACTATTATAATGGAATTCTACTTTGCAATGGAAAGACGATCACTGTCAGGGAGTTGAGCTTTGAAGTAGATAGAGGTGTGAGTGTGGAGAACGTGGGTTGTAAAAGTGCAAGATTTAAGAATATGGTTGTGGATTAAGTGTCATACTACTATTATATCTTACTTTTGTCATTCATGTTTGAGATGTAAGAAGGCAAAATTGGAACTCTTGAAATTTGGTATGAGAACTGTCAAGATTCCATTTAATGTCCAACTCTATCCCTTATCAAACATTAATAGTTTCAGCTGACAAAGAAAAATGAAGGATAAATGTGTAAATCTGTTTAAATAACTTCCAATATAGAGAGGAAAATAGGCTTCTTTTTTATGTTAGTAAGTATAGATAGATAGATAGATAATTAATTTTTTTTTCTATTTTTTCTTTTTTCTCTTCATATATATATATATATATATTTTATTTTTTTTTCTATTTCCCCACACATTTACAATTTTTCCAAATATTTTGCTAAATAAAAAAACCCTTCTTTTCTTTTTTGTTATTTCTTATTTTCACCTTCCCGCCATCGGTTTCCCTGTTTCTTATTTCTCCACCGTCGCGCCCGCAACTTTGAGGAAGACCACCAGCGAACACGCACCCCGTGCTGCAACTTCTTTCTCTCTCTCTCTCTCTCGCATGCACCACCAGCAAGCACGAACCGCTGCGCACAATCGTGCTCTCTATCTCACACCAGCGGCAAACACATACCAACAAAGTTCTGTATAGTAATCTTTTTATAATTTGGGATTAGTTGCTTCATGGATGTATACAGCTTATTAGGCATTTGAACCATCTGTAATCAGCTTATTAGGCCAAGATTTAGCTTTTGAATTTTGAAACTTGCTCTTGGGGCTGCTGCTGGCTCTGAATTTAGGTATTAACGGTAGATTCATATTATCGGCACAAGGATATGTTGACGAGGAGGAGATCGTTAATTTAGGTTCCTTTTAGTGTTTAGAACTCTGCTCCATATACCGCTTTGGAGTTTCGTCACCTGCGCACAACTTTAACATGTGAGGATATAGAAGTCAGTAGGGCATCTGCTTTGTGCAATGGGGGGAAAATGAACCCCATTATTTCGAAGTGCCTGCTTGAGTTATTTGGCTGCTCAAGATGATTGATCAATTTATCAATTTTGTCGTTAGGCCTCCCAGGTATATTTGTCCTGCTTTCTTGTTCACTTTTTATTTTCTTTTAATTTATTTTGTTCAATAACTGCATACTGGTTTAGTAAAAAGGGATGGAGTTTTTGTTGCCCCTTAAGTAGTATTCTCTGAATTATGGGCAAGTTATCAAAAATTTAGACAGATTGTGTCCACTAGGCATTATGTTGATTATAGTTCGCAACCCAGATTCCCCCTAAATACCCATGGCTCACAGCGTGTCACGGACGGACTCTATTTATGCAGTGGAACAACCGTCTATTCGTGTGGCATCTCAGGCTCTACCCAACCTTCGATCCGTCAATGTCCATCTTGAGTCTTTCTCATGACTCGTTACTCAATTCGGCTCAGTAGCTTACTAGCATAAGCATCAGAAGCATCAGAACGCCTCCTGGTACTTGCGTACTCGCCTATTCCGAATGCCCACAATCATCGGAGGCTAACGTCTGTCACACCAAGTGTGTCGCCTTAACGGTCCTCAACTAGCCAGCATGCACATTCTCAATCTTAGGTCCCTTACGTGCATCTCTCGATGACAAAAGGAGCAATCTCGCTCCGTTTCGACATTGAGGGTCACTCGCGTGCCCACAACGTAATCCTTGTGCTCGTCACTCGCTTAGAGCACCTAGCCCGTGCCGGCGCCCTTCGTTTGTGCCTTGCCCGAGTAGGGCCACATGTAAGTCTAAGGTTTATGTGATGTGCCATCATCTTATATTAGTCCCGCACAAAGCATTGGACATCGTTTCCTGCTCCCTAGCAACATGCCACAATTTGCCCACTATGCGGCGTCGCCCCACAACCGCATGTCTTAAGCCATCGGACCCCCGCAGCAAGGCTAGAACCCCTAGCACATGCTTAGCAAGTTAGTTCACGAGACATTTGGGTGTTCGTCTTGATTACTCAATCGGCCTAGAGGTGTTGCCTCATAATTTTTGAAGCCCGCGGGGCAATAGCGTTTCCGCCTTCAAACCTCCCGGACCCAACGCAAGCCACCTGGCCCCACGCCGCCCGTTCGGTTCCCGACCTATCCGGGGACTCTAAACACTCCTTTGAGATGTCTAGAGCTGGCTTTTGAAGGCTCCCCATCGCCTTTAAGGAGTTGCCCATTTAGTGCCTCACAGCACGGGGAGGATCGGCCGGTGCCCACCGTCCCAACAGCCCTTCAAACATGCCTGTCCCCCTTAATAGGCTTAAAAAAGATTTCTGTTGTGCTCACAGTAAATATTGAAATGCCGATGATCTATATATTTTTGCAACTTTGCTTCCTGACATCTAAATCACTTGCCGCTTGAATCGATGGATACCTCTCGGCTTCTACATTAACTCTGCCAAGTTCCAGCCCTGTCCGATTCTCCATGGAACAGTAATTGCTCTCGCAATAAGCTGGAATCATAACAAAGCCGCTGCACTGCTGCATTCTAAACATCGTCGTCGTTTTCTATCCAAACGGAACCTTCTACTGGTGAAACTTGGTGAAAACGTTGCCAACACCTCAAGGAACATCCCACAGAAACAGTTTCACAAAATTCATTTTTCAAGCCACTCTGCTCAACGCACATTTGCGCTACCCGTGCGCAGCAAGACCGTTCCTGGTCACCCTTAATGTTCGGTGCCCAAACGGACACGGAATAACTTCAAATTTGGTAGGAAACATCCTCATACCTCAGAGAGTATGCCATTGAAACAGTTTTTCAATTCGCACCTCGCAAGAGTTTCTGCTCATGGGCCGTTTCCGCCCTACCGGGTGAGCCGACAACGCCTTGTCGCTCCTAACATCCCTTCAAGTCACGGTCGCCATTCTTCTCCAATGAGCGACCCGTGACATTCTCCCCCACTCGATCCGTTGATGTCCTCATCAACACATACACAAGGACTCGAAGTGTATGTAGTGCCTTAACTCAACTCTGATCTCTTTTGCACCGGATGAGTCTTTCGCTCCCCTTAGCGCTCAAAACTGTGCCTCCGCACAACTCAATTTGTTCCTCTGAACGGTGCCTTCTAGCACAACCCAAAAGAAGCTTGCATGGCTGCTCAATGATCACCAGAAAAATAAGGCCCTCAACTCGGCCAACTCTGCTCAAATCGAATCATGAAACAGGAAGTCCACGTGCGATCTTCGAACTCTCCCCCATTGGAGGTGTTGCCGCCCTCGGCAAACACTCGCCTCTTCAAATGACTATCCTTAGCCAACTTGAACCCAAAACTCAGGGCCTCTGCCCAACACTCGAGACTCAGGACTCTCTACTTGATCTCAAACTCGGCTGCTCAGCTCGGCCACCCTACCGACTGATACCGCAAAAAGGAGTTCTCGATGCTCCGCTTAATTATGCTCATTGGACCTCATGCCCCTCTCAAATTCCAAATCGGTCTCCCAGCCCAGCCAACTTTATCGACTGGCACCACACTAGAAGTCCGAAGCTCCATTCAAAATTTGCTCATGGAGCTTGCCACTCCACTCATTTTTACATATGGGCCTCGTGCCCTTTTTGAACTCTCGATTGCCCATCTCAAAAATCCCTAGACCGCAGAGCTCATATACCGGTGTCGGAATCCCTTTGAAGAACATCCCCAATTTAGCTCAAATCGGCTTGGTGGCTCCCCCACTTAAGCTCGGAACAAGTCTCAACTCGACTGCATCCAACACGGGATCCACTTGTCATGGACGAAATTGAAATTTATTTTAATTCCAAACTCAATAGCGTGCGTCCCTATCTGGAGCACGCAACTCTGCTCAAGAGTACTCATTTCCACCTACCGGGAAACTCAAATCTTCATAAAGTCGCTACACGGTGTCCGAGAATTTTGGTAGCTTCTCAACTTGAACTCTCTTGTTCCCACTTCTGTGCACCTCATGTGTTATGGCGTCTCTACGTCGTCTCAACAATAACTCATCTTTCCCTCGTGGAAAGTTTCTCAAAGGTGGCATTCCATCCACGAAAACAGCCTTATCGCCTTAATCACCTCCTAACCTGCGGCCCTCCGCAACATGGTTGCTTATCCTCTCAAACGTGGCTCACTCAGTCCACCTGGCTCTTCCGACATGTGCCCTCATGGAAGTCAAGATGAATATGGAATCTGATTATGTTTTCGAAAAATTTCCACAAAACGGTCAACAGCCTGTCTGCCCAAAAACATCTTATTGCGCTCACCGGTTCCTTACCTTGTGCAATTTTTGGTAGCCATGCCCCCAGTGCAAACAAACTGCCAACCAAAAGTGACCAATGATGCCTATAGAGCTCAATTGTAGTTACTGATAAGCACAAAACAATTAGGCTAATGCACTTCACCCAATCATAATGGCCACACTACAAATTGGCTAATAAACTTCACACAATCTACATATATCAATAACTCAGTATTCCAGCCGTACTCTTCGAGTGTTATCGACCACAATTGCACAATCAGGTTACTGGAATTCGCCCAACTGATATTTGAACTATAACTCAGGTTAATAAGCTTCGCCCAAGCTATAGCTGTCAATAACGATGCTCTCGGAGCTAAACCATTGCACTAAAAGCTCAGTCTCTGCAAGCAACGCCCACTGCACGAAAACAGGATGCTAACTGATAGCAAACTCGATAACCGACACCCCCAAAATCATATCCAATCTACAAATGGCTCATTGAAGCATTTTAAAGCCCAAGACAACAAGCCAACACAATCTGTGTTGCAAACCGGCATGATTCTATCAAAAAGTCCTAGGTTTCAACCTAAGCAAGTGTGACAATCCCCTATTCAAATAGTATCTAGGTTCTGGAAGGTAGATCGTCTGATCGGCTCAATTCACTTCCTGTCTGAATCCTCACACACAGTAGAAACTCAGGCTCTGATACCACATGTCACGAACGAACTTTATTTATGCAGCGGAACAACCGTCTGTCCGTGTGGCATCTCAGGTTCCACCCAACCTTCGATCCGCCAACGTCCATCTCGAGCCTTTCTCATGACCCGTTGCTCAATTCGGGCCAATAGCTTACTAGCATAAGCATCAGAACGCCTCCCGGTACTTGTGTACTCGCCTATTTCGAATGCCCACAATCATTGGAGGCTCGCGTCTGTCACGCCGAGCGTGTTGCCTTAACGGTCACCGACTAGCCAGCATGCACGTTCTCAACCTTAGGTTCCTTACGTGCATCTCTCGATGGCAAAGGAGCAATCTCGCTCCGTCTCGGTATTGAGGGTCACTCGCGTGCCCACAACGTAATCCTCGTGCTCATCACTCGCTCAAAGCACCTAGGCCATGCCGAGCGCCCTTCATTTGTGCCTCGCCCGAGTAGGGCCACATGTAAGTCCAATGCTTATATGATGTGCCATCATCTTATATTAGTCCCGCACAAAGCATTAGACATCGTTTCCTGCTCCCTAGCAACATGCCACAATTTGCCCACTATGCGGTGTCGCCTCACGATCGCATGTTTTAAGCCATCGAACCCCCGCAGCAAAGCTAGAACCTATAGCGCATGCTTAGCGAGTTAGTTCACAAAACATTTGGGTATTCGTCTCGATCACTCAATCAGCCTAGAGGTGTTGCCCCATAATTTTCAAAGCCCGCGGGGCAATAGCATTTCTGCCTTCAAACCTCTCGGCACCCTCCCGAACCCAACGTGGGTCTACCTGGACCCACGTCGCCCATTCGATTCCCAACCCGTCCGGGGACTCTAAACACTCCTTTGATATGTCTAGAGCCGGCCCTTGAAGGCTCCCCATTGCCTTCAAGGAGTTGCCCGTTTAGTGCCTCGCAGCACGGGGAGGACCGGCCGGTGCCCACCGTTGCATGCCCACCATCCCAACAGCCCTTCAGACAGGCTTACAAAAGATTTATGTTGTGCCCACAGTAGACATTGAAATGCTGAGGATGTACACATTTTTGCAACTTCACCTCCCGACATCCAAATCACGTGCCGCTTGAACCAATGGATAACTCTCGGCTTCTACATTAACTCTGCCAAGTTCCGGCCTTTTCCGATTCTCCATGAAACAGTAATTGCCCTCGCAATAAGCTAGAATCACAACAATGCCACTGCACTGTTGCATTCTAAACATCATTGCTGTTTCCTATCCAAACGGAACCATCTACTAGTGAAACTTGGTGGGAACATTGCTAACACCTCAAGGAACATCCCACGGAAACAGTTTCACAAAATCCCTTTTCCAAGCCACTTTGCTCAACGTACCTTTGCGCTACCCGCGCGCAGCAAGACCGCTCCCAGTCGCCCTTAATGTTTAGTGCCCAAACAGACACGAAATAACTTCAAACTTGGTGGGAAGCATCCTCATACCTCAGAGTGTATGCCATCGAAACAGTTTTGCAATTCACGCCTTGCAAGAGTCTCTGCTCATGGGCCATTTCTGCCCTACCGGGTGAGCCGACAACGCCTTATTGCTCCTAACACCCATTCAAGTCACGATCGTCATTCTTCTCCAATGAGGGATCCGTGACACAGGGGCACTTTTTTAATATTGGGGCTGTCAAGTAATCATGCAGTGGAACATGGATGGGAAATCTCATACTGAAATGGTTAAATTGTTTGGTCACGTTTAGTGGAACTAGGTTACATTATGTTTTGTGTTTTATTTGTTTCCTCATAGACGGCAAGAGGAGGAACTGGGAAAGGAAATCATATGTAACCAACCTCTTTTTGGTAGAGCAGAAAAAGAAGAAACAGGATAAAATCTGGCAAAGGTCATGGGGTCGAATTTTTGTAGATGAATTATTATCTATCTGATACAGATGACTAATTGCATGTTGTTCACTTATATTAGACTTAAAGTTAACTTCAGAAGCATGTCTATCCTTTGTCTCAGTAGTATGTTCTCTAATTTGTCTGAGGATGTATGCTTTCTGGGACCCCTTCAATTTTTTCTCTGTAATTGAGATGGGGGCTTTTATAGCTTCATGTTCAGATAAGATTTGAGGTTATATATACATATATATATATATATATTTAGTGTAATAAAACTAACTGATCACGTTACGTCATTATAATAGAAGTTTTATTATTGATGTAGTGTGATTCACATTATTTGATATCTTCACATTTGGTGATATGAGAATTTTTTTAAAAAAATTAAATTTAGTTGTCTTTGTTTGGCAAAAATTTAGATGATAATTGAACCTTTTTTTTTTTTTTAATTTTTTTTGTCTTTTTGTCTTTTTGTTTTTTTATAATTTTATAAGCTTAATAGCTTCAATTCATATAAGATATATGGGATTTCTTTTTTAACATTTATGGAGTTTAAAAAACAATAATTATGTCACCTCGACATGATAGAAGTCATATTATCATGCGATGGCTATTCACAATAATTTATATTTCTAAACCTGATGCATGAAATACGAATTCGCCAATTATCTAAACTTGAAAAGAAAGATTTAGATTTAGATGTCTTTATTCTGCAAAAACTTAGGTGATAATTATTGAAAGTTCTTTCATTAATTTTTACATTATTATAAGCATATAACAGTAGTAAACAAATCATTTTAAGTAGTACTACTTATACAAATTAAATCATTAATTTACAACAGTGATTATTTTATTGTACAAAATTCAAAATAGTTATTTTTTTAATCCAGAAAATTCAAAATAGTTAGATATATTATTAATTGTCAGTAACACATATAGGGACCCCCCCTATATATTAATTTTGTGGCAGTAGTTTTTGTGGCTTATAAATGAGGGGTGAAAACTTTAAATTTTTGAATATTTGTATTTATAATGTGGTGAAGTAAGGGTAAGGGCACTGTCACGTGCAGACTGAGACCATATCTTAATGGTTAGGTATCTCTGTGATTAGTGTTTGCAAGGCGATGGGATATGTTTTGTCCCCGAGATCGACATAATTATCTAGCTAGTTTAATTTATTATTTATATGTTTAAATAGACGAACCATGGATTGGAGAACATTAAATTACTCCATAAAAGAAAAAAGAATTAATCGAGATGATCTACTCCATATATTTTACTTAATTATTATTCTAGGATTGGACATGACTTCCGAGGTTTTTTCATTATTAAGTCAAAACACTTTTTGAGGCCCCAAGAACAATAAGCCCCGTAATTAAGATTAAAACGGCCTTATTTCCTTCTAACAGGAATTGGTAGAATATGTACCTTTATCTAATGTCTCTATGGTAATGGTGTTCTCAGTCCAAATCGTTTTGGCCCCAAACGACTTTTGCCCTTATTATTAGATTGAGTATTTTGATTGGCCTTTGAATATTGTCAAAAACTACAAACTGGTACGTACTAAATTCTTCTTTTTCTTCTTCGTCCGTTTTTTTTTTTTTAATAAATAAATTCGGGTGTCTATAAAATAATTCACAAATTTTATATATTACTTTTAACATTAATAACCAAATTTAGATACCAAAATAAGTTTTGCTTGTTGCCTGTTTAAATTCAAGCTTGGTCTAAATGAAGTTAGACTTGGTGTGAATTCGACTTATGTCATGGTGAGTACTAAATTTCCACTTTGTACGATTCTAAGAAAAGCATTTATATTTGCTTAACACTTGATAGTTTGTTTGTTTTTTTAAACGAATATTGTATATTCAATAGGTATTAAAGCTAAGCGCTTGAAGTCATTTGGTTGGAAAAGCAATAAGACTTAAGGTACTTCTATAAGCTAACTTATCTCAATCTCACATGCATGGTGAGGTCATCTAAGAATATGACCAACCACATGTTTATCATTGTATGATCATTTATTTCTATTTCGGTTTTGTGTGTGCTTTTGAATTAATTCTTTATTTCACGAGTTATATCTTGTACTCATTGATGATGAAATGGTTGGTCTTTGTGACATGAACGAGATCATGATTTCTCTGTCTTTATAATTCTTGCAGCTATAACACATAATGGATAAAGGGTGGATTAATTTGTCAAAATATGATACAGAATATGTGTTTGGTGTTGGTAGATTTATTGGTTTTGCATTCAAGGATAAGGGAACTGATGCAGTAGTTCGTTGTCCCTATAAGACTTGCAGAAACTGATTTAACAAGTCTAGGAAATGATATTTTAGTACATTGTGTGATGAATGGTTCCTATACAAACTACAAGAATTGGGTTTATCATGCAGAACCATTGAATTTGCAAAGTCATGATAATGAGAGTATAGATTAGAATCTAAATATGAATGATGCAAGTGATGATATGAGTTTAATGGTGCATGATGCAAAGGGCTTTCCAAATATGGATGCTGATGAGATAGATGAATTACTATATACAAATAAACATGTTAATGAAGCAAATGAAGGAACTAGAAAATTCTTCAAGTTATTGGAAGATGCATTGCAAAGATGGATGTACATGCAGGGAATAAAAAGTTCACTAAGTTGTCTTTCATAGTCTCATTGTTTGCATGCTTCAAGCTAAGGCATTATGTGGGTGGACTTATAAATCAGTTGATATCATACTTGAAATGTTGGTAGATTTACTTTCCAATGATGCAAAAATATCAAGTCATATCATACTTGAAATGTTGGTAGATTTACTTCCCAATGATGCAAAAATTCCTAAGTCATGCTACGAAGCGAAGAAGCTAATCAATGACTTTGGGTTTTCATATGGGACATGGGATGCATGTCCTAACAATTGCATGTTATTTAGAGGGGAAGATAAAGATAAGCATATTTGTGACATTTATGGTGCTTCTCGTTATCGAAATGAGGTGAGAAAGTTGGGAGCAAAGCAAATGAGATACTTTCCTTTAAAGCCACAACTACATAAGTTATTTGTGTCACATAAGGCTGCATCTAACATGAGATAGCATGTGAAAAATCGAAAAGATGATGTGTCTTGAGTCATCCTGTTGATTCTCGTGCATGGAAAAAATTTGATAAGAAATTTCCAACTTTTGTTAATGACGTACGCAATGTTGGACTTAGTTTATTAGTAGATGGTTTCAATTCATTAGAACTCTGACATCAAGCTAAAGTATTTGGTCGGTGTTTCTAATGCTATATAACCTGCCGCCATGACTTTGTATGAAACAACGGTATTTTATCTTTTCAACACTCATTGATGGGCCATTAAGTCCGGGACAAACGATTGATGTATACTTGTAGCCGTTGATTGAGAAGTTAAGAGAATTATGGGAGGTTGGGGTTCCAACTTTTGATGCTTTTAGCAATCAAATATTTCAAATGCATGCAACACTATTATGGACAATTAGTGATTGCCCTGCTTACTCAATGTTATCTGGTTGGGATGTTAAGGGCAAACTTGCATGCCCGTATTGTGGAAGGAAGACATGGTATAAAATATTGGATTATTGTTGTAAATATTGATATATGGGTCATCAATGTTTTTTGCCTATAGGTCATTGACTTCGAAGAGATACTATGTCATTTGATGGTAAAAGAGAATTAGGAAGGGCTCATATTCCTCTCACAAGGTAACAAGTATTGCAAGAGCTTGATAAATATCAAATATCAACTCAATATGATAAAGAAGACCAATTGAAGAGGGTGTCTAAAACTAGTGAGGAAAAACCAAATGAGCATAATTGGAAAAAAAAAAGTATCGTTTTTGAGTTGCCATATTGGGAATATAATTTGATTAGGCATAATTTTGATGTAATGCATGTAGAGCAAAATGTGTGTGATAATATTCTTTGGACCATATTAGGTGATTAAAAAAAATAAATCGAAGGATCACTGACAAGCTCGGATACAACTGAAATCAGTGAATATCTGCAAGCATTTATAGCCACAACCACGACCTTTTGGAAGAGACAACCTCCATCCTGCTACATTATAGTAGGTAGGAAAGAAAAGGATTCATTTTGCACATATTGAAGAGCATCAGAGAGCTTTAGATGGATATACATTTAACATTGCACGTCGTGTTAACATTGTATCCAGAACTATTAATGGATTAAAAAGCCATGACAATCTTGTTTTAATCCAACAGTTGCTTCCTATTGCAGCTCGTAGAGCACTGCCAATGAATATAGTGAGTGTGCTAATTAAATTAGCAAATTTTTGGAAGCAGTTGTGTTCTAAAGCTAATACCACACTTGTTCTTGACAAATTATATGATCGTATAGCTCTTATACTGTGCAATCTAGAGAAAATATTTGTGCTATCTTTCTTTGATATTATGGAGCATTTTCCTATCTATTTGATTGATGAGGCATCAAAAGGTGGCTCAGTTCAATTTCGATAGATGTATCCAATCGAAAGGTAATTTGAGAATATATAATTTTACTTTAATCTAAACTTTAGTTGCATATCAAAGTTATTTTAAATGTTTCAATTTAACTATTTAGGTACTTATTTACCTTGAAAAAGTATGTTCGCAATCAAGCACGACCGGAAAGATCTGTAGCTAAAAGTTACTTGATGGACGAGTGTATGAATTTTTGGGCAAGATATCTTGGGGATATTGAAACTAAAGAAACTAGACCTTTGTGGAATTGGGTAGGAGATTATCCTATGGGTCGACTTTTAGGAAAGGGAACGCAGAGAATATTTGATAATACCACACTAATTCAAGCACATCAATAGGTTCTTACACATGTTGAATCAGCCATTCCATACAAGTCGTAAGTCATGTTGTTTATATAGTGGTAATTATCTATAAATTTATATAAAGATTTAAACTTCAGAATGTATGATGCAACATTCATATTGCTTCTATTGCAAGGGAGAGATGAATGACATCACGAAAGGAAATCGATAGAATTCACAATGCAACATTTCATGAGTGGTTCAAGTCTTATGTAAGTATTGGATTATACAAGTTACATGATATGATTATTATTTAATAAATTTCAAACTTTTCACTATTCATTTTTCTTAATTCAAGTACATGATAGGGAAAATACAGCCTCTTTTTTAGATAAAATTAGAAGGTTGGCTAATGGCTCCATGATACATGGGAAGAGTTATAATGCATACATCGTAAATGGCTTTCATTTTCGTACTAAATCTGGTGATGAAAGGAAAGCAACTCAAAATTTCGGTGTTATCCTTGGGGCTGCCACAAATAGCTATGCGAGTGCAAAGGACAGAAACCCTCATGTGGGTGAAGTCTCCTATCATGGCATCCCAACAAATATTATTGAAATATATTCTACCTACAATTTGAAGTTCATACTATTTAAGAGTGATTTGATTGATAATGATAAAGGAGGGTTGATGGAAGATACACATAAATTCAAGCTTGTGAACTTCAACCGATTAATGTATAAGGACAATCTTCCCAGTGATGAGCCCTTTATCTTATCTAATCAAGCAGAGCAAGTGTGGTATGTTGTTGATCCTGTAAATCCTGAGTGGAAGATTGTAGTACCAATGACAAGAAGAGATGATTTTGATGTATACTCACGAATGTATGAAATAGAACCCTACGAAAACCAATTATTGGATTATCGTATTCCTATAAATTATGAGGATGCTAATTAGGTTCGAGATGGAGTTGAACTTTAGTTGATGTGCATGATAATGAGCAATTTGATGAAAATGATGATTATGATGAAATAGATTAAGGGCATTATGAAGGTTTGTATCAGTAAATTTTATATACTTGTCATGGATGGTATGTATCTGCTTATTTTAAGTTGGTTTTTTCCTTTCTTGATCTTTTGATTTGCGAATAATATATTGCATTTTCATTCTTAAATTATGATACTTGAAAATTGAGTTAATGATTTTCTTGTTTTATATATATATATATATATATATTACTTTGTATTTAGGTGTCGTGATGGGGAGACCAAAAATCATCCGCGTGGAACCATGATAGGTGGAGACATTTATGATGTTGCAGGAGTAAGTGGTACAAGCAACAATGTTTCATCATCTCAGTCCATTCAGCCGACAAAGTCACAACAAGAAAATGAATCTCATGGATCTACTGGACTAGCCACAACCACACTAGGTATCAATTCACCAATAGTAAATACCTACACTTATTGCAAATATGTTCTTATTGTATTTTATGATACATTTTGGAGTTGATGAGCATGGGTGTGTCAAATGTATGGAGAAAGGGATTACAACTACACAATTTAGTAGAAGTTCTTCTACTTTTGGATCTCATATGCGGGAAGGGATTCGTGTTGAGGTATAGAATGAGATGACGACCGAGATAACTCAAGTTCGCTCTCAGATGGATATAATGCAAAAAAATATGGATATTTTGGTGAGTTTGTTGGATCCCTCTACATCGCAAGCATTTCAAGTAGCTTGTAACAACATCGATAAAGTTAGTTCTACATCCTCCCCTCGTGGAAGATCAACTCCAGCATATACATCTAATGCTGAGGTTAGCATTACATGTATATAAAGTATTCATTAAAATTCATTCAAATGTCAGAGTAATGACCTTGACTCAATTAATCATTTAACAAAACTTGCCTAGATAGTTAATTACTATATAGATAAATCTAAAAATCACATCTTATTCCTTACACACCAATCCAAAAATATTATAATTAAGGCCACATGTCAACCCAAATGTGGCTTCATTAGAATCTGCAGAACCAGAGGAACTGCACCTAATTAGAATGGGCTGAAAAAATAAGTTTAATCTCCCAAATTTATGAGGCAAATCATATACTAATTCAAATGTCATACAGGAGTTTCTTAAAAAGCCGCATACATGCTTTTTGCAGAGTGATTGCAAGCAATAGGCTCCCATCACCTGTAGAACTCTCCATAACTAAACATTGCCCTTCCCATGGCACGCCAGGCCCAACAAACATTGGCTGACCCCATCCGAAATCTGCGTCGTAGAAAGGCAGTCTAACCCAACTCGTCACAATAAGATTCGGGCACCTAAAAGTATGCGGTCCCCTCACGCAACTACTAAGATCAGCCTTCAGCTCCAAGTGATCAAGACCTGACCTCATGTGATCATTGTTTACGCCAGCGATAGCTTCATGAATTTTACTCACAGCAAACCACAACGGGTTGGATTTGAGTTCACCAAACGTGGACGTCGGCGTCGCCGGGAAGATCACGTTGCCAAAGTATCCCTGTGGGAGTGGGGGTTGGAACTTAGACCGCCCGTTTACCATAATATACAGCTTGGTTTCCTGATCTTTGGCTAGCCCACGAGCCTCGCTGACGCAGTGCCAGACATGCCCTGCCAGTACCTGGTAGGTTTAGATTTTTTGTTTTAATTTAAGTATGTTGAATATTTTCTTATAAGATGTACTTGTGGGTGAATAGTAAAAATAGAATGGTAACTATCGCCAATTCATAATGTATGATTGGAATTTGAGATGATATTCAAATATGACTAAACCTCATTAAAAATCAAAAAAGTGAACAACAATCACTAGAAAATACAATGAGCACTGATAATTGCTTGCGTGGTGCTTATGCTAGTGTTCCAGGCAAGCAATCATTGGTGTTTATTGTACTTTCCAATAACCATTGTTCTTTTTTTTTTTTTTTAATGAATTTTGATCCTATTTTAATACCATCCCAAATTTCGATCCAAAACATGAAATTGCCATAGCTATGATCCTAATTAGTTTTGCAATTTTTCTATACACTTTTATATATTCACTAAGTTGGATTATGAGATGAAATATAAAATGAAATAAATGATTCAAAATGACAACCTCGTAAGTGGTGTACGTTGCCATCCTTTTGTCTCCATCGTTGCAAATGGATTTCAGGGAATTGAGTTGCTCACGCGTTAGCTTGAATATGGAAAAACTTGTTTCATCAGATGGGTTGTTTTGAGGGGTTTTTAGGGCTGGAGGGGGGTCGAACTCAACATGGGAGAACTTAGGCTGGGGAGGATTGCGGGCGCGGAGGAGGGTCCGGTCGAAGAAAGGCGGCAGGGTGGAGACGTCGGGGCCGCGAGCTATATCGGACCACGTGTTCACAAAATGGAGAGCGGCAATCCCGTCTGCTAGCAGGTGGTGTAATCCAATACCTAAGGAGACCCCTCCGCATTTGAAACGTGTAATCTGCACCACCAAAAGCAGGTAACTCGAAATTCCTTTGGAATAATCCACCTTGGGAATGAGGACGTGTTCGAGGTTCGCCGTGGAGGCGAAGTCGCCGAAGGACTCCGCGACCTCGTCGGACTCCGCCTCCACAAATAGCACTCCCTCGCCGTTGCAGTCGACCTCAATGCGGCCATCTTTGTCCCTCTTCAACCTCCCCGCCACGGGGTAGAACGTCACCAGTGCGCGGCTGAGCGCTGCCTTGAGCACTGCCGCGTCGAAAAAGTTGGCTGCCTCAGTGGAGCGGGGGTAGAAATACATGCTGGGGGCGAGGCGGCTGTGCACCACCAAGTCCACATTGGAGAGCCACAGGCTGACGCTCGGCGTTTCAGCCGCCGGCCTCACCACCGTCGACTGCTTCACATTTATTATCATGGTTCATACACACTCAATTTGGGTTGTGATATAATGAAAGGCGCTCACTTATTTATCGGCATTAGGAATACTCTGAAGCATGAGGTACAAATGAGTGGTGGCAACTTGCTAGTCAAGCTCAAGAAAATTTTATTTTATTTTGAATTTATTTAGAGCGTTATGTAGATTATTAGTATATATAATATGTTATTAATATCATTAATATATATACATAGAAACTTATGATATTTTATAATTTTGAGAAACTTGTTTACAATGGTCTATGATTTATATGATGGATTAATAAATATTATAATTTATAAATTTAATTGTTTAATATTCGCTTAAAAAATTGAGTTTAATCAAATTAAACTTAAAATTTAAACTCAAAATAGTCTCTTCCTACAACTCAAACTTGAGTTCAAACTTAATTTATTGTTCCAAACTTAATTAAACTTGAGTTCATACTCAAAAAATTTCTTCAAATCAAACTTAAATCAACTAGATTTTATCCCAACTTAGCAGACTAACTCACGCACCTAAAATTTTACAATCAAATGATATTAATTTTATACTTGAGTATTTGTGTACTATTATTTGGATAAACCTTTGATACTCAAAAAAAAGAAAATAAAATAAAATAAAATAATTGACTACGATATATTATTAAAGAAAATATCAAGTAGAAGGACACGAATTTAGTATTTTTGGCATATGTATCAATAACGTCTGATAATGACTAAATGAAATTTATTTTAGTTAAAATATATATATATATATATATATATAAACATGCACAATTAGATTATTAAGTAATATATAACGGTTGCTGGCTTGTTTAATATGGTTAGCATATTTCATTTTCACCAAAAAATAAAAATAATATGGTTAGATTACACTATAAGAAAAAAAAAATTAATGACAAAATAGTGAATAACAATACAAAAGTTGTTTAATTTGTTATCAATTGACAATTAGTGATATACCTATGGTGACAACTTAGTAACAATGAAATTTTTTTCGCAAATTATACTTAATGGTGGCAACTAATGTTTTAAGTTATCACCGATGACAATTAGTGATATATCATAGGTGTGTCACTAATTGTTAATGGTGACAACTTAAAGCATTAGTTTTTGTTGTTGTGACAAAATAAAAATTATTATTACTTAAAAAATATTATCAGTGACAAAATGAAAATTATTATTACTTAATGCATTTTATTAATGATAATTTTATATTATTATTTATTATTTTATTATTAATATAATACTTTTTAGCGATATATCTTTTAAAGTGAAATGTGATACTTTATAAATATTTTAACACGTGTATCTTACGTTTTTGGCATTAGAATCCCCCAAGTGCCCATCATTCCTCTTGCTGGTAGCAGCCAGAAATAGAGATCTATAGGGGTGTAAACAACAAGAGCTAAGCCCAAATTTAGTAAGTTTAAGGTCTGATCGTTTATTAATTTACGAGCTCGAGTTTGGTCAGGCCTAAATAATCAAGCTTAAGTTCGGCTAGTTGGTATAGACGAAGACTAGTCATAGAGAAGTAAAAAAGTTCGATTCATATAAACTCGGATGAGCTCAAGCTCGTATAGATTTAGATTAACTCAAGCTCATTTAGACTCAAAACAAAATCTATAATTATATATTTTTAAATAATTTTGTTATATATTTTTCAAAAAATAAAAAATTGTATTATTATTATTATTTACTTATCTTTATAGATTTTATTATACGGGTTATTATATGAGCCTAAATTATAATTATATATATGTGCATATATATATATATAATAAAAAAACTCGTTTAGACTCGTGAGCTTTTCGAGTCGAATATATATTATTGAGCATGACTCGCCTCATTTGACTAATGAGCTCGAGCTCAGACTCGAAAATATCAAAGTGAATACGAGTTTTCATCGAAACGAACCAAAATCATTCGCGAATCATCTCATCTTATCTTCAGCCCCTAAATAGATATTACAAACTATATCTGCCTCCTCCTCCTCCTCCTCCTCCTCCTCCTCCCCTTTTTTTTTCTTGTAAAAAAAAAAAATGTGCTCCATTGAATATGAGATGGGGATATTAAAATATGGGTTTGGTTGATGCTGGGTGCGTACCCCAGCATCAAAAAAACCTAAAATATGGGGCACACATTTGGGGCCGAGCTCTTAAACAGCTGGCTCCCGCTCGTACGTACGGAGAGAAAGGACCTTAAATATAATAATTGTCGTCTCCATCTAACCGACGTAGACATAATTAAATTATTTGCAATTATTTTATTTTATTTTTTATGGTCCACCTCCACTCATACGGAAGCAAGGAACTCCAAGTCTTCCCTGCAACTTAATAACCACCGACAATTCTCCACAAAGTCTCCACTGACAACTACATCAATACGTGTACTTTCCAGCATATACAGCATATTGTAAGCTATTAATAAATTTCTACTATTATATAATTACTAAAAATAAGAGCACCGTGCAAAGTATGGCGTTGTGCCCGTTCCATTAAATTAATAAATTTATTATTATTTATGGCATTTTTTGAAATTTTAAACGAAAAAAATAATACAATAATTTTTTAATATGCATATGTCTAAATATATATATATAAAGTTCATATGGTGAAAGACACAATTTATCAGTCTTCACAATTTTTTAACCAAGCATTATGGTCAACTCATTGGAAACTCAAGAGATTTTTTCCCTATATTTTTCTGCCCTGCATTCATAGGGTTTATTCCTCCAATTCGCCATGTAAATAGAGACCCAATAGTTACTTAAAACAATGTAATATGATTATAATTGGTCTTAACAACGATATCATGGGCTTGTAATATTTGGGCTACTTTCTTAATGGTTGATTTCTCAGTTCTTTAGAATCAAAATTACATATTATATATTTTTTAAAATTATATATTTATTATCTATTAATAAACCTATTCAGCAATGTGTTATTTTTGAGTTTAGATACATGACATGCATCAATACACTCTGAAAATAGCAATTGTTTATATAAATATAGTTATTTTGGCAAAATAAGTTGACTTTACATATGTACTAAGACTATTAAATAGCTAATAAAATTTTCCAACAAGTAGTTAATCTCCTCACAACCTTGTCATAATGAACTTTTTTTTTTTCCAACATAAATCTTGTGAACAGCAAACATCCGGAGCATCATATGAGTCTTATTAGTTATGCTTGAGATATATTACAATTTTGTTTAATTTGTTTTTTTTTTTTTTTGGCAACTATATAAAAATTCACAGCAATAATTATTTATTTTGGTTTATATATTAACTGTAATTGTTTTTTCCTAGAAAATGGTGTGATTATATTTAAAAAAGAGTATATAATTAATATAATAAAATATAGGTACTTAATAATATATTCCATAAATATATAAGTACTAAAAATTTTGAATTGATATATCAATACTGTATAAAGTAAAAAAAGAAAAAGTATAAATATCTGTGTGTAACTAAAATATATTGATAATACATATACAGCATATTTTTTAAATTTTACCCTTCAATATTTATTGGTGTACATGCAATAAGCAGCAATTATATATATGTAAGGACCACTGTTGTCTTCCCTTGATGAGTGAGATGACTGGTAAACATTGAGAAGGACAATTAAGAAAAACAAAATAATTAAAAATCACCTTCTCTCTCCTTAAAAGCATGTCTTTTCTTGCAAACCAAAAACCCTCATCTCTTTCATCATTTTAAATCAAATGAACCTCTCAGATCCCATAGCTAAACACATAACCCCATTCGAAAAACTTGATTTCCCCTGTTTTTGCCAATATAATATTTCAAGAAAACAAAAAATTATGTCCTCTACTTCAAGTGTCTGTCAAGGGTTGCAATCCTCTTTCAAACCCCTTTACTTGTACCACATGTTTTAGTGCACCAATTCACTCCATCCAGATCAGGCTTATCTTTTCCACAGCCTTACAAACATATTGAAATTCCAAACTCAAAAGACTGTCTGATTAACAAAATGTACGGAAAAGGCAACAGAAATGGTCAAGAAATCATAGACAGCTAGAGTTTCATACAATCCCTCACAAGCAATTCATCATATAGCTGTAGGCGATTGACTAAAACTAACAAGTTTATCTGCACCCCCTTGTCAAGCGCTTAACTTCCTCTCAACCCACAAAAAAACCTGCAAATGCGCATAGAGAGCTTAGGAAGTGATATAGGCAGCAGAAATGGTTCAAATATAGGCGAATTTTCTTTTACTGTACTGGAAAGACAATTCTAACAGAATTAAGTAGCCGAAAACTCGAGAATTTGCCAAGAAAGTTAGTCACAAAATCAATATATATATTGGTAAGCCGGAGCAAGTCTTCTGACAGAATGCCTAGATAGTGCTTACAAATGAGCTATAAGCATAAATTATAAGAAACAAAGAGAAATAAAATATTATCACAAAGATCATATAATGAGTAAAAGTAAATGGGATGGATTATGTTGCATTATAATGTCCTAGAAAATAGTACAAGATCACTTATGTAGTTCATCTTCTTTTTCAAATATAAACCATTGCAAAACGCTAAAAAAACTCAAATTTTCCTTTCCTATTTCTCCGTTATTAAGATCATGACGCCGCTGCCCATGTTTGTTTTCTACATAAAGTATCAAGATAAAACGATGCAAAATGCATACGCAAGGTGTTGATACCTTATTCCTAGCTATGGATTTAGTATGAGCTCATAGTTCTTATGTCATTCTTATTTTCCATCTCAAAATCTGAACTTCATACTCTACAAGTTTGAGCAAAATTCTAAGACATGAGGGAGATAAATTCCAGCAAAACAAAAACCTTGTGCTGTCTTTGGGCCAAAAAAATAATTTTAGCACAAAAAGATCAACTCCAGTCCATGCAAAATAAAACAACATGCCAATACAACCCAAAAACCATTCAAACTCGAAGCAACTCATTCATCAGCATACAAAATGCCAAAGCTGATAAAGTGGTGATTTGATCTTCATGAAAATAGCCAGAACACTACTCTAAGCATCAGGATGTCCAACAACCTAAAGACTTGACTATAGCAAGAAATTTGTCATGGAGACTGAACCAAATTCCATGCACCATCTAATCACAGCCAACTATAAAGCAAAATTCTGAGCAGCAGCATGTAAAAACACAATTTGGAGTCCAATCTAGCTAGATTTTATATCAGCAATTTAAGCACATTCTGTCGGACCACGACGAACTAAGCAGCCTAGAGTTCTACAGAATCTAACTTTCAAATTCTATCCAAAAATTCATTATACACAATACATTCGTTCAATGTTTCAGCAACAATTTGAGTTTCCATCCTATCACTACTCTGCTCTAACAAAACAGCCCCAATCTTTTCAGCACTAAGTTCTTTTGAAGTCTCAACACACACTTCGTCAGCAACAAATTTCCTAATACCATTCAATTCATCGAAATTAGCAGAGACCTCACAAATATAGTACTACTGGTCATGATGCAGAAGCAATCTTTTTCTCCTATAAACCACATATAATGCAGGAAATTAAGGAGCAATTGCATATTTTTCTTCAAAGATTGATGAGGCTCACACACAGAGCAAACTGAAGAAAAATAAACTATGAGCACCCGTAAAGCAGCCTTTGGAAAGGGAGATGAATGAATATAAGATTTCATGAATTTAAATATCAATATATCAAACGGCACTTTTTACATCATTCGTATTTTTGATCCATGGATGACCTGAAGTAGACAAAATGTCAGTGGATTTAAAAATGCATTTTGGTTCCAGATTTTGCTATACCATTAACCATTGGCCTCAGATTTTGAGCCAACCTGCAATGTTATGCAAGAGGATCTCATAATGAATTTTCATATTCATGATTTCATCTTTGAAATGTAAAAACCTCTCATATAAGATAAAAAGTCAAGAAAATAACACAAATATACTTATTGAGCATAGAAGTTCTATCTTAAAAGATAGATTTCACACAACTTATGAACGCTCAAAGAATTAGCAAAACAAAACAAAATTGGATATTATATTGTGGAGCCAAGATGATTGTGCCAACACTATGAGATCAATGAATTTTAAGATTATCTCTTGCTCACCAACCTCTGTAGGACAGGCAAAACATTCTCCAGATACCAGTTTGCTAAAGCATCAAGAGGTGCTGTTTTCACCCTAGTAGCTTGAATGGCTGTAGCATAATACTCCCATGTGCTCCAATAATAATCGTCAGCCAACTCTTTAACAATGGATATGTAATCTTTCAATACATTAAAAAAGTGATCCGCATGAAATATATCCATGAATGTGCTGCAACAGATAATGACAGAATGAAGATGGGAATAATCTCCTTTAGTTACAGCATAAAACAAGAATAAATGTTCTCATCCTAACAAACTATTTTGAAGGGTATGAAACTCGTCAAATAGACCTTGAATCTTGCCAAACAAGAGTTACTTCCAAATGTGGAATTACAAGAGTTGCATTCAAAATTTTAGCAACTGCAACTGCATTACAAATTTTTATAGACAAAGTATACACATCAATGGCTGAAGGCACAACTAATATTAGTTAAAGGGAAATCCCAGGCTATGTCTGTGTCAACATAATAACTTCAAGTACTTACACCCATTCTTTGCTGAGTTAGTCCCCCATCAATAAAAACCTGAATATATTCATGAGATTTCTCTGGCAATGCTGCTTCATATGAAAGGCCAATCATTGAAGGAGGACAGTGCAAATCAGCATAGTTTACTTGTTCAAGAAACCTCATTACTTTGAAGAAATAGTTAAAACTTGATATATGAGAAAATAATTTTTTAACCAACTTTTGCTAGTAGCTCGAAACCCATTATTTTATTTATCCTAGCATATCCGTGTTTTTCTTGTATCACCATGTCAATAAAATACTTTGTTGAATTACTGATTCTTCAACAGACCTATGTATTGCTTTACATTATCCCTCACGGAGTCCTTGTGACTCACCTTCGTGTATTATTTATTTCCTCTCCAGACAGGTATGAGACAGGGGACCATGACTGATGGTAGGTCTGATAGGAATAGTTTGTATTAGTGTTTGGATAAATGTATGTATATATATGAATTCACCGTTGGTTAAATGTGGTTTTAGAGATGTTGTAATATGTCAGGATGAACTTAAGACTTACGGTGTGACGACATTTTGGTTCTAAATATTGTTGGGATATTAGCATGAATTATAGCACTCTGATATTATTGTATTAAGTTTAAAGCATGTTGTGAGTTTATGATCGTTGTGGTTTATTGGAGAATTGTGAAAAAATTTATGGGCCTATCGGATATGAAGTTTGCATGCTATAGGATTGAATTGGATGGCATCTCAACTTGTGGGCTATCCTGGGTGGGGTGCTACAGTTTCACTTTACTTTGGATTAATAAAGATGATAATTTATAAATTTAATTGTTTAATACTCACTTAAAAATTTGAGTTCAATCAAATTAAACTTAAAACTTAAACTCAAAATAGGCTCTTCCTGCAGCTCAAACTTGAGTTCAAACCTAATATATTGTTCCAAACTTAATTAAACTTGAGCTCAGACACTAGATTTTATCCCAACTTAGAAGACTAACTCACGCGCCTAAAATTTTACAATCAAATTATATTAATTTTATACTTGAGTATTTGTGTACTATTATTTGGATAAATCTTTGATACTCAAAAAAAAAAAAAAAAAAAAAGAAAATTGACTACGATATATTATTAAAGAAAATACCAAGTAGAGAGACACGAATTTAGTATTTTTGACATATGTATCAATAATGTTTGATAATGACTAAAAGAAATTTATTTTAGTTAAAAAATATATATATAAACATGCAGAATTAGATTATTAAGTAATATATAACGTTTGCTTGCTTGTTTAACATGGTTAGCATATTTAATTTTCACCAAAAATAATAATAACGTGATTAGCTTACACTATAATAAAAAAAATAAATTAATGACAAAATAGTGAATGTCAATACAAAAGTTATTTAATTTGTCATTATTGACAATTAGTGATATATCTATGAATGTTGATAATTTAGTGACAATGAGAATTTTATCACAAATTGTAGTTAATGGTGACAATTAATGCTTTAAGTTGTCACCATTGACAATTAGTAATATACCATAAAGGTACCACTAATTGTTAATAATGACAGTTTAAAACATTAATTTTTATTGTTGTGACAAAATAAAATTATTATTACTTAAAAAATATCATCAATGATCAAATAAAAACTATTCATCAATATAATACTTTTTTGCCAATATATCTTTTAAAGTGAAGTGCGATACTTTATAAATATTTTAGCACCTGTATCCTAGGTTTTTGGCGCTGTATGAGATTGGGATATTGACATATGGGGCACACATTTGGGCCGAGCTCGTACGGAAAGAAAGGGTCGAATATAATAGTTGTCGTCTCCATCTAACTGACGCAGACGTAATTAAACTATTGGCGATTATTTTATTTTATTTATTTATTTTTTGTGGTCTGCCGAATTTGAGATTGGGATATTAAAAAATATGCGACGCACATTTGCAGCCGAGAAGTTGATATCAATATGGAAGAAAGAAAACCGCGTTGCGTACATTTTGGCAACGACAATTCTCTACAAAGTCTCCATCAATAAATGTATGCCTGCAATTTCAGTACACATATAAAATAAATAAACATATCTATGATTTTAAGAGAGTATTAGCTTTTTTTAATAATTTTTAATATAATTATTGAAATTCTTATGTTAATAAAAATAGGAAGTTATAATAAAATAGTAAGAGTGAGATATAGAGTGGGTGGATTGTATGTAAATGACAGTTATGATAAAAATTATAGTTATAATATTAAAAGATAAGAGAGGAAGCATAATTCCCATACGTATATTATTAGAAAAAACGTAAAAAGGAGTTGTTGCTTAATTTATAAATAATATAAAAATATTTATAATATAAATATTACGTTGATTCATTACTAACGCATTATAAGTTTTAAATTCTTATTTTATTTAAATACTTTAGGAGCTTAGTTTTAAAGTAAGATATTATACAATGATTTGAATAAGTTTAGTCAATCATCCAATTATAATATAGAGTGAGCTTGTGAAAAATATTCCTACAACAAAATAAATTTTTTTATCATTTAATATATAAAATTAATGATAATATTTACTTTATCACCTATCATTTCGCCACATTATTATTATTATTTTTTTGTGGTGTGAGTGGAATTAAAGGAGAGCCATAAGCTGACGCTCGGCGTTTCAAACTTTGTTATTGCACAGGGATAAAATACAGTAATATGGAATTCATTACTACATCTGCATAAATTAATTCCTTAATTTAGGCCATAATCATTATAATTGACACTATGAAATCTTGAATAATTATTCAAAGAATAAAATTTGTATTGGTTATTTAGTTATTGATCAATCATATTTAAATAAAAGGATTTAAATGCATTATTGGCCGATTTAATTGTTGATGTCATTATTTGTTTAACATTGCCTGCAACACCCCACTTGGGATATAACCCAAATGCCAGAATGCCACTCAATTCAATCATATAACATGTAAATAATATATCCGATAGGCCAATGAATTTTTTTCCAAAATTCTCCAATAAAGCACAACGATCACAACTCACAGCATGCTTCAAACTTAATACAATAATATTAGAGTGCGGAAGTCATACTAATAACCCATCATCATTGAAAACAAATATTAACACAAGCAATATCATTCACACTTGCCAAATGTCTCATATTCGTCCTAACATATCCCAACATTTCTAGTATCCAAACATATTCAAAGTACATACACATGTGAATATACATTCATCTAACTCCATTACATATATCCAGAAAACACATGCCATCAGCTCGAGCCTTCTATATCAACCTGTCGGTAAGGAAATAATGACACGAGGGTGAGTCATCAAGACTCAATGAGAAATAAAGCACGGTACAAGATGGCTATCAGAATCAATAATAACACTAAAGCTCGTTAACACATAACTACAGAAACTCAATAATAAGTCAAAATAAAGAAAACACATTTTCAAGCAATAATATTCGCTAGGTCAGGATGCTATAACCGTCAGCTCAAAAGGCCCGGGATCATCTCGACTGATTCTGTTCGGGAGGTTTAGAGCGTCTCAACCAATCACAATTTGGGAGGGAATACAGACGGCTTAGTTGGCTTGGCTTCAGCCCGATCCAGACGGGGACACACTCTATCCTTATTTCTCCACGAGCTAAATACAATCAAAAGTGCAAGCCCAACAGACTATGCATATCAATTAAAACACGAGTATGCATGTCAGAATATCCTTATACCTCTATAACAATACAATCGTTCAACAATAACAACACAATAATCACGATGGCACGAGCATCAGCTCGGCAATAACAATAGCACAAGCATGACAGCTTGGCAACAATAATGGCAAAAGCACGACGACTTGGCAAAACAATAGCACAAGCATAACAGCTTGGCAAAGCTCTCGGTCCAACAATTCTCCTGTATCATTTTCAGTCAATATTTTGAATGATCAATTGCCATCATGGCAGAACAACTGAACAATTATGCCAACACGGCAAATCCATAATACACTAATCAATCAAGGAAATCAATACGATATTTGACAATTAACAACACCATTTCAATAAGAACGATATAGTAACACAGTGAAAGTTCATGGCACCAGAATGGTAAATTAGTGCATTCAGAACGGTTTCAAAGAAAACACCGACCACTCGACCGTACAGTTCAGTTTTTAGAAAGAAAGTCAATTTTCACAAAGCTTCACAGCAGCTGATCTAGACAGTCATTTTCAATAAAATGGATCAAATACCAATCAATTTCAAATCAAGAGAACCTCACAGGGTTTGAAAATTAATAACGAAAAACATGACAGATATCAAATCAACAGAACCTAACGGGTTCAACGATGACTATAGAATAAGCTCAAACAATCAAGAACCAATCAGTACATCCCTCACAGGGGTAACAATCAACAATCATTTATAGAATACGATAATTGAATCAATATCAACCCTCACAAGGGTTTATCAAGAAAAGCAATAGGTGCAAGTGTTGCTAGATTGGCATATCCTCGCAGGTAACAATAACTAATAGAATACGATAATCAAATTAATACCAAACCTCACAGGGGTTTATCAATAAAATCGATAGGTACAAGAGTTGCCAAATTAGTGGATCCTCACCTTATCAACCTCGGCAAGAAGTCAGAACCTACTGGTCTCCAAGGCCTAAATCCTCATCACCTATAAAAAGAATAATTTATCATTAAAACCCTCGTTCAATCTTGAATATCTCTATCAATCATATTTATATATATTAATAATAGTCAAATTCAATAGCCCTCGATTAACATAATGGTTAGGGTTCTTCTTTAGCATCATACCCGCAGGATATACTATACGTATTGGTTGTATGAAATATGTGCGGATTTCAGCCTATACTGTCAAAATGATATAATTGAGTCCTTAGCTTACCAATTTAACCTTATAACAAATACTAGGTTGATAATAACAATCCAATTTTTTATAAAATCCCAAAATTTGTCACTTAAGTCGTAGTAACATGAAATTAGGGTTTTCGATATTTAATAAGCCATATAACCTATAGTTCACACAAAATAATACCATTCTAGATTCAATAAACTTAATTATTGTGCATGAACGTTCCATTCTTATGCATGGCTATTCTGATCGATCATTTCCTTCATCATCTTTCGAAATACAAGGTTTGAATGAAGAATACATATAAACAAATACATACAACAGGCTTAATCCTAATTCCGAACATTTACCAAAATTTTGAATTATCGACAAGGAGAATCGACAATCAGCCCGCATGCATGTCATCGTCTCGACGAGACGAACAAACTTCCATTTCGCCGCCGCCATCCGTCGATGCGTCGCCGCCATTTGCTACTGTCGGAGATGGCCAACGACACCACCAGAAGATGCTCCTCAACTCGATGAATCAAACCCCTCAAAAAATTTTGGATTTCGTCACTGTTTGGCCAGTCAATTGGCCGAAAAACTAAAATCCCGCCACCAATCACCGCTACTCAGTTTTCTTCTAATTTCTCCATCCACGGTGGTCTATTTTGAATGCTCAAGCTACCGTTTTATCCTTGAGTTGAGGGCTACAAAACCTACTGCTCACAACCAAGATTCAGTCGCCGGAGACGAGAAACCCATCAACCACCACCATGGCTAAAACTTTGAGCTCAGTTTCTGGCTGGTACACTGGAACGTTTGGGGGGAAATCGGTATATTCGTGTTCTACGCGAGGAGAGGAAGAAAATGATACCAAATTTTCTAAGGTTTGATTGCCGGTGAGAGGGTGGTCACGGTGGTGTTTGGAGAAGAAAATGAAAAAGAAAGGTGAAATGGGGAGGGGAGAATTGCAAAGTGCCAATTTATAAAATTGGATTTTCTATATTCGTAGATTGACCCCCAAATGTTTTAGTTAGCTTTCAAATAAGTCCTCAAAAGTTATTTCATCTTCAATTTCAGTCCCAAACTTAGTTAATGCCTTATTTTGGCCCCTTTGACCCACAAAATTTCCAAATGTTGGAAAATCAAGTTTTCCTCAATTTTCAATTCAACCCCAAAACTTCTAAAATTCTTACAATCAAGTCTTTTTATTTATTTTTGAACCCTAAAATTCGACCAACTAATATCTTGATATTCTAAATCCTTATTTTTCAAAAATTATCGAATTTTTAGGGGTGTTACAATCTTCCCCCCTCAAAAGAATATGGTCCCCAGATTCTCATCTGAGTGCTATTCCAACTGGCAGATAATAAGTAGATTTGATCAGTTGATCTACATCCCCTCTTCATCATATTTTGCTAGAATTGCTTTTTCAAGTCTCGATACATCTTCATACCGCTTGAATGCAGCTTGTACCTTTAACTAACTGTTTTCCTTTATCCTTTGGAGCTTATTGACTAGAGTTTTACAACTTGCTTATTCTGTCTTGAACACTTCACCTTTCTACTTTTTTTTTCCCGAGGTAAATTACTAGTTTCCATGTCTAAGATCAAGGTTTCTCATCCTTGGGATACTTATTTTCATCATTCACTTATTTCATTAACCACTGAATATGTAATTTCATTTTCAAACTCAGAGTATTTGTTAATCTTAGATTGACTCAAGTCATACCTACCAGTGCATTCACAATACATAAGAATTTCTCCTTTTCCACTTTTAAATGATATCTCTATTTTATTAAAGCAATCACCATTTCCAATAGTCCTAAACATAAGAAAAATAGTTTATCATATGATTTAGATCTTCCCAAGGCATATGAGATCATGCTTGTATAACCTAATTTCCTTTACAAGACATATATTCACTTAGCATTTACTTAGTTGATTTGATCCATGCACTTATTGATTGGAAAAGCCCTAAATACACCATTGGTACAAATTGGAAAAACTCTAGGAACTTTTGTACTTTTTATATGTTTTTTTGGTCATACTTAAGTGTCTGTAGCCTTAATAGGATCATTTCCTTAATGTTTGCGAGATCATAGCCCCAAAACATGTGTAATATAGTTAATTCCTAAATTCTAAGTAGTTTAAAGGCTCCAATGAGACCCTTATAAACCCATCCCAACAATACTATCCTGATTCACAATGTCTGCATTATAAAAGGCAGTTCTTGGCCCACTTTTCTCCTCGATTTTCCCATTCTATAATATCTTTTCTTTATCTTCGATCTTAATCAAACATCAATATATGCATCAGATTAAAAAGCTTATGAGAAAAAGACATCTCAATTCTCAAACTCGATGAGCCTTGTGGAGCTCCTATTATTGTTCTACTAATTCTGTTCAGTGATGCAAGGTCCTTCCCAAAAGTAATTAGTATCCTCAATTCCTTTATTCATCAAGTTTACTTGATTGATCCTCAAATTTTTCTCGTCATTCCTTAATTCCGACCCTTAGGATTTACTTATCTGATCCTTTCAGTGATTGAGGGGGGTAAAACTTTAGAAATTCCTCTAGGCTATACTTCATGTGGTTTATGTATCATGCTCCCAAGATTCCTAACCCAATTCGCTCATCAATAAGGTTATAAACTCCTCTATCCCATTGCAACAAGTTCCTGCCTTCGGATCTACTAGCAGGATGGGAAATGAGATCTGATGTCATCTTCAGATTTTATTTATTTATTTCAAGATGTGTGTAATTCTACTATCCTCATTGCGATTTTCAAGCGTATTAATTTCGATGATTGATGACAATTCGATATAATTTAGCCGATAGAGGATCACATTCATGTTTAAGGATGTTCTGGTAATGTGGTTTCCCGCCATATTGTGATTTCGACCTTTCTATCATCAGGGCCTCCCGAGAACTTCGGGGGATTGAGATAAATGAACCATTCCAATGTCCGATCTTCGGCCACTTTTTTAACAACTCATGTTCTACCACCTAGTTGTTGTCTCTGTGGCACATATCTCAGTCCTCTCTGATTCATAGGGTCTGCTGGCTGACCTACTGAAGGGTATTGCGAAACCACTTTTTCTTGCATAATTTGAGAGTAAGCAGGTACCTCTCGCCTTGGCCCTCGTTGGTTGTTGATTCGTCAACAAAGGGGTCTTCCCCTACGACCTACGTTTTCCAATGCAGGGTGTTTGTGCTTCCATAGGATGCCAATACACCGGATACTTCTCAAGTATCTAAACTTGGGTCATAAATGGTGAAATAATATCTCGATCTTCAACCCTTTTGGATTTCTCAAGCTTACAAAGAGTAAAAGAGAAGAAATACAAATTAAAAAGGGTTCAATAATCTCATAGCAGTAAAAGAAAGGAAATCCATTGTCAATATTCAAGGGTAGAATTTATGTATATATATATATCGGATTAGAGTTATACATTAGTATGTACACAGGTTCAAAATATCAAGATAGCTAAGCTAACTATTTGCCTGATCGAAACCAAAATGATAAAGTGAGTATAGGGTATCACCCCATACATCTAGATAACCCATTGATACTATCTGTCCTAGTGGTCAAAATTACTACTACCCGACATACATCTATACAAATGTATTTATGGATACCAAATCATCTAGCTCTAATCCTCTATATTGTTGATAACAGACTCGATATCCGCCATTTAAAAACTTAGATGAAACCTTCAACCACCTAATTTTCGTTGTTTTCTTGAGCCCTTGTGGTTGATCGCTTGTTTCTAGGACAATCCTTGAAGAAATGTTGATCGCTGCCATACCCCTTGCACCTTCCTAGCTTTTTCCAATAGTTAGATTCCTTGTGATTCAAAGCTCTACAAAATCCACAACCTCTTCTTGGCATCCTAGTTTGGACTTTCTGTTGTCTCCTACCTGAATCACTTTCCTTACTTGCTGCGATTTCCAGTTCAAAAACTTTCCTTTGCTTGCCCTTCTTCTCATAGGTAGATACTTCAAGAAGTCCTTGTTCCACCTGCGAGGCTCTCACTAAGGCTTCCTCGAAGTTAGACTGCTTGTAAGGTGCAAGGATTTATCGTATCTCTGATCAAAATCCTGTAACAAATTTCTCCATCTTATATTCTTTTTTTCTCTATATTTGCGGTGCATACCGAATCAACCTATTGAGTCTTGCTTCATATTGCCACACTGTCATATCTCATTCTGTAAAACTCTTAAATTCTTGTTCCCGAGCATATCTTACTTCTCGTGGTATGAATATATCTATAAATTCTAACACGAAGTTGTCCCAGGTACAAGTTATCTTTTTATGCTCCCATCGTTGACTTACTAAGGTCCACCAATGTCGTGCAACTCCTCCCAACAGATAGATGGCAAACATAAGTTTGAGATTATTTGGGTAACCAAACGTCTGAAAATTATCTTCAATCTCCCTAATCCAAGCTTCTGTCTTTTGGTGACCTGATTCACCCATAAACATTGGGGATGGAACTTAAGGAGATGTGCTAACGTCCCAAACTCCGAAAGCTCTTCGATTCTCTTGGGGCTATCTATCTAACCTTGTTGCTGACATTTCGCATTCATCTGTTCTATATCCTCTCCTCTTGCTATTGAATGCACCCGTGAGTCTCGTGTCTTTTCAATATTCATTGCACGTCTCCATTCTGAGGTATCTTCTTCTGAATTTTCTAGTCCAGGAGAAGGCATTGGGGTTAGTTTTGGTGACGCCATTCGGAGAGTTGGAATTTTCTCAACAATAAAACCGCACTTATCTGCAACGATTAAAGGAAATATTTAGTCAGCAAAAATATAATTATTGTTAGTTCTTGATGCACAAGGGTCAGGATATATATATATATACGCAGAATAGTTCAGTATTCTACAATTCTAGTAAAGATTTCATCGCTCTTGTCCTATTCTCTTTCTCATTCCAATCTTAAGCAATTCTAAAGTTAAGCTTAACATCCACTAACCAAGATTTTATACCTGAGGATCATATCCTAGTATACCCCAAGCATCCTTTAACTCAAGTATACACATTTAAAGTATTTCCATAGTCAAGTTTATTTCCTATAGTCTGAGAATCATATCATAGGATCAGATTCTACAATAACTCAGTTTTTCCATATCTCGAGTGTATATATCCCAGATGATTCCCGATTCAAATTTAACCACTACAAATCTATCGATTCCAGTCACAAAAATCATTTTCACATTAACCTAGGTCATCGACTTCTATATGTCCATTAGCCATCCTATGATACATAACTTCCTTTATCAATGTCAAACAAATAAAATTCACCTAAAATCCTTGAATCACATAGAATTTCTCAACATATGCAAAACATCTATGATCGTATCCTAGGATCCTATCCTAGTACAGCTCGAGTTTCCAAACCCAAGCTCTAATACTACCTCTATAGCACCTAACTCAGGATATAACCCAAATGCCAGAATGCCACTCAATTCAATCCTACAACATGTAAACAACATATCCAACAGGCCATAATTTTTTTTTTCAAAATTCTCCAATAAAGCACAACGATCACAACTCACAGCATGCTTCAAACTTAATACAACAATATTAGAGTGCGGAAGTCATACTAATAACCCATCATCATTGAAAACAAATATCAACACAACCAATATCATTCACACCTGCCAAATGTCTCATATTCGTCCTAACATATCCCAACATTTCTAGTATCCATACACATTCAAAGTATATACACATGTGAATATACATTCATCTAACTCCATTACATATATCCAGAAAACACCTGTCATCAGCTCGAGCCTTCTATATCAACCTGTCGGTAAGGAAACAATGACGCGAGGGTGAGTAATCAAGACTCAGTGAGGAATAAAGCACAGTACAAGATGGCTATCAGAATCAATAATAACAATAAGGCTCGTTAACACATAACTACTGAAACTCAACAACAAGTCAAAATAAAGAAAACACATTTTCAAGTAATAATATTCGCTTGGCCAGCATGCTGCAACCGTCATCTCAAAAGGCCCGGGATCATCTCGACCGATGCTGTTCGGGAGGTTTAGAGTGTCTCAATCGATCACAGTTTGGGAGGGAATACAGACGACTCAGTTGGCTTGGCTTCAACCCGATCCAGACGGAAACTCACTCCAGCCTTATTTCTCCATGAGCTAAATACAATCAAAAGTGCAAGCCCAACAGACTATTCATATCAATTGAAACATAAGTATGCATGTCAGAATATCGTCATACCTCATAGGGTTCAAAAATTAATAACGAAAAACATAACAGATATCAAATTAACAGAACCTAACGGGTTCAATGATGACTATAGAATAAGCTCAAACAATCAAGAACCAATCAGTACATTCCTCACAGGGGTAACAATCAATAATCATTTATAGAATATGATAATCGAATCAATATCAACACTCACAAAGGTTTATCAAGAAAACCAATAGGTGTAAGTGTTGCCAAATTAGCAGATCCTCGCAGGTAACAATAACTAGTAGAATACGATAATCAAATTAATACCAACCCTCACAGAGGTTTATCAATAAAATCGATAGGTACAAGAGTTGCCAAATTAGTGGATCCTCACCTTATCAACCTCGGCAAGAAGTCAGAACCTACTGGTCTCCAGGGCCTAAATCCTCATCACCTATTAAAAGAATAATTTATCATTAAAACCCTTGTTCAATCCTGAATATCTCTATCAATTATATTTATATATATTAATAATAGTCAAATTCAATAGCCCTCGATTAACATAATGGTTAGGGTTCTTCTTTAGCATCATACCCGCGGGATATACTATACGTATTGGTTATATGAAATATGTGCGAATTTCAGCCTATACTGTCAAAATGATATAATTGAGTCCTTAGCTTACCAATTTAACCTTATAACAAATACTAGGTTGATAATAACAATCCAATTTTTTATAAAATCCCAAAATTTATCACTTAAGTCGTAGTAACATGAAATTAGGGTTTTCTATATTTAATAAGCCATATAACCTATAGTTCACATAAAATAATACCATTCCAGATTCAATAAACTTAATTATTGTGCATGAACGTTCCATTCTTATGCATGGCTATTCTGATCGATCATTTCCTTCATCATCTTTCGAAATACTAGGGTTGAATGAAGAATACATATATACAAATACATACAACAAGCTTAATCCTAATTCTGAACATTTACCAAAATTTTGAATTATCGACAATCAGCCCGTATGCATGTCATCGTCTCGACGAGACGAACAAACTGCCATTTCACCGCCGCCGCGCCGCTATCCTCAGCTCCACGAATCAAACCCCACAAAAAATTTTGAATTTTGCCGCCGTTTGGCCAGTCAATTGGCTGGAAAACCAAAATTCCGCCATCAATCACCGCCGCTCAATTTTCTTCCAATTTCTCCATTCACGGTGGTCTGTTTTGAATGCTCTAGCTACTGTTGTGATCCTTGAGCTGAGGGCTACAAAACCCACTGCTCACAACCAAGATTCAATCATCGGAGACGAGAAACCCATCAACCACCACCATGGCCGAAACTTTGAGTTCAGTTTTTGGCCGGTACACTGGAAGGTTTGGGGAGAAGTTGGTATATTCGTATTCTATGCAAGGAGAGGAAGAAAATGATACCAAATTTGCTAAGGTTTGGTTGCCGGTGAGAGGGTGGTCATAGTGGTGTTTGGAGAAGAAAATGAAGAAGAAAGGTGAAACGTCGGGTGGGGGGGGGGATTGCAAAGTGCCAATTTATAAAATTGGATTTTCCATATTCGTATATTGAACCCCAAATGTTTTAGTTAGCTTTCAATTAAGTCCTCAAAAGTTATTTCATTTTCAATTTCAGTCCCAAACTTAGTTAATGCGTTATTTTGGCCCCTTTGACCAAGAATAATTCCACTTTGACCCACAAAATTTTCAAATGTTGGACAATCAAGTTTTCCTCAATTTTCAATTCAACCCCAAAACTTCTAAAATTCTTACAATCAAGTCCTTTTATTTATTTTCGAGCCCTGAAATCCGACCAGCTAATATCTTGATTTTCTAAATCCTTATTTTTCAAAAATTATCGAATTTTAAGGGGTGTTACAATTGCCCCTACAATAAGGTTGTGCATTAAAGACATTAAAAATATCCTATAAATAGCATTATAATGGCACTTGTAGATATGATTGCATTTTTTAAAAGTGTCATTAAAGATAGTGTAGTTAAAAGCATGTATACATACATATCATTAGTTTATAACCTTGGCTGTAATATTAAAAAATGTAACAAAAAATGCATTAAATGACATATTAAAATATTACGAAAATGCATTAAATGACATTTCAAAAGGTTAGTAAAGATATTTCTAAATGACATACTAATATGTCACCAAAAACATATTAAATATCATGTTAAAATGCAACAAAAATATTTTTAAATATCATGTTAATATGTCCTAAAAAAACATGTAGTGATATGTTAAAATGACAAAAAATTTCTCCTAATGATATACATTCCATAAAAATGCAATATATGACATCATAACATACTCCAGATAATTCCCCTATGAGTCTTAAACTATGAACTCGAACCTGTAACCAATTTACCTATTCAAATGAATGAAAGCTTACAATAATAAGACCATTCATCAAAATTTCAATATACACTAAAGATTACTTATTTATTTTTATATAATAATATTTATTTGAATTATTTAAATTTAGTTGCTTGGATGTAATTATTACACTAAAATAACACATTAAAAAATATCAGAGAGATTAAATTTGGAGATAAAAATAATATAATTGAAGAAAAATAGAGACAGAAAAAGCATAATTTATATGCGAGGAGAGAAAAAAGTGAAAAGAACTTGATTTTTGATATTTTTTTAAACATGATTAATTTAGTCATTACATTAAAATCATATCAAATGGTTAACTTAATTATTAAAGATATATAAATTTGTAAATTTTTTAGTTATTAATATACTTATATATACTTTATCTATTTGCATTCTTTTTATATGATGCCATAATTATGTATGAGTTGTATTTTCTTAAAAAAAAAATAGTGACGCTAGTTAAATATCTTTAAAATACATTTGTATTCACATTTTCAATCAAATGCCATTATTTTATTTGCCATTTATTAATCAAATGCTACTAAATATTATATTATAGTGACAATTTTTTACTATCACTATATTGTTGTTATGTGTTATTACATTATAAATGCCACTAAATTAGTGTCAATAAATATTTTATTATATCTTTTTCTAATTAATGTTGCTATTTTATTCTCCTTGGTTAATCAAACACCACTAAGTACTATACTAAAGTGGCTTTTTTACAACAATCATTATATTATTTTTTATGTTATTAAAGTATACAATATCACTAATTGAGTGCTACTAAATAATTTATAACATCATTTCAAATGACACCATAAATAAATTAATATGAGGGATAGTTTTTAAAAGAACTAGTGGCACTAATCAAATACCTTTAAAAATATTTCTAAAGGTATTTTTAATCAAGTATCACTATTTTATTTGCCATTTATTAATAAATGCTATTAGATATAATATTAAACTGACATTTCATATAATACTATACAATTTTTTATGTACTATAATATTGTAAAATGCCACTAAATTATACCACTAAATGTTACTTTTGTTATAGCGTATCGTCCAGAATAATTCCTTAGAAAGCCTCCAACCATGCATGTGTTGCAGCATATCAAACAAACTGCATTCACATGCAACAGCATATCCAAATGGGTGTTTGGCAAAATTTATTGAAAATTATTAAAGACCGTCTAAAATATATTATTATATTTAAAAATTTATTAAAATCATATCAATCCAAAATATTTATTCCATTAATTTTCACTACAAAGACCCAACAGCTCATTTTTTGACTGAATTCTTCCGAACTTATTAAATTTCAAATTTCTATTTATTAAATTAAGAAATTTCAAGATTTAGTTTCCGAGTAAATTTTTTTAGATTGTTTAAATTGATTTGTATCAGTAATAATTTTAATTTTAATAAATTAGAGAAATATATTTTTTGATTTCTTTTAAAAGACATCAATTGTAGTAGAGATGATTCTAATTTTTAAAATGAAATGAAGCAAACAAAAATATTAATCTTTTATAATTGTCTTCAAAATTTTCATTAAAAATAAGCAACTATATTAAAAAATATTAAATTTTTAAAAAAAATTCTTAGTGTGAGATCATACTTAAGGGTA